>JBBGZY010000270.1:1980000-4380000 GCA_037952925.1 Lithobates clamitans | reverse complement strand
GCTGAGGCATTCGGTCCGGAGTCCTCTGGGTCACTAAGGACGACATGGTCCGCAGCCACCTCCTCCCAGCCACGTACAAGTCCATGTGTTTCTTGGGACTGATCCCTTAAAGACTGCTGCTGATGCTGAGTGCCAGGCTCCACCTCCATACTGACACAATCTTCCTCCTCCTCCTCCTCTTCCTGTGTGATCAGCGGGCACGCAGGAACACTGTCTGGATAAAGGGGGCCTTGAGAGCTAAGGAAGTCCTCCTCTTCCTGCCTCTGTTCTGCCTCAAGTGCCCTGTCCATTATTCCAAGCAGCGTGTGCTCCAACAGGTGGACAAGGAGGACAGAGTCACTGATGCATGCACTGTCACTGCTCACCATCCTCGTGACCTCCTCAAATGGTGACAGGACAGTGCATGCATCCCTGGTCATGGCCCACTGGCGTGGGGAAAAAAAAACAAGCTCCCCTGACCCTGTCCTGGTGCCATAGTCACACAGGTACTCATTGATGGCCCTCTGCTGCGTGTGCAGCCGCTGCAGCATGGCCAACGTTGAGTTCCACCTGGTGGGCATGTCACAGATTAGGCGGTTCTTGGGCAGGTTAAACTCCTTTTGGAGGTCCGTCAGCCGAGCACTGGCATTATATGACCGGCGGAAATGCACACAGACTTTCCTGGCCTGCCTCAGGACATCCTGTAAGCCCGGGTACCTGCCCAAGAACCGCTGCACCACCAAGTTAAGGACGTGAGCCAAACAGGGCACATGGGTCATTTGTCCCTGTCGGAGGGCAGAGAGGAGGTTGGTGCCATTGTCGCAAACCACCATTTCTGCCTTAAGTTGGCGTGGCGTCAACCACCTCTGAACCTGCCCCTGCAGAGCTGACAGTACCTCTGCCCCAGTGTGGCTCCTGTCCCCCAAGCACACCAGCTCAAGCACCGCATGGCATCTTTTGGCCTGCGTACTTGCGTAGCCCCTTGAACGGCTACAGACACCGCTGGTTCCGAGGACAAAGCACAGGAAGAGGCCATGGAGGAAGAAGAAGAGGAGGGGGTGGAGGAGAGAGGTGTGTCACAATCATTAGGATTTTGGAGGCGTGGTGGCGGAACAACCTCCAACACTACTGCACCTTGTCCTGCATCCTTCCCAGCTGCCACCAGAGTCACCCAATGCGCCGTGAAACTTAGGTAACGTCCCTGTCCATGCCTGCTGGACCATGAGTCAGCGGTAATATGCACCTTACCGCTGACTGCCCTGTCCAGCGAGGCATGGACATTGCCTTCCACATGCCGGTAGAGAGCCGGAATCGCCTTCCGTGAGAAAAAGTGGCGTTTGGGTACCTGCCACTGAGGAACCGCACATTCCACAAACTCACGGAAGGGGGCAGAGTCTACCAACTGAAAAGGCAGCAGTTGAAGTGCTAGCAATTTTGCCAAGCTAGCATTCAACCGCTGGGCATGTGGATGGCTGGGAGCAAACTTCTTTCGGCGGTGCAGCAGCTGGGGCAGGGAAATTTGCCTGGTACAATCTGACGTCGGTGTACCAAAAGCAGATTGCCCACAAGTACTTGGCTGTGACACACCTAATTCTACACCTTCATTCCTCTCAGTGCAGGTCTCAGAGAGGACTGAAGGTCTAGTGGGGTTGAAAATCTCAGCTGATGAGGAGCAAGGAGAGGTCCTCTTTGTTCTTTGGTGTGGGTCTTTTAGATACGCTTGCCAACGAACTGCATGGCAGGTCAACATATGTCTGGTCAAGCATGTGGTACCTAAGCGGGAGATGTTTTGGCCACGCGAGATACGCTTGAGACATATGTTGCAAATAGCAGCGGTGCGATCTGATGCACTCGTCTCAAAAAAGGCCCGCACCAAAGAACTTTTTGAATAACGCGCAGAGACTTCAGCGCCCTGCACATGTGGAGCTTTGGGGTGTGATGCAGTCAATGTGCTGCCTTTAGGCTGGCCCCCGGAGGGCATCCTGCCTCGTTGGTGATGTGCCGCCTCCTCCTCCTCCTCCTCTCTCCTATCAGGCACCCACGTTGAGTCAGTGACCTCATCATCCCCTCCCTCCTCATCACTGGAGCAAACCTGGCAGTATGCTGCAGCAGGGGGAGCATGACTGCCAGATTGCTGTCCTTTTTGGGCACCCCCTCTGTCCGTGCTCATGTTACTGCCTTCATCGAGCTCAGTATCATCATCAGAGCCTTCCAAACGCTGGGCATCCTCCTAGAGCATGTACCCAACACTGTGGTCAAACAGTTCGAGGGACTCCTCAGGAGGACATGGTGGGGCTAGGGAAGGAGTCACTGATGACATTGAGCCAAGGGAAGAGGCCGCTGCTTTGCCAGACAAAGTACCCTGGGCATGGGTGAGAGAGGATGAGGAGGACGGCTTGGTCATCCACTCGACCAAGTCTTCCGCATGTTGCGGCTCAACACGGCCAGCTGCCGAAAAAAAGGCCAAGCGTGTCCCACGGCCACGTGCTGATGAGGATGTACCGTCTCCACGACCAGCACTAAACACAGAGCCTGCTTGCCCTCTCTTATTGGCTTGTGACTGTCTGCCTCTCCTTCTTGGCCTTCCAGACATACTAATGGCCTGTAGCTGCACTAAGCTGGGATATATATATATATATATATATATATATATATATATATATATATATATGTACTGATACTGCAGCTAGCAAAATCAACTGCCTGCCTGTAGTATGAGAACACCACCAACCTTCTACAGGTAGCTTTAGCTGAACACTGTGAGGTGGACGCACCCCACTAACTTGTAGGTTTAGCTGAACACTGTGAGCAGGACGCACTGCACTAACTGTAAATAGTCTAGCTGCCTGACTGTGGTACTAATAGGATCAAAAGAACACCAGCAATTTTCTTCAGGTAGCTGTATTTACTGTAACAAGACAAGCCTGCCTGTCAGTAAGAAGATAACAGGAATGGATCTAGCTGAACACTGTGAGCAGGACGCACCCCACTAGCTTATAGGTTTAGCTGAACACTGTGAGGTGGACTCACCCCACTAACTTGTAGGTTTAGCTGAACACTGTGAGCAGGATGCACCCCACTAACTTGTAGTTTTAGCTGAACACTGTGAGCAGGACGCACTGCACTAACTGTAAATAGTCTAGCTGCCTGACTGTGGTACTAATAGGATCAAAAGAACACCAGCAATTTTCTTCAGGTAGCTGTATTTACTGTAACAAGACAAGCCTACCTGTCAGTAAGAAGATAACAGGAATAGATCTAGCTGAACACTGTGAGTAGGACGCACCCCACTAGCTTGTAGGTTTAGCTGAACACTGTGAGGTGGACGCACCCCACTAACTTGTAGGTTTAGCTGAACACTGTGAACAGGATGCACCCCACTAACTTGTAGTTTTAGCTGAACACTGTGAGCAGGACGCACTGCACTAACTGTAAATAGTCTAGCTGCCTGACTGTGGTACTAATAGGATCAAAAGAACACCAGTAATTTTCTTCAGGTAGCTGTAAATACTGTAACAAGACAAGCCTGCCTGTCAGTAAGAAGATAACAGGAAGGGATCTAGCTGAACACTGTGAGCAGGACGCACTGCACTAACTGTAAATAGTCTAGCTGCCTGACTGTGATACTAATAGGATCAAAAGAACACCAGTAATTTTCTTCAGGTAGCTGTAAATACTGTAACAAGACAAGCCTGCCTGTCAGTAGGAAGATAACAGGAACGGATCTAGCTAAACTGAATACAGTGTATATATATATATGCAACACCTGGGATGCATATATATACACAATACACTGTAAGTGCAGCTAACTGACTGACTGTCCTGCCTAATCTAGCTAACTCAAATGAAATGACACTGTCTCTCTCTCTATCTCTCAGCACACCGGAACACACTGCTCAGGGCCGCCGTGCAGACGGCCTTATATAGTGTGGGGCGGGTACTAAATCCCCTGAGCCATAATTGGCCAAAGCCTCCTTGGCTTTGGCCAATTACGGCTCTCTGTTTAGGCGGCGCTGTGATTGGCCAAGCATGCGGGTCATAGTGCATGCTTGGCCAATCATCAGCCAGCAATGCACTGCGATGCTGCAGTGAATTATGGGCCGTGACGCGCCACACGAATTTGGCGTGAACGGCCCATATCGTTCGCAATTTGGCGAACGACCGAACAGCCGATGTTCGAGTCGAACATGGGTTCGACTCGAACACGAAGCTCATCCCTACTCTCAAACTATGAATGCATGGTCAGACAGGAACAATACACACACAACATTGACAACATGGCCACATAAACCCACTTTTGATGGAAAAAATGCACAAGAATTTCAGCAAACAGCCCTAGTTGGCATTTGTCAATAAGCAGAATATCATTCCTTCTCCCTCGCAAATCACAGCAAAAAAACTGGTCTTCTCAGGCCAAACGAACCCCCCCCCCCCCCCTACTGCAGCCCTTTATATAAGATAGGTTGTATTGTTAGCACACTGACACACGCCCAATAGAAGTACACGCCCACCAATATCTTTCAATCTGTCTCTTTGTGTATGTCTAAAGTGATTGCATCTGATGAGCAGGAACACATAATACTATTTGCAACTGTGTTAGCCCTTGGCTATGTGCATCAAATCTCCAACTACAAGCCAAAGATCGAAGTCCATTTGCATGCACATAAACAAAGCAACAGTTTTCTAAGCATATGTACATGTGCAGTGTAAACCCTACAATTTTAAATGTCCATGCCCTGGGCATGATTAGTGCTAACAAACATGAGCTTTTAATCTAAAGTCCAAAACTAACTTTCTTACATTAGAGACTATTTTGACAGTAAACAAATAAAGTGCCAGCATGTCTTTGGATTGTGGTGGGAAACCTACACAGGGGGAACATATAAACTTCAACACAAGCATTAGGATGTTGGGGAATTGAACCAGCAACCCCAGTGCTGTTAGATGGAATTGCTACCCATTTGGCCAGCGGGCAGCCTCATACATGTTGCCTGCATTTCTCTGGCGTGAACCAGCCATAGTCCATAGCCATGCTCAGTGTCACAAGAAATATACAATACATTGTCCTAAGTATTGAGATGCCTGCCTTTATACGCATGTGAACTGTAATGGCATCCCGGCCTTAGTCCGTAGGGTTCAAAATTGATTTGGCCCAACCTTTGCAGCTATAACAGCTTCAACTCTTCTGGGAAGGCTGTCCACAAGGTTTAGAAGTGTGTCTATGGGAATGTTTGACCATTCTTCCATAAGTGTATTTGTGAGGTCAGACACTGATGTTGGACGAGAAGGCCTGGCTTACAGTCTCTGCTCTATATCATCCCCAAGGTGTTCTGTTGTGTTGAGGTCAGGACTCTGTTTAGGCCAGTCAAGTTCCTCCACCCCAAACTCACTCATCCATGTCTTTATTGACCTTGCTTTGTGCACTGGTCCAAATCATTTGGTAGAGGGGGGATTATGATGTTGGGTTGTTTTTCAGGGGTTGGGCTTGGCCTTTTAGTTCCAGTAAAGGGAAATCTTAAGGCATCAGCATACCAAGACATTTTGGACAATTCCATACTCCCAAATTTGTGGGAACAGTTTGGGGATTGCCCCTTCCTGTTCCAACATGACTGCACACCAGTTTACAAAGCAAGGTCCTTAAAGACATGGATGAGTGAGTTTAGGGTGGAGGAACTTGACTGGCCTGCACAGAGTCCTGACCTCAACACAACAGAACACCTTGGGGATGAATTAGAGCGGAGACTGTAAGCCAGGTCTTCTCATCCAACATCAGTGCCTGGCCTCACAAATGCACTTCTGGAAGAATGGTCAAACATTCCCATAGACACACTAAACCTTGTGGAAAGCCTTCCCAGAAGCTGTTCTAGCTGCAAAGGTTGGGCCAAATCAAATTTTAACTCTACGGACTAAGACTGGTGTGTGTAAAGGCAGGTGTCCCAATACTTTTGGCTAGATAGTGTATCTGTCAAAATTTACAATGGCAGTGGAACCCTCCTACACATAAATACTAAATACTAAAATACATAGTTTTAGGACCTGGGAGATGAGACAACTTCTCTACATGAAGCAGCATGTTTGGGATTCAAACCCAGATGCTCAGGGATACTAAGCAGACATTCTAACCTCTAAGCCATGGAGCTACCACATGTGAAAACTTCCTACACATAGATACACATAAATTCTGCATTTCTTTGGACATACAGGTGATGGAATTACATTACTCAAGAGTTATTCTTCTTGATTTATTCTGTGATATTTGGTGGTTCTTTGTGGGTAAGTGTAGAATAGTGATATTACCCTCACATTTTTTGGAATTACATTTTGATTTCTGATGTTAGTACAAATATCAAATTTTTTGGGCTCAAATTATGATTATTTGGAAATAATAAAAAGCACACAAAATTGTGACTCATGTTAAATTTGCATCAGCAATGGTATTGTTTGTGGTTTGTAAAGACATCTGTGTGAGTTTGGGTAAAGATTGTTGTGAGATGGAGTGTAACAAGTGAAAGTGACACAGAAAAATATATTCGACCAAAACATCAAAACATTCCACATTCTAGCATTCTCAAAAACAAAATAGATTAAGTAGAAGCAACAATGTTGCAAAGGAAAATTTATTTTAGAGAAAGATACATTTAATCTCAACATTAAGGCCTCATTCACACGAGGCGGACTCCGTTTCCACGGAGCCCGCCTCGGTCCACCGGTTCAGCGGGAGATCTCTCCGTTGATCTCCGCTGAGCCAGCGGATGACAGGTCCCTCTCTGCTCACTGAGCAGGGAGGGGCTTGTCAGGCGCCACTGCTGCCTATGGAGAGAACGGCTGAAAATGGACAGCATGTCCATTTTCATCAGATCTCACCTGATCTGATCCGCCAGCGACGGATCTGGACCTAGGGCCATCCATCTGCTTTTAGCGGATCGGACCGGGTTGGATGTCAGCGGACATGTCTCCGCTGACATCCGTCGCTCCATAGGCTAACATGGAGCGCCCGTTCAGGTCCGCCGTCAAAACTGACAGGCAGACCTGAACGGTCCGATCATGTGAAAGGGGCATTAGAGGATTAATTTGGGGAAATCACAATTGTATCATTAGAATCAATGGCTAAAACTTGCATTGGACTATAATAGTGGCGATTTTCACTCCCAAAAAATGCTCTTTAACACAGTGCTCATTTTGGTATTTACTATAGCACCCTGTAAAAAAGACATTGGAGCTAAAATGAGAGCTATTTGCAGGTCTGAGCATGCTCAGTTGTGTTGGCACCTAGTTGTACAGAGATGGGGAATTTATCTCTTCTCTGACTTTTAAAGATATTTCAATGTAGAAATCACTTTTTCACACAGTTTAATAGCAGATTATCTTTAAACAATATACTGCATATTTCAGTACCATTTACGCAATTATATCATGCTCTAAACATTATTTCCATGTGCACTACTCCAGGTTTTAGTAGCGTAAGGGTTTGGGCGCTATTTGTTTTCAGGGAACTATAGTAAATTCGATTTTGGGAGTATTTTTTTACCAGCTCTATAGTGAATACCATTTCAGAGCTAATTAGTGCAATTAGCGCTAATTAGCGCGATTAGCGACGCAGCGCTATAGTAAATGACCTCCTATATCACCCCTTCAGGAACTGCAAAAATCTTTCTAGCTTCTGGAATGCGGTTTCATCCTCTATGGCATCCCTTACAGGTAACCTAATCCCTCTTTTGCCTGCAACAGCCCTACTGGGAATTATTCTTGACATCTACCCTCTTAAATATAGAACTATTGTTGCCAATGTTTTAATAGCAGCAAGGCTTACCATAGCTAAGCTTTGGAAATCCACTGCTGCTCCCAACCTCTCTGAGGTCAACTTGAGAATAAATACACAAGCTAACTATCAACTGATGCTAGCTCATAAAAACTTCACCACCACAAAATTTAAAAAGCTCTAGCAAGCCTGGTTGATACATCCCAGAGCCTCAAACTATCTGAAAGATTTCAACAAGTGTTGAAAATACTCTCTGTACATGAGGAATCTACATGAGGAATCATGAAAGTAGCTTCCATATTTTAACTTCTGGTTCCTGTTCCCTATCTGGTTAGGAATTATCTGGTTGCTATTCCCCCTTGATAAAGAACAATTCCTATTGACAGTATGGTCCCATTGCGGTCAATAGGGTTCTATTGTTCCTGCCATTAAATACTTATGTTGATAAAATCCTTACTTATTGATCCGATTGTTAATCTTAATGCTTAAATATTCTGTTCCCTATGTGTTTATCTTCTTGTATCTAATTGTAAACATTTTAAAGCATTTGGTATATATGTGATACTTTAATAAAACATGCAAGTTGAAAAATAAAATGTAAAACACAGGGATTGAAATGCATGTACAATGTATCAAAGTGTCCAAATATTACATCAATCACAGTCAACCTTAGAAAAATCATTACAAGCAAGATTAATTTGTGAATGAATGTTGGGTAGCAAAACCATTAAAAAATGCTTGGCCACAATAAGTGGCGAATGGATGATGTGAATTTACCTTAACTACTGCTGTATTGCGGTATATTGCTTTGATAATTTGATATTAATTTGCTTATGTGACTGACTATTTTGGACCTTGTTATGTTTTTCAATAAAAACATTGAAATATAAAAAATGCTTGAACATTACCGTATATTTATTTTCATTGCCAGTACATTACCTACTATAGCAAAGTCCTTCATGTACAAAGTATATTATACAAAACAGCAACATTTTTGGCATGTAGCAATAGGCTCATACATATATACAGTATGAGTAAATTCATTATGAGCAGGTACAATTTAGCAGATGAATACGCTGAAAAATAGCTTAAAAATACAGTAAAGTGCTGAATAAAGTTGATTATCTATGGTAATCTAGCATGACTAATATTTTTTTGCAATGTGATATTTTAACACAGTACATTGGGCCATGTGCTCTGCCTACTGCTATTAACAGCATAAATATATCTAATGAATTGTGAGCAAGCTGGCTAATTGTGTATATCTACATGACCTTCAGGTTTTACACAGAGGGTACAATCCACAGTTTTAATGTATGTTTTTTTTAACATAAATTAGTTTATTTATTAGTGGTCATTTTCCAACCCTTGAGTTTTAAAACCATTTATATTTAAATGCATGACATTTAGGAAGATAAGGACATTGATTGTCAATGACCTGGTCTTTTATGAGATTAAATAATACTGTAATGGAAATGAAGGTTGATTTATTGGGTTTATATGATTTAGTAAATGCACATTCAATGAAAAAAAGAGACACTGATTTAGATTCAGTGGGTTTCTGCCAAGTACAAATAAAAGGTTGTGTTTTGATTCTCTGGTTAAATCACTAAATAACAAAAATATTCAAGCTAGAGAAAGTATATGAATAAATTATCCGGCAATTCCCTCATTAGCAGAATTAAAAAGAGACACACGCTTATCACAATTCTCATTGGCTGTGAGATAGTGGGGGTCATTTACTATAGCGCTGGGAAGTAATGGGCACTATTATATATAAGAGCGCCCATTTTAGGCAATTAAGATTTCAACAGGCGAACGTGCGAATGAAAAAAAGCGCTATTAGCGGTCAACATATGTTAGTAAATTAGGAAATCAGCGCTAATTAGCGATTGTGCGTATATGCAAATGCCAATTTCTACTAAGTTATTAAATAGCACTGCACTGCAACCATGATTCATGTATGTGAAAGAAACATTTTTATGTGAGATGTGCTCTATCTTGTGTGCATCTATTGATGTATATTGCAATTAGTATTCCTAGTTTTTTTTCCTTCTTTTGTTAACAAATGCAGTTATGAATGATTATTACAGAGTAATGCCTGCTATTCTGTTAAGTTACATGTATTGAACATTTAGGTTACCTATTTGTATGTTGTTTTTTTCATGTCTTTTTTTTATTTAGGTGACTATAAAGTGGTAATTATTTAAGTTCATTCTTTAATCATACTACACTATTATGCAGGTCTCAGCGTACTTAGTAGGGATGAGCCGAACACTCCCCTGTTCGGTTCGCACCAGAACATGCGAACAGGAAAAAAGTTTGTTCGAACACGCAAACACCGGTAAAGTCTATGGGACACGAACATGAATAATCACAAGTGCTAATTTTAAAGGCTTAGATGCAAGTTATTGTCATAAAAAGTGTTTGGGGACCTGGGTCCTGCCCCAGGGGCCATGGATCAATGCAAAAAAAGTTTTAAAAACGGCTGTTTTTTCGGGAGCAGTGATTTTAATAATGCTTAAAGTGAAACAATAAAAGTGTAATATCCCTTTAAATTTCGTACCTGGGGGTGTCTATAGTATGCCTGTAAAGGGGGGCATGTTTCCCGTGTTTAGAACAGTCTGACAGCAAAATGACATTTCAAAGGAAAAAAAGTCATTTAAAACTACTCGCGGCTATTAATGCAT
This sequence comes from Lithobates clamitans, assembly GCA_037952925.1. NCBI lineage: Eukaryota > Metazoa > Chordata > Amphibia > Anura > Ranidae > Lithobates > Lithobates clamitans. The sequence goes on along the minus strand of JBBGZY010000270.1, from coordinate 4,369,572 downwards.
TGCTGGTCCGACAATACACATAGAAGTTAATTGATAAAAACAGCATGGGAATTCCCCACAGGGGAACCCTGAACCAAAATTTAAAATAAAAAATGACGTGGGGGGTCCCCCTAAATTCCATACCAGGCCCTTGAGGTCTGGTATTGCTATTAAGGGGAACCCCGGCCAAAATTTAAAAAAAAGAAACGGAGTGGGGGTCCCCCTAAATTCCATACCAGACCCTTATCCGGGCACGCAACCTGGCAGGCCGCAGGAAAAGAGAGGGGGACGAGAGAGCGCCCCCCCTTCTGAACTGTACCAGGCCACATGCCCTCAACATTGGGAGGGTGCTTTGGGGTAGCCCCCCAAAACACCTTGTCCCCATGTTGATGAGGACAAGGGCCTCATCCTCACAACCTTGGCCGATGGTTGTGGGGGTCTGCGGGCGGGGGGCTTATTGGAATCTGGAAGCCCCTTTTAACAAGGGGACCCCCAGATCCCGGCCCTCCCCCCTGTGTGAAATGGTAAGGGGGTACCCCTACCATTTCACTAAAAAACTGTCAAAAATGTTAAAAATGACAAGAGACAGTTTTTGACAATTCCTTTATTTTTTATTTAAATGCTTCTTCTTCCTTCGGTTTCTTCCTCCATCTTCATCTTCTTCTTCTTCTGGTTCTTCTGGCTCTTCTGGTTCTTCCTCCGGTGTTCTTCTCCAGCATATCCTCAGTGGCGTCTTCTTCCCTTCTTCTCCTCGGGCTGCTCCGCATCCATGGCATGGAGGGAGGCGCCCGCTCTTCTCTTCATCTTCTTCTCTTCTTCATCTTCTTCTCTTCTTCATCTTCTCTTTTTCATCTTCTTCTCTGGGCCGCTCCGCATCCATGCTGGCATGGAGGGAGGCTCCCGCTGTGTGAAGCTTCTCCTCTTCTGATGGTTCTTAAATAATGGGGGGCGGGGCCACCCGGTGACCCCGCCCCCTCTGATGCACGGTGACTTGACGGGACTTCCCTGTGGCGTCACGGGGAATGCCACAGGGAAGTCCCTTCATGTCCCCGTGCGTCAGAGGGGGCGGGGTCACCGGGTGGCCCCACCCCCCCATTATTTAAGAACTGTCAGAAGAGGAGAAGCGTCACACAGCGGGAGCCTCCCTCCATGCCAGCATGGATGCAGAGCGGCCCGGAGAAGAAGATAAAGAAGAGAAGAAGATAAAGAAGAGAAGAAGAGAGGAAGAAGAAGAGAAGAAGATGAAGAGAAGAGCAGGAGCCTCCCTCCATGCCATGGATGCGGAGCGGCCCGAGGAGAAGAAGGGAAGAAGACGCTGCGGAGGAGATGCTGGACGAGAACACCGGAGGAAGAACCAGAAGAGCCAGAAGAACCAGAAGAAGAAGAAGATGAAGGAAGATAGAAGAAAGAAGAGGCATTTAAATAAAGGTATTGTCAAAAACTGTCTCTTGTCATTTTTAACATTTTTGACACTTTTTTAGTAAAATGGTAGGGGTACTTTTGTACCCCCTTACCATTTCACACAGTGGGGAGGACCGGGATCTGGGGGTCCCCTTGTTAAAGGGGGCTTCCAGATTCCGATAAGCCCCCTGCCCGCAGACCCCCACAACCACCAGCCAGAGTTGTGGGGATCAGGCCCTTGTCCTCATCAACATGGGGACAGGGTGTTTTGGGGGGCTACCCCAAAGCACCCTCCCAATGTTGAGGGCATGTGGCCTGGTACGGTTCAGGAGGGGGGGGCGTTCTCTCATCCCCCCTCTTTTCCTGCGGCCTGCCAAGTTGCATGCTTGGATAAGGGTCTGGTATGGATTTTTGGGGGGACCCCACACCGTTTTTTTAAATTTTGGCGCAGGGTTCCCCTTAATATCCATACCAGACCTGAAGTGCCTGGTATGGAATTTAGGGGGACCCCCACGTAATTTTTTTTTTTAATTTTGGTTCGGGGTTCCCCCATGCCGTTTTTATCAATGAACTTCTATTTGTATTGTCGGACTGGCAATGCATTAATAGCCGCGAGTAGTTTTAAATGACTTTTCCTTTGAAATGTCATTTTGCTGTCAGACTGTTCTAAACACGGGAAACATGCGCCACTTTACAGGCATACTATAGACACCCCCCAGGTATGAAATTTAAAGGGATATTACACTTTTATTGTTTATTGTTACAAATAGAAGTTCATTGATAAAAACGGCATGGGGGAACCCCGAACCAAAATTTAAAAAAAAAATGATGTGGGGGGTCCCCCTAAATTCCATACCAGGCCCTTCAGGTCTGGTATGGATATTAAGGGGAACCCTGGCCAAAATTTGAAAAAAAAATGACATTGGGGGTCTCCCTAAATTCCATTGGCTAATTGTCATTCGCCTATTTTTAGCATACGCTCCTTTGGCATTTGCCTTTTTTTCACCAATGCAATCATTTAGTATCGCTCTGTGGGATTTGAACCCATGAGTCCTTCAAAGCCTGAGTTTTTCAAGGTAGAAGCGCTGACCACTAGCCTATTGGTCTTAGCACAATCATACATAGAAAATACATTTACTACATTTGATGTTTCTTCTCCCTGAGCTGTCTTCTCCCTGAGCTGTCTGGGCTTAGCACAATCATACATAGAAAATACATTTACTACATGTTTCTTCTCCCTGAGCCGTCTCTCATGTCGCCACTGTCTTCTCCCGCTGCTGTGTTCTTCCATGCAGCCGGTTACCCACTAATAAAAAAAGCAACTCTTCTGTGGCGATCTTCTGTGGCCATCCCATGATGTCACCAGAGAGCCCACTCAATGGCTATAAAAGGGACGGCACACAGCCGGTGACAACAGAGCGGAGGAAGATCCCCACAGAAGAAGAGCGGCTCTTTTTTTTATTAGCGGGTAACCGGCGGTGAGGAAGAACACAGCAGATGGAGAAGACGGCGGTGGAAGGAGAAGACGGCTTAGGGAAGAAGACAGCTCAGAGCTATTTTACAATAAAGAACATGCCAAAAAACGGTAATTTTTTTTACATTTCACTGCTTTTTTGGTGAATGGGTAGAGATGCAAATCAATGTACCCCATGCCCATTCACATAAGGGGGCAGGATCTTGGGGCCCCCTTGTTAAAGGGGGCTTCCAGATTCTGATAAACCCCCTGCCCGCAGACTGACAACCACCAACCAGGGTTGTTGGGAAGAGGCTCTTGTCCCCATAAACATGGGGACAAGGTGCTTTGGGTGGGACCCAAAAGCACCCTCCCCATGTTGAGGGCATGTGGCCTGGTATGGTTCAGAAGGGGAGGGTGCTCGCTCGTCCTCCCCCTATGTTGACCTCCAGGCTGCATGCTTGGATAAGGGCCTGGTATGGATTTTGGGGGGCCCCGCTTCAATTGTTTTTTACATTTTGGTGTGGGGTTACTGTTAAAGTTCATACCAGACCCAAAAGGCCTGGTATGTACTGGGGGAACCCTACAATGCTTTTTTCCTTGATTTTTGGAATTCCACACCATACTATTATTGAATAAGTACATACTATTGCATGCATTTGAAGAGTTAAAATATGGAATAAACCAAACTGATGTGCATTGGCTAATTATGCTGCTGAGTACAATGCACATTTTCAGGAGGTGATACCGTCAGTGGGATTTTGAACTCATGGCTTGAACCTTTGAAGGTAATACATTTACTAATGTTTGATTCTATACAATAATGTTTTGCATTTCAGGTATTAATATTATAGTAGGTGATACCATCTGTGTGATTTTCAGCCATTTGAACACAATTATATTGAGAACATATGTTTACTAGTGTTTGAACGTGGGACTACTTTATATTCTAGGTATAATAGTACTCAGCACAGTGACTTAGGCCCCTTTCACATTTGTGTGTCCTGAAAGTCGAGTGATTTTGATGTGACTTTAAGCAAATGCCTGTGTAATCTTGAGGTCTATGGACGCAGGAGTTGCAGGGAAAGTCGCGCAATTTTCCTGTGATTTTGCGTTGGCGATTTTTACACAATTTTAAGGAGGGCCTGTGTAAACTTGTGGTCTATGGACCTCAACTCGCATCAAAGTTGGACTAAAGTAGTACAGGGACTACCTTTAAGTCGGTGTGACTTGAAGTCGCACAGATATGAATGGTACTCATTGAAAATCATGGGGTATGACTTGTCATGCGACTCTGATGTCCAAAGTCACAAGAAAAGTTGCACAAGTGTGAAAGGGGCCTCAACCCGATTTTTGAGCAATTTCAGAAACATCAGTGCACTTTTCTGCACAGATGTCTAGTGAAATCGCATAGGTCCCAACTGTCCCTGATTTGGAACAAAGTCCCTCGGTCCCTCTTTCCTCCTCATTTGCCCCTCATTTTGTTCTGATCTATATAGTTGTAAATAAAATGCACTTTTTATCTTTCAAAAAGGGTTTCCCAGCTCTAAAGCTTTCATCTAATTTCTAAATTGTTTTGTTTGTAAACTAATAAAGCCAATCTAAAGGAACATTATTGATAAAAAAAAGCACTTGGGGGTTTAACTAATTTTTTTTTTTTTAATAATTCTCCTTTAAGGAGGTGTTTTAGAGGGTGTGTCCTATGCCTACATAATTTTGCTAATAGGTGTCCCTTATACCCATCTCAAAAAGTTGGAAGGTAAGAAATCGCCCCCTGAAGTCGCCCAACGTAGTGCAGGGACTAGTTTTGGGAATCTGTGCGGCGTCGCACCAATTCGGACAGTTCCAATGCCGTCAATAGGCGCCGATTTGGCCTGCAATTTGACATGTCAATTCAGAGCTATGTGAACATGGGTGAAGTTGCATAGATATGAATGGAAATCATGGGGGGAAACTTTTCTTGCTACTATGAGGTCCAAAGCTGCATAAAAAGTCACCTAAGTGTGAAAGTAACCTAATGAGATTAATTGATAACACCTTTGAATTAGGTCCTATTTACATTTGTGCGACCTTAAAATTGAACAGCTTTGCTGTGACTTGAAGCAATGCCTGTGTAATCTTGAGATGTATGGACCTCAAATCGCATCAAAGTCAAACCAAGATAGTGCAGGGACGAAATTACCCCACTTTCAGGATGCACAAGTGACAATAGGTGTTATCCATGAATCTCATTCACACTGCTGCGACCTGAAAGTCACACTGTTTTGCTGCCACTTTACCACTGCAACTTGGCCCCAACTTCTGGGAATTCCTGTGTAATCTGGCGACCTATGTACCTTAAGTCGCATGAAAGTCACACCAAAGTAGTACAGAGACTACTTTGAAGTTGGTGCGACTTGAAGTAGCACAGATATGAATGGTTATCAGTGAGAATCATGGGGTACAACTTGTCATACAACTCAGAGGTCCAAAATTTGCTGGAAAAGTCACCCAAGTGTGAAACAAGCCATATTTTATATATATATATATATATATATATATATATATATATATATATATACACAAATGCAGGAAGTGATGTGGGCACATGGGCCAGAAGCAAATGTGTGGTGATGCAAAACAAATCAATGAACCCCACCAACACCAAATCTAACTACCACATCCACCCCCACATTGAGTAAGCACAAATCCTACACTTTTCCGGCAAATGAGCAGCACCTACTATTTGCTAAAGAGGGACCTCACCAATCCTTAATATTTCATTACCGAAAGTGAGGGTGGCCCAGCTGAAGGGATCATACCCTTTGGATGGCAATCCCGTTCATTGAAATACCTAGGCATTTTTCTCACTCCCAATCCCGCCTCCTTGTTTCGCACTAATTTTATCCCATTACTGAACACAATCAGATCGAACCTACAGAAATGGTCAGGAAGAATAAGCGTGATAAAAATGAACATTCTGCCCAGACTGCTATTCTTATTTCAAATGATTCCTTATAAAATACCTGTAGGATATTTTACATTAGTGAGATCTATTATTACCAGATATGTTTGGAACAGGAAACGTCCTAGACTTGCTAGAAGTTTGCTTACGAGACCTAAAAGGGAGGGGGGTCTGGCTTTGCCGGATATCAGACGATATTACCAGGCGGTTATACTGAACAGGGTGTCTGACTGGAAATATCATATAAACTCCAAGCTTTGGGTATTCTTAGAAACAGATCTCTGTGGATCGGACCTTTATACATTACTATGAATACCACGGAAATATAGATCTTTGGCCGCAAGCACGACACCGCTCACACGATCCACCCTAATGGCCTGGGATTTTCTGTGTACAACACACAACTGGTCCTATAACTCTCCTCTGATGCCTCTCACGGGACATAACTATTTTCCACCAGGCAATATGGATCCCAAAACCCATTCCTGGAATCTTGGTCATACAGTTCTACTCCACCATGTAACAACTACTTCTGGAGTAGTGCCACTCTCATCGCTAGTGTCTACACCAACTGTGTCTTTAATGACGCAATGGAGATACCACCAATTGTCGACCTTCGTTAAGTCTCTCCCAAAACCCATACGAGACATAAATAATTTAACACCCATAGAGTCAGCCTTTATAGATGAACAACCTGTGGAGAAACCCCTCTCATACTTCTACCAAGCTTTACGATCAATAGCCTCTTTTGGTCACACTAGCTACATCAACAATTGGGAGAAGGACCTTCAGAAGGACCTTACAGAAACCCAGAAGTCCACAATCCTCATTCTCTCTCATACATCATCAATGTCCTCCAAACTGGAAGAATTGAACTACAAACTCTTAGCATGGTGGCATTACACTCCAGGGGTTCTAAACAGAACATTACCAGAAACATCCCCACTTTGCTGGCGTGGTTGTGGGGAACGAGCCTCCCATCCTCACATCTGGTGGTATTGTCCAATTATAAGACCATAGTGGTTGACAATTCTTTATTGGATAAAGGAGATTCAGGGTTCAGAGGTTTTGAATGACCCCTGGGTAGTACTATTGCACTGTACAGACGGGCCAATAGGATCATATAAGAGATCAATTACCCCACATTTGTTAAATGCTGCTAAGGCTCTTATACCCAGGTTTTGGAAAAAAAACATGGCACCTACATTACATCAATGGTTAAGGGTAGTAGACCAAATATACTATATGGAAGATTTAATGTATTCTCTTAGAAACAAAACCGAATTAATAAAGAATATATGGTCCTGTTGGGTTGCCTTTAAATACACATCCACTTATGCGGAAATCATGGCCTCAAATGCATAAAGTATTACCGTCAGAATCTTTTTGGTTTAAGAGGCATATCTGAGACGGACACCCCCCTCCTCACCTCTTTCTTCTCTACCCTCTGTCTTTTTCCTATTTCTTTTTGTTTTTGTTATTTTCACACAAATGACAAGACTTTGAATAAATGTGATGTTAGGCAATATTGACGTTGATTGCTTAATCCCTATTGGGATACATCTTAGTGAATATAAAGGACGCACATGGCCCGATATGTGGTAAAAACTTATTAAAATGAAGAAAGAAAAGAGAAAACAAACAAGCTCAATAATGTACTTTTATTTTGCCAGTAGAAACAAAATTATGTACATTTACTAGCATAAAAAAATACATTTTCTACAGTATATATGGTGCTACTTTTACTAAACAGTTAGCAATTGGGTTTTAAGGGCCCTGCTCATAGAAGCTTACAATGTAAAATTTGTCTAAACCTTAGAGTGAACACAGCTTTACTTTCAGTGTATAACAGGCAACACATCACATTTTTATCTGCAAGACTATAGAAACATACTTAACAGTCATTATTCTTACGAAGCATTTCAACATAATATTAAAAAAGGCACATATTCAAACTATAACACCCACCACCACCCCACAATCCACACACATACCTTAGGGAGTATGTTCTGCTGGAAGCTGCATTTCTGTGTACACGATTAAGCAATGAGATCAAAGAGTAGAAGGTTAGCAGATGCTCCCAAATCATGAATGCTTGTTCAGACAGGAATACAGACACATCGACAGCATAGACCCACTGTTGATGGAAAAAATGCACAATAATTTCAGCAAACAAACAGCCCTAGTTGGGAGTTTGTCAATATGCATAATATCATTCCTTCTCTTCCCACAAATCACAGCAAAAAACCTGGCCGCTTCTCAGGCCAAATGAACCCCCCCTACTACAGTCCTTTATATAAGGTTGTATTGTTAGCACACTGACACATGCCCAATAGAAGTACACGCCCACCAGTATATTTCAATCTGTCTCTTCATGTATGTCTAAAGTAATTGCACCTGATGAGCAGGAACACATAATACTTTCTTACATTAGAAACTATTTTGACAGGAGACAAATACAATGCCAGCATGTCTTTGGATTGTGGTGAGAAACCCACACAGGGAGAACATATAAACTTCAATACAAGCATTAGCATGTTGGGGAATTTAACCAGCAACCCAAGTGCCGCTAGATGGAATTGCTACCCACTTAGCCATTGGGCAGCCTCACACATGTAGTCTGCATCTCTGTGGTGTGAACCAGCCCTAAGTCCATAGCCATGCTCAGTGTCACAAGCAATATACAATATATTGGGATGCCTGCCTTTATACGCACATGAACTGTAATGGCACACCAGTTGTAGTCCATAGGGTTCAAAATTGAATTTGGCACACCCTTTGCAACTATAACAGCTTCAATTCTTCTGGGAAGGCTGTCCACAAGGTTTAGGAGTGTGTCTATGGGAATGTTTGACCATTCTTCCATAAGTGCATTTGTGAGGTCAGGCACTGATGCTGGACGAGAAGGCCTGGCTTACAGTCTCCACTCTAATTCATCCCCAAGGTGTTCTGTTGTGTTGAGGTCAGGACTCTGTCCAGACCAGTCAGGTTCCTCCACCCCAAACTCACTCATCCATGTCTTTATGGACCTTGCTTTGTGCACTGGTCCAAATCATTGGGTGGAGGGGGAATTATGATGTAGGGTTGTTTTTCAGGGGTTGAGCTTGGCCTCTTAGTTCCAGTGAAGGGAACTCTTAAGACGTCATTTTGGACAATTTCATGCTCCCAACTTTGTGGGAACAGTTTGGGGATGGCCCCTTCCTATTCAAACATGACTGCACACCAGTGCACAAAGAAGGTCCATAAAGACATGGATTAGGGAGTTTGGGGTGGAGGAACTTGACTGGCCTGCACTCAACCCGATAGAACACCTTTTGGCTGAATTAGAGCAGAGACTGCGAGCCAGGCTGTCAGGAAAGGATCCGTCCGCTGGCAAGATATATCGTTTGGCATGCAGTACTGGGGTCCACCAGCAGGTGTCTCCTGGCAGTGTTGAACTGTCAGGAGAATATTTCCTTGCTGGTGTCATTTCATCTTTTGGCCGCAGTACTGACGTCCACCAGCGGATGGATCCTGGCAGTATGGAGCAGACAACACTCCCTGCGCTCAGGTGTGACTTGAAGTCAATCACAGTCAGTCCTATAAATACCCGGCAAGCCCTCATATGCTTGCCTTGGTATCTCTCTCCTTGAGCCCTGACCTTGTTCGCCTGTTACCCGATCCTGCATCTGACCTGGTGCCTGAGCTTATCCTGACCCGATCCCTTCTGTGTTCCTGTACCCTTCAGCCCGATCCATCCCCTCTCTGTCCTGTTGGTTCCCTGTCCCTCATTTACTGATCTCCTGTGTATGACCTTGGCTTGGCTAAACGTTTATGTCTCTGGTATATCCCTTGCTCTTGCTGACCTGCTGTGTATGACCCTGGCCTGGCTGACGTCTGTGATTCTGGTATTGCCCCTTGCTGTAGATATTGTTGTTTGTAGTGGGTTTGTTGGGTTGGTTGTTCACTGTTTGTATTTTCTAATTATCACCTATTTTAATAAATATCACTATTCACTTACATGTGTTTTGGGTTATCTCTGTGCAGTTCACATAGTCTGGTCTACTTGGATCCTGACAGTATACCAAGGCCATCCCTGACCAGAAGTGGCTGCACTGAGGAGCCTTTTTGAAAATGCAGGCAGAAATAGTGATTTATCTTTCCTCATTGGTGACTGAGAATCATAGTTATTGCCGTCTGGTATTGAAGGAGTGGACCAGGGATCAACTATTAGAGTGTATCCGTCTGGCCCATTCTCTGGTGGATCAGGGCGGTATGCTATTTGCAAATGTTCAGCCTCTGATTCAGCTGTGTGCAGAGCTAGCCTTGTCCAGTACTCCAGAGGGCAAGGATGATTTTTCTCCCCCCTTCAGTTTAGATCAGGTTGAGTCTCTGGTGTGGTTATTAGAGGATGATCCAGCCTTTTTTATGGAACGTTATGGCTCTTGTTCACAGCAGGTGTTGTCTGATTGCATCCATTCAGTGCAATCGCTGGTTAGTCAGGCTGTGTGCGAATCAATGTTTGTTCAACCTGTGCTACAGACATGGTCAGATCTCATGCATTTAGCCAAACCACAACATTCCAGCCCTGCCATTAATCACCTGCCTTCCCAAGAATCTATTCCCCCATCACTCATGGCAACCTCAGCGACAGTCCAGTATACACAGCTTCCCACCAAGTATTATTACCCAGTCTCTACTCACTGCACCTCTCCTGCTTTCAATCCACCTGCCTCTTCTCCCCCACCTGTCACAATTCCACAAAACCCTCCTCCAGCCACTGTTCCTTGGTCTTCCTTCGATCCAGCTACTTTCTTTTCTTACAGCCCTGCACCTACATACAAAACTGCACGAGCTAAACCAAAAAAGAAACAAAAATTCTTTCCTACCCACACGATCCTGCCAGTAACCCAACTTGCTTCCACACCAACTAACCCACCTGATTCTGCCAAATCTCTGCCTGCCACCCAGCCTGACGGTCCAGTGCCTGCCACCCAGCCTGACGGTCCAGTGCCTGCCACCCAGCCTGACGGTCCAGTGCCTGCCACCCAGCCTGACGGTCCAGTGCCTGCTGATCGGTCTGATGACCTTGTGTCCATGTTCCAGCCTAAAGTTTTGCTACCAGTGTTCCAGTCTGATGTGCCCGTTTCCCAGTTTGATGTCCTTCTGTTTGCTGTCCAGCCTGATGCGCCAGTGTCTTCTACTCGGCGTGTTGTGCCAATGCCTGTGCCCGCTGTCCAGTTTGAGGTCCCAGCGCCTGCTGCTCAGCCTGACATCTCAGTGCCCATGTTCCAGTCTGATGCTTCAGTGACTACTGTCCAGTCCGATGTACCTATTGTTCAGCCTGGTATGCCAGCACCTGCTGTTCTGCCCGATGTGCCAGCGCCTGTGTCTGCTGCCCAGTCTAAAGTTCCAGTACCTGCTGCCCGGTCTGATGTCTTGGTACCCACTTTCCAGCCTGATGAGCCTGCTTTCCAGTCCGATGTGCCCATCCTCCAGCCTGATTTCCTGGTACCTGTCTTCCAGCCTGATGTCGTGATGTTGGTATCTCAGCCTGAAGTTTCGGTGCCCGTGTCTCAGCCTGAAGTTTCGGTGCCCGTGTTTCAGCCTGGAGTTTCGGTGCCCGTGTCTCAGCCTGCTGAATCGGTGCCCGTTACCCAGTCTGTTGAATCGGTGCCCGTTACCCGGTCTGCTGAACTGGTGCCCGTTACCCAGTCTGCTAAACCGAAGTCCGTCACTTTGCCTGTAAAGCCAGTATCCGTTATCTGGCTTGCCGAACCAGTGCCCGGTGTCCAGCTCGCTGAGTCGGGACCTGTTACCCAGCCCACTGGGCCGGGGTCAGTTACCCAGCTTGCTGAGCCGGTGCCTGTAATCCGGCCTGCCCTTACGGTGCTCGCTGTTCGGCCTAATGTCCCGGAGCCTTCTGCCCAGCTCGATGACCCGGAGCCTTCTGCCCAGCTCGATGACCCGGAGCCTTCTGCCCAGCTCGATGACCCGGAGCCTTCTGCCCAGCTCGATGACCCGGAGCCTCCTGCCCAGCTCGATGACCCGGAGCCTCCTGCCCAGCTCGATGACCCGGAGCCTCCTGCCCAGCTCGATGACCCGGAGCCTCCTGCCCAGCTCGATGACCCGGAGCCTCCTGCCCAGCTCGATGACCCGGAGCCTCCTGCCCAGCTCGATGACCCGGAGCCTCCTGCCCAGCTCGATGACCCGGAGCCTCCTGCCCAGCTCGATGACCCGGAGCCTCCTGCCCAGCTCGATGACCCGGAGCCTCCTGCCCAGCTCGATGACCCGGAGCCTCCTGCCCAGCTCGATGACCCGGAGCCTCCTGCCCAGCTCGATGACCCGGAGCCTCCTGCCCAGCTCGATGACCCGGAGCCTCCTGCCCAGCTCGATGACCCGGAGCCTCCTGCCCAGCTCGATGACCCGGAGCCTTCTGCCCAGCTCGATGACCCGGAGCCTTCTGCCCAGCTCGATGACCCGGAGCCTTCTGCCCAGCTCGATGACCCGGAGCCTTCTGCCCAGCTCGATGACCCGGAGCCTTCTGCCCAGCTCGATGACCCGGGGCCTTCTGCCCAGCTCGATGACCCGGAGCCTTCTGCCCAGCTCGATGACCCGGGGCCTTCTGCCCAGCTCGATGACCCGGGGCCTTCTGCCCAGCTCGATGACCCGGGGCCTTCTGCCCAGCTCGATGACCCGGAGCCTTCTGCCCAGCTCGATGACCCGGGGCCTTCTGCCCAGCTCGATGACCCGGAGCCTTCTGCCCAGCTCGATGACCCGGAGCCTTCTGCCCAGCTCGATGACCCGGGGCCTTCTGCCCAGCTCGATGACCCGGAGCCTTCTGCCCAGCTCGATGACCCGGAGCCTTCTGCCCAGCTCGATGACCCGGGGCCTTCTGCCCAGCTCGATGACCCGGAGTCTGCTGCCCAGCTCAAGTTGTTCCTGTCTGCTGCCCAGCTCAAGTTGTTCCTGTCTGCTGCCCAGCTCAAGTTGTTCCTGTCTGCTGCCCAGCTCAAGTTGTTCCTGTCTGCTGCCCAGCTCAAGTTGTTCCTGTCCGCTGCCCAGCTCAAGTTGTTCCTGTCCGCTGCCCAGCTCAAGTTGTTCCTGTCCGCTGCCCAGCTCAAGTTGTTCCTGTCCGCTGCCCAGCTCAAGTTGTTCCTGTCCGCTGCCCAGCTCAAGTTGTTCCTGTCCGCTGCCCAGCTCAAGTTGTTCCTGTCCGCTGCCCAGCTCAAGTTGTTCCTGTCCGCTGCCCAGCTCAAGTTGTTCCTGTCCGCTGCCCAGCTCAAGTTGTTCCTGTCCGCTGCCCAGCTCAAGTTGTTCCTGTCCGCTGCCCAGCTCAAGTTGTTCCTGTCCGCTGCCCAGCTCAAGTTGTTCCTGTCCGCTGCCCAGCTCAATGACTCTGACATGCCAGCCATATGCCCGGATGTGCCTGATGACCAGCCTTCTTCCACCATTCTGCCTGATGCCATAGACTTTGGACAATTAAGACTAGTTGGAGCGTCCGGAGGCCGCTCCTTTAAGGGGGGGTACTGTCAGGAAAGGATCCGTCCGCTGGCAAGATATATCGTTTGGCATGCAGTACTGGGGTCCACCAGCAGGTGTCTCCTGGCAGTGTTGAACTGTCAGGAGAATATTTCCTTGCTGGTGTCATTTCATCTTTTGGCCGCAGTACTGACGTCCACCAGCGGATGGATCCTGGCAGTATGGAGCAGACAACACTCCCTGCGCTCAGGTGTGACTTGAAGTCAATCACAGTCAGTCCTATAAATACCCGGCAAGCCCTCATATGCTTGCCTTGGTATCTCTCTCCTTGAGCCCTGACCTTGTTCGCCTGTTACCCGATCCTGCATCTGACCTGGTGCCCGAGCTTATCCTGACCCGATCCCTTCTGTGTTCCTGTACCCTTCAGCCCGATCCATCCCCTCTCTGTCCTGTTGGTTCCCTGTCCCTCATTTACTGATCTCCTGTGTATGACCTTGGCTTGGCTAAACGTTTATGTCTCTGGTATATCCCTTGCTCTTGCTGACCTGCTGTGTATGACCCTGGCCTGGCTGACGTCTGTGATTCTGGTATTGCCCCTTGCTGTAGATATTGTTGTTTGTAGTGGGTTTGTTGGGTTGGTTGTTCACTGTTTGTATTTTCTAATTATCACCTATTTTAATAAATATCACTATTCACTTACATGTGTTTTGGGTTATCTCTGTGCAGTTCACATAGTCTGGTCTACTTGGATCCTGACACAGGCCTTCTCATCCAACATCAGTGCCTGGCCTCACAAATGCACTTCTGGAAGAATGGTCAAACATTCCCATAGACACACTAAACCTTGTGGAAAGCCTTCCCAGAAGCTGTTCTAGCTGCAAAGTGTGGGCTGAATCAAATTTTAACCATATGGACTAAGACTGGGCTGCCATTAAAGTTTACGTGTGTAAAGGCGGGTGTCCCAATACTTTTGGCTAGATAGTGTATCTGCCAAGTTTTACAATGGTGGTGGAACCCTCCTACAAATACATACAACATTTAGACATCGTTTTAGGACCGGAGTCAGGAGTTATGTTTAACAACATAGTGAGATGAGACAACTTCACTACATGAAGCGGCAGGCCATTCCTGGTGTACGTTTTCAAATATACTTTCAGGCAGGCAGGCAGGTGATTCAGTGATCTGCAGTGCATAAAATATATATACAGTCTCCTACATATATATCCACTGCATTCTAGTCTAGCCAGGCCTATATCTGACTGCAGGTCATTCCTGGTGTACGTTTTCAAATACACTTTCAGGCAGGCAGGCAGGTGATTCAGTGACCTGCAGTGCATTAAATATAAATACAGTCTCCTACATATATATATATATATATATATATATATATATATATATATCCACTGCATTCCAGTCTAGCCAAGCCTATATCTGCGTGCAGGCCATTCCTGGTGTATGTTTTCAAATATACTTTCAGGCAGGCAGGCAGGTGATTCAGTGATCTGCAGTGCATAACATATATATATACAGTCTCCTACATATATAACCACTGCATTCTAGTCTAGTCTAGCCCAGCCTATATCTGACTGCAGGCCATTCCTGGTGTACGTTTTCAAATGCACTTTCAGGCAGGCGATTCAGTGATCTGCAGTGCATAAAATATATATACAGTCTCCTACATATATATCCACTGCATTCTAGTCTAGCCAAGCCTATATCTGACTTCAGGCCATTCCTGGTGTACGTTTTCAAATAAACTTTCAGGCAGGCAGGCAGGCAGGTGATTCAGTGATCTGCAGTGCATAAAGTATATATACAGTCTCCTACTTATATAGATCTACTGCATTTTAGTCTAGCCAAGCCTATATCTGACTGCAGGCCATGCCTGGTGTACGTTTTCGAATACACTTTCAGGCAGACAGGTGATTCAGTGAGCTGCAGTTCATAAACTATATATACAGTCTCCTACATATATATCCACTGCATTCTAGTCTAGCCAAACCTATATCTGACTGCAGGCCATTCCTGGTGTACATTTTCAAATACACTTTCAGGCAGGTACTGTAGGTGGGTGATTCAGTGATCTGCAGTGCGTAAAATATATATACAGTCTCCTACATATATATCCACTGCATTCTAGTATAGCCAAGCCTATATCTGACTGCAGGCCATTCCTGGTGTACGTTTTCAAATATACTTGCAGGCAGGCAGGTGATTCAATGATCTGCAGTGCATTAAATAAATATATATATATATATATATATATATATATATATATATACGGTCTCCTACATATATATATATATCCACTGCATTCCAGTCTAGCCTAGCCGATTACTGACTGCAGGCCATTCCTGGTGTACTTTATCTATTAAACTTCAGGCGGTGTTTTGCTAATAAAATTTTACAGCATGTCTGGAAGGCCACCAAGGAGAGGCAGACGCTCCCAGGCCACTAAAAGAAGGCAAGCAGGCTCTGTGTCTACAGCCAAAAGTGCTGGTCGTGGACACGGTGCATCCTCAGCACGTGGCCGTGGGGCACGCTTGTCCTTTTTTGGCAGCTGGCCGTGTTGATCCACAACATGCAGAGGAGTTGGTAGAGTGGATAACTAAGCCGTCCTCATCCTCCTCATCCTCATCCTCTGTCACCCAGGCTCAGAGTAGTTTGCCTGCCAATGCAGCTGCCAAAGCGGCCTATTCCATCGGCTCAATGTCATCAGTCACTCCTTCCCTAGCCCCACCATCATGCACAGAGGAGTCCCTCGAACTGTTTGACCACAGTGTTGGGTACATGCTGCAGGAGGATGTGCAGCGTTTTGAAGGCTCCGATGATGGTACCCAGGCTGAGGAAGGCAGTAACGTAAGCCCAGAGAGAGGGGGTGCCCAAGAAGGACAAGAAACTGGCAGTCATGTTCCCCCAGCTGCAGCATACTGCCAGGTTTGCTTCAGTGACAAGGAGGAAGGGGATGATGAGGTCACAGACTCTATGTGGGTGCCTGATAGAAGAGAGGAGGAGGCACATCTCCAACGAGGCAGGATGCCCTCCAGGGGCCAGCTTAAGGGCAGCCACCCAACTGCATCACACCGCAGAGCTCCGCATGTGCAGGGTGCTACTGACTCCCCGCGTATTTTGAAAAGTTCTTTGGTGTGGGCCTTTTTTGATACGCATGCAGCGGATTGCACCATTGCTGTTTGCAACATATGTCTGAAGCGTATTAAGCGTGGCCAAAACAGCAGCCACTTGGGCACCACATGCTTGACCAGACATATGTCGACCTCCCATGCAGTCCATTGGCAACAGTACTTAAAAGACCCACACAAAGAACTAGGCGGACCTCTCCTTGCTCCTCATCAGCTGGGATCTCCAACCCCACTATACTTTCAGTCCTCTCAGAAACTTGAGAGGACTGAGAGGAATGAAGGTGTAGAATTAGGTGTGTCAAGTACTTGCGGGCAATCTGCTATCGCTACACCAACATTCGATTGTAGCAGGCAAATTTCCCTACCCCAGTTGCTAAACCGTCGAAAGAAATTCGGTCCTAGCCATTCACATGCTCAGCGGATGAATGCTAGCTTGGCTAACTTGCTAGCACTCCAACTACTGCCTTTTCAGCTAGTAGACTCTACCCCCTTTAATGAATTTGTGGAATGTACGGTACCTCAGTGGCAGGTTCCCAAATGCCATTTCTTTTCACGGAAGGCCATTCCGGCTCTCTACCGGCATGTGGAAGGCAATGTCTTGGCCTCGTTTACAGGGCGGTCAGTGGTAAGGTGCATATTACTGCTGACTCATGGTCCAGCAGGCATGGACAGGGACGTTACCTTTCTTTCATTGTGCACTGGGTAACTCTGCTGGCAGCTGGGAAGGATGCAGGACAGGATGCAGTATTGTTGAAGCTTGTTCCACCACCACGCCTCCCAAATGTTAGTAGTGGTGATTCTGCCACACCTCTCTTCTCCACCCCCTCCTCTTCTTCTTTCTCTATAGCCTCTTCCTCTGCAGATTTGAACGTGCTTTGAAGAAGAAAGGTTTTCCGGCGCTCAGATTTTGTGATGTCAGGAATGGAATTGTATAATGATGGTTCTGATAGAACATTAATGTTAGAACAAAAAAGGGGGGGGGAGAGAGGAGGCAGCCATCCTCAGAGGGTGTCCATAGCCTCTGTGAGCATAGCACTGAAAAGGGAAGGGGGATGTGGAGGCGCCAACTCTGCTGACACTGTTATATGGTGAAGGTGTAATACATACACTTACTGGTAAGTCAGTTCAGATGGGGTCCATCAGGGGTTGTGTTGTCCTGGGATGTGCTGGTGTGCAGGCTTCACTGGCGGTCCTTCACCTCAGGGGATGTCTGTTCCTGGTTGAGAGAGGCTTAATAGCAGTGACCAGTGTGTGGAAGCTCCACGCTAACCACCCTGGAACCCGGAAGTAATGTCAGCGGTGCACCAGCGGTGCTCCGTAGGCATTCAAAGGGCTACGCAAGCACTCAGGAAAAAAGATGCCATGCGGTGCTTGAGTTGGTCTGCTTAGGGGACAGGAACCACACTGGGGCAGAGATTCTGTCAGCTGTGCAGGGGCAGACTCAGAGGTGGTTGACGCTACGCCAGCTTCAGTCAGGAATGGTGGTTTGCGACAATGGCACCAACCTCCTCTCCGCCCTCCGACAGGGACACTTGACCCATATTCCCTGTTTGGCTCACGTCCTTAATTTGGTGGTGCAGCAGTTCTTGTGCAGGTACCCAGGCTTACAGGATCTCCTGAGGCAGGCCAGGAAAGTCTGTGGGCATTTCCAGCCAGTGCTCGGCTGGCTAAACTGCAAAAGGAATGCAACCTGCCCAAGAACCGCCTAATTTGTGACATGCCCACCAGGTGGAACTCAACGTTGGCAATGCTGCAGCAGCTGCACATGCAGCATAGGGCAATCAATGAGTACCTGTGTGAGTATGGCACCAGGACAGGGTCAGTGGAGCTTGGCTTTTTTTCACCACGCCAGGATGGTGAGCAGTGACAGTGCATGCATCAGTGATACTGTCCGGCTTGTATTCCTGTTGGAGCACACGCTTTGTGGAATAATGGACAGGGCACTTGAGGCAGAACAGAAGGAGGAATATGAGGACTTCCTTACCTCTCAAGGCCCCCTTTATTCAGACAGTATTTCTGCGTGCCTGCCGATCACACAGGAAGAGGAGGTGGAGAAGGATGAGCCTAGCACTCAGCATCAGCAGCAGTCTTCAAGGGATCATTTTCAGTCCCCAGAAACCCATGGAATTGTACGTGGCTGGGAGGAGGTGGATGTGGATCATGTCATCCTTAGTGACCCAGAGGACTCTGGATCGAATGCCTCAGCAAACCTTCACTGCATGGCCTCCCTGATCCTGAAAAGCCTGTGAAAGGACCCTCGGATTCAGGGTATCAAGGAGAGGGATCATTACTGGCTGGTAACCCTTCTTGATCCATGTTACAAGGGTAAGGTTGCGGAACTTATCCAGCTTTCGCAGAGGGAGCAGATGATGAAACATCTTCGGGGGGGCCTTGCAGAAAGGTTTGTGCAACGCGTTTCCAGAGCCTGGGAGGTTACAATTTTATGGTCCTCCTGGACAATGTGTTGCTGAGACTTCGGTCAGTCACAGAAGAAGCGGTGGAGAAGGTGGCTGTCTGACCGATGGATTCAGACAATTTCTTAGTCCACAGCCCCAGGGTCTGATCGGTTCCAGCAACCATCGCCAGCATCTTATTTACATGGTGCAGGAATACCTAGGGGCAAAATCAGACTTGGAGACCTTTCCAACCGAAAATCCACTGGGTTACTGGGTCTTGATGATGGATCACTGGCCAGAGCTGGCACAATATGCAATTGAGCTACTGGCCTGTTCTGCATCCAGTGTTCTTTTTGAACGCACATTCAGTACTGCTGGAGGCTTTGTGACCAATCACAGAGTGTGCCTGTCCACAGACTCAGTTGATCGGCTCACTTTCATAAAAATGAATCAGTCTTGCATCACCAGCTACCAAGCACCTCTGATTTAACCGATTAATATTTCTATGAATGTGAGATCCCTTGAAGACTGCCTATGCTGAGTGACTATCCTGTTATGCTGAGTGACTATCCTATTCCTCCTAAATGTTCATGTTGATAGCTTCTAAAAACATTTTTGTTTCAGGGCACCACCACCAGTGCCTAAGGCCCAATTTTTCTGCCCCTGTTTAACAGGGGCATATAACTATAATTTTTGCTGTAATATTTCGCAGCAGGGCTCGTTCTTGCGCTCAACTAGAGTATCTGTGAGGGTTTGCAGTGTTGTGGCACCACCACCAGTGCCTAAGGCCCAATTTTTCTGCCCCTGTTTAACAGGGGCGTGTAATTACAATTTTTGTTCAAATATTTAACAGCAGGGCTCGTTCCTGCGCTCAACTAGAGTATCTGTGAGGGGTTACAGTGTTGTGGCACCACCACCAGTGCCTAAGGCCCAATTTTTCTTCCCCTGTTTAACAGGGGCATGTAATTACAATATTTGCTCTGATATTTCACAGCAGGGCTTGTTACTACACTTAACAACAGAATCTGTGAGGGGTTACAGTGTTGTGGCACCACCACCACTGCCTAAGACCCAATTTTTCTGCCCCTGT
This sequence comes from Lithobates clamitans, assembly GCA_037952925.1. Taxonomy (NCBI): domain Eukaryota; kingdom Metazoa; phylum Chordata; class Amphibia; order Anura; family Ranidae; genus Lithobates; species Lithobates clamitans. The sequence goes on along the minus strand of JBBGZY010000270.1, from coordinate 4,349,708 downwards.
TTAACAGGGGTGTGTAATTACAATTTTTGATCAAATATTTAACAGCAGGGCCCCTTCCAGCACCCACCAAGAGTAACTGTGCGGGCTTACAGTGTTCTGGTACCATCAACACCTAAGGCCCAGTTTTCTGCAGAGTATATAGGGCAGGTCGTATAGTATATACAGATGGTCCCCTACTTTCAAACATCCGACTTACAAATGACTCCTACTTACAAACGGAGGGAGACAACAGGAAGTGAGAGGAAATCTCCCCTTAGGAAGGGAAATTCTCTCCTGTAAGAATTAATATGGGAAAAAGGTGTCTCCACTGATGCTTTATCACCAATCCTTGTTTCCCTAATAACCCCAAATTTTCAAAATCCAATTGTCATTGGGACAGAAAGTGAGATGAAATCTTCTCCCTATGTTATCCAAAAAGCTTAAAAATAGATTTTTTTTGGCTGGAGCTACACTTACAAAATTTACCTGTTCCAAATTACAAACAGATTCAACATAAGAACAAACCTACATCCCTGTCTTGTTTGGACCACCTGTATACTGCTGTTCAGAGTATATAGGACCTGCTGGGGGCCCCACGCCTTTTCTTTTTTTAGTTCGGGTGCGGGGTTCCCCTTAATATCCATACAAGACCCAAAGGGCCTGGTAATGGGCTGGGGGGGGGGGGTACCCATGCTGTTTTTCTCAATAATTTTCATCCCTAATGCTGGGACCCATCATTACATTACAGCCGCAAGCAGTTTTGAATTACTTTTATTCCTTTAGAAATGTAATTTTGTGCAGGGACTGTTCTAAACACGGGAAACACGCGTCACTTTACAGGCATACTGTAGTCACCCCCAGGTACAATATTTAAAGCAATATTTCACTTTCTTTTCACATTAAGCATTATTAAAATCACTGCTCCCGAAAAAACTTGTTTTTAAAACTTTTTTTTTGCATTGATACATGTCCCCTGGGGCAGGACCCGGGTCCCCAAACACTTTTTAGGACAATAACTTGCATATTAGCCTTTAAAATTCACACTTTTGATTTTTCACGTTCAGGTCCCATAGGCTTTAACGGTGTTCGAATGTTCGCGCAAACTTTCAGTCCGTTCGCATGTTCTGCCACGAACTGAACCGGGGGGTGATCGGCTCATCCCTAGTAGTGAAAAATGAACAATCAAATAAATCAAAACAACAATAAAACATGTAACATAGTTACATAGTGAGTCAGGGAAAAAAAAAGACATGTCCATCTACAGTAGTTTAACCAATAACACTTCAGCTACTTTTCCTATATTTCCATGTAAAAAACTAATTTAGCCCAAGGATAAGGTTAGTGATTGGGTTCTGAACGTGTGCATTATAACTCTTTAGAGTAGCTGTAAATGTCCTGATCTTTGGCCATGTGTTGAATCAGGCAACTATGGCACGTTTAGCTTGAAATGTCTGAGGGTATGAGGGGCCCAGCAATATTTAGCCAACAAAGTGTTGAGAGTGCAAACGTGTAATAGAATCAGATATAAATGTAGAACAGTTGCTGAAATATTTAGCAGCCAGGGAGTAAAGTGCAGAATCAGTAGACAGAAGTAAGTTTGTAGTCAGCAAAAAAAGGACAAAAATGCAGTAATATGCGATAATGTGCGATAATGTTGTGAAACAATGATAAAGTGCACTAAATCAAGAAGTTATGCAGCAAAAATAAACAAATATGTATGAATGACTATCCCTAATTTTAAAAAAAATTCAGTAATATGCGATAATATATGAAGTAGTGATAGTGAAGTACTCTGACCAAAAGCAGATAGTCATCTGATTTTACATAAAAATAATAAGATAAGTCCAAAATAATAAAGTGCATATGCATCAAAAAGTGATGAGAAGTGAAGATGAAGTGCTCAAAAAAAACAGTTCTTGAAAGTTGTGAACACAATTGCTCCCCTCATCCAGGCATTTACCAGGAGTGTGCCCTAGCAGCTCAACTTAAAGACCCCAACAGGTCTAGTGGCACTTTGGTATGCATATCCTTAACAGCGGTTCATGTTCCACTCTCCTCTCCTCTCCTGCGTCAAAATCCACAGCTGGTCTGACAAGGCTTTAATATATGGATCCTTTATGGACAATAACATTCCACTCTCCTCTCCTTATAGCATAAACCCAGGGATGTGGAATATGACTCAGTAATCGAGGATAAATATCTGCTATGCTGTATTAGATCTCCTTCTCTCCTCCATTCACAGGCCATACAAGATAACTAAGAACTCCATAGTGTAGTAATTTCACTGAAGAAATAGTTTTTTTTTAAATATAATACCTTATATCTAGAATAAAAGCAAGCACTATCGATAAAATCCCTACTTCCGGTCACGGCTGTGACTGGAAGTGATGCCCCCTGGCTGCACCTATGCGATACGTCACTGGTCACATGACTTCTTCAAGGATAGGTTATTAACATTATTTGATTTAGAGTGTTGAGGTCACTTGCTAATGGTTGCAGCTTTTTTTGTGTATTTTTAGGGTGAAATATTATTCTTTGGTGAGGTCCATAGCAGCAGACAAGTACTTCATATTTAAGTTTGCAGTTAGGCCTTGGTCAGCAACAGTTAGAACACAGTACATATTTAAGAGATGGCAGTTAGGTTAAACAGGCCAAGGTCAGCAAAACAGACGTATGAGAGCAGCACCAATGGCCCGCATTTGCATGTGCTTGGGTGTTTATAGGTGCAAAGACATGTATGACCCCTCTCAGATTGTGTATATGACAGAGTTTGCCCCCCTGTGTGGATGTGCCGGTTACTGGCTTTCCTCTCCTCACAAGCTGTCAGTGTGAAGAGAGGACTGCCAATAACTGGAAAATCCTGTATAAGCCTTGATCAGCTGTTATTTGACACAGCTGGTCACATGGTAAGGAGACACTGAGATTGACTCTTTACACAGATCTGTGATCAGGTGTGTCTGAAGGCTGATGCATGCTGCAGGAGCCAAGCGGGAGGCGCAATCAGGAGAGGACATCAATGGACGCTGTCATAAACCAGATGTGACCAGAACTGTGTGACTGCGACAGAGTGAACCAGACATAAACAGGTGAAAGTGAACACGTTTATTAAAGTAAATGCATATAAATGTGAACACACCACCAATACAGAGCAAACAAACTGAACAACCAAACAGTGATAATAAACCAACCAGTATATATATAGCAAAAGGGAGTAACAGAATCATAGTCAAGTCAGGCCAGGGTCATAAACAGGAGATCAGCAGAAGGGGGGCCAGGAGTAAACAGACAGGGAACAAGATGGAAGGAATCAGACTGCAGGGCCAGGATCATGGGATACAGGAACAGAAACAAACAAGTTCAGAGTTCAGGATACAGGAATCAGGGTTCAGGTCCAGGATCAGGATCACAGATAAACAGCCTGCAGGTCAGGGCACAAGGACAATACCAGGGCAAGGTGTGTGTGCACTTGCAGGGTATTTATACTAAAGCTGCTATCAAAGTCAGGTGATGCATAATTGCAGAAGGTAATGCCTGCTCCACACTGCCAGGATCCATCCGCTGGTGGACGCCAGTACTGCGGCCCAAAGATGACAATACCAGCAGGAAAAAGCTCTGACAGTTCCAAACTGCCAGGAGACACCTGCTGGTGGACCTCGGTACTGCACACCAAATGATAGATATTACCAGTGGAGGGAACCTTTCCTGACAGTACCCCCCCTCAAAGGAGCGACCTCCGGATGCTCCAACTAGTCGTTGCTGGGGAAAGTCCATGGTGTTAAGCCAGGCAGCGGGCAAAGTCACATCAGGTTAGCCAATAAGTACGTCAAGCTGGGTAGCAGGCACAAAAACCTCAAGCTGAGTAGCAGGCACATCGAGCTGGGCGGAAGACACATCGAACTGGGCAACAGGTACAATGAACTGGGCAGCAGGCACCGGCACATCAAGCAGGGCAGCAGGCACAGGCACATCAAGTGGGGCAGCAGGCACGGGCACATCAAGCGGGGCAGCAGGCACGGGCACTTCAAGCTGAGCTGCAGGCACGGGCACTTCAAGCTGGGCAACAGGCACTTCAAGCGGGGCAACAGGCACGGGCACATCAAGCTGGGCAGCAGGCACGGGCACATCAAGCTGGGCAGCAGGCACGGGCACATCAAGCTGGGCAACAGGCATGGGACATCAAGATGGGTAGCAGACAGTGGCACATGATGCTGGGCAGCAGACAGAGGCTCATTAGACTGGGCAGCAGACAGTGGCACATTAGGCTGGGCAGCAGACAGGAACACATTAGGCTGGGCAGCGGACAGGAACACATCAGGCTGGGCAGCAGACAGAGGCTCATCAGGCTGGGCAGCAGATAGGGACACATCAGGCTGGGCAGCAGACAGAGGCTCATCAGGATTGGCAGCAGACAGAGGCTCATCAGACTGAGCAGCAGATAGGGACACATCAGGGTGAGCAGCAGACCGAGGCTCGTCAGGCTGGGCAGCAGACAGGAACACATCAGGCTGGACAGCAGACAGGAACACATCAGGCTGGGCAGCAGACAGAGGCTCATCAGGCTGGGCAGCAGACAGAGGCTCATCAGACTGGGCAGCAGACAGAGGCTCATCAGGCTGGGCAGCAGACAGAGGCTCTTCAGGCTGGGCAGCATACAGAGGCTCATCAGGCTGGGCAGCAGACAGAGGCTCATCAGACTGGGCAGCAACAGAGGCTCATCAGACTGGGCAGCAGACAGGAACACATCAGGCTGGGCAGCAGACAGGATCACATCAGGCTGGGCAGCAGACAGGATCACATCAGGCTGGGCAGCAGACAGAGGCTTATCAGGCTGGGCAGCAGACAGAGGCTCATCAGGCTGGGCAGCAGATAGGGACACATCAGGGTGAGCAGCAGACAGAGGCTCATCAGACTGGGCAGCAGACAGGAACACATCAGGCTGGGTAGCAGACAGGAACACATCAGGCTGGGCAGCAGACAGAGGCTCACCAGGCTGGGCAGCAGACAGAGGCTCATCAGGCTGGGCAGCAGACAGAGGCTCATCAGGCTGGGCAGCAGACAGAGGCTCTTCAGGCTGGGCAGCATACAGAGGCTCATCAGGCTGGGCAGCAGACAGAGGCTCATCAGACTGGGCAGCAGACAGGAACACATCAAGCTGGGCAGTAGACAGAAACACATCAGGCTGGGCAGCAGACAGGAATACATCAGGCTGGGCAGCAGACAGGAACACATCAGGCTGGGCAGCAGGCTCAGCAGGCCGGGAAATGGGCAACGCACCCTCAGACCAGGAAACAGACACCGGGACTTCAGGCTGGAAAGCTGGCTCTGATTCTTCAGGCTGGAACGCTGGCTCTGGTTCTTCAGACTGGAACGCTGGCTCTGGTTCTTCAGGCTGGAATGCTGGCTCTTCAGGCTGGAACACTGGCTCTGGCTCTTCAGGCTGCAACTCTGGCTCTTCAGGCTGGAACACTGGCACCTCCAGCTGAACACTGGCACCTCCAGCTGGAACACTGGCACCTCCGGCTGGAACTCTGGCACCTCCGGCTGGAACTCTGGCACCTCCAGCTGGAACTCTGGCACCTCCAGCTGGAATTCTGGCACTTTGGGCTGGAACTCTGGCACTTCGGGTTGGAACTCTGGCACTTTGGGATGGAACTCTGGCACTTCAGGCTGAGATACTGGCACCGGAACTTCCAGCTGGGACAGATTGGTGGGTGTGGAGGCAGGTTGGGTTAATGGCAGGATCGTTTTGGTTGGGAAAAACTTTCATTTTTTCTTTGGCTTAGCCACTGAAGCTCTATAGGTGACAGCAGGACTGTAGGTAAGGGGTGCAGCAGCCTGGAAAGGAGGATTGGGATATGGCAGAAAAGAGGTAACAGTAGCTGGGGAAAGATCTTGTGGGTTTGTAGGCAGCGGGGAAGAGGCAGGTGGGTTGAATGCAGGATAGGTACAGGGAGCAGAGACCAGATATGAGTATTTGGTTGGGAGCAGCATATACTGGGCTGCAACTGAGGTTGACATGGCTTATAGGGAAACATATATTTGGGTAGGCTGGTGTCTGATGGCAAAGGTGTTTTTTTTGGCTGGGGCTGATTGCACCATGTCAAACCATGCCGAAAGTATAGGTTGTACAAACTATAGTTTTAAATCTCCCTGTCTAACAAAAGACTGAGCAGGCACAATGCACTCAGCAATCACCTGTGAGGAACAAGCTGAGTAGTGCTCACAAAAATCGGCGGGATCATCTTCAAAGAGCCACACTAGGGATACAACCTGATTCACATTAAAAGGAGGAGTGAAATCATTATGGCCCTCTGGAATGCAGGGCAGGGCCAGCTCATCACAGATCTTGATCAAAGGCTGCACCTCCCCAAACAATATATAACCCTGATCGACCAGGGAGAGAGCCAAACGGATAGCTGCAAACAACTGGTCACTAGACCATCCTTTCAAAGCCAATAATCACTACTTTCAGATGCTATCAGAGAAAAATAAATAACCTCATCGGTATTCATGTTTGCAACCAAACTGAATCAAAATGGTTCCCCTGTGCAGCCACTTCTGGTCAGGGATGGCCCTAGTATTCTGTCATAAACCAGATGTGACCAGAACCGTGTGACTGCGACAGAGTGAACCAGACATAAACAGGTGAAAGTAAATAAGTTTATTTAAAGTTTATTTAAAGTAAATGCACCAATACAAACAGAGTGGACAAACTGAACAACCAAACAGTGATAATAAACCAACCAGTATATATTTAGCAAAAGGGAGTACCAGAATCGTAGTCAAGCCAGGCCAGGGTCATAAACAGGAGATCAGCAGATGGGGGGCAGGAGTAAACAGACAAGGAACAAGATGAAAGGAATCAGGCTGCAGGGCCAGGGTCAAGGGATACAGGAACAGAAACAAACAGGTTCAGGGTTCAGGACACAGGATACAGGATACAGGAATCAGGGTTCAGGTCCAGGATCAGGATCAGGATCACAGATAAACAGCCTGCAGGTCAGGGCACAAGGACAATACCAGGGCAAGGTGTGTGTGCACTTGCCGGGTATTTATACTATAGCTACTATCAAAGTCAGGTGATGCCTAATTGCAGAAGGTAATGCCTGCTCCACACTGCCAGGATCCATCCGCTGGTGGATGCCAGTACTGCGGCCCAAAGATGACATAACACCAGCAGGAAAAAGCTCTGACAGTTCCAAACTGCCAGAGACACCTGCTGGTGGACCTCAGTACTGCAGCCAAATGATAGATATTACCAGCGGAGGGAACCTTTCCTAACAGACGCCTTCCTGGAAATGTGAGACCGCGCTGTAGCCATCATTCAGCTCAGTTAGGAAGAGGTTAAGCTTTGACAAAAAAAAAAACTGTAAGCTGATTAAGTTCTATGCAGAGCTGCACCAGATTTTGCTCTCTTCAGTTTTGGTAAATTAACCCCATTCTGTTTTTAATGTAGTAGTCTCCCTGACTTCTAAGGGCCTGATGGTGACCCCCAGAGCCAGGGAGAACTGACATTCCTCCTCAGGGTGCAGGTTACTAGGCATAGAGGATGTGGTGCAAGGTGGAACTTTTTGTAAACATGAACAAAGAGATTTTATATCTCTTAACAGGAATGGTAGGAGAGAGGGTTTAGGGCACAGGACACCCTTAGGCAAATGCAATAGCAATTAGGCAAACTCCATAGACAAAAATAGAACTAGGCAGTGAGCAATACAGAAAAAGGGCCTTTAAGCTGAATGCAGCAATCTGTATCTTGTAGCAACTGCTGTCTCCTATAGCAACAACTCCCCTCTCAGTAATCTTACTGTAGATCTTCCAGTTTAACTCACGGTATCCCACTGTAGATCCTCAAGCTCAACTCACAGTATCCCACTGTGGATCCTCAAGCTCAGCTCACAGTCTCTCACTGGACTTCTTGGACTCTCAGCTACCTGCTGGATCCCTTAGCTTCACCCACAGCTGACCGCTGTACTTATTTTCAAGCCTTACTTACAGCTACCCACCGTACTCCTTCGAGCTTTACTCGCAGCTACCCGCTATATTCCTGGATGAGTCTCCACTGAAACTTTCCCACTCACTTCACCGTCCCCGGGTAGTGAAGTGTCTGCTCTGGTACTCCATCAGAACTTCACCCCTTCCACACTTGCCTCTGGTAACAGGAGTAGTCGTCCCTCCGGCAACAGCTTTTCCTTTACCTCCAGCAATGGACAGGCTGCCCTCAGGCTGAGCCTCTAAAGCCCCATACACACTATCAGTTTTTCTGCTGACTTAGTCCTTCAGATTTACCAAAACCATGTAGTGCAAGGGCCTGCCTGATTGCATACACATTGAAACTCCTAAGGTTTGACCTCATATTATATGGTTTTGGTAAATCTGAAGGACTAATTCAGCAGAAAAACTGATAGTGTGTATGGGGCTTTACACACGTGGTTCCACCCCAGGCTCTGGGCTTAACCTCTGCTGCTCCTTCTTTGCACACCCTTGAATTACTGGATAGGCCTCACGTAGACCTAGCAGCCAGTAAAACTCCTGGATAGGCCTCAGGCTTCAGGCCTAGCAGCCAGGAGCTGTTTGACACACATCCACCTGGGCCACAGCCCCAGGCAGGAAGAACCCCGATCACCTGACTCCTCCCGAATAAATCTCATGCAAAGCAAAGCGGCTCAAATGGAACTTCTGCTAATTGGCTGAGACAACTTATTTACTCATCACCTGATTTCACTGTAGTCTATCATCCTATTTCCAAAATCAACAGTGCCACCTATTGACAGAAGAGAGAGACTACAAATTGAACTCAGACTTAGGACAGAAATCAGTGGATCAAAGACTACCAATTAGCCAGGCTAGTTACCACCTAGCACAACTAGATTTATTAACAGCCCTGTTTAGGACCAGGGTGCTACATTAACATAGTCACATGTGGACTATAAATGAAAGAAAGAGTATATAATTCAAAGATTTCCTTCACTCCTCTATGCAGTACACCTGTGTTGTTTTATCAAATCAAAAGGACTGTAAAAATATTGCTTGGAGCAATTGATGAAAATCTATGCTTCACTTTTCTGGGGCCATTTAGAGAATGAAAGCTAACAACTGATCATTTGGAATAGGTCACAGCTGTATTTTATTTATATTACAGAGCTTGTTGTTGAAAATGATTGTTACTGTATCAGCAAAAAATTATTTCAAGATTGATTATCCAGAATATGACTTATGAATGACAAGTCACAATAGATCTCTTTGTGAGCTGTGACCATTGTTCAGACAAGCAACAGCAAATTATACTAAATAAATGTGAATCTCAGAAGTATTCATACACAGAAGGAAACTTATTGCAGTTCTGAAACCGTAAATCAGATTGAACAGTTGATAGTTTTTGGATATATTTCTGTTTATGAGATATAATTTTTTTATGTACATCCAAATAAAGTTTATTTTTTATTGTGAGAATGCAATTAACAATAACAATGGCTGCAACATTTGGCCAATAAGTCAATGCAGGAAAAAATGCACAGTTGCTAGTAAAGGTTGAGAGTAATTTAACATTACTGGGTCCAGTGGTGAACATGAAGAAACAATGGAATGCATCACGGATAATCTTTTAGGCAAGGAAAAGGGGGGGAGGGGGGTGGGTTCACATTGAAGATTAATGGGTTTAATTTAGTTTAACCACTTACCACTAGGCACTTAAATCCCCTTCCTAACCAACTTTCAGTGCTCTCACATTTTGAATGACAATTACTCAGTCATGCAACACTGTACCAATATAAAAATGTTGTCTTTTTTCCCACAAATAGGGCTTTCTTTTGGTGGCATTTAATCACCCCTGGGTTTTTAATTTTTTGCGCTATAAATGAGAAAAGACCGAACATTTTGTAAAAAAAATAAATAAATGCATTTTTCTTTGTTTATGTTATAACATTTTGCAAATGAGCAAATTTTCTTCATAAATTTTGGACAAAATGTATAATGCTACATATCTTTGGTAAAAATAACCTAAATAAGTGCATATTATTTGGTCTTTGTGAAAGTTATAGAGTCTACAAGCTATGGTGACACCAGGACAGTACAAATACCCCCCAAATGACACCTTTTTAGAAAGTAGACCAAGATACTCCAAGATATTTAGTAAGAGACATGGTGAGTTTTTTGAAGTTGTAATTTTTTTCCACAATTCTTTGCAAAATGAAGATTTTTTTTTTCTTGTTCTTTTTTTTTCACAAAATTTGTTTCTGCTACTTCTCCTGAGTATTGATATACCACATGTGTGAGACTTTTACACAGCTTGGCCACATAGAGAGGCCCAACATGCAGGGAGCACCATTAGGCGTTCTAGGGACATAAAATGACACATTTAATTTCTTGACTACCTCTTACAATTTTGAAGGTCCTGGAGCACCAGGACAATGGAAACACACAAAAAATGACCCCATTTTGGAAAGTAAACACCCCAACGTATATTCTATGAGGCATAATGATTCTTTTGAACATGTAATTTTTTTCCACAAGTTTATGGAAAATGTGGAAAGAAAATGAAAACGCTTTTTTTTTTTTTACAATTGTTTATTTGTAAGATATTTCTAACACATAGCATGTACATAGCAAAAATTACGCCCCAAAATATATTCTAACAAAATATAGGTGTCTTGCGAGCCACAGATGGACTAATGCCTCTAAGGAGTAAACTATTTAAGCTGCAAGCACTGAACCACGTTTCATTGCGTGTAAATAGATATAAAATAGTAAATGTGCCCGCGCTAGTATAGTGTCACATATAAAATATATAATATATAAAAAATATTTTCACATATAAAACACATATAATGTGATAAATAAAACCATACAGGTAAAAAAATGCAAATAACTATAAATAATAAACCACCAAGTGCATATAAAGGTGCAATCGTGGTAATAACTAATAAAAGTGCAACGTGCTGAAATACAAATATCAAAACACTTTCCAGTGACAAATGAGTGTATTTCCCAATTATTAACCACTTGCCGACCGCCTCACGCCTATATACGTGAGCAGAGCGGCACGGGCAGGCAAAATCACGTACCTGAAACGTGATTGCCTTCCCGCGGGTGGGGGGTCCGATCGGACCCCCCCCGGTGCCAGCTGCGGTCGGCATTTGGTTGGGAGCGATGACAGACGAGGGGGAGGCCATCCGATCGTGGCCCCCCCCTCGCGATCGCTCCCAGCCAATGAGAGACATCCCCTGCCTCTGTATAGTACACAGAGGCAGAGGATGTGATGTCATCTCTCCTCGGTCTGGCAGTTTCCGTTCCAGCGCCGAGGAGAGATGACATGTAAGTGCACAAACACACACACACAACACAGTAGAACATGCCAGGCATATATTACACCCCCGATCCCCCCCCGATCGCCCCCCGATCCCCCCCCAATCACCCCCCCCTGTCACAAACTGACACCAAGCAGGTTTTTTTTTTTTTTTTCCTGATTACTGCATAGTGTCAGTTTGTGACAGTTAGCAGTGGTGGGACAGTTTGTATTACCCCCCTGTAGGTCTAGGGTACCCCCCTTACCCCCCCTAATAAAGTTTTAACCCCTTGATCACCCCCCCTCACCAGTGTCGCTAAGCGATCATTTTTCTGATCGCTGTATTAGTGTCGCTGGTGACGGTAGTTAGGGACGTAAATATTGAGGTTCGCCGTCAGTGTTTTATAGCGACAGGGACCCCCATATACTACCTAATAAATGTTTTAACCCCTTGATGGCCCCCTAGTTAACCCTTTCACCACTGATCACCGTATAACCGTTACGGGTGACGCTGGTTAGTTCGTTTATTTTTTATAGTGTCAGGGCACCCGCCGTTTATTACCGAATAAAGGTTTAGCCCCCTGTAGGTCTAGGGTACCCCCCTTACCCCCCTAATAAAGTTTTAACCCCTTGATCACCCCCTGTCGCCAGTGTCGCTAAGCGATCATTTTTCTGATCGCTGTATTAGTGTCGCTGGTGACGCTAGTTAGGGACGTAAATATTTAGGTTCGCCGTCAGTGTTTTATAGCGACAGGGACCCCCATATACTATCTGATAAATGTTTTAACCCCTTGATGGCCCCCTAGTTAACCCTTTCACCACTGATCACCGTATAACCGTTACGGGTGACGCTGGTTAGTTCGTTTATTTTTTATAGTGTCAGGGCACCCGCCGTTTATTACCGAATAAAGGTTTAGCCCCCTGATCGCCCGGCGGTGATATGCGTCGCCCTAGGCAGCGTCAGATTAGCGCCAGTACCGCGAACACCCACGCACGCACCGTACACGCACCGTACACCTCCCTTAGTGGTATAGTATCTGAACGCATCAATATCTGATCCGATCAGATCTATACTAGCGTCCCCAGCAGTTTAGGGTTCCCAAAAACGCAGTGTTAGCGGGATCAGCCCAGATACCTGCTAGCACCTGCGTTTTGCCCCTTCGCCCGGCCCAGCCCAGCCCACCCAAGTGCAGTATCGATCGATCACTGACACTTTTCTTTGTAGCGTTTTAGTGAACTGGCAAGCACCAGTGGCGTAGTACACCCCGGTCGTAGTCAAACCAGCACTGCAGTAACACTTGGTGAATGTTTTGAACGCTACCATGCACTAGTTGAGTATTAGCGTAGCGTACAGCATTGCACAGACTAGGCACACTTTCACAGGGTCTCCCAAGATGCCATCGCATTTTGAGAGACTCGAACCTGGAACCGGTTACAGTTATAAAAGTTACAGTTACAAAAAAAAAGTGTAAAAAAAAAAAAAAACACAAACAAAAATTAAAAAAAATAGTTGTCGTTTTATTGTTCTCTCTCTCTCTATTCTCTCTCTATTGTTCTGCTCTTTTTTACTGTATTCTATTCTGAAATGTTTTATTGTTATTGTTATTGTTATTATGTTTTATCATGTTTGTTTTTCAGGTATGTAATTATTTATACTTTACCGTTTACTGTGCTTTATTGTTAACCATTTTTTTGTCTTCAGGTACGCCATTCACGACTTTGAGTGGTTATACCAGAATGATGCCTGCAGGTTTAGGTATCATCTTGGTATCATTCTTTTTAGCCAGCGGTCGGCTTTCATGTAAAAGCAATCCTAGCGGCTAATTAGCCTCTAGACTGCTTTTACAAGCAGTGGGAGGGAATGCCCCCCCCCCACCGTCTTCCGTGTTTTTCTCTGGCTCTCCTGTCTCAACAGGGAACCTGAGAATGCAGCCGGTGATTCAGCCAGCTGACCATAGAGCTGATCAGAGACCAGAGTGGCTCCAAACATCTCTATGGCCTAAGAAACCGGAAGCTACGAGCATTTTATGACTTAGATTTCGCCGGATGTAAATAGCGCCATTGGGAAATTGGGGAAGCATTTTATCACACCGATCTTGGTGTGGTCAGATGCTTTGAGGGCAGAGGAGAGATCTAGGGTCTAATAGACCCCAATTTTTTCAAAAAAGAGTACCTGTCACTACATATTGCTATCATAGGGGATATTTACATTCCCTGAGATAACAATAAAAAGGATTTAAAAAAAAAAAAAATGAAAGGAACAGTTTAAAAATAAGATAAAAAAGCAAAAAAAAATAAAGAAAAAAAATAAATAAAAAAAAGCACCCCTGTCGCCCCCTGCTCTCGCGCTAAGGCGAACGCAAGCGGCGGTCTGGCCTCAAACGTAAACAGCAATTGCACCATGCATGTGAGGTATCACCGCGAAGGTCAGATCGAGGGCAGTAATTTTAGCAGTAGACCTCCTCTGTAAATCTAAAGTGGTAACCTGTAAAGGCTTTTAAAGGCTTTTAAAAATGTAGTAATTTTGTTGCCACTGCACGTTTGTGCGCAATTTTAAAGCATGTCATGTTTGGTATCCATGTACTCGGCCTAAGATCATCTTTTTTATTTCATCAAACATTTGGGCAATATAGTGTGTTTTAGTGCATTAAAATTTAAAAAAGTGTGTTTTTTCCCAAAAAAATACGTTTGAAAATCGCTGCGCAAATACTGTGTGAAAAAAAAAAATGAAACACCCACCATTTTAATCTGTAGGGCAATTGCTTTAAAATAATATATAATGTTTGGGGGTTCAAAGTAATTTTCTTGCAAAAAAAAATAATTTTTTCATGTAAACAATAAGTGTCAGAAAGGGCTTTGTCTTCAAGTGGTTAGAAGAGTGGGTGATGTGTGACATAAGCTTCTAAATGTTGTGCATAAAATGCCAGGACAGTTCAAACCCCCCCCAAATGACCCCATTTTGGAAAGTAGACACCCCAAGCTATTTGCTGAGAGGCATGTCGAGTCCATGGAATATTTTATATTGTGACACAAGTTGCGGGAAAGAGACAATTTTTTTTTTTTTTTTTTGCACAAAGTTGTCACTAAATGATATATTGCTCAAACATGCCATGGGAATATGTGAAATTACACCCCAAAATAAATTCTGTTGCTTCTCCTGAGTACGGGGATACCACATGTGTGGGACTTTTTGGGAGCCTAGCCGCGCACGGGACCCCGAAAACCAAGCACCGCCCTCAGGCTTTCTAAGGCCGTAAATTTTTGATTTCACTCCTCACTACCTATCACAGTTTCGGAGGCCATGGAATGCCCAGGTGGCACAAACCCCCCCCCAAATTACCCCATTTTGGAAAGTAGACACCCCAAGCTATTTGCTGAGAGGTATAGTGAGTATTTTGCAGACCTCACTTTTTGTCACAAAGTTTTGAAAATTGAAAAAAGAAAAAAAATTTTTTTTTTTCTGGTCTTTCTTCATTTTCAAAAACAAATGACAGCTGCAAAATACTCACCATACCTCTCAACAAATAGCTTGGGGTGTCTACTTTCCAAAATGGGGTCATTTGGGGGGGTTTTGTGCCATCTTGGCATTTTATGGCCTTCAAAACTGTGATAGGTAGTGAGGAGTAAAATCAAAAATGTATGCCCTTAGAAATCCTGAAGGTGGGGCTGGGTTTTCGGGGCCCCGTACGCGGCTAGGCTCCCAAAAAGTGCCACACATGTGGTATCCCCGTACTCAGGAGAAGCAGCTGAATGTATTTTGGGGTGCAATTCCACATATGCCCATGGCCTGTGTGAGCAATATATCATTTAGTGACAACTTTTTGTAATTTTTTTTTTTTTTCTTTTTTTTGTCATTATTCAATCACTTGGGACAAAAAAAATAAATATTCAATGGGCTCAACATGCCTCTCAGCAATTTCCTTGGGGTGTCTACTTTCCAAAATGGGGTCATTTGGGGGGGTTTTGTACTGCCCTGCCATTTTAGCACCTCAAGAAATGACATAGGCAGTCAGAAACTAAAAGCTGTGTAAATTCCAGAAAATGTACCCTAGTTTGTAGACGCTATAACTTTTGCGCAAACCAATAAATATACGCTTATTGACATTTTTTTTACCAAAGACATGTGGCCGAATACATTTTGGCCTAAATGTATGACTAAAATTTAGTTTATTGGATTTTTTTTATAACAAAAAGTAGAAAATATCATTTTTTTTCAAAATTTTCAGTCTTTTTCCGTTTATAGCGCAAAAAATAAAAACGGCAGAGGTGATCAAATATCATCAAAAGAAAGCTCTATTTGTGGGAAGAAAAGGACGCAAATTTCGTTTGGGTAGAGCATTGCATGACCGCGCAATTAGCAGTTAAAGCGACGTAGTGCCGAATTGTAAAAAGTGCTCTGGTCAGGAAGGGGGTAAATCCTTCCGGGGCTGAAGTGGTTAAATACAAATCACAAAAAACGTGAATAAATAGTGTCCATAAAATGAATATACATCATGCTTCTTCTGATGGGTGTATAAATCTAGCCAGGACATTTATTAAAAGAATATAGCCCTCCAAGAGGGTACTCACATTAGATGGGTGCTAGAGTGCACCAGACTGTACAGGTAAAATAATAAGCAGCTGATCGTATGGCGTGCGGTATGGCATGTGCAATCCTCCTCCTCTGCTGACAGCTCCGTCCTACCCCTCCCCAGGGGAGGGGTAGGACGGAGCTGTCAGCAGAGGAGGAGGATTGCACATGCCATACCGCACGCCATACGATCAGCTGCTTATTATTTTACCTGTACAGTCTGGTGCACTCTAGCACCCATCTAATGTGAGTACCCTCTTGGAGGGCTATATTCTTTTAATAAATGTCCTGGCTATATTGCACTATGGAGTCCCTCTGTTTGTTTCTTCTATGATTTTGGATCTTGATTTTACCTGAGAGGAGTGTTTTTGCATCATTGTAACCTGAGTGAGCCTAGCAGTTTCACCTGAGAGGAGTGTCTTTGCATCATTGTATCCTGAGTGAGCCTAGCAGTGGCCCCAATGCTTATTTTGACACCGTTTAATTACTGTGTCACACGACTGAAGGTGAGCGCAGGCACATGTGGGGTGTCACGGGAGAGCAAAGTTTTCACGTGTTGTGATTTATACACCCATCAGAAGAAGCATGATGTATATTCATTTTATGGACACTATTTATTCACGTTTTTTGTGATTTGTATTTAATAATTGGGATATACACTCATTTGTCACTGGAAAGTGTTTTGATATTTGTATTTCAGCACGTTGCACTTTTATTAGTTATTACCACGATTAGTTATTACCACGCACCTTTATATGCACTTGGTGGTTTATTATTTATAGTTATTTGCATATTTTTACCTGTATGGTTTTATTTATCACATTATATGTGTTTTATATGTGAAAATATTTTTTATATATTATATATTTTATATGTGACACTATACTAGCGCGGGCACATTTACTATTTTATACCAAAATATATTCTGCTACTCCTCCTGAGTATGGCGATACCACATGCGGGAAACTTTTACCCAGCCTGGCCTGTCCCCTCCACCTCTCCGGCTGTGTGGCCTAACTATCCAGCACTTTTTCACTCAGTTTCAGGTGGCTGGCTGTTTGTTCTCTGAAAGGATACATTGAGATTGTTTGTTTTTGTAAGGATACATTGTTGTACAATAAACCATCTACTCCATCTGTCACTGCCATCCTGCAAGCTAAGGTAGAGCCATTACACAGGTTTGATCTATCTCATGGATGAATTGGCTGCAGATCATGCAAGACACATTTCTTCTGATTGGCTGTGTGGGACTCAACAAGTGATTTAGTTGCTCACTGTGAACACTAGCATTACTGACTTTATTATTTATACTAGGACGTCGGTGGGCTTCTAGTGTATGTTCTTTCTGCACAGTTTTTTTTGTGGAATCCTGGGACTTGTAATCCATCCTATCTGGGTGTGTAGTAGGAGTCTGCTCCCATTCCCCCATGTCTCCTAATGCCTGGTATAAGAGATGGGTGGCCTGGGTGCATGGCAGGAGAACGTGTCCTGAGAAACATGGTGCCCATTATAGAGTTGCTGTATGTATATACATGTGCTGGTATAAATACTTGGCACAGGACAAGCCATTACTGGCCACATCAGACCTCATGGGGAGAGCCCCAATGCCCCTTAAGCCCTTTTCACTGTTAACACAATTGGCTACACCCACTGCTCACCACTGCACGCTATGCGTGCCACATTACTACCTCCCTGGGGCACACAGAGGTGTCCCAGGTATTTTACAATCCCATAGTACATACTACAAAAAATGCTATACGCCACTGAAGTGTGTGTTCGGGTTTGGCTCGGAGAAAAGGTGGCAACCCTAGTCAGGGATGTAGCATGGAACATGGATGAGCATGAATGTGGATGGTTGAGCCAATGATGGAGGATAAATGAGCCAGCGATGGAGCATGGATGAGCATGAATGAGGATGGACGAGCCAGAGATGAAGCATGGATGAGCATGAATGTGGCTGGATGAGCCAGGGATGGAGCATGGATGAGGATGGATGAGCCAGGGATGGGCACAGATCAGCGCTGTGGGCACTTCAGATCCAGCCCACAGCACTGCTGCACCGGCTCCCTCCTCTCCTCACATGCTATACCGATCAGTGTAAGGAGAGAGGAGGAGCTGAATGCTCCGGTTTGTTTACAAGTGATCACTCCGTCATTGCTCCGGTTTGTTTACAAGTGATCACTCCGTCATTGGACCGGAGTGATCACGTGGTAAAGGGCCCCTGTCATTGGCCCTGCACCCTGATCCGTGATACGCCGGGTCTGGGAGACTCGACGGTTATGGACATTTCCAGGTGCGCCCCCCCAGGGGGAGTGCGGGAGTGTGATTCTAGGAGGACATTATAGTACACCCTCCCAGAATTATCCGACCACGCTGTAGCTGTCATTCGGCTATGGCCCAGTCGGCAACTGGCTAAATCGGTATTAAAGCCTTATTTTATTTTTTTAAATAAAAAACATGTTATATTTACCTGCTCTGTGTAATGGTTTTGCACAGAGCAGCTCAGGTCCTCCTCTTCTCGGGTCCCACCTGGGCACTCCTGGCTCCTCCCTCCTGCTGGGTGCAGGCTGCTTGCTGTGGGGGCACCCAAGCAGACAGGCTCCCGAGCCACGGCTATGTGTCTCCATTCACACACGGAGCCGAGGCTTGGCTCCCGTGGTCATTGCTGGATCAAGAGGTTTAGGTAAGTATTGGGATGGGGGGGGGGGGCTGCACACAGAAATTCTTATACCTTCATGCATAGAATGCATGAAGGTAAAATACCTTGAGCCTTTATAACCACTTTAAGATGGAAATAGAGCATCAATTGGAGGATCGTTGGTTAGGAGTCTGAGTTGATAACATTAAGTATATTGAAAGCACTGCATTATAGATGGTTGATTTTCTAAAATACATATTTTAATCAAATTTATGATCTATAGCAACCCTTAAAAATTCCACTCACCTGCTTGCAATCTTGCAAATGGATTTTGAGGGCTGGCGAGCTATACAGCTATACGATAACACAGCAATTGAAATGAAAGCTGTGATGTTCCTCGGCACTCTTATCTTCTGGCCAGCAATTCCTCTCTCCTTGCACAGGTAGGCTGCATTGGGTGGACACAGGCAGCACTGGTTGGACACAGGCTGCACACAGGTTGCACTGGGTGGACACGGGCTGTACTGGTTGGACACGTGCTGCACTGGTTGGACAGGGGCTGCACTGGTTGGACAGGGGCTGCACTGGTTGGACACAGGCTGCACTGGGTGGACATGGGCTGCACTGGGTGGACACGGGCTGCACTGGGTAGACAAGGGCTGCACTGGTTGGACACGGGCTGCATTGGGTGGACACGGGCTGCACTGTTTGGACACGGGCAGGCTGCATTGGTGGACACAGGCAGGCTGCATTGGTGGACATGGGGTGGATGCATTGGTGGACATGGGGCAAATGCATTGGTGTACACGGGGTGGATGCATTGGTGGACATGGGCAGGCTACATTGGTGGACACGGGTGAGGCTGCATTGGTGGACACGGGTGAGGCTGCATTGGTGGACATGGGTGAGGCTGCATTGTTAGGCACAGGTGAGGCTGCATTGTTGGGCACAGGTGAGGCTGCACGGATAAAGGTGTTGTTAATATTTATTTTTATAACTTAATTCTTGATAAGTGTCAGTTCATGAGATAATTTATGAGGGCATGTTTTTGGGCGGAATTAGGGGCGGGACAGAATAGGGTTTAGGTGGAGCAAGTGGTGGCGAGTAACCTTTGAGGCCTGACTAGTAGGCATGGGCGAACGGTTCGGCCCGAGCATAAGTTTGGACCGAACTTTGGTTGTTCGGATGTTCTGCAAACACTGAACAATATGCGGTGTTCGGGGCAAATTCGAAAGCCGCCGGAACACCATTAAAGTCTATAGACACTAACATGAAAAATTAGAAGTGCTCGTTTTAAAGGCTTTTATGCAAGTTATTGTCATAAAAAGTGTTTGGGGATCTGGGTCCTGCCCCAGGGGACATGTATAAATGCAAAAAATGTTTTAAAAACGGTTGTTTTTTCGGGAGCAGTGATTTTTTTAATGCTTAAAGTGAAACAATAAAAATAAAATATTCCTTTAAATGTCATGCCTGGGGGGTGTCTATAGTATGCCTCTAAAGTGGCGCATTTTTCCTTTGTTTAGAACAGTACCACAGCAAAATGACATTTCTAAAGTCAAACCAGCAGAAATCGCCTATCGCGCGCGGGGGACCACGGATGCCCGTGCCCGTGCTCATGTGCATGTGCGGCGCCCAGTGTACACGGGCAGTAGCGCGCCCTGGTCTTCAGCTGTGTCCCTGTTACTCTGAACCTGTGTTATTCTGCTTGATTCCGGTTGCTGACCTTGGCTCCTGTTTACCCAGCTCTGAACTCTGCTATACCTGATTCTGGTTCCTGATCCCGACTTTCTATCTGACCCGTCTCTGCCTGATCTTCTGGTACCCTGCTGCCCGCCTGTTGACAAACCTGGCTATCCCTGTGACCTGGCCCTGGTGCCCAGCTTGGCCCAGCACAACTACCCGAGTGTCTGCAACTACAGTTGTCACACGTGTCCACCAATGCAGCCTGCCCGTGTCCACCATCTGCGACTTCCTGCTCTGCAACTACTGTCCTGCGACCAGCTGCGACTTCCTGCAACAGGGTTCCTGGTTCCCACCTGCAGGCACTCATGTGCCTCCTGTTCCTTGGCTCCTTCTGTTTCACTATCAGTGGGACCTGGACTGGAGATACAAGAGAGGCCAACCTCGTCAATTCAGTCTCCCTTCAGGTACCTGGTGACTGGTGACAGTACCAGTCAGCCAGTAATGGAGTCTGAAAGGGAGGTCTCTCTGCTGTCAACCCTCTGCCAAACTGTTACCGCACTCTCCCACGTAGTGCAAGGGTTGCATATGGACTTTGCCCGCATCCATAACCAACTTCAGTATACGTCAAGCTTTACTCCCACTTCCGAGCATCCAAGACTCAAGAATTCCGTTGCTCAAACTATGACTTTCTCCCAAACTGAACTATCTTACCTTCCTGAGCCCAGGGTACCCTTGCCCGAACGGTTTTCTTGGGACCGTAAAAAGAACAGGACTTTTCAGAATGCCTGCAAACTTTACTTTTCTTTGCTACCCTATACATTCTCTACAGAGGAAGTGAAGGTGGGATTTCTTATCTCCTTGTTGCTGGAGGAACCCCAGGCCTGGGCATTTCAGCTTCGGGAACAACGTGACCCTGTCCTGGCTTCGGTCAATTCCTTTTTCATTGCCATGACTCAATTATATGCCAACCCCCTCCGTCACCAGACAGCAGAGACTTCGCTGAGTCATTTACAATGAGGTTCTAGGCCTATAGAGGACTATGTCTCGGACTTTCGTTTATGGAGCACTGATACCGAGTGGAATGATTCGGCCTAACATTTCCGATTTCGTCTTGGCCTGGCAGAAACCAACAAAGATGAACTCGCCAGGGTGGAAATACCTACATCTCTGAATGACTTAATCCACCTCAGCATACAAATTGACCGTAGCCTACGTGAAAGACGGTTCGAGAAAGCCGGAAAACGTCATCTAATGCCTACCTGCTCGACGGACCCATCACCTGCCTCCTTCTCAACCGTGCCAAGAGATGTTTTATGACATCAGGAAAATTCCACATGCCAGCTTTCCTAGGCCCCTCCTGACCAAACAAGAGCGATCTCATCGTCACCGAAATAATCTCTGTCTTTATTATGGCAAGCAGGGGCACTTTCTACAGACTTGTTCCAGAAGAAGACCCCTCCTTCCATTTTCTACAGTTGTGGCATTAAGTTCCAGTCAAAATCACACCCTGCTGCCAGTTTCCCTTCAGTTAACCGGAAAGACTCTTATGCAGTGTACACACGAGCGGACCTTTCTATCGGACTGGTCCGACAGACCGAGTCCGGCGGATAATCTGATCGTGTGTTTGGCTTCATCGGACCTTCAGCGGACTTTTCCAGTTGAAAATCTGACGGACTTTAGATTTGGAACATGCTTCAAATCTTTACGTCGTAACTCCGCCGGACCCAGAAATCCGCTCATCTGTATGCTAGTCCGACAGACAAAAACCGACGCTAGGGAAGCTATTGGCTATTGGCTATCAACGATCTTATTTTAGTCCGGTGTACGTCATCATGTACAAATCCGTCGGACTTTGGTGTGATCATGTGTAGGCAAGTCCGTTCATTAAAAAGTCCATCGGAAGTCCGTCAAAAGTCCGTGGAAAGTCCGCCGGAAAGTCCGTCGAACCAGTCCGGTCGAAAAGTCCGCCCGTGTATACGCGGCCTTACTGTTTCTGCCATTGAGGACTCTGGGGCCTGTAGATTTTTCTTGGACTCTGCCTTTGCAAATAAGCACGCACTCCCTTTGCGTGCCAAGAAGAACAGCACCACGGTCCACCTGGCAGATGGTTCAGGCACCAAATCTGGGCCTGTCACTCTAGAGACTGAACCCATCCTGTGTCTCACAGCTTCTGGGCATCGTGAGCTGCTATGTCTAGATGTCATTACATATCCCCTATTTCCTGTCATTCTTGGGCAGCCCTGGTTGAAGACACATAACCCCCTCATCAACTGGGTCACAGAAGAAGTGACTTTTTCTTCTAAGTACTGTAATGAATTCTGCATTCCTCCCCTACCCAAGTCCGAAGAACCGCTCCTCTGCATTAACATGGACCCTGAAACCATTAAACTTGTAGCTTCCGTTTACCATGACTTTCTGGACGTTTTCAATAAAAAACAGCACTGACACTCTCCCTCTTCATAGACCATATGACTGCCCTATCGATCTCTTACCCGGTGCAGAAATTCCCTTTGGCAGGATCTACCCACTCTCAGAACCAGGACTGGAGGAATTGTGGGAGTACATTGATGAGAACCTTGATAAGGGGTTTATCCAGCCATCTTCTTCCCCCGCGGGAGCGGGAATATTTTTCGTGGAGAAGAAGGATCACTCCCTCCGGCCCTGTATTGATTACCGGGACTTAAATAAGGTAACCATCAAAAACCGATATCCCTTACCTCTTTTTCCAGAACTATTCCAGAGGCTACAGGAGGCTCGTATATTTACATAATTAGACTTAAGAGGAGCATACAACCTGATCAGAATAAGAGAAGGGGATGAATGGAAGACGGCCTTCAGGTCTCGTTTTGGACATTTTGAGTACCTGGTGATGCCCTTTGGACTCTGTAATGCTCCAGCCACCTTCCAACATTTTGAAAATGATGTGCTCCGGGACTTTCTTGATTTATTTACTATTGTTTACTTGGATGACATTTTAATTTTTTCCATCTCCTTAGAGCCCCATCAAATTCACATGAAGAAAGTGCTAAACAGACTAAGGGAACACCATCTCTATGCTAAGGCGGAAAAATTTGAATTCGAAAAGCTCACCATCCAGTTCCTGGGGCTCATTATCTCTGCAGATGGAATTGCCATGGACCCACAGAAGATATCTGCAGTATTCGATTGGCCTGCCCCTACTGATAAGAAATCTGTACAGCAGTTTGTGGGGTTCACTAATTTTTACAGGAAATTTATTAAAGACTTTTTCAGTATCGTATCCCCTATCACCCAGCTAACCAAGCTATGTACGACCTTCACATGGACCTCAGAAGCTCAGACAGCATTCGAAAAACTGAAAGGCCTCTTCACATCTGCACACATCCTGAAAGACCCAGATCCTGCTCTGCCCTATGTCCTTGAAGTGGATGCTTCTGAAATAGCCGTGGGAGCCATGTTGTTCCAACGACAAGGGACAAAATCCCTACTCCATCCTGTCACTTTCTTCTCCAGAAAACTAAGTAATCCTAAAAGGAACTACGATGTCGGTGCTCGGGAATTACTCACTATTAAGTCTGCCCTTAAAGAATGGTGTTATTTGCTAGAGGGAGCTGTGCCAAAACCAAGCCAAATCTATTAACCTTCTATGAGGAGGTGAGTTGCATCTAGATAAAGGAAGGCCCGTAGCAGTGGTGTATCTGGATTTTGCAAAAGCATTTGACACAGTTCCCCATAAACGTTTACTGTACAAAATAAGGTCCATTGGCATGGACCATAGGGTGAGTACATGGATTGAAAACTGGCTACAAGGGCGAGTTCAGAGGGTGGTGATAAATGGGGAGTACTCGGAATGGTCAGGGGTGGGTAGTGGGGTTCCCCAGGGTTCTGTGCTGGGACCAAACCTATTTGATTTGTTTATAAACGATGGGATAATCAGTTCAATCTCTGTATTTGCAGACGATACTAAGCTAAGCAGGGCAATAACTTCTCCGCAGGATGTGGAAACCTTGCAAAAAGACCTGAACAAAAATTAATGGGGTGGGCGACTACATGGCAAATGAGATTCAATGTAGAAAAATGTAAAATAATGTATTTGGGTGGCAAAAATATGAATGCAATCTATACACTGGGGGGAGAACCTCTGGGGGAATCTAGGATGGAAAAGGACCTGGGGGTCCTAGTAGATGATAGGCTCAGCAATGGCATGCAATGCCAAGCTGCTGCTAATAAAGCAAACAGAATATTGGCATGCATTAAAAGGGGGATCAACGCAAGAGATAAAACAATAATTCTCCCACTCTACAAGGCTCTGGTCTGGCCGCACCTGGAGTATGCTGTCCAGTTCTGGGCACCAGTCCTCAGGAAGGATGTACTGGAAATGGAGCGAGTACAAAGAAGGGCAACAAAGCTAATAAAGGGTCTGGAGGATCTTAGTTATGAGGAAAGGTTGCAAGCACTGAATTTATTCTCTCTGGAGAAGAGACGCTTGAGAGGGGATATGATTTCAATTAACAAATACTGTACTGGTGACCCCACAATAGGGATAAAACTTTTTTGCAGAAGAGAGTTTAATAAGACTCGTGGCCACTCATTACAATTAGAAGAAAAGAGGTTTAACCTTAAACTACGTAGAGGGTTCTTTACTGTAAGAGCGGCAAGGATGTGGAATTCCCTTCCACAGGCGGGGTCTCAGCGGGGAGCATTGATAGCTTCAAGAAACTATTAGATAATCACCTGAATGGAGGCGTGGCCAAGATGACGATCTGAGAGGAAGCAGGTTTTAGAGCTCTGCTGGAGATCCGTTTTTCTATCCTATCTCCTGGCTGTTTTTCTCACCACAAAGCAGATAGACCAGCTCCAGATGCCATACAAAACAAGGCACGGGGGGAAGAAGCTTCGTATTCCACCGGGCGAGGAGGTAACAGCCCCGCAAGTGATTCCCCACGTGCAAGCATCCCCTGGACGTGCAAGGAACATGGCGTCCCAGACGGACATGGAGGAGCAGTCGGATGTGCAGCGACTTGGCTTTTAGGAGGTAATGGCCGCGATAGCCTCATGCCAAACTGCCCTGACTAACAAAATTGAGGCTGTACAACTTGATGTTAGCCTCATCCGACAGGACTTTGACAAACTCCCTGCTCGGGTGTCGGAAGCGGAGCAGCGTGTGGGGCTGACGGAAGACATGGTCACAGAGCACACAGCGTCGATCCGAACCCTACAAACGAAGGTCAGAGTGCTGGAATATAAGGTAGACGACGCAGAGAATAGCAACAGGAGGAATAACCTCCACCTCGTAGGCATGCCGGAGGGTGCGGAGGGGAAAAATCCCACGATCTTTGTGGAAGAGGTACTAAGAGAACTACTGCCGGCGGCGCAGCTTTCGCCATACTTCACGGTAGAACGCGCTCACAGGATCCCTCCAGACCCGGGACCACCAGGATCTAACCCTCGCACTCTAATCTTTCGGCTACTTAATTTTCGTGATCGGGACGAGATACTCCGTGCAGCTCGCAGAGCGGGTGAGTTAAAATATCAGAATGCCACCCTGATGTTTTTTCCTGATTTCTCACTGGAAACACAAAGATTGCGTAGGTCATTCGACCAGATCAAATTGGGGCTACGGGCGCGAAATATCAAATATAGTATCCTATTCCCTGCCAAGCTGAGGGTACAGGATGGTGAAACAGTTAAATTCTTTATCGCGGGGGGAGATGGGCGGAGCCTAGCGGAGCAGACATGCATTGTTAGAGCTCTGCACCGCTGAGGAGAGAAGAGAAGGACAAAGCGGAGCCTGCAGGCTCAAAAGGTATCCATTTGAACCTTTTTGCCCCAGGGAACAAACTGTGAAAGTTTGGGCAGGAAATATGGTACTGGGAGGAAACCGTGGCAGAAATAAAAATCACCTCACAAAGAGCTCACAGGCACCCACTGCAACTAAAGCAGCTCCAGTCACCTCACAAGATACAGCATCAGGGCGCTCTCACAGACAGAAAATGTCACAGCAAGACTCTCCATTTGAGTCAGATACAGAACAAATCCTCTCACAAACTTCTCCACAAGCCTCCTCAGCATCCCCAGTAATATTATTACAATTTGAAAAGATGCTTCATAAGGCTTTAAAACGAACCTCAGACCAAATAACAAAAAGCCTAACCCAAGAAATAAGAGAGCTGGGAAACCGCACCGCAGCCTTAGAAATAAAAATGGATGAAATTGAAATTACAACCCAAGTAAATTTAACAGAATTGGAACAATTAAAAGAAGAGAATTTAATACTTCAAACTAAGCTCGAAGATTACGAAAATAGAGCCAGGCGTTCAAACTTGCGCATAAGGGGAATACCTGAAACTGTGACAGACCTGCAATCTACTATTACTGCTCTATTACAAGAACTAAAGCCAGATATCCCTATTGAACGTTTAGAACTGGACAGAGTACGCAGAGCCCTCACAGCCAAAAAGAAAGATGGACCCCCACGTGATATAATCACAAAATGTCATTATTACAGAACGAAAGAACAAATACTAATTGCTGCAAGAGAAAAAAAGGAACTTAATTTTCAAGGACACAATTATCACATTTTTGCTGACCTATCCCAACTTACTATTACTAAAAGACGATCCATGAAACCCCAACTAATGGAACTGCAACGCCACAACATTATGTATCAATGGGGCTTCCCCTTTTCAGTCAGATTTAACTACCAAGGTACAATTTACAGAAGCAGATCAGCAGATGAACTACAACAAACCCTTTTAAAATTAAATCTGACAGAACCCACAAGCAGCAACTCTCCCACACGCAGAAGAATGACATCATCTTCACCTTCAGGCAGCACTCAGATCAAAATGGGAATCATCATTCTCACAAAAGAGGCTGTTATGCCACATTATCCATGGACCAAGAAGATTCAATGGACTGACATCCTATTTCCTGATATCTCTTCATTTATTATACTAAGAGATGGTTCTCTATAAAAAACCTGTATTTATAACTGAATGTAACTGCATTCTGATAGTCACACACTGTGTGGGATCATGTTACATTCCAGTTATATTTCTTATTACTTCTGATTCATATAGCCTTAGAATATATAAGTGAAATAAGGAAATTCTTGTTCAGTTATATATTATCAGGTAATAACAATAGATTTATTACTTTTTAGGACAAATATGTTCAATAATCCAGAAGTAATGGAAGCTTTTTCTTTCTTTTCTTAAAACAAATATATTATTACCTAACTAGTTCCTAGAATTATGTTTTTGTTTATTCTAATCTGAAGCAATACAACCTCAATTTTATGAGTTAACATATCCAAACAGTTACATATGAATAAAATATGTAATTGTTTACTCTAAAAGGGTTATAATCCCAAAATAATTCAAACTATCTTCATCAACACCAAAGTTGTTAACAGTACCTTTCTAACTGAATTATTTAGCCTAGGGCAAGACTAACCATATACAACCACCCTGGAATAAATAATTTCAACAAAAACTATATTCTGCACTCCAATTAATGAAACATCATTTTGATGTCTTTTGACATAGCACTTCTCTCCTGTAAGCGGAAGATCCGTGTACCCCCATTAGCCCCCCTCATTCTCCCAACCATATTATGTGGGAGTGTGACAAAGGCACTTATTCCCCTGAGAGAGATATTTACTCTCTTTCACGGGTAAATTGTGATTACTTGCAAAAAATAATTTATACAATGTATCATCTAATCTCATATGTTTTTTGTTTACTCTTTACTCCAGAATTCACTGGTTTCTTTTCTATCTATTCATCTCTTCAGTCCACACAGGTTGATCTGCGCAGTCAGCTCTGCATAACAAAAAGTAAGTCAAAACTATTTGATCTGTTGCCATGGCACCACTGAATATACTTTCCCTGAATGTTCAGGGAATAAATGTCCCTCAAAAAAGGACCAAAGCCTTCCGTACTTTTCATAACAAGAAGGCTCACATAGTATGCCTCCAAGAAACACACTTCACCAAAGATTCTACTCCAAAATATATTTCTCCTTTTTATCAACAAATTTACACGGCTTCTGCCTGTACCAAGCAAAGGGGAACTCTAATTGCATTTCACCGATCCACACCATTCACCTTATCATCAGAAATTAAAGACCCAGAAGGTAGATACCTGATACTCATGGGTTATATAATGGATACAGCAATCACGGTGATTTCCTACTACGCTCCTAACAAACAACCTACACCATTCCTCTCACATATATTACAAGTGATTAATACACACAAAATAGGAACAGTGATAATGTGTGGGGATTCGAACCAGGTCCTCCTCCCATTTCTAGATAAATCACCTTTTACACCATCCAAAATAACCTCTAGATTACCTTTTTCTCAACTTCTTTCCAAATACAATCTGGTAGATTCGTGGAGAGAAAGTAACCCAATGAAAAAGAAATTCACTTATTTCTCGCACCCTCATCAAACCTTCACCAGAATAGATCATATTTTTCTAACAATAGGAATGATACCAGAAATTATTGCATCAGATATAATTCCGATTCCGTGGTCAAACATCCACTACATTGATGGCCATTGAACAAGCTTTAAAGGAATACATATCAATTAATAATACAACAGATATCTCCCCAATAACACTGTGGGAAGCTCATAAGCCTGTCTTGCGTGGTACAATACAAAGACAAATGGCACTATTTAAACGGGAATGCAAAAATCTAGCAAAAAAACTAGAACTCAATTTTAATGCAGCCTACATATCATTTCAAGATAATCCATCTCAGAGTACAAAATCTCATCTGGAAAAATCTAGATTGGAATACGATCTATTTCTCATTGAGTCAGTTGATAAATCCCTCAAACGCTCCAAACACAATTTCTACATGAATACAAACAAACCAGGTACATATTTGGCTCGGGCATTAAATTCAATTAACAAATCTTTCAAACCAATACGTTTAAAATTATCAAAAAATGTTTACGCTTGTAATCCTGTTAAAATAGTCCATAAATTTCACTCACATCTCGCAACTTTATACAAGACAAACAATTAATTTAATCCTACAGAGGCTGAATCCTTCTTCTCAAAAATAACCTTACCTGAGTTATCTCAGAATCAAAAAAGCAGTTTGGATGAGCCTATAACTATAGATGAAGTTGCTAACGCCATAAAAGACCTAAAACTTAACAAAAGACCAGGCCCAGACGGCTACTCGGCTTTATACTATAAAACATTCTCAGAAATGCTCTCTCCCATTCTCACTGAAACTTTTAACTAACTTCTAGATGGACATTCTTTTCGGCAAGAAACACTAATGGCAATTGTTTGTATGATCCCAAAACCCCTTTCTGATGATACTTCCTGTGTGAATTATCGGCCTATCTCTCTGTTAAACCTCGATATTAAATTATTAGCAAAAATAATAGCAAAACGCCTCAATAGCATTATAGGAAAATTAATACATAGAGATCAAGTAGGCTTCATGCCAAATAGACAGGCAGGCGATAATATACGCAGGGCAATGTTATTGGCACATATTGCTAAAAAACGGAAAATCCCTTTATGTTTTCTATCTCTCGATATTAAGAGGGCATTTGACACAGTATCCTGGCAATATATGCAATATTCATTACAAAAATGGGGTTTTGGACCCCACTTTTTAACATGGATCAAAGCATTATATAATAAACCCAAAGCCTATATAAAATATGCTGGATACAAATCTGATGCCTTTAATATCGAAAGAGGTACCCGACAGGGTTGCCCATTATCTCCCTTATTATTGCCCTTATACTCGAACCCATGGCCCAATACATCAGAACAAACCAAACTATAACTGGCATTGAAGTAGGAGGTATTACACACAAATTATGTATATTTGCAGACGATATATTACTTTTTCTATCATCACCACAGGTCTCTAGTCCTAACTTAATACCAGCTCTTGATGGATTTGCAGCCCTATCCGGCCTTATGATTAATCCTAAGAAATGCCTAGTGCTTAATATTTCACTCACAAACATAGAATTGATCCCGGCTAGGACTGCACTCCCATTCACATGGGCAGAAAAATCAATCCCATATCTTGGAATTCATTTAACAGCATCTCATTCTGACTTATTCTCAACCAATTATCCTCCTGTATTAAGACAGATCACAAATCTAATAAAACAATGGTCACAACTTCCTTTATCCTGGATAGGGAAGATTAATGCAATCAAAATGACTATTCTACCCAAATTGCTTTATCTATTCAGAGTCCTCCCTATTCCAATTCCTTCCTATTTTTTGAGAATAGTAAAAAAAAGAGCAACTTCGTTTATATGGGGCTCTTCTAAACCACGTATACCTATACACACACTACATCTTCCCAAAAATAAAGGAGGCCTGGGATACCCTAATTTTACTAACTACTACAGAGCAGCACATTTGGCCAGTCTGTCCAAATACCATGCAAAACAGGAAATCCCATTATGGGTATTTATAGAGGCTTCAGAAAATGACCCTCTATTAATATCAAATTTATTATGGCTTGATCCTAAAGACCGCTTTAAAATTCATAATCCCATAACTAAACACTTCTTATCTCTCTGGGATAAACTAAAAACCAAATCAGTTACAATCTCCACACAATCCTCTCCTTTCTTTTATCAGAAATCCGGCCTTTTATCCGGCATGGATCTACCCAAATTCTTTTAAAGCTTGGACAACATCAGGCATTCAGACACTAAATGACTTCATAGCATCTAAATCATTCCTTTCATTCCCACCGCTTAGAGAAAAATATGATCTACCAAACTCTGAGATATTTAGATATCTCCAAATCAAAAATTTCTATACACCATTCCTAAAGGGGGATACACCGTTATCCCAATTATCCATTTTTGAATCAATCTGTACAAAAGATCCATTTGCTAAAGGTACAATTTCATCACTTTATAATCAATTATATGGAGTAGCAAATCTTAATAGACCCTCTTACGTTCAGAGGTGGGAGGAGGACCTGGGACAAACTTTAGAAGACACGGACTGGTCTAACATATGGCTCACATCTAAGTCATCTTCACCCAGCATCTTAGCACTGGAGACAAATTATAAAGTCCTAACTCGCTGGTACCTTGTACCCGCTAGAGTGGCAAAATATTCACCTAATACCTCAGCTCTTTGTTTTCGAGGATGCCCAGAAATAGGCACATATTTACACATATGGTGGACGTGCCCAGTAATCCAAACCTTCTGGAAGGAAGTCTTCGTGATTGCATCTAAAATATTTAAAAAATAATACAACCAGATCCATATTTAACCTTACTTAATTTAAAACCGGAATGGTTAACACTCTCTCAATTCAAACTTATAATCCAACTAATAACGGCTGCAAAACAAACAGTGGCCAAGGCATGGAAATCTCCTACATTGGTACTAGCAGAAACAATTCACAGAATGAATAATACAATGTCCCATGCTAAGATGGTAGCCATCGATCAAAATCAAATTCCAAAATTTGAAAAACTTTGGCACCCTTGGATAAAACAACAGTTCCTGTCAAACTTCAATGACTCTGTCCTGTTGCCATGGTAACAGATTAAATGACTTACAGAGACACCCATTCTAAGGCTTTAAAGAGAACTAAAAAGAATAATAAACTGACGAGCGGGACAACCTTGTGGACCATACCTCTACCTTTCAAACCTTTTTCTTCTTTCGCTTTCCTTTTCTCCACCTTACGATTAAAGCTCATTATCAGAATTTATTTGACCTATATACACTCTACTTGTAAACAATATGTATAGTAGGTATAAATCATTTAAATACCTACAAAAGTAACTAAGGAAATGATATATATCTTTAATTTAGGTTTACATGAACCCAATGTTTAATATTTGAAATTTCATGATATTTACCTATATAAACCCTACTGTAAAACAATGAGCTTACTTTATAGATCCTTGTAAACTTACTTTATGTATCTTTATAATATTGTATACTGTATTGTATATTGTATACTCAATAAACTTCTTTTGACAAGGAAATTCTTTATCACGTCTCGTGATGCTGCCGCGTGGCTGGAATCTTTACCTCCACACCGTTAAGAGTAACTTTCAAGAACACCTGCCTTATGCTTATGCAAGTTATAATACATCTGTGGCCTCTGTTTTTATTTTTTTTCCTTTTGGTTTTTGATACTGCCCAATCGTTGTGTCTTTAAATGGACGGGGATCGGAGCCCAGTACATCCCGGCCATACAAAAGTTTACAGTACTGGAACCTTTCTGTGAAATGTGTTGTGCAGGGGAAAGCAGTGGGGTCACTCCCTTACAAGCCGAATGCCAGTGAATGCACAGATGCAGCTCATCAACCCTATCCTTGAGGGAAAAAAAATTTGGACAATAGAAATGGATTGGTGGCATTTGGTTAATGTACTTTGTGTTGCTGCCAGGTGACTGTAACCATTGCCCCTGCTCAGACAAGCATAATTTTCAAGCACTCTTGACATATGCTCATGCAAGATATCTCACTTCGGCGTTTTTTTCCTTTTTTTGTTTTTTATCTTTTCTCCTTTTGGTTCTGGACACTGCCTGATAGTTTTATGTTAAACTGATGGGGATCTGTGCTCAGTGTAACCTGGCCCTAGATACGTCCATAGCTCTGACCCTTTTACATGCAACATGTCCTATAGGGGAATGCAATGGAGATACCCCTTTTACAAGCCAACTGCCAAGCAATGCGCAGATGCAGTTCATTAATCCTATCCCTGAGCAGGAACTGGGTCATTAAACATGGACTGGTGGCAACTACATGTCCGGATGTTTTATTTGCGGGGACGAACTGAGGTGTGTACCTCAATGGCTAAGCTGAGTGATACCCCGGGACCGGTGATGATGTAGTGTGGACTTTACCAATAAAATAACCTCGTTACGGATTGGGGGAACTACATTATATAGAAGACCTGCTCGGCCCTGCACCTCTATCAATTCGGCATGGGGAAGTTGGCCCCCTGGTGCTGAAATTATCGGCTGTCGAGGGGGAGTGGTCCTCCGCTACAATTGTCCAAGGCCTGTTGAGATACAGTAATGCAGGAACTAAATTACTCTGATTCCAGTAATGACTCATGTGACAACCCATAGGTTTGGTTGTACTAGGAGGTACACTGTGGGTTTTAGTCCTGTTGTTGCTATTGACGACAGGTGTACCTGTGACTATCGGGTTGGCATACCTTACTGTGCCCGAATTACACTTATATGTTAATGGTTAATTTTTTTTTTTTTTTTTTACTTTATGAAGATCGTTCAGTAACTAAGATATGTACCCCTGGGTTTTCCCAGGAGATAATCTATGCAATATGATCCAGCAACTCTGTTGCCTTGTTAGGTAACACTCCACGCTACAAGTGCTCGCCCTCTTGTAAGTAAAGATGTTGGGGGTTCAGGGTATGGAACATCCTCGGTTCTGGAGGGGGATGTGGGGAGGGGGGGGATATCTGCCATTGCAGAATGTTAAAGTTGCTAAGTTTGTCAGTTCTAATAAGGAGTGGCTCGATTGTAGTTGGAGTGTTACTGATTCACACATACATTATATGCACGTAAACAATTCATACAAAGCCTCCTTAGGCCTAAGGGGGGCAGTGAGATTGCTAGAATGTTTATATCTGGGGGGTTGGTTGGAGGGAGGGTGGGACGTGCGGATCCTGCTTACACAATTGTATATGAGAGGGGATGGCTAAGCTATCTATTATATCCTGGAATGTCCGGGGCTTAAACTCAGCCACAAAAAGGACGCTGGTTTTTAAATACCTGCAAAAGTACAATCCACACATCTGTATACTTCAGGAGACCCACTTGATAGGCAGGCGTGTCTTGGGACTCCGGAGGGCATGGGTGGGAGCTCATCACCATTCTACCTACTCAAACTATGCAAGGGGTGTGAGCATTTTGGTCTGCAGGTCCCTACCTCTGCAGATTTTGGATTTTAAGACTTATCCGGGGGGGCTGATATGTTATTATTAATGCTTCACTCTATGATAGAGGAATGATGCTGGTAGGCCTATATCTTCCACCTCCGGCTGAGGCACAATTGCTAAATGACATCATGCAATTGGTAACGGGATTTAATGTACCAGAAGTTTTTATTTTTGGCGACTTTAATATGGTTCCATCACAGGATCTGGACAGATTACACATGGTGACCCGCACCACATTGGCCTTGGGGGGATGGGCTGACACGTTTTCGTTTACTGACATGTGGCGTCACTTTCACCCAAATAAGAGAGAATACACGTGTCACTCGGCCTCATATCAGGCACTCTCATGAATAGACCTTGTATATGCATTACCTGGGGC
The DNA here is from genome assembly GCA_037952925.1 of Lithobates clamitans. Taxonomy (NCBI): domain Eukaryota; kingdom Metazoa; phylum Chordata; class Amphibia; order Anura; family Ranidae; genus Lithobates; species Lithobates clamitans. The sequence goes on along the minus strand of JBBGZY010000270.1, from coordinate 4,315,250 downwards.
ATTGCACTGGGTAGGGGCAGTGGAACATTTGCCTCGTGGCATTTCAGACCATGCCCCTGTCTGCCTTAAAATCTCACTGATTAAATCTCCGGGGCTTAAATTGTGGCGTCTGTCCGGATTCTGGGCTAAAGACGATAGAGTCCAGGAAACAATGGTGGAAAATATTTGTAACTATTGGAATGAAAATGGGGAATCTGCTAATGCTAATGTGTTATGGGATGCATTTAAATCTAAGATGAGGGGGGATTACATCGCCCGTATATCTTTCCTGCAGAAAGAGGCTTCCAAGACTCGGGAGACTTTAGAGAAGAAGGCCGCTAGATGTGAGTCAGATTATATTCAATCCCCTAATGATAACAACTATTATTTATGGCAGAACACCCTACGTGAGCTCTCCCTACATAGTGTTGAGCAGACTAAAAAATCTATGCTATTCACAAAGCAAAAAATATTTGAACACGGAAATAAAAATGGACGTCTGTTAGCTTGGCTAAAAAAAAATCAGACAGCTTTCACCCACATAGCTAGTATCCGAAATGCCAATGGACAGCTGCTTTCCTCTCCAGAGAAAATAAATGCTGAATTCCTGAAGTTTTTCAGGGAGGTGTATACCTCTAGAGCTCAGTTCACGCCATTAGAATTACAGGAATATCTAGATGCAATCCCATTCCCTTCCCTATCAGAGGAACATAGGAATTTATTAGAGGGGGATTTTTCCCTGGAAGAGGTCCAGACTGCAATTGGCAGTTTGCAGAGCGGGAAAACTCCGGGTGCAGACGGCCTTCCCACAGAGTTTTATTCACAAAATGCTGAAGTGCTCGCCCCCAAGATGAAATCCCTCTTCTCTGGCCTGGTGGAGACAGGCGCTCTCCCAGAGTCTATGGAAGAAGCTATTATAGTTCTAATACCCAAACCTGGCAAGGACTCACAGGAATGTGTATCCTTCAGACCAATATCTCTACTCAACGTTGATGCAAAAATCCTAGCAAAGATTTTAGCTAATCGTTTGTCGTCGGTAATTTCCACCCTGGTTCATGTCGACCAAACAGGGTTTATGGCAGGCAAAGGTACCGACATAAATCTTAGGCGCCTTTTCTTAAATCTGTTGTTCGGTCATGTTACAGCGGGATCTCGGGTGATTGCCTCCCTTGACGCTGAAAAGGCGTTTGACTCTGTAGAGTGGTTGTATCTTTGGGGGGTGTTACAACACTTTGGGTTTGGCCCCAAATTTATACGCTGGCTGCAACTACTCTACAGAGCTCCCAAAGCAAGGGTACGTACTAATGACCGAATGTCAGACTCATTTTCCCTACACAGGGGCACCCGCCAAGGATGCCCCCTGTCCCCTAGTTTATTTGCCTTGGCCTTGGAACCCTTAGCGATTTTAATTCGTGAGTCACAGGAGATTAGGGGAATTCGGGTTGGCAACCTAGAAGAGAAAATATCCCTTTATGCGGATGATGCTCTACTTTATCTAAATGACTCTGGACCGTCGTTGTCTGCCGCCCTGGTGTTATTTGATAAATTTGGTGCATTATCAGGCATCCGTATCAATTGGAATAAATCGGTCCTCTTTTCCTGGATAGGCAGCCCCAAGGCCCACACAATCATACACCACTACAGTGGGTTGGAGAATTCAAGTATCTTGGGGTCAGGGTCTCTAGGGATGTCGGCCAATATTATGCTTTGAACCTGCTCCCATTGCTTAGACTCCTACGGGAAAAATGCCAGTCTTGGTCCGGCCTTCCATTGAACTTATTAGGCCGTATAAATATTCTCAAAATGGTCATTCTACCCAAGTTCAATTATTTTTTCCGGAATAGTCCAATTTGGCTACCGCAGGTCTTTTTCCAAGAAATTGACAAATGCATTACCTCCTTTATATGGAATGTTTCTATACCAAGACTGGCAAAGACTACACTGCATGCACCGACACACCTGGGGGGACTGGCCCTCCCGGATTTCAGGGTTTATTATTGGGCAGCTATGTTGGTTACTGTATACTGGTGGTTTGCGGCGAGTAAATCTAACGCTGCGGTTTGTGTAGAGGCAGCCTGGTTAGGCTCACTACAGGAACTGCAAAACTTGGCGTATAGAGGAGTGGGAGCTTATAAGGATCTCCCTGCCCCAACTAGGGCGACGATAAAGGTCTGGATCGCGGCTAGACGTAGGTTCCTTATAGCGGGTCAATGGTCAGCGGTACAGCCTCTCTGGGGAAACCCTAATTTGCCTCATTTTAGGTCAATACCAGATCCTCAGGTTTGGGCGAGATTCGGCATTAAGACTTTAAGGGATATTATGCCTACGGGCACACTGATGTCATTTTCGCAACTAGCTAGGAAATATGAGTTGCCTGGGTGGATGTTCTTTCGCTATGTTCAGCTGAGACATGCGGCCAGGGCCCAATTCCAAATGCAGCCTATTCTGCAATTGGACCCCATAGAGAATCTATTGTCCTGTGAAGACCTGAAAAAGCCACTTTCGGTTCTATATGGTATTTTACTTCCAATTGATAGCGCTAAAATGGATAGACTCTGGGAACAATGGAAGGCTGATATTCCATCATTAGAGAGGGAAGATTGGGAGGATAGTCTTGAGCAGAGCCCCAAGCTAGTTATAGCTGCAGGAGATAAACTTATACAGACCAAATTCCTCCACAGGGTTTACTTCTCCTCGGTACGTATGTCTAAAATATATCCTGATAGAGACCCACAATGTCCCAGATGTTTGACACATCCGGGCACATACATGCACATGTTTTTGGGCTGCCCTATGCTGTCAAACTTCTGGGCGGAAGTATTTGACCACTTAAACGTCCGCCTTGAGTTGAATGTCCCTGTGACGCCTGAGTTAGCCTTACTAGGTATACACGATGATGATCAGCGATCACATCACAGCAAATTGCTTATTTCATATTTGCTCTTCTATGCTAAGAAAGAAATATTGTGTAAATGGACCTCTTCTGTCCCCCCGGATGTAGCTACATGGGAAAACAAAGTAAATGCTGCTCTCCCGCTGTATAAGTTGACGTACATCAACCGTGGATGCCCATGGAAATTTGACAAAGTCTGGTCATCATGGGCGTCGATTTAGACGGTGGGACAATGTCAGTAGAGTAGTGGATCTGCTGAGTGGCCCCTGCTTTCTTCTGGTGTTTTCGGTCTCCACTGCCTCCCCTCCCCCCCCCCCCCCGGGGCTGTGTTCCTTGCTGGTTCCTCCCTTTCCCTGCCCTCTTTCCTGTATTCTCATCCCTCTATTACTCAGGTAATATAACCCCTGAACAGGGAAATATGAATGTATTGCACTTGATAATGTTTCATGGTATTTATTCTTCTTCTCTTCTTGACAATGGTTTACGATGTATGCTATGTGTGAAATGCTGATAATACTGTGACAATTGTAATTCTTGTAACAACGGAATGTGAACATATAATATTGTAAATATTAATTTCTACAATAAAGCACTCCTGGTTATAAAAAAAAAGATAATCACCTGAATGACCGCAACATACAGGGATATATAATGTAATACTGACACATAATCACACACATAGACTTGTGTCTTTTTTCAACCTCACCTACTATGTAACTATGTAACTATGTATTCACGGATCACAAAAACCTGGAATACTTAAGAACAGCGAAAAGATTAAGACCTCGCCAGGCCAGGTGGGCTCTCTTTTTTTGCAAGATTCTGCTTCCACATCACTTACCGGCCCGGATCCAAGAATGGGAAGCCCGACGCTCTTTCCCGCATGTTTCAAGATACTGAAGCATCTTCCGAACCTGATACCATCCTACCCGCTAAGATCTTCCTGTTACTACAAACTGATCTCATCTCCCAAATCAAGACAGCAGTCCTGAATCAACCTCCCTCCCAAGAACTCCATCTCCAGCGTAAAGACGGTCTCTACTTCCATGGTACACAGATCTTTGTTCCAGAGCAATTACGGACAGCAGTCCTCTACATGTGTCATGATCATCCTCTGGCAGGGCATTTTGGGGTACACAAAACTTTGAAACTGGTCCTTCACTCCTTCTGGTGGCCAGACTTAATACAATTCTGCAGAGACTATGTGTGATCTTGCACTACGTGCTTACGGAACAAGACGGACAGATCTAAGAATTGGGGTCTGCTGGAACCTTTCCCTGTACCAGATAAATTATGGAGTATGATCTCCATGGAATTCATTATCGAGTTACCCCCATCCTTGGGGTTTACCACCATCTTTGTTATTGTGGATTGCCTATCCAAGATGGCGCATTTTGTGCCACTAAAGGGTACCCCTTCCTCTGCAGAGACTGCCTCATCTTTCATCAAGAAAGTGGTACGCCTACATGGTATCCCTGTCAACATCACAATGGATAATGGAGTACAGTTTACTTCCAGATTTTGGAAATCCTTGTGTGAGGTTTTGGGCATTAAACTCTTCCTATCATCTGCTTACCACCTCCAGACTAACGGCCAAACAGAGAGAACAAACCAGACTCTGGAGCAATATCTCCAATGTTTCTCTTCTTTTGCACAGGACGATTGGGCCTCTCTTTTGCCGTTAGCAGAGTTCGCCTACAATAATTCAATACACTCCTCTATCAAGCAAACCCCCTTTTTTGCTAATTATGGGTTCCATCCATCTTTTTTGCCCGATGTCCCCCAAGAATCCTCAGTACCGGCAGTACAGGATCGTCTGGAGTTCTGGAAAGTTAACAACCTCTTCCTGCAAGAAGCTATCTCCAAGTCTCAGGTAGATGACAAGAGATTCTATGACAGAAAAAGAAGAGGTAATCTGGATCTGAAAAGTGGAGATAAGGTATGGCTATCTACCACAAATCTAAAGCTGGCCTGCACTTCAAGGAAGCTAGAACCAAGATACATTGGCCCATTTCCTATGAAAAGAAGGATTAACGGTGTTGCTTTTGAGTTAAGCCTACCAGAAAATCGAATGCCCTGTACACACGATCGGACATTGATCTGACATTCCAACAACAAAATCCATGGATTTTTTCTGACGGATGTTGGCTCAAACTTGTTTTGCATACACACGGTCGCACAAAGTTGTCGGAATTTCCGACCGCCAAGATGCGGTCACATACACCACGTACGACGAGACTATAAAATGGCAGTTCAGAACCAAGCGCGGCACCCTTTGGGCTCCTTTTGCTAATCTCATGTTAGTAAAAGTTTGGTGAGAGACGATTCGCGCTTTTTCAGACTTGTGGTTTTCAGATCATTTTCTGCTGTTCAGTTTGTGCTTGTGGGTTTGTATCTGTTCTTCAGTGCGTGCAGCGAGTACAATTGACTTGTCATTGTGTTCTTGTTCATTCGTTACTGATTTTCAGGTCACTCTTCACAGGCCTTGCTGTTCTTCAATGCATTCTGTTACTTCGTTCTGAGCAGCCGACCGTTTTCTAGCCATGTTGCGTATATGTACTCCTCGTAGAGTTCGTGCTGTGCGGGGGCTTGGTGTTGGGGTCCTTACCTTGACACAAGTCCAGTCCTGAACAGAGTGGGGAGGAGTTCATGGACCAAGAATTGGTTGCTCCAGCGTGACCAGTTCTGTCACATGCCTTTGCTCCGTGAGATCCGTGAGAATAATCTTAATGATTTCAGGAACTTTCTCCGGATGATGGACCTCGTATTTCACCATTTGTTGGCTTTGCTGACCCCTTATATCAGCAGGCAGGATACCTGCATGAGGCAAGCCATCACTCCGGAGCAGAGACTAGTCGCCACCCTGCGGTACTTGGCGACGGGGAGAAGCCTCCAGGACCTCAAGTTCTCGACAGGCATCTCCCCCAAGGCTCTGGGGATCATTATCCCAGAGACCTGTTCTGCCATCATTCAGGTCCTGCAGAAGGATTATATTAAGGTAAGATTTTTATCCTTTAACATCACATTTTATTGTATAGAATGTTTGTTAATATATTGTATTTCTTTCCTTATTCCCTAATTACCATGATTGTAATATGCTGTGAATGTCCCCTTTGTCCTCATGCATGCTGGATTTTTATGTAATTTTTTTTGGTCCTTCATACATATTTGCCTTTACTTACCTCCCCAGTATGCTCTCCTGGGCCTATATTCACCTTGTGTAGTCATTTAACAATGTATTTTGTCAGATCCATAGTAGTGCTTTACCCTAAATACCCCCTAAAATGTGTAAAATAGTGATGTGTGCTTTAAATTCATGCAGAGTGCCAGAGGTTTTTTTTGGTCTCCCAAAATCTTTTTGAACCCTCCCTCCCCCCAACTGCTAACTCAGCTGATACCAATCCTCTATCTGCTGACTTTGCCAAACCCATACACACTATACCCACCTCTTTAGTGGTCAGATTTATGGATGAATTCCCCAAAGCATGTAGTGCAAGAGCCTGCTTGAATACTTTGAAATGGTACTGTTTCAAGTTTTTGTATCCTATTACCTATCTTGATAGGTAATAGCAGAATGTAAAAATGTGCTAAAATGTATACAGTACACAGTATACAGATGTATACAGACTCACTGTGTGCATCTTCAAAATTTGGCTTTTCGAGTATATGTCAAAAAAGGTGCAAAAAATTTTTCGATACAAAAAACAACAAGTCAGGGATTTGGAGGTGTTTTAAACTCTCCATAAAACATCTATGATGTTCTTCATTTTGTTTTGAACATCATTGATGTTTTTCTGGATGTTTTCCAAGTCCCTATTACACCCCATGATCTCCCTGATCAGGATCTGGGCATTCTCACTGGTGAAATTTCGTTCATTCACAACATCACGATCACCTAAAAATAGAGAAACAAAAACCCACCATGTATTATAAATATGCCGGCATCCATCTCTTACCTGAGCCTGTGGTCGCAGACACTCACCTGTTGTGGTGACTATTTAGATTACGCCTCCTTCCTCCTCCTCCTGTTGGCTTTGGGGGATTTCTCCTTCCTCCTGAGGTGGGGGGGTCTGTTGTCTCCTCGGATGAGTGGTGTCCTCCGAGTTTTTTTCTCCCCTATGTAAAAAAAAAGGTATACTTAGCACACAGATATTTGATGGCAGAAATAGGAATATGAAACATTGCTTGGAAGTGGGGTACAATTGTCTGTTTTGGCAGAGTTGCAAGATGAAGAAATATTTTTTTTCCTTTGTCAAGCTTGAATACTTACCTGTTTTGTAAAAGCTTCACAGATGGAGACACCCCTATAGTATACACTGGAGCAGCTGTGTGGGACCCCCTAATAAAAAGGGTGTTCTGGTGTCCCACACTAGTGCTCCAGCGTCCAGATGTGTAAACAGCTGCTGAGTGTCCTCTCCTTACACAGAATCTAGTTTGCATTACATTCTAGTTACAAACCCATCTAGACAACAAAATTATTTTAAGAGAAGTAGGCTAGCAAAAATGTATTCAAATGCATATGGCCAAAACAATGGTGTTTTCTAGGCCGAAAGAACAATGTTTCATACGAACAATGTGCCCATGAACATGAAAGTTGCCATTTTAAACTGTACAACAGTAAAGAAAAGCACATGGAGCAGCACGAACGTAATAAAAATAAAGGATAGAAACACAGGACAGCTACTTATTTTTTTGCAGCACTCTCCTAATCCTTCTGTACTGCTCGTGCTCCCTTAATTTGAGGTCCGACCACCGCTTCCTGAGTTGATCCTTGACCACTTTCGCCATGATCTTGGCCTTTCTGACATTGGGGTTGGGGTAAGGTCCATACTTCCCATCATAGTCGGCCCTCTTCAGGATGTCGACCATCTCCAACATCTCCCCAAAGGACACATTTGAGGCCTTAAATCATCTCTTCCGGGATCGGGACGTTTCTGGCTCCGGCTTTCCTCCTCCTTCTGGTTGCTGTAATTATCAGACACCTGCTCTGTCTCCACCATGTGCTCTTCCCCACTGTGCCAAAGGAGAAGGGGTGGGGAATAGACTAGAAAGAACATCAGGAGTTTCACACATGCGCAGTTTATATAAAGGGTAACACGAGTGCATAGTACATACGATCTGTGAGCGGAGGAAGGAGTATCGGAGGCGCCGATCGTGATAACAAAGGTAAGATTTAAAATTGGGTCTATACTGCTTCTAGATTGAGGCCTGTATTTGGACAAGTTTAGAAGACTTTAGGCTGACATTAGGGTTTGTCTGGTGTTGTGTCTTGCAGTGAAAAATGGATCTAGTCAATGACCAGGACTTTATGCCAATCCTCGAAGATACAGTACCTGACCGCGAGATTGTGTTTCCAGCGTGATCCCATCGCGCTGATTCTCAGCGACAGGGTACTGTGCATGTCGCGCTAGCTCACTCATCGGGAAAGGAAAACTTTTTTTTCCTTTTGCGATGAGCGACAGGCAGTGCTGACAGCTGTCTGGTATGAACCCTGAGGGGGAACGCCGCGCCAAATTTTAATTGAAAAAAACAGCGTGGGTTCCCCCCCAGGGGCATACCAGGCCCTTAGGTCTGGTATGGATTGTAAGGAGAACCCCCTACGCCGAAAAATCGGCGTGGGGGTCCCCTCAAGATCCATACCAGACCTTTATCCGAGGACGCAGCCCGGCCAGTCAGGAAAGGGGGTAGGGATGAGCGAGCGCCCCTGCGGGCCCCCCCACCCCAAAGCACCTTGTCCCCATGTTGATAAGGACAAGGGCCTCTTCCTGACAACCCTGGCCGTTGGTTGTCGGGGTCTGCTGGTGGAGGGCTTATCGGAATCCGGGAGCCCCCTTTAATAAGGGGGCCCCCAGATCCCGGCCCCCCACCCTATGTGAATGAGTATGGGGTACATTGTACCCCTACCCATTCACCCAGGGAAAAAGGTGTCAATAAAAAAAAAAACACACTACACAGACTTCGGGGAGTCTTCTTCCGACTTCTCCCGGTGTTCCGCCTCTTCTCCCGGTGTTCCGCCTCTTCTCCCGGGCCCCTCTGCTATCTTCTTCCAGCTCTTTTGCCAGCGGGGGACCCGGTCTGCTGCGCTGTCTTGTCCCATCTTCTTTTCTTCTCTTCTTCCGATGTTGACACAACGCTCTCTCCGGCTGGGACATGCGCAGGGACTCTGGCGTCATAAGGGGGCGTGACCCCAGAGTCCCTGCGCATGCTGGGACCATGACATCACAAGGGGGCGGGGTCACCGCCTATATAAATGGCTCAGCAGCTCGCACACAGCATTCCAGCCAGAGAGAGCGTCGTGTCAACATCGGAAGAAGAGAAGAAGAAGAGAAGACGGGACAAGACAGCGCAGCAGACCGGGTCCCCCGCTGGCAAAAGGGCTGGAAGAAGAAAGTGGAGGGGCCCAGGAGAAGAGGCGGAACACCGGGAGAGTAGGCGGAACACCGAGAGAAGTCAGAAGAAGGCCCCCCGAAGTCAGAAGAAGACCCCGGAGATGCCTAATAAATTACTCTTAAAACCTGTGTACTGTGTTTTTTTTTAATTGACACTTTTTCCCTAGGTGAATGGGTAGGGGTACAATGTACCCCATACTCATTCACATAGGGTGGGGGGTTGGGATCTGGGGGCCCCCTTATTAAAGGGGGCTCCCGGATTCCGATAAGCCCTACGCCTGCAGACCTCGACAACCAACGGCCAGGGTTGTCGGGAAGAGGCCCTTGTCCTCATCAACATGGGGACAAGGTGCTTTGGGGTGGGGGGGCCCGCAGGGCACCCCCCTCCCCAAGGCACCCACCCCCCATGTTGAGGGCATGCGGCCTGGTACGGCCCCCTTTCCTGACCGGCCTGGCTGCGTGCTCAGATAAGGGTCTGGTATGGATCTTGGGGGGACCCCCACGGCGATTTTTCAGCGTAGGGAGTTCCCCTTACAATCCATACCAGACCTAAGGGCCTGGTATGCCCCTGGGGGGGAACCCACGCCATTTTTTTTCATTTAAAATTTGGCGCAGCGTTCCCCCCTCAGGATTCATACCAGACAGCTGTCAGCACTGCCTGTCGCTCATTTCGAAAGGAAAAAAAAGTTTTCTTTTCCTGATGAGTGAGCCATCTCGGCGCTGGCTCCCGCGTCGGGGCTCGCAGGAGTCAAATCTCGCTGATAACTGCGGCGAGATTGACACAATATCGCGGTCACCTACTCTATGTTCAGGGAGCTGCCCTGTCTGTGGCAGGTAAACCACCCCGAATATAAGAACCAAACAAAGAGGAAGGCAGCGCTGAATAATTTGCTGCAATTTGTGAAGCCGGTGATCCCCACGGCAGACATCACCTATTTGAAGATCCTAATTGGTGGCATGAGAAGCACTTATCTAAGGGAGCACAAGAAGGTCCAGGATTCCCAGAGATCAGGAGCAACAGATGACGTTTATCTCCCCAGGCTGTGGTATTATGACAGGCTGCATTTTCTGTCAGGTCAGACTGAACCCAGGCCAGCACTCTCCACTCTTCCTTCCACGCTTCCTTCCCCCTCAGTTGAGGCTTCTGACACCCAACCTGGGCCTTCCAGGCAGCAACATGTGGAGGAGCCCAGCTTGAGCCAGGTATAGCATTCTTCTAAATATTGCTGGTTGTCCAATTAATGATGTTAAATAGATGTTAGTTTGGAGTACTAATTTATGATTGTGATTTATGAACCAAAAACTAAAACCATGTCCCTTTTTCATACACAGGGAAGTTGCAGCCAGGAGGTGGCCGGGCCAAGCAGGCTGCCCAATACCCAGGTCCCTCCCCTCCGCCTTCAAAGACAAAGTGGCAGGAAGAGGAGTAACCTGGAGGAGGCAGAACTAGGCCTATTTTGGAAGGCTACTGAGGCCCTCAGAACACCCCACAGTGTGGAAGAGGATTTTGCAGAGCTAACTGCCTGCAAAATGCTGCAAATGGAGGAGGGCCAACGACTCTTATGTGAGTTTATAGTTTTAGAAGCTCTAAATAAGGGGTTGAGGGGCCAACTCACATGTGAAACCCACAGTTGTCAGCTCACTCATGGTCCTCCTCCAGGTCCTACTCCTCCTCCTGCCACACCTCCAACACCAGAACCACAGCTTGGAAGGAAGCGTCTAAGGAAGACCAGAGAGCGATGACCTGGGTTCAGTCTGGTGTGACAAAAGATGCAGGCTCTTGTATGACCACAGCCTGGGGACATACATGTCATCTGCTGTTCATGATCTCTTGGACTTCTGGACCAGATTGAACTCCCTTAGATATGGACTCCTCAGGCCACCAATTTCACCGTAAAATAATTTATGTGTGCTCTGGGGGCCAAAGGCTTTGCCAATTTATGTTGTTTATCCAGCTTTGCCTTCCTTTTTGTTTGGTTCTGAGCCCTTAATAAAGGATTTTTTGTTTTAATTATACTCGCCTATGTGTGTTTTCCTTCAAAAAGGACAGTTTGTTTGTGAGGAGGCAGGTACATTTCAAAAATACAATGTGAAATTAACAAGAGACACCAACACCAAGCAATCTCCTTGAGATTAAATAATACAAGATAATAATGGTGTTGTGGTAACTTGACACACAAAAATATTCTGGAGTAAAAAAAAAAAAACAAGATCAGGCTTGAAAAAAATAGAAACAAAAAAAATTATACATATCTTTTTTGTCAGATGTGACAAATCAAAAAATATTGATGAAATCAACAGAAATAATAAAGAAATAAGTTTGTGAGAAGTCTGTGTGAATATGAGCAGCAAAACAACTTCATTCTTCTAGCATTATAAAGAAGAAGAGAGTGCGCTGCATTAAACAATTTAAAACATTGCAGCCTGACGAAAGTGCTATATCCATTCCGAACGTTAATTTTACCAGACCGAGCTGTTCCGTCTCGGAATTTATTCTGAGCATGCGTGGCACTTTGTGCGTCGGCATTGGCCACACACGATTGGAATTGACGCGATCGGATTTTGTTGTCGGAAAATTTTATAGCCTGCTCTCAAACTTTGTGTGTCAGAAAATCCGATGGAAAAAGTCAGATGGAGCCCACACACGGTCGGAATTTCCGACAACATGCTCCGATCGCACTTTTTCCGTCGGAAAGTCCAACCGTGTGTGTACGGGGCATAAGAGTTCATCCAGTGTTCCCCATGTCCCTCTTGAAATGACCCTTGGCTAATCTCTTTCCTGACCGAGAATCCGAGACTCCTGCCCCTCTGTTGGTGGAAGGGAATGAGGAATTCGAATTCGAAGTGGAGGCTGTCCTGGATTGCAGGAAGAGAAGGGGCCAGACCCAGTTCCTTATTGGGGTACGACAATCCAAGGATCAACCAACTCAGCAGCTGTTTACACATCTGGATGCTGGAGCACTAGTGTGGGACGCCAGAACACCCTTTTTAATTAGGGGGCCCACACAGGTGCTCCAGTGTATACTATAGGGGTGACTCAATATGTGAAGTATTCAAGCTTGACAAATGAAAAAAATATTTCTTCATCTTGCAACTCTGCCAAAATAGACAATTGTACACCACTTCCAAGCAATGTTCCAAGCAATGTATTCCTATTTCTGCCATCAAATATCTGTGTGCTAAGTATACCTTTTTTTTTGTTTACATAGGGGAGAAAAGACTCGGTGGACACCACTGATCAGAGGAGACAACAAACCCCCCACCTCAGGAAGAAGGGGAAACCCCACAAACACAACAGGAGGAGGAGGAGGGAGACGTTATATAAATAGTCACCACAACAGGTGAGTGTCTGTGACCACAGGCTCAGGTAAGAGATGGATGCCGGTATATTTATAATACATGGTGTTTTTTTTTTTATATATATTTTTAGGTGATCGTGATGTTGTGGATGAAGGTCATTTCACCAGTGAAAGTGCCCAGATCCTGATCGGGGAGATAATGGGGTGTAATAGGGACTTGGAAAACATCAAGCAAAACATCAATGATGTTCAAAACAAAATGAAGAACATCATTGATGTTTTAGGGAGAGTTTAAAACCCCTCAAAATCCCTTACTTATTTCTGCTTTGTTTTTCTGACAATTTTTAGAACATTTTTTGACATATTCTCGAAAAGCCAAATTTTGAAGATGCACACAGTGTCAACATGTGCTATCTGCCATCATGGGAGATCAACGTACGCATTTTGGGGGTGCAACCCCTTCCTCAATAATAAAGTAGCTGAGAGGAAGGGGTTGCACCCACAAAACACGTCCATTGATCCCCCATGATGGCAGCTAGCACATGTTGACATTCAGCAATTTGTGTGCATCTTCAAAATTTGGGTTTTCCAGGGGTGACTTCACCCCATCTACTGAACGCAAAATCAAACACAGTTTATAAATACTCATGTCTGATATTGCTTTCAATTTCTACAAAAGTTGAACTTTGTAAGTTCCAGAGTTTTGTATTTCTTGTTGGTTTGAAACATGCCTGTTTTACCCTAAAAGGAAATTTGTACTTTTAATGTGACCTAAAAAATTGTTATACAACTAACATGTTGGTTTGTTTTAAAAACCTTTTATAAATGCACATGTGATTGTGCTTTGATTAAAAAGATCGAGAATCAACAATGTGTGGCTTCTGCTTTCAGTGCTCAAAAGCATTTTTTTGTTGTAAAGTTGGTGTTTTCAGTGGCAATGGGGGTTATTTACTAAAGGCAAATCCACTTTGCACTACAAGTGCAGTTTCAGTGCAGTCTCAAGTGCACTTGTAGTGCAAAGTGTATTTTCCTTTAGTAAATAATATCCAACAGTGCTTTCTATTTTTACACAATCACGCCATTTTCAGGACTCCCCAAATTTCAGTCATGGTCAGCTAAAAGAAAGTCAAGCAGTAAATCAAAGCAAATATTTGTTCAGTTTAAAATATTTTTTTATTTAAAAAAGGTCTCAGACATTGTCTGGCATATTGATGGCCCCCCTACCCGCAAAGTATTCCATGTATCTTAGACGGACCTCGCGGGCACTCTGGGGGGGCAAGCCAGGATGGCCAGCTACAAGCGCTGTCAGGGTTGGTTCATTTAGATTAATTCTGGTTTCAGGCCCAACTGAGCCAGCATAGTTCACAGAATTTCTCCTTAAAAAGTTGTGGAGAACACAGCAAGCCAGGATGATGTGATTGAGCTTATATTCCGCCATGTGTATCGGTGTAAGAAATAGGCGGAACTGGCTGGCCATAATTCCAAACGTGTTATCCACCACTCTTCTGGCTCTGGCCAGCCGGTAATTAAAAACCCTCTGGTCCCAGGTGAGGATCCGCATAGGGAATGGTCGCATAAGATGGTCCCCCAGTACAAACGCTTCATCCGCAATGAAGACTAATGGGAGTCCTTCCGCATTGTCTTCTGGAGGTGGCAAGTCCAAGCTGCCATTCTGGAGACGCCTGTAGAACTCCGTGTGGGTGATGACTCCACCATCTGGCATCTGGCCATTCTTCCCCACGTCCACATACAGGAACTCGTAAGTAGCCGACACCACCGCCAACATCACAATACTATTAAACCCCTTGTAGTTTTAATAGTTGGGTGGTGGGACGATGTGGATGTGTTTCCCATCAATTGCCCCTCCGCAGTTAGGAAAGTCCCACCGCTGGGCAAAGTGGGAGGCCACAGTCTGCCATTCCTGTGGGTTGGAAGGAAACTGTGGAGTCAAACAAGAAAAATAAATTAATCATTTTGCACATAAACATGGAAAGCAGATTAGACACAAACATTCTTGGCCAACATCAGTATAACATTTATTTTAGGGAGTATTTAAAGACAAAGGTATAAGGTCCACCTATCAGATTCTCCTCCCCCCTCTCATGGGCCATTTTATAAATTTTAGGGGGGGAGATGTTTTGGACAGGTAACCCTCTCCACTTCATTGAGAGATGAATGCCTAAATAATTTGGATTACTTTGGCCAGCCCCTCCTTACTTACACTATTGGCAACCCACTGGACAGGTAAGAAGTGTCATAATACAAAGAGATAAATACACACTGAACACATTTTAGCACATTTTTACATTCTGATATTACCTATCAAGATAATAATAGGATACAAAAACTTTGAACATTACCATTTGAAAGTATTCAGGCAGGCCCTTGCACTACATGCTTTGGGGAATTCATCCATAAATCTGACCACAAAAGAGGTGGGTATAGTATGTATGGGTTTGGCAAAGGCAGCAGATAGAGGATTGAGGATAGATAGAGGATTGGTATCAGTTGAGTTAGCAGTTGGGGGGAGGGAGGGTTCCAAATGATTTTGGGACCCCAAAAAAAACCTCTGGCACTCTGCCAGAATTTCAAGCACAAATCACATTTTTACACATTTTAGGGGGTGTTTAGGGTAAAGCACTACTATGGAGCTGACAAAATACATTGTTAATTGAGTAGACGAGGTGGATATAGGCCCAGGAGAGCATGCTGGGGAGGTAAGTGAAGGCAAATATGTATGAAGGACCAAAAAAAAATTCCAAAAAAATCCAGAATGCATGTGGACAAAGGGGACATTCACAGCATATTACAATCATGGTAATTAGGGAATGAGGAAAGAAATACAATATATTAACAAACATTAAATACAATAATGTGATGTTAAAGGATAAAAATCGTACCTTCATATGCTCCTTCTGCAGGACCTGGATGATGGCAGAACAGGTCTCCGGGATAATTATCCCCAGAGCCTGAGGGGAGATGCCTATCGAGAACTTGAGGTCCTGCAGGCTTCTCCTCATTGCCAAGTACCGCAGGGTGGTGACTAGCCTCTGCTCCGGAGTGATGGTTTGCCTCATGCAGGTATCCTGCCTGCTAATATAAGGGGTCAGCAAAGCCAACAAACAGTTCCTGAAATCGTCAGGATTATTCTTACGGATCTCACGGAGCAAAGGCATGTGACAGAATTGGTCACGCTGCAGCAACCAATTCTTGGTCCATGAACTTCTCCTCACCCTGTTCATGGACTGGGCTTGTGTCAAAGTAAGGTCCCCAACACCAAGCCCAAGCACAGCACGAACTCTACGATGAGTACGTACACGCAACATGACTAGAAAACGGTCGGCTGCTCAGAACGAAGTAACAGAACGCACTTAAGAACAGCAAGGCCTGTGAAGAGCGACCTGAAAATCAGTAACGAATGGACAAGAACACAATGATAAATCAATGGTACTCGCTGCACGCACTGAAGACCAGATACAAACCCACAAGCACAAACTGAACAGTAGAAATACGAGTCTGAAAAAGCGCGAATCGTCTCTCACCATCTTTTACTAACACGAGATTAGCAAAAAGAGCCCAAAGGGTGGCGCGCTTGGTACTGAACTGCCCTTTTATAGTCTCGTCGTACGTGGTCTACGTCACCGCGTTCTTGGCGTTCGGAAATTCCGACAACTTTGTGCGACCATGTGTATGCAAGACAAGTTTGAGCCAACATCCGTCGGAAAAAATCCATGGATTTTGTTGTCGGAATGTCCGATCAATGTCCGACCGTGTGTACAGGGCATTAGGGTTGATATGAAGATGTTCTTCTGTGCCCCCATATCCTCCTGCACCACTCCAGGGTCAGACACTGAGCCTTTGTTTATTGAGAAAAATTCTGTGAGTTGATCTGAAATCTCTGATGAGTACTTTTCGTGTTGAAGTATGTAATTGTTTGCTCGCCAGATAAACGTATCACATTGTAGTTTGGGGTCTTCTATCGTGATTGAAATTGGGGTGTGGTCTGACCATGTCGTGGATCGTAGATTTACATATTTTCTGCAACAGCCATTTGTCCGTTAAAAATAGATCAATTCTCGAATGAGAATTGTGTCTGGGGGAATAAAAGGTGAAGTCTCTTTCAGCGCCATGATGGCAACGCTAAACATCGAACAGATCCTGTGAAGAAAAAAATGTTTTCAGTGGCGAGTCACGCCTTTTCGCAGCTGATGTGGTATCCATGATGGTGTCGGGAGCCATGTTAAGGTCTCCACATAGTATCAGATGACCTTTCTGAATTGGTTTGGCGATCCGCAAGACTTTGTGTAGAAATTTCATTTGGTGGGTATTCGGGGCATAGACATTAATAAGAGTATATGGTACTCTGTTGATGATGCACCTTAGAATTATATAGCAAACTTCAGGGTCCACTAGCGCATTAGGCGATTGAAAGCCCACAGTATCTTTGATTGCTATCATGACCCCTTTAGATTTAGTAGAGTGGAATGCTTGGAAAATGTGTGGAAACTGGCGGTTGTTGCATAGATGTGAACCCGTTGAAATTAGGTGAGTCTCTTGAGCACAGAGAATATCACTCTGGAGAGCCTTGGCGGTTTTCCATAGTGATTCAGCCCATTGACATTTAGTGATAAAATAGTGATCGGCATCGTGTGGGTGTAGGGTTGGAGGATTGGGTGAGATAACACTTACAGTTTGTCGCTGTGTTCCAAGGTATGGAAGTGTCTGGGATAGAGACGAAATTGATGAGGAGCAGAAGTCCGAGGGCCTGTCAGCAGGATGGTAAATAGAGCTGCGGATAGAGCAATATGTTCATCACATATGACATTAGCACTTAATAAACAAATTGTTGGTAACTTAAACTCTGAGTAACTGTAGAAGGGTTTGTAGAGGTGGTGTAAAACACCGCTTCAACCTCTAGGTGGGGGTAAAAACAGTTAGTAACGAAGGGAGCTGAAAAACTAAGGGATCCATTCGTCAGGGTTCAGGGGATCTGAAGTGATGTAGTTAGGCCCATTTTGGCGGTGATAGTAAGAGCCATTTATCTATTGGTCCAGGTGCCTGCGGGATGAGGATGTTCCGCTGTGTGGAGAGGGTGTCTTGGGGGGTTCCAGGATTATTTCCCAGGTGTGGAGTTTCATTCCTTTATCAAGATAAATTATGGTGTGGGATTGACCATTTCTCGTGAGAAGGAGAGTTGCCGGGTAACGTCACTTATATGGTATTTTATTGTTTTGGAGACCTCTGGTGACTGGGTTCAGCTGGCCTCTTAGTTGGAGCGTGTATTTGGAGAGGTCCGGGAAGAAGTGGATCCCCGTGTATGTAGCGGGCAATGGTGATTTAGTTTTGACCCCCAGAAGGAGTTTTTCTTTGATATGAAAGAAGTGGACTCTCATTAGTACATCTCTGGGAACTGAGGCGGCAAGGTGGGACGGCTTAGCAATTCTGTGAATTCTGTCCACTATTATGTCGCGGGGGTGCTTCTGGGATAATGATATGCATAATTTCTATCGCGTAGTGAGGTAGGTTCGCAGGTAATATGGATTCAGGAATACCTCTCAACTTAACGTTGTTCCTGCGGGACCTGTCCTCCAAATCGGCCAGCTTGGCACGTCCACGTCTGTTCCTCTCTTACATCATAATAAACTTCTATGACCTCATTTACTGTGGAGGTGCATTCACTCATACTTCTCTTAATACATGTCACTCTATCATCAAGTGAGTGGATGTCTGAGGATATTTTTGTAAATAATGAGGAGAGATCTGTCATGAGAGAGGTCTGCAGTGATAGCAGCATGTCCTTTAGGGTGGTATCAATGACTGGTTGTCCTGAGGTAGGGAAGCATGCCATTGATGAGTGCAAGGCCTGGTTGCAGAGGAGGGGGTTGAAAGCCTGGGCCTCAATTTGTGCTGGCAGCGGCCGCTGCGGTGGTGTATCGAGCCGCATTTTAGCTTTTGCAGGGCTGTTAGGGAGGGGGTCACACTCCGGGGGGTGAGGGGGCAATGCTGGGGTGCCTGGGGTAGATGGATCTGCCGGGATTTCGTCCAGGAGTTTCCTGGAAGAGTCCCCAGGCCAGGCCAGCACCATCTTTAAACAAACTGACCTGCTCCTCCGGCTTGCAGGAGAACTCGGTCAGTTTTTGGGGTTTGTACTCTGGTAGTCTCTTTCTGGACATGCTGGCCATGGTCTCTGGTGTGTCTGGGACGAGGATGGCTCCGGATTGTAATGCTAGTGCGGCCTGTGTTGTCCTGTGTGTTCCCCTGGCTGACGAGCTGAGAGTTCAGGCGTCCATTTTCAGCTAAGGTCAGCCATGCCCCCGCCATGAGTGTTTTTGATCTTCTCCAATGTCCTCCTTCATCCCCTTCTTCTCCCCTCCCTTTCTATTATATTTGATACCTCTTTTAGCTTCCCTGATGTAGAAACTCTTTTGCTGCGCACACACGGTCGGAATTTCCGACAACAAATGTTCAATGTGAGATTGTTGTCGGAAATTCTGACAGTGTGTAGGCTCCATCAGACATTTGTTGTCGGAATTTCCGACAACAAAAATTTGCGAACTGGTTCTCAAATCTTCTGACAACAAAATCCGTTGTCAGAAATTTGATCGTGTGTACACAATTCCAACACACAAAATTCCACGCATGCTCGGAATCAAGCAGAAGAGCTGCACTGGCTATTGAACTTAATTTTTTTCGTCTGTCGTACGTGTTGTACGTCACCGCGTTCTTGACGTTCAGAATTTCCGAAAACATTTGTGCGACTGTGTGTATTCAAGACAAGTTTGAGCCAACATCCGTCGGAAATAAATCCAGGATTTTGTTGTTGAAATGTCCGATCGTGTGTAAGCTGAATTGTACTTCTTCTCTGGTTCTCCTCTTTGAAACAGATTGAACCTACAGACCAGATCTAGCAGCATATTATGGCCAGTTTTTTGCCAGCCACCTTACTACTTTTTGGACAGTCATAGATGACCCTTACACTACTGGCTTAGTGCCCTGCATACTCATGGACTCTTGCTATATTTAAACTTGACTCCATATTACCGGTAAAAAACAAAAAAAGTCCAGCGCTCTGGATGTCAGGGAATCAGACTGCTCCAGCCAGAAGTATAAACTGAATAATTTATTAACGGCAATAGACAGTCCATTGAACCAGTCCTGTGGATGCACAATGCTTAAAAAAGATCATTGAACATGTGGTATGACAAGCTCTCCATCGAGCAACAAGAGTCTAAAAGGGAGTCTCACCCCACTGCATACTCCCAAACTGAAACAGAATTGGAGGGGGTAGGGGGGAACCGGGTATAGGAGACACTCTGAGAACCCGCTGGATCCCCACAGGACATGAGATGTGAGCCCTGACGAGATGACTCACTAGCTCCGGAATGCAGCTCCACGTGTGTGGCAGCGAACGACACAGCCGCTTGGCCGCAGGGAGGGAGAACCGAGGCTCCGTCTGTCAGAGGGCGATGACATCAGCCCAGCTGGGAGGCCATTCCAAATAGGGAAGGACTCGGCATCGCAATAGCAAGCCGCTGTGTATCAGCTGGTGAAACGCCGTTCTGCTCACATACAGATCAGTGTCCACTCAACGATGAAGCGTCTGTATCCCGAATGATGTCACTCAGGGAATGCAGCTGTGCAGCATGTAGCAAAAAATAGGGAGATAAAAATGGCAGGCCAAAAGGTATGGTAGATGCCGCCAATGCAAAGCAGTGTGAGGGTCCCAAAGATGGATGGATGGTCGCCGGGACATATGGCTTGGTCAGACCACTAAAGGGAGTTGCCTTGACGATGCGTTTCGCGATTCAGCGCTTTGTCACAGTCAAGGAAAGGGGCAACTGACAAGGTTTAAATAAAAAATAAAATAAATAGAGGGGAGGGGAAAACCAGAATTTAGGGCGGGAGCAATTAACCCATTGAAAAAATGGGAGAGGTTATACCTCAAATATTAACCCCTTGTTGCTTGGAGGATTCACAATAAAAACCGTTACCCTGTCAAAAGTACAAGCCATTTTTGAAAATATTAACATCAGTAAGAATAACTCATCACAACATGTTTAAGTGACCAATAGTACTTCCAATCACTTGCCACATACGGAAGTTTTTGAAATCCGTATGAGAAAAGTGTTTTTACAGCTGCAGGACGCTAAACAGTACGAACAGACCCAATAGTGGGATTTAGCATTTCTTAAAAAATATATAGAACTAGAAATTACTCCAAGAGGGCTCCGTATCAAGAAGCAAAGTAGCTTCTTGGACAAAGACCTCCACAAGGAGTGGAGATCATTGGCAGAGTTCTGCACGATTAAATGGATTAAGATTCTCATCACCCAAAGAGAGAGGAAATTAGAAATAGCACAACAGCAAGCCAAAGAGAAAGAAGCCATTGTCCAGGAATTTAGCACCTCCTGTTTGTTTTCTTAATGGCTTCAAGTTCTAAATAGAAATGTTAAAAAGGATGAAGATTCTTTGGTCCATAAAAAAACAAATAAGTTATAACGGGACCTCTTTGATTATGGAAATGGCCAAGTACTTGACTGGCGATGCCCTAAACAAGAGGCCAATGAAACAGCAATACATACAACTCAAACAAAAGCTAGGAACAAACTAAAATCCAATAATACCAAGTTAAATAAACATAAACCCAAAAAATCTAAGTATCTGTCATCAGTTCTCAAAATGGGTCAACATTTGCCAGATAGGCCAATTCCGAGACCGACCAGTTCCAGTATTCTGGTATCGGAATTGGTGAGCCAGAAGGATACCATACCCACTACTACCATCCTTGACCTTATCCCTTCCCCACTTGAGTCATCCCCTCCCCTGATGGCACCACTCATTCCATCTATAGTAAGGCATGAGGTCGCTGTAGTGTCACCATCCACCACCCAACCTCCACTGGCTTATAACATACCTATCCATAATAGCTATAGTCCTCTGTCTTGTGATTTGGAGGATTATATTCTATTGGGAGCCCGGCCTAAAATTCAGGACAATGCTGGCGATCATGACATCAGACATTCCCTCCAAAGGGAGCCAACAAAGAAAAAAGAAAACTAGAAGAGGACGAAGAGGAGGAACCACTGGGAAGAGTAAACAAGAAAGAGAGGTCAGAGACAACATAGGGGACAGTACAATAAAAATATATAATCTTTCCTCCTACACCCTTACTTCCTCCGAAGAGCTTTTGCTCCAGAAAGGTTTAGGCTTTTCCCCTTCTATAGGCCCAAATAAATTCAGTTTATTTAAAGATTTACATCGCTTTATACGCTCTTTAACGTTTAAACGTCATTATGCTCCTAATCCATTGGCCATTCATAAAAAAGTAGGAACGAGAATAACCCTACAACGGCCCCCGAGCTGATTATATTAAAGAGGCAAGTCGGCTGTTAGCTGATACAAATACATATTTGAAATTACAGTCTGATCCCTTACCAGATTTTCAATTGGAACTCAAGTTGCTGGTACAAGAGGCATGGCGAAACGGAGTGCTCACTAATAAGGAAAAACAATTTTTAATGCCACCCGAGTGTAGCACCCCGTATTTCTACCACCTCCCGAAGATTCACAAATCATTGGTTGACCCTCCGAGTAGACCAATTGTGGCCAGCACTAATAGTTTTAGTAATGGTCTCTCTAAATATATCGACTTCTGTCTACAGCCCTTGGTGTGTCAATTACCTTCGTACATCAAGGACTCTAACAAAGTGATGAAAGCCCTTCAACACTATACATGGGAGGAGGAGTATTGGTGGGCATCTCTGGATGTCTCTTCCCTCTATACCTCTATACCCCATTAAGTAGGCTTGAGAGCCGTACAACATTTTTTGACCAAAAGTGGAGATTTCAATTCCTTGCAGTCACAATTTTTGGTTCAAGCTACGGATTTCTGTCTTAAACATAATTATGTTACGTTTTGTGATCAATTTTATTTACAGCACAGGGGAGCCGCCATGGGGGCTAACTTTGCCCTGGTCTACGCCAACCTCACGATGGGCCTTTGGGAGGAGAACAGTATCTGGGCCAACAATCCATTTGCTGAGCACATTGTTTATTTTGGCCGGTACATCGATGACATTGTGCTCATATGGAGTGGAGGTCCGGAGCTGTTCCCCTCCTTTTTGGCCCATTGCAACTCCAACTCTCATGGTTTGTCCTTTACGCATGTACTGGACCCCGATGAGCTTGTATTCCTAAATCTAGTACTGGCTCATGATCACAATACGATCATTACAAAAAATCATGTTAAGCAACCAGCGGCAATTCTTACCTTTACTTTAGAAGTTGCCATCATCCTTCATGGAAAAGCAACATCTCTAGTGGCCAATTTAATAGACTGAGACGGAACTGTTCAAGAGTGGAGGATTATGTTGAACAAGGGGCTACGATGATAAAAAAAGTTTGAATAGAAGGGATAACCATGTGAACTCATCAATGATGTCTTCTTGTCCAATATGAATCCTCCCCAGAAGGAAAAGGCCCTGAGAGAGGAATCTGCAAATAACCACACTGTCAGATTTGTTTCTACTTGCAATGATAGTTTTAAATCTATAACTTAATTTTTTTTAAAAAACATTATAACATCCTATTACTAGATCAAAGTTTAGTCCCGGTACTGCCAGAGGTTGCACAGGTTACTTTTCGCAAAGCTCGTACTGTAAAAAATCTATTGGCACCTAGTAAAATACTAAATAAATCAACTAAATCCCCTCTTGATATTAGGTCATATTTTGATGACAGAAAAGGCATCTTTCAGTGTAAAAAAAGAGGATGTCTGATGTGTCAATTTATTGCCCATGGAACCAAGATAATTACAACCAGCCTAGGTAAAAATCATGAAATCAGGCAATTTATTACTTTATTACAGACTTCATAATTTATGTTTTACGGTGTCCCTGTGGCCTCCTCTACGTGGGTTGGACCATTTGTGCATTATGAGCTAGAGTGGGCGACCACCATAGACTCATTACTAAGGGGAGCGATGAACACAGTGTTCCTCAGCATTTTCTTAATTTTCACAATAAAGATATTAAACATCTAGAAGTTTTTGTGATAGAATCCATCCCTAAAGGAACACTAACTAGTAATGAGAGATTTTCTGTTGTGTAAACGGGAAGTCTTCTAGATATATATGTTTGATTCACTTGCTCCCAAGGGGTTAAATGAGGAACTAGAGATGTGCAGCTTTGTGTAGAGTTGTTGTTTTTTTTTTTTTGTCCATTCATGTTACTCTTAGAAAGACTTTTGACAGGGTAATGTTATTGTGAATCCTCCGAGCAACAAGAGGTTAAGATCGGAGGTATAACCTCTCCCATTTTTTCAATGTGTTAATTGCTCCCGCCCTAAATTCTGGTCCCTCCCCTCTATTATTGTTGTCTTTCCATATTATCGGTGGTTAAATCTCTGGTATATAATTATGCATTGCAACAAATATTTGAAAATCGTGTATAATTATAACTGTGGTGTCATATACAAATTATTTTTTTTTATATAAAATATACATGAATATCTCAAATCTACTTATTGTAGTGATATATTTATATGTGTAGTAGTATAGTGGTATCAGGGGTATGATAATTAATTAGTTTCTCTTTCGCAGCAACCCAATTCTTCCAGAGAGATGCACTTTATTGACTTCCAACACAGAACAAGGTCCAAAGTCCACAGATGACAAAAAAAAAATCCGACAGAGTATATCATTCAGAGTCCCATGTTCCTAGAATTGCACCTTCTTAGTCATAGACAGACAGACGATACACTATAGACTGAACACCAATTTGATTGGCTGTCTCCATTCAGGCCTTTGATATACTTCAGTCTTTCAGACAGACAACAACTCCCAGCTGTGAACAGCTGCAGTCATAAACCGCCCCAATTTGCACTCCCGCATATCAACATCAACAAGTCCCCTTAGATATGTGTAATTAGATTAGATTAACAGATACCCCCTGAACACCCTTTGAAATGTTCAAATAGACTTGCATAAGATTAACACATCAAAGGGTCTTCAGCTGTCCCCTTGCTATGTTAGTTGGCTCGCACAAATCAGCCATTGTCAATTGAATTCTGGCCTGGTCAATATTGACTGTATGTGTACATACATATAATAATATAATGTCCCACATAAATCAGTGAACATATTACAACATATACAACACTTATATCATAACTAAAAGTAAAAGCAAACTGAAAAAATTATGAACTTGTGCTTGTTGTATCCAGTATATGATACCTGAAAAAATTCCTTAATAAATCAAATAACATAAAAAATACACAAACCAAAACCAATGTTATATGTGAAATGACCTCCTGTTCCGTGGCGTTGCTTGTGTAATAGAGTGTTCACATAAAATTAATAGTAGCAACGGGCACTCATAGCGTAAATCTGGTATAAACAATTTTTTTTTCCAAAAATAAAATCTCCAGCTCCAATTGCCCCAATTCATATAGGCATACAATTTCCTGGGTCTGGACAGCGTGCGTTCCACAGACCACATCGCATAAACTGGAAGTGACTTGAATGCATACTAAGTCCCAACTTACGCGTTTCGTCATTGGACGTCGTCTGAAGCATAGCCATCTTGGTACACCCCATGTTTTATATAGCAGGTGGAGGTGTTGTTGCAGCCATTTCCCATTAAGCCAAATTCCACTTCAAAAAACATTACAAAAACGAGGGTCTCTATTGTAAACAGTACGTCTCTAATATATCACACAGAGTCCACCATAAAAGATGGATATTGATCATGAAGGAGGTCAAATATATAGTGAACTCTAGATGATGGTTATTGTTCGTACAAATGACCAGGTATATAGTAAAAATCACGGCATGTCCCCCTAGTGGTCTATATAAATAGTGCAGCAGTACACCTCCACTTGCCAGATTACAAACCAGATATTACCAGGTAAAACTTTACAATACGAAAAATTGAAATATAAACATGAAATTCATCAGGTATATTCAGAGAGTATAATGAGATTATGTTTCAAAGGTTGCATTCATATAAAATGTAATCAATTTCATTCCTAATATACTCAAAAAATAAAAAATATAAAAATATAAAATACATATATGTGTATAAATGCATATATGCACATCATAATTATAAAAATAAAAATGTAGACTGGAGTGTTCTAGGGGTGTCAATGTTGGTCATAAACAATAGAAATGAACTCAGCGCTGACTCATTAATGGACAATGCAATGAGTAAATGCAAGCAAGCACAAAGATAAATTCAACAATGACCTCAAAAGACATACCGTATATACTCGAGTATAAGTCGAATTTTTCAGCACATTTTTTTGTGCTGAAAGTGCCCCCCTCGACTTATACTTGAGTCAAGCACTTTTCTGCAGCAAAAAATTTCATTTTCCGAACCGAGTTTGGGGCCCTGTATCACAGGGCCACTTGGTGCTAGAAATCCCAAATTTGGTATGCAAACCCAGTGGACCTGGTACCACAACATATCCAAAGCTGAAGTTCCTAGCACTAAGTGGCCCCGAGATACTGGGCCCCAAAATCGGTTTGGAAAATGTCATTCTCTGCTGCAGAAAAGTGCTTGACATTTTCTGAACCAACTTTGGGGCCCCATATCTCAGGGCCACTTGGTGCTAGGAACCCCAAATTTGGTGTGCAAACCCAGTGGAACTGGTACCATAACATATCTAAAGCTGGGGTTTTTAGCACCAAGTGGCCCTGAGATACAGGGCCCCAAACCTGGTTCAGAAAATGTCATTCTCTGCTGCAGAAAAGTGCTTGACATTTTCTGAACTGATTTTTGGGGCCCTGTATCTCAGGGCCACTTGGTGCTAGAAACCCCAGCTTTGGAAATTTTATGGTGCTAGTTCCACTGGCTTTGCACACCAAATTTGGGGTTCTTAGCACTAAGTGGCCCCGAGATACGGGGCCCCAAATTCAGTCAATTGTGTCTATCTGCAGCAATGTCATTTCAGGACCCTTTGGGTTCAGAGACCCCAAATTTTGGCTGCAGCTAGGGGGCATCTAGGAACCCTTAACTACTGAGTTTGAAGTTCGGGGGACCTATGGCTGCAAATGGGCACAGTGAGGCATGCAAATGGGCACAGTGATGCTGCAAATGGGCATTGTTGACCCTCTTTTCCACTTACAGTAGCTGTGCATTTCTCACCCTCGTCTTATACTCGAGTCAATAAGTTTTTCCCATTTTTTTTGTGGTAAATTAGGGCCTCGACTTATACTCGGAACGACTTATACTCGAGTATATACGGTATATATAAAAAAGTGCTGCGCAAATAAATTGTCCTTAAATGATATAACAAGATTAAGCAGACGTAGACAGGAGATGGGGACACCAGTGGATAGTCAAAACGCCAGGGGTTGAATCAAAGGTGACTAGAATCCCTTCACCATACATAGATGGCCCCTCACCTGCAACCTTCGACCTGAAACAGGTCACACAGCATAAGCAGACAAGCTGATCCAGGCAATAATGACTCCGTTCTTAGAATCCAACTCCCCCTCACGTCAGATAACTCAGGTGTTGTATATGCAAATAAAACATGCAGAATATAGTGCTCTCTGTACAAACTTTATTCATAAAAATGATAAATGAAGTGCACTCACATATACCGGCACTCAGGTCCGAGTGCCAGCTAACTGGCGTGTGATCGTAAACACAGGCTGACAGCCGCGGGTGACGTCATGCGCTACCTGGCCCCCGTACGCGTTACGTCCGTGGGCGGGACTTCCATAAATGTTGGTCATAACCCCGTCATACCAAGCTAGTCATTGACAAACTCCCTAAACTATTTTAGGGAACTATGGATAATGTCAAAGAACACCCTAAGCAAGAAACTTAAAATAAGAAAGGCCCCTAGAAATTAGATAAAAAAGCAATTGAGATCAATATCAACATTAAGCCCCCCAGGCACTAAAGACCCCAATCGGTATATCCATTTAGTCTCATTCTGTGACACCCGTATCCTTTTGTTGTAACCCCTCCAATGATCTTTAATTAGATCTATTCCGTAAAAGATTAGCCCTGTAGGGTCCCTTTGGTGTACTTCCTTAAAATGCCTTGACAATATATGTTTGGGGAAGCCTTTCCTTCCAACGTTATGGATGTGTTCTCTAATCCTTGCACAAAGTGGTCTGGTGGTTCTGCCTACATACTGTAAGCAGCAAGGAGACTCAATAACATACGTCACATGAGTACTGTTGCATGTAATGAGTTCCCTAATTTGATATTCTTTATTATTGGTCCTAGACCTGAAGAATTCTTTTTTCCTTGGTTGCTTCTTACTTACTCTACAAGGTAGGCATTTTTGGCATCTGCAAAACCCTTTCATTTCTGAAAACAATTTCACGTTTTTTGGTCAATAATGTTATGGGCCAAATGGTTTCTAAGAGTGGGAGCTCTTTTACACACAAATCTTGTTTTTTGGGGAAGAATTTTAGATAGAACCATATCTGACTTCAGAATAAGCCAATATTTCCTGATAATATATTCAACTGACTAGTATCGTCTATTAAAACCGGTAACAAAGGCTACGTCCATGTGGGAATTTGTATTCTTGTTCTTCTTCATCAGTAATGTGTTTCGATTCATATTCCTTACTTCAACCTTCAAATTAGTCAAGGTCTCTTTCCAGTAGCCCTTATCTTCAAATTTCTTGATTAGAATGTTGGCTTGTACATCAAAGTCTTCTAGAGTGTGACAGTTTCTCTACAATCTCATCAGCTGTCCCTTAGGGACATTTTCTTTCCACCGTGGGTGGTGACAGCTTGAGGTCGGTATATAACCGTTGCGATCTGTAGGTTTGAAAAATGTTTTAGTGTGTAGCTCGTCATTTTTCCTGAAAAATTTTAAATCTAGATAATCTATCTGCTGTTGATCACTGCTACCGGTAAAAGAAATTCCATATTTGTTCTGGTCCATTTCACCTAGGAATTTTTGGAAGGATTGAGTCGTTCCCTCCCACAAGATGATTACATTGTCTATATACCTCTGATAGAATTTGATTTCTGATCATCTTTTTCCATAGATATATTTTTCTTCCCACGTGTTCATAAAAAGATTGGCCACACTGGGGGCATAACATGCCCCCATGGCCACACCCCTTGTCAGAACATAGTAGCTCTTTTTGTACCAGAAAAAATTGCTTTCCTTTGCCATTTTAAGTCCTTCAAGGATGAACCCGATCTGTTCCTGCCTGAGTCCAGTGTTTTCTCGATACCTTCCAAACTATCCTTTTGTATTATACTGGTGTACAATGAGTTGACATCTATAGTGGCAAGGAGACAGTTTGCAACCCCTGTAACATTCTGGAGTTCATTTATTGAATTTATTGAATTGCATGCTATCCCTAAGGTATGATTTCCCTTTGAGTACCAAGGGTTTCAAAAACTGGTCAAGGTATTCTCCTAGTCTGAAAAAAAGTGAATCGATTCCACTTATAATTGACCTACCCGGAGGTTTCCTGGTTCTCTTGTGTATTTTCGGTTAGTAATATATCACCGGTGTTCTCGTAGATTCTGGAATCTGGTATCTTGCCATTTTCTTGTTCAGGACTCCTATATCTCTTCCCTCTTTCACAAAAGTTTGCAACTTCTTTTCATATTGTTGTTTAGGATTGTCTTTTAGTTTCTTGTAGGTGTTCTCCACTTTAAGCAGATTTTCCATTTCTTCCTCATAATCCTCTTTTAGTATAACTAATCCGCCCCCCTTATCTGCTGGGTGTATAACCACATCTTTTTTCTTTCCTATATCCTTAATGAGTTTCCATATAGCTCTATTTTTGGAGTTCTTCTTTTCTAGCTTATTCAGATCACTACCATCTTCTTGAATGCTCCCATACATTGACTGCCAAGTATCTTCGGATTGAAGATAGGCAGTATGGGTAAACTCTGAAGGTTCTGGTGGTTTCTTGTTTTCATTTAATGCAAAAAATGTTTTTTGATGTTCTATCTCTGTATAAACTTTTGTAGGTCAATGAAGACCTCAAATTTGTCAACATTTTGAGGCCTAAATCTAAATCAAACTTGAGGCCTAAATCTAAAACTCTCATTTCGTCTGCAGAAAAACTCACATTACTCAGCTTAAAAATCCCACCCCCTAATACGCCTCAGACTATGTCCAATGACGAAACGTGTAAGGTGGGACTTAAGGTGGTACGCATTCATGTCACTTCTGGAACTTCCGTTTTTTGCGCTGTGGTCTGTGGAATGCATACTGTCCAGACCCAGGAAACTGTATGCCTATACAAATTGGGGCAATTGGAGCTCCTTTTTAAAAGATTTTACTTTTGGAAAATACATTTTGTTTATACCGGATTTACACTATGAGTGCCCATTTCTACTATTAATTTTATGTGGACACCCTATTACACAAGCAACACCATGGAACAGCAGGCCATATTGATCATTGGGACACCAGGACCAGAGGTATATCTGACTACATGCTACCCCCTGCAGGGGTTGGGATATCTGGTGAGTGCATAAAACAAAGGGGGGCACAGAAAAGTTACCTTATTTCTCTGCACAGAAATTGTGATAAAGTGTCATCTGGATTCTGCACAAGTCAGGTTGGGTTTTTTTTAATTATGGACATTTATTGTGGATAGTTCTTTATCACAGATTTGGACTTATATATTGGTTTATTTTTTTTACATTGGTTTTGGTTTGTGTATTTTTTATATTATTTGATTTATTAAGGCTTCCCCAAACATAATTTGTCACTTTTAGTTATGATATAAGGAGATTTGGGATATTCACGTATATTTTATATAAAAAAATAATTTGTATATGACACCACAGTTATAATTATACATGATTTTCAAATATTTGTTGTAAGCAGCGCCAAATTCCCTTCCTTTTATAATTAACTAATTGGACTTCAATTGTGATGTTTTTTCAGGGGGGCTGCAGGTTAGCACACACCTAAGCGCGGAATTTTAGTTAAATATAATTATGCATTGGTCACTAGGGATGGGCCGAACACCCCCCGTTCGGTTTGCATCCAGAACATGCGAACAGGCAAAAAACTTTGTTTGAACACGCGAACACTGTTAAAGTCTATGGGACACGTAAATGTAAAATCAAAAGTGCTAATTTTAAAGGCTTATATGCAAGTTATTGCCATAAAAAGTGTTTGGGGACCCGGGTCCTGCCCCAGGGGACATGTATCAATGCAAAAAAAAGTTTTAAAAACTGTTTTTTCGGGAGCAGTGATTTTAATAATGCTTAACATGAAACAATAAAAGTGAAATATTCCTTTAAATTTCGTACCTGGGGGGTGTCTATAGTATGCCTGTAAAGTGGCGCATGTTTCCCGTGTTTAGAACAGTTCGAGTGCAAAATAAAATTTCTAAAGGAAAAAAGTCATTTAAAAGTACTATCGCTAGCTATAATGAATTGTTGGTCCTGCAATACACATAAAAGTTCATTGATAAAAACAGCATGGGATTTCCCCACAGGGGAACCCTGAACCAAAATTTAAAAAAAAATGTGTGGGGGTCCCCCCAAATTCCATACCAGGCCCTTCAGGTCTGGTATGGATATTAAGGGGAACCCCATGCCAAAATTTTTTAAAAATGGCGTGGGGGTCCCCCTCAAAATCCACACCAGACTCTTATCCAAGCACGCAACCTAGCAGGCCGCAGGAAAAGAGGGAGGGACGAGAGAGCACCCCCCCCCTGAACCGTACCAGGCCACATGCCCTCAACATTGTGAGGGTGCTTTGGAGTAGTGGCCCCCCAACGAGCATACAGAACATAAAGCCCATCCCTATTGGTCACATTTATCTGCTGCTTTAAATTATTATTATTAATAAAAACCTATTGAAAGTGAAAATAAGGATCTGCTTTTAGGCCAAAAAGTTACATTTTGGTCTCATCTGACCAGAGCACCTTCTTCCACGTTTGCTGTGTCCCCCACATAGCTTCTCGCAAGCTGCCAACAGGACTTCTTATGGCTTTCTTTCAACAATGGCTTTCTTCTTTTACTCCACAGGTTTGTGGAGTACATTACTAATAGATGTACTGTGGACAGATTCTCCCACCTCAGCTGTGGATCTCTGCAGCTCCTCCAGATTTACCATGGGGCCTCTTGGCTGCTTCTCTGATAAATGCTCTCCTTGCCCGGCCTGTCAGTTTAAGTGGACGGCCATGTCTTGGTAGGTTTGCAGTTGTGCCATACTCTTTCCATTTTCGGATGATGGATTGAACAGTGCTCCATGAGATGTTCAAAGCTTGGGATATTTTTTTATAAGCTAACCCTGCTTTAAACTTCTCCACAACTTTATCCCTGACCTGTCTGGTGGATTCCTTGGCCTTCATGATGCTGTTTGTTCAGTGGGTTCTTTAACAAACCTCTGAGGGCTTCACAGAGCAGCTGCATTTATACTGAGATTAAGTTACATGCAGGTGGACTCTATTTACTAATTAGATTACTTCTGAAGGCAATTGGTTCCACTAGCTGTTAGTTAGGGGTATCAGAGTAAAGGGGGCTGAATATAAATTCACGCCACACTTTTCAGATATTTATTTGTAAAAAATTTTGAAAACCATTTATTATTTTCCTTCCACTTCACAAATATGGGCCACTTTGTGTTGATCTATCACATTAAATCTCATTAAAATACATTTATGTTTTTTGTTGTAACATGACAAAATGTGGAAAATTGCCATTGAATACTTTTTCAAGGCACTGTATATGAACCTAACTGTTTATTCAGATATATGCGCGGCTCACTGGATATGAGGTTATTCTCCTATCCACTGCTGCTCTGACCATCACTTTTGCTTCACCTACCTCAGGACCAGCTCCTCTTCTGAATGCAATGTTTTGTTTGAAGGGAAAGGAACATGAACTGTCCATGATTTTGGTAGAATCTGGCAGCAGAGAGGCTTTGTAGCAGCAGATGGCAAAACAATTTCCCATTCTGAAAAGCTAGGAGGGAGGTTGGGACTTTAAATGAAGCATGTGACAGCAAAAGGGTAATAGGATGAACATAGAGGAATTTATTGACATGATATTCAAACATACGCATTGTAACCGTAGAGTACATACAGTCAACCAATACATGCACAGATAAATGGGTAAAAATGTATAATTAGATAAAATATAGCATACATTGTAATGTTCATACAATTGATTGGTGGATAACAAGGTACAAAGTTAAAACACGTTACATAATGATGAATCAGGATACCACATTCATAAATTCCCTAGTGCACCACAAGCAATTTGGGTAATATAGATATTAAAACGATAGTGCCTGCTGGACCTAAGGCCTCATTGGACCTGTGGGGGGCGTAAGTAGGATAAAACTGATGGGGATTAGTAAGACGATAGAACACGGCAATTGGTGGCTCAACGCGTTTCGTGGCTTCCCTGCCACTCGTCAGGAGCAAGCACGTGTAATTCTAAAAAATAAAAGAATGAAATGAGCAAAAGGAGGAAGAAAAATAAATAAAAAATAAAAAACAAAAAACAAAAGGGGGGGGGGGGGCGTGGTATGCGTCCCCCGCTGCTGGTATGGAGACATACTCACTACGAGACTAGGCACTGATAGGTAGCCGGCGGGACCCCATGTGCCATCCCGGTAGGCCCAACCGGGAGCCGAGGCGGGGAGCCCCACAGCGACGAAAACTGGTGCATTCCTTCTAATTTTTCCATTTTTTACTTTTTATGTTTTTATAAACTCATTTTTAATGCATCGTATACAGATTGAGGCTGATCCCTATGGGGCTGTGCCACTGTTGGTGTGTGCTGGCGGGTTGCATGGTCGTCTGGTCCCGTTTTCCCTCCCGGGAGCCGCGACGCACCTGGCTGGTCTCCTTCCTCCCCCAGGTTTTCCTCTGGGGGGTTGGACGCCGGTTACTGTGCGTCGACGTCACGCACCGCACTGTGCTTGCGGCGTCCCTGGCGCCGTCATGCGCAGTGTTGTATCCACACTCGTGGGCAATGGGGGAGGATCTGCGCCGTTGCCGGACAGCTGTCCGACTTGCGGCGCCCCTCCCCCCGCCACACGGCGTGACGTTGGTGGGCGGCCCCGCGACGGCGTTATATGGGCGCTCTCCGGGGCGGTCCGGGGCATTCGAGGCCTTCCACACATCTGACCTCTCACCATTGGGAACTCTTCCCCCTCCGGGGTCCTAATTTTCCTACTCAGGTACACTCCCCACTCCCCCCCCCCAGCTGTCACTGCACTGGTTGTCCCATCTTGTCCTCCACGCCCCACTCACTCCTCCTGCCTCCCATCCCTGTCCTCACTGGCTCCCTTTGATTTCACACACTATGACTGCGGGGTTCTTTCCCTACCTCCCTTCCCTCACTACTGTCTTCACTTACCCTCACTATCCTCCTCTTTTCCAGGTACCCTCGGTCCCCGTGCCCGCCCTGGTTGGCGCCCGTTTTCGTCGCTGTGGGGCTCCCCGCCTCGGCTCCCGGTTGGGCCTACCGGGATGGCACATGGGGTCCCGCCGGCTACCTATCAGTGCCTAGTCTCGTAGTGAGTATGTCTCCATACCAGCAGCGGGGGACGCATACCACGCCCCCCCCCTTTTGTTTTTTGTTTTTTATTTTTTATTTATTTTTCTTCCTCCTTTTGCTCATTTCATTCTTTTATTTTTTAGAATTACACGCGCTTGCTCCTGACGAGTGGCAGGGAAGCCACGAAACGCGTTGAGCCACCAATTGCCGTGTTCTATCGTCTTACTAATCCCCATCAGTTTTATCCTACTTACGCCCCCCACAGGTCCAATGAGGCCTTAGGTCCAGCAGGCACTATCGTTTTAATATCTATATTACCCAAATTGCTTGTGGTGCACTAGGGAATTTATGAATGTGGTATCCTGATTCATCATTATGTAACGTGTTTTAACTTTGTACCTTGTTATCCTCCAATCAATTGTACGAACATTACAATGTATGCTATATTTTATCTAATTATACATTTTTACCCATTTATCTGTGCATGTATTGGTTGACTGTATGTACTCTAGGGTTACAATGCGTATGTTTGAATATCATGTCAATAAATTCCTCTATGTTCATCCTATTACCCTTTTGCTGTCACATGCTTCATTTAAAGTCCCAACCTCCCTCCTAGCTTTTCGTGATGTAAATTGGGATGGAAACGCATGATCTTACCAGGTCATGGTTTCATATAAAGTCCCTTGGGATGGAAATGGGTGACCTTACCAGGTCATGATTTCCGCAAAATCCCTAAAAACCCCCCCTTTTTTGCCTTGTATATATGCATAGGGATGGAAGCATGTGCCATTGCTCTATTTAGCCTTAATTCCTTATCCATACTGCCCTTAATGACCTTTGTGATACCTCTCCTGGTTTCTATCAATTAATGTATCCTTCCAACCAATTTTTCATTTGTTTTATTTTTACTGGTGCATTCCTTCTAATTTTTCCATTTTTTACTTTTTATATTTTTATAAACTCATTTTTAATGCATCGTATACAGATTGAGGCTGATCCCTATGGGGCTGTGCCACTGTTGGTGTGTGCTGGCGGGTTGCATGGTCATCTGGTCCCGTTTTCCCTCCCGGGAGCCGCGACGCACCTGGCTGGTCTCCTTCCTCCCCCAGGTTTTCCTCTGGGGGGTTGGACGCCGGTTACTGTGCGTCGACGTCACGCACCGCACTGTGCTTGCGGCGTCCCTGGCGCCGTCATGCGCAGTGTTGTATCCACACTCGTGGGCAATGGGGGAGGATCTGCGCCGTTGCCGGACAGCTATCCGACTTGCGGCGCCCCTCCCCCCGCCACACGGCGTGACGTTGGTGGGCGGCCCCGCGACGGCGTTATATGGGCGCTCTCCGGGGCGGTCCGGGGCATTCGAGGCCTTCCACACATCTGACCTCTCACCATTGGGAACTCTTCCCCCTCCGGGGTCCTAATTTTCCTACTCAGGTACACTCCCCACTCCCCCCCCCCAGCTGTCACTGCACTGGTTGTCCCATCTTGTCCTCCACGCCCCACTCACTCCTCCTGCCTCCCATCCCTGTCCTCACTGGCTCCCTTTGATTTCACACACTATGACTGCGGGGTTCTTTCCCTACCTCCCTTCCCTCACTACTGTCTTCACTTACCCTCACTATCCTCCTCTTTTCCAGGTACCCTCGGTCCCCGAGCCCGCCCTGGTTGGCGCCCGTTTTCGTCGCTGTGGGGCTCCCCGCCTCGGCTCCCGGTTGGGCCTACCGGGATGGCACATGGGGTCCCGCCGGCTACCTATCAGTGCCTAGTCTCGTAGTGAGTATGTCTCCATACCAGCAGCGGGGGACGCATACCACGCCCCCCCCCCTTTTGTTTTTTGTTTTTTATTTTTTATTTTATTTACTTTTCTTCCTCCTTTTGCTCATTTCATTCTTTTATTTTTTAGAATTACACGTGCTTGCTCCTGACGAGTGGCAGGGAAGCCACGAAACGCGTTGAGCCACCAATTGCCGTGTTCTATCGTCTTACTAATCCCCATCAGTTTTATCCTACTTACGCCCCCCACAGGTCCAATGAGGCCTTAGGTCCAGCAGGCACTATCGTTTTAATATCTATATTACCCAAATTGCTTGTGGTGCACTAGGGAATTTATGAATGTGGTATCCTGATTCATCATTATGTAACGTGTTTTAACTTTGTACCTTGTTATCCACCAATCAATTGTACGAACATTACAATGTATGCTATATTTTATCTAATTATACATTTTTACCCATTTATCTGTGCATGTATTGGTTGACTGTATGTACTCTACGGTTACAATGCGTATGTTTGAATATCATGTCAATAAATTCCTCTATGTTCATCCTATTACCCTTTTGCTGTCACATGCTTCATTTAAAGTCCC
This sequence comes from Lithobates clamitans, assembly GCA_037952925.1. Taxonomy (NCBI): domain Eukaryota; kingdom Metazoa; phylum Chordata; class Amphibia; order Anura; family Ranidae; genus Lithobates; species Lithobates clamitans. The sequence goes on along the minus strand of JBBGZY010000270.1, from coordinate 4,278,853 downwards.
AACCTCCCTCCTAGCTTTTCGTGATGTAAATTGGGATGGAAACGCATGATCTTACCAGGTCATGGTTTCATATAAAGTCCCTTGGGATGGAAATGGGTGACCTTACCAGGTCATGATTTCCGCAAAATCCCTAAAAACCCCCCCTTTTTTGCCTTGTAAATTTCCCATTCTGCTCTTATAAATGATCTCTTAGAAGCCATTCAGCTCCCATCACAGCTAGCCATCATTCACTGTAGGGCACACACAAACAAGAGAGATCCAGTATCTCTGGGAAATGCACTAGCAGATCAGGCTGCAAAAGAGGTGGTTTTATCTGTCATTAGAACATTAGACATGGTTGCCCTGTCCCCTCCCATTCTACCACAAGAGCAAAAAAGTAAGGTCTTCTGTATTGGTATTCACAAGGTTTGGAAATGACTCCAGAAGGGGTCATTGCCAAAGAGGGGAGGGTAGGCATACCTCAAAGTAGTGCCCCACTTTTTATTTACCAGTACCATGGAATAGGACACAGAAGCTATAAGGAAACAGCAAAAGTCCTAACTGCAGATTTTTGTATACAAACGTATTCAATCTGTGAAAAGAATATGTACAAAGATGCATTACATGTATCAGTAGTGTAACCGGAGTTACAATAATCTGCATCATGTACAACATAGTTACATAGTAACATAGGCCATGTTTATGCCATATTGTGGAAGTGGAGTCACTTCATTCTTTGTAATTTCCAATTGCACTTGAAATATATTAGATGGTCAGACCATGATGGTCTACATAGAACTGGATATCAGAAACAGCTGGTTGTGATTTTCAGTGCAACTTTGAAGTCACTTTGATAAGACTTTTACACTCTCTGGCATTGAAGCCATGTCAAAGTCGAATCAAAGGAGTGCAGGGACTTTTTCTGAAGTTGCAGGGACTTCAGTAGTGTCAATTGAAATGTTTCTCAGAGATACATGGCATTTCACATATTCTGCGACTTTGGGTCTCACAAGTCGGATCCCAAGTAGCAGGAGTGTGAACCGAGCCCTAAAGTCTATTCTCTTCAGAACCAAAAGGTTTGTTAAAGTTCCCACACTGAACGTTTCTCAAACATCTATTTCGTAAGTGAGAACCAGATCATACTAACATATTTTACTGGTCTTCACACAAAAGTAAAATTGCATAATTGAGGAATTGTGGTAATATCAGTTCAGCTAAACCAAAATTAAATGTAATTGGATACAGTTCTAAGTGATTCAGTGATGTTATTGACTGAGCAATCCAGGGTACCAAATGAAACATCAATTGCAAAAGTTACAGAGCAGAAAGTGATTCCTATTTTTAATTTTCCAATTTTATCCATTGAAGATTTACCCATTCTTATTAGGAAGTTATTAAACCTAAGCAAAATGTACCCTACAAAATTTGATTTCCCCCCAAATTAAATTTTGATGATATATGGCACCAAAACATTCTTAAGATACAAATGACCATTACTTATGCATTACTAGGACACATTCTCATCCTCTGACTAATTAGATCTAATTCAATAATATCTATACAAGTAAAATTGTATTTGCAAACTGACATTTCTGTTTGTGTGGGTGCTGCAGGGGATACTAAACCGTTTGAGCACATCTGTGACCCTTTCAAAAGGCTAGATTTACACTGTTGGTTGAATATATCATCCACAATACAATACAATGCAATAGTCATTGGGGAAAAAAATATTTAATGTGATTGCTTGTCTTTAAAATAAATTTGTGTCATGATAAGTCATATGCGAATATGAGCTGCATATATGTCAGCATGTCTCAAGAGTTATATATGATGTTTAACAACATTATTTAAGCCCTGCAGGTAAGGTACCTGCAGTACCAGATGAATAGAATGTTGTGATGAAATCATCAAGTTACATATTAGCATACTGAAAAAAAACATTTAATTACATTAAAATAAACTATATATATGCCAATGAAGATATATTTGGTTAAAGACCATTACAATGAACAGTTGTCGGGGGGAGATGCGAAACACCCTTATCCAAGCATGCAGCCTAGCTGGCCAGGAAAGGTAACACGTGACCCGTTCCTCCTGAACTATATTAGGCCACATGCCCTCAACCGGGTTACCCATGTTGATGAGCAAGGGCCTCTTCCCCACAACCCTGGCCTGATGGTTGTGAGGATCTGCAGGAGGGAGGCTTATCAAAGTCTGGAAGCCCCCTTTAATATTAATTAAATTCTGGCCTTTCCTTTATGATGTAGATCCATGTCAATCACAATGGCTAATGCCCGCTGACGTGCTGGAAAAAAACCTGCCAACTGACTTAACACATTGGGTCCCATAGCTTCCCCTGGCTGAATGACTAGTTTCATGGATTACAGCTGATAAACAAATGGTCATGTTCATATATGGTCAATTACGTCACTCAGTAAACCCCCTTTGTTTATATTTTAAGCTGTGAGGAGCTGTCATTCTACCAAGGGAAGCAATGGAAACAGTTGTACGTGTGTGTTGGGTGGGTTTTTAATTTCCTTAGATATTTTTTTACTAAAGGACTTGTCCAAAAACGTGGTGTTTGCCTTTATTTACACTTTAAATTTTTTTGTGTGAGTGAGTAGGGTTACCATGTATTCATTAACATAGGGGGCCAGTATCTGGAAGCTCCCTGATGATTCTGACAAACCTATTGCCTGCAGACCCCCACAACTGCCAGTTGTTCGGAAGAGATCCTTGTCCTCATCAACCTGATGAAAAGGTGCTTTGCCAGGGGGGGTCCCTCCTCTGACAAGGCACCCACCCATGTTGACGGCATGTGGCCTGGTATGGTTCAGGAAAGGAGGAATGCATGGCCATTCCCCTCTTTCCTGGGCTGCAGGCTCAGATAAGGGTTTGATGTGGATTTTTGGGGTGAACCTCGTGTTTTTTTTTTTTTCTTAAATTTGGATGGGGTTTCCCATTAAATTCACACCAGACCTAAAGTCACTGCTCCCCACCAAACAGAGTTTAAAAAAACGTTTTTTGCTTTGGTACATGTCCACATGGGCAGTGTCCAGCTCCAATGCCATTTGTTTGGCAATCTCTTGATTATTGGCCTAGAAAATGGCCAGAACTGATTTTTAACATTCATCTATGATTGACTTCAATAGGGTTCTGATTCGACCCCATAATTTTGGCAATGTTCGCCAAACCTGTCTCAAATCAAACCCAGGTATGTTTTGCATATCATTACTTCCAACCAACTCATCAAATTTATATTGCCCTCTAAGAACTTCCATCAATGGATGTTCCTCCCAGCTGTCAGGGCTGGGCTCAGCCCTTCCTTTTCTGAGCTGGCCGCTCAACTGTCGGCTAATTGCCAGCTCCCATCTCTCTCCACAGTTACCCAGCTGTTGTTGATTCTGCTCGTCAGTACTGCCTTCTTAAAGCCCTCCAGCTCACTTGATCTCTGCCTTCGCCTTTGTCAACATCACAGTCCCTTCTGGCTCCTGATCCTACTTGCTGTACTACTATGTTCATCTCTGGCTCTCTGACATTGGCTTGGCTGACTCCAGTTACTGAACTCTGGCTTGTTTTGACCACACTTACTCTGTTACCTTTTTATTATTAAACATGTTTGATTTAACTATACTTCTGTCTCGGTCTGATTCATGGTTCCTGATAGTAGGTGAAGGCCATGAATTCAGAAGATACATTCAATCCACTTGTTGGTAATATTTTTTCCAGATTGGATGAGCAAGATCACCGCATGGATCAGTTTGCCAAGGCGTTACAAACGCTTCTGAGTTGCACGGCTCACCTGGAATCTCCCACTTTGGCTGCTCCAGTACAACCTGAGTTGAAGGCCGTCCCTGCTGCTGCACCAGTCTCTGTGCAGGCACCCGGCTCGAGTATTACCCCTATAAGAGGTATGTCTGGTTCCGTCCTGCTTCCCCAGCTATTTGGGAGAGATCCAGTTCAATGCATAGGGTTTCTCAACCAGGTTGAGATATACTTTGAGATGCTGCCCCAGGCGTTTTGCATGGACAGAAGCAAAGTAGGTTTCGTGATATCTTTGCTTTCTGAGAGAGCCTTGGCCTGGGCAAACCCTCTATGGGAGACACAAAAACATGTTGTCTTGAGTTACCCCGAGTTTGTGGCCTCCTTTAAAACAGTCCCGCACGCTCCGCTTCTGCTGCCAAGTGCCTCATGTCCATCAAACAGAGTACGAGAACTGTTGCCAACTACGCCATTGAATTCCGTACTCTGGCAGCAGAGGTTGCTTGGAACAATGAGGCCCTCGTGGCGGCCTTTTCTCATGGTCTCTCGGATTCCATCAAGGATGAGATAGCAGCCCGAGATATACCCACTGACTCTCTTTTAAGGAGCACTTGCGGAAGCCTCCTGTACATTTTCCTCCCAGCTTTACAGTCCCACCCTTGCCTCCCTCACCTCCCATGCTTCCTGGTACTGAGTTGGTCAGTGAAGATGAACCAATGCACGTGGGCTTCACGCGTCTCTCTGCGGATGAGAGAACCTTTAGGAGGAGGGAGATATTGTGCCTTTATTGTGGCCAGGCAGGTCACTTTTTGAAATCTTGTCCTACCCATCCAGGGAGCGCCCAAACCTTGAGGTCCTGTCATGGAAAAACCTTAGGTGGCGTTGTTTCGTCCCCAGTTATCCAGAAGGATAAGCCCCTGGTTTCGTCATCACCCTTTCTTGGGCTGAGTTGTCCATCGAGATACAGGCTCTAATCGACTCTGGGGCTGCAGGCCTGTTCATTGATGCTGCCTTTGTATCGCAGCACTCAATTCTGCTGCAGCTGCGTGACACTCCACTTGCCATTGAGGCTCTGGACGGGAGACCTCTACAGCCTACCCATATGACTTATGAGACGGTTCCCTTGTCCACGGCCGTAGGGGCTCTTCACCATGAGATAATCCAATTCCAAGTTATTTCCTCACCTAGGTTTCCGCTCGTTATTGTTTATCCTTAGTTACAGAGGCACAACCCCTGTTTTTGATTGGCTTCATGCTGAGGTTCTCTCCTGGTCACCACAATGCAGTGAGACATGCTTCCAGAAGGTAGCCAAGGTCCTGTGTACCTCTTCACTCTCCTCCCTGCTGGAAGAGTATCGCAATTTTAGCAATGTCTTTGACAAAGGTCAAGCGGGTAGTTTGCCTCCACACCGGCCTTATGATTGCGCAATTGATCTTCAACCTGGTGCCATACCCCCTCGTGGCTGGGTTTACCCTTTGTCATTCTTGGAGAATAAGGCCATGGAGGAGTATGTTGCAGACGCACTTTCTCAAGGTTTCATCCGCAAATCCTCATCTCCTGCTGGTGTTGGTTTCTTCTTTGTGAAGAAGAAGAGCAGTGAACTGAGACCTTGTATTGATTATAGAGGTATCGATCGTTTCACAATTAAGAATGCCTACCCGATTCCATTGATTACAGAGATATTTGACCACCTCAAGGGAGCAACGGTTTTCACGAAGCCTGATTTGAGGGGGGCATACAATCTTGTGTGGATTAAGGAGGGCCACGAGTGGAAAACTGCGTTTAATACCAGAACAGGCCATTATGAGTACCTCGTAATGCCTTTTGGCCTTTGTAACGCCCCGGCAGTTTTCCAGGAATTTATTAACAATGTCCTCCGAGAGTTGTTGCAGTTATGTGTGGTGGTTTATCTCGATGATATCTTCATATTTTTCAAGTCGCTGAAGAGCCACTACACTGATGTCTGTTGTGTGCTTCAGAAACTAAGAGAGAACAATCTCTATTGTAAACTGGAGAAGTGCGAGTTCCATCGTGAACAGGTTAAATTCCTGGGCTATGTCATTTCCACTGCTGGTTTTTCAATGGACTCAGAGAAACTTTCGGCAGTTCTACAGTGACCAGTGGGTTTACATCCTCTGCAGCGTTTCTTGGGCTTTGCCAAATATTATCGGAAGTTTATTCGTAACTTCTCGTCTCTGGTCAAGCCCCTGACTGATATGACCAGAAAAGACGGTAACCCACAGAGTTGGTCTCCGGAGTCCATTAAGGCCTTTGAGAGTCTCATGGCTGCCTTTGTTTCTGCTCCTGTGTTGGCACATCCTGATCCTACATTGCCTTTTATCCTTGAGATTGATGTTTCTGATACTGGTGTTGGCGCCCTTCTGTCTCTACATACTACCAATGAGAGTGCTATGCATCCTTGTGGTTACTTTTCCAAGAAATTGTCACCTGCGGAGTGCAATTACGAGATTGATGACAGAGAGCTGTTGGCTATCATTTTAGCTCTGAAAGAATGGAGACATCTCCTCGAAGGTGATACTGAAATGTATAGTTATTCTACCATGTAAACGAAGGGCAATGAATGTTGAACTGCTGCAAGCACCGAATATAGATAAAACTCAGCCCATACAGCAATAGAAATAAGGTATGTAAAAATTGGTGCTGCGCTGCTCTTTAAAAAAAAAAACTATGCTGCTAGAGGTAGTAGTACAAAGGTAAATGAACACGTAAAATGATATAAATATATAAAAAAACAGAAAACAATATAAAAATAAGTACAATCAATATAGAGCACTTCTATACCCAATAGGTGCAGTGTGATATTCCACAATAATCGGTGGTAATAGCAAAGTGCAAAGTGCAAGAAAAACATTCAATGAAGACTTAAGACCAGATGTGATAAGTATCTTACTGGAAACACTAAAATCAATATACAATCAATAAAAACCTCAATGGATCGTGCAAATAGGCAAAAAACATTGTGCAAAAAACAGCAATTAATAAATTAAATGTGCAACGTGCAATCAATATGTGCAAGAATTGCAAATGCAGTGTATAATAAACATATAACCAAAATAAGTCCACTGTAGAACTTGTGGAAATTCAAACAGAGGCAAACGTGTGCAAAATATATAATGGGACTGGGAATGTAGTCCAATGCGATTAAATCCTCTTCTTGTGGCTAATCAGAAAATGTGCAAAAAAGTGCAATAAGGTGCTGAGAGCATGGGGGTGATCTCCTCTTCGTGCACAGGACACACAGTGGTGTGAAGTGGCCTCTTACCTTGCGGTAAAGAGGTAACCGCATAAAGTTGCTGGTAATGGCTGCTTCTCTCTTGTACTCCTAACTGCCTCTCACTAAGATTCCTGGGCTGGATGGAGCTGTTAGTGGTTCTTTGTTTCTCAGTGGAGCAGGAGGGGGATTAAAGGAAAGAAGGGGCCAAATAGTGTAGTATTTCAATCAGAGGTTGGTTTTTATTAAAACAATGGTGAGGGTACTCACTTCACTTACAAGAAAAAAAACACATAGAAAACGTATCTCCTATGAGCGGCGAGCTCGTTTGTATATATCAGTCTTGGATGCCTATCCCGTCCCTACGCGTGATGTCACGGTCACGTGACTTCATCAGGGGAGAAGCAGCCATTACCAGCAACTTTATGCGGTTACCTCTTTACCACAAGGTAAGAGGCCACTTCGCACTACTGTGTGTCCTGTGCACAAAGAGGAGATCACCCCCATGCTCTCAGCACCTTATTGTACTTTTTTGCACATTTTCTGATTAGCCACAAAAAGAGGATTTAATCGCATTGGACTACGTTCCCAGTCCCATTATATATTTTGCACACGTTTGCCTCTGTTTGAATCTCCTCGAAGGTACCACTGTACCGGTTCTCATTCTTACTGACCATAAGAATCTCACATTCTTGTCTGAGGCTAAACACCTCTCTCACAGAAGGGCGCGATGGGCTCTTTTCTTGTCAAGTTTCAATTACATTGTCTCATTCTTACCTGGTACTAAGAATGTAAGGGCTGACGCCTTGTCACGATAATTTTCCGCCACTTTCAAGTTGGAGTCAGTTCCGGTTCCTATGATTCCTCCTGATCGTATTCTGGCTACCGTTCGCACAAGTCTTACTTCTCCTTTGGGTGACAAAATTCTTGCTGCTCAGGTCTATGCTCCTCCTGAGAAACCTTGTGACCATTGCTATGTCCCGGAGAGTCTCCGTACTGCCGTGCTCCAGACTTATCATTCTCCCAAGGCAGCTGGCCACCCTGGGAAGAATCAGCTCGTTTGGGCCGTTTCCCAACAATTCTGGTGGCCTAGTCTATGGGCTAATGTAGCTGCCTTCGTAGCTGCCTGTTCCATGTGTGTGCTCAGAGTAAGACTCCACGACACCTTCGAGTGGGCCTCCTGCAACCCATACCCAATGGAGAGAGGCCTTGGACCCACCTGTCTATGGATTTCATTGTGGAGTTACCCAACTCCCAAGGCAACACTGTTATCGTTATGGTGGTTGACCGGTTCTCAAAGATGCGTCATTGTATTCCACTCCAGAAGTTGCCCACTTCTAAGGAACTGGCTTCCATTTTTGCTCGAGAGATCTTTCGCTTACATGGGCTACCCAAGGTGATTGTCTCGGACAGGGTTAGTCAGTTTGTCTCCCGGTTCTGCCGAGCCTTTTGTGCGCAGTTGGGAATTCAGCTTGCTTTCTCCTCTGCGTCTAATGGGGCCGCAGAACAAGCCAATCAGTACCTCTCCCACAATGTATATATTTCTACTTTATACTACTTTATATATTTCTACTTTATATACACAAAGTTTTGCCTAGAGTTACACTTCAAACTTTTATACATACTTCCCAACAGCTCTTAAGATTTCTCAGGATTTTAACAAAATGTCTCACTGCCAGGACAGGTTCTAAAAGACTGACCTGATGCCGAACATGAGCACTATAGCTTTGGCAGAGGGAGGCAGCAGCATGGGATGTATAGTGTGGACAGGCAAGTAATCCACTGAACACCAATGATCCCACCCTAACCTGATCAAGCACCATTTCCCCCCTCACTCTGCATAGCATCAGTGCCCTCTTTCTTTGCAGAGCTCTGGTTCCCCCTCTTCTTCCACTAAGCATCAGTGCCCCCATCTCCTCCCACTAATCACAATTGCCCCCTCTTCTCCCCACTGGGACATTTTTTACTCCTGTTGATTACCGGCACTGAGCTACTGAGCAGATTTTTCATCCTCCTGAACATGACTCCCTGCATTTTTTTCCTCTTGTTAACCACCAACACCCGGCATTTTTCCTCCCACAGACCACTGGCCTTTTCTTTTCCTTCCACTGATCATCAATATTTGGTAACTTTACCCCCCTGACCACCAACACTACCCATTTTTCCTCCCACTGTTGCCAGACATTTTTTTTCTCCCTCTGACCATAAATGCCAGACCTTTTTTCTCCCCCTGACCATCAATGCCAGACCTTTTTTCTCCCTCTGACCACTGACACCAACCATTATTTCCTCTTGTTGCACTCTAAACATTGTCTTGTACATAAGAAAGTGCTTAAACGTTGTACATTACACACTACTAACCATAGCATTCGTGGAGGGGGCGTGGCCGGATGGTGACGAGAGCAGTCGCATAGACACACAGCTCCGGCTCTCAACGACCATCCTGCATCTATCCTTGGTCCTAAATCCTCGTGGAAGGTATCATTCTGTTCCCCACGGCTGTGGGCACCCACCAGACTGGCTGACATGGTGAAATACGGGCCGCCGCGGCCCTCACACACGGCGGAACAACTGGTGCGGTTCCGGAGGCAAAATGGCGCAGAGACACATGCAGCCCTCCTCCTCAGCCACCCAGGACTCTGTAACAGGGGTGAGTGCATCAATTCCTGCTATATTCCGCACACATACAGAACCCCTGCAGACACAAGAATCACAGCAATCTGCTGAGTTTACCCAGGCTGTGGATTCTCCTCCTGATGAGCCTACATTATCTACTAGTATGCTAGCTATGCTGGCTATCCAGGATTGCAAGGCCTCCCTCTCCACTCAATAGCTTCTATCCATATGGACTTTTCTTTATTGAAACAAGATGTCCAGAACCTCAGAGACCGTACAGGAGATGCTGAGGAACGGATCAGTACATTAGAAGATACTGTACACCCCATGTCTGTTACCATACGTGATACTACCAGCGAGATGGCGGCACTGTGCGCTAAAATCGAAGATTTGGAAAATCGCTCTCGCAGGAATAATCTTAGATTTGTGGGATTTCCGGAACGCACGGAAGGTTCCTATCCTGAAAAGTTCCTTTATTCATGGCTGCGGGACATTTTTGGTAAAGACACACCCTCATTCTCAGATGTTATAGAGCGTGCGCATCGCACTCCTCCTCGTCCCCCTCCAGTGGGTACCCCACCATGCTCCATCATTGCACGTATCCTCAATTTTCAAGATAAAGTGGCCATCCTACGTCTGGCACGAGAAAAAGGCCCGCTCACATTTAATGGCAATAATATTTCAGTTTATCCGGACTTCTCTGCTGAAGTTCAACGCCAGCGGATCTCCTTCTCAGCATGGAAATTTAGATTGCGCACGGAAGGCCTCTCCTACTCCATGTTCTTCCCTGCTAAATTGCGCATTATCCATGATGGTAAGGCTCATTTCTATACCAATCCCAAGGAGGCCCTGAAGTGGCTGAATGATCACTATGGTGCAGCACACAGAAGCAGAGGAGACTGAAGTCACCTTTAACCTGCAAGGAAAGATCTACACCCTGCTATGCAAGCTACAGTGTCAACATTCTGCATGTCTCTTTGTTATTAATTTTTTTCTCCTGACCCTCATCTTTACATTCCACCCTGCATTGGTACGGTTTACAGCTCATGGTAACCTGCATACCAGAACAATCATCCGGACAACTTTTTCCACGTGAACAAACAGCTCATGTACCCTCCAACAGGACATGTCTACTGGGGGAAAATTTTTGTTTTTTTTCCCCTCTTTCCTCGGTCATTAGTTGGGAGCCTCACCAGACCCCAGGTTACCCCCTTACCAGTTTGTGGTGAGGCCACGGTACAGTTTTTGACTTCCGCAGTTTTCTAGTTAGGAAGGACTTTCAGTTTAGGGATCCAAAGCTTGCTATGTTTGGGATGGCTGAGCGGGGTGGGGGGCACAAAGGTTTAAAGAAAGCGGTTGGTGGGTTTTTTTTTCATGTTTTCTGTTTTTTGTTTTTTCCTTCTTTTTTATTTTTTATGTCCTTTTCGACACACCTATACCATTTGCTAATGGTGAGAGTCATCAAAAGCATACCAGGTCACCACTTCTAGTGGTACCTCTGTTGTCATTTATATGTCTTATTTTTTTTCTAAACCAAATTAAAAAAAAAAAAAACTTTTCTGGTCCATGCTACCTTACAGGCAGACCCACGCACTTTTTTGTCATGTGCTTGTGTGTGCTTCAGGTGGCACGGCCTACCCACTCATATTGATACTAATTCAGAGGTTTACTTATGCATCTTTATTATTACATGTTTTATTATGGCACAATCCCTTAGGATAGTCTCCTGGAACACTAGAGGCCTGAATGCACCTCAGAAAAGATCCTTGGTTTTTTTCTGTGTTAAGAAAATGTCACCCTCACATTATTTACCTCCAAGAGACTCACCTGACAGGTTCTAAGACAAGGGCCCTAAAACGCCCATGGCTATCTAAGCTATACCATGCTACTCACACTAATTACTCAAGAGGTGTACAGTACCTGACCGCGAGATTGTGTTTCCAGCGCGATGCTATCGCGCTGGTTCTCGGCGACAGGGTACTATGCATGTCGCGCTGGCTCACTCATCGGGAAAGGAAAACTTTGTTTTCCTCCTGCGATGAGTGACAGGCAGTGCTGACAGTTGTCTAGTATGAATCCTGAGGCGGGAACACTGCGCCAAATTTTAAATGAAAAAACCGGCGTGGGTTCCCCCCCCAGGGGCATACCAGGCCCTTAGGTCTTGCATGGATTGTAAGGGAAACACCTACGCCGAAAAATTGGCGTGGGGGTCCCCCCAAAATCCATACCAGACCCTTATCCGAGCACGCAGCCCGGCCGGCCAGGAAAGGGGGTGGGGACGAGCGAGCGCCCCCCCCTCCTGAGCCTTACCAAGCCGCATGCTCTCAACATGGGGGGGTGGGTGCCTTGGGGGAGGGGTCCCCCCTACCCCAAAGCACCTTGTCCCCATGTTGATGAGGACAAGGGCCTCTTCCCGACAACCCTGGCCGTTGGTTGTCAGGGTCTGTGGGCGGGGGGCTTATCGGAATCCGGGAGCCCCCTTTAATAAGGGGGCCCCCAGATCCCGGCCCCCCACCCTGTGTGAATGAGTTTGGGGTACATGGTACCCCTACCCATTCACCTAGGGAAAGTGTCAATATAAAAAAAACACAGTACACAGGTTTTAGGAGTAATTTATTAGTCAGCTCCGGGGTCTTCTTCCAACTTCGGGGGGTCTCCTTCCGACTTCTCCCGGTGTTCGGCCTCTTCTCCGGGCCCCTCCGCTATCTTCTTCCAGCTCTATTGCCAGCGAGGGGCCCGGTCTGCTGCCGCTGTCTCGCCGCCGCTGTCTCGCCGCCGCTGTCTCGCCGCCGCTGTCTCTTCTTCTCTTCTTCCCCGATGTTGACACGACGCTCTCTCCGGCTCGAATGCTGTGTGCGAGCTACGGAGCCATTTATATAGGCGGTGACCCCGCCCCCTTACGACGTCATGGTCCCAGCATGCGCAGGGACTCTAGCGTCATAAGGGGGCATGACCCCAGAGTCCCTGTGCATGCTGGGACCATGACGTTGTAAGGGGGCGGGGTCACCGCCTATATAAATGGCTCCGCAGCTCGCACACAGCATTCGAGCCGGAGAGAGCGTTGTGTCAACATCGGGGAAGAAGAGAAGAAGAGACAGCGGCGGCGAGACAGCGGCGGCGAGACAGTGGCAGCAGACCGGGCCCCTCGCTGGCAATAGAGCTGGAAGAAGATAGCGGAGGGGCCCGGAGAAGAGGCCGAACACCGGGAGAAGTCGGAAGGAGACCCCCCGAAGTTGGAAGAAGACCCCGGATCTGACTAATAAATTACTCCTAAAACCTGTGTACTGTGTTTTTTTTATATTGACACTTTTCCCTAGGTGAATGGGTAGGGGTACCATGTACCCCAAACTCATTCACACAGGGTGGGGGGCCGGGATCTGGGGGCCCCCTTATTAAAGGGGGCTCCCGGATTCCGATAAGCCCCCCGCCCGCAGACCCCGACAACCAACGGCCAGGGTTGTCGGGAAGAGGCCCTTGTCCTCATCAACATGGGGACAAGGTGCTTTGGGGTGGGGAGGCCCCGCAGGGTGCCCCCCCTCCCCCAAGGCACCCACCCCCCCATGTTGAGGGCATGCGGCTTGGTACAGCTCAGGAGGGGGGGCGCTCGCTCATCCCCACCCCCTTTCCTGGCCGGCCAGGCTGCGTGCTCGGATAAGGGTCTGGTATGGATTTTGGGGGGACCCCCACGCCAATTTTTCGGCGTAGGGGGTTCCCCTTACAATCCATGCCAGACCTAAGGGCCTGGTATGCCCCTGGGGGGGAACCCACGCCGTTTTTTTCATTTAAAATTTGGCGCAGTGTTCCCGCCTCAGGATTCATACCAGACAGCTGTCAGCACTGCCTGTCACTCATCGCGGAAGGAAAACAAAGTTTTCCTTTCGCGATGAGTGAACCATCTCGGCGCAGGCTCCTGCGACGGGGCTCCCATTTGTCAAATCTCGCCGAGAAATGCGGCAAGATTGACACAATCTCGCGGTCACCTACTGTATCTATACTCCTGGCTAAATCCCTTCCAGCTGACTTGATCAGCGTTAAAACAGACCCAGAGGGGAGGTTTATTGTTCTTATATTACGAATTTCTACTATAATCTTCACGTTGGTGAACATTTATATTCCCCCTCCATTCTCAGTGGAAGTATTCTCTAAATTATCCCTTCAACTACTGAATAGGCCTCCTGGCCCTTTGCTTTATGTGGGGGATTTTAATGCAGTCCTGGACCCAACAGTGGACCGCCTGGGTGGGGGAGGCAGATCTTTTCCCTCCCTTGTAGACTGGGCCCAGGTCCATGGTCTGACCGAGGTATGGTGATGGAAACAGCCGGATGAACGACAATTTTCCTGTCATTCGGATTCCTTCCATACTATGTCTAGGCTGGATATGGCATTTGCGTCGATGGAGACCCTTCCCGTTGTCTCCGCCGTCTCATATCTGCCCAGGGGAGTTTCAGATCACGCCCCTTTGTCTGTGTCCCTCCTCCTCCTTCCAGGATCGGGACCTGCTTTATGGCGCCTGAACTCGTACTGGTTGTAAGACGAGATGGTACAGTGTGAGTGTAGGATGAGTATTTCTAACTACTGGAAGCATAATTTAGATAAAGTAGACCCCTCCACGGAGTGGGACGCATTCAAGTCTACATTGAGAGGCACCTTTATGTCTATTACGGGGATTTTAGGTAAAAATAACAAGATGCGCACTGAGGAATTAGAAAATGCTATGGTGTGTGCGGAATCTGCTTATGCCTCTAACCCTGACTCTGACACTAGGGACATGGTTACAGAGCCGTAGGAAATATGAAATCCGTCTGTTAGATCTCACACAAAAACGCATGTTGTATGTTTCACAAAAGTCGTTTGAATATGGTAATAAAGCAGGACTTCTCTTGGCATATCTGACCAGACCTGACCATACCCCCATTTCTATACCACGTATCCTTACTACTCAAGGTACTATTAGTGACATCCCAGGAGATATCTTAGACTCCTTTCTAAGCTTTTACAGAAAACTGTACACTTCCAGGGTTGACTATGATGATTCCCAGTTGTCTGACTATTTGTCTGACATATCTCTTCCCTCCTTGTCAGATGAGGGACGGGACATGTTGGAGGAGCCTATCTCAGTCGAGGAGATTGCAGCAGCGGTCTCCCAAATGCCAGCACATAAAACCCCTGGACCTGATGGTTTCCTGAATGAATGGTATGCTAAGTTCAAGGACCTTCTATCCCCCTTCCTTCTCCGAACCTATAACAAAGTCCTAGAGACTGGGATCCTCCCCCCATCGATGAGGGAAGCTTTGATAGTACTTCTATTAAAACCCCGAAAGGACCCACTTAACTGTGAATCTTATTGTCCAATTTCTCTTATAAATGTGGACGTTAAGATTCTGGCCAAAATATTAGCAAACCGCCTAAATACTGTGGTTACATCCTTGGTTAATAGTGACCAGGGTGGATTTATCCCTGGCATGTCTACTAGAATGAACATACGCAGACTGTTCCACAACTTGCAATATCCACATGACTGCCCTTCTACACGTGTCATTGTGTCCTTAGACACCTGTAAAGCATTTGACAGTGTGGAATGGCCGCACCTTTTTTGGGTGCTACAGAAGTATGGTTTTGGTCCCCGTGTGATAGCATGGATAAAACTTATGTACACATCCCCAACAGCTAGGATAAGGGTTAATTCATCTATCACTGATCCCTTCCCAAGCACCAGGGGCACTCGACAGGGGTGCCCATTGTCGCCCCTGTTGTTTTCCCTGGCCATGGAGCCGCTTGCAGTTTGCATTCGCTCCTCCCCTACAATTAAAGGTCTCCCAATTGCAAAT
Source organism: Lithobates clamitans (assembly GCA_037952925.1). Lineage (NCBI taxonomy): Eukaryota > Metazoa > Chordata > Amphibia > Anura > Ranidae > Lithobates > Lithobates clamitans. The sequence continues at coordinate 4,263,436 of JBBGZY010000270.1, read as the reverse complement.
ATAGAGGAGCGCATTTCTCTTTACGCAGATGACACACTGGTGTACCTGGCAGAAGCTAATGAGTCTCTGCAGGAGGTCAACACCTTTGGAGACTACTCTGGATTCCGGGTTAATTGGGACAAGTCTAGCCTTTTTCCCTTGGATGTGAATAACCCTCCTCAGGTGCACCCGGACTCCAAGCTTCAGGTGGTGTCTTCTTTTAGATATCTTGGAGTGTTGGTTCAGGCTCCCTTATCTCTATATGCTACTAATAATCTTGATCCTTTGCTGACCCGCCTCCAGGAACAAACTAAACAATGGATGGATTTGCCGTTAGACCTCATGGGGAGGGCCAATATTCTTAAAATGATTTATTTACCCAGATTGCCTTATATCCTCAATAACTCCCCATGTAAAATATCAAAAGCTACTTTCAAACGCATAGATATGATATTTACTTCTTTCCTGTGGAAGGGTGGATCCCCCAAAGTGGCACTTGAGACTCTGAGACTACCAGCCCATCTGGCAGGTCTAGCATTCCCTAACTACTTTCTTTACTATATGGCATCTCAACTGGTGCACATACATGACTGGATGAACCCAGATCCAGCTAATGCCTGTACAGCCACAGAGGGGGCTATCGCATCTTCCCATGAAACCTTGCATAACATAATATATAGAGGCCAGGTCCCAGACCGCCCTGGAACCTCTCTGCTCTCAGTCTCCCTCTCACTGTTTAAATACATTACCACAAAAATATTGAAACATTCCTGGCTAAAATCCCCTAACAATCCCTTGTGGTTTAATCCCAATCTGCAAGAGTTATACTCTTTTCCAGATGCCAATCGCTGGTATTCAAAGGGGGTTAAATATCTATGTCATTTATATACTACACAGGGCTTTAAAACTTTCTCTCAGTTGAGTAGGGACTTTGATTTACCAAAATCACACTTATTTTATTATTATCAGTTAAGACATGCCATACATGCCCAATTTGGTACTTTAGATGATATCACTGATCTGCCTCCACTGGAAAGACTACTTAGGCAACCAGAACCCTCTAAATTAGTTTCCACTTACTATGCAGCCTTAATGACTGACTTTAACCCTAGGTTTCACAGAGCACAGGAGAAGTGGGATTTATTGGATATTTCTATGGTAAACGATGACTGGTCAGAATTTAGTGACACATATAAAACCTCTGTCATTTCCTCCCGAGATCGTATCATACAAGTTAAAATTTTTCATCAGACCCACCTTACTCCGGCCAGACTGCATAAAATGGGTCTCTTGCCATCAGCTGTCTGTTTCCGAGGCTGCGGCCAAGAGGCAGACTTTTTACATTGCTTTTGGTCGTGCCCGATAGTTAGTGACTGCTGGGAGGAAGTGGGTGCCTTTATTTCAACTGTGCTGGGCCTGCCTAACATAATTCACCCTAAGAACTGCCTGTTGGGAGTATTTGGAGCTTTACATATACCATCACATGCCAAGAGATTGCTCCGTATTCTTTATTTTTATGTTAAAAAATCTATTCTACTGTCCTGGAAAGATTCACAGACCTCTTTGAAGTCCCTCTGGTTAAAACTTATCAATGACTCCATTCCATTATACAAACTAACTTTGAAATTCGCAAACGAAATAAAACCTTTCATAAAATATGGGGAAAATAGTTGGCTAGTCCGCCAACTCTTTCTAAAAATTGAACACAATTGATCATTGATGGGCCGTGCCACAGGGACCTTCAATACCAGGTCCTTTAATATGGTTATGTTGTATAAAAGTGCCTATATCTGACTGTTATTATTACCAATATCTCAGCCCTCTTGAAATGAAATGAAATGCCTACAATAACTTGAGTGATCTAACTTCCAATTGGATACCACTTTTGTATGCTTAATGGATCAGATACTTGTGTGCGTTTTGTTTTTATTTTATTTGTGACTGTTTTGTGTTTGTTGGTTTGTGCTGAACCTAAAATCAATAAAAATATCTTAAAAAAAAAAAACCATAGCATTCGTTGTCTTAACAGTTGCTACATAGTTTAACTATTTTAATGAAGTTCTTCTTTAAGGTAGGCTCAGACAACATTTTAAAGATGATCATTTGGGTTTATGTGTGTTTGTGAAACTATCACCTCTTGTACAGTAGTTAAAAAGGAATACCAGCTAACAATAAAAAAAACTACCTTTTATTTGATATTAAACATTATTTGAATTTCTAAATGTCTGACTAGAAACAACTGCCTAACCTAGACATTCAGCAATCCTCCTCTCCTTTATCATCAATGGTTTGCCTCTGCAACATCATCTTTTAATGTAATGCATAGTTAGGGTGTGCCCCCCAAGTCTTTGTTTGTATATTATATGGGTCCTGACTAGGGATGAGCCGAACACCCCCCGCTTCGGTTCACAGCAGAACATGCAAGAGCAAAACATTTGTTCGAACACCATTAAAGTCTATGGGACATGAACGTGAAAAATCTAAAGTGCTAATTTTAAAGGCTTATATGCAAGTTATTGCCATAAAAAGTGTTTGGGGACCCGGGTCCTGCCCCAGCAGACATGTGTCAATGCAAAAAAAAGTTTTAAAAAGGGCCATTTTTTCGGGAGCAGTGATTTTAATAATGCTTAAAGTGAAACAATAAAAATGTAAATATTCCTTTAAATATCGTTCCTGGGGGGTGACCTTAGTATGCCTGTAAAGTAGCACATTTTTCCTGTGTTTAGAACAATACCACAGCAAAATGACATTTCTAAAGGAAAAAGTTTAATTTAAAACTACTGGCTGTAAGGAAAATTACTGCACCTTGGTTCACTATATACTTTAGATAAGGGGCCTGAACTTTTGATACAAGCTATATGAAATGCTATCGCAAGGCTTTTTATAATGTCAACTAGCAAGCTATCTGCAAAATAGGGAAGTACTTGCGATGATAACCTTTTAATAGATATAAGGGAACTAGCTAGTAGCTAGCTAGCCCACCGCACATCTGGGCCTAAAGCCAATGGTACATGACGAGACTATCTTAAAAGGGTATTCCCATATTATTCATTTTCCTGGAATTCAAGCTAAGAAGGTATATTTAGACAAAGGACATTTTAGGTACTTTTTAGGCACGTCATTGAGCAGAATATTATGCAAATACATATATGTCATATAAAATGTAACTTGTGATATGTAACTTGTGATACTTGTACTCTTGTGATTGGATAAACTAAGGGACCACCCCTTAGTCTGCCCCTTACGATGTATAATGATTGTTGCCCTATATAACATGTAAAATGGTATAATACATTTGTATTTCTGGATATCCAACTCGGTGTATGGTGTCTTGATGTACCCAATCGATTGAAAGATCTTCTTGGTGTCCAAGTTCAGCTCGAGCAATAACCCTTTCACTGGCGGCTGTAATGTATTATTGGGTACCGGCAATATTGATGAAAATCATTGAAAAAAACGGCATGGGTTCCCCCCGCAGTCTATTACCAGGCCCTTTGGGTCTGGTGTGGTTATTAAGGGGAACCGCGCACCCAAATTTAAAAAAATGGCGTGGGGGTCCCCCAGGCCCCTAGGCACTATATACTCTGAACAGCAGTATATCTACTATACGGCCTGCCCTATATACTCTGCTGAAAATTGGGCCTTAGGTGTTGGTGGTAGCAGAACACTGTAAGCCCTCACAGTTGCTCTTGGTGAGCACAGGAACAGACCCTGCTGTGAAATATTATATCAAGAATTGTAATTACATGCCCCTGTTAAACAGGGGCAGAAAAATTGGGCCTTTGGTGGTGGTACCAGAACACTGTAAGCCCTCACAGTTAATCTTGTTGGGCGCAGGAACGGACTGTGCTGAGAATTATTATATCAAGAATTGTAATTACATGCCCCTGTTAAACAGGGGCAGAAAAATTGGGCCTTGGGTGGTGGTGGTGGTGCCACAACACTGTAACCCCTCACAGATACTCTTTTTGGGCGCAGGAACAGGCCCTGCATTGAAATATTATATAAAAAAATGTAATTACATGCCCCTGTTAAGCAGGGGCAGAAAAATTGGGTCTTGGGTGGTGGTGGTGGTGCCACAACACTATAAGCCCTCACAGATACTTTTGTTGGGCGCAGGAATGGGTCCTGCTGTGAAATATTGTATCAAGAATTGTAATTACATGCCCCTGTTAAGCAGGGGCACAAAAAGTGGGCCTTGGGTGGTGGTGGTGGTGCCCTAAACCAAAAATATTGTTGGAAGCTAGCATTACCAAGATTGAGGCGGAATAGGATAGTCAGCATAGGCAATCTTCAAGGTATCCCACATTCATAGCAATTTCAATAATTTACATCAGCATCAGGAGCTTGATAGCTGCTGATCCAAGACAGATTCTTTTTTATGAATGTGAGCCTATCAACAAAGTCTGTGGACAGGCGCACTCTTTGATCCAGTAAAACCCTCCAGCAGCACTGAATGTGTGTTCAGAAAGCACGCTGGATGCAGGACAGGCCAGTAGCTCAATTGCATATTGAGCAAGATCTGGTTAGTGGTCCATCCTCAAGACCTAGTAACCCAGAGGATGCTCTGTTGGAAAGGTCTCCAAGTCTACTCTTGCCCCTAGATATTCCTGCACCATGCAATGCAGATGCTGGCGATGGTTGCTTGAACCGATCAGAACTTGGCGCTGAGGACTGAAAAATTGTTTAAAGGCATCAGCCAGCCGGCCACCTTCTCTACCGCTCTTCCTCTGACTGAACGAAGCTTCAGCAACATGTTATCCAGCACCAGGAAATTTTAACCTCCCACGGTCTGGAAATGCATTGCACAAACCTTTCTTCAAGGCCTCCTGAAGATGTTTCCGCCTCTGCTCCCTCTGCGAAGGCAGGATGAGTTCTGCAACCTTACCCTTGCAATGTGGATCAAGAAGGGTTGCCAGCCAGTAATGATCCCTCTCCTTGATACCACGAATCCTAGGGTCCTTTCGCAGGCTTTGCAGAATCAGGGAGTCCATGTAGTGTAAGTTTGCAGAGGCATTCGATTCTGAGTCCTCTTGGTTACTAAGGATCACATGATCCGTAACTATGATCCTCCCAGCCACGTACGACTCCTTGGGTTTCTGGGGACTGAAAACCATCCCTTGAAGACTGCTGCTGTGTTATCCTCTATATCCATGCTGACACAATCATCCTCCTCCTCTTACTCCTCTTCTTTCTGTGTGTTTGGCGGGCCTGCAGGAATGCTATCTGGATAAAGGTGGCCTTGAGAGGTAAGAAAGTCCTCCTCTTCCTTCCGCTGTTCTGCCTCAAGTGCCCTGTCCATTATTCCACGAAGTGTGTGCTTCAACAGAAAGACTAGAGGGACAGTGTCACTGATGCATGCATTGTCGCTGCTCACCATCCTTGTGGCCTCCTCAAATGGTGACAGGACAGTGCATGCATCCTTGATCAGTAGCCACTGGCGTGGCAAAAAGAATCCAAGCTCCCCTGACCTTGTCCTGGTGCCATACTTGCACAGGTACTCATTGATGACCCTCTGCTGTATGAGCAGCTGCTGCAGCATTGCCAACATTGAGTTCGACCTGGTGGGCATGTCACAAATGAGGTGGTTGGTGGGCAGGTTGCATTCCCTTTGAATGTCAGCCAGCTGAGCACTGGCATTGTATGACCAGCGGAAATGACCAGACTTTTCTGGCCTGCCTCGGGAGATCCTGTAAGCCTGGGTACCTGCTCAAGAACCACTGCACCACCAAATTCAGGACGTGTGCAAACATGGAACATGGGTCAAGTGTCGGAGAGAAGGTTAGTGCCATTGTTGCATACAACCATTCTTGGCTGAAGCTGGCGTGGTGTCAACCACCTCTGAGCCTGCCCCTGCAGAGCTGACAGAATCTCTGCCAGAGTGTGGCTCCTGTCCCCTAAGCAGACCAACTCAAGCACCGCATGGCATCTTTTTTCCTGACTGCTTGTGTAGCCCCTTGAACGCTTATGGAGCACTGCTGGTTCAGAGGACAAATCTGCAGAAGGCCATAGAGGAAGAAGAAGAGGAGGGGGTGGAGGAGAGAGCTGTGGCAGAATCACCACTAGCATTTTGGAGGTGTGGTAGCGGAACAAGCTCCAACAATACTGAACCCTGTCCTGCATCCTTCCCAGCTGCCAGCAGAGTTACCCAGTATGCCTTGAAGGAAAGGTAAATTGAAAAACAAAACAACGCTTGATAAAGGAGTGCGCTTACTGTGCATTCTTGGAAACGCTTAGCTTTACGGCAGTACAGCCACCACATTATACTCTGCACTCCAGCCCTCCTTCTGACTGTCCGGCCGTGTTCCAGGCCTCATTGTGGTTTCTAATCCCGGAAGTAACCTGTGGACCAGGACGCTGGCTGCATAGGGAGATACAAGGCTCCATTCAATCCGGACTGCTGAGATCGCATGTGGCTCTACTGAATTCCCCTGCACCTGACAACGGTTTCTTAAATGTGAATGTTTTAATGCAACTTGTCATTAAATCTATACAGTCTTACTAAGAGGCGCCTGTTGTTTTGTTTTTCTGTCTTCCATATCTGGAGTGGCTTCAACTCTCCACACAAGGCTGCCCTATCAAAAAGACTGTAAAACTTCACAAAGAGCTGTATTTGCTCAAAGGACTTTTTTATGAACTTGCATCTGCTTATTATCTGACTCTGACCTGCATCACTATTCACTGTTGTTTGTTTTTTTACTGCTAGCAGATTGGCTGCAAGTACTTGGGACACCTATTGCTATACCTTCATTCCTTTCAGAGCAGGTTTTTGAGAGGACTGGAGGTATAGTAGTGTTGGAGATCCCAAATGAGGAGCAAGGAGAAGTCCGCCTTTTTCTTTGATGTGGGTCTTTCAAGTGCTGTTGCCAACGGACTGCATGGCAGGTCATCATATGTCTAGTCAAGCATGTGGTGCCCAAGTGGCTTCTGTTCTGGCCACGCTTGATCCACTTCAGACGTAGGTTGCAAACAGCAACGGTGTGATCTGCTGCACACATGTCGAAAAAGGCCCACACCAAGGAACTTTTAAAAGTCAGCGGGGAGTCAGCAGCGCTCTGCACCTGCGTAGCTCTGCGGTGTGATGCAATAGGGTGGCTACCATTAAGCTGCCACCTAGAGGACATCCTGCCTCATTGGAGTTGTGCCTCCTCCTCCTCCTCTCTTCTCTCAGGCACCTAAGTAAAGTCAGTGACCTCATCATCCCCTCCCTCGTCGTCACTGGGAACATGGGAACAAACTTGGCAATATGTTGCAGCTGGGGGAACATGACTGTCAGTTTCTTGTCCTTCTTTGGCACCCTCTCTCTCTAGGCTCATGTTACTCCTTTCCTCAACCCGGGAACCAACATGGGAGCCTTCAAATCACTGCGAATCCAGCAGTTTGTCCCCGACACTGTGGTCAAATAATTCTGGGGACTCCTACGTGCATGATGGTGGGGCTACAGAAGGAGTGACTGTGGACAAGGAGCCGGTGGAATAAGCCACTTTGGCAGCTGTGTTGGAAGGCAAACTCTGAGCCTGGGTGACAGAGGATGAGGATGATTAGGACGGCTTTGATATACACTCCACCAACTCTTCTGCATGTTCTGGCTCAATAACATGGCCAGCAGCAGAAAAAAGGACAAGCGTGCCCCACGGCCACCTGCAGAGGATGCACCATGTCCACGACCACCACTGTTGACTGTAGACACTGAGGCTGCTTGCCCCCTTTTAATGGCCTGTGAGCGTCTGCCTCTCCTTGGTGGTCTTCCGGACATGATGTATATTTTTTCTTTTTTGCAACACCACACTACATTGTATTAGATACTGTGTATACCACCAGAAGTGTGGTAGAAACTGTACACACTTTATTAAATATTGTGTACACCACCTGCACTGTATTAGCAACTCTACTACTATACTACGGCTGCACTGTTTTGTGTACTGTGTACACCACCAGAATTGTAGTAGAAACTGTACACACTGTATTACTGTGTACACCGCCTGCACTGTATTAGCAACTGTACTACGGCTGCACTGTATTTTGTACTGTGTACACCAGAAGTGTAGTAGAAACTGTACACACTGTATTAGATACTGTGTACACCGTCTGCACTGTATTAGCAACTGTACTACGGCTGAACCGTATTGTGTACTGTGTACACCACCAGAAGTGTAGTAGAAACTTTACACTGTATTAGATACTGTGTACACCTCCTGCACTGTATTAGCAGCTGTACTATGCCTGCACTGTATTGTGTACACCACCAGAAGTGTAGTAGAAACTGTACACACTGTATTAGATACTGTGTACACCGCCTGCACTGTATTAGCAGCTGTACTACGGCTGCACTGTATTGTGTACACCACCAGAAGTGTAGTAGAAACTGTACAAACTGTATTAGATACTGTGATACTGTGTACACCACCTGAAGTGTGTTAGAAACAGTACACCACAGAATGCACTGTAGATATAGGCTACACTGGATGCAGAGTGTATATATATATATATATATATATATATATATATATATATATATATATATATATATATATATATATATATATATTTATCAAATACACTGCCACTAACTGAACCTGCCTGCTTAATATAAATCAAGCTATCTCTCTGTCCACACCAACAACACTACACACAGCCGCAGTGTAAGCAGTCTTACATAGTGTGAGGCGCGGACTTAGTCCCCCTGAGCCATGATTGACCAAAGGCACCCTGCCTTTAGCCAATTATGGCTCTCTTAGCAGAGGGCGATTGTGATTGGCCAAAGCATGCAGGTCAGGTGCATGCTTTGGCCAATCATCATACAGCAATACACTGCGTTCTCGCTCAAATTTGCTCAAATTTGCTGCAAACGCCCCATAATGTTCGTTCTTCGGCGAACGGGCGAACACCTGATGTTCGAGTCAAACTTATGTTTGACCCAAACATAAAGCTCATCCCTAGTCCTGACCAGACCCCTTGGGATGGAGCACCCCATCATCCCCAACCAGTACTTCTAATCAGTGTCCACCTTAGTTTTAGGAAGAGTCCTTTTAGTTCTCCAATAAAGAGGAGTGTATTTCTCCCATGGTTGAGAAGTGGGATCTTTCATTCTATGAATAGTGTAGGACCCACTGAAAATGGGGTACTTTGATGCAGTAGTGGGCTTAAGCACTGTATGGCCATATGGTGTGATCAAATTCCCATATTTGATTATTTTCTTATTATGTTCAGATGCTTTAAATAGCCTTGTAGGATTTAAATGACATTTTTGTATGTGTGTGCTATAATCTTTTGTTCTTCTCATGAATGAGGACCCACAAGTATCTTCAGTCATGAGAAAGCTCTGACAGGAATGTGATGCAGGGTACATTACTTGCAAAAGTGAAGTCACTAGGAATAAATAGACACAGCTACTGGCCGCCCTTTTATAATGTATGGAGGGGAATTGCGATTACCTGTCGGCAGGTAAATACCAAAAACAAAAAGGTACAAACATGAAAATTTTAACAATTTTGCACGATTTACTTAGATATCCTTAAAAGTGATTGTAAAGTCTTGTTTAAGAAAAAAACAAAAAACAACAAAACATGTCATAGTTACCTCCTATGTGTAGTGGTTTTGCACAGAGCAGCCTGAATCCTCCTCTTCTGAGGTCCCTGTTCACTGCTCTTGCCCCCTCCCTCCTGTTGAGTGCCCCCACATCAAGCAGCTTGCTATAGAGGCACCCAAGCCGAGCTGCAGCTCCATGTGTCCATTCAGACATGGAGCTGCTGCTGGGCCCCGTCCCCTCTCTCTCCTGATTGGCTAACTGACTTTGACAGCCATGGGAGCCAATGGCGCCGCTGCTGTGTCTCAGCCAATCAGGAGGAGAGTTCCAGATGGCCGAGGGACTCATGGACATCGCTGGACAGAGATGGTGTTTAGGTAAGTATCAGGGGGGCTGAAGGGGGCTGCTACACATAGAAGGCTTTTTATCTTAATGACTAGAATACATTAGGATTAAAGAACCTGCCTTTACAACTCCTTTAACTACTTCAATACCGAACACTTTCACCCCCTTCCTGCCCAGAACAATTTTATGACAATTACTGACAATTACTAAATCATGTAACGCTGTATCCAAACTTTCTTTTGGTGGTATTTAATCACCACTGGGTTTTTTTATTTTTTTGCAATATAAATTGAAAAAAGAGCAAAAATTTGGGAAAAAAACAATTTTTTAGTTTCTATCATAACATTTTGCAAATAAGTAATTTTTGTTCATAAATTTGGGCCAATATTTATACTGCTACATATCCTTAGTACAAATAACCCAAATTAGTGTATATCATTTAGTCTGTGTGAATGCTATGGTGCAAATCATTGAAAATTGATCACACCTGATGTACTGACTGCCTATCTCATTTCTTGAGGCCCTGAAATGTCAGGACAGTACAAATAACTCCCAAATTACCCCTTTTTGGAAGGTAGACAGTCCAAGGTGTTTAGTAAGAGACATAATGAATTTTTTGAAGTTGTAATTTTTTCCCACAATTCTTAGCAAAATTGTCATATCAACAAGTTATTTCTCACATATGGCATAGGCATACTTGCAACTACACCCCAAAATACATTCTGCTACTCATCCTGAGTATGGCGATACCACATATGTGAGACTTTTACACAGCCTGGCCACGTACAGAGGACCAACATCCAAGTAGTACTTCTAGGCGTTCTAGAAGCATAAATTACACATTTTGTTTCCTGACTACCTATCATACCTGTAAAGGCCCTGAAGCACAAGGACAATGAAAACGCCCACAAATTGTCCCCATGAGACAGGTACTCAGGTACTGATGGGCTGGAGACAGGTACTCAGGTATTCTGATGGGCTGCAGACAGGTACTCGGGTACTCTGATGGGCTTCAGATAGGTACTCAGATGAGATGGAGACAGGTACTCAAGTACTCTAAAGAGCTTGAGACAGGTACTCAGATGGGCTAGAGACAGGTACTCGGTTACTCTGATGGGCTTCAGATAGGTACTCGAGTATTCTGATGGGCTGCAGATAGGTAGTTGGGTACTCTGGGCTGCAGATAAGTACTTGGGTACTCTGGGCTGCAAATAGTTACTTGGGTACCCTGGGCTCCAGATAGGTACTCGGGTACTCTGATGGGTTGGGGACAGGTACTCTGATGGATTCAAAGACAGGTCCTTTTTTTGGGGGGACAATCTGGGGACTGTGCTTTACACCGTACATCTGTAACTCACTGTTACCAGATCTCCTTCTCACACTGGATCAGTTACCGCCGTTTGTTGACAGTTGTGACCGGCTGTGATTGGACACAGCCGGTCACGTGGTAATTTCATTGGCTCTTTACCCTGATTGGGGATGAGCTGTGTCTGATTGACACGCCTCATCCCTAAATGGCGCGCTGCGAGCCCCCGAGGGCGCGCACAAGCGGCAAGATCGAGCACAACGCCTGTAACCGGCTGTGATTGGACACAGCCAGTCACGTGGTAAAGAGCCATTCATTGGCTCTTTACCCTGATCGTGGATTGGCTGTGTCCCGAAGGAAACGCCTAATCGCTATCGCTGCGCTGCGTGCCCCGTGGCGAGAATGGGTGGACATCATGAGAGGGATGAGAGGTTCCCGCCGGCGTCACATTACTATATGCCGGATGGGAAAGGGTTAATGATTGCAAGGGAATACTTGAATGCAAGGTTTTTCTTCCACTTTAACCAATTCCTGCATACTGTACTCATATATGCAGCCTCACAAAAGTGGGTCATTATCCGTGGGATCATATATATAGTTGTGCTCATAAGTTTACATACCCTGGTAGAATTTATGATTCCTTGCCCATTTTTCAGAGAATATGAATGATAACACAAAAACATTTCTTTCACTAATGGTTACTGTTTGGCTGAAGCCATTTATTATCAATCAACCGTGTTTACTCTTTTGAAATTATAATCACAACAGAAACTACCCAAATGACCATGATCAAAAGTTTACATACCCTGGTGATTTTGGCCTGATAACATGCACACAAGTTGACACAAAGGGGTTTGAATGGGTATTAAAGATAACCATCCTCACCTGTGATCTGTTTGCTTGTGATTAGTGTGTGTGCATAAAAGGTCAATGAGTTTCTGGACTCCTGACAGACCTTTGCATCTTTCATCCAGTGTTGCACTCACGTTTCTGGATTCTAATTAATGGGGAAGGCAAAAGCATTGTCAAAGGATCTGTGGGAAAAGGTAGTTAAACTGTATAAAACATTAAAGGGATATAAAAAGACATCCAAGGAATTGAGAATGCCAATCAGCAGTGTTAAAACTTTAATCAAGAAGTGGAAAATGAGGGGTTCTGTTGAAACCAAACCTTGGTCAGGTAGACCAACTAAAATTTCAGCCACAACTGCCAGGAAAATTGTTCGGGATGCAAAGGAAAACCCACAAATAACTTCAGGTGAAATACAGGACTCTCTGAAAACATGTGGTGTGGCTGTTTCAAGATGCACAATAAGGAGGCACTTGAAGAAAGATGGGCTGCATGGTCGAGTCGCCAGAAGAAAGCCATTACTACACAAAGGCCACAAAGTATCCTGCTTACAATTACGCCAAACAGCACAGAGACAGGCCTCAAACCTTCTGGCACAAAGTTATTTGGAGTGATGAGACCACAATTGAGCTTTTTGGCCACAACCATAAACGCTACATTTGGAGAGGAGTCAAGAAAAAATACTGGAGGAACAATTGCATTCATCAGCCAGGAAGCTGCGCATGGGACGTACATGGGCATTTCAACATGACAATGATCCAAAACACATGGCCAAGTTGACCTGTCATTGGCTACAGCAGAATAAAGTGAAGGTTCTAGAGTGGCCATCTCAGTCTCCTGACCTCAATATCATTGAGCCACTTTAGCCACTCTCAAACGTGCAGTTCATGCAAGACAGCCCTAGAATTTACAGGAACTGGAGGCTTTTTGCCAAGAGGAATTAGCAGCTTTACCACCTGAGAAGATAAAGAGCCTCATCCACAAATACCACAAAAGACTTCAAGCTGTCATTGATGTTAAAGAGGGCAATACACGGTATTAAGAACGGGGGTATGTAAACTTTTGATCAGGGACATTTGGCTAGTTTCTGTTGTAATTATGATTTAAAAAGAGTAAACACAGTTGATTGATAATAAATGGCTTCAGCCAAACACTAACCATGAGTGAAAGAAAAGTTTTTGTGTTATCATTCATATTCTCTGATAAATGGCCAAGAAATCATAAATTCTGACAGGGTATGTAAACTTATGAGCACAACTGTATGTGTACCTGTGTTTGTGCTGGGAGCACGCTGCACAGCGTACTTACAGCACAGAGACTGAGTTCTCACTAAGAGGCCTGGGTCCTGTACTGGAACTCACCAGTTCCCACTCACCCGATCACTGTGATAGCCTCTGATTGGCTATCACAGTGATCAGACACTGTTTTTTTTACTCTTCTTGAATGGAGAAAAAGATACACTGTATCTTTTTTTTTTTTTTTGCTAGAGGAGGAAAATGTAAAGATAGCACGTGAAAAATAAAAAATAAAAACTTGAATAAAAATAGCTAGATCAGAGTTTGAACTCGGTTCATGGCCAGGGTTAGGGTCAAGGTTAGGGTCATGGTCAGAGTCAAATGTCAGGGGTCAAAGATCAGGGTCAGTGTATTTTAGGTAGGATTAAAAAGAAAGCATTTTTAAAATCAGAATCTGTGTCAGTTAGTGTCAGTGTGTTTAAGGTAGGATAAAAGAAGCAAAATGCACACTATTGTTTCTGAGCCCTACTATGGGACAAACAACAAATAACATACACATATGTCATATCACTGCAATCGTCAGGTGCAGGACAATTTCTTTTTGGTTGTTTCTTTTTTGGTGGTAGGTTATAGCAATAGCACAAAGTCATTTTTAAAAAGAATATTTTTTTCTATTTCCGTATTTTTTTATTGACGTAACAGAAAATATAGTTATACAACGAACAAAGAGGCAGAACAATTCACAATGGCTCGTACAAGCACTGTTTTGTGCCAGTTGTTTTTTTTTATAATAAAAAAAAAAATCAGGAGATATCCATTACCATTTACCACCAAATGAAAGCCCAATTTGTCCTAAAAAACGTTATAGTTCACCTGGATACATTAAGCAGTTTTGATGATATGTACAGTTTTACTAAAACATGTCAAAGTTGCAAAACTGTGTTCAGGCAGTAGGATTTGTTTTACCATCCATGAAGGGGTTAAGGAGTATTTTGTGGGTAAAAGCACCGCAACATATGTGTGCAGTGTGTACTGTGAGTGGGCTAATACTATATTTAAAGAGGAACTGCAGTCTGCTCACATAATTTGTAATTAAAAAAAACTCGTGCCATTCTGAAGCTTCCCTCCAACCACTTTGCATATTATTTTATATACCCTGTTTCCCTGAAAATAAGACCTAGCGTGATTGTTGGTGATGGCTGCAATATAAGCCCTACCCCCAAAATAAGCCCTACCCTGTTTCCCCGAAAATAAGCCCTACCCTGAAAATTAGACCTACAAGGACTTTAACTAGGGCTTATTTGGAGGGTAGGGCTTATATTGCAGCCATCACCGACAATCACAGTAGGTCTTATTTTCGGGGAAACAGGGTATACTTCGATTCTGTACTTGCCAGCTATGCTGCAGAAATTTCCCTCCACTAAGTCTGGCTGCATCCATTTTAAATGTGGGCAGCTGAAGCTGCTGCATGTTCGCTTCCTGGATTTACACAGACACACAGAGGCACACCTCCAGCTCTGCAGCTCTCATTGGCCCTCTTATGACTCATCCCCCCTCCCTTCCTGGCAAACGCTCACAAGAGTGAGAGAGCTGTGCATGATCTCATAAACCTAGGCTTTTTACCAGCCAAGAAAGAAGAAGTGGGCTATATAAGGTATTTTCTGGCAGAAACAAGATGTTTTACTATCCAAAGTTAAAACAACAAGGGCAGAAAATTTAATAGATGGAAAGTTGGAAAAAATGACTGAAGGTCCGCCTTAACTACATTCCTTTGGTCCACACCCAATATCCAATGCAATTTAGGCATCACTATTTTTTGTGAGTGCAGCATGTTTTCATTTTTCCAGGTTGTCATTCTTTCTCAACTGCTCATGTTGGGAGGTATGCTAACCTTGGTAGTTAAGCACTTTTTAACTACTATACTTCCCAGACTAGAGAGCTAAAGTATCTTTTGCTTTCTTTATTTCTTTGTTAATAACTTTCTACCAGATATGTAATTTTAGTGTCATTATGGTAACAGTTTTTCTGGCATGACAGTTTTTTTCTGCAGTGATATACAGTATAAATATGCAAAGGTCAATGTCTTTAGTTGTTAAGGGTTACAAGCTTATACCCTATACCACAGGATATGGATCACTGATAGGAATGAACGGGGCTGCACGCTGCAGCACAGTGTGCACTAAGAAAAGGAGCCAGCAGGAATATTTTCAGCAGAAGGGCTATGCCACACAACGAAGATTGTTGGAATGAGAAGAAACGTAAGTATGTAACACAATGGGCTACACTCTGAGATTGGAGGAATTCATTGCCTACTTCAGCTATCTGGATGTATATAGTTTGTCCGAAGGCCGAAGAGTTGAAAACAAGCTTGTGGCTGTAGTAGCAGAGTAAGCTTGTATTTGTTTTTGTCAGCTTTATAACCGGCCAATCACTTTTATGGTACGCAGTGTGCTGTCCCCAGGGGAGGGCTGGCAGCCTTAGGCCTGGGGGGCAAGTCCAGGCAAAATGGCCCATTGAACCACCGAATCAGCTTACCATCCATGCCCACCTGGTTTTTCAATGCAACCTGGTCAGTGCCCATCGATGCAGCCTGATCAGTGCCTATTAATGCATCCTCACCAGTGCCCAACAGCTCAGCCTCATCAGTGTCCATCAGTGCAGCCTAGTCAGTGCCCATTAATGCAGCCTGATCAGTGCCCATCAATGCAGCCTGATCAGTGCCCATCAATGCAGCCTGATCAGTGCCCATCAATGCAGCCTCACCAGTGACCATCAGTGCAGCCTGATCAGTGCCCATCAATGCAGCCTCACCAGTGCCCATCAATGCAGCCGCACCCGTGCCCATCAATGCAACTTGATCAATGCCCATCAATGCAGCCTGTTTAGTGCCTATCAATGCAGCCTTACCAGTGCCCATCAATGTAGCCTCACCAGTGCCCATTAATGAAGCCTGATCAGTACCCATCAATGCAGCCTGTTTAGTGCCCATCAATGCAGCCCGTTTAGTGCCCATCAATGTAGCCTAACCAGTGCCCATCAATGTAGTCTCACAATTGCATGCTACTACCTCCTGGGGGGGTGATGCTCCTGGTCCTGGGGCCCTACAGCCCGAGACAGTCATGCGTCCTGACTCCCTGGCGTGCCCTGCCTCCAAGACCCCAGGAGTTGTGGTTTCCTCTGTGTTGCTTTCAACACAGAGAGCTTCAGCGAGGACTACGACTTTTGGAATGCAACAGTGGCCGGCCGGCTGCTGCGGCCGTGCCCCCGCCCCCTCAGCCCAACTTCCTAGAGAAGAAAAAAATGGTAACGGGCAGCGCCTGTATTGAACATTAGTTAGGGTGGTCTGGGGGGAAATTGTCACTCTGCCCCCCGGCCCAGCCCGCCCCTGGTTGCCACCACTCCTTCATGGTTCCCCGGCTGTTCCACTCCTCCTGGGAGCCCAGGGCCACAACAAATGTTTGCAGGATTGGTGATTGGGAAAAGGTCAAAGAACATCAATTACCTGAAATCTCTGTTATGTGCGAGGCTAAAATCACTTAGCTCTGAACATTTCCAGCTTCAGAAATGTTATTTCCCACCTGCTGTGGCCAGTGAAGCAGCTAATGAAGCATGATCTGTGTTTGATTGACTGCATTGAAGATTTAATAGACCCCTGATGTCTCCATAAAGAGTACCTCTCACCTTCCCTATACTGATTGTGTCACACATGTTATATATTGCAGTGAATGTTGGAGTGAGAGCAATAATCCTTGTCCCTTCATTTAAAGTTTATACTAAACGGATGAAAAGACATTTAATGTCTAATGTAGGTAAAGTCTACAGGCTTGGAAAGAGCAATTTGTAAATGGATAGAAAACTGGCTAAAAGACAGAATTCAGAGAGTAGTGGTTAATGACTCTTACTCTGAATGGTCTAAGGTTATCAGTGGTGTACTCCAAGGTTCAGTGCTGGGACCCTTACTTTTTAATACCTTTATAAATGATATAGGGTCTGGGATTAGAAGTAACATTTCTGTCTTTACAGTTGACACTAAGTTATGCAGTGGAATAACGTGCTTACAGGATGTCTTCAATTTACAAGCCGACCTCAATGCACTGTCTAATTGGGCAATTAAATGCCAAATGAGGTTTATTGTATATAAATGTAAAATTTTGCATTTGGGGGTTAAGAATATGCATGCATCATACATACGTGGGGGGTACAACTGGGGGAATCAATGGTGGAGAAGGATCTGGGGGTTTTGGTAGATCATAAGTTTACTAAGAGCAAAGTCCTTTCTTATATTAAAAGAGGCATGGACTCCAGAGAAAGAGATAATTTTCCCCCTGTACAAATCATTAGTAAGACCTCATCTGGAATATGCATTTCAGTTTTCGGCACCAGTTCTCAAAAAGGATATCGGGGGAACTGGAGAAAGTGCAGAGAAGGGCAACCAAACTGATAAGAGGCATAGAGGAGCTCAGCTATGAGGAAACATTTGAGGAACTGAATCTATTCCATCTTGAGAAGAGGAGATTAAGGGGGGATATGATCAACATGTACAAATACACAAGTGGTCCATATAGTGAACTTAGTGTTGAGTTAGTCACTTTAAGGTTATCACGGAGGACAAGGGGTCACTCTTTACATCTAGAGGAAAAAAGATTTCATCTCCAAATACGGAAAGGTTTGTTCACAGTAAGAGCTGTGAAAATGTGGAATAGACTCCCTCGAGAGGTGGTTCTGGCAAGCTCAGTAGATTTCTTTATAAAAGGCCTGGATTCTTTCCTAGATGTACATAATATAACTGAGTACTAACGTTTATAGGTAAAGTTGATCCAGGGAAAATCAGATTGCCTCTCGGGGGATCAGGAAGGAATTCTTTCCCCTGCTGTAGCAAATTGGAGCATGCTTTGCTAGGGGGTTTCGCCTTCCTCTGGAACAACTGTGGGTGAAGGACTGTGTATATGGGATTGTATTTTTTTGATTTTTTATCATTTTTTGGGTTGAACAAGATGGACTTGTGTCTTTTTTCAACCTAACTATGTAACTTTGTAATAAGTTTTCACAATTTTGCAGGTACAAGCATCCTAGATAGGTGCTAGGATTAGATAGATAGATTTAGTGTTGGCTCACTGTGTTCAGTGGAGCTGTGTTTTTTGATGGGTACATTTAGCTTGCCTTACTGTAACCAGTGTGGCTGTAATTATTGTGTTAGGTAAATTTAGTTCAGTTCTCTGTGATGGGAGTCTGCTCTTAGTGCTCTAAAGAAAGAAGTTTACTATTACCTGCTTCTATTATAATGTCAAGTTCACAGTTTACTATATGCAAGGACTTCTGCTTCAGCTCTACATTTAAAGTGGTTGCAAACCCTCTCATATACCCCATGAAGTTAAAGCATTAGATGAGATGAAACAAATCCTCCTATATAAGTTTTACTTTTTTATCTGCAGTCTTCTCTTCTCTAAAACCATTCAAAAGTGCAGATTTGTGATAAAATCCTTCTGCATCTGTGAAGAGCAAAGAGGAGGGGTGGAGAGCTGCAGTTACAGTGTGTGAGAGCTGATTGGAGGAAATAGAGCAATGAAGGA
Organism: Lithobates clamitans; assembly: GCA_037952925.1. Lineage (NCBI taxonomy): Eukaryota > Metazoa > Chordata > Amphibia > Anura > Ranidae > Lithobates > Lithobates clamitans. The sequence continues at coordinate 4,244,626 of JBBGZY010000270.1, read as the reverse complement.
ACATGCAGAGCTGTATTCTGAATAGATAAGCTGTGAATGAGCTCTCCTCCCATCACAAATGTATTTCATGTATCAGGAAAAACTTCTCAGAAGTGACTTGTGCTGATAACAGAGGAAGGAAGCACCAGAGAGAAACGACACTTAGAGCTTTGGAGATAGACAAGTAAACACTACAAATAAATGTGCTTTGTTCAGATTTTATGACTGAGATTTACAACCACTTTAAATGTTTCCACTACAAGCCAAGTCCATTGTTTACTATATGCAAGGACTTCTGCTTCAGCCTTTCAGAACTGAGTTAATTGTCTTCAACCTGTACGTAGTTTATGTTTTTGGAGTATCGCACTCAATTCCCTCGACCCTGGCTGCGGGGCAATCCACTGTGGAAGGACCTGGGCAAATTTCCAGCAGCTCCTATGGGCATAAGCGATACATGTACTTTAGAGGCTTAATGCATATTTTTTACTGAAAATATAGCTTTTTAAACAGTTTTGCAAATATTGTTTGCAAATTGCAAAGTTTTATTCTACAAGGCCTCTGTGCAAAAAATAGATATTCTTCTGGGGATTTAGGATTTTTTTTTCTCGCTAAAAATGCCAAGTTTAACATGTTTAAAAAATAAACTACTATTTCTACCTTAGCACATTCAGCAATGAAAAAAAAGTGACATTCCAACAGAATCTTTGCAAACTGTAGCTCAATTGACTGAAGTTGAAGTTAAGATATAAATAATTCCTTACCCCTGCATGCACTCGAGTGTCTTGTAAAAAGGTTTTTCAAAGGTAAAAATTGTAAAACATATTCATGTTTTAGATTGGTCAGGATCTTTGAAAATATAATATTTTAATCAACAAAGAGAAAGATATCAGTAGAAATTTGGTTTATATGGCATCCTTGATAAATTTGTCCATTCGTCTTCTGTGCTACAAAAAATAAATCTGCTTTAAAGTTGAATACAAGAACCAGAAAACTTCCAATCTCCCAGCCTTCTAACTTTAGAGGCATAGGATAGTCCGGTAAGATGTCAACAATAGGGATGAGCATGATGTTCAAGTCGAACGTTAGTTCGACTCGAACATCGGGTGTTCGCCTGTTCGCCGAATAGCGAATAATTTGGGGTGTTCGCGACAAATTCAAAAGCCGCGAAACACACTTTATAAAAGTCTATGGAAGAAATCAAAAGTGCTAATTTTAAAGGCTTATATGCATGGTATTGTCATAAAAAGTGTTTGGGGATCTGGGTCCTGCCCCAGGGGACATGTATCAATGCAGTGATTTTAATAATGCTTAAAGTGACCATACAGATAAAATAAGTCTTTGAAAAAAACGGCATGGGATCCCCCGAGTCCATTACCAGGCCCTTTGGGTCTGGTATGAATATTAAGGGGAACCGCGAACCAAAATTTAAAAAAAAAACTGCGTGGGGGTCCCCCCAAATTCCATACCAGGCCCTTCAGGTCTGGTATGTATATTAAGGGGAACCCCACGCCAAAATTACAAAAAAAATGGTGTGGGGGGTCCCCGCAAAAATCCACGCCAGACCCTTATCCAAGCACGCAACCTGGCAGGCCGCAGGAAAAAATGGGGAGACAAGAGATCGCCCCCCCCTCCTAAACCGTACCAGGCCACATGCCCTCAACATGGGGAGGGTGTTTTGGGGTAGCCCCCCAAAGCACCTTGTCCCCATGTTGATGGGGATAAGGGCCTCATCCCCACAACCCTTGCCCGATGGTTGTGGGGGTCTGCGGGTGGGGGGCTTATCGGAATCTGGAAGTTGGGCAGCATAGTTGGAGAAAATTATGAGGAGTAAGCACAAAGTAGCTGCTCTGTGCGCTTATTCATGCATGTAGTGCGGTTCGGCCCCGACCCCGCTCTCTCCTCATTGGCTCACTGGCTGTGATTAACAGTAGTGGGAGCCATTGGCTAAAACTGCTGTCTCAGCCAATGAGGAGGGAGTGACCAGGGAGAGCCGAGGCTCTGGTGCACATCATTAAATTGAGAAGGGGCCCCGGTAAGTTTTTCAAGTAAGCTTATATTTGATTGTCAAAAAATTGCTATTTTTTGTTTTGCGATTACAATGCTATCATAAAATTCAAGTGTGTGCAGTCACTGTAGATCTCCTTTAAGAAATTATTGATATATACTGTACCTGAATGACTGGCTGAATCATTTTATTTTTTGTCCTGAAAGTAGGAAGAAAAAACTCCCTGAGTAAAAGCACATAAATTAGTCAGGCAGAGGAGGATAGGTAGTGGTGAACAATATGGCTGATCGCTCGACAGCTAAATCTCGGTTCAGAACAAACATTTCAATCATTTGTTATTACTAAGCTGCAATAAACAGAAGCAAAAATATCCCAAGTAACTTTAATCAAGCTGACTTGAGGTTTACTTCTTGCTTATGTTGAATGTTTTAGTATCTAAACAATCCTTCAAGCTGTAAAAGCAACAAAATTTGTTTATAGTAACAGCCCTTGTCCTGGAAACACTCAACTGCATCTTGGATCAGCCAATAGTAAACTGGTAAAGAAATGTAATATATTCAGAAGCGATCGTTTGAACACTTGTCAGGTGTCACATTAAATGTGTTTATACGCCAATATTCACAGCTTTATTTTCTAAGTAGTTTTAGCTAATCTAATATGAAAATGAATTACCTGGTTTCATCAGTATGTTGTATGTTTCAGGTGTGGAATGGAATGGTTTCAGAAATGTAGCCAAAATTGCCGTCATTGCAGCCGAAATTATACTTTGTGAAAACCACGTTCCCATTTGGTTCATATTTACTTATTTGCTTTTAACCAAAGTGGACCTGTGTGTTTCAATGGTGGTAAGTAGTAGTAAGAACATGGTTTAAAAAGACAGGGGAAAAAAATCTAATAGGAATTAGGCTTTAGTGAAAAGACATTCTCTGTTTAATTAAATAAAATATTATTAAATAATAGGGTTACCATACAAAAATGTAACTCCAGTAAAGTTAGGGTAAGTTGAAAATATCACAAATATGCTTATAGCACATGTTTTTCTAATATGTTATACATGATCATAGCATTTACCTAATTTAGCTTATACATCTTACTCTCAGCAATCAACACCTAATTTACTGTTAAATAACTAGCATCTTTGGGAACAGATGCTGAAAAGGCATTTGACAGGGGGTAATTGGTCCACTATGTATGCAATTTTGTGCCACGTGGGCCTGGGTGAGAGGATGGTCTGGTGGATTTCGAACGTATAGTCGAACCCCACGGCACAAATTAAGTCTAATGGTCTTTTGTCTGAACCCCTTCCTATCTCTAATGGCACCCAGACTACAACGATGCCTCCTGACTCTAGCTAAACGCCGTGGTGTGTCGTGGTTACCTGATATACAGAAATATTACCAGGCAGCCCATATGGGAAGACCTATTGACTGGTGTAGACACGATAAATTCAAACTATGGCCACAGGTTGAACAATTCCAAAGTGCAGTCACTTTGCTACCATCTTGACTTCTGGAGTACCTTACAGCTCCAACATTTCTTGAAGCCCTTCCACCCCCAGACATTTTCAAAAGACAGTTGACTACCGTGGAACAACTTTGTGAGGAGACGGGTCCCCTTCCCATTCCCTCTTTCAAAGGTTCGCTCAGCTGATTGCTCCGCCGGATGGCTTTGCTCCCCCCTTCATACGGAAGTGAGAACTGACACTAAATAGAACATTTTTACCGGCTCAGCATAGGCAGATTATTCATTTTGCTTTAAAATCATTCATTTGTACACATACTCAAGAAATCAATTTAAAAATTTTTTTAATTCGTGAGGTCAGGCACTGATGTTGGACACAAAGGCCTGGCTCACAGTCTCCGCTCAAATTCATCCCAAAGGTGTTCTATCGGGTTGAGGTTAGGACTGTGCAGGCCAGTCAAGTTCCTCCACCCCAAACTCGCTCATCCATGTCTTTATGAACCTTGCTTTGTGCACTGGTCCAAATCATTTGGTGGAGGGGGGATTATGGTGAGGGGTTGTTTTTCAGGGGTTGGGCTTGGCCCCTTAGTTCCAGTGAAGGGAAATCTTAAGGCATCAGCATACCAAGACATTTCGGACAATTTCATGCTCCCAACTTTGTGGGAACAGTTTGGGGATGGCCCCTCCCTGTTCTAACATGACTGCGCACTAGTGCACAAAGCAAGGTCCATAAAGACATGGATGAGCGAGTTTGGAGTGAAGGAACTTGACTGACCTGTACAGAGTCCTGGCCTCCACCCAGTAGAACACCTTTGGTATAAATTAGAGTGGGGACTGCGAGCCAGGCCTTCTCGTCCAACATCAGTGGCTGACCTCACAAATGTGCTTCTGGAAAAAAAGCATTGTTATGAACAGATAAGCTGCAAAAAGGGGCAGCTGTCCTTAACCACTTCCGGACCAGCCGCCGCAGTTATACTGCGGCAGGTTGGCTCCCCTGCGCAAAACCACATAGCTGTACGTTGGCTTGCGGGGTCCAGATAGCAGGCGCGTGCACACGTGCCCGCTGCACAGCGGGGGTGCCGATGCTCGTGGCGAACGGTCGTGATGACCGCCAGTCATGAGCGATCGTGGGCAGGAGACACAGAACAGGAATGAGTGTGTGTAAACACAGACTTCCCTGTTCTGCTCTGACAGGAGTGACAGATCGTGTGTTTCTATTAGCTAGGAACCACGATCTGTCACTTCCTATAGTTAGTCCCCTCCCCCTTCAGTTAGAATCACCTCGCAGGGAACATAGTTAACTCCTTCACTACCAGTGACATTTTTACAGTAATCAATGCATTTTTGATCTCACTGATCACTGTATTAATGCCAATGGTTCATAATGTCGCCATCACGATAAAAATCGCAGATCGCCGCCATTACCAGTAAAAAAATAATAATAAAATGCTATAAATCTATCCCCTAATTTGTAGACTCTATAACTTTTGCACAAACCAATCAATATACGCTTATTGCAATTTTTGTTTACCAAAAATATGTAGAAGAATACATATCGGCCTAAACTGAGAAAAAAATTGCTTTTCTTTTTAAAAAATGGGGATATTTATTATAGCAAAAAGTACACAATATTGTGTTTTTTTCAAAATTGTTGCTCTTTTCTTGTCTATAGCGCAAAAAATAAAAATCACAGGCGATCAAATACCACCAAAAGAAAGCTCTATTTGTGGGGAAAAAAGGGCATCAATTTTGTTTGGTTACATCGTCGCATGGCCGCGCAATTGTCAGTTAAAATGACGCAGTGCCGAATCTCAAAAAATGTTCTGGTCTGGAAGGGGGTAAATTCTTCCGGGGCTGAAGTGGTTAAATTAGAAACACGCTAAACACAAAGAAAAAACAACACCAAAAAATAAGCACCAAAAGAAAAAGAGAGGGGGGGGACCTTTTCAAACAGCTCTAAGGGTAATCTAAAAAAGAAATACATTATAATAGATTCCTTAAAGTGGAACTTTAGTCAAAAAAATAAAGTCCTGCTGGATCACTTCAGGCTGGCCCCTTTTGCGGATATGTATACTGTATGTAAAACATTAAAAATAGGTGCCTATACTTTTTTTTTTGGCATCCAGTAACACACAGTCTCAGCCTGCTCTGTACATGCTCAGTTGCTCTCTATTTTTGCTGAATATGACAGCCTAAAATTTACAGCTGCTCAGGGGCTTTGGGCTTCAGCACAATGGCAGCCTACAGCAAAATGAGTCAGGAATGCTGGAGGCAATGTAAAGCACATACTAATTTTGGTAGCATAATTATTCATGTGGAATGTATGTTCCTTGATAAAGAACATTACTTTTTTATCAAGTTGTTATGGGTACAGTTTTGCTTTAAAACTGTATGTGGTGGTATGGAGCCTATATGTTTTTTCAGGGACACCCTCAGTGACAGCCTACTTTGGCAGTGGGGCTTTGGCCATAAAAATAGGATTTTTATAACAGCTTACCTGTAAAATCCTTTTCTTGGAGTACATCACAGGACACAGAGCAACATAGTAATAATTATATGGTAAGAAAGACAAAGAGCGCACTGGCCTAGTGCATTATCCTTAAGAAATATTTATTAAAAACAAGATTACAATCTACTCACAAAGGTAGAAAGAAATTATCACACTGTATACAGTCTCAAGGCGATTAATCCACTTGTAGCAGTTTCCAGGTCCTAGGAAAAGGACATACGAACCGCTGCTGGCTAACGCGTTTCGAAGGTGTCCCTTCTTCTTCAGAGCCCTGGGTTTTAGGCCAGCTTTAGGTGAATGGACACTGGTATAACCAAAAAGGAAACAGGAAGTCCTAATCCCTATATAACCCCTCCCATACAGGGAGTACCTCAGTTTTTGTAGAAAAGCAATATATACATATCCCAATCAGAGGGGAGGGACCTCTGTGTACCGTGATGTAATCCAAGAAAAGGATTTTACAGGTAAGCTGTTATAAAATCCTATTTTCTTTATCATACATCACAGGACACAGAGCACCATAGTAATAACTATATGGGATGTCCCAAAGCAATGCCACCTGAGGGCAGGGAGACACAAAGCAAATAGCCGCCGCCAGGCGGGAGGACCTATACTGCTGCCTGCAGCACACTGCGCCGAAGGCAGTGTCCTCCTGCCATCTTACATCCATTTGATAAAATCTTGTGAATGTAAGTACTGACGACCAAGTAGCAGCCTTTCAAATCTGAGCCACAGAGGCTTGGTGATGCACTGCCCATGAAGCACTGACTGCCCTGGTAGAGTGCGCTTTAATCCAAAAGGGAGAAACCTTTCTTTTCAGGTCATAGGCCTGGCTAATCACCTGACAAATCCACTTAGCAACAGTAGATTTCAATTCTGCCTGACCCTTTCTAGGGCCTTCCGGCAACACAAACAAAACATCAGTCTTCTGTATCTGAGCAGTCGCTTTCAGATAAGTTTTAATTGCCCTCACTACATCGAGAGAATGTAATAATTTTTCTTCTCAAGAACACGGTGGCGGGGGGCGTGACCGGATGTCGGAGTGAGTGGCTGACTGCAGCCCCAATGCTGCACCTACACTATCATCCTCAATAGTCTAATCCAGCCTTGAGAACCCCTCAGTTTTCTTCGGTGGGGGTATAGTGCAGAGCTGTTTCTGTCCGGCTACTGCGGTGAGTGAGGGAACTCGGTCCTGTAGGAAGCTCGCTGCGTGGCGGTTCGGAGCTCGGCTGCTCACTTCTGCTGCGTCTGGTTGCTAGGCGACCTCGTGAGAGGTCGAGCGGATCCCGCGAGAAGCGGTGGGGAGACTGTTGCCGGCCACGCCATTCACGCTTTACTCCGAACACTGAGTGGAAGAACGCTGGTCGGAAGCGACCTGGTACCGGCATTCCATCTGGACAGATCCCGGTGGAGGAAAGAAGCAAGAGGTAACCAAGGCAGATTTGAAACATAATAACTGTTGTCTTTTGCCACAGAGTATCTGAGGGTCTAATATCCCTAAAGGACTGTAGTAACTTAATCTACTGGAGTGAGGACTTTCTAATACCATTTTTTTTTTTTTTATACATACTAAACCGTATCTCTGTAGTGCTGAAGAGCCGACCATGACTAGGAAAAAAGGGGAGGAACAGCAGCAACAGCCCCAGGAGAATATATCCTCTCAAACTACCCGTTCTTCTAAGGAGAAGGGGAACCAAAACGCATCCGCAGCGGCAGCCGCAGCTAAGCTACAAAAGTTTGCACGACCATGACTAGGAAAAAAGGGGAGGAACAGCAGCAACAGCCCCAGGAGAATATATCCTCTCAAACTACCCGTTCTTCTAAGGAGAAGAGGAACCAAGTCGCATCCGCAGCGGCAGCCGCAGCTAAGCTAGATAAGGTTTGCACATACATCATCGCAATACCCAGTTAGGGGTAATCAGTTACCCCCTGAGAAATCACTGCTGGGTGCTTTTGGTGACAGAAAGAGTCTGGGGAAAGCGACAGTAACATCGTCTGCTAGTATAAAAACAGCAAATAAAAAAAGCCCTGAGAAAGACCCTCAGGGAAAAGCCGGTGAACCCACTCCTGATTTAAGTATAGACATTGAACAGGAGCCCACGCTAAAAGATGTATTGTGTGCAGTAAATTCCTGCATGAGGTCATTGAGTGATCTGTGCAGTGAGTTAAGGGGCCTCAAGGAAGAGCTATGTTCTATGAGCCAAGAGCTTCAGAAAGCAGTGGAGAGAACTACCATCATGGAGGAGAGGCTAAGCCAAGTAGAAGACATCTTACATCCAATGAGGCAGGAGTTTAAAACAATGCAAGCTCAGTTAGAAGCAAATAAATCTAAAATGGATGAATGGGAAAACAGGTTGCGCAGACATAATGTGAGGGTACTGGGTCTCCCTGAGGGGAGCGAGGGCTCTCGTCCTGAAGTGTTTATGGAAAAGTGGCTCAGGGAGCTATTCGGAACTGAGACTTTTTCGCATCTCTTCACTGTTGAGAGAGCACACAGAGTACCTACCGGGTCTACCCATTCGGGGGGCCGCCCCAAGCCAATAATCATGAAGTTATTTAGCTATAAAGACAAGATGATATTGATGCAAAAATCTAGAGAAAAAGGGGACATTTTTTACAATGGAGTCAGAATATCCCTGTTCCCAGATTACTCTCCGGATTTACAAAAGAGAAGAGCAGGTTTCACGGACATTAAGCGTGCCCTATGGAATTACAAAATTCCATACGCTCTACTATACCCAGCGCGGCTGCGCATAGTGGCCCTAGGAGTGACCCACTTTTTTGACTCTATTGGAGGGGTCACGGAGTGGCTCGAAGAGAACAAAAAGAACTTTTAGAGTTGGAATTTAAATTGTCAATGATAATTGGGGGGTTTCCCTCCTTTTTTTCTCCCCCTTTTTTTTTTTTTTGCAGCAGGGGTTGGGAGGGGAGGGGCGGGTTGGGGAAAGTTGTCAATGAGAGAATTAACACGGTTGTGGGTGAAGGTTTTCTTGGTGATAGTGTTACAAGAGATCTGGGTGAGGGGGGGGGGAGTGCAAGGGATGAAAACAAGAGTAAACTCCTCACACTTAGGATGGGGATTGGGGGTTTGGTTGGAACGGGTTGAAGGGGTTAGAAAGGTCACAAGGTATGCCCCTAGGGTAGGCCAAGATAGGCAAGCGGGATGGAAGAAGGGGTCACTTAAGGGACTGGGAGTTATAGAGGGAATAGCAAAATTAAAAAGTTGTATTGCACTGAAATTAGGGTTTGGGGGGGAGGAAATAATTGAGTTCAGTCACTTAAGTCACTTAATTATAATAAGGAATAGTAAGGAGATTTCAGAAGGTGTTGGGGGAGGGGAGGGGAGAGACGAGGGTTCCCCTCACTTGCTCTCTCCTTTCTCTCTTTTCACAGTAGTAGCACTGAATGTAGTTTTGAAGGTCACAGATGATTTAAAGCAAATATTAAACGGTCTAGTAGTAAGGCGGGAACACTTGTTAGATTGGAGTTGTCAAAAGGGAGGTTGGAGGTTTTTGGCAAACAACATAGCTGTTTTAGGGCAACCTCCTCTCCCAGCTCTGACCTTCTGCTCATTGGGTTAGGGGTTAATTTCTTCCTTTATTATTTTTATTTATTGATATTTTTATTTTTGTTTGTTTGCTTATTGCAGTTTAGAACATTTGGAATATGCTCTTGGAATATTAGGGGTATGGGGGACCCTATCAAAAAAGCTACTGTATTCTCTGAATTAGAATCTTATGGTAGTGAACTGATATGCCTGCAGGAAACACATCTGACCAATGAGACTAAATTACAAATTCGAAACAAGAAGTTCCAGACCCAATTCCACTCAGTGTACTCCTCCTATTCAAGGGGAGTGAGTATTCTGGTTAAGAAAGGGCTGGTGTTTTCCTGCAGGGATGTCAGTATTGACACGCTGGATTGTTACATTTTTTTGAACTGTTTGATAGAGGGTAGGCCATTTGTTATAGCAAATTTGTATATTCCTCCCCCATTCAAGATGGAAATTTTGTATCGTCTGTTGGAGTTTTTGGAAGATAAAAAAGATATCCCGGTCATAGCGGTGGGGGATTTCAACGCAGTGCTTTATAACAGATTGGATAGGTTTCCGCCTGGGCCTAGGGGGGAAAGGGTATCGGAAGGCCGACTGGCACAGCTCCTTGAGGAGATTGGTTGGTGTGACTTATGGAGAGTTCGTAATCTTAATAATCGGCAATACTCTTGTTTCTCGGGGTCGCACCGCACACTCTCCCGCATCGACCTGGCCATAGGTAATAGGGAAGTACAATCTTTAATAAGTAAGGTAGAATACCTGCCTAGAGGGATATCAGACCATTCACCCCTGACAGTAATGGTAAATATACTAGATAGACATATTCAGAGAATGTGGTCAATAAATCCAATATGGCTGAAGATAGTAGGGAGTATGGAAGAAATAATTGTAGAGTTAAGGGAGTTTATAGAATACAACACAGGTTCAGCATCGGCGGGGGTGGTCTGGGACTCCTTAAAAGCTTTTCTTAGGGGGCTCTTAATCCAACAGATTTCAAAGGTTAAGAAGCAATCAAGGGCAAGGGGAGAGTACATTAGAGAAGAGGTTTTGGAATCAGAGAGAAATTATGTAATGGATCCAAGCCCGGAGAAGCAGGAGATTTCGGTTAAGAAGCAACAGGAGTATAAAATGGAAAGAACTAGAAATGCGGAAAATAGGAGACTCTTTCAGAGGCAGAGGTATTTTGAGGAGGGAGAAAGAGTAGGACGAATGTTGTCTTTATTGGCCAAAACGAATTCTCCCTCCTCAGTAATTCCTTTGATCAAGACAGCAAGAGGGGAATGGTTTTTGAATTTTATAGCGAGCTATATAAGTCACGACGGGGCTCAGGGTGGGGAGAGATGGAGAAATTTTTAGAGGGAGTTGATTTGCCAGTTCTTTCGGCAACAGATAAGAACAGACTTGAAGCCCCCATAACTTTGGAGGAATTGAGGCAAGCTGTGGTGGATATGCCCAATCAGAAGTCCCCGGGCCCAGATGGACTGCCTTTAGAGATCTATAAATACTATGGGGAGGTGCTGGTTCCAGAGCTTTTGAAAACATTGAACTGGGCTGCTACAGTTGGTGAGCTGCCCTCCTCGATGTCTGAAACCAACATTGTTTTAATTCAGAAGGAGGGGAAGGACCAACTAGACACATCCTCATATAGACCGTTTTCACTATTATGCTCTGATATCAAAATTTTGGCAAAAGTTCTGGCATCAAGGTTAAGCAACTGCATCTCAAGCCTTATACACTTGGACCAGTCTGGGTTTATCCATGACAGGTCCACCAGTATAAACATCAGAAGGACATATTTGAATCTTCAGGTAGAGAATAAAGGATCCAGAGCTGTCTTATCCCTGGATATTGCTAAGGCATTTGACACCCTGGAATGGGGGTATCTCTGGTGGGTTCTGGAGAAATTTGGTTTTGGCCCCTTATTTATCAAATGGCTCAAAATATTATATCATCACCCGAGCGCCAGATTAAAAATGAATAACGAATACTCAGAAAGGTTATCCCTTGGGAGGGGGACGAGACAGGGGTGCCCGCTGTCGCCCCTGCTGTTCGCCCTGGCAATGGAGCCTTTCGCAGAGGTAGTGAGAAACTCGCCTGGACTGCAGGGTTTTAAAAGGAAATCTGGGGAAGAAAGAATAGCGTTATATGCTGATGACGTTTTACTCTTTCTGGGTGATATGGGGTCATCACTAGTAAAAGCGATGCAGCTGGTGGAGAGGTTCGGGAGATGTACGGGCCTGGTAGTCAATTGGGAGAGATCTATGCTTCTCCCGATCGGCTCAACCATTAGCACTCTCCCCCACGGTATACCTTGCGTCAAACAGAGAAGATGAAATATCTTGGAATAGTTTTGTCAAATGACCATAATCATTACATCAGGGATAATTTAGTTCCACTTTTAGAGAAATTTAAAAGGAAAGGCGATATATGGTGCCGACTCCCTCTATCTGTGACTGGCCGAGCCAACTTGGTCAAAAGGATATGGATGCCACAACTAATGTATATACTCCATAACTCCCTGGTCTGGATTGGAAGGAACTGGTTCTTAAAAATAAATACCCTCTTTAGAGAGCTAATATGGAGGAAGCTAATATGGAGGAAAGGTCAGGCCAGGATTAGCCTACAATCTTTGCAACGACCTGCCAAGGCAGGGGGACTGGCAGTCCCCCACCCATATAGGTACTATCTTGCTGCTCAATTGCAGCACTTGGGGGGTTGTGAGTCCCGAGCATCTGCCAGTGGAAAAATGTTGCTACTGGGTAGCCCACATAAATCTTTGGCAGGAGCATTAGAGGCTGGGTCGCTGCAGTGCGAGCTCCCAACGCACAAGATGGTTATCAAAGTATGGCAGTCAGTGAAGAGAGATATGGGGTACAAGGTCCTCACCGAGTTCTCGCCCATATGGCATAATAAGCAGCTGCAGGAGTTACTAACTATAGAGAAAAATAGGATATGGGAAGGACACGGCATACACAGGTTGGTCCAACTGTTTGATGGCAACATTTTAAAGTCTTTTACTGAGTTGAGACTGGAGTTTGGAATCCCAAAGGAAACATTTTACTGCTATCTTCAAATTAGGCACGCTCTGGATAGACAACTTAGGAATAACTTATTGGAATGGTGTAAAACACCGCTTCTTAACAAAGTAGTTAGGACAACCAGCTCCAAAGGCTTAATATCAGCATTAAATGGGCAACTGACAGGTAGGATGACAACGCTGCAAACTCTCTCGCGTACCAGGGAGGGGTGGGAGGCCGATGTGGGGGGGTTGACAGATGATCAGTGGAATAGGATACTGGAGCTTGGTCCGCTGGTGTCTGTCTCCCCATCGCAGCAGGCCTCGCATCTCTTGCTATTGCACAGAGCTTATTATACATATAAGAAGCTGTATAGATTTGGTTGAAGACTGGACGATAAGTGCCCTAGATGCTCGGAGCCAGGGGATCTTATACATATGATGTGGAGATGCCCCAAAATTTGTCAGATACTGGTCAGAGATTGAAAAAGGCATTGAAACCAGGTTCAAGATCAGACTGGAATTGGAGGCCAAAGTATGTGTTCTGGGTTTAGTTAGAGAGAACCCCGGGAATGGTAGTATAGTGACGGCAATGGTGAGATGTTTATATCAAGCGAGGAAGTTGATTGCACAATCCTGGCTGTCAGTGGCGCCCTCAACCCCGGATGACTGGGTTAGAACAATGGATGCTCTGGTGAGAACTAAAAAGTTAATATATATTAGGAGGGGAAGTTTCAGAAAATTTGAAAAGATTTGGAAGCTATGACTCCAAGGTACGAATGATCCTCTATATAGTTCCCAAGGCTGCTTGTAAGAAACTTTGCGGTTTAGTGAATAATGTAGAGGGTATTGAAGAAATGAGAGAGGAATATACTAACTATTACTAAATGGGAATGTATGATGATATTAGTCTTTACCCTGTCAAGGTGGCCACCGGATTAGGGTGGGGGGGGTTTAAGTGCAATAGGGGAGGGGGGTGGGAAGGGTATTCGTAAGGGTAAGCACACAGAGAAAAATAGATATTGTATTTATAATTGTCGAAGACAGTGTATTGCTGGTCAACTGTTTTTAATTGATCCATGTGATAAGTTTTCACTGTATGTACAGTCTGCAATTAATAAAAAAGGACTTAAACTAAAAAAATAATTTTTCTTCTGCAGAACGAGGTTCTGGGAAAAAAGAAGGTTAGTTAACATCTTGATTCAGATGAAAACCAGACACTACCTTTGGCAAAAAGGTTGGGTGTGGACGCAGCACCACCTTAGCCTTGTGAATGATTTAGTATGGCTCTTTACAGGAGAAAGCAGCCAATTCTGATACTCTTCTTGCAGAGGTTATTGCAACTAGAAACCAATTTCCTTGTCAGAAGGATCAAAGGGATATTCCGTATAGGTTGTCTTTGCAACACAGACAAAACCAGATTCAAATCCCATGGGCACAAGGGTATTCTAACTGGCAGAGTTATCCGAGTTTCCCCTTCTATGAATGCCCGGACTAAAGAATGCGAAGCAAGCGGCCTTTGGAAAAACACTGCCAAGGCCGAAATCTGACCCTTGATTGTACTCAAGGCCAGCTTAATTTCTACTCCTAATTGTAGAAAGGCCAGAATTCTTCCTATGACATACTTACAAGTATGCCAACCCTTGGTTTCACACCAAGTGAAATAGGCCTTCCAGACCCTGTAATAAATGGTCCTGGATGCCGGCTTTCTGACATTAATCAGGGTGGTTACTACTGAACCTGAAAGCCACTGATTTTTTAGAATGTGGGCTTCAATAGCCACACCGTTAAATTTAGCGTTTGTAAGGCAGGATACAATACCCGTTTCACGAGGTGGAAGAATCAAAGACTCCCCTACTGCCATTCTCACGATCCCTACATACCAGGGTCTTCTGGGCCATGCCAGGGGCCACTAGAATTACCCGCCTCCCTTTTTCCCTGATCCTGTGAAGCAGCCGTGGTAGCAGCTGAACTGGAGGGAATGCATAAATCAGTGAAAACTGACTCCATGTGGTCACTAACGCATCTACTCCGAGTGCCAGTGGATTCCTTGTTCTCGCCACAAAGTTGTCCAACTTCTTGTTGAACCTGAATGCCAATAGATCTATGTCCGGCGTACCCCATCTTTGGCATATGGCCAAAAACACATCGGAATGTAGAGACCAGTCTCCCGGCAACAACTGTTGATGGCTCAAAAAATCTGCCTGCCAATTTTTTCACTCTTGGAATGTAAACCGCAGATAGGTAATAGGACACTGCTGTGGCATTGTCGGATTGTATCCTGACAGGAGCATTCCGCAACCTGGACGTCCAGGCTATTAGAGCCAGATGTATTGCCCGAATCTCTAGGATATCGATGGGCAAGGTATTTTTGGACTCTGACCACTTCCCCTGAACAGTGGTCTCTTCTAGAACTGCTCCCCAGCCCCATAGGCTGTCATCTGTTGTTACTACTTTCCAGGAAACTGGAATGAAGGATTTTCCCTTCTGTAAATTCCTGGTTAGCAACTATCAGTTGAGACTCTGGCGTACCTTTGGAGCCAGATTCATTGGATAATCCAAGACTTGGATCTGTTTGTTCCAAGCAGACAGAATACTGTGTTGCAACAGTCTTGAATGAAACTGGGCATAGGGAACCGCTTTGAAGGAAGCTACCATCTTACCTAGTAATCTCATGCAAAGGCGAATGGAAGGACCCTTCTTTGCCTTGACCACCTGGACCAGCTCTCTTAGAGCGTTGACCTTTGCCTGAGGCAAGAACACCCTTTCCTGTGTCTATGACCAGGCCCAAATACTGCAGCCTTCTTACCGGCTGTAAGAATGATTTCTCTAGATTGAGAATCTAACCCAGGTGTCTCAGATAACTGACTGTTCTGGACAC
The DNA here is from genome assembly GCA_037952925.1 of Lithobates clamitans. Classification (NCBI taxonomy): domain Eukaryota; kingdom Metazoa; phylum Chordata; class Amphibia; order Anura; family Ranidae; genus Lithobates; species Lithobates clamitans. The sequence continues at coordinate 4,229,222 of JBBGZY010000270.1, read as the reverse complement.
CCTTTGATTTAACCCTGCTATTGATTGATCTACCAGTAGCAGGCCGTCTAGGTATATTATTACTGCTATACCCTGGCCCCTTAGTCTTGCTACTACTGGGGCTAACACCTTTGTAAACAGTTGGGGAGTGGTTGCTAACCCGAAAGGCAAGGCCACAAGCTGAAAGTGATGCTGTTCTACTGCAAACCGCAGAAACTTCTGGTGAGCGGGAAATATTGGCACATGTAGATACGCATCCTTGATATCTATGGATGCTAGGACCTCTCCTCCCAGTAGGGTGGAAACAACTGACTGAATCGACTCCATTCGAAAGGAGCGGATGTTTAGGGAGTGATTCAGATTCCTGAGATCTAGAATGGGTCTGACATCTCCATTTGGTTTTGGTACCATAAAGAGATTTGAATAAAACCCCACATCTCTCTCTCTTCTGAAGGAACCTCTGTTATTACTCCCTGACACAGTAATCGGTCCAGTGTCAGAAATAAGGACTTTTTCTTTACTGGGTCCTTGGGAACGTTTGATCTTAGAAAACGCGATTGTGGAAACTCTTGGAACTCTAGTTTGTAGCCTAGGGCTACTACAGGGAGGACCCACTTGTCTCAGATTTGCTCTTGCCAAGTTTCTGAAAACCACCGCAGTCTTACCCTCACTCGATCGAGCGGGGGAGCCCCTTCACAAGGAAGCCTTGGGACTCTGTTTTGTGGACTTCTGACCCCAGGGCTTTTTGTAGCCCTGTGTCTGGTTATGAGGCTTACCCTTTGCCCCTGATGGTGGAGGCCATCGATACTGTCTTGAGGCTGTTGCCCCAGGCATAGGAGGGGAAGTTTTGAAAGAAGGCCGTCTATTCAAAATACAAGGGTACTCTTACCCCCAGAAATATTTTGGATATACTTATCCAATTCTTAACCAAACTACCTTTCTCCATGAAAGGGAAACCCAGCCAAGAGCTTCTTGCATGGTAACTCGGCTGACCAATTTTTAAGCCACAGAGTCCTGCGCATATGTATCAACATGAGCGCAAGGCGAGATGCCTGATGGATGCAATTTTTGATAGCGTCTACAGCAAAGTATAGAGCCCTAGAAAGCTCAGCTAAACTTTGGGCCTCTTCAGCTTGAGCAGGAACTCTTTTTATAACCTGCCTGAGACAAATGCCTATTGCTGCCACTGCAGGCTGTACCACTGCACCAGCTACAGCAAATGAGGCTTTTAGTAGAGATTCCAACTTTTTATCAGCTGGATCTCTAAATACTTGTACATTGTCCACAGGACAAGTTAAACTCCTGTTCACAGAGGAGATAGCAGCATCCACTGCTGGCAAATCTCATCTCTTTGAGAACTTTTTCTCCATTGGGTAAAGAAATGAAAATTTCTTAGGGGGAGAAGACTGCTTATCTGGGTGATCCCAATCAGCATAAATCAGTTGCTCCAGTAACGGGTGCATAGGGAAAGCATGAGAACCCTGTGGGGGTTTTAGCAAACCCAAAGAAGAGAAGGAAACCTCATCCACCTCTGCAGGAGGCAACTTATATCCAGAGCGGATCAAGTCCGTAAGGGATTGAATTAGCAATTTCTGAGATTGCAAAATTGAGAAAGGTTCTTCAGATGCTGAATCCTCGGAAGAGGAGTCACCTGAACCTCCTTCTCTCAAAGGTACCCCACTATCATCTGCCCATTGTTGTTCCAAAACAGGAAGGTCAAGGGCAGGAGAAGGGGACCTGCCTCATTTTCTCACCTCCTGGGAGGATGACGCGAACAACCAACAGCCAAATCATCCTCAGTGACGAATGCAGAAGCTGGCATGTTGGAGGTAGCCCCCATGCCTGTGAGACAAGATGGCTCAGATTCGCCAGATGTTCCACGTCCTTCAGGGGAGGATGGAACTGCTCTGACCACAACGACTTTGCACTCCCCCCTGATGAATTACACCTCCTACGGCAGACATAGTCCTAAGCACACAAAAAGCAGAGGTACTAAACAAAATGAATCTACTGCCGAGCTTTAGTCTAGCAATTACATAATATGCTGCTAAAAATGCTCAGTCTCAATGCTGAGTAAACGTGCCCCTTGGAAATGCCTGTATCCACATACCCATAAGCTTACATGCCCTTGTACGCTCTGTGTCCCTCCGTCAGCCAACCAGACACTTCCAGAGTGTAAAGTTTTTAAGCAGTGGCTTAGACACTGCTGCACGCCGGTGGTGTCTAAGCTATGCCCCCCCCCCCCACGTTCCTGAACGCCCCCTCCTTTTTTTTTTCAAAAGGATCCCTTTCCTGCACTCTGCATGGGGATAGCTGGCCCTGTAGTGAGGGCAGATCGAGGGGGGGCATGGGTCTTCAGCAGGGGGAAACCTGACCTCTCTGATGGTGGATGGTCCCCCCAAACCCCTCCGATGGCTGACAGAGCAGGAGAAATAGCAGTGCTGCCGCAGAAGCCTTTTCTGACACTGAGCACACACAGGGGAAGCATGGAATGTTGGAGCCAGGTATGTAGCTTTTACACCCTCTAGTGGCAAAACACAGGCAAGGCATTGCATACTCACACCAGAAAGACCAAGTGAATCATATATATATATATATACATTCCTTGTAATCTTTCTGACTTACCTGATCCTGCCGCAGGACTGCTGGAAATTATCACAGACAGATCCAGTCTTCACCCATCATGGCAGGCCGTGTCATGCCAGGCCTTCAAGGACCTTTCACTGGTCCACTCCCTTGGACCTGTACAGCACCCTGCCGGAAAACTCTTTGGCTGTATCAATGTGACCAAGAAGCCGGGTCCCAGGGTCCAGCTCTCAAAAGAGAAGCATTACAGGCAAAAACCTAGTTTCTTCTTCCACGAGGCCTGGGTACCATCCATTTGGCTTTCAAGCACTTTAGATGGATCCGTTAATACAGTCCCTTGATCCCGTCAGGGATTACTTTAGCGGAGCTCTCTTAGCACTTCATCAACCGTGACCAGCACCTTAGACACAACAACTTAGACACTGTATGGGAGGGGTTATATAGGGAGGGAGACTTCTTGTTTCCTTTTTGGTTATACCAGTGTCCATTCACCTAAAGGTGGCCTATAACCCATATAGTTATTACTATGGTGCTCTGTGTCCCATGGTGTACGATAAAGAAATGTATTTTCTTTTACAAATAACTTTTCCTACAGGCACCAGCAGTATACCACTACTTTTATTTGATTCTTCTTAGTTTAAAATCACTTTTTTTTTATCTTTAGCAGCAATGCATTTTTATTAAGCCGTTTTAATTGGTGGAAATAAAAAGTACCTGCAACAGACTTAATAGCAAGGTGGGAATCCACGGGGAGGTTTTATTTTTGAAAAATTGCTCTGCATTGCATTATTTTACTCACAACTCCCTTTTAGCGAGGTTATGATACCCCCTGCCTCCCATTATTGACTGTTGTGATCAGGGGCATTGCTAGATCTGTAAAAGATCTGAGCTAGAGCCCATAGCAGTGGTCACCAACCTTTTTGCAGGCCATGGCTGGTGTTGGTGCTTCAGTCATCATGGCACCATGGTTGATATTGTGTCAGGGTGATTGAAGCGCATTGTTTCTACTGTTACATTCTAATATATAATGAAGTGGTTCAACTCACCATAATGCAGAATCAGTGGGAGCCCTGAGCGTGTCACTTGCCACGTCGCCTGTCACAAGATGCAGCGTGTCACTTGCCACCGTCGCCTGTCACCAGATGCAGTGTGTCACTTGCCACCGTTGCCTGCCACCAGATGCAGTGTGTCACTTGCCATGTCACCTGCCACCAGATGCAGCATGTCACTTGCCACCATCGCCTGTCACCAGATGCAGTATCCTATAAAGAATAAGTTCACTTTGAAAAAAAAAAAAAATCTCTCTTCCTCCGGCCGTTCTTCTGTTCTCCCACTGCACTCTGGCATAGTGACTCTGGAGGCAGGAGACTAGTGAGCGTCGCTGGGCCAGCTGGATGCAAGGTAAAATCAAGCACTGCGCGTTCGCCTGCAGCTCCACTCAGGCATATCACTCTGCATGACGGATCACACACAAGGTATAACACACAAGGTATAATGCGGCTGCCATCCCTGCTAGCCATCCTTTTTTACTCAAAACGCTGCACCAGTGTGCCCACTAAAAACACTCGGGGCTATGGACCCCAGATTCGGGGCTGTAGCCCCAAAAGCCACCTCCTAGCAATGCCACTGGTTGTGAGTTTGATAGCCAGGGTAAAAGAGTGCACATGGCATTAAGGGTAAATTCACCCACTGCAAATTAGTCCCAAATTTGCCTGTTTGAGGTGAATTCTTATTCCCTGAATTCTTTATGTGAAACTCACTCCTAGATGGTAGGCTATTGGAGACCAGCATTGTGAATGATACCATGTTATGGTAGAGATCATCAGGCTGCAAGAGGAACATACAGTACATACTTTGCACAACTGATTCATAAATTCCTGTCTGTCTATAAATACACTGTCTCTAAATAAAATTGTATTTACAAATTTAAATACGGTACATGAAAACATTAAAAAGCATGTACTGCATTAATGCATACTTCTGTTTAAGAGCTTTGAAGTGCCTTGTGCCATGTCTATGTTAAATTGTGATTTTTATTATTATAATGTGTGATTCTATTTATTTATTTTTTTCTTCAGGAGAAGTGCAATACAGTTATGTAATACAGGGAATACATCAATGCAACATTATACTGTATAGTCACGTTGATATTATAACCTCCAGACAAACTCTTCAAATAAGGATAGTAGCCTCATTCATGTTTTTCCTGACTGTTATTTGTGTCAAGTCACATTTATTTATGTCATATTGCATACAAATTCAGAATAATATGAAATTCACTTGTTTTAGCCTTATATAAAACATGCTATGAGCATTCTTGTACAGAATGACAGACATACAACAGCATATATGTGAAAAATAACTGTCCTGTGGTCATTGCCAGGACAAGGATCTTTATTACCCGTGGCAAAGACACCAAAATGCCCATCCTGGTTTATATTAAAATCTTTTTGTGTGCTTTCTTTATCCTTCTAACCACCCTGTGCATATATTTTGCAGACCTCGGATAATGATTACATGGTACATAATCTAATTACTTGCAGAATTTCTCTGATTCCTGCAGTCCTTTTTTTTTTTCCTAGCGCTCGGTTAAAAGAATGCACACACTCTTCTTGGACATAAAAATAATGACAGTGAGTTAGCAACTACAGGCCTATATCCCTAAGGATCCCAGAGGTCCCCATCCCAGACTGGTTGGATTTCCCAATCACAATTGGTAACACCCGTCCTGCTTCTCCGAGACCCCAAAGACCTAGACGACGTTGACAGTGATCCAGATCAAGAGCTGACTCCAGGGGCGCCCCGACTTAACCCCAAGCCCTGATTGGAACTGGTTAACCGTGTGGCCTCTGGGATGGGATGAAAGTGGACACTGTTGTCCTGGGAACTGTACAGATTCTCAGTATTTTTTGTCCTCTCAAACCTGGACATGAGGCTTGTGCTGCTATGAACCTCTAGAGCATTTTTACTGTAATGTTTTTTCATATGGATGCTTGTCTTGCATACACACGGTCACACCAAATTCCGACCGTCCAAAATGCGGTGACGTACAACACGTACGACAGGACTAGAAAACGGAAGTTCAATAGCCAGTAGCCAATAGCTTCCGTCTCATACTTGCTTCAGAGCATGCGTCGTTTTTGGTGCGTCGGAACAGCATACAGACGAGCGGTTTTTCCAATAGTAAATTATTCCGTTGAAAAAATATAGAACATGTTCTCTAAAGCCCCGTACACACGGTCGGATTTTCCGATGGAAAATGTCCGATCGGAGCGTGTTGTCGGAAATTCCGACCGTGTGTGGGCTCCATCGGACATTTTCCATCGGATTTTCCGACACACAAAGTTGGACAGCAGGAAATAAAATTTTCCGACAACAAAATCCGATCGCGTCAATTCCGACCGTGTGTGGCCTGTTCCGATGCACAAAGTGCCACGCATGCTCAGAAGAAATTCCGAGACGGGACAGCTCGTTCTGGTAAACTTAGCGTTCACAATGGATACAGCACTTTTGTCACGCTGCAATGTTAAAAATGGTTTAATACAGCGCACTCTCTTCTTCTTTATAATGTGACAAGAATTAAGTAGTTTTGCTGCTCATATTCACACACACTTCTCACAAACTTTTATTTGTGTTTTTTTTAGTGGGATTCCCTGAATATATTGTTATTAGTTGTCACATCTGACAGTTTTATATTTTTTTTTTTTTTTTTTTTGGATTTTCAGCCTTTTTTTTTCTTTAATGTTTGGATTTTTTCCAAGGCTGATCTTTGTTCAATGTTATTTTTATTTTTACTCCAGAATATTTTTGTGTGTGTTTTGTGTGTCAAGTTACCCCAACACCATTGATATCTTTTATTATTTAATCTCAAGGAGATTGTTTGGTGTTGGTGACCCTTGTTCATTTCACATTGTATATTTGAAATGTACCTGAATCCTCACAAACCAACTGTCCTTTTTGAAGTAAAACACATAGGAGAGTATAATTCAAAACAAAAATCCTTTATTAAGGGATCAGAACCAAACAAAGAGGGAGGCAACACTGGATCAACAAGAGAAATTAGCGAAGCCTGGGACCCCCACGGCAGACATCAATTCTTCAACATCAAAATTGGTGGCCTGAGGAGTCCATATGTAAGGGAGGGCAGTCTGGTCCAGAATTCGCAGAGATCCGGATAGCAGCAGATGACATCTGTGTCCCCAGGCTGTGGTACCACAAGAGGCTGCATTTTTTGGCCGACCAGACTGAACCCAGGGCAATCACTGTCTGGTCTTCCTTCCACGCTTCCTTCCGGGCTGTGGCTGTGCAGTTGGAGATGTGGCAGGAGGAGGAGTAGGACCTGGAGGAGGAGGAGGACTGGGAGGACCTGGAGGAGGACTGGGGGGACCTGGAGGAGAGGGAGGACGAGGAGGAGGACCTGCAGGAGGAGGACCATCACAAAGGTGTGTCTGAGGTGTCATTTGGCCCCTCATACCTTTCTCAAGAGCCTCCAATATGAGGGCCTCACACATGACTTGTTGGCCCTCCTCCATCCTCTGCATTTTATATGCAATGAAGGCAGCAATGTTCTCCTCCATGGTGTGGGGTGCTCCCAGGACCTCTGTAGCCCTCCAAAAGAATCCTATAGCAGCCTCCTCTAGGGCACTCCTCCTACTGCCACTTTCTCTTTTCAGGGGGGGGTGGAGGGACCTGCAGATCAGCCAGCCAGCTCGGCCCGGCCACCTCCTGGCTGAGACTTCCCTGTGTATGAAAAAGGGACATGGTTTTAGTTGTTGCTTCATCAATCACAATCCTAAATTAGTACTCCCAACTAACATCTAGTTAACATCATTGATTGGACAAGCAGAAATATTTAGAGGAATGCTATACCTGGCTCAATCTGGGCTCCTCCACATGTGGCCTGGAAGGCCCAGGTTGGGCGTCAGAAGCCTCAGCCAGGGGGGAAGGAAGCGTGGAAGGAAGACTTGAGAGGGATGGCCTGGGTTCAGTCTGGCCTGCCAGAAAGTGCAGCCTGTCGTAGTACAACATCCTGGGGACATAGATGTCATCTACTGCTCTGGATCTCTGTGAATCCAGGACTTTCTTGCGCTCCCTTAGATATGTGCTCCTCAGGCAACCAATTAATATCTTTAAATAAGTGATGTCTGCCGTGGGGATCACCTGCTTCACAATTTCACACAATTGCTCCAGTGCTGCCTTCCTCTTTGCTTGGTTCTTGAAATGGGGGTGGTTAATCTCCCACAGACATGGCAGCTCCCTTAGCATCTCTAGGAATACTGACATGAAGTCATTATCTTTGAGTAGCATATCCATGTTCACTGCAAGACACAACACAAGACAAAGCCTAATGTCAGACAAAACTCTCCTAATATTGTTACAATATAGGCCTCAATCTAGAAGCAGTATAGGCACAAGTTTGTCTCTTACCTTCGTTCTTACGATCGGCACGTCCAATGCTCCTTCCTCCGCTCACAGATCGTACGTAATACGCACGCGTGTTACGCTTTATACACACTGCGCATGCGTGTAACTCTGCCCACCCCTGACGTTCTTTCTAGTCTATTCCCCGCCCCTTTTCATTCGGCGCAGTGGGTGAAGAGCATGATGGCGGAGTTAGAGCAGGTGTGTGCTAATTATAGCAACGAGGAGGAGGAGGAGGAAAGCCCGGATCCGGACACGTCCCGATCCAGAAGGAGACATTTTAAGGCCACAAATATGTCCTTTGGGGAGATGTTGGAGATGGTCGACATCATGAGGAAGTCCGACTATGACGGGAAGTATGGGCCTTACCCCAACCCCAACATCAGAAAGGCCAAGATCATGGCGAAAGTGATCAAAAGCCTTCACAGGAATTTCGGGGTACGAAGATCTAAAGATCAGCTCAGGAAGCGGTGGTCGGACCTGAAGTTGAGAGAGCCAGAGCAGTACCGAAAGATCCGGAGAGTGCTGCAAAAAAGTAAGTAGTTGTGCTGTGTTCCTATTCTTTCTGTCTTTATTACGTTCGTGCTGCTCCATATGCTTTTATTAATTGTAACGTTTAAAAGGGCAACTTTAATGTTCATGGGCCCATTATTCGTTCGTACCAAACATTTTTCTTTCGGCCTCTAGAACACCATTGTTTAGGCCATATGCATTTTCCAACATTTTTTTTGGGCCTACTTAGATGCGAAATATTTGTTTGTGTAGATGGGTTTGTTACTAGAATGAAATGCAAACTAGATTGTGTGTAAGGACACTGAGCAGCTGTTTTCACATCTGGACACTGGAGCACTAGTGTGGGACACAAGAACTCCATTTTTATTAGGGGGCCACACAGGTACTCCAGTGTATACTATAGGGGGGGCTACATCTGTGAAGCTTGTACTAAACCGGTAAAGTATTGCAGCTTGACAAAGGGCAATAAAAAAAATACATCTTTGAACTCAGCTAAAATAGACAATTGTACCCCACTTCCAAGCAATGTTTCCTATTTCTAGTTCTGCCATCAAATATCTGTGTGCTAATTATAACATTTTTGTTTTACATAGGGGAGAAAAGACTCGGAGGACACCCCTCATCCGAGGAGACCAGAGACCCCCCAACTCTGGAAGAAGGTGAAATACCCCAAACCCAAGAAGAGCAGGAGGAAGAAGAAGATGTGGTGGAGATTGGCACCACAACAGGTGAGTGTCTGCGACCACAGACACAGACAGAGATGGATGGTGGCAGATTTTTGAGACCTGTTTTTTTTTTTTATTTATCTCTTTTTAGGTGATCGTGAGGTTGTGGATCTGGAACGCTTTACTTCAGAAAGTGCCCAGATCTTGATCGGGGAGATCATGGGGTGTAATGCCGAACTGCAAAACATCCAGCAAAAAATCCATGATGTTATTAAAAAAAATAATAACATCATTGATGTTTTGGGGCGAATTTAAACCCCACAAAATCACTTTTTGGATTGTGGTTCAATCTTTTACATTTTTTTGCAATGTTTTGAAAAGCCAAATTTGGAGGATGCACACAGTGTGCCAACATGTGCTATCTGCCATCACGGGAGATCAATGGACGTGTTTTGGGGGAGCAACCCCTTCCTCAATTATAAAGTAGCGTTGAGGAAGGGCTTGCTCCCCCAAAACACGTCCCTTGATCCCCCCTGATGGCAGATAGCACATGTTGACATTGGGAAATTGGTGTGCATCTTCCAAATTTGGCTTTTCCAGGGGTGATTTCCCCCCATCTGAACGCTATATCAAACCCAGTTCCTATATACTGATGTCTGATATAGCCTTCAGGTTTTACCTAATGTGAACTTTGTAAGTTCAAGTTTTTTGGCTTTCTTGTTGGTTTTACACAGGCCTGTTTTATCTGAAATGGACATTTCGAATTTTGCTAATGCTACTGCAAAAATTGTTATACAACAAACATCTTGGTTTGTTTTAAAAACCTTTGGTAAATGCACATGTGATTGTGCAGGTATAAAAAAGTGGCTTACTCAAGAATGTGTTGATTATTGTCTCAACACTACAACACTTTTGGGGTGATGTAATAGCTGTTTCATGCAAAAGTGGGGGTTATTTCCTAAGGGCAAATCCTCTTTGCACTACAAGTGCAGTTTCAGTGCAGTTGCAAGTGCACTTGTAGTGAAATGTGTTTTTGCATTTAGTAAATAACACCCAACAGTGCTTTGTATAAGGTTACCCAATCACGACATTTTCTGCAGTCAAAACATTTCTGTCAGGGTCAGCTAAAACAAACACAAGCAGTAAATGTCCACAAAGATTTTCTTTTTTTTTTTTATTTGAAAAAGGCTTCACATATTGTCTGGCATATTGATAGCCCCCCTACCCGCAAAGAACTCCAGGTAGCGCAAGGTTACCCAATCACGACATTTTCTGCAGTCAAAACATTTCTGTCAGGGTCAGCTAAAACAAACACAAGCAGTAAATGTCCACAAAGATTTTCTTTTTTTTTAATTTGAAAAAGGCTTCACATATTGTCTGGCATATTGATAGCCCCCCTACCCGCAAAGAACTCCAGGTAGTGGGGCATATGTTTTTGCATTTAGTAAATAACACCCAACAGTGCTTTGTATAAGGTTACCCAATCACAACATTTTCTGCAGTCAAAACATTTCTGTCAGGGTCAGCTAAAACAAACACAAGCAATAAATGTCCACAAAGATTTTCTTTTTTTTTTTATTTGAAAAAGGCTTCACATAGTGTCTGGCATATTGATAGCCCCCATCCCCGCAAAGATCTACCGGTAGCGTAACCGGACATCACGGGCACTCAGGGAGGGCAAGCCAGGATGGCCACTTTCAAGCGCCGTCAGTGTGGTTTGATGTAGGATTCCGGCCTCAGGCCCAACTGAGCCAGCATAGTTGGCTCACCACCACTCTTCGGGCTCTGGCCAGCCGGTAATTAAAAACCCTCTGTTCCGGGGTGAGGGTCCTCATCGGGAATGGCCGGATCAGGTGGTCCCCCAGCGCAAATGCTTCATCAGCAACGAACACAAATGGGAGTCCTTCAACATTGTCCTCTGGAGCTGGCAAGTCCAAGCTGCCATTCTGGAGACGCCTGTAGAACTCCGTCTGGGCAATGACTCCACCATCGGACATCCGGCCATTCTTCCCCACGTCCACATACAAGAAGTCGTAATTAGCCGACACCACCGCCAACATCACTATACTATTAAACCCCTTGTAATTATAATAGTACGACCCCGAGTTGGGTGGTGGGACGATGTGGACGTGTTTCCCATCAATTGCCCCTCCGCAGTTAGGAAAGTCCCACCGCTGGGCAAAGTGGGAGGCCATAGTCTGCCATTCCTGTGGCGTGGAAGGAAACTGTTGAGGAAAAAACAATAAACATTACTATTTTTACTCCGAAACATGGCAAGCAGATTAGACACAAACATTATGGGGCAATCTCCAGATAGCATTTATTAAGGGGAATTTAACAAGGCCAAAGTATAAGGTACACCTATCATATTCCCCCTCCCCCCCTCTCATTGGCCATTTCTAACATTATGGGGTGTGTGGAAATCTTGGACAGGTAACCCTCTTCACTTCATTGAAAGATGAATGCCTAAATAATGGGTATTACTTTGAACAGCCCCTCCTTAGTTACACTATTGGCAGCCCACTGGACAGGTAAGAAGTGTCATAATACAAAGATATAAATACACATTGTACACATTTGAGGACATTTGGACATTCTGCTATTACCTATCAAGATAAAAATAGGATACAAAAACTTTAAACAGTACCATTGGAAAGTATACAGGCAGGCCCTTGCACTACATGCTTTGGGGAATTCAGCCATAAATCTGACCACAAAAGAGATGGGTATAGTGTGTATGGGTTTGGCAAAGTCAGCAGATAGATGATTGAGGATAGATAGAGAATTGGGATCAGCTGACTTAGCAGTTGGGGGAGGGAGGGTTACTAAAAATTATTTGGGGACGCCACAAAAAAAAACTCTGGCACTCTGCCTGAATTTAAATCAAAAATAACATTACCAAACATTTTAGGGGGTGTTTGGGGTAAAGCACAACTATGGAGCTGATAAAACACATTGTTAAGTGACTACATGAGGTGAATATAGGGCAGGAGACACCATGCTGGGGAGGTTAGTGAAGGGCAAATATGTATGAAGGACCTAAAATAATAATTACATAAAAATCCAGCATGCATGAGGACAAAGGGGACATTCACAGCATATTACAAGCATGGTAATTAGGGAATGAGGAAAGAAATACAATATATTATCAAACATTAAAGACAATAAAATGTGATATAAAAGGATAAAAATCTTACCTTCATATACTCCTTCTGCAGGACCTGTATGATGGCAGAACAGGTCTCTGGGATAATGATCCCCAGAGCCTGGGGGGAGATGCCTGTCGAGAACTTGAGGTCCTGCAGACTTCTCCCTGTGGCCAAATACCGCAGGGTAGCGACCAACCTCTGCTCCGAAGTGATGGCTTGCCTCATGCAGGTATCCTGCCTGGTAATATAGGGGGTCAGCGAAGCCAACAAACGGTGAAACACGGGGTCCGTCATCCTGAGAAAGTTCCTGAAATCATCAGGATTATTCTCACGGATCTCACGGAGCAAAGGCATATGAGAGAACTGGTCACGCTGAAGCAACCAATTCTTGGTCCATGAACTCCTCCCCAACCTGTTCATGGACTGGACTTATGTCAAGGTCAGGACCCCAACACCAAGCCCCCGCACAGCACGAACTCTACGAGGAGTACGCATACGAAACATGGCTAGAAAACGGTCAGCTGCTCAGAACGAAGTAACAGAATGCACTGAAGAACAGCAAGGCCTGTGAAGAGCGACCTGAAAAACAGCAACGAGCAGGCAAGATCACACAGAAAACTCTGATACGAACTGACTGCACGCACTGAAGAGCAGATACAAACCCACAAGCACAAACTGAATGGCAGAAAACGATCTGAAAGCCACGAGTCTGAAAAAGCGCGAATCGTCTCTCACCAAACTTTTACTAACACGAGATTAGCAAAAGGAGCCCAAAGGGTGCCGCGCTTGGTTCTGAACCGGCCTTTTCTAGTCTCGTCATACGTAGTGCACGTGACCGCGTGGTTGGCGATCGGAAGTTTGAGCCAACATCCGTCGGAAAAAATCCTAGAATTTTGTTGTCGGAATGTCCGAACAAAGTCCGACCGTGTGTACGCCCTATTAGTCCGTTTGAATTTTTGACAGAAAAAGTCTGATGGGGCATACACACGGTCGGAATATACGATGAAGAGCTCCCATCGGACTCTCTGTCGGAAATTCCGCTCGTGTGTACGTGGCATTAGAGTCTGAGATCACATCTGAGGAATTACATGCAGCCTTAGCTCAAACAAAACCACAGAAGGCGCCGGGGCCTGATGGCTTCACTCTGACTTATGACCATGCCTTCTCGACCCCTCTGACGACACATTTTTTGACATTTCTTGACAGCTTACAACGCCCTGAAAGGGGAGGGTTTCATGCTGGCGGACTCACTGAGGGCTTATATATCTCTTATACCCAAAGAAGGGAAGGACCTGTCCCAGTGTGGAAATTATCATCCAATCGCGCTCTCAACGTGGATTTAAAGCTCTTCTCAAAAATTTTGTCAAACTGACTTATACTGCACATCCCGAAATTGATTCATTTAGATCAGGCGGGTTGCATGCCGATGAGAGAAGCAAGGGACACTGTTAGGGTCCTTAACCTTATCCATACGGCAGGTTCCACCAGAAGGCCCTTTCTCTTGCTTTCAACAGACGCTGAGAAGGCCTTCGACCTTCGGCCTTGGATCACATTGGATTAGGCGCCAATATGCTTGGATGGATCCTATCGCTTTATTCTACCCCTTCGGCAGCTGTATAGGTAAATGAATGGCGCTCAGACTTTTTTACAATCTCAAACGGGACGAGACAGGATTGCCCCCTGTCTCCCCTCATTTTTATTCTGACCCTAGAGTCTTTTCCTGTGCTACATAAGAGATGACCCTAATATCACGGGCGTGCTGAAATCCTCTGGGCACCATAAAATTGCGGCCTATGCCGATGACTTGATCTTTTTTGTCTCCAATCCACGGGTTTCACTTCCCAATATCCTATCACTTCTCCGCCTCCAGAAGACATGAAAAACCATCCCCTGATTGGTGCTACTCTTGCAGTAGTTAGGTCGACCTTCCACAATTCGGGTCTTTCATCGTTACCCTCCTCTATGACCCCTGTTATAGGAAATCAAGCAGAAGGATGAGGCAGCTGACTCGATCAGGGAAATATCATTTAGTTGATGTATGGCCACAGGAGGTGCTCCTTTCGCAGACAGCTATTTCCAGGCTCTCAGACCCACCACTGGATAGTCTAAGCACCAACCAACTCAGACATTTCCTGCAGTTTCTGCAGAAGGCGCCATATACCCCACGTGATCTCACCCCCTTTGAATCATTATGCAATGCGGGGAAATCTTCCCAACACACGTTGTCTCTGCTATATAACTACTTGACAACCCAGACTGATGAACCAGCACCTGACGTTTGTTCGCAATTGGGAAAAGGACTAAGGGATTCAGTTTACACCACGGCAGGTGGAAAAAATCCTAATTCTGGCACATAAGTCCTCCATGGTGAACCAATACCAGGAGACTGGGTATAAAATTTTATCCCGATGGTATAGAGTCCCTTACATACTTCACAAAATGGGTGAGGCTGCTCCTGATAAGTGCTGGCGGTGTAACGCGGAAGGTGGTACGATTTACCACATCTTTTGGTCCTGTCCCAGCCTGAGACCTTTTTGGGAGGAGGTAACAACAACCATTAAAAATTTGACCTCTGTAGAGTTGAAAAGTAACCCGGCCGCATGTCTCCTACACCTGACAGAGAGACCTATTCGGAAATATAGGAAGGCAATCACGAAGCAGCTCCTCAATGCAGCAAGGGAATGTATCCCTGAGTTGTGGAGAAAACCTCAACCACCAACCAGGGTCCTGTGGTACTCCAAAGTCAATTATATTCTCTGTATTGAGGAATTGACAGCTACTCTTCATAATATGGAAGAACAATTCC
Organism: Lithobates clamitans; assembly: GCA_037952925.1. Classification (NCBI taxonomy): domain Eukaryota; kingdom Metazoa; phylum Chordata; class Amphibia; order Anura; family Ranidae; genus Lithobates; species Lithobates clamitans. Next base: position 4,214,103 of record JBBGZY010000270.1, on the reverse strand, counting down.
GAGACAAGTGGAGGCCCTGGAGATATTTTGCATGCACAAATGCGTACCTGCAGGAGGTAGCCCGCTCCAAAGTCCGATTGGACTAATTTACCAAAATGCAGAGCAATGTACTGGGGCGTCTGTTAACTTTGCGGGAGTACGATACCCCTTCCTCCCCTCCTTTTTTTTTCTTCTCCCCCCCCTTCTCTTTCTTTTCTCTCTTGTGTCGATGCTATGTCTCGGCATTTCAGGGGTTGTAGAACTGTAGTGATTATAGAAATTTGTGTTTTTTCAGTCTATGTATGTTACATGATATTACTAGATTCACCCCCTTAATTGATGAATCTCCATAGTTAGGTTAGCATGGTATATGTATACTTGTTTACGAAAATGACGTGACTTGGTGTACTTGTGGAACTTTGACATAAATAATAAAGGAATAAAAAAAAAAAAAAGAGTAAAAATGTAAGTGCAATAAAAATTATAGTAATAGATAATTCAATACAAATGCGTATGTATACAAATATATAAATCAATAGTAGGATTAAATCAAAGGATCTGGAAGGATTATTGGTATGGTCAAAATAATAATTAAAACAATCAATGCATCTAAAAAAATTCTAAAAAATTCATTAGGATAATAGGATGGACATATAAATATAATAAATTCATAAAAATACAAGGCAATTTTTACTAATAAAAATCATTTTAGAATTCAATGATATAAAGACACATGAATAAAAAAAAACAATCATAATAATAATGGGGCAAGAGCATCTAAATGAATGCATCCGTGAGGACACATAGAGCACAAGGCCAAGATCATAATGGTCAGATATAGAGGGTACTATTACTATATATGTGCACATACATATACACATATATATGCATGTGCACATATGGGCACGCACATGCATACATGCAAATGTGCACACACATGCACACAACCACACATGCATACATGCACGTGTGGAAGACATGAAAACATCTCTGGATGACTGTATATTTTGTGTAACTATTTAGATACTTAGTTACTTACCACCCTGCAGAGGGAGGTGGTGTAATCCCCCCAAGGAAAATGATTGCGATGAGGAAAAAAAAAAATGGTAGGAATGGGAAGGGAAAGGTAAGAAGGGGAAGGGTGATGGAAGAGAAAAGGGGGGTGGAGGTGGGGAGAAAAGGTAAAAAAACAGAATGTGAAAGGGAAAGGGAGGAAAAAAAAGAGAAAAAAAAGCACCCTCCTGGTCACTACTAAGCATTTGAGTCGGTGTGAGAACAGTGGAGCGTATATGTACATCAGCCCCTGTAGCATACCGCGCTTTTGTTTACTCAGAGAGCAACCCTGATGCCTGATACCTATTTTGTCTCTAAATTATATTCTCTTTTTCTTTTTTGAAGGGATAGAGGAGTGGAGGCGCGGAGGCAATTGCTGCCACTTGCCTACTCGCGCATACACGCCTGAGAATTGGAATTGGACTATCTCGGCACTTGGTAATAAGTCACAGTTGATAAAGCATAAAGTATATAAATTTTAATAACTACATTACAAAAATACAAAATAATATATACAAACAATATTAAAAACAATTGTATACACCCCAATTAACAAGATTACTAACGGGTGACCCCGTAAAGTTTCTGTAGAAGAGGGGTATACATGAGATTTCTCAACCGGTTTCGCGGTAAGGATCGCTTCTTCAGGAGGGGTGGTCTATAAAACAATTAATATTTTTATAGAAATATGAAAAAAATACAGCAAAATGATGTTAAAACAACATGATACATTAGATGATAATAAAGTAGAAGACTAGCTCACCCACTCAGGTGGGATCAATGAAACGACAGGACCCAAAACAAATCCCCCCCCAAGGCGGACACGGGGGATTGTAAAAATTTGTGAATTGCTTAGCCACCAAAACCCCTCCCTTCACTTCCTCCCCCTTCCTTCCCTCCCTCCTATATCCAGGTACAGTGGATATAAAAAGTCTACACACCCCAAATGTCAGGCTTCTGTGATGTAAAAAAATTGAGACAAAGATAATGAATTTCAGAAATAAACTGTACAACTCAGTTGAACAACAAACTGAAATCTTTTAGGTGGAATGAAGTAAAAAAAATAAAACATAATAATAATATGGTTGCATAAGTGTGCACATGGTACTTTACTATTGGTCCAAGACTCCAAGCTGTTCATTGAGCTTAGTACTTCTGACAAGAAGTGAGAGGCACTGTGAGCTCATGCTCTCAGTCTGCTGCAGAGTGTGTCAACTTCTATTTAAAGCTCTGTATTTAGCTTCTGACAGGCTGCGCAAGAAGCCCCATATCTCTGGAACCATAGGTCATAGGAGCCAGTGGTGGGGTAGGACTTGGGCTACATACCCCCTAAATTTGGGGTCTCTGTGACCCCAGGTCTCCGTGTTACGACCCTCGATTTTTTTTTATGTTAATGGAAGGTGAGGCCCTGCCTCCCCTGACTGCACATCCCTGGTGCACACCTTTAAAACTAATACTTTGTTGAAGCACCTTTTGATTTTTTTTATACAGCACTTCAGTCTTTTTGGGTATGAGTCCATCAGCATGGCACATCTTGACTTGGCAATATTTGCCAACTCTTCTTTGCAAAAACACTCCAAATCTGTCAGATTGCAAGGGCATCTCCTGTGCACAGCCCTCTTCAGATCATCCCACAGATTTTTAATGGGATTCAGGTCTGGGCTCTGGCTGGGGGCCATTCCAAAACGGACCATGGCTTTTGCTGTAGGATGCACTAAGAAAATGTCAGGGAAGACCTACTAGAACAGCTGAACTTTATTTGGGGTTAATCAAAGGCACTTTAAATGATGGCAGGCGTGTACTGACTGCTATATAACATGAGTTTGAATATAATTGCTTAATTCTGAATACAGCTACATCCCCAGTTATAAGAGGATGTGCACACTTATGCAACCATATTATTTTAGTTTTTTTATTTTTACTCCCCCCCCTAAAATATATCAGTTTGTTTTTCAATTGATTTGTACAGTTTATAGGTCACAATAAAGGTGGAAACAGTTCTGAAATGATTTATCTTGGTCTCAAATTTTTTACATCACAGAAACCTGACATTTTTAACAGGGGTGTGTAGACTTTTAAAATCCACTGTGCCTGTCCACCTATTGTTAATTTATTTGTCCATATTCCATTGTCAATAATTTTGATGCATTGTCCCTTTATGTAAACATTACTGCTTCAAAATAAATAAAAATAAAAATAAATAAAATAAAAATTATTGAAAGATAAAAATAATGACAGTAACATTTAAAGCAAGCTGGTACTGTTATTCTTTTGCATAAAATGTGGTGTTTTGCTACTATCCTGTACATTTTTAGCTATGCTGCCGTTTCAATTGATAAAAAGAAAAAACTGAAATTTTTGTACATGAAGTAATATAACAGGCAATATGAGAGCAATAACCGCGCAATAGTCCATACAGCAACAGTTCTTAGGGTGAGGTGGTAGGAGGCAGCTATCCTCAGAGAAAATCCAGCTCTGTAAGTAGATTAAAGAAGGGGGAGAGACACAGGAAGCTGAGCGTAGTGTATTAAATGCGATTTATTAGTAAAGTAAGTAATGCACTTACAAGAAATAACATAAAAACAGGCTCATCTGTAAATAGTGGTGTCTGCAGGTGTAGATCAGCATCTAAAACTAGTGTCCACAGATCTGGCAGATGACTGGGGAAGCCTCAATACGTCCTGTGGCCACCAGGAAGTCGGTCCGGGCTGCCATGGAGCACAGGGGGATGACTTCACCAGGAAGCAGAGAGACACCAGGGGAGGAACAACTGGATAAAAGAGGCTACGCGCTCTGAGCATCAGCTCCTTCTACAGGCCTAGGGGGGAAGTGCTGGAATGGTGGTATTTATCTGTATGGGTTGGTCGTAGGACAACAGGCTCCAGCACACCTGATGGTCATGTGATCACTAATCACAAAATGGGTTGGCCAGATACCTTTTGGCTGGCCAAAGACCAGAGCACTTTTTGCGATTCGGCACTGCGTCGCTTTAACTGACAATTGCACGGTCGTGCAACGTGGCTCCTAAACAAAATTAACGTCCTTTTTTTCCCAAAAATAGAGCTTTCTTTTGGTGGTATTTGATCACCTCTGCGTTTTTTTGTTTTTTTTGCGCTATAAACAAAAAAAGAGTGACAATTTAAAAATATTATTTTTTACTTTTTGCTATAATAAATATCCCCAAAAAATATATAAAAAGACATTTTTTTCCCTCAGTTTAGGCTGATACGAATTTCTCTACATATTTTTGGTTAAAAAAAATCACAATAAGCGTATATTGATTGGTTTGCGCAAAAGTAATACCGTCTACAAAATAAGGGATAGTTTTATGGCATTTTTATTAATTTTTTTGCTACTAGTAATGGCGGCGATCAGTGATTTTTATCGTGACTGTGACATTATGGCAGACACGTCGGACAATTTTGACACATTTTTGGGACAATTGGCATTAATACAGCGATCAGTGCGATTGATTACTGTAAAAATGTCACTGGCAGTGAAGAGGTTAACACTAGGGGGCAGTGAAGGGGTTAATGTGTGACCTAGTTTGTGTTCTAACTGAAGGGGGATGGGGACTGTGCAGGGAAACTAACAGATCGCTGTTCATACTCTGTATGAACAGATGATCTGTCAGTTCTCCCCTCAGGGAAACCGGAAACTGTGTGCCCCGAGCGATCGCGGGAGCCCATCGGTGATCGAGACCGCCAGGCACTCCCATCGGCTCGGGGAAATAAAAAGAAGGGGGATGGAGCCCACAAAATTCATAATATATATATATATTTATTTATAAAAATATCTCTCATAGTCACAACATGTATACACGTATAAATAGCGTATACACACCCGTGTATTAAATTAAAAAAAATATTATAAAATAATAATAATAAAAAAATAAAAACCAATAAAAGCTTTCACAAGATCAATAAAAGACATTGTTAAACAAATGACAATTAGATTGGCCATATATGCACATACATACATACATACATATATGCACACACATATGCACACATATATATATACATATATACAACCATGCGCACGTACACAAAACAATAATAATGACCTTCATAGCTACAATAAAATATGTATAGAGAGATGGTATTTTGGGAATATAGTGTGTGTATATATATATATGGGATGGGATATATATACATGGGATGACCAAAACCCTTCCTAGAGCTGGCCGTCCGGCCAAACTGAGCTATCAGGGGAGAAGAGCCTTGGTGAGAGAGGTAAAGAGGAACCCAAAGATCACTGTGGCTGAGCTCCAGAGATGCAGTCGGGAGATGGGAGAAAGTTGTAGAGAGTCAACCATCACTGCAGAGTTTGCTAAAAAAACACCTGAAGGACTCCAAGCAAGATGGTGAGAAATAAGATTCTCTGGTCTGATGAGAGCAAGATAGAACTTTTTGGCCTTAATTCTAAGCGGTATGTGTGGAGGAAACCAGGCACTGCTCATCACCTGTCCAATACAGTCCCAACAGTGAAGCATGGTGGTGGCAGCATCATGCTGTGGGGGTGTTTTTCAACTGCAGGGACAGGACGACTGGTTGCAATCGAGGGAAAGATGAATGCGGCCAAGTACAGGGATATCCTGAGCGAAAACCTTCTCCAGAGTGCTCAGGGCCTCAGACTGGGACGAAGGTTTACCTTCCAACAAGACAATGACCCTAAGCACACAGCTAAAATAACGAAGGAGTGGCTTCACAACAACTCCGTGACTGTTCTTGAATGGCCCAGCCAGAGCCCTGACTTAAGCCCAATTGAGTATCTCTGGAGAGACCTAAAAATGGCTGTCCACCACCAGGGCCAGTGCAAGGATTTTTGACACCATAGGCGAAATTTTATTTTGCCGCCCCCTTTGGCTCCTCCACCGACTCCACCCTTTTTGCCAGTGTTAAGTAGTTTGATTCAACCCTCTAACTGCCACAACTGAAAACAGCAGGATCAGATCCCATGAAGAAGATAAGAAAGCCAAGGATCATCTTGTCCAGGTAGCAACTTAGGCCCCTTTCACACTGGGACAGGAGGTGCGTCGGTGGTAAAGCGCCAGTATTTTTAGCAGCGCTTTACCGTCAGTATTCAGCCACTAGCAGGGCAGTTTTACCCCCCGCTAGTGGCCGAGAAAGGGTTAAAAACCACCGCAAAGCGCCTCTGCAGAGGCACTTTGCCATTGGTATAGCCGCGGTGCCCCATTGATTTCAATGGGCAGGAGCGGTGGAGGAGCAGTATACACACCGCTCCTTCACCGCTTCAAAGCTTATGAAAATGTGGTTTCTGTAACCCACTTCTACTTGTAAAAAAATAGTTGCAATGTGAAGTGCTCAAAAGATATGTGTATACAACACACTTACTGTGCATAAAGATTATCTAATAATATTTTTAGATCAACAAAATGTTATCAAAATACATAAAATTGCACCTATATGAGGCTGGGACCAAAACACAAAATGAACCCCAAAATATATTTTATTTTAATGAAAAGCGATACAAATACTGAAAAGCGATACAATTAAATTAAATTAAAAACACAGTCCACTTTAATGCAAAGATAGTCACTGGCTGCCTTCAGGAAGAGGCATTATATATCAGTGTACTCTGTACAGCTCTGCACAGCACAGGAAAATGCATTGTTCCTGTGATGAAAAGTGTAAGAAAAGGTTGGAAACATGCAAAGAGAAGGAAGGGGAGATTGTCCCTGAATGTGCTCCTGGAAACGAGAGCCATTCTCCCTGCAAAGGGTGATTTTCTAGAAGATGTTCTGTATGCTGAGCTGGGGTTAGGAAGAGAGAGAGGTCGGAGGGGGTCAGTGGAAGTGCACACACTCACATGGAATGCTCCTGGAGGCTCTCTGGCTCACTCAGCAGTATATCAGTGTGGATGTCGGCTGCTTCTTTTTAATTTTCCCGCCCCCATCTCCTTCACAGATGGAACACACGAGCCGGGAGGGAGGGGCGAGAGAAGGGATGTGTGTGAAGCTGCTCAGGATAGGCTGCAGGCATGCTGGAGGTGGAGTTGGACGAAGCAGTGTGAGGAATGGATCCCCTCCACATAGGACAGCTACACTTCCCGAGCCATCACCTGCCCTGTCCGCACACAGGGACAGACAGAGAGCAGAGGACGGAGCGGCCATCAGAGGAGGAAGGGGGAGGAGAGGAGCAAGTGGATGGGTTTTCCGGGGATGAGAACTAATTTCTGCACCCCTCACTTACTTCTTCCGCCGGCTTGTCACTTTTGCCAGATCCTTCCACACCTCCTCCCTCCCAGGTGCTGTGGCTGCGATCTAGGCGGCAGTGCGCCCTAGGCGACTGCCTAGTCTGCCTAGTGGTAGCACCGGCCCTATCCACCAATGTTTACCATCCAACCTGACAGAACTGGAGAGGATTTGCAAGGAGGAATGGCAGAGGATGCCCAAATCCAGGTGTGAAAAACTTGTTGCATCTTTCCCAAAAAGACTCATGGCTGTATTAGATCAAAAGGGTGCTTCTACTAAATACTGAGCAAAGGGTTTGAATACTTAGGACCATGTGATATTTCAGTTTTTCTTTTTTAATAAATCTGCAAAATTGTCTACAATTCTGTGTTTTTCTGTCAATATGGGGTGCTGTGTGTACATTAATGAGGAAAAAAATGAACTTAAATGATTTTAGCAAATGGCAGCAATATAACAAAGAGTGAAAAATGTATGGGGGTCTGAATACTTTCCGTCCCCACTGTATATATATATATATATATATATATATATAATACCCACATGCAAAACACATGTATAGCTAGCCATAGGTCTGATGAAACATTGTTGAGGTGTGCAGATGGAGAAATCCATGTACACATCACAACAAGGTGCAAGTGTACACGTATACATGTGCATGCACACCAAAAAAGCACATACACAAGAATGATTCTATGATGATTCTACAAACTATTTTGGACAGCTGTAATGACCTACACTACCTATTTAGTTACCTATTCAGTTACTTACCCCTAATGCCTAAATGGGCACTCTTTGAAATAATACACTTCCCCTAAAGCCCTAAAGGTTGTAAACAACTCCTTTATATTATCTAGCTGAAGGCAAAAAAATATTTTTTTACATAATTGGGTTTATTCTGACCCACCTTCTGTTTCTTTATTTTTTGAAAATTATTTGAATGTATTCCACCAGTAATAGATGGAGGCCTCTATTAACAAGGAAGTCCAATTAGAAACATGTTTTATTGTCTGGGAATCAATTATACAAACAATATTATCTGTTACTAAACAACCAATAGCACAATGCTTTTGATATACCCAATGGTATTTAAAGCAGAGTTCCACCCAAAAATTGCACTTTCGCTTTTCGGATCCCTCCCCCCTTCCAGTGTCATATTTGGCACCTTCCAGGGGGGGGGGGGAGGGGGCAGATACCTGTATAATCCAGGTATTTGCTCCCACTTCCGGGCATAGATCACCGCAGTATCCGCAGCTATCTACGTCATGTCTGGCCTCTCCTCTGCCCCCCCCCCCTCCCCGCTGTCTTCTGGGAGACACACAAGTCCCAGAAGACAGCAGGGACCAGTGAGATCGCTTAGCGTGACTTGCGCATGTGCAGTAGGGAACCAAGCTGTGAAGCCATAAGGCTTCCCTTCCTGATTCCCTTACTGAAGATGCCAGCGCCTCCACCTGGGAGCCAGGGGACATATCGGCTTCGGGTGAGGAGATTGCGGGTGCCCTGGGCAGGTAAGTGTCCACATATAAAAGTCAGCAGCTGTAGTATTTGTAGCTGCTGACTTTATTTTTTTTTTTTTGACGGAACTCCGCTTTAACCAGACAATGACCCCCCCCCCATTTACTATCTCCCTTTCTGACCCACTTACAGGTGATACTCCTCTTGTTTCAGGCCTGTTGCTATTCCAAGGAAAAGAGGTATGCAGCTGCGTACCCCTTCCTGCTCTTGATTATTGAAGGTCAGTTGAGTTAGTCATTTAACAGATTAGAATTTCTTAGCTTTCTAGGGGGTTTTAATTTATAGACAGGTGACAGAAGTTGTGTGTTCTTATGGTCAAATATGGTAGCCTTTACTATATCATTGGTATTATGATTGTATGATTATGCAATAATTTTCTCCCAAATGTTGTGGCCAGGCATGTACTGGCCATCGGGACTACCGGGAGTTTCCCAGTGGGCCGATGGCTCAGTGGGCCGGTTTCAGTGACAGGCAGCCTGTCAAAGTAATGGCTGCATGGCTTGTGCAGCCATTAATTTGAGCACCGCTGTACTGCCCAGGGGCAGGCTGGGCCAGGGGCAGGGTGGAAATTTCCCCCCCAGGCCTCCTACCTTATCTTCAAAACTGCCACTGCCTGTCTGCTATTTCTTTTTCCCTGTGCAGGGTAGAAGTCACCGTGGTGGCTGCTGACTGGCTAGCTGTCTGCTGCGCTACATTCTGGGAGTTGTAGTCTGGACCGCGCTCAAGTTCCTGCTGGTGGTGGGTGGAACTGAGCAGTGCAGCAAACTGGAATGAAAAATAGTTATTCCCGCGCTATCATGTGTGGGTATATGAAGGGATGGAAAAGCTGCTTGCACCGAATAGGGTCCCAATCGACCCTGTACTAGCAGAAAACTCAATGAAAGATATGGTGCTGCGCCAATCCTATAATAGACTGACACTGCTGCTAAAGGTAGCAGTATACATAGAGATCCCTAATGGGAGACTGCGTGAACTGATTGTGTTTCACAACAACACAATATCAAACTAGTGGGCATAAATAAAGTGCCAAGTGCAAAAGCAGTGTATAAGTAATAAAATTAAAATACCAATAAATTAACATACTAATACATAACAGGTAATAGTGCGTATTATATTCAAAAGGTGACACAGTGCAGAGCGATTAAGTGCAAACTAATGCAATACTAGGAGTGTAATGCTCATCTAAGGGCACAAGGTAGAAGTATATGCTAATAGATTTAAAACATTAGTACATTAATGAATAAATAATGGTGCAAAGTAAATACAAACGGTGAAAAAAGTGCAGCGCAATACAGTGCAGAGTAATGCAATAATGTGTGTCATGCACATATAAGAGCACACTGTAATACCAGCATGTCCAATGTGAAAATAATCGCAGTGACAAATCTTCCAATGGAAAAACGCCAAATAAATCATATATAAATAAATAAATAAAGGTGCCTAGTGCAATAAAACAGATGACAGAGGTTCAGTCCATATTGTGCTAATAAAACATCCAGTGACTTCACACCAAGCAAGATAATTCTCCACAGAGCATATAGTAGGGTAGACGGACACCGTGAGGTGTGTAAACCTGATATTGTTTTGTTGTGAAACACAATCAGTTCACGCAGTCTCCCATTAGGGATCTCTATGCATACTGCTACCTTTAGCAGCAGTGTCAGTCTATTATTGGATTAGCGCAGCACCATATCTTTCACTGAGTGCAGCAAACTACAACTCCCAGGAATCTTAGAGGCAGCCAGAGGCAGGGCGTGCGGCACGCCAGGGGACACATCACAAACGTCATGTGACTCACTCAGATTGTGGGCTGGGCGCTGTCCTAGTTTTGAGGACAGTGAATGAGAGAGCAGCCACCAGCTTACTTTGAGTCAGTGAGACGAGCAGCTTACCCATCCACTGCACTCCCGGGATCTTTGGACAGGAGGCAGGCAGAGGCAGCTTGGAAGTTGTCATCATCCCCCCAAGAGGCTGTGCAAGGACCTGCTGAAGTGAGAGAGAGACCCTGACCCCCCCAGCTGACCCCCACATCCCATCCCCCCCCCCATATACTCCATTTACCCTGCCCTGGTGTCCTGCCCACCACCCAGTAACGTCAAAATAGGAAATAGCCCTCAACACTCTCTTTCTGTCAGGTCCTGTGCTGGCCATGGCCTGTGAGTCCTGCTGGCCATGACCTGTGGGCAGTGGATTCAGAAGGGTGGCTGACCTGGGCTATGCCCCCGAGTGGGCCCCTAAGAAGCTTTGGGTCTCCGCATTACCAATGACCATTATTAGCCCCGAGTCCCAAGGCCTGGGGTTGGCTGGGAACTCGAGGCTATTGCCTGCCTGCCCTGGGGCCGTTTTCGGGTCGAACCTGGGTGGGTGCACGCCAGGCTGCCTTTGAAGTGAAGGGGGGGTGAGCACTGCCGGTTTACACAGAGCGGGGATTTCCATCTCCCGCTTTCCCAGCGTGGACGATATATCATATACTGCATATTCTTGCTTACTAAATAAAATTATAAAAATGTATAGTTTCAATATATATGTATTCGGGAAAATATGAAATATTGCACATTTTCATCTACAAGTATTTCTAAGGCCATACTAGTTTTTATAGTGGGGACACAAAAAAGTAAGAAAAAAATCAGTCTTAAAAAGCTGTGAAAGGAACAGGTGCCTCTAATGGAAGATTTCCCCAATATTCCTGTTCTGATGACAACTGTATAATCTTTGATCTTGCTGGCAATGGTCTCCAGGAGGCTGATTTATAATGATATACTGTGCAGAATTTCTTAATAGCACGGTCTGTATTTTGTGACCCTTTTATAAAATAAATGCTGTGGTATTTAGTCTGAGGTACTTCACTGAGTTATTTCTGCTCAGAAATTGGAGGAGAGCCAATCATAAGAGGTCACATAATTGGTTCGCCCAGCTTTGGGGTTTTTTTTACAACTTCTGGTAATTTTTACAGAAATATGGCGTCTAATCACACTCAGGATGCAGATTCACTGTGACGAAAACTGAACCAGGTAGCATGGCATAGCTTCAGCTCTGCTCTCCAACCACAGGAGAGGTCCCTAAAAAATTAAGCCCACTAGGGGGTGAAAATCAGGGCCGATCTCACTCAGGACACAGACTCGCTGTGGCCAAAACTGAACCAAACAGTATGGGATGGCTTCAGTTCTGTTTTCCACCTGCAGGAGAGGTCCCTCAGATGAGTTTAGTAGGCTTGGTCAACGAGGGACCTCTCCTGTGGGTGGAGAGCAGAGCTGAAACCATCCCATACTAATTGGTTCAGTTTTGGTAACGGTTAGGCTGGGTTCACACTAGTGTGCTGTGCGAGATCGCATGTGATTTGTACCGCACTGCAGTGCAAATCACATACGATGTCTGTGTGGTGCAAATTCAGCCATACAGATTGTATGGCTGAATTCTCATTCGGACCAAAGTCGTGCAGGACCCTTTTTTTGGTCTACACCAGAATGGGATCGCATGGGTGTTCACACCCATGCGATCAGATTCATGTCCAAACTGACAGTTTGCACTGTGATATGTGAACCGATCTTTGTATTGACACCCGCAGTGGTTTGCATATGGCAGTGTGAACTGCCTGTGAGTTGGGTGCGATGCGGGAACCCATGCTGGATTCGCACGGGTTCTCGCATCGCACCAGTGTGAACCGAGCCTGAGTCTGCATCCTGAGTGCAATCAGCCAACATTTTTCTATAGCATATTGAAGCTTTTTTGTACGATCTGCACTGGCTCATGTTGGCCAATATGAGTGATAGTGGCATTTGAGTGGTACTGTTTAATGTTTTGTTCTATTTATTTTTATTGCACTCCATCTAAAAACTCCCGAAGCCAGTGGAGCACAATGTTAAGTACCCCGCTGTGTTTTAAAAGTTGCATGCATGTCAGACATTTGTGAATACAGCCAAGAACTGCACAGGCACTAGGATAATCTCTGAGCTAACATCTAATGCCCCGTACACACGGTTGGATTTTCCGATGGAAAATGTCCGATCGGAGCGTGCTGTCGGAAATTCCGACCGTGTGTGGGCTCCATCGGACATTTTCCATCAGATTTTCCGACACACAAAGTTTGAGAGCAGGATATAAAATTTTCCGACAACAAAATCAACAAAATCAAACAAAAAATTCCGATCTTGTGTACACAAATCCGACGGATAAAGTGCCACGCATGCTCAGAATAAATAAAGAGATGAAATCTATTGGTCACTGCCCCGTTTATAGTCCCGATGTACGGGTTTTACGTCACTGCGTTTAGAACAATCGGATTTTCCGACAACTTTGTGTGACCGTGTGTATGCAAGACAAGTTTGAGCCAACATCCGTCGGAAAACATCCTAGAATTTTGTTGTCGGAATGTCCGAACAAAGTCCGACCGTGTGTACGGGGCATTAGTCCACCAAGTAGAAGTTGAACCTGGTTATCACTAGAACAAAGATAGCTTCATTTTTCTGGAGAGGAAACCAGAGGAGTCAGGAGAGTACTGTAATGTCTTTGGGAGATAAAAAAATGTTTGTAAGTGTAATACTTACACATCACTGAGTAAGCATGCATGCTCATAAAAAATTTAAATTGAACACAAAGATACAGTGTACTATATAACTATGTTTAATAATTCATTCATTAATCGGATAATTCTTTCAGTTAAACAGCAAGCATTTGCCAATGTTTCTGATCTCTTCCCTATTCTTGTTAAGTTCCACAGACTGGCAAAGAAAGCTGTTTTTATTGCCATATAAAATACATCAAATTTATTTAAAACTAGATGCAATGAAAGTGTGCAGTCGGTGTGTGTAGTATGAGTTTTTTCCTTGCAGCGTGCCACGCTCTAATCTTACCACCTGCTCTATCTGCTGCATAAATTAGATGTCTCAGGAGAGCTACGGACACTGATTGGTCTATCTTGTTGCTATGACAACCATTTTCTCTCAGCTATATGATTTACACAGCACTTTACAGCTCATCAGAGATTCAGCAGGCACAAACACAGTGTATATATTTTCAGGTCCTGTGGGATATCAATACTTAACATCAGATTATTTGTTGAGATAAAATTATATGTGTCTAATGTGAAATAAATATTACTACAGCCGAAGGGATGTTTAGGGAAAAACGACTGTACCAGTGATAAGGTTGGTTTATGTGAGGATAACATATGGCAACATAGATTCAAAGTGTAAACATGGAGCATATGAAGGATTGTAGATACATAAAATGGACAACAGGTGTATGAAATAATCAGTAGTACTTCTCCGAACTGGCTAAGAAAAAAAGATGTCTTTTTTTTTTTAATATTAGTATTTAAAGCCATTGGGGTAACCGCTTCCCTGAGAGTGTGGACAGCTATTCCTGAGATCTTAAAAGGTCTAACTCATTGTATCTTGACATACCTGCCAATCGAAACCATTGCATTCCTACTTCCAGATCTACAACTAAAGCCTTTGACAACAGCAGGTATTCATACCATAGGAGAACTCTTTGCTTCATCAAACTTGAGGTCCTTTGCAAACCTCCAAGCCACATATGGCCTTTCTCCTAGATCATTCCATGTATACCTCAGGATCAGATCCCTGCTTTCTAAAATACGCTGGAGTACACAAGACGAGATCTTGTCCCCTCTACTACAATTCTATGAATCGCATAACAAACTACTCAAAAGCATCTCGTACATCTATGGTTTCTTTTCACAATCATCAGAAGACTCCATTCAGACTCAAATATTACAATGGTCCACACTTATACCCTTCCCCATCACCGGACCAATGGTACAAAGCACTATCACTACCTTTACGGCTTTCTCATTGTACCACACATTGGGAATCTCTACAAAAACTTTTTCAGCAATGGTACTATATTCCTACCAGGCTTGCTAAGATCTTCCCTAATACTTCCCATTTATGTTGGAGAAATTTCGGCCTCTCAGGATCCCTCTTCCACATACGGTGGGAATGCCCAGTCATTAAAGGCTTTTGGACTCAAACAAAGAAACTAATGCAGTCAGTCATCCCTATGATAACCAAATTATCATCGCTGGATCCAGAGGCGTAGCTTGACGCTTGTGGGCCCCGATGCAAAAGTTGACCTGGGCCCCCCACTACTTCCAATGTGCGTGCACATACATCCACCACACACCAAGATACTCAAAGTGGCTTAAGAGTTTTCAGTTCCCAGAGTTCCTCTTTACATCAGAGGACAGGGATCACCGCTGGATAATCAGAGGACAGGGACCCCTGGCAGGTCATTTGGCCCCCCACTAGACAGAGCTGAAATCACATTCCTTTACACACAGTCTGTCAGTCTTCACAGGGTGTATCTGGCTTTTATGTTGCCCTTCTGACCTGTGAAATTCTCTGGTCAGAACGGCAGTGTAGTTGCAGTAGGCAGATACACCCTGTGCAGATCATGGCAAACTGGTTTTGTTGTAAAGGAATGTGATTTCAGCCCTACGGAGGAGGAACAGTATAGAGTGCTGTAATGGGAAAGGAGCTCAGCGGCATAGCATACAGGGTGGAGGGGGTGGTCAGGGGGCAACTTAGATCTGGAAGGGCAAAGCCATGTGACACAAAATCTGGAGCCTGCAGCCCTTCAGGCCCCCCCCCCCCCCGAGGAGGTGTTAACCACTTGAGCCCCGGACCATTATGCTGCCTAAGGACCAGAGGTCTTTTTCCAATTTGGCACTGCGTCGCTTTAACTGCTAATTGCGCGGTCATGCAATGCTGTACCCAAACGAAATTTGCGTCCTTTTCTTCCCACAAATAGAGCTTTCTTTTGATGGTATTTGATCACCTCTGCGGTTTTTATTTTTTGTGCTATAAACGGAAAAAGACCGAAAATTTTGAAAAAAAAATGATATTTTCTACTTTTTGTTATAAAAAAAATCCAATAAAATAAATTTTAGTCATACATTTAGGCCAAAATGTATTCGGCCACATGTCTTTGGTATAAAAAATGTCAATAAGCGTATATTTATTGGTTTGCGCAAAAGTTATAGCGTCTACAAACTAGGGTACATTTTCTGGAATTTACACAGCTTTTAGTTTATGACTGCCTATGTCATTTCTTGAGGTGCTAAAATGGCAGGGCAGTACAAAACCCCCCCAAATGACCCCATTTTGGAAAGTAGACACCCCAAGGAAATTGCTGAGAGGCATGTTGAACCCATTGAATATTTATTTTTTTTGTCCCAAGTGATTGAAAAATGACAAAAAAAAAAAAAAATTTACAAAAAGTTGTCACTAAATGATATATTGCTCACACAGGCCATGGGCCTATGTGGAATTGCACCCCAAAATACATTCAGCTGCTTCTCCTGAGTATGTGGATACCACATGTGTGGGACTTTTTGGGAGCCTAGCCGCGTACGGGGCCCCGAAAACCAATCACCGCCTTCAGGATTTCTAAGGGTGTAAATTTTTGATTTCACTCTTCACTGCCTATCACAGTTTCGGAGGCCATGGAATGCCCAGGTGGCACGAAACCCCCCCCCCCCCCAAATGACCCCATTTTGGAAAGTAGACACCCCAAGCTATTTGCTGAGAGGCATATTGAGTCCATGGAATATTTTATATTTTGACACAAGTTGCGGGAAAGTGACACTTTTTTTTTTTTTTTTTTTTTCATAAACTTGTCACTAAATGATATATTGCTCACACAGGCCATGGGCATATGTGGAATTGCACCCCAAAATACATTTAGCTGCTTCTCCTGAGTATGGGGATACCACATGTGTGGGACTTTTTGGGAGCCTAGCCGCGTACGGGACCCCGAAAACCAATCACTGCTTTCAGGATTTCTAAGGGTGAAAATTTTTGATTTCACTCTTTACTGCCTATCACAGTTTCGGAGGCCATGGAATGCCCAGGTGGCACAAAACCCCTCCAAATGACCCCATTTTGGAAAGTAGACACCCCAAGCTATTTGCTGAGAGGCATGGTGAGTATTTTGCAGCTCTCATTTGTTTTTGAAAATGAAGAAAGACAAGAAAAAACATTTTTTTTTTCTTTTTTCAATTTTCAAAACTTTGTGACAAAAAGTGAGGTCTGCAAAATACTCACTATACCTCTCAGCAAATAGTTTGGGGTGTCTACTTTCCAAAATGGGGTCATTTGGGGGGGTTTTGTGCCACCTGGGCATTCCATGGCCTCCGAAACTGTGATAGGCAGTGAAGAGTGAAATCAAAAATTCATGCCCTTAGAAAGCCTGAAGGCGGTGCTTGGTTTTCGGGCTCCCAAAAAGTCTCACACATATGGTATCCCTGTACTCAGGAGAAGCAGCAGAATGTATTTTGGGGTGTAATTTCACATATTTCCATGGCATGTTTGAGCAATATATCATTAAGTGACAACTTTGTGCCAAAAAAAAAAAAAAGTGTCTCTTTCCCGCAACTTGTGTCGCAATATAAAATATTCCATGGACTCGACATGCCTCTCAGCAAATAGCTTGGGGTGTCTACTTTCCAAAATGGGGTCATTTGGGGGGTTTTGAACTGTCCTGGCATTTTATGCACAACATTTAGAAGCTTATGTCACACATTACCCACTCTTCTAACCACTTGAAGACAAAGCCCTTTCTGACACTTATTGTTTACATGAAAAAGTTATTTTTTTTTTGCAAAAAAATTACTTTGAACCCCCAAACATTATATATTTTTTTTAAAGCAAATGCCCTACAGATTAAAATGGTGGGTGTTTCATTTTTTTTTTCACAGAGTAATTGCGCATCGATTTTTCAAACGCATTTTTTGGGGAAAAAACACACTTTTTTAAATTTTAATGCACTAAAACACACTATATTGCCCAAATGTTTGATTAAATAAAAAAGATGATCTTAGGCCGAGTACATGGATACCAAACATGACATGCTTTAAAATTGCGCACAAACGTGCAGTGGCAACAAAATAAATACATGTTTAAAAGCCTTTAAAAGCCTTTACAGGTTACCACTTTAGATTTACAGAGGAGGTCTACTGGAAAAATGACTGCACTCGATCTGGCCTTCGCGGTGATACCTCACATGCATGGTGCAATTGCTGTTTACGTTTGACGACAGACCGCCGCTTGCGTTCGCCTTAGCGCAAGAGCAGGGGGCGACAGGGGTGCTTTTTTTTTTTTTTTTTTTTTTCTTTATTATTTTTTTGCTTTTTTAATCTTACTTTTAAACTGTTCCTTTCATATTTTTTTTTTAAATCATTTTTATTGTTATCTCGGGGAATGTAAATATCCCCTATGATAGCAAAAGGTAGTGACAGGTACTCTTTTTTGAAAAAATTAGGGTCTATTAGACCCTAGATCTCTCCTCTGCCCTCGAAGCATCTGACCACACCAAGATCGGTGTGATAAAATGCTTCCCCAATTTCCCAATGGCGCTATTTACATCCGGCGAAATCTAAGTCATGAAATGCTCGTAGCTTCCGGTTTCTTAGGCCATAGAGATGTTTGGAGCCACTCTGGTCTCTGATCAGCTCTATGGTCAGCTGGCTGAATCACCGGCTGCATTCTCAGGTTCCCTGTTGAGACAGGAGAGCCAGAGAAAAACACGGAAGACGGTGGGGGGGGGCATTCCCTCCCACGGCTTGTAAAAGCAGTCTAGAGGCTAATTAGCCACTAGGATTGCTTTTACATGAAAGCCGACCGCTGGCTGAAAAGAATGATACCAAGATGATACCTAAACCTGCAGGCATCATTCTGGTATAACCACTCAAAGTCGTGAATGGCGTACCTGAAGACAAAAAAATGGTTAACAATGGTTAACAATAAAGCACAGTAAACAGTAAAGTATAAATAATTACATACCTGAAAAACAAACATGATAAAACATAATAACAATAACAATAACAATAAAACATTGCAGAATAGAATACAGTAAAAAAGAGCAGAACAATAGAGAGAGAGAGAACAATAAAACGACAACTATTTTATTTTATTTTATAAATTTATTTTTTTTTACACTTTTTTTGTAACTAACTTTTATAACGGTAACCGGTTCCAGGTTCGGGTCTCTCAAAATGCGATGGCATCTTGGGAGACCTTGTGAAAGTGTGCCTAGTCTGTGCAATGCTGTACCCTACGCTAATACTCAACTAGTGAATGGTAGCGTTCAAAACATTCACCAATGCAAAGACCAGGATTGTCAGGACAGGAGGGACAATAATAGCGGGTGTCACGCCTATATCTGCACTTGCTGCAGACACAACATCTTTTTTGGGGGGTTCGCTGGGTAGGGGTACTCGGGAGGACATAAAGAAAATGCCTCTCATGCAGCCGACTGCATTTGGTTGGGGATGTGAATGGGGGAAGTACGGGCGCTGCAGAAGCGGTGGGTTCCCAATTAGGATTGGCGAATGCAGCAGGAAGGGCACTATGGGCACGACGGGCCTGTGTTTGTCTTTTTGGTGGCAGCGGGACACTACTTGTGCTTGCCACCTCACCAGCTTGAACTGCACTTATGGGACTCGCCAAGTCACCAAGTGTTACTGCAGTGCTGGTTTGACTATGACCGGAGTGTACTACGCCACTGGTGCTTGCCAGTTCCCCAAAACGCTACCAAAAAAACTGTTAGCGATCGCAGGGATCAGGCCTGACTCTGCGAACGCTGCAGTTATGCGTTTAGAGTTTTGTAAGTGACAGTGATCGATCGATACTGCACTTAGGTGGGCTGGGCTGGGCCGGGCGGAGGGGCAAAACGCAGGTGCTAGCAGGTATCTGGGCTGATCCCGCTAACACTGCGTTTTTGGGAACCCTAAACTGCTGGGGACGCTAGTATAGATCTGATCGGATCAGATATTGATCCATTCAGATACTATACCACTAAGGGAGGTGTATGCTGCGTGCGTGGGTGTTAGCGGTACTGGCGCTAACCTGACGCTGCTTGGGGCAGGTGCTTGCCAGTTCACCAAAATGCTACCAAAAAAACTGTTAGCGATCGCAGGGATCAGGCCTGACTCTGTGAACGCTGCAGTTATGCGTTTAGTGTTTTGTAAGTGTCAGTGATCGATCGATACTGCACTTGGGTGGGCTGGGCTGGGCCGGGCGGAGGGGCAAAACGCAGGTGCTAGCAGGTATCTGGGCTGATCCCGCTAACACTGCGTTTTTGGGAACCCTAAACTGCTGGGGACGCCAGTATAGATCTGATCGGATCAGATATTGATCCGTACAATACTATACCACTAAGGGAGGCGTATGCTGCGTGCGTGGGGGTTAGCGGTACTGGCGCTAACCTGACGCTTCCTGGGGCTGGTGCTTGCCAGTTCACCAAAATGCTACCAAAAAAAACTGTTAGCAATCGCAGGGATCAGGCCTGACTCTGCGAACGCTGCAGTTATGCGTTTAGTGTTTTGTAAGTGACAGTGATCGATCGATACTGCACTTGGGTGGGCTGGGCGGAGGCGCAAAACGCAGGTGCTAGCGGGTATCTGGGCTGATCCCGCTAACACTGCGTTTTTGGGAACCCTAAACTGCTGGGGATGCTAGTATAGATCTGATTGGATCAGATATTGATCCGTACAGATACTATACCACTAAGGGAGGCGTATGCTGCGTGCGTGGGTGTTAGCGGTACTGGCGCTAATCTGACGCTGCCTGGGGCGACGCATATCACCGCTGGGCGATCAGGGGGCTAAACCTTTATTCAGTAATAAACGGCGGGTGCCCTGACACTATAAAAAATAAACAAACTAACCAGCGTCAAACGTAACGGTTATACGGTGATCAGTGGTGAAAGGGTTAACTAGGGGGCAATCAAGGGGTTAAAACATTTATTAGGTAGTATATGGGGGTCCTTGACGCTATAAAACGCTGACGGCGAACCTAAATATTTACCTCACTAACTAGCGTCACCAGCGACACTAATACAGCGATCAGAAAAATGATCGCTTAGCGACACTGGTGACGGGGGGTGATCAAGGGGTTAAAACTTTATTAGGGGGGGTTAGGGGGGTACCCTAGACCTACAGGGGGGTAACAGTAACTGTGCTAACACAGTAACTGTCACAAACTGACACCATGCAGTAATCAGAAAAAAAAAAAAAAATGCTGGTGTCAGTTTGTGACGGGGGGGTGATCAGGGGGGGATCGGGGGGCGATCGGGGGGGATCGGGGTGTTTAGTGTGCCTGGCATGTTCTACTGTGTGTGTGTGTGTTAGTGCACTCACTCACATGTCGTCTCTCCTCGGGCCGGAACGGAAACTACCGACCCGAGGAGAGATGACATCACTTCCTTTGCTGCTGTTTAGCATACAGCAGCAAAGGAGTGTTCCCATTGGCTGTCGGCGATCGCGAGGGGGGGCCATGAACGGATGGCCTCCCCCTCGTCTCCGATCGGACCCCCCACCCGTGGGAGGCAAATCACGTACATGTACGTGATTTTGCCTGCCCGTGCCGCCTTGCCGACGTACATCGGCGTGAGGCGGTCCTTAAGTAGTTAAGGGATTTGTTTTAGCAATTTCTGAAGGTTTCTCTGTCAGTGTTCGGGGAAGGTCACCTCCCAGAGGTGTGCGTCTTTTCCCCAGTTGTCAGGGAAGTGGGGTAAGTAGACACCCCCGGGTGTGGGTGGGATACAGAGAATTCCAGCTGGTGACTAGGAGACACTGAGCAGTGCCATACCTCACCAGAGACATCGTTCCCATCGTGGCTACAGGATGGCACTCTCCTCCTCTTGCCTCGCTGAGGTCGATTACCATTCCATGTTGCCAGCGCACAGCACAGGCACTTCCCTATCTTGGGCTGTTCTCACCTCGTGCTCCTCTCCATTCAGGAAATGGCTCACAACTTCTCCCCAGACAATGAGAACAGAGGGGTGTGGACTTTGGAGGGCAAAGTAGAAGCCCAGTACTGGAGAGTGGCTGTGGGGCCCTAGGGCAGATCGGAGCTGGTTTTTGTGGAGGATATGATAATATGTCAGGGAGGCTACAGGGGCCCCCTGGAGCTAGGGGCGGGGTTGCGATTGTGACCCCTGCAACCCCTTATGCTACGCCCATGGTTGGATCTCCTATTCGGCTTAGCAACAATTACATGGCCTAAACAATTCCAAACCATAGCCACCCATGTCCTCATTGGTGCATGTTTGGCATTGGCTAGGAAATGGAAATTTCCTCAATCACTGACCATTCAAGATGTGATCATAACACTTAATAACCACTTCAAAATGGATTATTTCTTCTCTAAAGCCAAACTCACCACAAAGAAATTCTACGAAGTCTGGGACCTCTGGCTCAACGACTCCAGAAGCATAAATTTGGACTAATCCTCTGGTCTCTGACACCCTATAGTACTTTCTCTGTTTCTAGTTCAACATTCAATATTCACTGGCAACACACAAGTCGCTGCACTAAGCACCTAATAACATTACATGACAGTTTAGATCTACATGCGTAATTGTCAGTCAGTTCTAATTTTTAGTCGAACCTACAATAAGTTCTCAACATAGTCTAAGTATTGTTTACCTTTCAGTCTGTTATTCCTAAAAACCTTTCGTATATGTGCAAAACGATTGCTTAATTACTTGTATTTTTTTGAGTTGAGCCACCTGGAATATGATTTCACAAAAGGACAGCATTAAAATATTCCTTTGCATGGTTGGCTCTGTATGTATTAGGAATGCACCGATATTTTGGCGGCCAAAATAAACTGACAAAAATTGTGTTTTTGGCACATTGCTGAAAGGAAAATATTGCCAATAATGTAGCAGAAAATGGTGCGGGGCCTGGGCTGGTCCCTGCTCCCCCACCCCCTGGTGCCGCCCATTGTGGGGGCATCTTTCTGGCTCGCCCTAGTCCTCCCTCCTCCCCCCCCCTCCCTCCTCCCTCCCACATAGCGGCGATCTCCGTGTTATGGAGCTGAATTGCACGGGCCGCAGTAACAATGTCTGTCCGCCTCCTGTGACAGACGACACGCTGATCCAATGGCGGGACATTGAATCAGTGTGATGTGATCACAGGAGGTGGGGCATTGTTACTTCGGCCCGGGCAATTCAATTCACAGCTCCAGGACACATGGAGATCGCTGCTCTGATCCAGGCACGGGTGAGGCTGCATGCAGACACAGGCAGGCTGCATATGACGGCACTGGCAGGCTTAATGAGGGTCACAAGCAGGCTGCATATGACAGTCACAGGCAGGCTGCATCTGACAGGCACTGACAGTATGCATCTGATGGGCACTGGTAGGCTGCATATGATGGGTACAGGCAAGCTGCATATGATGGGCACTGGCAGGCTGCATCTGACGGGCACTGGCAAGCTGCATGATGGGCACTGGCAGGCTGCATATGAAGGGCACAAGCAGGCTTCATCTGATGGGCACTGGCAGGCTGCATCTGATGGGCACTGGCAGGCTGCAGGATGGGCACAGGCAGGCTGCATCTGATGGGCACAGGCAGGCTGCATCTGATGGGCACAGGCAGGCTGCATTTGATGAGCACTGGCAGGCTTTATCCGATGGGCACTGGCAGACTGCATCTGATGGGCACTGGCAGGCTGCATCTGACGGGCACTGGCAGGCTGCATCTGACGGGAAATGGCAGGCTGAATTGATTTCTTGTATCATGTCTGCAGTCTCTGACCATCTCCTGTAGTATATCTGCAATCACTAACCATCTCATATACTATGTCTGCAGTCTCTGACCCTCTCCTGTACTATGTATGCAGTCTCTGACTGTCTCCTGTAGTATATCTGCAATCTCTGACCATCTCCTTTATTATGTCTGCAGTCTCTGACCATCTCCTGTAGCATTGTCTGCAGTCTCTGACCATCTCCTGTATCAGATGGTTAGAGACTGAGGACATGATACAAGAGATGGTTAGAGACTGCAGACTGAATTTTCTTGAGCTTTTCTTGCATCAAAGGTGCCAATAATGGCCAATAATAGATTCATATTAAGATTCATACACTAGGCCGAAAACTGATACTGAAAATAAACAGTTTTTAAAAAAATATTTATATTTTTATGTACAATTGTATTATATTTGACTTTTTATTAATATCATCAATTTAAATTAATATGAATCTATTATTGGCCATTATTGGCCATTATTGGCACCAGAAGACACTAGTACTCTTCAACCCTGGACCTGTAACGCTACAGAACTCGGTTCACCGTACCTGTTTAATACATTTTTGTTGTTTAAATTTCAACAGTGTTCACGACGCAGAAGGAGCTGAGAAGTTGACAAACCTTTTCTCCTCCCTCTTAGCACCCATGTTATGGGTATATAGATTAGTGTTTTTTTATAAACTTACAGTTGCTAAATATTGAAGGTAGTCACAGTCACTTCTATTGTATTGATACTCTGCAGTAAGGTTTAACAGTGTTGTAAGTATTCACATCATTTTAACCATGATAATATATTCAACTTGTTTATCACTACTGATGTCTGTCTGTTTCTGGTAACAATCCACAACCAGGCTAACAGTATTTTCTACTTCTGTCCTTTAAAAAGTGTTTGCAGAGATTTTAGCTAACCAGGTATGCCAGAGGGGCTGAGGCCATTCTTGGAGTTGAGGCAGAGATCAGAGAATCCAAAATCACCAAGCGGCTCCTTCGTGGGTGGCGCTACAATAAATTATTCATTATTTTTTTAACTGTTTCCTTTTTCTATCCCCTGTCCATTCTGTTTAAACTCAAAAACCAAAAGAAGAAGGCAACACACAGATCCCAATGTAAATCACAGCCTTTTTTATGGATATTGAACTAAGGCCAGCCATACATGGGTCGAATTCCGAAATAATTTTCTTTAGAAAATCTTAACTAAGAATTTTTGTTCGAATTTTGCAACATTAGTGGGCCACAGCAACGGCCGATTTTTGTTTGGCCATCAAATTTAAATGATCGGGTATGTTGGAAATTTTTTGAAAAACAAACGATTTTCAAATCAATTATGGGAGAATCGTGTGAGAAATATTATCGAAAAAGAAATGCGCATGAGCACAAGAAAAGAAAATTCCTAAAATTCCAAACACAAAAATTATTTTCTGTAGCAACATGAGGTGAAATTGAAGGCTTGGCTTGGTTTTGAATTTCAAAATCAATGGTGGCATAATCGGATCACAAAACGCACAAAATTTCAGAGTTTTTAAACACTTCCCGCCCAGCCTATAGAAGATTGACGATTGGAAAGTGGTTCTGTTAACCTGACTGGGCGTCATATGACGTCCAGCAGTATAACATGCCGGCGCGCGCCCAAGGGGCACGCAGCGTGGCAATGGCGAGTACAGCATGTCAGACTGACACGCCACATCTCCAGTCATGGTAAGAGGCTTCTTACCACATGATCAGCTGTGACCAATCATAGCTGATCATCGCGTGAACCAGGAGGTGCCGGTAAACGCCGTCTGTCAGTGTCCATCAGTGCCACCTATCAGTGCTGCATATCAGTGCTGCCTATCGTGCCCATCAGTGCTGCATATCAGTGCCAACTCATCAGTGCCTATCAGTGCCGCCTCATCAGTGCCCATCAGTGCCACCTCATCAGCGCCCATCAGTGAATGAGAAAACTAAATTTTATGACAAACTAAGAAATGGGCATAACACTAATGTCGATGTTTGGGGATAAAACTAATGGTAACCCAAGCACATATAAAGAACAAGAAGCAACCCCTAAAGCCAAATACTAACCTAGGTGGAGCCCCTTTAGACCCAGCTCATACCCCTCAAACTCCTAAGGTACAGACATGAATGGGGAAGATAGACCCATTTGTGGTCAAACAGATGCAGAACGATCAGCATTAGATGTAGTGAACTTATCCTCCAACCCTCTGTCCACAAATGAAACAGAGGTACTCTAGATGGGCCTAAGTTTTTGCCCCCTCCAAAAGATTAATAAGTTTGAATTGGTTAAAGATCTGCATGCACAAAGGTTTTAAGGCTTAGGACTTCCGGACATTAAAAACTCTCATCCCATTGCTGGATGAGAATGAAAGGGTTGGTGGAGTCCAGCAAACGGCCCTTTCCTCTTCGGATGAGGAGGATATAGATGTGGAACCTAAAATCAGGGAAATTTAAAGCCAAGTCCAAGAAATCCCCCTAACTTCAGACATGCCCAGCTATTTGGGCATTTCTGAAGCAAACTATATAGGAAATTGATAGTCTTTCCCTCACACGTCAAATTACCAGTAACCTCACACAATTGCAACAACATGCTTTAAAAAGCTTAAATCCAGAATGACCAAATTATCATTAAACCGGCCGATAAGGGCGGGAATGTGGTCGTTATGGACAGGAATCAATATGTACAGATGTGTGAGACAATCTTGAGTAATACAGAATGGTATCAACCAGTTCCTGAGGATTTGCTTACTGACTTTAGATCTCAGTATAAAGCTATTATTGTCTAGGCATATCAACAATGCCTTATTGACAAGGATCTCTTGATTATCTCGAAGTTAAATGGCCCATTACATCTACACTCTATATCTACGTGTCATGGGGTTGTCATCGTATCGAAAAGATACTTTGGATTTGTTAAAAGTAATTGAAGGCCTAACTGCTCCACCTGGAGCAATTTTAGTGGTTATTGACATTTAGGCCCTGTACTCCAGTATCGCTCATGAAAAAGGGATTGAGGTAGTTTCAGGGTTCCTCAGGGAAGAGGACAGAAACAACTGGCAATTGTGCAACTTTGTTACAAAACTGTTGGAACATATCTTGACATCCAACATCTTCCTGTTCAATGGGTTCACATACCTCCAGATGCAGGGGTTGCGATGGGGACTTCTTGTGCCCCATCATATGCCAACCTGTGCCTGGGGGGGGTGGGAAAGATCCTTGTTTGCAGATGATGGTGCGTCGATCTACCTCCGCCATATTTTGTTATGGTGGAGGTACATCAACGACATGCTGGTAATCTGGACAGGTACTATGAACGAGCTTTCAGAATTTATGACATTTATCTCTGCCAACTAATTTAATTAAAAATTTACCATGCAGTTGGATGCGTACAGCATCCCTTTTTTTGGATTTGCGACTGTTTCTCAACCCTGATGGATCTATACATAGCACATTATACCATAATGAAACTGCCGGTAACACCATTCTATATTACTCCAGTGCCATTCCTCGCTCTCTGGTATGCAGTACTCCATTCAGTCAGTACCTCAGACTGTGTCGAAACTGCGCCAGAGAGGAGGATTTTGAAATTGAAGCCAAAGCCTTTTATAGGCGACTTCTAACTAGGGGTTATAGCAAAAAAGTTCTGAAAAAGGCATACCAGAGGTCAAGGATTAATCAACGGAAACAACTTATCTTCAAATCTAGGGCCCAGAGTAATAATCCTACCACCAAACTAATAACCACCTTTAGTGCCCACCAGGACCAATTTCGCGCATTACTAGCCCATAATTGACACTTCCTTGTAGAGGACCCTATAATCTCTAAATATGTACCAAGTCGTCCAGAGATAGTCTATAGGAGATCCCGTTCTGTTAAGGACAGCCTGGTACAAAGCCATTACTCACTGCCAGAAGTACTAGAGGGAGCAGTGGGCAGTAGGGACACCTATAGATGCAGCAGCTGTGATCAATGTCCTTGGATTAGGAAGGGTGATGTCTGCCCACTACCTAGAGGTGGATATCCCAAATCCAGGACATATGCTGACTGTCGCACTATAGGAGTGGTATATTTGGCTACCTGCATTTGTGGTACTTTTTACATCGGGAAGACTAAACGCACCTTTGCTAGACAAATGCAGGACCATCTGTATTATCTCGATGTTGGCCTCTTGTGTACATCAATTTGTAAGCATGAAGGTCTCAATCACAGCTGTGACCCCTCAGTTATTTCATTTTTTGCTTTAGAAGTAATTCCCCCAGCAAGCACGGGAAGGTGATCTTGATTAAAAGATCTTGCAACAGGAGGCTAAATGGATCTATAATCAAAAGGCAACCAGTCCCTCAGGAAGGAACACGGCTCTTACTTTCAAACCATTCTTGTAGGTGGACTAACTCCTAGAGGAATCACTAGGATCTGCTTTTGCTGCACGTTTGATCAGGTGACATGGGAATTTCCCATGTCTGTAAATAAACAATTATTAATGTTGTAAATTTTTTTTTTTGTGTGTTTTTCTTTTTTGAGAGATATGTTTTTCAGTTTATTACTCTTTCTGTTGTTGACTCTTTGCGATACTTTGGTGTTATTGGGGGTGAGCTGACCCTTGTCTGGTGTGGTTATGTAGTGTGGCATTCGGGTGCCCCTGGTGGATGAGGCGGCTTCCTCCTCAGTATCTGTCTGCCTTAAACATCTTTGGCAGATGGTAGACACTCTGTGCGCAGTCTCTTTCTCGCAGTCTATGACATGGTTGAAGGCTTGGCGCATGCGCTCTTACAGGGGCACCCGCGCCGGATATGATGTCGGTCAGCCGTTTTCGGTTCAGTAATTTCCGGCGGGATCATATCTATAAAGGCGGAAGTGACAGGGATAGTCAGTGGGACACATACCATGGTGATGGTGAGTTATGGATCTGAGACTGAGGGGTATCTGCATCTCTAAATCTAAACACAACCGTGCAGGTTGTCTCTGCTATACCCAGGTAATTTGTTATGGACCGGGATGACTCTTAATAATTATGTTTAGATACTTAGGATATCAGTTCCTGCTGCTCTTTAGTGGGCAGCAGAGTATCTAGTGTGTTGCTGTATTGTTATAGCCGCTCTATGTTTCAGATGTATTATACACTGGGCTCAGCCAAGTGATAGTCCGGGAAAGATATGAGTCATGCTTTTTGGATGCTTCCATTCTGTTATGCCTGAGGTTTTTGGTGGATATACATGTCTGGGTAGCTGCTCCTAGCCATTAACTAGGGTAGTTTTGGGTAGGTTTAATGGGGATATGTTTTGAGTATATGGATACATGTACTGGTTGGCTTATCGCCCTGCCCCCTCCCCCTTCCTTTACCTTTTTTCCCAGACCAGTTTGGTGACTCTGGCTTCACTGATCAATTACCGGATGAGGGTCTGTTCGTTCTACTATTTGATGCTGCAGTTTGCTGCAGTTTCAATGTCATAGAATTTGGTGAGCACTTATATTAAGGTTACTAAGTTCCATACGTATATTATGAATAAATGATACTAATGTTATCTTTATGATGTTTTTGCAATTTGAATAATAATCTAGATGCATGTTGAGCTGCTCAGAAGAAGCAGATTCTGCAAAAATGCGTCGGCTTACTGTACACACAATTCTGTTTCAATTGATTTCTTAGGGATGTGGATATGACAGTCTGCCCCAAGAACTGGTCTAACAATCCCAAATATAAAGACACTAAGAAAAACTTTTTTTTTTCAAAAATTTGGGTCTTTAGTTTGTTTACCAAAAAAAAAAAACAGTGGTGATCAAATACCACCAAAAGAAAGCTCTATTTGTGGGAAGAAAATGCTAAAAAATCTAGTTTGGGTGCAGTGTTGTATGAATGCACAATTGTCATTCAAAGTGCGACAGCGCTGAAAGCGGAAAATTGTCCTGGACAGGAAGGGGGGGGAGTGCCTGGTATTGAAGTGGTTAAAGAAACTTTGTTTGAAATTCTAAAGGGATGGTGAACCCGCGCAGTGGAAGTAAAGGTTTGTTTGGTGAGGTTTTTTGGAACTGCTGCCTCCCAACAAGCAGTCACCCTAAATGGGGACAGCTGAGATTTATTAAAAATGATAGAAGGGTTTGGCGCTGTTCCTATTAGTTGAATAATTCCCTACCTGCATATAGGTTACTAGGTGCAAATTTAAATATAGATTCCTAGGTATAAACAATACTGTGCATGTATCAGATTGGTGATATACTAAAATATTGGTAAATATTGTACAATCATAAGTGATACATAAACTTAAAATATAAAAAGTGAAACAGATATCAAATCCCATATATAGTATTGCTGGTAAGTATTCCAAAAAACATAAAGTGCAAAGGGGAGGGGGGGAGAGGGGGGGTGGGGGGAGGGGAGTGACAGGGGAGAGGAAAGGGAGATGTGTGGGAGATCTGCTCCTGGTGGAGGAAATAAACAATATCAAGATCCCTCCTAATAAAGTGCAAACGTGCTGGTGAAGTTCAAAGGAAGTCCTTATGTGTAATACACTTGTTGTCAAATTCTTAACATATATCTTGTGCAGTATCTTGTGATGTTGTGATAATAACCCTTCAATTTTTATATCCTTGCTCTGAAAGTGCAGCCACTCACCAGATCACTTCACCCCTGCAGGGGTATCAGGCAGTTACAGTTTTGCGCCACTGTACGGCATTCGCTGGCGGGCTCAGGATCGTGGTGTATCATATGTAAAGAGAGAGGGAGTGCCCATAGCGTAAAATTGTTTTTAAGAAGTTTTATTAAACAAAATAGAAAGGTACTCACAATTTTTACAATGTAAATCAAGCGAGGTAGTAAAAAACGTCACAATTATCCTTCAGCGCTGGTACAGTAGGTGATGTTTGGGAAGCACAGATTAGGCCACGCCCTACGCGTTTCGTCGTTAGGACGTCTACGGGAGCGTGACCTGTGCTGTGTCTTCCCACCCTTATATAGTGTGCGGTGTCCCCTTGTTGAATTTTCAATTGGCATCCATTTTGCCTGTGATTCCGCGGACCGGAAGTGCGTCCGCGGCCATTTTGTTTATATTTTGCAGACCGAAGTCCGACTTCCTGTGAGAGTAACAGTGTTTCTAAGAAGCGATTTGTGGCCATTTTGCCTGGGATTTTAGCAGACAGTAGACCATATCCACTGTCTCTGTATGCTTATCCTGCAAAGTCCGGCGGCCATTTTGCCTGTGTTTTTTTGGACAAAGGAGACCATAAGGAAGTTTTTCTTGCTATTAGTGTCAGTTCCTACTTAAAATGCAAGTATATAGTGTTAGGTCTACCGCACACTGTGAAAAGGTTTTTGCACATTAGTCAATTTGCTTTATGTGACGGTAAAATTCAAGATATTTATGCTAGATTCAACCTTAAAATAAATGATTTAAAAAACACATAAGGAATACATAAAAAACAGTATATGAGCCACTTACTATGGGCGACTGCAATATAAAGAAACACATACATGTCATTACTAAAAGTAAGAATAAGATAAAATAAAAATAAAATTTATTATAAAAACATAAAATATATTAAATAAAAAATGCTTGATGTTAAAATTCATATATATTTTGTGTGACATTTTTTGTGTATTTTTATTACTCTGGAGAGAGGGAGGACATGTTTTTATGAGGGCTTATTATTCCGGCCTCATATATATTTGCTTTTGGATTGTCTATATTTATACATTATATATCCTCATTTAATTGCTACCTGGGAGTATTACTTCTATGGTGCGCACGTGGGAGAGATATATTAGGTATCTTTTTAACGTTTCTTTCTGGGTAACACTGTGGACCTATGCCCAAAAGTTAGACTATATAAAATAAATTTAGAATATTTCGAATATGTATATATATTAGAAAGAGAAAATGGAGACAAAAGGAGAATTCTGGGGTGTTGTTTCTGGATGTTCCCCATATTGTGAGCCAATCCTTTCATGAAACGCAATGCGAAACGCGTAGGGCGTGGCCTAATCTGTGCTTCCCAAACATCACCTACTGTACCAGCGCTGAAGGATAATTGTGACGTTTTTTACTACCTCGCTTGATTTACATTGTAAAAATTGTGAGTACCTTTCTATTTTGTTTAATAAAACTTCTTAAAAACAATTTTACGCTATGGGCACTCCCTCTCTCTTTACATATGATACACCACGATCCTGAGCCCGCCAGCGAACGCCGTACAGTGGCGCAAAACTGTAACTGCCTGATACCCCTGCAGGGGTGAAGTGATCTGGTGAGTGGCTGCACTTTCAGAGCAAGGATATAAAAATTGAAGGGTTATTATCACAACATCACAAGATACTGCACAAGATATATGTTAAGAATTTGACAACAAGTGTATTACACATAAGGACTTCCTTTGAACTTCACCAGCACGTTTGCACTTTATTAGGAGGGATCTTGATATTGTTTATTTCCTCCACCAGGAGCAGATCTCCCACACATCTCCCTTTCCTCTCCCCTGTCACTCCCCTCCCCCCACCCCCCCCCCCTCTCCCCCCTCCCCTTTGCACTTTATGTTTTTTGGAATACTTACCAGCAATACTATATATGGGATTTGATATCTGTTTCACTTTTTATATTTTAAGTTTATGTATCACTTATGATTGTACAATATTTACCAATATTTTAGTATATCACCAATCTGATACATGCACGGTATTGTTTATACCTAGGAATCTATATTTAAATTTGCACCTAGTAACCTATATGCAGGTAGGGAATTATTCAACTAATAGGAACAGCGCCAAACCCTTCTATCATTTTTAATAAATTTGTTTGAAATTCGACCCATGCATGGCCTGCATTGGCGTAAGAAATCGCTTTGATATATGAAATACACCTGTGTACGGTTTGGTTATGCCAAGTGGTTTCTGGAATCCATAAAGTGTTTTTTTTGCATTTGCTCCAGCTTCAACTAAATTGGAGTTGGCGTTCAATAACAGAATTTGCATAGCCTACCAATGGAGTAGTTTTACCAAATACATTACTGTAGGGAGCAGTGAAGCTCATACATTATTGTAGAGAGACATTAAATACATATATGCAGGGCTTTTTTTCTGCCGGAACTTTCAGGAACGGAGTTCCGCCACCTTTGGCAGCCCTGTCCTCTCCTGCTTGTCAAATAACACAGAAGCTGGTAGAGGACTCCTCTCCCTCTACCAGCTTCTGTGTGCTTGTGTTGGCAAGCACATGATGCTGGATGTTTACAGCTTGGTGGATGTCCCAGTCCCGACACTGCAATCGCCCACATTCTTTGTAAATATGGGGCTTGGGGAGGCAGCTTCTTTCTCCACCTGCTTCCTGTTACAACTGTGTGTAGCATGGAGCGGAGTGAAGTGCTGTGAAACTCCATCTCTCCTCCGTGCTACATTGCTAATAGGCAGAGCTACAGGAAACTTTACTGTGATGAGAAAAAAACCTGGGCACTGCTAATAGATCTGTGATGGCTGCATTCTGCAAGAGGTGACATAGAGCTGTGGGGGAGGAGGACAATCTGTGAAAAGGTGAGAGAGCTTTTTGTGTGGGGGTGGGAGGACCTGTGAAAGAGCTGGGGGGAGGGGGGAATCTGTGAAAGAGCTGTGAAAGAGCTGGGGGGAGGGGGATCTGTGAAAGAGCTGGGGGAGGGGGATCTGTGAAAGAGCTGTGAAAGAGCTGGGGGGGGGGATCTGTGAAAGAGCTGGGTGAGGGGGATCTGTGAAAGAGCTGGGGGAGGGGGGATCTGTGAAAGAGCTGTGAAAGAGCTGGGGGGGGGGGATCTGTGAAAGAGCTGGGGATGGGGGATCTGTGAAAGAGCTTGGGGGAGGGGGGTCTGTGAAAGAGCTGTGAAAGAGCTGGGGGGAGGGGGGATCTGTGAAAGAGCTGGGGGAGGGGGGATCTGTGAAAGAGCTGTGAAAGAGCTGGGGGGGGAGGGGGGGATCTGTGAAAGAGCTGGGTGAGGGGGATCTGTGAAAGAGCTTGGGTGAAGGGGGTCTGTGAAAGAGCTGTGAAAGAGCTGGGGGGAGGGGGATCTGTGAAAGAGGTGGGGGAGGGGGATCTGTGAAAGAGCTGTGAAAGAGCTGGGGGAGGGGGGGATCTGTGAAAGAGCTGGGGGAGGGGGATCTGTGAAAGAGCTGGGGGGAGGGGGAATCTGTGAAAGAGGTTATGGGAGGGGGATCTGTGAAAAGGTAAAAGAGCTGGGGGTGGGGGGATCTGTGAAAAGGTGAAAGAGCTGGGGGGAATCTGTGAAATAGTGAAAAAGCTGGGGGGAGGGGGATCTGTGAAAAGGTGAAAGAGCTGCGGGGAGAGGGGATCTGTGAAAAGGTGAAAGAGCTGGGGGTGGGGGGATCTGTGAAAAGGTGAAAGAGCTGGGGGGAATCTGTGAAATAGTGAAAAAGCTGGGGGGAGGGGGATCTGTGAAAAGGTGAAAGAGCTGCGGGGAGAGGGGATCTGTGAAAAGGCGAAAGAGCTGGGGGAGGGGGATCTGTGAAAAGGTGAACAAGCTGGGGGGAGGGGGGGTCTGTGAAAAGGTGAAAAAGCTGGGGGAGGGGGGATCTGTGAAAAGGTGAAAGAGCTGGGGGAGGGGGATCTGTGAAAAGGTGAAAAAGCTAGGGGGAGGGGGGATCTGTGAAAAGGTGAAAGAGCTGGGGGGAGGGGGAATTTGTGAAAAGGTGAGAGCTTTGGGGGTGGCAGGATTTGTGCAAATGGGAAAGCTGGGAAAGGGGGG
This sequence comes from Lithobates clamitans, assembly GCA_037952925.1. Lineage (NCBI taxonomy): Eukaryota > Metazoa > Chordata > Amphibia > Anura > Ranidae > Lithobates > Lithobates clamitans. The sequence continues at coordinate 4,180,080 of JBBGZY010000270.1, read as the reverse complement.
ATTTGTGCGGGGGTGATAACAGGGAAGGGGCTGTGCTGATTGTGCAGAGGTGAAAGCTGTGAGGATAAGCTGTAGATGGGGGTTCTGAGGTGAGTTGTGGACTGGGGGTGTAAACTGTGGGGGGAGGGGTGCAGAGGTGAGATGTTAATGGGGTACAAAGGTGAGTTGTGGACAGGGGTGCTAAGGTGAACTGTGAAAAAAGTGCAGAGTTGAACTGTGGATGGGGGCAGAAAAGGTGGGTTGTGGATGGAGAGGTGTGTAGGTGAGCTGTTAATGCTGGGCGCAGAGTTGAGCTGGGGATGGGGCACAGAGAAAAGCAGAGACGAGTAATTAATGGTTACTTTGAGGGGTGGGGGATTTTTGCTTGGAGGGGACAAGGGAACTTTGCTGCACCCTGTATGATATGCACTCAACTGCACAATACACACTCCTGAGTGCTGTACTCTGTGTGTTTCACTTTCCTGAACCTTATGCCTTCTGCGATACCTAGTTCTGAGCCTCGAGCCCACTATTTGGAAACCATGTAATTTTCACCTATAAAGGAAGGTGAGGCTGGGGGCGTGGTTGTGGGCGTGGTTGGGGCGGGGCATTGGCCCTGAAGGGTGAGTTCCAGTACCTAATTTCTGAGAAAAAAAGCCCTGCATATATGCCTAAGTAAACTGTTTTCCCTGCCAAAGGGTTTGTAACTTTTTGTTAAACCAGTCTTGTGATTCTCATATCTATGCCACATTGCAAAGCTATGCAGGTGACTACATGTATGATTCAGCTTTGCAGTTCCCATGTTACCTCCCTGCCTGAAACCTTCACATTGGGTAACGAGTTAGCAGTATGATTGTCCAATCAGTAAGCAGATGGCACAGGACATTGGATAGCAAATGCAGGATAAATACAAAATACAGGCTGTGTACTGAGGTAGACATATGTGCATTAAAAAGCTGACTGATCAAAATGTTAGCAGATAAAATAGTTCACATATGTTTCTACTGTTTATTTAGCCGTTTTCCTGAAGTTTCCTAAAAGCATTGACGCAAATGCTTCACTGGCATCTGCAGAAGTAGTATTATTTTTTTATTGATTTGCAAGCGTAGTGCCTACCTCCAATGATGTTGGGGTACCATAATTCCATATGACAACAACCTTTCCAAGAAGCAAAAAACCCTCTGAGACACCAAGGCTAAATAAGGAGAATTTATTTGGGAAATACTCCCAATAAGGCAACAAAGCAGAACAGCAATAAGAGTAAACAATAACAGTTATGAAATGTCACAACACCGCATATAATAAAAGTGCAAAATGTTTCACCACTTGAACCCTGAAACTAGGGAGGTCCTAACTAAAGGGGTTTTACTGGAAGCTAACAGTCCTTCAGTCTCTCCAAACCCCTGCCACTGGCCAGTGCACTTAAAGGAGAAGTAGGGCCAAAACTCCTTTAGCCCTACTTCTCCTGGGGATCACAGGAGTGCACTTTGTTCTGCACTCCTGTGACCCCCTATTCAGCCGACAGTGGGCTAAAGTCTGCTGTCAGCCAACATCACTCAGCTGGTCCAGGCTCTGGAGAGATCCTGATTTTAATGTAGGGCTCTATCCAGATGCCTGGTCTGGCAGCTGACTCAGCCTCTCAGCACACCGCAGCTCCTGCCCCTTCCAAGCCCGGAGCCCAAGTGAGCACTGGAGGGACAGACCACACAGCCGGTGACTGACAGTCGTCAGCTCTCTCCTCATTGAAGACCAAGAACTGATCAATCTGTCCCCCACTGCCTCGATCTTAGAGGTGGTGGGGGGCAGATGCAGCATCGGACCGTTGCTGCATTTACCTAGGTGTGTATAATTTATTGTATACTCCACACTTCTCTTTTAAGCATTGAGTCCCAAAGTCCCTGTGTTGCAGCTCTCAGGTAAAAGTTGATGCCACAGTTCCCAAATTATATCCCAAGTTGAGGAGAACATTGTCCCTTTAGGAAGTGGGCAGGGAAGCAGTGGCCTTTCAGCACCAAGCAGTCGATAATTACGACTCCTCTCATCCTCTAGCGTTCAGAATCAATGATGTTGGCAGCAACTCAGGACCCAGAAATGGCAAACACTCATGGAACCGGTGATGTCAGCAGTGACTCAGGAGTTGGCAATGGCGATCTCTCACAGAAATAGTAATGCTCCCTGGCAGCTGGGATCTCTGTGCAGATGGGGTAGCCCAGTATGGGGTAGCAGTCCTCTTTCAACCAACCAGTGTCCTCTGGTGTCCCGGGGTGGTGGGTGGGCTATTTACCAGCTCTACTGTGTGTGGCTGCAACACAGCCTAACAAGTGTTCTCTCTCTCTAAAGGGAGGGGGAGGTAGTACAAAAGGTAATAGCTGTAGGGGATGATCTGATGAAGGTGACTGAAGTACAGTTTTTAGGCGGAAGTGGGGTAGGCTTCCCTGAGTAAATTAGTTTTCAAGGATCACCTAAAGGTGGACAGGGTAGGAGCTGACCTGACATACTAGGATAGGGAGGTCCAGAGGATGGGAGAGGTCCTGGAGGCAAGTATGAGAGGACATAACAAGGGAGCTAGAGAGCTAGATGTCTTGGGATCAGCAAAGAAGATGATCTGAATGATATCTGCAGATGAGGTTGATGATGTAGCTGGGGGCAGTGTTGTGGATAGCTTTGTGCAATGTGGTTATTACTTTGAATCTTATATGTTGGGCTAACAGAAGCCAGTGAAGGAATTGGCAGTGAGGGGCAGCAGTCATGGTTCGGTTAGTAGGGTGTATAAGTCTAGCAGCAACATTCAAAATAGATGGAAGGGGAAATAACCTGTGTAAAGGTAGGTCAATGAGGGGGGGAGTTGCAGTAGTCAAGGAAGGATATAATCAAGGAGTAAACAATTTGTTTTCAGGTGGCATTAGTCAGGAAAGCCTGAATTCTGAAAATGTTTTTGGGGTTGAGGCAGCAAGATTTAGCCAGTGATTGGATGTGGAGCCCGAAGGAGAAGTCAGAGTCTAAGATTACACCTAGCACCCTGGCAGGTGCAGAGGGACCAATGGTTGTTGATCTCAATGCTAAATTCATGAGGGGGGGGGATCAGAAGGAAGAAATATTGCAATTTTTAGAAAGATTGAGTTTGAAGAAGTGGTGTGACATCCATACTGATATGTTACTCAGTAAATTTGTGATACAAGGGCAGATCAAGGGGGTGAGCTGGGGAGTAAAGAGATAGATATGGGTGTCGTTGGCATAGAGGTAGTATTGGAAGCCATGGAAGGTTATCAACTGGCCCAGGGAAGAGGTGTAGAGAGAATAGGAGGGGCCCAAGGACAGAACCTTAGGGTAACCCAACAGAAAGAGGAAAAGGAGAGGAGAAGATGGTGTTCTGAACGTGCACTGTGATAGGTAAGAAGAGAACCAGGAAAGAGCATAGTTGCGGAGGCCAAGGGAGTGGAGTTTATTGAGGAGGAGTGGGTGTTCAACTGTGTAAAAAGCAGCAGAATAGTCTAAGAGTATGAGTATAGAGTAATGGCAGTTGGTTTTAGCAGTTAGTAGGTCATTAGTGAGTTTTAGTAGGGCAGTTTCAGTGGAATTTTGTGGGCGGAAGCCAGACTGTACTCATACGCTTGTGGACAAGGTGTTCAAGAAGCTTAGCAGGAAATGGGAGCAGGGGCATGGGTCTTGAGTTATACATACAGATGGGGTCCAGTGAGGGTTTTGTAAGTATGGGGGTAACCAGTGAATGTTTGAGTGGAAAGGGGAAGGTGCTATTGCAGAGAGAGGTTGGAAAGGTTGAAGATGTGCGTTAGAGCATTTAGGATAGAGCAGGAAGAGGGCCATTGTAAATGTGATGAGACAGAGTCCAGGTGGGTCTCAGAATGGAGTTTAATAACTTCCTTAGTGGTAACAGAGTGAAAGGATGACAGTATTGAGTATGGTGTTGGAACTGGTATGTTGGTTGGAGAAGAAAGCTGGACACTGGATATTACATCACAAATTGTGTTGATCTTGTTTTTTGAAATGACTGGCAATCTCCTGGGCAGTAAGATGTTGGGTGGAGGCAGTGGGGGGTGGAGTAAGGAATTAAGGGTAGAAAAGAGTTATCGAGTATTAGATGAGAGGGTTTTGATCGGAGTGGTGTAGTCGGTGTGTTAAGCAGTGTGGAGCCAGGAATCAAAGGCAGATTTGTAGAGGGTGAAGTCTTACAGGGATTAAGTTTTACATCACACCCCCTCAAGACAATGGCTGCATCTCTTGAGACTTCTGGTTTCCTCTGTTTGCCAGGGTTGTAGCAGGCAAGGCTTGGTTCTGCATGGAGAGAGAGGAGCAAGTGTGTCCAGGCAGGATGACAGTAAGTTGTTGCAGACAGAAATGGCCAGGTCTGGGCAGGACAGGCGTGTGATTTTGTCATAAAGACAGTAGCAGAATGAAGAAGGGAAGGGTTGAGGTGGTAAAGGTTTCCAAGTTAGCGGGCATTGACGCGATCATTAGAGAGAGAGAAAAATAATTCTAGACCTCCTCTGTAACTCTAAACAGGTGACGTTTAAAAATTTTCAGAACCCCTTTTTTTTTAGTCAGGCTTTTAGATAAAAGTGGACCCAGTGGTGGATTCTAGATCACTTTTATGATCCCCTTTTTATGATTATTTCCAAAAAAGACCGCTGCGCAAATATAGTGTGACATAAAATATTGCAATGACCACCATTTTATTCTCTAGGGTCTCTGCTTAAAAAAAATGTAATAAAATTTTTGGGAGTGCTAGGTAATTTTCAAGCAAAAAATAATGATTTTTACTTGTAAACAACAAATGTCAGATAAAGGCCTGAAAGTGGTTAAAAGAGGAGGTTAGGTTAAGTAGTTGAGAAGTGGCTGAGGTGTTAACATTGACTGGAATGTAAAAGTCACCGAAGATGATGGTGGGTACTTAAGAGGAAAGAAAGTAGGGTAGCTATGCAGAGTCAAGTCATCTAGAAAGCATGACACTGAGCCAGGAGGCCAATAAATAATTACAATCCTCAGATAAATTGGAGGAAAAAAAAACAATACAGTGCACTTCAAATGATCAGATAGAGAGGGAGGTGTAAGAAGAGCCTGGAAAGTGCTTTGTGGGGAAAGAAGCAGTCCAACTGCGCCCCCTTTTCATCTGCTGGGTCTTGGAGAGTGAGACCAGAGGAGGCCACCATGGGAAGGGGCAGCTGGAGGGGTAGATTCCTGGAGCAAGGTTTCAGTAATAGTAGATTGAGGGAGTTGGAGAGGAAAAGGTCATTGACAGAGCCAAGTTTGTTAGAGACTGAATAAACAGGAAGGTTAGTGAGAGCATGTTGGAGGGTCAAAAGAGGGAAAAAGAAGGCTGAGGGAAAGAGAAAATAGATAAAAGGGCACTTGCAGACTACTTGGAATGGGACACTAATGTTTGTACTTGCCTTTACTGAAGTGCCTTAGTTAAGGTGCCTTAGTTAAAGTGCTGTGTTAAAAGTACCAGAAATGGCACTTTGAGCAATAAATGGCCACCCTGCCCCCTCAACAGTCACCCCCAAGAGTTGCACTGAACTTATACTTGGATGGAGTGGATGGAGTGGGGGAGGATAGGCAATCAGTTAAAGGGGTTGTAAACTCTCAAGGTTTTTCCCCTAAGGCATTCTATGCATTAAGGTGAAAAACCTTCTGTAGTGCAGCAGCCCCCCAGAGCCCCTCTTTTACTTACCTGAACCGGATCGTTCTAGCAACGGGGACTAACACAGTAGCTCCAGCCACTGTCTCGGGTCCTCATTGGCTCCCGCTGCTGTCAATCAAATCCATCGACACGGGAGCCGGGGGGCGGGGCCGAGTCCTACTGTCTGTGTTAAAGTGGATGTAAACCCAATGTCATCCTTTCTAAACTACTGCCATTGGGGTTATCTGTAAGGATATACATGCCTCCTGCATGTATCTTTACCTGTCAAATGTCTCCCCTCTGTCTGTTATTAGACCCGAAAAACTGCAGATTCTGTGGGTGGGTCTGTTGTCTGGAGCTCAGTGGGTGGAGTTGTGATGTCAGTAGACTCCCCGCCCACCTCTACACTCCTTGTCAATATGCATTTTCTGCTGTGTATTTCTAACACTGAACTTCTGCTGAACTTCTGCTATGATCTCTAACATCCAGTGAAAAGACAAGAAAGTAACCACATGACTTCAGCATGCCAAATCATGCTGAGGTGTGGAACAGCCAATCCCTGCAGAGCTGCTGAGGAAAGGAGTGGGGGAGGGAATTAAAAAAAATGCATGTGTCTTAGGCTGTCACTCACAGCAAGGGGGAGTATTTGACAAAGTTTTTCTCAGTTTGTCAAGATTTTTCTCACTGAACAATAAAAGAGGATTGCTCAGAGATGGATTAACTCTGTGTGGCAAGACTGGGCTCAAATGATAGGAAATCTTATACTCTGTCTACAGCATGATATATAAAAAAATAAGTAAATAGAAAAAAATTTGGGTTTACATCCACTTTAATGGACGATGCGGCAGGACTCGGGAGTGTGCCCGCACGAGTACCCCCATGAAATGTGGTGGTAAAGGAAAGAGGAGGTAAATATAACATGTTTGTTATTTTTAAAAAAATGGCTATTTAGTGTAAACACTACTCTTACTATTACTAAAAACCAAGACAAGTAGTTTCCCTAATTTGAACATTTTGTGCAATTAAGTAGCAAAATGCTAAATATGCCTGGCATATTCCCTAAGCAAAATCTGCATTCAGATGACCTGTTGAGGTCATTACTGAATACCAATGTTTACAAAAACTTAGACAAGTATTTTGCCTTCGTTTACACATTTTGTACTATGCAGTAGCAAAATCCAAAATGTCTCCTGGCCTACCTAAAGTAAAACAAAAGTTTAATATGTCACTTAGGGCTTAACTAATATGCCAGCTCATGCCTGGCATATTCACTAAGCAAGATCTGCATTCAGTAATGTTTAACTGTTGAGACCATTACTGAATACCAATGTTTTCAAATCAACTTCCAACTTGGGCTTGCAAATGTGTGTGGAATCCCATGGTAAGTGTTCAAACCCAGCTTCTTTAATAATTCCCAAATGCATCATAAGACTGAGCCTTTTTATATTTCAGTCATGCTCTTCTACAATGCCCTCTTGGAAATGGTTGGAAATGGTAGGTTTTCTTCTTCATTATAACCCACACTTTAAACATGTTAGTTTATGCATATACTACATTCAGGGTTAACTTCAATATATTTGTTAGTGTCAAAATATATAGAGTATACATAATATACATTTAAAATTTGCGTACTAATAATAATCATGTAACAGCTAGCATATACTGTACATTGTATTAACAATTAAACATGAATCAATTGGACTATATATATATATATATATATATATATATATATATATATATATATATATATATATATATATATACAGTGTCTCACAAAATTGAGTACACCCCTCACATTTTTGTAAATATTTTATTATACCTTTTCATGTGACAACACTGAAGAAATGACACTTTGCTACAATGTAAAGTAGTGAGTGTACAACTTGTATAACAGTGTAAATTTGCTGTCCCCTCAAAATAACTCAACACACAGCCATTAATGTCCAAACCGCTGGCAACAAAAGTGAGTACACCCCTAAGTGAAAATGTACAAATTGGGCCCAAAGTGTCCATATTTTGTGTGGCCACCATTATTTTCCAGCACTGCCTTAACCCTCTGGGGCATGGAGTTCACCAGAGCTTCACAGGTTGCCACTAGAGTCCTCTTCCACTCCTCCATGACGACATCACGGAGCTGCTGGATGTTAGAGACCTTGCACTCCTCCACCTTCCATTTGAGGATGTCCCACATATGCTCGGTAGGGTTTAGGTCTGGAGACATGCTTGGCCAGTCCACCACCTTTACCCTCAGCTTTTTTAGCAAGGAAATGGTCGTCTTGGGGGTGTGTTTGGGATCATTATCACGTTGGAATACTGCTCTGCGGCCCAGTCTCTGAAGGGAGGGGATCATGCTCTGCTGCAGTATGTCACAGTACATGTTGGCATTCATGGTTCCCTCAATGAACTGTAGCTCCCCAGTGTCAGCAGCACTCATGCAGCCCCAGACCATGACACTCCAACCATCATGCTTGACTGTAGGCAAGACACACTTGTCTTTGTACTCCTCACCTGGTTGCCGCCACACACGCTTGACACCATCTGTACCAAATAAGTTTATCGTGTTCTCATCAGACCACAGGACATGGTTTCAGTAATCCATGTCCTTAGACTGCTTGGCTTCAGCAAACTGTTTGTGGGCTTTCTTGTGCATCATCTTTAGAAGAGGCTTCCTTCTGGAAAGACAGCAACGCAGACCAATTTGATGCAGTGTGTGGCGTATGGTCTGAGCACTGACAGGCTGACCCCCCACCCCTTCAACCTCTGCAGCAATGCTGGCAGCGCTCATATGTCTATTTCCCAAAGACAATCTCTGGATATGACGCTGAGCACATGCACTCAACTTTTTTGGTCGACCATGGTGAGGCCTGTTCTGAGTGGAACCTGTCCTGTTAAACTGCTGTATGGTCTTGGCCACCGTGCTGCAGCTCAGTTTCAGGGTCTTGGCAATCTTCTTATGGCCTAGGCCATATTTATGTAGAGCAACAATTCTTTTTTTCAGATCCCCAGAGAGTTCTTTGCCATGAGGTGCCATGTTGAACTTCCAGTGACCAGTATGGAAGAGTGAGAGTGATAACACCAAATTTAACACACCTGCTCCACAATCACACCTGAGACCTTGTAACGCTAACAAGTCACATGACACCGGGGAGGGAAAATGGCTATTTGAGCCCAATTTGGACATTTTCACTTAGGGGTTTACTCACTATTATTGCCAGCGGTTTAGACATTAATGGCTGTGCGTTGAGTTATTTTGAGGGGGCAGCAAATTTACACTGTTATACAAGCTGTACACTCACTACTTTACATTGTAGCAAAGTGTCATTTATTCAGTGTTGTCACATGAAAATAAATAATAAAATATTTACAAAAATGTGAGGGGTGTACTCACTTTTGTGAGATACTGTGTATATATATATATATATATATATATATATATAAATAAACTTCAGGTGGATTACCCTGTTCTCTTTAATCCTGTTCGATCAAGACACCGTCAAGGTGGACTCCCAACCTTCCACCATAAATGGATAAAGAAAAGACGTGGATCGATGCTTGATGCAAAAAGTGTCCTGTGTGCACACACAGCCAGAAAAGCCTGACGAAGAGCGAGTTGCGCTCGGAACTGTACAGTGGCTTGCATTATATTATGTAACTGAAATATTTCCAGTAAAGGACACTTTTTGCATCAAGCATCGATCCACATCTTTTCTTTATATATATATATATATATACACACACACACACACAGTATATATAAACAATTTACTTTAAATATTAGTCTCCATGACAACTAAAAGGAGCAATTGTATAATTTTGTTTGCATCATTCTTGTAATTTAGTTGCCTAGACAACAAAGCTGAGTATACTGAGTATACTAATGTATGACTCGAACATAAGCACATTTTTATCATTAACACACCAACTGATGAAATATCTTATACATAAATATACGTATATTAAGTGATGTGAATGTATAAACCACAAAGGTTTTGATAAATGAAAGGCCAGTACATGAAATTTCTGCTTTGGATGAACATTGCATGCTAGTAGGGATTCATTTAAAATCAGTACACAAAAGGCAATGGGCATTCGAGTTTTTATTTTATTTCATGCTAGCACCAACCCTAAACTGGTAATAACTGTTATGGTGTAGTGCTGTCCAGTGCTAATCCTATGTCTACTACATGATCTGCACTGGAAAAGTATTTTTTTTTTTTTTTTTTTGTTAATTTTTGCTTTTTCTGTTTGTACTACACTTTTTAAAATAAAAGTATAAAACATTGTGTTCCTCTTCCCTAGAAATGCAAGTAAAAGGTATATGGCAGGACAAAGCTTCTATTTCATGCAACATGAGGTCCTAAAAAACACAAAAATAATTGATGCACTGTATTCGTCTGTTTTCTCCCATTTCTCTGAGGATTGCAGCAATTTATAGGCCTCCAGGACCGGTATCACGCTTTCTTGATGACTTTGCTGCCTGGCTACCCTACTTTCTCTCCTCTGAAATACCCACCATTATTCTTGGTGACTTTAACATTCCTGTCAATGTTAACAGCCCAACTACAGCTAAACTTCTCGATTTAACCTCATCTTTTGACCTAACCCAATGGACACATACTTCCACTCACTCCAATGGTAATACCCTTGACCTTGTATTCTCCCATCTCTGCAACCCTGGCAACCTCACCAACACCCCCTTTCCTCTATCTGATCACAACCTCATTACTTTCACTGTATCCTTGCCTCCAACCACCCATCCCTCCAAGCAGCAAACAATTACTTGTAGAAACCTTCGCCACTTTAACCCTTCTCTTCTCTATTCTGCTACTGACCACCTATATGACATAATCTCTTCCCTGTCCTGTCCTAACCTGGCCACCTCTGTCTACAACAGTTCACTCTCATCATCACTAGATGCACTTGCTCCTCTAACCACATGCAAAATCAGGCCCCGACCGTTACAACCCTGGCAAACTGACAACACTAGAAATCTCAAGAGACATTGCCGTGCTCTTGAATAACTGTGGCGTAAAACCAAATGCCTGCAAGACTTCACCCTATATAAATCTGCCCTTCTAAAATACAATTCATGCCTCCATGCTTCCAAACAAGCCTACTTTGTCTCTCTTATTAATTCCTTGTCATCCAGTCCCCGTCGGCTCTTCTCAACCTTTAACTCTCTGCTTCGTCCACCACCCCCTCTACCCCCCACTAACTCACTCACTGCCCAAGAGATTGCCAATCACTTCAAAGACAAGATCGATGCAATTCGTGAGGACATCTCCACTGTGCTTACGTCTTTCCCACCCAACATACCTTGCCTAGCAGCACATTCAACACTCTCCTCTTTTGAATTGGCTACTACGGAAGAGGTTACAAAAATTTTCTCGGATGCCCACCTAACCAATTGTCCTTTGGATCCTGTTCCCTCACAACTACTACGGTCACCCTCTTCTTCTATCCTTTCTATCCTATGCTCCCTCACCCACATCTTCAATCTCTCCCTCTCTAGTGGCATCTTCCCCTCCCCTCTAAAACATGCGCAGATCACTCCCATTCTTAAAAAGCCCTCACTGGACCCTACCGACCTGAACAACTTAAGACCCATCTCATTGCTCCCATTCACCTCTAAACTTCTAGAACGCTTAGTCTTCAACCGTCTTAGCTCCTACCTCAATGAAAATAACCTTCTTGACCCCTTACAGTCTGGCTTTCGCTCGCAGCACTCCACGGAAACTGCCTTACTAAAACTCACTAACGATTTACTAACTGCTAAAACCAACAGCCAGTACTCCATACTCCTACTACTTGACCTCTCTGCGGCCTTTGATACTGTTGACCACCCGCTCCTTCTCAATAAGCTACATTCCCTTGGCCTCCGAGATTCTGCTCTATCCTGGTTCTCTGCCTATTTATCACAGCGCTCCTTCAGTGTCACCTACAACTCTGTCTCCTCCTCTCCATTGCCCCTTTCTGTGGGGGTCCCCCAAGGCTCGGTTCTTGGACCCCTTCTCTTCTCTATCTACACCTCCTCCTTCGGTCATTTAATAACTGCCCACGGCTTCCAATACCACTTATACGCTGATGACACCCAAATCTATCTGTCTACTCCTCACCTCACTCCTTCAGTCTCCTCTCGCATTACTAACTTACTAACTGACATATCAGCATGGATGTTGCACCACTTCCTTAAACTAAATCTCTCTAAAACTGAGCTATTAATATTCCTCCCCGCCCGTGCACCCCTCCATGACTTTTCCATCAAAATCAACAATGCAACCATCAGTCCCTCCCCTCACGCTAGGGTACTAGGTGTACTCCTAGACACTGACTTGTCATTTCAGCCTCAAATCCTATCGTTGTCAAAAGTTTGTAGAATTCACCTCCGTAACATCTCTAAAATTCGCCCCTTTTTAACAAATGAAACCACCAAGCTCCTCATTCACTCCCTTGTTATCTCTCGCCTTGTCTATTGCAACTCCTTTCTCATTGGCTTACCTCTCCATAGGCTATCCCCTCTTCAGTCTATCATGAATGCTGCTGCCAGACTTATCCACCTTACCAACCGCTCAGTGTCTGCCAACCCTCTACTCCAATCCCTACACTGGCTCTCAATCACCCAGCGAATTAAATTCAAAATACTAACCACAACATACAAAGCCAATCACAACTCTGCCCCGAGCTACATCACTAATCTTGTCTCCAAATATCATCCAAATCGACCTCTCCGCTCCTCTCAAGACCTCCTGCTTTCAAGCTCTCTCATCTCCTCCTCCCATGCTCGTCTCCAGGATTTATCCAGAGCCTCTCTCATCCTCTGGAACTCGCTACCTCCATCTATCCGGCTATCCCCTACTCTTGCTACCTTCAGGCAATCCCTGAAAACTCATCTCTTAAGGAAAGCCTATATCGTCTTCAACTAATCTCCTACCACTTCAACCAGCTCATTCCCCACAGTTACAACCTTTTGTACCACCTGCCCCACCCTATTAGATTGTAAGCTCTTCTGAGCAGGGCCCTCTTAATCCTCTTGTATTTTATTGTATTATAACTGTATTGTCTCCCATTTATATTGTAAAGCACTGCGTAAACTGTTGGCGCTATATAAATCCTGAATAATAATAATAATGTAGGACTATACTATAATTTCCGCTTCAAAAAAAAAAAAAAACTATGGTAGTGCAAGCCCATATTTCTGGTGCCACGTTGACATTTCTTAATAGAGTGACCATGTCATATTTGTTTCTTGAGGTGGAAAAAAAAAACAAGTTAAAAATACATTTTGAAATCTTACAATAACCCTGTAACAAAAAAAGAGCAGTGCCAGAACAGGGCAATACTCACATTTTACCTGGTTAAACAAAAAGCTGAGGTCATGTTAACACCTAAAGTTTTTTTTTTTAGTTCACCCAGTAAAAAAGCTTTAATATTCATGTGACATTATCACACAATGTAGCATGAACTAATAATGCTTGAAGTGTGCTCAGTATGTGATGTCTCATTTTAATGCATCAAGCGTAAATGTGTTATTAAAATCAAACTTAGTTCTATAAATAATAAAATAAGAAAGTTGTGTCTTACATAAGTACTGTATGCACTTGAGGATGTTGATTTATAGGGCAGCAAGGTAATATAAACTCACAAATTGATATTGAAAAATTAATCAAAATATATTATGGCTCTGTACATTAAGATTTAATTGTTAGGCTCCATGCACACTGAAGCTCATAAACGGCCATTTTTGGGAGTTTGGGCTTTTTTTAACAGCCCATAAACTCCCCTCTATATTATCCTACAGTGCCTTGCGAAAGTATTCACCCCCTTGTTTTTTTACCTATTTTGTTACATTACAGCCTTTAGTTCAATGTTTTTTTTTTAATCTGAATTATATGTGATGGATCAGAACACAATAGTCTAAGTTGGTGAAGTAAAATTATAAAAATATATACATAAAACTATTTTTCAGAAATAAAAAACTGATAATTGGCATGTTCGTATGAATTCACTCCCTTTGTTATGAAGCCCATAAAAAAGCTCTGATGCAACCAATTACCTTCAGAAGTCACATAATTAGTGAAATGATGTCCAGCTGTGTGCAATCTAAGTGTCACATGATCTGTCATTACATATACACACCTTTTTGAAAGGCCCCAAAGGCTGCAACACCTAAGAAAGAGGCACCACTAACCAAACACTGCCATGAAGACCAAGGAACCTTCCAAACAAGTAAGGGACTTGTTGAGAAGTACAAGTCAGGGTTAGGTTATAAAAAAATATCCAAATCTTTGATGATCCTTAGGAGCACCATCAAATCTATCATAACCAAATGAAAAGAACATGGTACAACAGTAAACCTCCAGTAAACGCTCCATAGAGTTGGGCTTTATGGCAGAGTGGCCAGAAGAAAGCCATTGCTTTCAGCAAAAAACAAAATAGCACGTTTTGAGTTTGCGAAAAGGCATATGGGAGACTCCCAAAATGTATGGAGGAAGGTGATCTGGACTGATGAGACTAAAATTGACTTTTTTGACCATCAAAGAAAACGCTATGTCTGGCGTAAACCCAACACATCACATCACCCAAAGAACACCATCCCCACAGTGAAACATAGTGGTGGCAGCATCATGCTGTGGGGATGTTTTTCAGCGGTTGGGACTGGGAAACTGGTCGGAGTTGAGGAAAAGATGGATGGTGATAAATACAGGGATATTCTTGAGCCAAACCTGTACCACTCTGTGTGTGATTTGAGGCTAGGATGGAGGTTCACCTTCCAGCAGGACAATGACCCCAAACACGCTGCTAAAGCAACACTTGAGTGGTTTAAGGGGAAACATGTATATGTGTTAGAATGGCCTAGTCAAAGCCCAGACCTCAATCCAATAGAAAATCTGTGGTCAGACTTAAAGATTGCTGTTCACAAGCGCAAACCAGGAATGGTCAAAAATCCTAGTGGTAAGATGTGGCAACCTCATAGAGACTTATCCAAAGCGACTTGGAGCTGTGATAGCCACAAAAGGTAGCTCTACAAAGTATTGACTTTAGGGAGGTGAATAGTTATGCACATTGACTTTTTCTGTTATTTTGTCCTATTTGTTGTTCGCTTCACAATAAAAGAAAAAAAAAAAACATCTTCAGAGTTGTGGGCATGTTGCAAATCCTCAAACAATCCATATTAACAAAACACGAAAAATGCCAAGGGGGGTGCATAATTTTGCAAGGCACTGTATGTGTCCGTGCACCCATGGACGTTTTTGGACATTTATCAGCAGTGGAGTTTATGGGCTGTTGTCTGAACGCCCTAAAATCGCGTCCAGGAGCTGTTTTTCTGACTACAAAAACCGCTTAACGACATTAAACACCCATAAACGCTGATAAACGCCAATAGACACTCAAAAACGTGGCTCACCAGCAAAAAAACAAATCTGAAAAAAAATGCTAACGCGGAACAACGCTAGAAAACGCTATTGCAAAAACATTAAAAACCGTTGAAAGACTCACTGCAAAGCTACTGGCGTTTTTATAACATCCAGTGTGTATGGAACCTAAATAAAATCTTACATGTCATATAGTTATGTTTGAGCTTTACTGTCAGTCAATGCCCTTGTCTTCAATTATCCACAGTTTAATTCAATAAATATCTCAATTGAACAATGTACCATCCAGGCTATTTCACAGTGCTCCTCTCTATAATGTCCATCTGTTGTAAATTTTTTTTGTAAATATCAGCTCCCCTTGCACCTTCTCTTCCCTACAGAGGATCTGGACAATGCTATCCCATCAAAGCTTAGGGTGAAGATAGGAATGGCTAGCACTGACTGGCATTAAGAAGGATGGTTCTCAGTGGTGGCAATGCTGGGAAACCTTCTTTGGCCTGCATAATGATGCAGCACTCAATAGGGAGACCAATCTGAAGTGATTTCACTGCAGACGATAAGCGTTCTAACTTTGTTGAAGAAAGTACCACACACAAGCAGGAACAACTGGTATTTTTTAAAAAGATGAAAAGTATGAAAATTCCACTAAAATGTATGCCAGTTGTGTAATATCATTAAGAGGATTCTGTGGTTATTTTATACGATTTGACTATAGTTCTACTTATTATTTATATATTTTGTTGACTATGGGCTGAAATCAGTCCTGTTGTAATATAATAATATTGTTCACCTTTGTTAAAAAACAATTTGTACCCCACCCAACCTTTTCAGGTTTTTTACACTTCCATCTCAAAGTTCCCGCTACTCCTGATGTTATCTGTTCAATGCTAATTTTCACAATACACTAACTGAATGGTAGTAGTCACTTTTGACAAGTGAGCTGTTGGGAAAGTCTTATGCCGCGAACACACGGTCGGAATTCTCGTCGGAAAAGCCTTGGATGGTTTTTCCGACGGGATTCCGCTCTAGCCTGTCTTGCATACACACGGTCACACCAAATTCCGACCTCCAAGAATGCGGTAACGTACAACACGTATGACGGAACTAGAAAAGGAAAGTTCAACACCAAGTGCGCCACCCTTTGGCTCCTTCTGCTAATCAGAATGTTTATCTCATGTTAGTAGAAGTTTGGTGAGAGACGATTCGCGCTTTTCAGAATTGTGCTTTTGCAAACATTGAAACAGAGATAATTCCCCTAGTGGACTTTAAAGGCACATATAAAAGAATGTGTAGAGAGTATGTTAAGTAAACAACAATTTATTAATTACAAAAAGTTCTCATAAAGACATCAAACAATGACATAGATAAAAAAGGAATGCGATTACACATATTTATAGCTATTAATACCAATACGCTTGCACCCGACGCGCTTCGGAGTTGTTTTAGCCTCCTTCTTCAGGGGTGGTTGTAAGCTTTAACAGAGATTTCTATATAGGGAATGGTATATACAACATAGACATAATAAATACATGTGTATATCAAGCCATAAAACATATAGGTGCAGTATTATATTCATTTCGTTTACACTTACATTGGTATATATAAATGTTGGCTGCGCATTCCAGAGAGGTTTAAAAACAACGGTATTGACACATACTGCCCATCAAGCGTGTCTTCCAATCGTGGTGTATAAAACTTTGTTTAGTATATCCAAAGTATTCATATGGCCTCTATCGAGGTGGAAATAACTGGGTAAGGATGTATGAGGTGGTTTTACTTCCTCATACATCCTTACCCAGTTATTTCCACCTCGATAGAGGCCATATGAATACTTTGGATATACTAAACAAAGTTTTATACACCACGATTGGAAGACGCGCTTGATGGGCAGTATGTGTCAATACCGTTGTTTTTAAACCTCTCTGGAATGCGCAGCCAACATTTATATATACCAATGTAAGTGTAAACGAAATGAATATAATACTGCACCTATATGTTTTATGGCTTGATATACACATGTATTTATTATGTCTATGTTGTATATACCATTCCCTATATAGAAATCTCTGTTAAAGCTTACAACCACCCCTGAAGAAGGAGGCTAAAACAACTCCGAAACGCGTCGGGTGCAAGCGTATTGGTATTAATAGCTATAAATATGTGTAATCGCATTCCTTTTTTATCTATGTCATTTTTTGATGTCTTTATGAGAACTTTTTGTAATTAATAAATTGTTGTTTACTTAACATACTCTCTACACATTCTTTTATATGTGCCTTTAAAGTCCACTAGGGGAATTATCTCTGTTTAAATTCTTAATTTAGGATGTGGCACAATTTGCAGATAATTAGCCGACCAAACCCCTGTTTTGCAAACATTGCTGCTCTTCAGTTTGTGCTTGTGGGTTTGTATCTGTTCTTCAGTGCGTGTAGTCAGTTCGCATTTGTTTGTCAGTGTGTGCTATTTTTAGTACCATATTTGATTTTCAGTGCATTCTTGTCTGCTCGTTTCCGATTTTCAGATCGTTCTTTCAGGCCTTGCTGTTTTTCGGTGCTTTCTGTTTAGTTCATTCTGACCAGCCGACCATTTTGAAGCCATGTTGCGGGTACGTCCTCGTCGTAGAGTTCGTGCTGTGCGGGGGCTTGGTGTTGGGGTCCTGACCTTGACACAAGTCCAGTCCATGAACAGGGTGGGGAGGAGTTCATGGACCAAGAATTGGTTGCTCCAGCGTGACCAATTCTCTCACATGCCTTTGTTGCGGGAGATCCAGGAGAATAACCCTGATGATTTCAGGAATTATCTCCGGATGACAGACCCCATTTTTCACTGTTTGTTGGCTTTGTTGTCCCCTTATATTAGCAGGCAGGACACCTGCATGCGGCAAGCCATCACTCCTGAACAAAGGCTAGTCACCACATTCCGGGACTTGGCGACTGGGAGAAGTCTGCAGGACCTCAAGTTCTCGAGAGGCATCCCCCCAGGCTCTGGAGATCATTATTCCAGAGACCTGTTCTGCCATCATTCAGGTCTTGCAGAAGGACTATATTAGGGTAAGTTTTCTCCTTTAACATCACATTCTATGTATTTAATGTTTGCTAATGTATTGTATTTCTTTCATCATTCCCTAATTACCATGATTGTAATATGCTGGGAATGTCCCCTTTGTGCCCATGCATGCTGGCAGTTTTTAAACTTCCTTTTTTGTCCTTCATGCATATTTGCCTTCAATAATCTCTCCAGCATGCTATCCTGGGCCCATATCCACCTAGCCTAATCACTTAACAATATATTTTGTCAGCTCCATAGTAGTGCTTTACCTTAAACACCCCCTAAAATGTGTACAAATGTTATTTGTGTCCTTAAAACCCTCCCCCCCAACCGCTAAATCAACCCATACCAATCCTCTATCTGCTGACTTTGCCAAACCCATACACACTATACCTACCTTTTTTGTGTTCATATTTATGGATGAATTCACCAAAGCATGTAGTGCAAGGGCCTGCCTGAATACTTTCAAATGGTACTGTTTAAAGTTTGGTTCTCCTATTATCTTCCTAGGTAATTGCAGAATGTAAAAATGTGCTTCAATTTGTACAGTGTGTATTTGTATTTTTGTATTATGACACTTCTTACCTGTCCAGTGGGCTTCCAATAGTGTAAGTGAGGAGGGGCTGGCCAAAGTAACACACATTATTTATGCATTCAGCTCTCAATGTAGTGGAGAGGGTTACCTGTCCAAAACATCCCCCCCCCTAAAATTGTTACAATAGGCCATCAGAGGGGGGGGGATGAATCTGCTAAGTGGACCTTATATTTTTGCCTTTAAATACTCCTTCAAAAAAATGTTAAACTAGTGTTGGCCAAGAATGTTTGTGTCTAATCTGCTTGCAATGTTTATGTGCAAAATGACAAATGTTTATGTTTTTGTTTGATTCCACAGTTTCCTTCAACGCCACAGGAATGGCAGACCGTGGCATCCCACTTTGCCGACCATTGGGGCTTTCCCAACTGTGGAGGGGCAATTGATGGGACACATCGTACCACCACCCCATTCGGGGTCATACTATTATAACAATAAGGGGTTTCATAGTATTGTGTTGATGGCGGTGGAGTCGGCGACATATGAGTTTCTGTATGTGGACGTGGGGAGGAATGGCCGGATGTCGGATGGTGGAGTCTTTGCCCGGACCGAGTTCTTTCGATGTCTCCAGAGTGGTGGCTTGGGATTGCCACCTGTGGAAGATAACGTTGAGGGATTGCCATTTGTGTTCGTCGTAGATGAGGCATTCGGTCTGGGTGATCACGTAATGAGGCCGTTCCCCCAGAGGACCCTCACCCCGGAGAAGAGGGCTTTCAATTACTGGCTGGCCAGAGCCAGAAGAGTCGTGGAGAATGCATTTGGGATAATGGCCAGCCGGATCTGCCTATTTTTAACTGCCATAAATATGGCGGAGTACAAACTAAACCACATTGTGTTATCTTGCTGCATACTGCACAACTTTTTAAAATGAAATAATCCATGATATGTTGCTTCAGTTGGGCCTGAGGCCAGACTTAATGAAACACTGACGTCCTGGAAGCAGGCCGTCCTGGCTTGCCCCCCCAAAGCGCCCGTGAAGTGGGGGAAAAATATGTAGAATATTTTACTGGTAGGGGGGCCATTGCTTTGCCAGCCAATTTGCAATACATTTTCTATTTTATCAGATAAAATCTTGATTTTCATTTACTGCTTGTGTTTCTTTTTGCTAGGTTCTCCTAGTGCACTTGTAGTTCCAAGTGGTTTTTCCATTATTAAATAACACCCATTGTCACTGTAAACACAAACTTAATACAAAAACTGGTATTGATCATTGAAAGAAGAAGCCACACATTGTTGAGGATAAAACCTTTTACTCTGTGCACATGCACATGTGCGTTGTAAAACTTTTTTTTTTTTAAATAAAAAAATATGGGTTTCCTAAAGTTTTACCTTGAATTTTTATTGAGGGTACATAAACAGGCATGTTTCAAAAAATAACATACACAACTCATGAACTTACAAAGTTCAACATTGAAAACCTGGAGGCAATATCAGACATTATAGTGTCCAAAATGTGTTGATATTGCCTTCATCAGATGGGGTGATGTCACACCTGTAAAAGCCAAATTTTGAAGATGCGCACAAATTGGGAGTCAAACTGGGGATTTTCCTCCTAATCCCATACCTAATGTCAACATGTGCTATCTCCCATCATGGGGGATCAATGGACGTGTTTTGGGGGTGCAACCACTTCCTTACACCTACTTGAGTTGCGAGGAAGGGGTTGCAGCCTCAAAACATGTACATTGATATCCCCTGATGGCAGATAGCACATGTTGACACACTGTGTGTATCTTCAAAATTTGTCTTTTAAAATGCATAAAAAAATTTTAAAAACAAAAAAAAAGGTGGCATTTTTTGGGTGTTTATATTCTTCCTAGTACATCAATCATGTTCTTCAGTTTGACTTCAATCTCATGTGTTTTTTGCTTTATAAAGTCTAAATCCTGACTACAATACATGATGTCCTGGATAAGCCCTTGGGCACTGTCAGTGGTGA
Source organism: Lithobates clamitans (assembly GCA_037952925.1). Lineage (NCBI taxonomy): Eukaryota > Metazoa > Chordata > Amphibia > Anura > Ranidae > Lithobates > Lithobates clamitans. The sequence continues at coordinate 4,159,507 of JBBGZY010000270.1, read as the reverse complement.
AATGAGGAGCTTTTTCTTCAACAACATGCACATCACCTAAAAGAAAAAATACACACCATGTAATATAAATATGCTGGCATACATCTATTACCCGAATCCGTGGTGTCAGACACTCACCTGTTGTGGTGACAATTTCCACCACCTCTCCTTCCTCCACATCCTCAGCTTGTGGTGTTTCCTGGTCCCCTTCTTCAGGAGATGGGGGAGGGGTTCCTGGAGTCCTCAGACGTCCTGAGTCTTCTATGAGAATGAAAAGGTATACTTAGCACACAGATATTTGAGGCCAGAAATAGTAATATGAAACATTGCTTGGAAGTGGGATACAATTGTCTGTTTGGGCAGAGTTCAAAGCTGAAGACATGATTTATTCCCTTAACCAAGCTGGAATACTTCCCTTTTTTGGACAAGTTTCACACATGGAGACACCCAGTGCCGATCCTGACCTCCCTGGGGCCCTAAGCAAAATTCTGCTAAGGGGCTCTCTACCTGACCCGTGATGCCGTGAGCTATGTAAACCATTTGCCATTGCCACACACTCACACATGACACTTCAGTGCTCCCAATACAATCCTCCCTCCTTCAGGGTCCTTAGAGAGCCCCCCCTTACACCAGGGTCCCCAGAGAGCCCCCCCTTACACCAGGGTCCCAAGAGAGCCTCCCCTTACATTAGTGTCCCCAGAGAGCCTTCCCTCTTACATTAGTGTCCCCAAAGAGCCCCTCCTTACACAGGGTCCCCAGAGAGCCCCTCCTTACATAGGGTCCCCAGAGAGCCCCCCTCTTACATTAGTGTCCCCAGAGGGCCCCCTCTTACATCAGTGTCCCCAGAAGACCCCCTCTTACATCAGTGTTTCCAGAGGGCCCTGTCCTTACATTAGTGTCCCCAGAGAGCCCCCCCTCTTACATTTGTGTCCCCAGAGGCCCCCCTCTTACATCAGTGTCCCCAGAGGGCCCTGTCCTTACATTAGTGTCCCCAGAGGCCCCCCTCTTACATCAGTGTCCCCATTGGGCCCCTTCTTTACATTTGTGTCCCCAGAAAGCCCCCCCTCTTACATCAGGGTCCCCCAAACAGCTGACTCCCCCCCTTGCAGAGGTTCCCCTGTACCTGGCTGGTGGAGGTGGGAGGCTGTGATCGGCAGCTCTATGGTGTCCACAGGCAGGGGGAACTCCCTGGGGCTAGTAGTTCTATCTCCGAATGTATACAGCAGAGAGGGGAGAGGCCTCTGACCCAGGCATCAGCAACAGTGTTCAAGCAGAGTGAAAGTAAAACTGATACCTGCCCGGGTCAGAGGCCCCTCCCTTCTCCTCTCCACTCTATACACTGACACTTGAGAGAGTACTACAAGCCCCAGGGAGATCCTGCCGCCCACACAGGCACCATAGAGCTGCCGATCACAGCCTTCCACCTCCTCCCACCTCTCCCTACTGCACTCTAAACAGCCAGCCAGAGGTGCAGGGGGGGATGCTGGGTCTTGGGGCCCCCCACAGCGGTATAACGGAAGGGCCCAGTCGCAAATGCGACTGCAGCGACCCCTAAAGTTCCGCCACTGGATGTTGTATATATACCCAGTCTGTGGTACTACAAAAAGATGCAGTTTCTGGAAGACCAGATGGAAGCCAGGGAATCACTTTTGACTCTTCCGGCCCCCCTTCCATCCAGCCTTCCCTCAACCCTTCCCTCAACCCCAGCTGAGGCTTCCGAGGGCCAACCTGGCCTTCCATCCTGGAAGAAATTGAGGAGCCCAGCTGGAGTAGGGTATAGTATTTTTAAACATATTTTTGCGGGAAAATTATTGTTGTTAACTAGATGTTATTATTGCTAAGAAATGAATGATTTAACAAAAAGTGTTTGACATATCAATAGACAGTAGGGGCCAAAAATGATTGGGACAAGAATGAAAAATTCTGGGCCCAGAAAGATAGTCTTTTCTATTTATTAACATTCAACTTGCAACAGTCATGAGTTTAAAATTGTGTGTGATTGATGAACCAAAAACTAAAACTCCACCTTCCACCCAAAAGGCCCAGGAAGGGGAGGAACTTGGTCGAGGCAGCACTTGTCCTCATTAAGGAAGCTAATGAGGCCCTGAAAGCCCCCCTCGATGCTGGAGAGGCCTACTATATAGCCTCAAATTTGCACAAAATGGAGGAGGGCCAATGCCTCAACTGTGAAAAATATTTTTTTGAGGCCATTCACAAGGGGTAGAGGGGGCAAATGATCGATGATGTCCACTTATGTGCGCTCACCCATCCTCCTCCTCCTCCTCCTGCGACAAGTCCACCTCCAGAGCCACAGCCTGCAGGAAAGGCTGCAGGGAAGGCTGCAGGGCAGCATGGGGGGAAGGCTGCAAGGAAGACAAGAAAGTGATGACCTGGCTTCAGTCTGGTCTGAAAACAGTCTGGGGACATATATGTCATCTGCTGCTGTTTGTGATCTCTGGGAGTCCTGAACCAGATTGTGCTCCCTATTATATGGATTTCTCAGGCTACCAATTTTAATTTGCAAAGAGTTGATGTCTGCCCTGGGGTACAAAGGCTTCACAAATTACAAACAGTTTCTCCAGCGTTGCCTTCCTCTTTATTTTGTTATTAAGAGCCAGAATAAATGGAGATTTTTTTTATATGAAAATACTTGCCTATGTTTTTTTCTTCAAATAGGAAAGTTTTTTTGTGTGTAGGCAGGTTAATTTCAAAAATACAATGTCTAATTAGCAAGGGACACCAAGCAACCTCCTTGAGGTTTACAAATACAAGATAATAATGTTGTTGTGGAAACGTGACATACAAAATAAAAAAAATATGGAGATCACTATAAAATAATTTAAGATAAAAAAAAAAACAACAGGAAATCTTGATTAAAAAAATAAAATAAAAATGACTATAAAAAAAATTATAAACATTATTATGTAGATCTGGCTTTAAAAACAAAAAAGATTATTCAGGAGATCATGAGAAATAATAAAGAAATCAGTTTGTGAGAACTCTGTGTGAAGATGAGCAGCAAAACAACTTCATTATTCTAGCATTCTAAAGAAGAAGAGAATGTGCTGCATTAAACTATTTAAAACATTTCAGCGTGATGAATGTGCCATCTCCATTACCAACGGTAGTTTTACCATACCGAGCGATTTCGTCTTGTACTTGATTCTGAGCATGCGTGATTTTTTTTGCGTGACGTAATTGCATACTGACAATCGTATTTTCGGATAGGAAATTTTCCCAACCGAAAAATAGAGAACATGCTCTCTCTCAATCTTTTGCTGGCTGGAATTCCGCCAGCAAAAGACCGATGGAGCATACACACGGTCGCATTTTCCGACAAAAAGCTCTCATCAGAGTTTTGCTGGCGGCATTTCCGGTCGTGTGTACGTGGCATTAGAAAGAATACCAGTCTAAAATGGTAATGTGAGATGAGTCTTTATTTGTATGTTGGCTCCAATTGTCCTGATAAACTTGTCATTGTTAAAGGAAACAGGGGCGTCCCACTTTTTTTTATCATATTGCAGTATTTTCTTGTGTATACATTTGAGGATAAAACAGTGGTGTGCTTTGATTTAACTTACATGTGAAATGTATGCATGTATTTATAAAGCTGTACTAAACCATGCAGCCACAAAAATACGTATGTTAAATATAGCAACGCTGTGCATAGGGGACGGAAAATGGGTCATGAGCATAGCTTAAGAGTGCAATCAGTTATTATTTTGACATTGACTTAATATAGTTTGTTCATTTTTTTATCTTTTGGGTGGAGTCAATGCAACTAAACCTGCTAACCTCAATGTGAAAGGACTACTATGACAAAATTCACATAGCAGACCAAAACTCTATTTGTAGGATACGTGTTAAATATCATGTGATAATGATCCTTTTTTTTTCTTGCAGTCTTTTTAGAATTTTATTTATTGCATGGATGATATTTGTGTTGTTACAAGCATTTATAGCAGTGGTCATCAACCCTGTTCTTAGGGCCCACTAATAGGCCAGGTTTTATGTATTACCTTGGGGAGATGCAGACTAGAATACTGCAATCACTGAGCAGAAAATTATATCACCTGTGATGTATTTCAGTTATCTTGCAAACCTGGCCTGCTAGTGGGCCCTGAGGACAGGGTTGACCACTGATTTATAGCACCAATGACCTATTGAAAAAAAAAAGAGGTGTGCACTTTTTCTAAAAAAGGAGTACCACTTTTTCTAAAAAAGCCAATCATGCAGACCCCTTTAGCTAACGTGACCAAAGTGACATCTTTACATGTTAAAGCTTCCCAAGACATATTGTTTAGAAAAATGCAGCTTGTGCCTTGTTCTAAGGCAGGAACATTGCTTTATTCAAGTCAATTTTGAATCATCTTGATTTTGTCTTATCACTTTATTATGATGCATAGGAAGACACATCCAAACTTTTAAAATACATCATGAAAGCGAGATGATTGTAAAGACTACCTAACAGGAACCTCCCCCTGAGTGTTTCCCCATAAACTTTAAGTGTCCCTACTCCTCATGCCTGGTGTCTCAGCAAAAACTGTAAAGGGTTGCTGCAAGCACAGAGTTTGAGGGTCACGCTAGCTGCCTCTGTGCACAGAGTCTAGCAGGCTTGTCCGGGGTCCACATCGACCCCTGAAAACAGTGATAAAAAAAAGATGACTTACTTCTACAGCACTCTGAATACTGAAGTGTGGAGCAACTGTTGTTGAAATGTTGAAATGTTAGCCCAATAAATAATGCACCAGCAATTGTGCTGTGAAGCATCCAATAGGGCGCTTAAGAGTACATACCTGTCTTGCTTTCCTCCATTGCAAATCAATCATGGAGGGAGGTGGAGGTATGTTCAGAGGAAGGAACTGGGGGTTCAAGTACACTTCGCCAGTAGAAGGCAGACAGCAACTGTAGGTATAGCTGCAACTCATTTCACAAGTCGCTGCAGTCCCTTAATAAACAGGCCATTTTTTGCGATACGGCACTGCATCACTTTATTTCATAATTGCGTGGTCATGCAACGTTGTACACAAACAAAATTTATGTCCTTTTTTTTTTCCACAAATAGAGCTTGGAGGGAGGTGAAAGTATGTTCAGAGGAAGGAAAGGGGGAATTAAGCAAAAAAGAGATTTAGACATATGCTGCAATGTTCTCTTACACTCTACTGATATGACATTGCCCTGGGGCTGGTCGCAAGCAGCCTCACCGGGTCCAGCAGTGGCATACCTAGCACATCTGGCACCCAGGGCAGATCATTTTTTTAATGCCCTCCATATATCAAATTTATATTCATCCACATTTATCAAATTGCATGTCATGCACACTGGGGGTTGAAGTTAACTTCGCCAGTAGAAGGCAGACAGCAACTGTAGGTATAGCTGCAACTCTGACATTTCACAAGTCGCTGCAGTCCCTTAATAAACAGGCCATTTTTTGCGATACGGCACTGCGTCACTTTATTTCATAATTGCGTGGTCATGCAACTTGTACACAAACAAAATTTATGTCCTTTTTTTTCCACAAATAGAGCTTTCTTTCAGTGGTATTTGATCACCGCGCTATGAACAAAAAAGAGCGACAATTTGGAAAAAAAAATATATATATTTTTTACTTTTTGCTATAATAAGTATTCAAAACAAAATAAAAAAAGAACACATTTCTTCATCAGTTTAGGCCAATTTGTATTCTTTTACTTATTTTTGGTAATAAAAAAAATGCAATATGCGTATATTGATTGGTTTGCGCAAAATTTATAGCATCTACAAAATAGGGAATATATTTATGGCATTTTTATTATTAATTTTTTTTTTACTAGTAATGGCAGAATGGCAGAGATCGGCGATTTTTTGTGGGACTGCGACATTGCGGCGAACAGTTTGGACACTTTTGAAACTTTTTTGGGACCATTGACATTTATACATCGATCAGAGCTAAAAATAGCCACTACAGTATAAATGTCACTGGCAGGGAAGGGATTAACACTAGGGGGCGATCAAGGGATTAAGTGTTCCCTAGGGAGGTGTTTCTAACTGTGGGGGGGAGTGGACTGACAGGGAGTAGAGAAAGATCGCTGTTCCTAATTACTAGGAACAGCAGATCTCTCTCTGCTGCCGTATGATGACGCTGGTCGGCAAGCAGTTAAAGTCTAGGGGACCGAACTTGAAAAATCGAGAGTCCCCATTTTAAAGTCTTATATGCAAGTTATTGGCCGTAAAAAGGGTATGGGGGCCTGGGTACTGCCCTGGGGGACATGTACCAATGCCAAACATTTTTTTTAAAGATTCTTTTTAAAGGAGCAGAGATCTTAATGATGCCTAAAGTGAAACAATAAAAATTCAAAATTCCTTTAAATATAGTGCCTGTGGGGTCCCTTTAGTCTGCCTGTAAAGTGGTACAACTGTACTGTGTATAGAACCTAAAAATAACATCTATAAAGAAAAAAAATGACATTTAACCACTTGTCGACCAGCCGCCGCAGTTGTACTGCAGCAGAATGGCACGGCTGGGTGAAACAACGTTACCTTACGTCGCTTCGCCCTGTGGCCACTAGGGGGGCTAGCTCGCTGCTCGCCCCCGGATCTGATGTGAGTGCCCGGCGGTGGCGATGACCGCTGGGCTCCCGCGATCACTCGTGACACGGCGAGAATCGGGATTGATTCAGAAAAATTTTTTTTAATTAAATCAATTTTGAATTAGGAAAATTCAAATCAATTTGAATAAAATAAACTAATAAAATTCTTTAAAAGAATTAAACGGATTAAACAAATTTAATTAAACAAATGTATGTAAATAATGAATCGAAACAAAACAAAAACATTTTTTCGTTCTGCACATGTCTAGCTTCAATGCCTCCAAAACTACCAGAATCCTCCTCCTCCTACTCCCTCTCCTTTTGTGTGTTCTGTGGCATCACAAGAATGGTGTCTGCATAAAACAGGCCTTGAGAGGAAAGGATGTCTTCTTCTTCCTCCTGCTGCCCTACCTCGAGTGCCCTGTCCATAATGCCACACAGGGTATGCTCCAGCAGGAACACAAAAGGGATTGTGTCACTGATGCATGCATTGTCACGGCTCACCATCTTTGTCGCCTACTCAAATTGTGACAGTACAGTGCATGCATCCTTTATCAGTAGCCATGGCGAAAAAAAAGCTGAGCTCCCCATTGCCTATCCTTGTGCCATACTCATATAGGTACTTGTTGGTGGCCCTCTGCTGCATGTGCAGCCACTGCAGCATTGCCAAAGTTGAGTTCCACCTGGTCGGCATGTCACAAATCAGGCAGTTTATGGGCAGATGGAATTCCTGCTGAATTTCAGCCAACTGAATGGTGGCTTTGTATGACCACCTGAAATGGCTACAGACTTTGTTGCAGACTGCCTTGCCCAATGATGCCAAAACATTGCCTTCCACGTGATAGTACAAAGCAGGAATGGCCTTACGTTCAAAGAATTAGCGTCTGGGAACCTGCCATTGTGGAACAGCACATTCTGAAAATTCACGGAAGGGGGCCGAATTCACCAGATAGAAAGGCAGGAGTTGTAAAGCCAGCAATTTGGACAAGCTGGAATTTAGAGGCTGGGTCTGTGGGTGTCAGAGAGTGTATTTTTTTTTTTCGATGCAGCACCTGAGTTGCCTGCTATACTCTACAGCTGCTGGTGTGCTGCTGGCAGATGTGTTGCAAGGACCTGTGAAATCCATTGCTATACCATCATCCCTGTCAGTGGAGGCTGCTGAGAGGTCATGAGCTATAGCAGGGGTAGACATGAAAGGTGACTTTCAGATGCTCTTGCCAATGGTTGGAGTTTTTGCCATGCTTGATCTGCTTGTGGCGAGAGATTGCAAACTGCAACAGTGCGATCAGCTGCACATGTGCTAAAAAAGGCCCACACAGCTGAGCTGTGGGAAGTGGGCCGGGAGATAATAGCTCCACAATTTAATGGATTAGGGTGGCTGCTCTCTACTCTTCCATACCTCTGAAGGACATCCTGCAACGTTGGGGTTTTGCCTCCCTCTCATATTTCTCATCTGCTATATCTGGCACCAAAGTCTTGTCAGTGACCTCATCACCATCATCCCCTCCATCCTTATCATCACTGAAACCAACTTGGCAATACTCTGCGGTTGGAGGAACATGACTGCCAATTTGTTGTCTATCAGTGTTTTCCCCTCTCTGAAGGCTCATGTTACTCCCTTTATCTGCCTCAGAACCAACATAAGAATCAAGTAATGCCTGTGCATCCTCAAGAAGCAAATGGCTGACGCTGTGTTCAAATAATTCAGCTGACTCCTCTGTGTATGAGATTGGGGCTATGGCAAGAGTAGCTGCAGACAAGGAGGCAGAATAAGCCACTCTGGTGAACTGTGCACTAGTGTCAGCTTGGGTCATAAAGAATAAGGGGGATGAGGATGGTTTAGCAAGCCAGTCCACCACCTCCTCTGCATGCTGTGGCTGGATAGCACAGGCAACATCACTAAACAGAGACAAACATGCCCTGCCTGAGAACGGACCAAGTCCACCTTTCCCGGTGGACACAGACGTTGCTGGCCCCCTCATAGTAGCATGGGAATGTCTGTCTCTCCTTGTTGGCCTCCCAGCCATGATGGGGGGGCTCCTCCCGATGCCAGTGATGTCTCTCCAGTGTCCAGTTACATAGGAGGTGTAGTGAGGAGGAGTAAACTAACGAGCCTGACTGTTACGATACGCTTAAAACATTTGAGCACATGTGAGTGTATTTTTTTTTCAGTTACACTGAGCACAGTTGTTTAAACAATATTGCGCAATGTTATTTATTCCTTTTCTTTGAGAGTCAACATCTATGGAGAAGTAAAAGTTTTCTTTACCAAAGATGAGCGGAGAAATAACAAGTTCTATTGGCAAGTAAATTCCACTTTGAAATACCACACTTTGAAATACCACACTTTGGAGTCAATCAGATCGTCACATGTATATGGCAATTCCAGTGACAATTTGTGCCTAGCTTGGAAGGTTAATGGGCACTTCAGAGGTGGTGGTGATTATTGAATCATTATTTATTTTTTTCACATATGGAGGATTTGTTTATATTGTGATATTTATCACTGTTATTTTTATTTTGGTCACAATTGTTTATGTGCATTTCATGTATATACAGTGGGGACAGAAAGTATTCAGAGCCCCTTAAATTTTTCACTCTTTGTTATATTGCAGCCATTTGCTAAAATCAAATGCAAACAATAATATAATTGCGCTAACCCAGTGAAGGGAAACAAAGCTGCTACACAAAAATGTGACAAATATTCAAATGGAATAGTGTAAAAATGTAGCGCTGAAACAAAAACATAACATGTGTTGAGATAAATGTGGTTCAATGACCTATGGGTAATGACCCACCATAATGTGAGTATAAACAACGTGAATGGTAAAGTCCCACAGTGCAATAAAAAGTGAAATCCAGTATAAGTGAAGAAATCTTCTGTTATGTGATTTATCTACATGGAAATCTTGAAGCATAAAAAGGTTAAACACTCTTACCAGAACAGGTGGATTTGGATGCCGGTGACACCGAATTAAACAGGCTTAGAGATCCAGATGGATGGCTGTCCTGGAAGGAGGTGGAGGTGCCTGATCTCAAAGGACATCTCCCCTTGGCTGGAACAGCTACAGTGGTATCCACCACCCGAAAGGAATCCTACGTTCAGTAAGGGGCATCCAGGTCTCAAATTACATAAAAAGAGTGTAGAAAGAAAAAATGAAGTGCCCCAATCGTGCAGATCAAAAAGGTAGGTTTATTGGAACAAACCAATATACAAATGATAAAAACTTGATCACATAAGATAAAATAAAGTGTAGGGAATAGTGTGCCTTGCCTGACGCCTTTCATCAAACTGTTCTCCTACACTGTATATATATATATATATATATATATATATATATATATATATATATATATATATATATATATAAACATTCTAATAATTGTACAACAAATCACAATCAGTCATGGAATCCGGAAATAACCTGACTGCGGATAGGACGAGAGGAGGTCAGCTGTTGTTCAACATTCTAGATGACCTAAACCTCCAATGAGGAAGTGGCACAAAAGATTTTTAACCAATAGCCCAATCTTTCATTGAATACATGTGACAGTGTGCCCCATTTGATGCGGCAAACAACCCCATGAAAAAGCCGCAAACATCCACCCCGGGAACACATTATGTTTTTACCGAATTGGATGCGGAGATTAAGCGGCTTGCATCCATCGATAGAAAATCCTTATTGGAGGTCAAACCTAAGAAGACCATGGACAATACATCCAAGTGGTCCTTTTTTACTACTTACTCAGTTCAGTCTAGACAAATTTGCAACATTTTCAAAAAATATTGGGGAGTCCTTCGAAATGATAGACTCTTGGGACCTGTCATTCCCGAACAGGCAGGAGTTGTTTTCAGGAGAGCTCGATCCATTCAGGGACAGATTGCTCCTAATGATATTGATCCACTCAAAAACATCTCATTTTTCCAAAACTGCAAAGGTTTTTTCCCTTGTAGGAAATGCAATGTTTGTCTCCACAATATTAGTGGTAGACGTAAAACTGAGACTTTCCAGTCCACTGTTACACAACAGACATATTCCATGAAACATTTTACCACCTGTGCCACCCAGTTTATAGTCTATCTTTTGACATGTCCGTGCAAAAAACAATACGTTGGAAGCACCAAAAGAATTCTTTCCATCCAAGTCAGTGAGCATATTGCTAATATTAAGGCGGGTAAAACCAATCACACTGTTCCTCGACATTACCTCACATATCATGATCAAGATCCCACGGGCACTCAGTTTTTAATTATTGACAAGTTTGTTCCTAACTGGAGAGGAGAATCTCGTATCCGTGGAGTCTCGAGACTTATTGGATACATGAACTGCGTTCCTATTCGCCTTATGGGATGAATGTCGAGTGGGACATCAACTCTTTTATTAATCAAGCCTAAGGTTAATTTAAATTTATTATTTGCCCTGTCAGAGATTAGATGGTTTTTATAGCCGGAAATTACATTTTGCCATTATTATTTTTACGTTTTGATTAATAATGTTCATTATCATCTTATTCCAATTTTATATTTTTATTTATGTGCAAATAATATGGGTACACTTAGCTTTAATTAGCTGTAGGACCTAGTGTTGTTTTGTTCCATCTTATAATATGAGAGCATTATTGTATGTTTCATTCTATGTTATTTTTCCTCATTTATATTTTGTACTGTACCGTCATATGTGATGTAAATATTTGTTGGGATCCCATTCATTTATGTTGGTATTCGCTGCCCATTTTCCGGCTGGACGGCGCGGCACATTCAGTCATTTTGGACTTTGTCCTAATCATGACGTTTGGCTGTGCTCCCTTGTACACTATGTGCAGTTGCACTGATGACACCTGTGTTTTTGATTTTTGGTGTCACCCAGTCCGAACTCTCAGCATGGTCACGTGTCCTCAGGGTGGATGTTCGTGGCGCGTTATGCGTGCCGTGACGTCCCGCGGGACTACGTCACTAGCGCTGCTGAAGTTACAGCGCAGTCACTTGTCCCCTGGGCAGATGTTTGTTGCGCGTTGTATGTGCTGCGACGTCCCGCCGGGCTACATCACAGCTTACAGCTCAGTGCATGTCAAAGCAAATGAAAATCATGAGGTCAAAGGAACTGCCTGAAGAGCTCAGAGACAGAATTGTTGCAAGGCACAGATCTTGCCAAGGTTACAAAAAAATTTCTGCTGCACTTAGGGTTCCTAAGAGCACAGTGGCCTCCATAATCCTTAAATGGAAGACGTTTGGGATGACCAGAACCCTTCCTAGAGCTGGCCAACCGGCCAAACTGAGCTAATTGGGGGAGAAGAGCCTTGGTGCGAGAGGTAAAAAATAACCCAAAGATCACTGTGGCTGAGCTCCAGAGATGCAGTCGGGAGATGGGAGAAAGTTGTAGAAAGTCAGCCATCACTGCAGCCCTCCACCAGTCTGGGCTTTATGGCAGAGTGGCCCGACGGAAGTCTTTCCTCAGTGCAAGACACATGAAAGCCCGCATGGAGTTTGCTAAAAAACACCTGAAGGACTCCAAGATGGTGAGAAATAAGATCCTTTAGTCTGATGAGAACAAGATAGAACTTTTTGGCCCTAATTCTAAGCGGTATGTGTGGAAAAAACCAGGCACTGCTCATCACCTGTCCAATACAGTCCCAACAGTGAAGCATGGTGGTGGCAGCATCATGCTGTGGGGGTGTTTTTCAGCTGCAGGGACAGGATGACTGGTTGCAATCGAGGGAAAGATGAATGCAGCCAAGTAACGGGATATCCTGGAAGAAAACCTTCTCCAGAGTGCTCAGGACCTCAGACTGGGCCGAAGGTTTACCTTCCAACAAGACAATGACCCTAAGCACACAGCTAAAATAATGAAGGAGTGGCTTCACAACAACTCCGTGACTGTTCTTGAATGGCCCAGCCAGAGCCCTGACTTAAACCCAATTGATCATCTCTGGAGAGACCTAAAAATGGCTGTCCACCAATGTTTACCATCCAACCTGACAGAACTGGAGAGGATCTGCAATGAGGAATGGCAGAAGATCCCCACATCCAGGTGTGAAAAACTTGTTGCATCTCTCCCAAAAAGACTCATGGCTGTATTAGATCAAAAGGGTGCTTCTACTAAATACTGAGCAAAGGGTCTGAATGCTTAGGACCATGTGATATTTCATATAACTAGAGAGGAGGGAATTGGGAAATTGGGACTTTAAATGAGGCTATTATGGCTGGGTAGAACCATGTGCCTCCATCCCTGTCAATTATGGCGAAACATACACTAAAGCGGCCCAGGCAGCAAAGTGTAGCAAGAAAGGTGGGACTTTAAATGAAGCTCGTGGTGACACAAGGAACAGAATGGTGGACAGTAAAAATTGTTTAATATTGCATAGAAACATATTTAACCAACATAAAATTGCACATACACGAGGATGCACCCAAAACTAGGTGCCAGACTCTATAGTAGCAACAACTGGTAATAACATGTTTACAATCATGTACAATAATAGTAAAATTTAGGGAGTCCATCGGTGTTCATACAATGTAAAAACATTCAAAAAGTAACAGCTGCACAGTCAATAGTTCTTAAATCCTTCATAGGTAGAATTGTAAAAACTTTCATGGCAAAATGGGTGTATATATGGTTCACAGCATCTATTAGCTCGACGCGTTTCGCGGCTTACAGCTTCAACTCAAATACCCGGGTAGGGCATGTAAACTTACTAGGTATGTACACCAAGACACATGACATCCAGGTGAGCAGGCCAACCCAAGGTCAGTAACGGGAGCCGAGAGGGCGCAACCAGCGGCGGCAACCAACACAGACAGCGAACGCAGCAGACCAGCACTCCCAGGCTCACCTGGTGTGAAAAGAGTGAAAAACCTCAAAGTGTGGAAAAAATGTGGAAAAAACAAACGAGTGTGAATGCAAAGATGAAAAAATAGATTAATTTAAAGTCCCACCTTTCTTGCTACACTTTGCTGCCCGGGCCGCTTTAGTGTATGTTTCGCCATGTGATATTTCAGTTTTTCTTTTTTAACCACTTTCCGACCGCCTAACGCAGATATACTGTGGCAGAATGGCACGGGCAGGCAAAATCACATACCTGGCACGTGATTCGCCTCCCGCGAGCGGCATCTTCCTCTGCTACTGTAATGTAAACAGCGGCAGAGGAAGTGATGTCATCTCTCCTCAAGACAGTCTTTTCGTGTCGGTGCCGAGGAGAGAAGACATCCAAGTAGGTGCACCAACACTACACATTACAGTAGAACACTTTAGGCACACATTTCACCCCCCAGTCACCCCCCCCCGATCACCCCCGATCACCCCCGATCACCCCATGATCACCCCCCTGCACCCCCTGTCACAGTGACACCAATAGCAGTTTTTTTTTCTGATTATTGCATTGGTGTCATTTGTGACAGTTATAAGTGTTAGGGCAGTTAGTGTTAGGCCCCTTTAGGTCAAGGGTACCCCCCTAAACCCCCCTAATCAAGTTTTAACCCCTTGATCACCCCCTGCCAGTGTCAATAAGCAATCTTTTTTTGATCGCTGTATTAGTGTCACAGGTGACGCTAGTTAGGGAGGTAAGTATTTAGGTTCGCCGTCAGCATTTTATAGCGTCAGGGACTCCCATATACTACCTAATAAAAGTTTTTAACCCCCTGATTGCCCCCTAGGTAACTCTTTCACCAGTGATCACCGTATAACTGTTACGGGTGATGCTGGTAAGTTAGTTTATTTTTTATAGTGTCAGGGCACCCGCCGTTTATTACCTAATAAAGGTTTAACCCCCTGATCACCCGGCGGGTGATACAAGTTAGGTTTTAGGGTCAGATAGGGTCTGCGTGGCCCCAGGCAGCGTCAGGTTAGTGCCAGTACCGCTAACACCCACGCACGCAGCATACACCTCCCTTTGTGGTATAGTATCTAAACGGATCAATATCTGATCAGATCTATACTAGCGTCCCCAGCAGTTAAGGGTTCCCAAAAATGCAGTGTTAGCAGGATCAGCCCAGATACGAGCTAGCACCTGCGTTTTGCTCATCCGCCTGGCCCAGCCCATCCAAGTGCAGTATCGATCGATCATGGTCACTTACAAAACACTAAACACATACAGTAACTGCAGTGTTCGCAGAGTCAGGCCGGATCCCTGCGATCGCTAACAGTTTTTTTGGTAGCATTTGAATCAGTCGCTAACAGTCAGGAGCTTTTTTGCCTGTGAGTCTCACTAGTGTACCACTAATTTTAGAGCCCAAAATGGCAAATCGAAGGTACAGTAGTGAAGAGACCTACACGTTTCTGAGCATGACAGATAGTGAAGAGGAAGTCACTCATCTGTCAGATTCATGCTCAGAATACGATCCTGTAGACGACAGCGGCTCCATGACAGATAGCTCTGACAACAGAGTTGTGCTCCCTGCCAAGGTCAGGCGTACCCGACCCCAATCTTCTTCTGCTGTTGTTGAGGTGTGGGAACCACAGGTCCCTCCTATGGAGAAGAGCAGTACTAGCGCCGCTTTTCCTTCTGGTGAACTGGCAAGCACCAGCGGCCTAGTACACCCGGTCGTAGTCAAACCAGCACTGCGGTAACACTTAGTGACATGGCGAGTCCCATAAGTGCAGTTCAAGCTGGTGAGGTGGCAAGCACAAGTAGTGTCCCGCTGCCACCAAGAAGAAGACAAACACAGGCCCGTCGTGCCCATAGTGCCCTTTCTGCTTCATTCGCCAATCCTAATTGGGAACCCACCACTTCTGCAGCACCCTTACTTCTCCCATTCAGATCCCCAACCAAATGCAGTCGGCTGCATGAGAGGCATTTTCTTTATGTCCTCCCGAGTACTCCTACCCAACAAACCCAAAAAAAGATGTTGTGTCTGCAGCAAGCGCGGATATAGGCGTGACACCCGCTATTATTGTCCCTCCTGTCCTGACAATCCTGGTCTTTGCATTGGTGAATTTTTTGAACGCTACTATACACTAGTTGAGTATTAGCGTAGGGTACAGCATTGCTCAGACTAGGCACACTTTCACAGGATCTCCCAAGATGCCATCGCATTTTGAGAGACCCAGACCTGGAACCTGTTACAGTTATAAAAGTTACAGTTACAAGAAAAAGTGTAAAAAAAAAAAAGTAATAAAACAAAAAACAAAAAAATATAAAATAAAAAAAACAAAAATAGTTGTCGTTTTATTGTTCTCTCTCTCTCTATTCTCTCTCTATTGTTCTGCTCTACTGTATTCTATTCTGCAATGTTTTATTGTTATTATGTTTTATCATGTTTGCTTTTCAGGTATGCAATTATTTATACTTTACTGTTTACTGTGTTTTATTGTTAACCATTTTTTTGTTTTCAGGCACGCCATTCAGCTGCAGCGCGGATTTATTTATCTTGACAGCAACAGCGTTTGCTCCCACGATACATAAAGCCGTGACTCCAGCGCTGTCTGAGGTGATATATGCCGAAGCATGGGGGCAGCAGGGGCAGAAGAGCGATTTGCTCCTAATTTTTGGGGCGGATGCCCCCATGCTTCGGCATATATAAATGGTGCATGTATGCCCATCATTAGAAGTGGGTGGATGAAGGGAGGTATTCTAATGGTGGGCATACCCACTGATCAATCTCTTTTTTTCGTTCAGCCCACAGGCTGCATAAAAAAAAGATTACAATATATGCCCAACAAGGACCAGCAACATATTGGTATGTTGCTGGACTTTGAGTGGTTATACCAGAATGATGCCTGCAGGTTTAGGTATCATCTTGGTATCATTCTTTTCAGCCAGCAGTTGGCTTTCATGTAAAAGCTAATTAGCCTCTAGACTGCTTTTACAAGCAGTGGGAGGAAATGTCCCCCCCTCCCACCGTCTTCCATGTTTTTCTGTGGCTCTCCTGTCCCAACAGGGAACCTGAGAATGCAGCCGTAATTTGGCCAGCTGACCATAGAGCTGATCAGGGACCAGAATGGTTCCAATCATCTCTATGGCCTAAGAAACCGGAAGCTACGAGCATTTCATGACTTAGATTTTGCCGGATGTAAACAGCGCCATTGGGAAATTAGGAGAGCATTTTATCACACTGATCTTGGTGTGGTCAGATGCTTTGAAGGCAGAGGAGAGATCTAGGGTCTAATAGACCCCATTTTCTTTAAAAAAAAGAGTACCTGTCACTACCTATTGCTATCATAGGGGATATTTACATTCCCTGACATAACAATATAAATGATAAAAAAAAAAATGAAAGGAACAGTTTAAAAATAAGATAAAAAAGAAAAAAAAAAAAAAAGCACCCCTGTCCCCCCCTGCTCTTAGGCAAGGCGAACGTAAGCATTGGTCAAGCGTCAAATGTAAACAGCAACTGCACCATGCAGGTGAGGTATCATCGCGAAGGTCAGATCGAGGGAAGTAATTTTAGCAGGAGACCTGCTCTGTAAATCTAAAGTAGTAACCTGTAAAGGCTTTTAAAGGCTTTTAAAAAGGTATGTAGTTTGTCGCCACTGCACGTTTGTGCGTAATTTTAAAGCATGTTGTGTTTGGTATCCATGTACTCAGCCTAAGATCATATTTTTTATTTCATCAAACATTTGGGCAATATAGTGTGTTTTAGTGCATTAGAATTAAAAAAGTGTGTTTTTTCCCCAAAAAATGCGTTTGAAAAATCGCTGCACAAATACTGTGTAAAAAAAAAAATGAAACACCCACAATTTTAATCTGTAGAGCCTTTTCTTTAAAAAAATATATAGTGTTTGGGGGTTTAAAGTAATTTTCTTGCAAAAAAAAAAAATTTTCATGTAAACAAATTGTGTCAGAAAGGGCTTTGTCTTCAAGTGGTTAGATTTGTGACATAAGCTTCTAAATGTTGTGCATAAAATGCCAGGACAGTTCAACCCCCCCCCCCCCCCCAAATGACCCCATTTTGGAAAGTAGACAACCCAAGCTATTTGCTGAGAGGCATGTCGAGTCCATGGAATATTTTATATTGTGACACAAGTTGCGGGAAAAAGAAATTTTTTTTTTTTTGCACAAAGTTGTCACTAAATGATATATTGCTCAAACATGCCATGGGCATATGTGGAATTACACCCCAAAATACATTCTGTTGCTTCTCCTGAGTACGGGGATACCACATGTGTGAGACTTTTTGGGAGCCTAGCCGCATAAGGGACCCCGAAAACCAAGCACTGCCATCAGGCTTTCTAAGGGTGTAAATTTTTTATTTCACGCCTCACTGCCTATCACAGTTTCAGAGGCCATGGAATGCCCAGATGGCACAAACCCCCCACAAATTACCCCATTTTGGAAAGTAGACACCCCAAGCTATTTGCTGAGAGGTATGGTGAGTATTTTGCAGACCTCGCTTTTTGTCAAAGTTTTAAAAATTGAAAAAAAAATGTTTTTTCTTTACTTTCTTCATTTTCAAAAACAAATGAGAGGTGCAAAATACTCACTATGCCTCTCAGCAAATAGCTTGGGGTGTCTACTTTCCAAAATGGGGTCATTTGGGGGGGGTTGTGCCATCTTGGCATTTTATTGCCTTCGAAACTGTGATAGGTAGTGAGGAGTGATATAAAAAATTTACGCCCTTGGAAATCCTGAAGGCGGTGATTGGTTTTCGGGGCCCTGTACGCAGTTAGGCTCCCAAAAAGTCCCACACATGTGGCATCCCCATACTCAGGAGAAGCAGCAGAATGTATTTTTGGGTGTAATTCCACATATGCCCATGGCATGTTTGAGCAATATATCATTTAGTGACAACTTTGTGCAAAAAAAAAAAGTTTGTAATTTTCCCGCAACTTGTGGCATTATAAAATATTCCATGGACTCAACATGCCTCTCAGCTAATAGCTTGGGTTGTCTACTTTCCAAAATGGGGTAATTTGGGGTGGTTTTGAACTGTCCTGGCATTTTATGGCCTTCGAAACTGTGATAGGTAGTGAGGAGTGAAATAAAAAATTTACGCCCTTGGAAATCCTGAAGGCGGTGATTGGTTTTCGGGGCCCCGTACGCGGCTAGGCTCCCAAAAAGTTTCACACATGTGGCATCCCCATACTCAGGAGAAGCAGCAGAATGTATTTTGGGGTGCAATTCCACATATGCCCATGGCCTGTGTGAGCAATATATCATTTAGTGACAATTTTTTGTAATTTTTTTTTTTTTTGTCATTATTCAATCACTTGGGACAAAAAAATTAATATTCAATGGGCTCAACATGCCTCTCAGCAATTTCCTTGGGGTGTCTACTTTCCAAAATGGGGTCATTTGGGAGGGTTTTGTACTGCCCTGCCATTTTAGCACCTCAAGAAATGAGATAGGCCGTCATAAACTAAAAGCTGTGTAAATTCCAGAAAATGTACCCTAGTTTGTAGACGCTATAACTTTTGCGCAAACCAATAAATATATGCTTATTGACATTTTTTTTACCAAAGACATGTGGCTGAATGCATTTTGGACTAAATGTATGACTAAAATTGAGTTTATTGGATTTTTTTTATAACAAAAAGTAAAAAATATCATTTTTTTTCAAAATTTTCGATCTTTTTCCGTTTATAGTGCAAAAAATAAAAACCGCAGAGGTGATCAAATACTATCAAAAGAAAGCTCTATTTGTGGGAACAAAAGGACACAAATTTCGTTTGGGTACAGAATTGCATGACCGCGCAATTAGCAGTTAAAACGACGCAGTGCCAAATTGTAAAAAGTGCTCTGGTCAGGAAGGGGGTAAAACCTTCCGGGGCTGAAGTGGTTAATAAATCTGCAAAAATGTCAACAATTCTGTGTTTTTCTGTCAATATGGGGTCCTGTGTTGATATCAGCGCACTATTATCACACAGTATATCGCTGTAAAATTAGTACCATGGTGCAACCTGTATTAAGTGTTTATTTGTAAAATAAAGTAAAGTAAAAAGTGATCAGAAACATCCTCTTAAGTGCCCAGGTTTCCTTACCTGATTTATTTAATGAATAAAATAATAAAATAATTATATACATGACCAGGAAGTGCAATCTAGTGAAAAGTAAATAACAGTCGAATGTTTTTTTTTACACAACACACAAGGTGAATCCGAATCAGCACTCAGAGCTGCATGCATGATTTTACTCTTGAGGGGCAAAGGTCTACATTATTTATGATGGTCCTGAAACCAGTTTTATTGGGTCAGTGGCATATGGCAACATCATAAGTGAAAATGTTTCATACTAAGAATCCCAGCTCTTAGATTAGGCAATCTAATGTGTTTGGTGTAGCACACAGGTGCTCAATCTGTGGCCCTCCAGCTGTTGCGGAACTACAAATCCCATCGTGCCTCTGTTTTTGGGAGCCATGCTTGTAACTGTCAGTTTCTTGCAATGCCTCAAAGGACTTGTAGTAATAGCTGGAGGGCCACAGGTTGAGCACCTATGGTGCAACATGTAGTTTACTTAGTTTTGCCTTTGCATGGTGAGCAAGGACATCAGAGGGTTCACATGTTTTGTTTAAACACAGTTGATTATTCAGTACATGTAGTTGAAGGCAGTATACTAATTTGGGTCTTACACAGAATTCCCTAGTAAAGTTAACTGACAGTGTTCATGATTTGTAAAGGAGCAGTGCCTTAATGACTCTGAGCTGTGAGCAACTAGATTCTTCCAAGACCTCCCATTGCTGGCTAAAAACTTTCCTGTACTTTAAAAAGAAAAAGAAATTGACCAGTTTAATCATACACAAGTTTTATAGATATTCCCTACTGTGTTCCTATGCTGCAAAGTACAATCTGAGAAAGGTCATTTTTTAAACTAGTGAGAATGAGCTAAAGAGCATATTAAAAGATACAATAAGGCTTTGATAATAAAAAAAATATATAAGACGAATCTGAAGGATAAAATTGCATTCTATGGTGGTTAGACATATAAATGGAATATGAACAACAAATCACAGTTTCTAAATCAGAGAGACTATTGCCCTGTACACACGATCGGACATTGATCGGACATTCCGACAACAAAATCCATGGATTTTTTCCGACGGATGTTGGCTCAAACTTGTCTTGCATACACACGGTTGTACAAAGTTGTTGGAAAATCGGATCGTTCTGAACGCTGAGACGTAAAACACGTACGTCGGGACTATAAACGGAGGAAGTAGCCAATAGCTATGGTCTCTTAATTTATTCTGAGCATGCGTGGCACTTTGTGCGTCGGATTTGTGTACACACGATCGGAATTTAACCGATCGGATTTTGCTGTCGGAAAATTTTATAGCCTGCTCTCAAACTTTGTGTGTCAGAAATTCCAATGGAAAAAGTTAGATGGAGCCCACACACGATCGGAATTTCCGACAACACAATCCGATCGCACTTTTTCCGTCGGAAAATCCGACCGTGTGTACAGGGCATATGGTAGACAAATAAAAATTTCAGTTAAAGACAATGTGGAATCTGATTCCTTGTCTTTTTCATTAATTTTTCCACAGTCTACATATAAGCTGCAGGGTTGAGTGCATGCACAGATGATTACTGAATGTAAGAGTAAAAGGAGTGGGTATGATGCACAGCTTAAAATTATTATTATTTAAATGATTAATTATTAAATCATTATTAATCTAAGTATTTTAATTATTAAAGTCTCATTTCTTTCAAAAGAGAAGGTCCACACTTACATTATATGTTTTTGTTAAAATTGTTACTTTCTTATGGCCAATATCCAGACCGCTGACCTCCCTATGCCTGTTTGTGAGTGTTTCCTTTAACTAACTGGCTGGTAGCTCCTATCAAGGACCTGATGGAGTGTGTGTGTGTGTCCATAGACACACACACACACACACACAGCACCTGTCAAGCAACACCCCCTCCCAGCACACCACAGGCCCCTTCAGGCTTATCGCGCTACTGTCCTCAGGATCCTCCTCTACATCTTGGAAAAAAGGGAACAGTGCTGATCATCTTGGACCCAGCAGCAGTGACAGGAGACAGCAGGTAATTTTTTGGGGATAGAGAGTCATAGAAAGGTACTGGGGTATATTTTACCATATGCAGAGAATCAGTGCCAGGAGAAGGTCATCTGGTGCCCAGGGCAAAGATGGAAAACTGCGCCCCTCCCCGCTGCTGTGAAAGCTACAACGCCTACAGACGATGGGATCTATACTGGGAATTTGTTAAATACTAGTATTGGTGGCGATCAGTGACTTAGGCGCGGTTCACACTGGGGAAACTTGTCACGCCCCATTCAGTACAATGAAACTGTTCTAATCGGAGTGACAGGACACAGCACATCAGGGCACAGGTCACAGTACATCAGGGCACAGCACATCAGGGCACAGCGCATCAGGGCACATCAGGGCACAGCACATCAGGGTTCAGCAAATCAGGGCACAGGTCACACTACATCAGGGTACAGAGCCCAGCACATCAGGTTTACTGCACACCAGGCCACATCAGGGTACAGCACATCAGGGCACAGCACATCAGGGTACAGAGCCCAGCACATCAGGTCACAGTACATCGGGGCACACAACATTAAGGCACAGCACATCGGGGCACAAGGCACATCGGGGCACATCAGGGCACAGGGCACATAGGACATCAGGGCACATAGCACATTAGGACATATCCGGGCACATAGCACATCAGGGGGGCATGGGCACATCAGGGCACAGCACATCAGGGTACAGAGCACATCAGGGCACAACACATCAGGGTACAGGGCACATAGCACATCAGGGCACGGGGCACAAAGCACATCAGGGCACAGAGCACATCAGGGCATGGAGCACATCAGGGCACGGGGGACATCAGGGTAAGGAGAACATCAGGGCACATGGCACATCAGGGCACGGAGCACATCAGGGCACGGGGCACATCAGGGCACATGGCACACCAGGGCACGGGGGCATATGGCACATCAGGGCACATAATGGACATGATGGGGCACATCAGGGCACGTCAGGGCACATCATGGGGCACATCAGGGCACATCATGGGGCACGTCAGGGCACATTATAGGGCACGTCAGGGCACATTATGGGACACATCAGGGCACATTATAGGGCACATCAGGGCACATCATGGGGCACATCGGGGCACATCAGGGCACATCATGGGGCCCATCAGGGCACATCATAGGGCACATAGCACATTAAGGGACACATTGTTTACTAGCCTGCATGCAGAGCAGCGCTGGAAGCATCTGTGATAAGTTCTCTCTCTCATGTCACGCTGCTCCCCGGCGGCCCCTCCTCTCTTCTCGTCCATCCCAGATGATGTCACAAGCAAATAGGGAAGGACGAGAAGAGAGGAGGGGCCGCCGGGGAGCAGCGTGACATGAGAGAGAGAACTTATCACAGATGCTTTCAGCGCTGCTCTGCATGCATCTCGATCTACCTGTCAGGCACCAGCTGTCAGCGATTGGCGGGTAGATCCTCCAATGCAGGACAGAAACACTGCCTGATAGAGAAGGGAGAGGTGGGGCGGGGCTGGTCTCAGGCTTGTGTCGGGTGCAGGAGCGCACTCGGCACATGTTAAAAATTATCAATTTTCACACAGCCGGTGTTGTAAACTCTGCATAGGTAGCAGGAATTTTTACAACACCGGTTCACTGGCACTTCTATTGCGCCCCTCTTCCTCCAGTAAATAGTCCCGCCCGGGGCATCCGCCCCTTCCGCCCCCCCCCCCTTGTACCGGCCCTGCAGAGAATGCATTGAGGTAAAAAAAAAAAAACAGCTAGCATTTTGTACCACTTTAATTACCATAGGAGGAAATATATTTGTCCCAAACACAATGTAAGTCAGGCACAGAATTTCCTAATGTAGATAAACTAGACACAAGATCAAGATAAAAGTACAAAGGTGGATGGTTATTTGATTCACAACAATCATCTCATATGTAGATGTTGGATATCACATTAATAGGGATCAACTTGTTCACATAAGCTTTGACAAAAAAATGGCTGATTGGTTTCCATGCAGAGCTGCATCAGATTTTGCACTTTAACAGTTTTAGTAAACCCACCCCATTGAGTCTCGGTCCTAGTTTCTGTCTCATTCAATACTTGAATAAGTTCAAAATGATAAATGATCTAAATTAGTTTGCTTGTAATTAAAGTTTGAAGGTTTTATATGGTAAAAATCAAAGTTTATCCATACAATTATGTGAAACTGCTGACCAGTGGAAGGACTTCTCTATAAGTGACTTCCGTGCATTAGAGGATCTTTTCCAACTGTTGGAAGAAAATAGTGCAAGCTCTACAATAAACGAGAATTTGATGTGATAGGCCTCATCCTGTGACAACTTGTTGCCAAACAGCATAGTTTGCAGGACCACTGTATGGGTACTGAACCTGCTCTGCATGCCACATATAAATGTAAGTCAAGGCATTTCCAGTGCTTGAAACTAATTTCCAAAATATGGGTGTTTTTACAACATATCGCCAAAGAGATTGAGTAATTACCCTTAAAGAGTTACTAAATAGACATGTGCACTGCCAAAAAATGTGTTCGCTTTCGTTTCATTCGTTTTTTTCTTCATTTCTCAGGTCATTCGTTATGAATGCAAATGCATAAATTCAAAAATGTGTAAATTCGTAAATTCAAAAATCAGAAAAGAAGGAAAATCCAAAAATTCAAAAGAATAACTAAACTAACTAATAATTAACTATTAAATTATAGGTATTGGAATTTCCTTCAAATTTGGCTGCTAGTGAATGTAACAAATACGAATTTATCTGAAGTTATGAATTATCCGAAATAACGAATGCTGCATCTAAACAAATGGTACGGAACAAATTAATAATAAATAATAATAAAATGTTTATTATTATTATTGTTATTTATTATTATTAATTTGTTACGTTCCATTCATTTAGATACAGTATTTGTTATTTCGGATAATTCGTAACTTCATTAAATAAATTTGTATTCATTATGTTCACTAACAGCCAAATTTGAAAGGAAATTCCAATACTATAATTTAATAGCTAGTTATTATTAGTTAGTTTAGTTATTCTTTTGAATTTTCGGATTTTCTTTCTTATTTTCTGATTTTCAAATTTACAAATTTTCAAATATTCAAATTCACTAATATTCTGAAAAACTAGTTAAACGTGTTTTCGTTAATTCGGATATTTCCGAATTAATGAATTTGTCAAAAATTTGTTAAAAAACTAATTTAGATTGAAACAAATTGTTCATGTCTATTACTAAACCCACAACAGTAAAATCAGTCTGTATATGCGGTAAAGCATGCTTGTTATACTCACTGTGTAACTTAAGGGATTAATTCTCTGCATTGTGTAAAAAGGGTGTTTGGTCTTGTCTTCTCTGATCCTCCCCTTATTTCACAGTCCCCAATCCATCTGCTGAATTACAGAGCCTTGGGGGCAATCTGCACACGCTCTCTTTGGTGTGTATTGCTAGGCAGGTTTTTTTTGGAGGAAGTTGCATGTGATTGGCACAGGGCCAATTAGAACTGTTCATACAAAGTCAGGGGTCATGAAGCCTCATAGGACAGTCAGAGGAAAATAAAAACTCCTCCTACAAGCTTTAACCAGTGCTCAGCCAGACACTGCTAGAAGTCACAAGACTGCTATATACTGCTGATGAGAAAAGGTGCCGTATTTAGCATTTCCATGTTTTGTGTACTGTGGGAGACCAGATATACTGAATGCAGGGTCCTGGGTTTAGTAACACTTTAAATTACAAAGGGTTTTTTCATGTAATATATCGACAACATGATGCCCATTATAGTTTACAAATAAATCACCATATAGTAATTAATCTATTGGATAAGAGAGGAAAATGTGGTAGTCATGGACAATGTCCAGTATCTATATACCAAAAGATTTTGAGAATTAAAAAGAAACAGGCAGATTCCCAAGGAAGCGGGGGGGGGGACTTTCAAAATGAGTTAATTGAAATTGTACAGAGCATATATTGTCACACTTATAAATGTCGAAATAATGGAATATCTAAATTGTTAAACATCCCTGTTTGCCTACTTTTTGTGCTGCCAAGATGCATACAAATTTGAAAACACCATCATATAGTTTGACATGTCATGAGTTTACCATCATACGTTAAAGGCGCTATTGACTTGCCCAAGATCCCTGATGGGGTAATTGTTCCTCCAGGTGCTTTATTAGTGGCCATTGATACTGAGGCTCTGTATTGTAGTATTCTTCATGTGATATGGATCAAGATAGTTTACAGCTTTCTTTCTTTCTTTTGGCTGTATGGGTATTTGTCTGAACACCTGAACTTTTGCCCATTTAACCCCCTATTAAGCGGGATCCGAGCATCATATATAGAAGCAGTATTTATACAGTTTCTATAAATGACAGCTTCCAGCTGTGAATGGTTCCTATGGAAGCAGAGGGTGCAGGCCAGGCACCTGCTACATCCCTAGCAACTGCCATTGTCACTGGGAATCCCCAGCCACATAAGCAAAAGGGCAAAGATAGCAGTGACATCACTGTCCAAATATGGTTATTGGCCATATTTGGTCAATGATGCCACTACTAGCCCCGCCTCTTCCCTTATATACCAGATAACAGCTCACGGAGCTGTCATCTGGCAAACAGTATGAGATTGGTTGTGTGCACTGGGTCCGTTGGGTTTTTAATTACAGCAAGTCGGCGGGCGGCAAACATCATGATTGACAATGAGGGACTTTTTGGGGATTTACATTTTTTTAATAAAATACTTTTTAAATGTTTAAGTGTCTTTATTTCTAGGTTACATTTCTTTTTTGTGAATGTATAGGTGTACTATGAAGCCCTTATAGTTTTAATGTATCATCCTCCATTTCCTCTGTACAGTGGACAGTCATACAGTGCCACCTACAGAGGGGAGGGTAAACTCCACCTTCCTCCAGGGCTCTATGTGCCTTTGTTTAATAGAAGCCAAAAGGAAATGTAATTTTCTGGCAATTAAAAAAAACAAACAAAAAAAAATTGTAAATGTCAGTGTTTTAAAATAGCACTGTTCCCTGCCTAATGGAATAAAAAAAATGCACTAGCACATGTTCTCCAGTGCAGTGCCCCCCCCCCCCATGCTATTTTGGACAGCCCTTTGCCTATTAGCCCAGAAAATTTGCATTTTTGATTTCAGATTCATCTACCATTGAGTTCCATGGGGTTTGGGTTCTGCATCCAAACTCCTTTGAAGTTCACTAAACCCTGCTCAAACCTAACCCAGGGCAATTCAGCTCATCACTAATCAGTATCCAAAAGTATTTTTTGTTTTTTGTTCAGTACACATATAGTTAAATCTTACAAGTACACTGATTTGCGCTGTACTATAGACTCTATCAATATAAAGCCAATTTAAAAGGTTTCTCGAATATCCTTTTCAAGTTTGTTCAGTTTAGCAAAAGCCGTTTATATTCACCATTTAAGCAAAATGCAGTCCTAGAAATACGTAGTTGGAAGCTGTGAACAGTAAAATTAGGGGTAGCCAATTAATCCTCCACTATGTGATTACAAATCGTTTTTGTTTCTTAGGATGACCATTTCAGTGTAAAAGCAAAGAACTATTTGAAAAGAGCAATGTTGATTTATTCTGTCATTATTTCATGGACAGTGAACTGTGTCTAATATGTTCTAATATGTTCTAATAATAAAGTTTTGACAATTAGCTCTAGTACATCTTTTTATTGTGCTGCTTTGGCAACAGTGATTTTACTGAATTAGGTGTGCATATTACAACACTATGGGGTTGATTTACTCACAACAAATAGTTTGTTCCCTTTGCAAAGGGATTTTCCTTTAACTTAGTGAATGCATTAAAAAATGTACTTTGCAAAGTATACCCAATCACCTGCAAGAAAAAAAAACAGTATTTTTGCTTACGCATGATTGGAAAATGAAAATCAGAAGACCTAAACCTTATTCACTTAGTTAAGGGAAATTTCTCTTGAAAACTGAAAATAATCTTGTTGGCAATTGTTAGAAGCCCTTTAATTGATGCCCCCCCCCCCTGTTGTGATATAATTGGTGGGAAACGTGCCCCTGTATAAGCCAGTTGAGGTTCAGTGCAATTGGGGTATGGTCACAGACAACCCTGATCTGCAGAGATGTAGTGCTGAGCTGGAGTTGAGCTAAAGATCCCTCAGGGTTGAACTGCTAGGGTGGTGAGTAAGGACACATTGTGAACAGACAGAGAAACCTTGACCTCATCTTGACCCTCACCTTTTGGGTCCCATGGCTTAGTTTAGAGTGGCCCCTGGGGATATGAAGGATCTCCTTTTTGTGTGAGGAAGGAAACCCTGAGTAAGTAACACTTTTGGTAAATTGACTGCAACATCTGGGGAAGATGGCTCTATCAAGTGAAAGTATTCTGCACTTGTATGATCACTAAATGGAAAATTATTTGTGAATTGAATTGCAAAGTGCCTGAAACCTAAAAATTATGCTGGAGAGATGTTGGTGCAATAAAGCATTGAAAATGCAATTTGGCTAGACATTGTTTTTTTCTGGGTAACAGACCTGCGGCCGGTAATATGTGTGTGAATGAGCTTCAGGCCAGGAAAAAGTGACACATTATGGTGGAGTTTATCTAAAACAACAGGTGGGTGACTGTCTCATGCAAGAAGAAGAAGGGCAAGTTCAGTGTCCGCATGGCACCAACAGCCAACCGATCATGGTCCACCTTACAATCACAAAGTTAACAGCCTATTTGCTGTTAGTAAATGAATCCCTATGTTTACCAGGTGCCTGCAAGAGGTTAATCGGTTTGCCTGTGTAAGCACTTGCTTCCTTTAGCTGTGCTCATTTCATCATGTCACCAGCCAGGTGCAATTTTACAATATTTGTATGTTTTCTTGTTTCTTGTGACATGATAGCTAGGGGTAACAAAGCTGTAAGGGTTAATGTTTTTCCTGCCACTTCCAGCCCAGTTACTGCCCCTACAGGTAAACCAACATAAAAGAGACTGCTAGCAAGCCTCTAGAGGAGTTCCTGGGGAAAAACTGCCAAAATATAGCTGGATACTCTGCTGGAGTGATCACCCCCTTTTGGTGGGTGATAGGAGACTAATCAGGGTTCCTGGAGAGGGTCCAAAGCTACTAATCATTGACTTACTGTCTCTGTGGATAACTGCTAATCATGAACTCTAAGGGATTTACATTATCTCTATACCACACAAGAAGGAGAGACTTGTATGAGGTACTTCGGGAGAATAAGCGCAAGCATGGTGGTTGGATAAGGAGAGTATCCTGTATCCCATATTAAACATGGAATGGGTCACACGGAAAGAGGTGATATCATAGGTGTGCACAGCCTATTTCATTAGGGTGTGCACCCCAAAGCTCAAACACACACTAACAATCACTCACAATGTTCATTCAGAAAGTGAAGGGGTCGGTAAATTACATATTTACTGGCCCCTTCCCCCACTCATCCTAAAACATCCCCTTAGCAACAGCCGGTGGGAGAGGAGAGAAGGGAAGCTGGCAGCGCTGTGGGGGGAAGGTGGGGGGCAGGGCAGTAGGGGGAATTCTGTGCTGCACAGGGTGATTAGGGTGTGCCTGGGCACACCTGGCACACCCTGTGCGCACACCTATGGGTGATATGTATTACTGGATTGGTGGAGCCCAGTAGAGGCTCAGCAATACAGGCCTCAAAATGCTGCAAAAGTCAATGAGCCAATGACAAGAGAGGGGGATGGGGCTGAGCTGCGGCTCAATGTGTGAATGGACACACAGGGCAGAGGCTCTGCTCAGGTGCCCCCATAGTAAGCTGCTTGCTGTGGGGGCACTTGGCAGGAGGGAGGGGCCAGTAGCACCAGTGAGGGACTCGAGAAGAGGAGGATCTGGGCTGCTTTGTGAAAAACCATTACACAGAGCAGGCAAGTATAAAATGTTTATTATTTTTAAACAAAGAAAATACTTTAGTATCACTTGAACCACTTGCTTACTGCGCACTTATACCCTCTTCCTGCTCAGGCCAATTTTCAGCTTTAAATGACAATTGCGTGGTCATGCTACACTGTACCCATACGACATTTTTTATCATTTTCTTCACACAAATAGAGCTTTCTTTTGGTGGTATTTATTCACCACTGGGTTTTTTATTTTTTGCTAAACAAAAAAAGACCAAAAATTTGTAAAAAAAAAGTTTTCATAGTTTGTTATAAAATTTTGCAAACAGGTAATTTTTCTCCTTCACTGATGTGCACTGATGAGGCTGCATTGATGGGCACTGATAGGAGGCACTGATGGGCATTGATCAGGAGGCACTGATGAGGCTGCACTGATAGGAGGCACTGATGAGAAATGATAGATGGCACTGAAGGGCACTGTAGCCATGTCAGGCAGTCATATACAGCCAGTGTTCGGTTGGCTGAAATTCAGCAGGAATTCCACTTGCCCATAAACCGCCTGGTTTGGGACATGCCCACCAGGTGGAACTCGATCTGTGTGAGTAAGGCACAATGACAGGCTCAGACCGCTCAGCTTTTTTTCCCCATGCCAATGGCTGCTGATAAAGGATGCATGCATTGTACTGTCACAATTTGAGGAGGCCACAAGGATGGTGAGCTGTGACAATGCATGCATCAGTGACACAATCCCTGTTCCTGCTGGAGCAGACTCTGAGTGGCATTATAGACAGGGCACTCGAGGCAGAGCAGCGGTAGGAAGAGAAGGCCTTCCTTTCCTCTCAAGGCCTGCTTTATGCAAACACCATTCTTCCTATGCCACAGAACACACAAGAGGAGAGGGAGTAGAAGGAGGAGGAGAATTCTGGCAGTTTTGGAGGTTTTCCATCAAAACAGATGGTTTTCCATCCTCAGAACTCTTGGGAGTAGTACATGGCTGGGAGGTGGCAGTTCCAGATAATGTAATCCTCAGAAACCTAGAGAAGTCTGCTGCTCATGCCTTGGAAAAAACTTGTGGTGCATGGGCTTCCTCATTCTTCAAAGCCTGCAAAAGGACCTGAAAATACGTTCCATTAAAAAGAAGTATCACTATTGGTTGGCAACCCTCCTTGACCACCATTACAAGGGGAAAGTCTCAGAACTCATCCTGTCCCCACAGAGGTAGCAGAAGATGAAACCTCTTGAGGACATCTTGAAGAGTTTATGTCATGCCTTTCCTAACTTTGGTAGGTTAGAGTCTGGTGGAAAATGTAGTTTTGAGGCTTCTGTAGGTCAATAGAGGAGTGGTGGAGGAGGGGGCCGCCTCAGTGATGCATTTCAAATTTTTTTTAGTCCTCGGTGCCCAGGGCTGTCATCTGGGCTGCCCTCCATCCAGCATGCTTTAAAATGGGCATTCAGTGCTGCCGGAGGCTTTGTGACAGATATGAGAGCATGTCTGTCCACAGACTCCGTGGACCGGCTGACATTTATCAAAAGTAATCAGTCCTGGATAGGGATGAGCCGAACACCCCCCCGGTTTGGTTCGCACCAGAACCCGCAAACGGACCGAAAATTCACACAAACGTTAGAACCCCATTGAAGTCTATGGGACTCAAACGTTCAAAATCAAAAGCTTATTTTAAAGGCTAATTTGCATGGTATTGTCCTAAAAAGGGTTTGGGGATCCGGGTCCTGCCCCAGGGAACATGTATTAATGCAAAAAAAGTTTTAAAAACGGACGTTTTTTCGGGAGCAGTGATTTTAATGATGCTTAAAGTAAAAAAAAAAAAGTGAAATATTCCTTTAAATATCGTACCTGGGTCGTGTCTATAGTATGCCTGTAAAGTGGCGCGTGTTTCCCGTGCTTAAAACAGTCCCTGCACAAAATTACATTTTTAAAGGAATAAAAGACATTTAACCACTTGCCGACCGCCTCACGCTGATTCTGGCAGGCAGAATCACGTACCTGATGCCCGAGGTGGTCGGCGTTTGTCCCCCGGCGATCGGAGGTAAGGGGGAGGCCATCCATTCGTGGCCCCCCCTCGCGATCGCTCCCAGCCAATGGGATCATTCCCCTGCCTCTGTATAGTACACAGAGGCAGAGGAAATGATGTAATCTCTCCATGGCTCGGTATTTTCCGTTCCGGCGCCGAGGAGAGAAGACTGCAATGTGAGTGCACAAACACTACACACACAGTAGAACATGCCAGGCATACATTACACCCCCCGATCCCCACCCCCCGATCCCCCCCAATCACCCCTCCCCACCCTGTCACACTGACACCAAGCAGTTTTTTTTTCTGATTACTGCATTGGTGTCAGTTTGTGACAGTTAGTGTGGTAGGGCAGTTAGTGGTAGCCCCCTTTAGGTCTAGGGTACCCCCCAAACCCCCCCAATAAAGTTTTAACCCCTTGATCACCCCCCGTCGCCAGTGTCGATAAGCGATCATTTTTCTGATCGCTGTATTAGTGTCACTGGTAACGCTAGTTAGGGAGGTAAATATATAGGTTCGCCGTCAGCGTTTTATAGCGTCAGGGACCCCCATATACTACCTAATAAATGTTTTAACCCCTTGATTGCCCCCTTGTTAACGCTTTCACCACTGATCACCGTATAACTGTTACGGGTGACGCTGGTTAGTTAGTTTATTTTTTATGGTGTCAGTGCACCCGCCGTTTATTACCTAATAAAGGTTTAGCCCCTGATCGCCCAGTGATGATATGCGTTGCCCCAGGCAATGTCAGGTTAGCGCCAGTACTGCTAACACCCACGCACGCAGCATACGCCTCCCTTAGTGGTATAGTATCTGAACGGATCAATATCTGATCCGATCAGATATATACTAGCGTCCCCAGCAGTTTAGGGTTCCTAAAAACGCAGGATCAGCCCAGATACCTGCTAGCACCTGCGTTTTGCCCCTCCGCCTGGCCCAGCCCAGCCCAGCCCACCCAAGTGCAGTATCGATCGATCACTGTCACTTACAAAACACTAAACGCATAACTGCAGCGTTCGCAGAGTCAGGCCTGATCCCTGCGATCGCTAAGTTTTTTTGGTTGCATTTTGGTGAACTGGCAAGCACGCATTTTGGTGAACTGGCAAGCACCAGCCCCAAGCAGCGTCAGGTTAGTGCCAGTAGCGCTAACACCCACGCATGCACCGCACACCTCCCTTAGTGGTATAGTATCTGAACAGATCAATATCTGATCCGATCAGATCTATACTAGCGTCCCCAGCAGTTTAGGGTTCCCAAAAACGCAGTGTTAGCGGAATCAGCCCAGATACCTGCTAGCACCTGCGTTTTGCCCCTCCGCCCGGCCCAGCCTTGCCCACCCAAGTGCAGTATCGATTGATCACTGTCACTTACAAAACACTAAACACATAACTGCAGCGTTCGCAGAGTCAGGCCTGATCCCTGCGATCGCTAACAGTTTTTTTGGTAGCATTTTGGTGAACTGGCAAGCACCAGCCCCAGGCAGCGTCAGGCTAGCGCCAGTACCGCTTACACTCACGCACGCACCGTACACCTCCCTTAGTGGTATAGTATCTGAACGGATCAATATCTGATCCGATCAGAGCTATACTAGCGTCCCCAGCAGTTTAGGGTTCCCAAAAATGCAGTGTTATTGGGATCAGCCCAGATACCTGCTAGCACCTGCGTTTTGCCCCTCCGCCCGGCCCAGCTCAGCCCACCCAAGTGCAGTATTGATCGATCAGTGTCACTTACAAAACACTAAACACATAACTGCAGCGTTCGCAGAGTCAGGCCTGATCCCTGCGATCGCTAACAGTTTTTTTGGTAGCGTTTTGGTGAACTGGCAAGCACCAACGGCCTAGTACACCCCGGTCGTAGTCAAACCAGCACTGCAGTAACACTTGGTGACGTGGCGAGACCCATAAGTGCAGTTCAAGCTGGTGAGGTGGCAAGCACAAGTAGTGTCCCGCTACCACCAAGAAGATGAACACAGGCCCGTCGTGCCCATAATGCCCTTCCTGCTGCATTCGCCAATCCTAATTGGGAACCCACCACTTCTGCAGTGCCCGTACTTCCCCATTCACATCCCCAACCAAATGCAGTCGGCTGCATGAGAGGCATTTTCTTTATGTCCTTCCGAGTACCCCTACCCAACAAACCCCCCCAAAAAAGATGTTGTGTCTGCAGCAAGCGCGGATATAGGCGTGACACCCGCTATTATTGTCCCTCCTGTCCTGACAATCCTGGTCTTTGCATTGCTGAATGTTTTGAACGCTACCATTCACTAGTTGAGTATTAGCGTAGGGTACAGCACTGCACAGACTAGGCACACTTTCACAGGGTCTCCCAAGTTGCCATCGCATTTTGAGAGACCCGAACCTGGAACCGGTTACAGTTATAAAAGTTAGTTACGAAAAAAAAGTGTAAAAAAAATATATATATTTAAAATTAAAAAAAATCGTTGTCGTTTTATTGTTCTCTCTCTCTCTATTCTCTCTCTATTGTTCTGCTCTTTTTTACTGTATTCTATTCTGCAATGTTTTGTTGTTATTATGTTTTATCATGTTTGTTTTTCAGGTATGCAATTTTTTTATACTTTACCGTTTACTGTGTTTTATTGTTAACCATTTTTTTGTCTTCAGGTACGCCATTCACGACTTTGAGTGGTTATACCAGAATGATGCCTGCAGGTTTAGGTATCATCTTGGTATCATTCTTTTCAGCCAGCGGTCGGCTTTCATGTAAAAGCAATCCTAGCGGCTATTTAGTCTCTAGACTGCTTTTACAAGCAGTGGGAGGGAATGCCCCCCCCCCCGCCATCTTCCGTGTTTTTCTCTGGCTCTCCTGTCTCAACAGGGAACCTGAGAATGCAGCCGGTGATTCAGCCAGCTGACCATAGAGCTGATCAGAGACCAGAGTGGCTCCAAACATCTCTATGGCCTAAGAAACCGGAAGCTACGAGCATTTCATGACTTAGATTTCGCCGGATGTAAACAGCGCCATTGGGAAATTGGAAAAGCATTTTATCACACCGATCTTGGTGTGGTCAGATGCTTTGAGGGCAGAGGAGAGATCTAGGGTCTAATAGACCCCAATTTTTTCAAAAAAGAGTACCTGTCACTACCTATTGCTATCATAGGGGATATTTACATTCCCTGAGATAATAATAAAAATGATTAAAAAAAATAAAATGAAAGGAACAGTTTAAAAATAAGATAAAAAAGCAAAAAAATAATAAAGATAAAAAAAAGCACCCATTTCCCCCCCTGCTCTCGCGCTAAGGCGAACACAAGCGTCGGTCTGGCATCAAATGTAAACAGCAATTGCACCATGCATGTGAGGTATCACCGCGAAGGTCAGATCGAGGGCAGTCATTTTAGCAGTAGTAAAAGTAAAAATATTTGGGTATATTGGCGCTACCTAAAAATAATTATACACTGGGATAGCCTAAAGTATAGCACTCCCTGCTAATGTTCATAAATCTTAGGTGTGCAATATGTATGAACCCCCTATTACAGTATGGATGGTCCTCCGATAAGTATGAACCCACTACTCATATATTGTGGAATTAATGATAAATAACAAGTGTCGCACAGCTTACTGTGTCCTACAGCCTTTGGGAAGGAAACCAGAGGCTGCATACCATACTGTGCATTTATTAATAACCATATAACTCTACGATGATATATAAATATAGTGTTGTCCTAATTTAATATGTATGAACAACTTATATTGTATTGCATAGGGCAAACCAGATATAGCAGATCCAACAGTTAAAACTTCAACATATATTGCAAACGTCCCATATATTGCTGTTATATGATTTATTCAGGTTCCCACAGGTGACTTGTGTGCTCCAACAATTTGTCTGGTGACTCTCGTGCTCCCCCTTTGGTTACTTACTCACCAACTCCCAGAACCCCACCAGGGGTATGGTGCTTTTGGTATAATTCGCTGGGTCACTCCACTTGTTCCATCTGTCAGATAATCAGCTACCAGAATCCGTACTGGGGTAATCCACCTGAATTGGGGGATGGGTCGCCTTGCTGCTGTGTTGGATGTCTTCTATGCTTTCCAATCCTTGGAGGTGTTGCTTTTCCTCAAATATTATAAAAAAGGGAGAGCTTTGCAGAACAGGCTGATGTTAGGCTTAATGACCACAGTTGTAGGCAGGACTTATAAGCATGCCCCTTTACCTCCCCAGTGGGCAGCATTCAGCAGAGGTGATGGTGGTATGACCTTCGTTAGGTAGGTGCTAGCACTCTCTCCTTCCATGTTCTTGTGTGTTCATGGTTTGGCTTGCTGGGTCTTGTAGTTCACCTCCTCCACATGTACTCCTTTCAGGAAGCTCAGAGTTGTGCAGAGAGTGCTAGCACCTACCTAACGAAGGTCATACCACCATCACCTCTGCTGAATGCTGCCCACTGGGGAGGTAAAGGGGCATGACCCCATTTTGGAAAGTAGACACCCCAAGCTATTTGCTGAGAGGCATGTCGAGTCCATGGAATATTTTATATTGTGACACAAGTTGCAGGAAAGAGACACATTTTTTTTTTTTTTTTTGCACAAAGTTGTCACTAAATGATATATTGCTCAAACATGCCATGGGAATATGTGAAATTACACCCCAAAATACATTCTGTTGCTTCTCCTGAGAATACCAGATGTGTGAGACTTTTTGGGAGACTAGCCGCGTACGGGACCCCGAAAACCAAGCACCGCCTTCAGGCTTTCTAAGGGCGTAAATTTTTTATTTCACTCTTCTCTGCCTACCACAGTTTCGGAGGCCATGGAATGCCCAGGTGGTACAAAACCCCCCCAAATGACCCTATTTTGGAAAGTAGACACCCCAAGCTATTTGCTGAGAGGCATGTTGAGTCCATGGAATATTTTATATTTTGACACAAGTTGCAGGAAAGTGACATTTTTTTGTGAATTTTTTTTTTTTTTCGTCATTATTCAATCACTTGGGACAAAAAAAATAATATTCAATGGGCTCAACATGCCTCCCAGCAATTTCCTTGGGGTGTCTACTTTCCAAAATGGGTCATTTGGGGGGCTTTTTACTGCCCTGCCATTTTAGCAATTCGACGAACGACCGAACAGACGATGTTCTAGTCGAACATGGGTTCGACTCGAACACAAAGCTCATCCCTAGTCCTGGATTAGCAGTAGCTATCAAGCCCCTGATGCCTTTGTCGCTGATTAAGTGTTTTCTAGATCTTAAATCTCTGAAAGACTGTCTAGGCTGCCTAGCTTTGTGGATGTTGATTTCATCTGGAGGAAATTTTTTGGTGTAGGTTTCATGGGCACAATTAACACCCAAGGACCAATTTTTCCTCACCTGTCTGACAGGTGCATATCATTACAATTTGGCAGCAAGGCCAATTCTTGCTTTCATCAAGAGTACCTTTATAGCGTTATGGTGTGAAGCTACCGCTAACACCCAAGGATCAATTTTTCCACACCTGTTTGACAGGTGCATATCATTGCAATTTTTGACACCAATTCTTGCTTTCATTAAGAGTACCTCTATATGGTTACAGTGTGAAGGCAACAACGATACCCAAAGACCAATTCTTCTTTGAGGACTCTCGGGTGTAACACCCTCCAATCCTGGTGATTTATTTGTGTTAAGCTTTTCTAGTCTTTTGTGGACACCGGCTTCATTTAAGAAAATAAGGCCCTTTAATGAGTAAGCTGTCCCTTCTGCCCAGTCAATATCTGCATAGTTGAAGTCCCCAATTATGACGACATTTCCCTGGCATTTCTAACTGTGATAGGAGGTCCAACTCCTCATCCTTCAGGTTAAGGGGCCTGTAGCATACCCCCACTATTATTTTCCCACTTCCCTGGGTCTTCCCTTTAAAGTTCCACCCACATGGATTCAACCTCCCCTTTGCCCCATTTGCCAGTCATGTGAGCTGATTTTGATATTATGGTTATATTATCGCTAGTGCCTCCATTAGTACTGTCTGACCTTCGCTCAATGCTGGCTATAGCGATTGAAAAATCGGCTCGGGTTAGGACACCGCTGGATTCGTGGACAGGTAAGTGTCCTAATATTAAAAGTCAGCAGCTCCACTTTAGGTTTGTAATAAGTATATTATACATGATGCACA
The DNA here is from genome assembly GCA_037952925.1 of Lithobates clamitans. Taxonomy (NCBI): domain Eukaryota; kingdom Metazoa; phylum Chordata; class Amphibia; order Anura; family Ranidae; genus Lithobates; species Lithobates clamitans. The sequence goes on along the minus strand of JBBGZY010000270.1, from coordinate 4,122,075 downwards.
TTCTGAGTAGGGATGAGCTTTGAGTTCGAGTCGAACATGAGTTTGACTCGAACATCAGCTGTTCGATCGTTCGCCGAAGATCAAACATCATGGGGCGTTCGCAACAAAATTCGAGCGGCGCGTCACACCCCTTAATGCACTGCGTCATTGCAGTGCATTGCTGGCTGATAATTGGCCAAGCTTGCACTATGACCCGCATGCTTTGGCCAATCACAGCGCTGTCAGTAAAGATGCCTTTGGCCAATTATGGCTCAGGATGTTAAGTCCACGCCGCACACTATATAAGGCCGCCTGCACATCGGCCTTGTGTAGTGTGTTGCTGGTGGAGAGAGAGATAGAGAGAAAGAGTGTCATTTCATTTACTTTGAGCAGGCAGTTTATTCAGTTAGCTAGATCTCACTGCAGACCGTTCCTGCTGCACTGTTTCTAATATACTTCAGGCAGTTGATTCAGTTAGCTGCAGTGTATTTAATATATATATATATATATATATATACAGTCAGACTGGTATATATATATATATATATATATATATATATATATATATATATCCACTGTATCCAGTTTAACTAGATCTCACTGCAGACCATTCCTGCTGTACTATTTCTAATATACTTCAGGCAGGCAGTTGATTCAGTTAGCTACAGTGTATTTAATATTTATATATACAGTCAGACTGGTGTATATATATATATATATATATATATATATATATATCCACCGTGTCCAGTTTAGTAAAGTTTAGTATTTAGTATATATATACAGTACATCCCCGCTTTGTATATATATATATATATATATATATATATATATATATATATATATATATATACACACACTGTGTCCAGTTTAGCTAGATCTCACTGCAGATCGTTCCTGGTGTACGTATTCAAATACACTTTCAGGCAGGCAGGCAGGCAAGTGATTCAGTGATCCGCAGTGCATTAAATATATATACAGTCTCCAACATGTATATATCCACTGCATTCCAGTCTAGCCAAGCCTATATCTGACTGCAGGCCATTGCTAGTGTACGTTTTCAAATATACTTTCAGGCAGGCAGGCAAGTGATTCAGTGATCCGCAGTGCATTATATATATATATGCAGTCTCCAACATATATATATCCACTGCATTCCAGTCTAGCCAAGCCTATATCTGACTACAGGTCATTGCTGGTGTACATATTCAAATACACTTTCAGGCAGGCAGGCAGGCAAGTAATTCAGTGATCCGCAGTGCATAAAATATATATACTGTCTCCTACATATATATCCAATGCATTCTAGTCTAGCCAAGCCTATACCTTACTGCAGGCCATTGCTGGTGTACATTTTCAAATAGACTTTCAGGCAGGCAGGCAAGTGATTCAGTGATCCGCAGTGCATTAAATATATATACAATCTCTAACATATATATATATATCCACTGCATTCCTGACTACAGGCCATTCCTGGTGTACGTTTTCAATGACACTTTCAGGCAGGCAGGCATGGAGGTTATTCAGTGATCTGCAGTGCATAAAGATATATATACAGTCTCCTACATATATATCCACTGCATTCTAGTCTAGCCAAGCCTATACCTTACTGCAGGCCAGTCCTGGTGAAATTTTTCTAGTAAACTTCAGGCGGTGTTTTGCTAATCCAATTTTACAGCATGTCCGGAAGGCCACCAAAGAAAGGCCACTAAAAGAGGGCTCACAGGCTGCACGATCCACCTCAGTGGGAGTCTTCAGCCGTGTGACGCTTTGGTTCTTCTGACACTTCTTATATAATGGAGGGCGGGGCCACCCGGTGGCCCCACCCTCCTCTGACGCAAGGGGACTTCACGGGGACTTCCCTGTGGCTTTCCCCGTGTTGTCAGAGGGGGCGGGGGTTACGTAAACGGGTCACCGGGTGGCCCCGTCCTCCGTTATATAAGAAGTGTCAGGAGAACCGAAGCGTCACATGGCGAAAGACTCCCACTAAAGCGGATTATGCGGACGAAGCAGAGAAGAAGCCGAAAGGAAGATGCGGGATGAGAAGAGCGGAGTAAGAAGAAGATGGAGAAGAAGAAGATGGAGAAGAAGAAGATGGAGGAAGAAGAAGAACACAGAAGGAAGACCAGAAGAAAGAGGATGGAAGAAGAAGAAATTAATAAAGGACTTGTCAAAAACCATCTCTTGTGATTTTTAACCTTTTTGACACTTTTTTTGTGAAATGGTAGGGGTACATCTATACCCCATTACCAATTCACATAGGGGGGGGCCAGGATCTGGGGGTCCCCTTGTTAGCCCCCCACCCGCAGACCCCCACAACCACCGGGCAAGGGTTGTGGGGATGAGGCCCTTCTCCCCATCAACATGGGGACAAGGTGCTTTGGAGGGGTTACCCCAAAGCACCCTCCCAATGTTGAGGGTATGTGGCCTGGTACGGTTCAGGAGATGGGGCGCTCTCTCGTCCCCCCTCTTTTCCTGTGGCCTGCCAGGTTACGTGCTCAGATAAGGGTCTGGTATGGATTTTTGGGGGGACCCCACACCATTTTTTTTTAAATTTTGGCGCGGGGTTCCCCTTAAAATCCATACCAGACCTGAAGGGTATGGATTTTGAGCGGGACCCCCACGCATTTTTTATTTAAATTTTGGTTCGGGGTTCCCCTGTAGGGAAATTCCATGCCGTTTTTATCAATGAACCTTTATGTGTATTGTGTTCGCGTTAGCGCCGTTTTGGCGACAAAGAGCGCATAAAAGTTCCCCTGTGCCTCTGCTTCGTCTCAGCTCTGTGATCCCTGTAACCTGCATCTGATTGATTGATTCCTGATTGACCCGGCTTGTCTGACCATCCATCCCGCTCCTATCCGACCCGGCCTGCCTGACTATCCTACTGCTCCTGCCTGATACCGTTGCCGACCTCTGCCTGCCTACTTACTCTGCCTCTGCCTGCCATTATTGCCTGTGTTTATCTACCTGCTGACCCGGATTGTCTGACCTTGCTTATGCCTGCTGTTTGTCCTTGCTGTTGCACCTTCAGCTTCAGCTCCAGTGCTCCCTGCATCTCCAGCCTGCTGTCTTCAGTCTTCACAAGATCTGCAGTCCAGCCATCCCGGTGGGATCTCTTCCTCATCTCAGCATCAGAGACTTACCTCAAACAGGCACTCCTACCCCACTGTGCTCAGGAGACCACTGTCCCCACTCCAGTGGCTCCTGAACCAGCGTTGTATGAGAGGTTTTCTCGTACAAGTCAAGCTCTACTACCAGGTACCTAACAGTGCGAAGCAGCCATGACTGAGCCTGCAGGAGATACCTCTCCAATGAAGGAGATATGTACACACCTGGCGGCCCTCACTCAAGCAGTGCAATCCCTTCAGGATAACTACAACAGACTGGAAGGACAACTTCAGAATCTTACAGGGTCTAACCCTACAGTCTCTTCTTCAGCTGCAGCCCCAACACAGACTGCTCCGGCTTCTGCAGTTGTGATGCTTCCACCCGAAACAAGGGTTCCTATCCCTGAAAGATTCTCCGGAGACCGGCTAAGTTCCGGGCTTTTCGCAATGCCTGCCAGCTCTTCTTTGCACTACAGCCCCGAACTTTCTCATTGGAAGTCACCAAGGTGGGATTTGTAATCTCCCTCCTACAAGGAGAACCTCAGACTTGGGCCCATCGGCTACTTGAAGGAGACTCTGTGCTAACCCAATCTTTGTCATCTTTCTTCGAAGCCATGGCACAACTATATGAAGATCCCCAACAGACTGCTACAGCTTAATCAGCTCTGTTCGCGCTCCAACAAGGCCGCAGACCCACTGAGGACTATGTTACTGACTTCCGGCGTTGGAGCGCGGACACACAGTGGAATGATGCGGCCCTGCGCCACCAATTCCGCATGGGTCTATCCGAAGGATTAAAAGATGAACTCGCTCGAGTTGGTGTCCCAAATACTCTGGAGGCCCTGATCTCTTTAACTATTCAGATCAATCATCGCCTCCGAGAGCGTCGATCTGAACGCTCTGTTCAACAAACCCGCCCGACCTGGATGACAGCACGAACTCCGGTTCCTGCAGCACGCTACTTACCCTCACCCAGTATGAGTACTGCCCATGTCACGCCTGACACCTCCGAACCAATGCAGTTGGGACTAATGCGACCTGCCCTGTCTTCTGAAGAATGTGCCCGACGTCGGCAACTCAATCTGTGTCTCTATTGCGGAGGAACCGGGCATGTTCATAATTGTCCAGTTAAAATAAGTAAGTGTCCATCTCCTGTGTATGCCAGTCTCTGTCTTATCTTCTAATCCTACCCACCTTGCCATTCCTCTCTCGTTACAGCTCCAAGAAGAGATAATTCCAGTCAACGCCATTATTAACTCCGGGGCATGCAGCTGCTTTATCGATTTAACTTTTGCCAGACAACATAACATTCCGTTATGGACCAAAACCCATGGACTCTCTGTATTTCTAGCTGATGGCTCCCGCATCAAATCCGGACAAGTAACGCAAGAGACCCTGCCATTGCCTGCTACTACTTCTTCCCAACATAAGGAACTGCTGGTCCTTGATGCTATCACCTCTCCTATGTTTCCCATTATTCTGGGCATCCCCTGGCTGCAGGCACACAATTCGCACATACATTGGGCATCCGGAGAGGTAAAATTTCTGTCAGCCTACTGTCAAGAACACTGCTTGATGAAAGATCCGGACTCCTCAGCCACTCTGCTTTGTTTATACGCCGCCCAGAAAAATTGCCAGGCCATACCTAATCATTATCACGAATATATCGATGTGTTCAGTAAAAAGGGGGCAGACTCTCTTCCACCTCATCGTCCCTACGATTGCCCCATCGAGCTATTACCAGGATCCGAAATCCCTTTCGGACGCATTTTTCCTCTGTCAGAAAAGGAACAAGAAGTACTAAAGGCATACATAGATGAAAATCTGGCCAAGGGGTTCATTCGCCATTCCACCTCCCCAGCCGGTGCTGGGATATTCTTTGTCGCTAAAAAAGACAAGTCTCTCCGCCCATGTATAGACTACCGAGAACTGAATAAAATCACGGTCAAGAATCGGTATCCCCTACCCCTGATACCTGAATTATTTCAGAAATTGAGGACTGCCGTCATTTTTACAAAGCTTGATCTAAGAGGGGCCTATAATTTGATCCGTATCCGGGCAGGGCACGAGTGGAAGACAGCCTCTCGGACCCGATTTGGGCATTATGAATACCTAGTTATGCCCTTCGGACTCTGCAACGCCCCTGCGACCTTCCAACACCTGATCAATGATGTCCTCAGGGACTTCCTAGATGTGTTCGTGATCGCATATCTGGACGATATCTTGATCTTTTCGGAATCTCTGGATCTACATCGAGAACATGTTCGTAGGGTATTGGGTCGCTTCCGCTTACACAGACTTTATGCAAAAGCGGAAAAATGTGAATTCGTGCAACAGAGCATTCAATTCCTGGGGCTGATAATTTCATCAACTGGTATTAAAATGGACCCGCAGAAGGTTTCCGCTGTTCTGGACTGGCCGGTACCTCTAGACAAGAAGGGGGTCCAACGATTTATCGGATTTGCAAACTTTTACAGGAAGTTTATCAGGGGATTTTCAGCCATAATTGCACCCATCATGCAGTTGACCAAACAGAATACCCGTTTTTCCTGGAATCAACTAGCCCAAGATGCTTTTGAGAACCTCAAGAGGCTATTCACCTCAGCACCTATCCTCAGCCATCCTGAACCATCCCTACCATTCATTTTGGAAGTGGACGCTTCGGAGATAGCGGTAGGTGCAATACTTTTGCAACGCAGAGGCAGTAAAGATGTAATGCATCCTGTGGGGTTCTTCTCCCGAAAACTCTCTCCTGCGGAGAGAAACTATGATGTTGGCGATCGAGAGCTTCTCGCTATTAAAACTGCACTAGAGGAGTGGAGGTACCTGTTGGAAGGGGCTATGCATCCAGTACTAATATACACTGACCATAAGAACCTGGAATATCTGCGATCTGCCAAACGACTAAAGCCTCGACAAGCCCGCTGGGCCCTGTTTTTTTCATGTTTTTGCTTCCACATTACTTATCGGCCAGGCTCAAAAAATATCAAACCTGACGCATTGTCACGAATGCATGACAACCCTAGGAACTTATCTAACCCTGACACCATCCTACCTGAAAACAATTTCCTACTCTTGCAAACAGATCTTCTCTCCCAGATTAAGGAAGCCTCCTCTGAATCAGCCAGGCCTACAGGGATGACCTTGACTAACAGAGACGAATTGTTCTGGAGAGGAAGCCAAATTTTTGTCCCTGAGGAGGTTCGGGTCAAGGTCTTGACGCTGCTTCATGATCACCCACTGGCAAGTCACTTTGGGGTTCACAAAACCCTGGAATTGGGTATTGGGGATATGTCAGCTCCTGCCCTATCTGTAACCAGAATAAGACATCCAGGAATCGAGCTTGGGGCTTGTTAAAACCTTTACCTGTACCCGATAGACCCTGGAAGATGATTTCTATGGACTTTATTGTAGAGCTGCCATGTTCTGAGGGGTGCTCTGCCATCTTTGTGGTAGTGGACCGTTTAACCAAGATGGCCCATTTTCTTCCGTTAAGAGGAACTCCATCGGCTATTGAAACAGCTCATATATTCATTAAAGAGATCATCAGACTTCATGGAGTCCCTGTAAACCTAATCTCCGATAGAGGGGTACAATTCACCTCACGTTTCTGGAAAGCCCTGTGTGAAACTTTAAAAATCAAACTGGCCTTGTCCTCGGCCTATCATTCTCAGACTAACGGACAGACGGAGAGGGCCAATCAGACCCTTGAGCAGCACATCAGATGCTTTACATCCTTCTCACAGGATGATTGGGTGTCCCTGCTGCCTTTGGCAGAATTTGCCTACAATAATGCTAAACATTCTGCCACCGGTCAATCCCCTTTTTTCGCCAATTATGGCTTCCATCTAACTTTTCTACCTGATTTCCTTCCAGAGTCTTCAGTTCCAGCAGTACAGAGTATGGTGGATTTTCTCAGTCACAACAACCAGATGTTGCAGGAAGCAGTGTCCAAGGCTCAGGCAGACGGTAAGAGAATCTTCGACCGGAGAAGAAGAGGGGAATTAAAGTTACAGCTTGGTGACCAGGTATGGCTTTCTGCAACTAATATCAAATTAGCATGTCCTTCTAAGAAGTTGACACCTAGATTTATGGGACCTTTTCCGGTTAAGAGGAAAATTCATGAAGTATCTTACGAACTGACTTTGCCTGATTCCCTTAAGATTCACCCAGTATTTCATGTATCGTTGCTTAAACCTGCTGTACCTGATCCCTTCCCTGGTAGAGGAACTAGACCTCCTGAACATGTTTTGATTGATGGTAGCGAGGAATTTGAGGTTGAAGCTATCCTTGATTGCAGGAGAAGACAGGGACAAACCCAATTCCTAATCAAATGCAAAGGCTATGGCCCAGAAAGTAACTCTTGGGAACCAGATGGTAATGTGCACGCTAGGCGGTTAGTTCATGCCTATTTTTCTTTCCACCCTGAGAAGAGAAGGCTTGTGGGCATCCGGAGGCTGCCCCTTGGGGGGGCAATGTCAGGGAGCCGCCGGCGCCAGACCTGGGCGTTTGCATGCGCCTATGCGCCAGCGCGCTCCTGTGCGAGCTCCTCAGCAGAATCCCGATGTTTCCAGGCATCAGCGTGGCGCTCGGGCGCACGCGCGTTCGCGCCATTTTGGCGCCAAAGCGCGCATAAAAGTTCCCCTGTGCCTCTGGCACATTGCTGCTTCGTCTCAGCTCTGTGATCCCTGTAATCTGCATCTGATTGATTGATTGATTCCTGATTGACCCGGCTTGTCTGACCATCCATCCCGCTCCTATCCGACCCGGCCTGCCTGACTATCCTACTGCTCCTGCCTGATACCGTTGCCGACCTCTGCTTGCCTACTTACTCTGCCTCTGCCTGCCGTTATTGCCTGTGTTTATCTACCTGCTGACCCGGACTGTGTGACCTTGCTTGTGCCTGCTGTTTGTCCTTGCTGTTGCACCTTCAGCTTCAGCTCCAGTGCTCCCTGCATCTCCAGCATCCAGCCTGCTGTCTTCAGTCTTCACAAGATCTGCAGTCCAGCCATCCCGGTGGGATCTCTTCCTCATCTCAGCATCAGAGACTTACCTCAAACAGGCACTCCTACCCCACTGTGCTCAGGAGACCACTGTCCCCACTCCAGTGGCTCCTGAACCAGCGTTGTATGAGAGGTCTTCTCCTACAAGTCAGGCTCTACTACCAGGTACCTAACAGCTCCCGAAAAAACAGCTGTTTTTAAAACTTTTTTTTGCATTGATACATGTCTCCTGGGGCAGGACACAGGTCCCCAAATACTTTTTATGACAATGCCATGCATATAAACCTTTAAAATTAGCACTTTTGATTTCTCCCATAGACTTTTAAAGGGTGTTCCGCGGCTTTTGAATTTGCCGCGAGCACCCCAAATTGTTCGCTGTTCGGCGAACGGGTGAACAGCCAATGTTCGAGTCGAAATTATGTTCAACCCGAACATAAAGCCCATCCCTACTCCTCATCAGCTGGGATCTCCAACCCCACTATACCTTCAGTCCTCTCAGAGACCTGCACTGAGAGGAATGAAGGTGTAGAATTAGGTGTCCCAAGCACTTGTGGGCAATCTGCTAGGGTTACACCTAAATCCGATTGTAGCAGGCAAATTTCCCTACCCCAGTTGCTAAACCGTCGAAAGAAATTCAGTCCCAGCCATCCACATGCTCAGCGGCTGAATGCTAGTTTGGCTAAATTGCTAGCACTCCAACTGCTGCCTTTTCAGCTGGTAGACTCTGCCCCCTTTCGAGAATTTGTGGAATGTGCGGTACCTCAGTGGCAGGTTCCCAAATGCCATTTTTTTCCTCAGAAGGCCATTCCGGCTCTCTACCGGCATGTGGAAGGCAATGTCTTTGCCTCGTTGGACAGGGCAGTCAGTGGTAAGGTGCATATCACTGCTGACTCATGGTCCAGCAGGCGTGGACAGGGACGTTACCTTTCTTTCACGGCGCACTGGGTAACCCTGCTGGCAGCTGGGAAGATTGCAGGACAGGGTACAGAAATGTTGGAGCTTGTTCCGCCACCATGCCTCCAAAATGCTGGTAGTGGTGATTCTGCCACACCTCTCTCCTCCACCCCTCCTCTTCTTCTTCCTCTATGGCCTCTTCCTGTGCAGATTTGACCTCGGAACCAGCGGTGTTCCGTAGGCATTCTAGGGGCTATGCAAGCACTCAGGCAAAAAAGATGCCATGCGGTGCTTGAGTTAATCTGCTTAGGGGACAGGAGCCACACTGGGGCAGAGATTCTGACAGCTCTGCAGGGGCAGGTTCAGAGGTGGTTGATGCCACACCAACTAAGACAGGAATGGTGGTTTGCGATAATGGCACCAACCTCCTCTCCGCCCTCCGGCAGGGACACTTGACCCATGTTCCCTGTTTGGCTCACATCCTTAATTTGGTGGTGCAGCGGTTCTTGTGCAGGTACCCGGGCTTACAGGATCTCCTGAGGCAGGCCAGGAAAGTCTGCGGGCATTTCCGCCGGTCATATAATGCCAGTGCTTGGCTGGATGACCTTCAAAAGGAATGCAACCTGCCCAAGAACCGCCTCATCTGTGACATGCCCACCAGGTGGAACTCAACGTTGGCAATGCTGCAGTGGCTGCACACACATCAGAGGGCCATCAATGAGTACCTGTGCGAGTATGGCACCAGAACAGGGTCAGGGGAGCTTGGCTTTTTTTCGCCACGCCAGTGGCTAATGATCAAGGATGCATGCACTGTCCTGTCACCATTTGAGGAGGCCATGGGGATGGTGAGCAGTGACAGTGCATGCATCAGTGATACTGTTCCTCTTGTCTTCCTGTTGGAGCACACGCTGCATGGAATAATGGACACTTGAGGCAGAAAAGAGGGAGGAAGAGGAGTACTTTCTTACCTCTTAAGTCCCCCTTTATCCAGATAGTATTCCTGCAGGCCCGCCTATCACACAGGAAGAGCAGGAGGAGGAGGATTGTGTCAGCATGGAGGTGGAGCCTGGCACTCAGCATCAGCAGCAGTCTTCAAGGGATCGTTTTCAGTCCCCAGAAACCCATGAACTTGTACATGGCTGGGAGGAGGTGGCTGCGGATCATGTCGTCCTTAGTGACCCAGAGGACTCCGGACCAAATGCCTCAGCAAACATACGCTGCCTGGCCTCCCTGATCCTGCAAAGCCTGCGAAAGGACCCTTGGATTCGTTATATCGAGGAGAGGGATCAGTACTGGCTGGAAACCCTTCTTGATGCACGTTACAAGGGTAAGGTTGTGGAACGTATCCAGCCTTCGCAGAGGGAGAAGAGGATGAAACATCTTCAGGAGGCCTTACAGAAAGGTTTGTGCAATGCGTTTCCACAGCCTGGGAGGTTGCAATTTCCTGGTCCTCCTGGACAACGTGTTGCGGAGGCTTCGGTCAGTCACAGAAGGAGCGGTGGAGAAGGTGGCCATCTGACCGATGCGTTCAGACAATTTTTTAGTCCGCAGCCCCAAGGTCTGATGGGTTCCAGCAACCATCGCCAGCGTCTTATTACATTTACATTTACATAGATCAGACTTGGAGACCTTTCCAACCGAAAATCCACTGGGTTACTGGGTCTTGAGGATGGGTCACTGGCCAGAGCTTGCACAGTATGCAATTGAGCTACTGGCCTGTCCTGCATCCAGCGTTCTATCTGAACACACATTCAGTGCTGCTGGAGGCTTTGTAACTGATCACAGAGTGTGCCTGTCCACAGACTCGCTTGATCGGCTCACCTTCATAAAAATGAATCAGTCTTGGATCACCAGCTACCAAGCACCTGATGCTGATGTAACCAATTAAATCTTTTAAAAATCTTCGCAAAAATCTTTTAAATCAATTGATCTTTTCGGAATCTCTGGATCTACATCGAGAACATGTTCGTAGGGTATTGGGTCGCTTCCGCTTACACAGACTTTATGCAAAAGCGGAAAAATGTGAATTCGTGCAACAGAGCATTCAATTCCTGGGGCTGATAATTTCATCAACTGGTATTAAAATGGACCCGCAGAAGGTTTCCGCTGTTCTGGACTGGCCGGTACCTCTAGACAAGAAGGGGGTCCAACGATTTATCGGATTTGCAAACTTTTACAGGAAGTTTATCAGGGGATTTTCAGCCATAATTGCACCCATCATGCAGTTGACCAAACAGAATACCCGTTTTTCCTGGAATCAACTAGCCCAAGATGCTTTTGAGAACCTCAAGAGGCTATTCACCTCAGCACCTATCCTCAGCCATCCTGAACCATCCCTACCATTCATTTTGGAAGTGGACGCTTCGGAGATAGCGGTAGGTGCAATACTTTTGCAACGCAGAGGCAGTAAAGATGTAATGCATCCTGTGGGGTTCTTCTCCCGAAAACTCTCTCCTGCGGAGAGAAACTATGATGTTGGCGATCGAGAGCTTCTCGCTATTAAAACTGCACTAGAGGAGTGGAGGTACCTGTTGGAAGGGGCTATGCATCCAGTACTAATATACACTGACCATAAGAACCTGGAATATCTGCGATCTGCCAAACGACTAAAGCCTCGACAAGCCCGCTGGGCCCTGTTTTTTTCATGTTTTTGCTTCCACATTACTTATCGGCCAGGCTCAAAAAATATCAAACCTGACGCATTGTCACGAATGCATGACAACCCTAGGAACTTATCTAACCCTGACACCATCCTACCTGAAAACAATTTCCTACTCTTGCAAACAGATCTTCTCTCCCAGATTAAGGAAGCCTCCTCTGAATCAGCCAGGCCTACAGGGATGACCTTGACTAACAGAGACGAATTGTTCTGGAGAGGAAGCCAAATTTTTGTCCCTGAGGAGGTTCGGGTCAAGGTCTTGACGCTGCTTCATGATCACCCACTGGCAAGTCACTTTGGGGTTCACAAAACCCTGGAATTGGGTATTGGGGATATGTCAGCTCCTGCCCTATCTGTAACCAGAATAAGACATCCAGGAATCGAGCTTGGGGCTTGTTAAAACCTTTACCTGTACCCGATAGACCCTGGAAGATGATTTCTATGGACTTTATTGTAGAGCTGCCATGTTCTGAGGGGTGCTCTGCCATCTTTGTGGTAGTGGACCGTTTAACCAAGATGGCCCATTTTCTTCCGTTAAGAGGAACTCCATCGGCTATTGAAACAGCTCATATATTCATTAAAGAGATCATCAGACTTCATGGAGTCCCTGTAAACCTAATCTCCGATAGAGGGGTACAATTCACCTCACGTTTCTGGAAAGCCCTGTGTGAAACTTTAAAAATCAAACTGGCCTTGTCCTCGGCCTATCATTCTCAGACTAACGGACAGACGGAGAGGGCCAATCAGACCCTTGAGCAGCACATCAGATGCTTTACATCCTTCTCACAGGATGATTGGGTGTCCCTGCTGCCTTTGGCAGAATTTGCCTACAATAATGCTAAACATTCTGCCACCGGTCAATCCCCTTTTTTCGCCAATTATGGCTTCCATCTAACTTTTCTACCTGATTTCCTTCCAGAGTCTTCAGTTCCAGCAGTACAGAGTATGGTGGATTTTCTCAGTCACAACAACCAGATGTTGCAGGAAGCAGTGTCCAAGGCTCAGGCAGACGGTAAGAGAATCTTCGACCGGAGAAGAAGAGGGGAATTAAAGTTACAGCTTGGTGACCAGGTATGGCTTTCTGCAACTAATATCAAATTAGCATGTCCTTCTAAGAAGTTGACACCTAGATTTATGGGACCTTTTCCGGTTAAGAGGAAAATTCATGAAGTATCTTACGAACTGACTTTGCCTGATTCCCTTAAGATTCACCCAGTATTTCATGTATCGTTGCTTAAACCTGCTGTACCTGATCCCTTCCCTGGTAGAGGAACTAGACCTCCTGAACATGTTTTGATTGATGGTAGCGAGGAATTTGAGGTTGAAGCTATCCTTGATTGCAGGAGAAGACAGGGACAAACCCAATTCCTAATCAAATGCAAAGGCTATGGCCCAGAAAGTAACTCTTGGGAACCAGATGGTAATGTGCACGCTAGGCGGTTAGTTCATGCCTATTTTTCTTTCCACCCTGAGAAGAGAAGGCTTGTGGGCATCCGGAGGCTGCCCCTTGGGGGGGCAATGTCAGGGAGCCGCCGGCGCCAGACCTGGGCGTTTGCATGCGCCTATGCGCCAGCGCGCTCCTGTGCGAGCTCCTCAGCAGAATCCCGATGTTTCCAGGCATCAGCGTGGCGCTCGGGCGCACGCGCGTTCGCGCCATTTTGGCGCCAAAGCGCGCATAAAAGTTCCCCTGTGCCTCTGGCACATTGCTGCTTCGTCTCAGCTCTGTGATCCCTGTAATCTGCATCTGATTGATTGATTGATTCCTGATTGACCCGGCTTGTCTGACCATCCATCCCGCTCCTATCCGACCCGGCCTGCCTGACTATCCTACTGCTCCTGCCTGATACCGTTGCCGACCTCTGCTTGCCTACTTACTCTGCCTCTGCCTGCCGTTATTGCCTGTGTTTATCTACCTGCTGACCCGGACTGTGTGACCTTGCTTGTGCCTGCTGTTTGTCCTTGCTGTTGCACCTTCAGCTTCAGCTCCAGTGCTCCCTGCATCTCCAGCATCCAGCCTGCTGTCTTCAGTCTTCACAAGATCTGCAGTCCAGCCATCCCGGTGGGATCTCTTCCTCATCTCAGCATCAGAGACTTACCTCAAACAGGCACTCCTACCCCACTGTGCTCAGGAGACCACTGTCCCCACTCCAGTGGCTCCTGAACCAGCGTTGTATGAGAGGTCTTCTCCTACAAGTCAGGCTCTACTACCAGGTACCTAACAGCTCCCGAAAAAACAGCTGTTTTTAAAACTTTTTTTTGCATTGATACATGTCTCCTGGGGCAGGACACAGGTCCCCAAATACTTTTTATGACAATGCCATGCATATAAACCTTTAAAATTAGCACTTTTGATTTCTCCCATAGACTTTTAAAGGGTGTTCCGCGGCTTTTGAATTTGCCGCGAGCACCCCAAATTGTTCGCTGTTCGGCGAACGGGTGAACAGCCAATGTTCGAGTCGAAATTATGTTCAACCCGAACATAAAGCCCATCCCTACTCCTCATCAGCTGGGATCTCCAACCCCACTATACCTTCAGTCCTCTCAGAGACCTGCACTGAGAGGAATGAAGGTGTAGAATTAGGTGTCCCAAGCACTTGTGGGCAATCTGCTAGGGTTACACCTAAATCCGATTGTAGCAGGCAAATTTCCCTACCCCAGTTGCTAAACCGTCGAAAGAAATTCAGTCCCAGCCATCCACATGCTCAGCGGCTGAATGCTAGTTTGGCTAAATTGCTAGCACTCCAACTGCTGCCTTTTCAGCTGGTAGACTCTGCCCCCTTTCGAGAATTTGTGGAATGTGCGGTACCTCAGTGGCAGGTTCCCAAATGCCATTTTTTTCCTCAGAAGGCCATTCCGGCTCTCTACCGGCATGTGGAAGGCAATGTCTTTGCCTCGTTGGACAGGGCAGTCAGTGGTAAGGTGCATATCACTGCTGACTCATGGTCCAGCAGGCGTGGACAGGGACGTTACCTTTCTTTCACGGCGCACTGGGTAACCCTGCTGGCAGCTGGGAAGATTGCAGGACAGGGTACAGAAATGTTGGAGCTTGTTCCGCCACCATGCCTCCAAAATGCTGGTAGTGGTGATTCTGCCACACCTCTCTCCTCCACCCCTCCTCTTCTTCTTCCTCTATGGCCTCTTCCTGTGCAGATTTGACCTCGGAACCAGCGGTGTTCCGTAGGCATTCTAGGGGCTATGCAAGCACTCAGGCAAAAAAGATGCCATGCGGTGCTTGAGTTAATCTGCTTAGGGGACAGGAGCCACACTGGGGCAGAGATTCTGACAGCTCTGCAGGGGCAGGTTCAGAGGTGGTTGATGCCACACCAACTAAGACAGGAATGGTGGTTTGCGATAATGGCACCAACCTCCTCTCCGCCCTCCGGCAGGGACACTTGACCCATGTTCCCTGTTTGGCTCACATCCTTAATTTGGTGGTGCAGCGGTTCTTGTGCAGGTACCCGGGCTTACAGGATCTCCTGAGGCAGGCCAGGAAAGTCTGCGGGCATTTCCGCCGGTCATATAATGCCAGTGCTTGGCTGGATGACCTTCAAAAGGAATGCAACCTGCCCAAGAACCGCCTCATCTGTGACATGCCCACCAGGTGGAACTCAACGTTGGCAATGCTGCAGTGGCTGCACACACATCAGAGGGCCATCAATGAGTACCTGTGCGAGTATGGCACCAGAACAGGGTCAGGGGAGCTTGGCTTTTTTTCGCCACGCCAGTGGCTAATGATCAAGGATGCATGCACTGTCCTGTCACCATTTGAGGAGGCCATGGGGATGGTGAGCAGTGACAGTGCATGCATCAGTGATACTGTTCCTCTTGTCTTCCTGTTGGAGCACACGCTGCATGGAATAATGGACACTTGAGGCAGAAAAGAGGGAGGAAGAGGAGTACTTTCTTACCTCTTAAGTCCCCCTTTATCCAGATAGTATTCCTGCAGGCCCGCCTATCACACAGGAAGAGCAGGAGGAGGAGGATTGTGTCAGCATGGAGGTGGAGCCTGGCACTCAGCATCAGCAGCAGTCTTCAAGGGATCGTTTTCAGTCCCCAGAAACCCATGAACTTGTACATGGCTGGGAGGAGGTGGCTGCGGATCATGTCGTCCTTAGTGACCCAGAGGACTCCGGACCAAATGCCTCAGCAAACATACGCTGCCTGGCCTCCCTGATCCTGCAAAGCCTGCGAAAGGACCCTTGGATTCGTTATATCGAGGAGAGGGATCAGTACTGGCTGGAAACCCTTCTTGATGCACGTTACAAGGGTAAGGTTGTGGAACGTATCCAGCCTTCGCAGAGGGAGAAGAGGATGAAACATCTTCAGGAGGCCTTACAGAAAGGTTTGTGCAATGCGTTTCCACAGCCTGGGAGGTTGCAATTTCCTGGTCCTCCTGGACAACGTGTTGCGGAGGCTTCGGTCAGTCACAGAAGGAGCGGTGGAGAAGGTGGCCATCTGACCGATGCGTTCAGACAATTTTTTAGTCCGCAGCCCCAAGGTCTGATGGGTTCCAGCAACCATCGCCAGCGTCTTATTACATTTACATTTACATAGATCAGACTTGGAGACCTTTCCAACCGAAAATCCACTGGGTTACTGGGTCTTGAGGATGGGTCACTGGCCAGAGCTTGCACAGTATGCAATTGAGCTACTGGCCTGTCCTGCATCCAGCGTTCTATCTGAACACACATTCAGTGCTGCTGGAGGCTTTGTAACTGATCACAGAGTGTGCCTGTCCACAGACTCGCTTGATCGGCTCACCTTCATAAAAATGAATCAGTCTTGGATCACCAGCTACCAAGCACCTGATGCTGATGTAACCAATTAATTTTTTTTATGTATGTGAGATCCCTTGAAGACTGCCTATGCTGATGCTGAGTGACTATCCTGTTATGCTGAGTGACTATCCTATTCCTCCTCAATGTTCATGTTGATAGCTTCTAAGAACATTTTTGGTTCTGGGCACCACCACCAGTGCCTAAAGCCCAATTTTTTCTGACTCTGTTTAACAGGGGAGTGTAATTATAATTTTTGATCTAATATTTCACAGCAGGGCCCGTTCCTGCACCCACCAAGAGTAACTGTGAGGGCTTACAGTGTTCTGGTACCACGAACACCTAAGGTCCAAATTTCTGCAGGGTATATAGGGCAGGCCGTATAGTATATACAGGCGGTCCCCTACTTTCAAACATCCGACTTACAAATGACTCCTACTTACAAACGGAGGGAGACAACAGGAAGTGAGAGGAAATCTACCCCTAGGAAGGGAAATTCGCTCTCATAAGAGTTAATATGGGAAAAAGGTGTCTCCACTGATGCTTTATTATCACCGATCCTTGTTTCCCTAAAAACCCCAAATTTTCAAAATCCAATTGTCATTGGGCCAGAAAGTGAGGTGAAATCTTCTGAACATGGGCACAGACAGCAAAACAAATGTTACAGGGGTGATGATAACCCTTCCCTATGTTATCCAAAAAGCTTAAAAATAGATTTTTTTGGCTGGAGCTACACCTAAAAAATGTACCTGTTCCAAATTACAAACAGATTCAACTTAAAAACAAACCTACAGTCCCTATCTTGTTTGGACTGCCTGTATACTGCTGTTCAGAGTATATAGAGCCTGGGGGCTCCACGCCTTTTCTTTTTTTAATTTGTGTGCGGGGTTCCCCTTAATATCCATACAAGAATCAAAGGGTCTGGTAATGGCCTGGGGGGTTACCCATGCCGTTTTTCTCAATAATTTTCATCCATATTGCCGGAACCCGACATTACATTACAGCCGCAAGCAGTTTTAAATGACTTTTATTCATTTGTCATTTTGTGCAGGGACTGTTCTAAACACAGGAAATAGCACCACTTTACAGGCATACTATAGACACCCCTAGGTATGATATTTAAAGAAATTTCACTTTTATTTTTTCACTTTAAGCATCAGTAAAATCACTGCTCCCGAAAAAATGTCTGTTTTTAGAACTTTTTTTGCTTTGATACATGTCCCCTGGGACAGGACCTCGGTACCCAAACCCTTTTTAGGACAATAACTTGTATATTAGCCTTTAAAATTCGCAATTTTGATTTCTCACGTTCAAGTCCCATAGACTTTAACGGTGTTCGAATGTTCGCGCGACTTGTGGCTCCCCATTCTCCCCCAACTAGCAACAGCATGCTCCTCACAGCTCTCCCATGATTTGCAGCAGCGTACCTCTCTCGGTGTGCAGCATGCTCCTCACAGCTCTCCCGCACTTGCAGCAGCGTGTCTCTCTTGGTACATTTCTGCAATTGTATGTATTTGCCAGGTTCAGCTTTGCAGTTTTTAGGAATTCTGCAAACAAGGTTTAGTTAGGGGTTTCAAAGTAACTGAGTGTCATAATTATTATAGATTGTAAATCACAAATACAAAAATAAGTAGAAAACCTCTTCTCTATCGGTTATCCAGAATTGAGTCCTTATCTCCACAGACAACAATGATTTTTCTATGTGTGAAAACTTTCAACTGAAAAATAGTTCAATACAAGATCTTAATTCCAACTGAATTTTCTACAGTTGATGGAGACACAAAATTATCTGAGTACATCACAACTATATGACTTTGGAAAGGACCAACTTGTTTCCATGATAAATACGTATATACCATAACGATACTAATCCACAAATATAAATTCTATAGCTCAGTTATTTTCACATATCAAAACTATTACTAAACAAAAAATATCAAAGGTGTTTAATAAAAGCATAATATAATATAATGCATAAATGTAACAATGTAACCATTCAGCCCTTACCACCATGGTAATCAAAGAGAGGATTCATGGCTAATGCCGTGTTCACATGGGTGGACTTTTCGACCGGACTGGTCCGATGGGACGAGTGTGTGGGCTTCATCGGACCTGCAGCGGACTTTTTCGGGTTGAAAATCAGACGGACTTTAGATTTGGAACATGTTTCAAATCTTTCCGACGGACTCGAGTCAGGTCGAAAAATTTGCTCGTCTGTATGCTAGTCTGATGGACGAAAACTGACGCTAGGGCAGCTATTGGCTACTGGCTGTCAACTTCCTAATTTTAGTCCGGTCGTCACGTACTCATCATGTACGAATCCGTCGGACTTTGGTGTGATTGTGTGTGTGCAAGTCCGTTCGCTCGAAAGTCCGTCAGAAGTCCGTCAAAAGTCAGTTGAAAGTCCGTCGGAAAGACCGTCAGACCTTTGCTGCCGAAAAGACTGTCGATGTGTACACAGCATTTTTTCCACTTGAGGTATATACTACAGAGCAAATGCTTTTATCTTGGTACCCACGTTACTCCGTCTCCACTACTTTGTCTAAAGATTATTGGTGGCAAAGTCTTTTATAAACTTTGCTTTATTGCATTTATGAATTTACAGTGTAGTGGGATCACACCCTAGTAAATGTCAACCCCTAGTCAATTAAATTTATTAACAAAGAAAATAATGCAGCTCCTCCAAATATTGAATATTATGAGCTTAAAGAATGCATTGAATCAATACAGTATTCATAATGTGTAAAAAGCATGCACAATATTCAAAAATTATAATAAAAACAAAGAGTCCAAAATATGTGATAAATATCAACGCAAATAAAGTGTCTTCCACCAGCTAATGGAAATTTTTTCCACCATGCATAAACAACAGAGCTAAATACATTTGTAGCGCTGACAACTTTTGTTTTTAGCCATATGTGTGTTATACAGGACATAAGTTGTTATAGTGCCATCTTGCGGACAATTGAAAAGGTACAATACTTTTATGTTTCATGATTAAGAGAAGTGACATGGAAGTGATTGATTGTTTACTTCTGAACGTTAACTATGACCTACCCACAATGCTCCTGGACGAGAGGAGAACTGAACTGCATTGTGGGAGGATATAAAAGGGCTGGGAGTGGCCATCTTAAGTCTCTTGTTCCTGGGACGCGTGGGCTGCCTGTAGAGCTCTGTGGGTGTGTGTGTCCCATAGGGTTGCAGCCTACCTTATGAGGGAGCGGAGCAGCAGCAGGGATC
Source organism: Lithobates clamitans (assembly GCA_037952925.1). Lineage (NCBI taxonomy): Eukaryota > Metazoa > Chordata > Amphibia > Anura > Ranidae > Lithobates > Lithobates clamitans. Next base: position 4,102,418 of record JBBGZY010000270.1, on the reverse strand, counting down.
CTGTCATCGTATCACAGTGTGCTGGAGCAGCAGAAGTGATCGTTCCGAAGACCCGTGGAGGAGGTAACCGAGGACTCCTGGTCATTAATGAACGGAGCAGTGTGATGGCGTGGCGGTGGTTCCGTACGGACTGAGAACTGTTGAAACAGAGGCATCCATCTGCCTGGATCCCGTGTGGTGAGAGGTAGGGATGAGCTGAACACCCCCCGGTTCGGTTCGCATCAGAACCCGCGAACGGACCGAAAGTTCGCACGAACGTTAGAACCCCATTGACGTCTATGGGACTCGAACGTTCGAAATCAAAAGTGCTCATTTTAAAGGCTAATTTGCATGGTATTGTCCTAAAAAGGGTTTGGGGACCCGGGTCCTACCCCAGGGGACATGTATCAATGCAAAAAAAACTTTTAAAAACGGCCGTTTTTTCGGGAGCAGTGATTTTAATGATGCTTAAAGTAAAAAAAAAAAAAAGTGAAATATTCCTTTAAATATCGTACCTGGGGGGTGTCTATAGTATGCCTGTAAAGTGACGCGTGTTTCCCATGTTTAGAACAGTCCCTGCACCAAATGTCATTTTTAAAGGAAAAAATCTCATTTAAAACTGCTTGCGGGTTTAATGTCATGTCGGGTCATGGCAATATGGATGAAAATCAGTGAGACAAACGGCATGGGTACCCCCCAGTCCATTACCAGGCCCTTTGGGTCTTGTATGGATATTAAGGGGAACCCCGCACCCAAATTAAAATAAGGAAAGGTGTGGGGCCACCAGGCCCTATATACTCTGAACAGCAGTATACAGGCGGTGCAAACAAGACAGGGACTGTAGGTTTGTTGTTAAGTAGAATCTGTTTGTAATTTTGAACATTTTTAACGTGTTTAGCTCCAGCCAAAAAATCTTTTCTAAGCTTTTTGGAAAACATAGGGAAGGGTTATCACCCCTGTGACATTTGTTTTGCTGTCTTTCCTCCTCTTCAGAAGATTTCACCTCACTTTTTTGTCCCAATGAAAAATGTTTTTTGAAAATTTGGGTTTTTTTGTGGAACAAGGATTGGAAAGCATCAGTGGAAAGGAGAAATTGTTTTCCCATATTAACTCTTACAGGAGAGAATTTCCCTTCCTAGGGGTAGATTTCATCTCACTTCCTGTTGTCTCCTTCCGTTTGCAAGTAGGAGTCGTTTGTAAGTTAGATGTTTGAAAGTAGGGTCCTGCCCTATATACTCAGCAGAAATTTGGGCCTTAGGTGTTGCTGTGGCCACAACACTGTAAGCCCTCACAGGGCCCTGCTGTGAAATATTAGATCAAGAATTGTAATTACATGCCCCTGTTGAACAGGAGCTGAAAAATTAGGCCTTAGGTACTGGTGCTGGTGCCACAACACTGCAACCCCTCACAGACACTCTAGTTGGAACGCAGGAACGAGCCCTGCTGCAAAGTATTGCTTCAAAAATTGTAATTACACGCCCCTGTTAGACAGGGGCAGAAAAATTGGGCCTTAGGCACTGGTGCTGGTGCCACAACACTGCAACCCCTCACAGACACTCTAGTTGGAACGCAGGAACGAGCCCTGCTGCAAAGTATTGCATCAAAAATTGTAATTACACGCCCCTGTTAGACAGGGGCAGAAAAATTGGGCCTTAGGCACTGGTGCTGGTGCCACAACACTGCAACCCCTCACAGACACTCTAGTTGGAACGCAGGAACGAGCCCTGCTGCAAAGTATTGCATCAAAAATTGTAATTACACGCCCCTGTTAAACAGGGGCTGAAAAATTGTGCCTTAGGCACTGGTGGTGGCGCCCAGAACCAAAAATGTTCTTACAAGCTATCAGCATGATGATTGAGGAGGAAGAGGATAATTACTCAGGGATAGTCACTCAGCATCAGCATAGGCAGTCTTTGAAGGGATCTGAGATTTCAAAAAAAATTATTCGGTTACATCAGCATCAGGTGCTTGGTAGCTGGTGGTGATCCAAGACTGATTCATTTTTATGAAGGTCAGCCGATCGACCGAGTCGGTGGACAGACGCACCCTGTGATCGGTTACCACGCCTCCAGCAGCACTGAATGTGCGTTCCGAAAGAACGCTGGATGCAGGACAGGCCAGTAGCTCAATTGCATACTGTGCAAGCTCTGGCCAGTGATCCATCCTCAAGACCCAGTAACCCAGAGGATTTTCGGTGGGAAAGGTGTCCAAGTCTGATCTTGCCCCTAGGTATTCCTGCACCATGTAAAACAGACTCTGGCGATGGTTGCTGGAACCGATCATACCTTGGGGCTGCGGACCAAAAAATTGTCTGAACGCATCGGTCAGACGGCCACCTTCTCCACCGCTCCTTCTTTGACTGACCGAAGCCTCAGCAACACGTTGTCCAGAAACAGGAGTTTGTAACCTCCCAGTCTCTGGGAATGCGTTGCACAGACCTTTCTGCAAGGCCTCCCGAAGATGTTTCATCCTCTGCTCCCTCTGCGATGACAAGATAAGGTCCGCAACCTTACCCTTGTAACGTGGATCAAGGAGGGTTGCCAACAGGTGGACAAGGGGGACAGTGTCACTGATGCATGCACTGTCAGTGCTCACCAACCTCGTGGCCTCCTCGAATGGTGACAGGACAGTGCATGCATCCCTGATCATGGCCCACTGGCGTGGGGAAAAAAAACCAAGCTCCCCTGACCCTGTCCTGGTGCCATAGTCGCACAGGTACTCATTGATGGCCCTCTGCTGTGTGTGCAGCCGCTGCAGCATGGCCAACGTTGAGTTCCACCTGGTGGGCATGTCACAGATTAGGCGGTTCTTGGGCAGGTTAAACTCCTTTTGGAGGTCCGTCAGCCGAGCACTGGCATTATATGACCGGCGGAAATGCACACAGACTTTCCGGGCCTGCCTCAGGACATCCTGTAAGCCCGGGTACCTGCCCAAGAACCGCTGCACCACCAAGTTAAGGACGTGAGCCAAACAGGGCACATGGGTCATTTGTCCCTGTCGGAGGGCAGAGAGGAGGCTGGTGCCATTGTCGCAAACCACCATTCCTGCCTTAAGTTGGCGTGGCGTCAACCACCTCTGAACCTGCCCCTGCAGAGCTGACAGAACCTCTGCCCCAGTGTGGCTCCTGTCCCCCAAGCACACCAGCTCAAGCACCACATGGCAACTTTTGGCCTGCGTACTTGCGTAGCCCCTTGAACGCCTATGGAGCACCGCTGGAAGAGGCCATGGAGGAAGAAGAAGAGGAGGGGGTGGAGGAGAGAGGTGTGTCACAATCAGCATTTTGGAGGAGTGGTGGCGGAACAACCTCCAACACTACTGCACCTTGTCCTGCATCCTTCCCAGCTGCCAGCAGAGTCACCCAATGCGCCGTGAAACTTAGGTAACGTCCCTGTCCATGCCTGCTGGACCATGAGTCAGCGGTAATATGCACCTTACCGCTGACCGCCCTGTCCAGCGAGGCATGGACATTGCCTTCCACAGAGAGCCGGAATCGCCTTCCGTGAGAAAAAGTGGCGTTTGGGTACCTGCCACTGAGGAACCGCACATTCCACAAACTCACGGAAGGGGGCAGAGTCTACCAACTGAAAAGGCAGCAGTTGAAGTGCTAGCAATTTTGCCAAGCTAGCATTCAACCGCTGGGCATGTGGATGGCTGGGAGCAAACTTCTTTCGGCGGTGCAGCAGCTGGGGCAGGGAAATTTGCCTGGTACAATCTGACGTCGGTGTACCAAAAGCAGATTGCCCACAAGTACTTGGCTGTGACACACCTAATTCTACACCTTCATTCCTCTCACTGCAGGTCTCAGAGAGGACTGAAGGTCTAGTGGGGTTGGAAATCTCAGCTGATGAGGAGCAAGGAGAGATCCTCTTTGTTCTTTGGTGTGGGTCTTTTAGATACGCTTGCCAACGAACTGCATGGCAGGTCAACATATGTCTGGTCAAGCATGTGGTACCCAAGCGGGAGATGTTTTGGCCACGCGAGATACGCTTGAGACATATGTTGCAAATAGCAGCGGTGCAATCTGATGCACTCGTCTCAAAAAAGGCCCACACCAAAGAACTTTTTGAATAATGCGCAGAGACTGCAGCGCCCTGCACATGTGGAGCTTTGGGGTGTGATGCAGTCAATGTGCTGCCCTTAGGCTGGCCCCTGGAGGGCATCCTGCCTCGTTGGTGATGTGCCGCCTCCTCCTCCTCCTCCTCCTCCTCCTCCTCTCTCCTATCAGGCACCCACGTTGAGTCAGTGACCTCATCATCCCCTCCCTCCTCATCACTGGAGCAAACCTGGCAGTATGCTGCAGCAGGGGGAGCATGACTGCCAGATTGCTGTCCTTCTTGGGCACCCCCTCTGTCCGTGCTCATGTTACTGCCTTCATCGAGCTCAGTATCATCATCAGAGCCTTCCAAACGCTGGGCATCCTCCTGGAGCATGTACCCAACACTGTGGTCAAACAGTTCGAGGGAATCCTCATGAGGACATGGTGGAGCTAGGGAAGGAGTCACTGATGACATTGAGCTGAGGGAAGAGGCCGCTGCTTTGCCAGACAAAGCACCCTGGGCATGGGTGAGAGAGGATGAGGAGGATGAGGACGGCTTGGTCATCCACTCGACCAAGTCTTCCGCATGTTGCGGCTCAACACGGCCAGCTGCCGAAAAAAAGGCCAAGCGTGTCCCATGGCCACGTGCTGATGAGGATGCACCGTCTCCACGACCAGCACTAGACACAGAGCCTGCTTGCCCTCTCTTATTGGCTTGTGACTGTCTGCCTCTCCTTCTTGGCCTTCCAGACATACTAATGGCCTGTAGCTGCACTAAGCTGGGATAGAACACCTGTAATTTTCTTCAGGTAGCTTTATATACTGTAACCAGACAAGCCTGCCTGTCAGTAGGAAGATAACAGGAACGGATCTAGCTGAACACTGTGAGCAGGACGCACTGTACTAAATGTAAATAGTCTAGCTGCCTGACCGTGGTACTAATAGGATCAAATAGAACACCTGTAATTTTCTTCAGGTAGCTTTATATACTGTAACCAGACAAGCCTGCCTGTCAGTAGAAAGATAACAGGAACGGATCTAGCTGAACACTGTGAGCAGGACGCACTGTACTAAATGTAAATAGTCTAGCTGCCTGACCGTGGTACTAATAGGATCAAATAGAACACCTGTAATTTTCTTCAGGTAGCTTTATATACTGTAACCAGACAAGCCTGCCTGTCAGTAGGAAGATAACAGGAACGGATCTAGCTGAACACTGTGAGCAGGACGCACTGTACTAAATGTAAATAGTCTAGAAGATAACAGGTACGGATCTAGCTGAACACTGTGAGCAGGACGCACTGCACTAAATGTAAATAGCAGGAACGGATCTAGCTGAACACTGTGAGCTGGACGCACTGCACTAAATGTAAATAGCAGGAACGGATCTAGCTGAACACTGTGAGCAGGACGCACTGCACTAAATGTAAATAGTCTAGAAGATAACAGGAACGGATCTAGCTGAACACTGTGAGCAGGACGCACTGCACTAAATGTAAATAGCAGGAACGGATCTAGCTGAACACTGTGAGCAGGACGCACTGCACTAAATGTAAATAGCAGGAACGGATCTAGCTGAACACTGTGAGCAGGACGCACTGCACTAAATGTAAATAGTCTATAAGATAACAGGAACGGATCTAGCTGAACACTGTGAGCAGGACGCACTGCACTAAATGTAAATAGCAGGAACGGATCTAGCTGAACACTGTGAGCTGGACGCACTGCACTAAATGTAAATAGCAGGAACGGATCTAGCTGAACACTGTGAGCAGGACGCACTGCACTAAATGTAAATAGCAGGAACGGATCTAGCTGAACACTGTGAGCAGGACGCACTGTGATTGGCCAAGCATGCTGGTCATAGTGCATGCTTGGCCAATCATCAGCCAGCAATGCACTGCGATGCCGCAGTGAATTATGGGCCGTGACGCGCCACACGAATTTGGCGCGAACGGCCCATATCGTTCGCAATTCGACGAACGGTCGAACAGCCGATGTTCGAGTCGAACATGGGTTCGACTCGAACACGAAGCTCATCCCTAGTGAGAGGGTTAACACCCAGAAGTTTGTTTAAATACTACACACACTTAGAACTGCTACAGAGTGTTGCTGGGACTGATAGTCCCACGTAACAAGTTAAAGCGGAGTTCCACACAAAAATGGAACTTCCGCTTTTCGGAACCCTCCCCCCTCCGGTGTCACATTTGGCACCTTTCAGGGGGGAGGGGGGTGCAGATACCTGTCTAAGAAAGGTATTTGCATCCACTTCTGGCATAGACTCCCACGGGAATCTATGCCTCTTCCTGTCCCTCCGCGCTGTCTCCTGGGAAACACACAGGTCCCAGGAGATAGCGGGCACCAGTTACAATGCGCAGCGCGACTCGCGCATGCGCAGTAGGGAACCAGGAAGTGAAGCCGCAACGCTTCACTTCCTGATTCCCTCACCTAGGATGGCGGCGGCAGCTGCCGAGAATCGAGCTGGTTATCGGCGTCGGCTGCCGACATCGCTGGACCCTGGGACAGGTAAGTGGCCATTTATTAAAAGTCAGAAGCTGCAGTATTTGTAGCTGCTGGCTTTTAATATATTTTTTTTTGGTGGATTTAGGTGGACTCCCTCTTTAAGTTGGAGAACATTACATCTGCCTAGACTTCAGTATTCAAGGATTGATATTAGATGTTTGTCTCCTTCGTATAAGAACACTTAATCAGTCTGCTGGATTATAACTGCTTTAGTGTATTACCTTACACTGCGCAACACCCAAGAGGAACCCTTTTGTGGATTACAATTACAAATTCATAAGCTAGCGAAGACTGAAGATGTCAAGACTATCTCTTTTACTGCAGGGCCCTGCACTTAGTTACAAAGGATATTGACTTTACGGTTTAAAGCAGGGGGAGCTCCTTGGTATAAATATAGATATACACATACTTAAGTATATTTGTGCATGTTACTAAGACTGTTAGAACTATTTATTATACTGTGGCACTACGTTGGTGTGATAGTGTGGTCATTGTAATAATCCTTTATATAAATATACTACTTACTCAAAGAAAGAAGTTATTTCTGGTTATTACTGAAGTTTGTGTGCAGTGTTGTTATTTCTCCTGCAGGTGGAGCTACAGACACCCAGGTAGAGGTAAATATAAACGTAAGTGTATATTGTGGGATAAAGTCAATACTGATATCATTACAACACTGCACTACAGCTGTGCCAAGGGGATTGAACAATTTAAAAGGGGTAAAGAGATAAGAGGACAGGCCCGCTTTAAACCAGCAGCTCCACCGAGAGTTATTGCTACATGTGGGGGCTCGTCCGGGATAACTGTCACTCTGACATCAAGCACCCTCTTAAGAACCATAGAATGGATTCCCCCACTGTGGCACAGTGGTGTGAGGCAGAAGGCACCCACTCAGAAGCGAGCGTGGCCATGGAACTCTGAGGAGATATCTGGGAGAAAGAACATATTAACCGAGTGGTAAAAACACTATCCCCAGAACAAAGAGCCAAGGTGGTCGCAGTAAGACCCATTAATGAGACATTCTGCACTTATGCATTATTGGAGTGGAGGAAGGGAGTTCCGGAAAATTTCAAGGGTGCGAGTGTTGAGCTTGCTGACAAGACCAAATTTTATCTGACCTACCCAAGGGAAGAAGGGGAGAATCTTGCCACTTTCCCCCAGATGAGTTCAGCAGAAACCAAGGTTCCATCACAGTCAGCACCGGCCGCAATTGAGCCAGAACTCTTTACAGCCCTGGGAAATTTGGTGTCCCAATGTCAAAAAGGGAACCCAACATATTCAGGGACTGGGTACCGAAAACTGGACATTTTCTCGGGCCAACGGCCTGTACCCAAAGGAGAAGATACCTTTGAGGAGTGGTTGGAAGAGGCCACGCAAGTGTTGGATGAGTGGAACATCCCTGAAATGCAAAGAAAACAGCAGATTACTGAAAGTCTGAAAGGGCCTTCTTCCGAGGCTATTCGAAATCTGAAGCTTAGCAAACAAAACTGTGTAGCCCAAGACTACTTAGATATTCTGCAAGATGTGTTCGGACGTACCAAGAAGGTCTCTGACCTAATCTATCAATTAGAACACACCTATCAAGAAACAGGAGAGAAGCTGTCAGAATATATGAGACGGTTAGACAAGGTCATTCACCAAATATTGTTAAAGAAGGGACTAGATCCTAGTAAGGTGGATGAAGTTCGAGCCAAACAAGTTTTAAGAGGTGCCCAGCCTTTGGATCCCATCACCCTCCAGTTAAGAACTCGTCAAGATGGAGGCATATTGAAGTACCCAGATCTAATTCGGATTGTACGGGAGGAAGAGGCTATCCTAGAAAGGAAGAAGGAGAAAAATCAAGAACCAAAACACACTGTCGTAGTTAGGACAGTTAGTGTGATGGAAGAGGATCCTCAGATTTCGCTCCTTAAGACTCAGGTGGCCCAGTTAATGGAGATGATGGCTCTGCTGACCGCAAGATCCTCTGATCCACCAAATGGAGGAACTAAAGAAAATAAAAAAATATCAGACTTCACATTCAGAAGGAAACTTGGACTTTGTTTCAACTGTGGAGGAGCTGGTCATGTTGGAAGAGTGTGCCCAAGCCCAAGGGCAGCAGCACAACATCAAAAGCCGGCGGAAAACTTCAAAGGGCCCCAGTGAAGGAGTCAACTGTGTACCCTCTAACAGTCGTAAACTCCAACGAAACCCAGGTTCACAAAGTTTTGAGAGTAAGAGGAGGAATGAAGCTGAATGAGCGTCCATGGAAAAGAGGAGTCAAGATGCGCACTAACAGGCAGAAGAAGCCGAACACTCAGGGTGAATTTCCCCGCAACTTAGTGGGACCCTCTCCAATCATCCCTATCCAGGTAGAAGGAATCTACGCCAAGGCACTGCTGGATACTGGAGCTCAAGTGAGCTTATTATATAAAGATTTCTACATGAAGCATCTCAAGCATCTGCCCCTGCAAAAGTTGGAAGAATTGGAGATATGGGGTCTAGGTACCCAGACCTTTCCTTATGAGGGATATATCCCTATAAAACTCACCTTTGACCCGAGTGTGGCTGGCCGTTGTATGCCCTCAGCCCCCTGGGGCTCATAGAAGTTCCCTTATCATCGGAACAAATACTGATCTGGTCAGAAGACTCCTGACACCGCTTGTACAGAAGGAAAGTGCCCCGGCCATGAAGGTACATCCCATGCTAACCCAGGTGTACAAGGATATAGTACATGAACAGAAGGCCCCACCAGAAGGGGTGGGGAAAGTTTGGCGTTTAGACCGAGGTGAAGAACTGCTACAACTGGGTGAAGTGATATGCATGAGGGCCTCTGTCAAGTTGAGTTGGAGACAACCTGGTCCTTTCATTGTCTTGCAGACGGACACTCAGGAAGAAGATGTGGGTCTGGAGATACTCCCAAAAGTGTTATCTACTAGGGCACTTAAGAGAAGCAGGGGGAGAGTCTCAGTCAGTGTTTGGAACACGACAGCCTTGCCTGTGAAGATACCAGCAAAAATGCTGCTTGGGCAGGCGAATCAAGCAACCCCAGTTTTGCCAAGTGATGTCAAAAGGGGATCAGAAGGGGAGATTCCCATAGAGAATTTCTACCCGAAGAACACCTCCCTTACGCCTGCTTGGATGGAGAGAGCCAAAGCACAGCTCATGAGTTGGAAAGAAATTTTCTCAAAGAGTGAGTTTGATGTGGGGTATGCCAAGAGTGCAGAGCACAAGATCCGGCTGGAAGAAGACAAACCTTTCCGGGAAAGGGTTAGGAGGATGCCATTGGGAGATCTTGAAGACCTCTGAGAACAGCTGGCTGAGCTGAAAAGGACTGGGATTATCAAGGAGTCCAGGAGTCCATACGCCTCTCCGCTAGTGGTAGTGAGGAAGATAAATGGGTCACTACGGCTATGTATCGACTATAGGACCCTGAACCGACGAACCATTCCTGATCAATACACTACCCCTCGTATAGAAGATGCCCTACAGAGCCTGTCAGGGGCGAAGTGGTTCAGTGTATTAGATTTGAAGAGTGGTTATTATCAGATCCCCATGAGTCCTGAGGATAAAGAGAAGACTGCTTTCATTACCCCGTGGGGTTCTTTGAATTTAACCAGATGCCACAAGGTCTGTCTGGGGCCCCAGCAACTTTCCAGTGGCTCATGGAGAAGACAGTAGGCGACATGAACTTGATTGAGGTCTTAGTATACTTAGACGATATCATAGTGTTTGGCCGAACTGTCAAAGAGCATGAAGAGCGACTGGAAAAGGTTCTGAAGAGATTACATGAAGAGGGTTTGAAACTTTCAATGGAGAAATGTCAGTTTTACCAATCTTCAGTGACCTATCTGGGGCACATTGTGTCTGAAGAAGGGATAGCAACTGACCCTGAGAAATTGGAAGCTGTTACCTCTTGGCCAAAGCCCGCGAATGTGACTGAGCTCAGGTCATTTCTAGGATTCTGCTCCTACTATCGGAGGTTTGTGGAAGGGTTTGCAAAGATAGCCCACCCTCTCACAGAACTACTGAAGAATCAGGAAGAGGCTGATGAGGATTCGGAGAAGCCTGGGAGGTGAAAAGAAGGGTCCCGGAAGAAAAAGGAATCTATCCTGGATCAGTGGACTCCGCAATGTGAGGAGACATTCAGTCAATTGAAGAAGAGCCTTAGGACTGCTCCAGTGTTAGCTTATGCGGACCCTACCAAGCCCTATGAACTACATGTGGATGCCAGCTGAGATGGGCTGGGCGGAGTACTCTATCAGGATCATAATGGACATTTAAGGCGCGTTGCTTATGTGAGCCGGAGTCTGTCTCCTGCTGAGAAGAACTACCCAACTCATAAACTTGAGTTTTTGGCCTTGAAGTGGGTCGTGGTAGACAAGTTGAGAGATTATCTGTATGGTGCCGAATTTGTAGTCATAACAACCCCCTGACATACTTGCTCACCACCGCAAAATTGGATGTCACAAGCCATAGGTGGTTGGCTGCTCTCTCAACATTCTCCTTCAGCCTGAAATACAGACCGGGAGTGGGCAACAGAGATGCAGATGCGCTGTCAAGAAGACCCCACAGTTCCCTGAGCTCCCAAGAGGATTGGACTCAACTTGTCCCCGAAGGGGTGAGAGCCCTTTGTGAAGGAGTGGAAAAGCAGGAGAAAGGTGGAGCCAGAGCTGAAGAGATTGGAGTGACTACAGCAGGAGTACCCAGGTATTACTGTAATGTCTCCCAGATTGCTGCAGAGGGTTTACCTAAGTTATCAAGAAAAGACCTTAGGAAAGATCAACTGGAGGATCCACTCTGCGGCTTGACATTGGAAGCTTTGGAGAGTCAGCGCCCTGACTTACTTTTGAAAAGTGATCAGAAAGAAGCTCTGTTGTTACATAAAGAGTGGAGTCGGTTGCAGTTGCAACAAGGGGTGGTCTACTGAAGGGGCCCCTCTGAAGATATGGAGGAGAAGTGGCAACTGTTTCTGCCAGAGAAACACAGAGAGATAGTGTTAATCGCTCTGAATGATTGTCATGGACTTTTGAGGGCAGAAAGAACTCTTCAATTGATAAGGGATAGATTCTATTGGCCTTACATGAGGAAAGAAGTGGAGAATTAATGTCATTCCTGTCATAGGTGTATCCAGAGAAAGACTTTTCTGCAACGGGCAGCCCCCATGGGTCATTTATCAAGCCAAGGTCCCATGGATTTAGTTTGCATAGACTTCCTGTGTCTAGAATCTAACTTGAGTGGGCAGGAAAATATTCTGGTAGTCACAGACCATTTTACCAGATATGCTCAAGCTTTCTCCACGAAAGATCAGAAGGCAGTCACAGTGGCAAAGACATTAGTGGAGAAGTTCTTTGTCCATTATGGCTTACCACAGAGGATTCACTCAGATCAGGGAAGAGACTTCGAGAGTACGCTCATCAGGAGATTATTGGATCTGTTGGGAATTCAGAAGTCTAGAACTACACCTTATCATCCACAAGGAGACCCTCAGCCGGAGAGGTTTAATAGAACTCTTCTTAATATGTTTGGGACACTAACCTCTGAGCAAAAGCCCAACTGGAGTAAGCATATTGCTGCTTTAGTACATGCATATAACAGCACCAAGAGTGACGTCACAGGATATACACCTTATCGGCTGATGTTTGGGCGAGAAGCTAGATTACCAGTGGACTTGGCTTTTGGAACTTCTCTGGACCACACCTCAGAGGCTTCTCATCGAGGTTATACAAATAGGCTGAGAAAGAGTCTGAAGATTGCTTATCAGAAGGCTCGGACTATGTCAGACATCAGAGGGAGTAGAAATAAAAGAAACTTTGACTTCAAGGTAAGTGTTCAAGATCTTCAACCCGGTGACCGAGTCCTATTAAGGAATTTGGGTATTCCTGGCAAACACAAGTTGACGAATCACTGGAGATCACAGCCATACATTGTTTGTAAACAGCTCCCAGGACTTCCAGTATTGAAATTAGGCCAGAAGGAAGTGCTGGACCAATTAAGACTTGGCATCGGAATCACCTTTTGCCCCTTACTGATGCAGTCAGGATAATCCCTGAGGAAGAGTTATCATCTACATCAGAAGTTGCACAACGGCCTGTAACTAGGTCCCAGTCTGGGCCTTTGAAAACTGCAGACAGTGAGGAGAGAGAGATGGACATTAGCTGGTTGTGGTCATCTAATATACCCAAAGCTGAAGCGAGTGTTTCATCACCAACAACCAAAGAGGGTAGTGAGGCCCTTAGGCCAGAAGCTTCAGAGTTTGTACCATTGTCCAAAAGAACTGAGAAGTGTTTATCTCCCACTGAAGTAGAAGAGAATAGTGTCCATCCAGAAATAGAGGACACACCAAAAGAACAAAGGGGAAAGAGGAACATTCACCCACCTAAGAGACTAACATACGATACATTGGGCGAGTGTTCTGAAACAACAAAAGTTACCAGCAAAAGGAATGTTGATGAGCCTAGTTCCTACTCAGTCAATCCGGACAATGAGAGCCCTGTTTCACCCCTTGGCACATCTGTATCTGATACTAAGGTGACAGTTGTGGGTACACAGAATAGCTTTCCAACACCTGAGAATTGGTCTGAGGCTCCTCTGTCGGTCCTGTGCACTCGTTTAGAGGCTAAGATGTGTAACAGGAACAAGGTATTACATATCTTTGGGGACCAAAGATTTAAAGCAGGGGGAGTATGTAGCGCTGACAACTTTTGTTTTTAGCCATATGTGTGTTATACAGGACATAAGTTGTTATAGTGCCATCTTGTAGACAATTGAAAAGGTACAATACTTTTATGTTTCATGATTAAGAGAAGTGACATGGAAGTGATTGATTGTTTACTTCTGAACTTTAACTATGACCTACCTACAATGCTCCTGGACAAGAAGAGAACTGAACTGCATTGTGGGAGGATATAAAATGGCTGGGAGTGGCCATCTTAAGTCTCTTGTTTCTGGGACGCGTGGGCTGCCTGTAGAGCTCTGTGGGTGTGTGTCCCACAGGGTTGCAGCCTACCTTATGAGGGAGCGGAGCAGCAGCAGGGATCCTGTCATCGTATCACAGTGTGCTGGAGCAGCAGAAGTGATTGTTCCAAAGACCCGTGGAGGAGGTAACCGAGGACTCCTGGTCGTTACTGAACGGAGCAGTGTGACGGCGTGGCGGTGGTTCCGTACGGACTGAGAACTGTTGAAACAGAGGCATCCATCCGCCTGGATCCCGTGTGGTGAGAGGGTTAACACCCAGAAGTTTGTGTAAATACTATACACACTTAGAACTGTTAAAGAGTGTTGCTGGGACTGATAGTCCCACGGAACAAGTTAAGATGGAGAACATTACATCTGCATAGACTTCAGTATTCAAGAATTGATATTAGATGTTTGTCTCCTTCGTATAAGAACACTTAATCAGTCTGCTGGATTATAAGTGTATTACCTTATTATTACCTTATTACCTTACACGGCGCAACACCCAAGAGGAACCCTTTTGTGGATTACAATTACAAATTCATAAGCTAGTGAAGACTGAAGATGTCAAGACAATCTCTTAGTTACAAAGGATAGTGACTTTACGGTTTAGAGCAGGGGGAGCTCCCTGGTATAAATATAGATATACAAATTCTTAAGTATATTTGTGTATGTTACTAAGACTGTTATAACTATTTACTATACTGTGGCACTACGTTGGTGTGATAGTGTAGTCATTGTAATAATCCTTTATATAAATATACTACTTACTCAAAGAAAGAAGTTATTTCTGGTTATTACTGAAGTGTGTGTGCAGTGTTGTTATTTCTCCTGCAGGTGGAGCTACAGACACCCAGGTAGAGGTAAATATAAACGTAAGTGTATATTGTGGGATAAAGTCAATACTCATATCATTACAACACTGCACTACAGCTGTGCCAAGGGGATTGAACAATTTAAAAGGGGTAAAGAGATAAGAAGACAGGCCCGATTTAAACCAGCAGCTCCACCGAGAGTTATTGCTACACACTCACTATCACTAAAGCTGCCAGAGGAAAGCAGCAACATGCGAGTTTGTAAAACAATTATAATGACAAATGAAACTGCACTTACAAAGAGAGCTGCGACTTCCAAGCATGGAAGTGGTGGCGAGACACCAGTGTGTAGATACTGCCCCAATGCCCATACCAGCCTCCACCAACTCAGCAGTCCTGTCACCTCATTCCCAGTGACAGTGTTCTGTGGGTTGCTGTTGAACAAAGGAAACACACTTCTTTATAACTTCAGACTCTAAGCTTGGTCCCTAGGTACTCTGTGCCATGGGGTCCAGCCCCAGTATGTAGGTAACTAGTGAAGGGGCCAAGCAAAATTCCTCTTCGCTACCAGAAGTGGCAGCCCATGCATTGTGGGTGCACGGGCGTTGCCCCCCTGACACCTCCGCCACCCTCCCTATTCATGTGCCCAGCCCCTTTCAGGACACCGGACACATGAAATACTATGGCGGGGATAGGCAGGGGGTGTGTATTTTGAAGCACGTGATTAGTGCCAGAGGCTTCCATTGGGATGCTCCTATTGCTGACTTGACCTGTCAAATCACACCAATGTGAACGGGAGCTCAGGCTTTAAGAAGGCACACACCTGCTCATCCTGCACTGATTCCTAAACAGACGTTTTTAATCTGTAAGTACAATTTGTTCTTAAAAAAAAAACTACAACCCTATTTTATTGCATGCAGGCTACATTTGTTTTTTTTTTTAAATCATTACTTGCTCCCTTAATGGTGAAAAAAAAGAGAAAAGCAAGGCAGGTCAGTTATAAGTGCTAATAGCTCATTAACCCAAACTCCAGCTGACAGAGGCGGATCAGCTGTCAAGAAAACGATCACTTTCTTAAGTAGGACAGATTAAAGTTTTGCTGATCTTAACTCACAAAATCAATAGTGCTGCTGAGAACAATCTAAAAATAAGAGTGAAAATCTTTCTCTCTTTAAACTGCCTGAACAAAATTAAACAGGCACATACACAAAATATTTATTGAAGCAAATGTTTATATCTCTGTACAAATATAAAGATAATTGTGGTGCTGTGGTCATAAAAACTATCTCAGCTTAATAAACAATCCTGATTATAGGTTGTTGGTTTATTAATCTTTATTTGAATCAAATCTGTACAATGAAACATGCAAAAAATGTTTCAGAAAAACAAAGGCACTTAAAATTGTCTATTCAAATAACTGGAACAGAAGCAATTTATCTATATATTTGGTTCATTGACCTTCATAATGACTTTATTTCAGAACCTTACTGCCCAAGGACCAATAGAACTCCACCATGGAATCTAGAAGTCAGGTTTATGATATTATTTATTCAGTTTAGCTTTCCATCAATCCATCTTTAAGGCTGGGTTCACACCTCCGACCGATGCGACTCGCAGCAGGAGTCCGGTGCATCCCTGTTACACTGGAGCATTTTGACATGCGATTTGACATGTCAAATTGGCTGCAATTGCCATCAATGGCACCATCCTAAATTTCAAAACATTTCTGTACTACTTTTTGCGATTTCGGGCTGCGATTTACATTAACATCTGTGCAGAAACCTGCACAGATGTCTCTGAAATTGTGGCTGACATGCAGGAGTGAAATCGTGTGAGTTCAGCTGAACTCGCACGGCTTCATTCCCACAGCTCAGTGTGAACCTGGGCTCAGGAACGAATTAGGGCTGAATTTTTGCCTGAATTCGACCCTGAAACAAAACCAAAGACGCACAGCATTTCTGCGCAAGCTGCTCTGCAGCCGCAATGGAGATATGTGAACCAGCTCCATAGAGAGCGGGTCACAATCTTCTGTAATGCGAATTGGATGCAGGGAAACCAGTAGTTAAAAGCAAAAGAGCCAGAATTAGACTCCATGCACACTAGGAGCTGAAATAAATGCTGTATAAAAAATGCTCAATAGCGGAATTTTTTCAGGGTTTTTTCCAGTGTTTTTCCCTTTTGTGTGCTGGTGTTTTGCCAGAGTTTAGCAGTTTACCTCGATGTCAAGCTAGCTGCTGCGTCCTTAAAGCAGAGTTCCACACAAAAGTGGAACTTCTGCTCATTGTACTCTTTCCCCACTTTCACAGGTATCCTGTCCCCACTTTTTGGAGCCTCAGCCGCGGGTATTTGTGTCATCGCTGGGGCTCCCTCCTCCTCCCTCCTCCTTCCCCAGCCGCTGGGCCACTAGGAGAGAGGAGAGGGGTGGAGCCTCACACATGAGCAGTAGGGTTCCCGGAGTGAAGCCGTAATGCTGCACTGTCGGGTTCCCTTACTCGCAATGGAGGCGGCATGCACCTGACAGCTCGTGGAAACATCAGCTACGGTGTCAACATCGCTGGACACTAGGACAGGTAAGTGTCCGATTATTAAAAGTCAGCAGCTGCAGTATGTAATTTTTGCAGCGGTGGGCAGACCTCCACTTTAACAACCAATGACTCATCAGCTGTTAGTGGGGTTCCTCTCTGACAGCGATGCTGGCTCCAGTCATCTGACAACCTCCAGCTCCTTGACAACCAGCTATTCGCTGGCGACTGGAGGACACTGCTTAGAATTTAAAGAAAAACGGAAACCGTCTCTTAAAAGCAGTTAGCAGCGTTTAGGAGCATTCAGCGTTTATTTCCGCTGGCAAACCCTTCCTAAAAACACAAAATGAGGTTTTTTCTTCTGCTCCTAGTAAGCGTGTGCATGGACACATAGGACAGCTTTTTTTTTGCTTGAAGGGGCAGAAAAAAATGCTCATAAGCAGCTGCTAGGAGTTTAAAAATAAGCTAGTGTGCATGGAGCCCTAAAAATACTGTCTAGTGTACCACTCCTACCACTCCTGCTGCCCAACCTAAATTGGTTGCTAGTGCTGGGACTTCTCCCTACTCAGCACACTTCAACTCCAACACCAAGATTATCATCAGTCTTTGAGTAAAAGCTTTTGCTCTAAAAATCAGAGGTATTATTCTCTACCATATCCTCTTTATGTATCCAATCTCTAAATCCATGGCAGGGAGAGCCATGAACAGTCACTTCCAGCCATCTAACTATAGTGAGCTATGTCATTAAGGATTTTCAGAGATAACCAGTGATAGAATTTATCTGGTGAAAGCTGTCAGGATGTATGTTATTTTAGACAACCCAAGCAGTGATTTGTTTGCCACTTCAGAGCTCTTTGACATGTTTAATGTTAGGGAAGATGTACTGTCCTACACTCTGTACACATGTGCTGGCACAGTAGAAACCACAGGAAGAATTTTCCCCTGCTGGGGATATTATTATTTCAGACACAAAAAAGACTGAAGGAATTAATTTTCCTACACTTATCAAATGCAATTAAATACCTAATGACAGAGAGAAAATCCGTGTGCCTTAAGCGTATGACTTTAGAGCTGAACTCTAGCTTTATCTAGTAACATGCAGAATTCAGGGGTCAGGAGTAAGTAATAAACAGAGTTCAGGGGTCAGGAGTAAGTAACAAACAGAGTTCAGGGGTCAGGATTCAGACTTCAGGGATCATGCAGTTGCTCACATGTAGGTGGGGTGCAGCGTGGTGCGGAGACAATAATTCACACAGGCAGGTGCAACGGGACTTATATTGAAGGAATGACAGCGTCTGTTGACCAAGGACAGAGTGCGGACTGGCTGTCTGATCCCAACCATAGTCAGTCCAAAGAAATAAGGCCCTACACTTACCCTCCTCCACAGAAATCTTTCCCTAGCACTGTTACTGTCCCTCACAGACAGGGTACCTGTCCCTACCCTGTCCACTCGCCAAAGCAAGCTAAAACCCAGCAGTCAGGGCCTTAAATAGGCTCTGCCTGACCCAAAATAGCTGGTTGGGTCACATGGGGCATTAGCATCTAGTGCTGTGCTAGCGTAAGTCCAAAATGGCTGGAGTGGTCTGCAAATATGCGGAAGCATGAATGGAAGTGGTAGGTGTGGCAAAATGACCACACCTCCCACATATGGGACAGTGGCAGAGAAAAAATTTTAAATAAATATATATATATATATATATATATATATATATATATATATATATATATATATATATGTAATTTATTTGGATGTCAGTGGTACTTAGTGATTGGTTAAAGGTGGTTTTCAACGGTCCTGGCACGAGTCAGTACCTATAAAAGAAAAAAAAATGCATCATTACTAAAAGCAGTTGCAGGGATTGAGGAAGAAAGCACATTCTGCCCTCCCTCCCATGTCGCTGCTCATGTTATGAGGTTTAGTCCATTTCTTGTGAAATGGGACTTTGTGTTGTAATGTTTAATAGCTTGAGCCTGTAATAGCTGAGCTAAATATGCTGTTGGTATGAATTTTAAAGATCAGTATTACATTTTATGCTGTTAATAAATTTTGAATACCTATAATAAAGAGCCACGGCGAATTAAATCCACAATAAAAAACTGTGTCCAGAGTTAGATCTTTTATATAAGTTAATATGTTGAAATAGGTTCTGCCTCCTGTCCCATGGCCCGCACACCCATCACACTCTACACTACCGCTCAGCAGGGGCGGACTGATAACTCATGGGGCCCCCGGGCAATAGGAGATTATGGGGCCTCCAGGCAATCAGAGATTATGGGGCCACACAGTATACAATCACACACAGTATACAAGCACACAGTATACACATACATGTACACACAGTATACACAGACAGATGTAAAAAAAACACAGATTTTTACATACTGTCCCTGGTTTTACTGAGGCTGGCAACCCTGATGGGGCCCCCTAGTGTCCCAGGGCCCTCGGGCAGTGCCCGAGTGGCTCAATGGTCAGTCCATCCCTGCTGCTCAGTGTGATGAATTGGAGCCTCTTCCCCAGTGGAGTCTATTTCCCAGGGACAGGACTCAGAAAACAGGGACAGATGGTAACCTTAACCAAGATCCAAGCTGACATGGCTGACAGCTCAAGCAACACCCCAAGAATCATGCTAGCAGTCAGCAGCTCCAGTCTTTAAACAAGAACAGTTTCATGCGATTTTGCCGCGATTTTGTACACGTCAAAAGGTCACCAATTTATAAAGCAAAAAAACGCCTGTAATCTGCCTAAAAAAAGTTCCAGAACTTGTTTGAGCTGCAGCGTTTCAGACGCTTCAGACTTCAAGCTACAAAAGCGCTCAGGTGTATATGGGGCCTAAGTGTTTATGCATGCTTTGCTATAAAGAATCTGGTGCAGCAGTTTATCATAGTAACCAATCAGATTCTAGTTTCAGTATGTTCAATTAAGCTTTGGCAATAAAACCTGGAAGCTGATTGGTTACTATGCACAGCTGCATCAGATTCTGTGTGCACCAGTTTTAGTGAACCCCCCCCCTGTGTGGCGCCAGCTCCACAAATAAGGATCATTCTCCTGCTTGCTAGAAAGACATTTTAAAGGTTAAGTTCACCTTTTTGAACATGTTACATGTTATACCTGTATTTAGGGCAGGGCTGTCTTAATAGCATCATGGGCCCCTGGGCAAAGTAATGCTCTGGGGCCCCTACAATGGAGACAGCGCAGGTAAACAGACAAGCGGAGCTTCAACTTTTGGATGGAGCTCTGCTTTAACTACATGAACAATCATTCTGTACAGCAAAGAAACAGTGGGAAGATACTACATACATAAAGTAACAATATAATGTGCATATAATATATCTGCTAAATTGATGCCTCCCCAGCACTATGGGCCCTCTACACCCTAGATATCCCCCCCCAGCACTATGGCCCCTCTACACCCCAGATATCCCCCCAGCACTCTGACCCCTCTACACCCCAGATATCCCCTCAGCACTGTGACCCCTCTACACCCTAGATATCCCCCCAGCACTCTGACCCCTCTACATCCCAGATATAGTATCCCCCCAGCACTCTGACCCCTCTACACCCTAGATATCCCCCCAGCACTCTGACCCCTCTACATCCCAGATATCCCCCCAGCACTCTAACCCCTCTACACCCTAGATATTCCCCCAGCACTCTGACCCCACTACATCCCAGATATCCCCCCAGCACTCTGACCCCTCTACACCCCAGATATCCCCCCAGCACTCTGACCTCTCCACACCCGGATATCCTCCCAGCACTCTGACCCCTCTACATCCCAGATATAGTATCCCCCCCAGCACTCTGACCCCTCTACACCCTAGATATCCCCCCAGCACTCTGACCCCTCTACATCCCAGATATCCCCCCAGCACTCTAACCCCTCTACACCCTAGATATTCCCCCAGCACTCTGACCCCACTACATCCCAGATATCCCCCCAGCACTCTGACCCCTCTACACCCCAGATATCCCCCCAGCACTCTGACCTCTCCACACCCGGATATCCTCCCAGCACTCTGACCCCTCTACATCCCAGATATCCCCCCAGCACTGTGACCCCTCTACATCCCAGATATCCCCCAACAGTGTGACCCCTCTACACCCTAGGTATCCCCCCAGCACTCTGACCCCTCTACACTCCATATATCCCCCCAGCACTCTAACCCCTCTACACCCTAGATATCCCCCCAGCACTCTGACCCCTCTACACCCCAGATATCCGCCAGCACTCTGACCCCACTACACCCCAGATATCCCCCCAGCACTCTGACCCCTCTACACCCTAGATATCCCCCCAGCACTCTGACCTCTCCACACCCCAGATATCCCCCCAGCACTCTGACCCCTCTACACCCCAGCTATCCCCCAGCACTCTGACCCCTCTACATCCCAGATATCCCCCCAGCACTCTGAACCCTCTACATCCTAGATACCCCCCAGCACTCTGACTCTTCTACACCCTAGATATCCCCCCAGCTCCCTGACCCCTCTACACCCTAGATATTAGACTTGTGCACAATGGAAAATTTTGTTTAGTTTTGGTTCGTTGTCATTCGTAAAATACATAATTTTGTTCTGATATATCCGTTATGTTACATTAATACGTTTTCGGATAATTCGTTATTTCTGTAGAGTGTCGATATTCGTTTTACTGAATCTCGAATCATGTTGAATTAAGTCATTATATGTGCTATAATTTAATTCGTATTCGTTGAAATTCGATATTTATGTATGTATATATATTCGTGATAATGATTCGTAGTTTTGAAAGTTGTTTGTTTATTGAATCTTTTAACACACACAATGACAATATCTCTTCTCCTCTGCTCAAATACAATACAACACCCTTCTCACTCATTTCTCAGGAATGCGCTTTGCCAGTAATCCAACCTTCAGCACAAAATTAATCAGCTGATTGGACTGTAAGATTTACTTTGAGTTGACCTTTTGTTTCATTAGTTCTTTAACGAAGTACCAAATCATGTCGAATTCATTCGTTATATTCGCTATAATTTCTTTCGTATTAGTTGAAATTCCTTATTTTTTTTATTCGGATGCATCATTTGGCCGAGTTTCGATTCCTTATGAAACAAATTGCACAAGCCTACTGGATATTCCCCCAAGCACTGTTACCATAAACAATAAGATACCCCTTGTATTGTGACCCCACTACATCCCTGATACCCCCTACACTGTGGCCTCTATACATTCCTTATACCTCTAGCACTATAGTCACCCAAGATCCTCCCTCAGCATTGTTTTCCCCATACACCCTTGATATCCCCAGCACCATTATTCCATCCATGTAGTACCCCCTTTTCCAGTGGAGATACGGTGCATGTAAACTTTTGTGCCCACCTCCAACACTGGTCTCACCTATACCAATCAAGCAGACAGAACAAGGAGTGGAGGAGGGAGCATCCCTCCAGGCATTCCAAGCCCTTCGTGCAAACAGTGCTGGACAG
Organism: Lithobates clamitans; assembly: GCA_037952925.1. Classification (NCBI taxonomy): domain Eukaryota; kingdom Metazoa; phylum Chordata; class Amphibia; order Anura; family Ranidae; genus Lithobates; species Lithobates clamitans. The sequence continues at coordinate 4,080,141 of JBBGZY010000270.1, read as the reverse complement.
CTGGGCTCACCATGACACCATCCACAATGCTACTTACGCAGGGGGGGCTCTCAGTGCTACTGACTCAGCAGGTCACACTCCAGCTCCTACCCTGAAAGCCTTTGAGTCCCGAGCATTCAAGCTGCATGGGGTGGGCTCAGAGCATCACTGGCGCTCCAGCTCTGCCCCTCCCTGCTGGCTGTGAAATAAGTGGTATCGTTCTGCACAGCGCACCCCTGCTAGCCTGCCTCCCTTGTGTATCCATCACTCTCAGTGCCATCATGGGGCCCCCAATTTTGGGGCAGCATGGGCTCAAGGTCCAGCTGCTTTGGGGAAAGTGCAGGGGCCTCTAAGCAGTGCCCAGGTTTGCCCACTCATTAAGACAGCCCTGATTTAGGGTGCATAGTTGCCAACAGTCCCTATTTTCCGGGGAAAATCCCGATTCTGGGACCCTCGTCCCGATCAGATGCCATCCCAATTCAGGATTTTGCCTTTTTTGTCCAGGAAAATCGGGAATGTTTGGCTCTGCAGCAGCTGGCTCCAACAAAATGGCCAATGGCGCCGCCGCTAGATCGTTCCCCTTGTGTTCAGTGGACAGGGGAGGGGGCTCTATCCATACAGCCAATGAATCGGCTTCTCTCTTCACAATTCTGAAGCCGGGGTTAGCTGCAGGGATCGGCCCCTCCCCTCTCCACTGAACACACGGCGCCGCTCGTGGAGTTTGCTCTGCTCTTGTCCCTCTCGGTGTAAAGCCCAGGCCAGCAGCATGTAACTGTAATGTACAGGGGGAGGGTAGTAACTATGTACGGGGGGGTTACTATGTACAGGGAGGTAACTATGTACAGGGGGGTTACTATGTACAGGGGGGTAACTATGTACAGGGGGGTAACTATGTACAGAGGGGTAACTATACACAGGGGGGTAACTATGCACAGGGGGGTTACTATGTACAGGGGGGTAACTATGCACAGGGGGGTAACTATGTACAGGGGGGTAACTATGTACTGGGGGTAACTATGTACAGGGAGTAACTAGGGGGAGAGGGGTAACTATGTACAGGGGGAAGGGGGTAACTATGGCTCTGCCTGGGACACTGATGTAAGGACTGAGGCTGGGGACACTGGTGTAAGGACTAACTCTGCTGGGGGCAACTGATGTAAGGAAGGACTCTGCTGGTGACACCTGATGCAAGGACGGACTCCGCTGGGGGCACCTGATGCAAGGACGGACTCTGCTGGGGGCACCTGATGTAAGGACGCACTCCGCTGGGGGCACCTGATGCAAGGACAGATTCCGCTAGGGGCACCTGATGCAAGGACGGACTCTGCTGGGGGCACCTGATGCAAGGACGGACTCTGCTGGGGACACCTGATGCAAGGACGGACTCTGCTGGTGGCAGGCGACGTGGCAGGTGACACGCTCAGGAGTCCACTGATTCTGCATTATGGTGAGTTGAATGATTTTATTCTATATTACAATGTAATAATAGAAATAATCTAAGACTCTAACCACACCCTTTGAGCCACTCCCATTTAAACCAAGCCCACTATTTTGCATAAACCACGCCCCTTCTTCGGCATAATTTTTTTTTCTATGCCACGCCTACAAAGGCATGCCCCTGCTCCCCAATTATAATGTGACACAGCCAAAAAAGTGTCCCTAAAATTTTTTTTACAATGTTGGCAACTATGAGGGTGTAACATGTAACTTGTTTAGCACCCACCCTCCCCCCTTTCCTTCTGACAATGAGGTTCCTCTCCCCTACAGCCGATGTCCCGTAAAATCGGTGCAGTTGTGGTGGGCTCCACCACGTAATTTATTCACTCATAGGGATCTTTGAATGAATAAACTTCAAGTCCCATCTTTCACTGTGGCAGAAGAACTTGTAGATCCAATGGACTGTGAGGTGCTGATCAGTATGCTTGTAATCTATTCACACTCCCTCCAGCTTTTCGGATGGGTTCACACCATTGCGAATTGGATGCAAGTTCAGTGCATCCAGATCGCAATAGCAGGTGATTTTGACAGGCTTTCTTTGGAGCCAGTTTACATATCTCCGCTGCAGCTCAGGTGCAAATTTGCACAGGAGCCCTGTGCGTCTTTTGGTCCATTTCAGGTCTGAATCCAGCCAAAAGTTAGGGTTCGAAGCCGGATCTAAACGGTGAACAGGGATGCACAGGACCCCTGCTGGGAGCCGCATCGGTATTAGGTGTGAACCCAGCCTTAGACCCCTTTTATTTACACTAAGGCAGTTTACAGGCGTTTTAGCGCTTGAAAAAGCCACTAAAAAGCGCCTGAAAACTGCCTCACATTCTGTGCAGTGAGTGCTTTCACACTGGGGTGGTGCGCTTGCGGGACATTAGGAAAAGACGGCACTTCCAAAGTGAGCTTTTTTTAAGGTAAAAACTGCCCCGCTAGCAGCTGAAAAGCGCCGCTAAAACACAACTAAAGCATCACAAAGACGAGTGGCGCTATAGCCAATGCTGCAGTGTGAAAGCCCTCTAAGACTTATGGCCCGTACACACGATCCGAATATCGTACGACCGATCGTACGACCGTTCTCGCTTAATAGTCACAAGTAGAAATTGAATAGCTAAATAAAGTCACGAAAATTCTCGTACGACAGACAAAAAAATCGGAAGTGATGTCATGTGTTGTAATTTATTTGTATTGTATTTTCGGACGACAACTATACTGACTAAATGAAAATCGTACGATCTGGAATCGTACGCAGAAAATTTTCGTGTATGTCCGATCGAATAATATCGGATGAACGGTCGTGATCGGCTGTCGAAAGTAGTGTACACACGATCCAAATATCGTACGATTCTTCCTCGGACGACCATTTTCGTACGATATTCGGATCGTGTGTACGGGCCATTAGAGTGATTGTAAAGCTTTGTTTTTTTAAATAACAGACTTGCTTTGCACAGAGTGGCCCCGATCCTCGATTTCTGGGGTCCCCCGGCAGCTCTCGCGGCTCCTCCCCACATCAGATAACCCCCTAGGAGAAGCACTCTCCTAGGGGGTTATCTTGCGGGCAAGTCCAGCATTTGCGTCCATAGACACAAATGCCTTATTCTGCCCCACCCCCCGGCGCCAGCATCATTGGATTTGATTGACAGCACTGGCTGCACTTTTATCAATCTATCCAATCAAGTGCCCAGAACCCCGGGCAGAGGGACAGCGCGTCCTCGCCGTTGGCAATTCCAGGGCTCGGGTAATTAAAGTGGGGGGGCTGGGGGGCCGGTGACTGACAGAAGTTTTTCACCTTAACCTCCCTGGCGTTATGATTATTTTGGATTTTAGGTGCTGAAAGCGGTCCAATTATTTTGCATGGAAATTTATAACACACTTAAATCTGTCCAAACAAGAGTCTAGTGGATATCCCGGGTATGATGAAGTTTAAAACATAAAAACATAAATTATAATATAATAAATAAATATAAATAATTAAAAAAAATAATAATATAATATTAATATAATAAATTTCCCCACGATTCACTATCGCTCAATTCTGCAAGTGTTCTAATTTACTATCGCTGTTTTCCAGCTGGTCTAAAGCCACTTTTGACGTAGTGGGACACTTTTTGGTTGCTTTGGACAATCTTCAGTTTCCAGGCAGAAAGAGAAGCCCGGAGCAAAGTAAGAAATACATAGGCGAAGGGCGGACATGACAGGGTTAACAGGGAGATGGTATCATGAGAAAGGGAAAATGTTTGGTGCCGAGGGGGAGGGGCCATGGAAGGTGTTAAATTCTGTCCCCGCCCTGATAAGTCATCACAAGCGTGGGGGAAAGTTCCAGGGAGCAGGCAGCATGGCTGATGTGGAGAGGATCTTGGCCCAGCTTAGGGAGGAGGCAGCGGCGCGGGGGGCTTCATGGCTATAGGACACTCTGGGGACTGTGTTACAAGGCTTTGAGCCTTTGCCAGGTATGAGGGGACGGAGGTCCAGACCGCCGGATCGGTTCTCCCCGGACCGCAATGCGGGACCGCAGCGGAGGGTGGGGGGTGGTGATTCTGCTGGGACCCTGTCGGGACCGGCGGCGTAGCGGGCAGCGTTAGTGGCCAGGGGGAGCCCGGTTAGTGTTCTAGGACAGCAGGGGGGATCGAGCAGCTCATTGCAGGCCCCTGGGGGGAACATGCGGCCTACAAGGCGCAGGGACAATGTGAGTGCGGGCCCCTCCCCCACCATCAGGAGACTGTCACAGGAGACCGGACACGCTGTGCAGAGGAGGATGGCGTCACAGGGGACAGGACACACGGAGCAGAGGGCTATGGTGGCAGTCCCTGGGCTTTCTAACACTGCAGCAGGGGACCGAAAAGAGAACGATCATGGGAGGAGATCAGGATTGGTGCATGGGAGAGCGGAGGCTGGCAGGACTGAGGTTCAATGCACTGGTCCTGGCAAGGCTGTCCAAAAATCATCAGAGGGCTATGCTGCGCGGAGGCAGGGTCGGAGGTCAGCAGTTCTAGCGGCAACCAGGGCTGCATCGCATGGTGGGCCATCATCTGAGGAGGAAGAAGGATTGGAGCTGAGGTCCCCAGGAAACCAGTCCGGATCTGATGAGGAGGCGGGGCCATTAACCGGGAGCGTGCGGTCGGAGGAACACGGACGATCGGCTGAGGGGTCCACGCCTGTGCAGCCCGGTAAGTTACCTTCTTCTATGCATGTTGTGGGAATGTCTGATACTGTTGGAGTTAGTGGCTTAGCTGGGTCCGCTCCGGGTGCGGGGGTTTCGGGACCGTCCGGGGGGACTGCTGGGTTATTGGGGTTTTTTGGCCGGAATAAAGGACCTGGTACAGAAATTTGAGAATGCGGAAAGAGTCGCAGCTGGGCCAGCATCGGCATGGGTCTCGCAAGTGGGAGTGCCGGGGATGCCGGTGCGGCTGGAGGGAGCTCGGTGGTGCCAGTTGTTGCGCCTAAAATCCCTGCTCCTGCTGTGGCGTCAACGGTGGGTAGTTCCCCGCAGGGGACGTCAAAGGCAGAGGGAAGGCAGGACATCGTCAGTTTGGGAGATGCAGCAAAATGTGAAGTATATGTCTGCTTTGAGGGACCACTGGGAGCTCATCTGAAACAGGAGGTGCGGGAAAAACTATGGAAAGGTGAGTACGTTGAGATATTTTCCCTGCTGCTTTTAGAAAAATGTAACCTGGACAGGGTAAAACCGGATGATTCCAAGAAGGAGGACGAGGAACTGGTTACATGCGTTCGCGATAATGGCAAGTGTCATAGGGGAGAAGAATCCCGAACATTATTCGGGGATCTTCTGCTACCAGGATGTTATAGGGGAGGCCTACAGGGTTTATGGCGGTACAGGATGGCTGCGGTATGATTTCATCAACGAAGAGCGGTAAGGCCAGAATTGAGATGGGATCACAAGGACATCAGCTTGTGGATGCGCCTGATGACGTCACCGAGGGCTCCCAGCCGTTTTTTCCCAGGAGGGGCCGGTGGACCTTCGGCCCAGGGACAATCGGCCGAAAACAAAAAAGGGGTATGTTGGCAATATAATTCAGGGACCGGTAAGTTTGGAGGTGCATGTTGGTACAAGCATGAATGTTCTGGGTGCGGAGGAACTCATCCGGGGTCCAGATGCTTTAAACAGGAAAAAAGGCCGCGCTGGAGAGGCTGAAAACTAGAGGGAGGTCCCCGGTGAAGGTGCGCAGAATGCGGCCGTTCCTAAGTAGGTATCCGGACAGGGAGGCGGCGAGGTTGTTAGAGTCAGGTTTTACAGTAGGTTTTGGGATTTCGTGTAATTTAGAGGTTGTTCCTCCCGTTCCGCGCAATTTGAGGTCAGCAATGCAACATCCGGACGTGGTTTCGGAGAAACTAAATAAGGAGGTGGCTTTAGGGAGAATGGGGGGTCCTTTCCCATTACCGCTTTTTGCCGATTTGGTAGTATGCCCGTTGGGGGTGGTGCCAAAGAAAGAACGGGATAAGTTTAGGCTCATTCATCACCTCTCCTTCCTGAAAAGGGGATCGGTGAATTATGCAATTGATCAGGCAGATTGTTCAGTGTCTTATACATCATTTGATGCTGCGGTGGGGTGGGTACGGCGTTACGGCAAGGGAGCGTTAATGGCTAAGGCAGATGTGGAGTCAGCCTTTCGGCTTCTTCCGGTTCACCCGGATAGTTTCCGGTTGCTGGGATGCCATTGGAATAACCAATTTTATGTGGACCAATGCTTGCCGATGGGCTGCTCTGTGTCGTGCGCATTATTTGAACAGTTCGGTTCTTTTGTAGAATGGGTAGTACGGGATGTGTCAGGCATGAATTTGGTTATCCACTATTTGGACGATTTCCTTTGCATAGGACCAGCTGCTTCCAGAATCTGCGCGGTGCTCCTGGCATCGCTGGAGCACATAGCGGATAGGTTTGGCATTCCATTGGGGCCCGAGAAGACGGAAGGACCTGGTAAGGTCATCAGTTTTCTGGGCATTGTCCTGGACTCGGTGGCAATGGAATTCAGGTTACCAGAAGATAAGTTGGCGGACCTAAAAAGGGAAATCGCAGGTATGATTGGGTTGCGCAAAGTTCAGCTTCGAGATTTGCAATCGCTATTAGGTAAGCTGAATTGTGCGTGCTGCAGTTTGCCAATGGGGAGGGTTTTTTGCCTCAGGCTAGTGGCCAGCACAGCTGGTATTCAGTCCCCAAGGCACTATGTGAGATTGAGAAAAGAACACAGGGAGGACTTGAGGGTATGGCATACCTTCTTGGAATCCTTTAATGGACGGGCGCTATGGATGTCGGAGCCAGTCAGCAACTTTGACCTCGAACTGTTCACGGATGCGGCCGGTTCCACAGGTTATGGGGCGTTCTTTCACGGGCAGTGGAGTGCGGGTACATGGCCGGGGGAATGGATTGAAGCGGGTTTTACAAAAAACCTAGTGCTGCTGGAACTGTTTCCGGTGGTTTTAGCAGTTGTATTGTGGGGTGGGGCCTTTAAGGATCGAAAAGTGCGGTTTCATGGGGACAATTTAGGTGTGGTGCAAGTGATTAACAGGATTACTGCATCATTCCCACCAGTGATTAGGTTGTTACAACACTTGGTTTTGAGACGTTTGCAGTTGAATGCTTTCATTCATGCAGTACACCTCCCGGGTGTGGAGAATGTTATCGCTGATGCGCTGTCTCGCTTCCAGTGGGACAGGTTCTGCGAGTTGGCGGAGGCGGAGCGGCACAGGGTGCCTTGTCCCGAATGGTTGTGGGGGATAGCATTGGCTTCGTCGTCGGATGGATCAGGAAGTCGGTAAGTGAGGTGACCTGGTCAGCATACTCGAAAGTATGGCATGAGTGGCAGGCGTTGGTGCAAGAGGTGGGTGATGAGTCGGTGGATGGTGCAGTGGGGCTCCTGGTGTATTATGTGGCGAGAATGATGGAGGAGGGAGTGCCTGCATCGGCACTGCATAAGCAGTTAGCGGGTTTAGCGTTTTTGTTCAAATTACAAGGCCAGCCTGACTTTACAAAGGATTTCTGGGTGAGGCAGGCGATGAAAGGCTATCGGCAATCGGTGGTTCGTACGGACTCCAGGAGACGATAACCTTTCAGATTTTAACAGGTATGGTAGCACAGTTGGTGGGGGTTTGTTCCTCTGACTACGAGTGCACCATGTTTACGGCGGCATTTTTGCTGTCTTTCTTCGGGGCATTTCGTATTGGGGAATTGGTTAGTCCGTCAAAGAAGGTACAAGGGGGAATTGGGATACAGGAGGTGACATGCGAAAAGGATGTTTTGTTATATTTTCGTAGGTCAAAGACGGATCAAAGGGTAAAGGGAGGTTGGTGCAGGTTTCCCAGTGCCGGGTTCGGCATTGTGCCCAGTGGAAGCAGTTAAGGGATTTATGGGTATCCGCCAAAGAGGGGGTCCCTTGTTGGTGCATTTCGATGGGGTTCCGTTATCACGTTATCAATTTGTGACCGTATTTAGGAAATGTTTAAGGGTTTTGGGTTTGAATGAGAAGGAATTTTCGTCTCATTCCTTTCGGATTGGGGCTGCGACAGAGGCGGCTAGAAATGGGATGGATGCAGAGGCTGTAAAACGCATAGGGGGGTGGGAATCGCGGAGGTTCCAGATATATGTTAGGTCTCATCTGGTGGTGGGGCTGTAAAATGTTAATTGGGAAGAATCCTGTTCATATTGGGGGTTAGGTTTGCAGAATACTGGTGATCATGGGTATTGTTTTTGGGTCATTTTCTTTACAGGTTCAGCGGCAGGCCTGGTTTGGATATTGGGCCATTCCTTTGTGAGCTACGGGGCCAGGAGGGGAGATGTGAGATTTGAAGGTAGACAGTTGGGTTTTTCATAGGAAGGAAGCCTGCATTAAGTGGTTTTGGTTCCCGGGTATGTTGTGGGGAAGATTGATTTCTGAGGTGCAGCGTTATGCGCTTAGGGACAGGGCACCGGATGTTTTAGTTTTGCATTTAGGGGGCAATGATTTGGGGGTGAGATCTATGGTGTATATATCGCGGGACATCAAATTTGATGTCTGGCTGTCACGTACCTTACAGCGGAGCCCGAAATGATGAGGGTGGCCTTTTGCACGGTTCCGGTCCAAGCACCCCTGGTGGTGGGTACAGGGAGTGCGAGGGCAACGAAAGGGTGCAGGTGCCTGCAGGCAGGAGGCTGGAACTTGGAGAGATAGGAACCTCTGCTGAGGAGATGTGGAAACTGATCACCAAACTTGTTCAGCGGGAGCCAGGTCAGGATCAACTGCAGAATCAGGAACAGGCAGGAGTCGGCAACAGGCTGGCAGCGGGGTACCAAGTCAGAAGGCAAAACCGTAGTCAGGAACAGGCAGGGGTTGGCAACAGATGGGCAGCAGGGTACAGAATCAGGAAGCAGAGCCGTAATCATAAGTTCAAGCCAAGGTCAGTATTGCAAGTAAAGGCAGGTTCAGCAGGCAGGGGTGATCCAAGAGGGTGGTCAGAAGATAGCCGGGTTTTCAGGAACAAGGTCAATCAGGCAGAATAGCAACAGGAACACAGGAACACAGGAACAAGCTGAAGACAATCCAGCACTGATGCTAGGCAGACTCTCTGTTTATATAGGGTGCTGTGTGCCAGGATTGGCGCCAGCGTACGCGCGTACGCGCGTACGCGCATGCGCATTCGCAATTTAGCACATTGGCACATGCGCGTTAGCACATTAGCACTTTGGCACATTGGCGTATATGCGTTAGCATATTAGCGCTTTGGCACTCGCGGACGCGCGTTAGCGCGTGTGCGCATTCGCATAGAGGTGCCATTGTGCATGCTCACCCTGGATCTCATTTGCCTCTGGCTATGGTTCCGTGCATGCACCTTTGCATTAGCAGAATGAGGATTTGCAGCTGCTGCATGGAGACGGGTGCTTGCTGTGTGAGTTCTCTGACACTGGCGTTGGATGCAGGAGTTTTCAAAGATGGTTATAGTTTGGTCCGACATGGTGGCTCGGACAACATGGAGGATGGCCAGATCGTTTGAGGGTGTTAATAGGGCACGGAGGGAGATTAACCGGGAGGTGAGTAAGTTCATGGTGAAGAATGGGGGATTGGCTATTAGGCATTTGGAATTAGAGTTCGAAACTAGGAGGTACTTGAGGAGAGATGGCGTTCATTTAAATGATGTGGGTATTGATCTGTGGGTGTTGGGACTGCAGGACGGTATCCAGAGAGCTATTTGGGTGTGGAGGTGCACCAAAAGGTAAGGTTGTTACCTTTGGGTGCTGTGGCGGGCGTTTTGGTCTTTGCAGGGGAAAGAAGATATGGCACAATGAGAATTTCGGGAACTAGCGTTGCTATGGTCCTGATGGTACTGATGGTGGTTTCCGGATAACGGAGGTTAGACGGAAAGTGTTAATGGGGGCACTGCGGTCATTGGTTGTCTCTGAGCCAGCTTGTCGGCTTGAGGCCTATTATTTCATTAAGAGAAGGGCCGCAGTGCAATATGGTTATGTTACTGATGTTTTACGAATCTCCTGCAAAGACCAACGCTAGATAGATGAGGAATCTTTGAATAACAGATGTGTTTTTGTTATGGTATTTATTGTTTAATAAAGTAGGCTGCTACGGCCTTTTATAACTCCAACCCTCTGGTCTGGTCTTGATTGTTTAGAATAAGGTTAAGAGGTTGGGGTTTTTTAGGTAATGGGAATCACATCTGTTATACAACAGTCAAGAGAAGCCCGGAGCAAAGTAAGAAATACATAGGCGAAGGGCGGACATGACAGGGTTAACAGGGAGATGGTATCATGAGAAAGGGAAAATGTTTGGTGCCGAGGGGGAGGGGCCATGGAAGGTGTTAAATTCTGTCCCCGCCCTGATAAGTCATCACAAGCGTGGGGGAAAGTTCCCGCCCACCCTCCCTAAAAAAATTGGAAAAGTGAATTGGGTGGTTTTGGTTGTGTGTTTTTTCTTTTTCTTTTCCAAAACAGGTTCGTGGAAGTTGGATGTCGTAGCAGTGGCGGGCGTTTTGGTCTTTGCAGGGGAAAGAAGATATGGCACAATGAGAATTTCGGGAACTAGCGTTGCTATGGTCCTGATGGTACTGATGGTGGTTTCCGGATAACGGAGGTTAGACGGAAAGTGTTAATGGGGGCACTGCGGTCATTGGTTGTCTCTGAGCCAGGTTGTCGGCTTGAGGCCTATTATTTCATTAAGAGAAGGGCCGCAGTGCAATATGGTTATGTTACTGATGTTTTACGAATCTCCTGCAAAGACCAACGCTAGATAGATGAGGAATCTTTGAATAACAGATGTGTTTTTGTTATGGTATTTATTGTTTAATAAAGTAGGCTGCTACGGCCTTTTATAACTCCAACCCTCTGGTCTGGTCTTGATTGTTTAGAATAAGGTTAAGAGGTTGGGGTTTTTTAGGTAATGGGAATCACATCTGTTATACAACAGTCAAGAACAGTATATATAACATAAAACTGCATGCAGGGCATGGGCCAAAGCACTGGGGACAAAAGGGATGTGAAATAATTTCATACAGTACTGTAATCTGTAAGATTACAGTACTGTATGTGTTATGGTTTTTACATTTTTTTTAATTTGCCACCAAGCTCCGCCCCCGTGCATCGCAACGCTCGCAGGGAACGGAGCCTGGCACAGAGAGGCTTCGGAGGAGGACGGAGCCCGCAGACAGCGCGAAGGGACATCGCAGGATCCTGGGGACAAGGTAGGTAAAGCCGCAACGGGATCCTGCAATGTAATCCCGAGTGTGGCTCGGGGTTACCGCTAATGGGAATGAAATTTAACCCCGAACCACACTCGGGAAAACCGTCAGGGAGGCTACTGCATAGGATGAATTAAGGTGAAAAACACAAGGGTTTACAACCCCTTTAAAGCCCTTACAGAGGTACAAACAAAAAGCTGGAGGGAGAGTGTGCAGGATCCTGACCTTGCAGCTGTGATCCACTAATGGCGGCTGCAGGCTCCTATAGAAAAAAATATAATTGCAAATTTTTTTACCTGCAATAATATGTGCATTTATTTTATTTTTTTGTTAAAGGTGAACTTGGCCTTTAATTTGTAGCTTGAGTCAGACAGGCTAGATTTTAATATTATGTTTGTTATGCTTTGATGCACACAAGCTGCTTATTTTGTACCTGACACTGGGCATGCAGTAAAGCTGACTATGGCCAATTGTAAACCCTCTTGCTGTGTATCCTGAAGTTTTATGAATAAAAGCCCATAGAGTTAAACATTTTAGGTGTGATTGATTACCTATCAGATCCCAGAGGTCAATCGGTTAGATTCCTGGCAGTTTTTTTCTAAATGTTACTAACCTGTAGCCACCAAATTGGTACTCTCTGCACATACAAGCCCCCAATTATGTGTGATGTCTGCCATACAGTATATAATTATTTTACTAATCACAAACGACTTTAGTTTTTGAATGGTAGTAGCAAGAATTGACACAATACATTAATAATGCGTTCCATCACAGTAGTGTGATGCAACATTTTTGTACTGCGCAGTGCAGAAATACATGAAAAGTTCAACACTTACAGCTGTGCTTTGATAGGTAATTTCAGAACAAACACAGGGTATGTGTCAGTTGCTATGACAACTACTGAAAGACATCCAAGTCTAATTTTGAATACTTTCTACCTATTCTGCTTTTACCGTAAGCAAGGTGATGTGTGCAATTAAATGTGAGCTGCCACTTTTGAGCATTGGATACAGCTATTTCCTAGGGTATTAGAAAGCCAGGGGGTTGCAGATAAAGCATTGAATCTCGAGTGAATAAAGAGGCATATAATTTAAGTGACACTGCTAATGAGTTTATATTAGAATCCTAATAATGGTGCACTTAAATAAACAGAGTTTGAGAGACGTTTGCTGCTATTTTGTTTATTATAGAGAAAACAAATGTAAAAGATATAGAGTACTTTGTGCAATATTAAGTATCTTGTACTGTAATCACTTGCATCATTTTTTGTATTCTGGAGCATTTGAGCTGAAATAGAAGATCAAATGCAGCCGATTCTATCACATATGAGTAAGAGGCTCCAACTCTCTTTAACCCCCCCAACTTCTATTGACGAACACACAATGCCATAAATAAAGCCATTCACCCTTTTTTGGCATTTAAATTGCATTGCTTGGCTATCCTGTTGTATTGAAGAGAATAAAAACCTCATACACCACCCTCACTTTACAATTTACCAGTGCTCAACCTGTGGCCCTCCAGCTGTTGCAGAACTACAAGTCCCATGAGGCATTGCAAAGCTGACAGTTACAAGCATGACTCCCAATGGCAGAGGCATGATAGGATTTCCGCAACAGCTGGAGGGCCACAGGTTGAGCACCCATGCTTTCTACATATGCTTTGCATCTTACCGGGGGAATGACTTGGCAGGCAATTCACTCCATACTTGGTTGAATAAACCTTGGATACTTATGCAATACAGGTAGAAGCATTTTTCTGATCAATTGCAAATTTTAAAGGGAAACAACACCGATCAGTTTTTTTTACATAAACAACATTTAGATGGTATACTGATATACTGTATGTTTGGTTCCAAATCGCAGTATTCTCTATATCACACCAGCGCTGAGGCATTTGAAAAAAAAAACGCTAAAAGCGCTAACTTGTTATTTGGTTCAGACCTAAATTTAGAATGCAAAATATACCAGTGCAGCTTAGGCTAATTTGATCCCTGGGGTGCAATAAGTTGTTTACTGCAATGCAGAGCTTCCACTGTAAGAATGCTTTATTATTTTATCGTAATAAAATTGCAGTGGTAACTATGACAGTGGTCATTTAAAAATGGTTTGCATAGGGATTTGAATGACTTTTAGCTTTTCATGACATTTTAAATATGAGCTGTAGTATATTCTGTGATCAAAGTAGCCTTTGTTGTCTGTCAGATAATGTCTGTGGTTACACTTCCACATTAAAACAGAATATTAATTGGATATTCTGCAGCTGTCTGTAATTGGCATACATATTATGTTGCAATAGTTGTAAAAGATTTTACAGGAAGTTACCAGGAAACTTGGTCAGAATCTAACATTTATGCCCTGTACTCTCTCCTCCTAGGGGACAATTCACCAAGAGCTAAAAAACCGCCAAAAAAAATGCAGTAAAATAGCGCTTGCAGTAAATCAGATTTGAAAGCACAATTCACTAAGAATTTTGCATTAAATAGCAAATGTGGTATTCGTTTGATTTATCGGTAACTACCGCATTATTTAACCACTTCAATACTGGGCACTTATACACCTTCCTGCCCAGACCAATTTTCAGCTGTCGCAGTTTGAATGACAATTGCGCGGTCATGCTACACTGTACCCAAACAAAATGTTTATCATTTTGTTCCCACAAATAGAGCTTTCTTTTGGTGGCATTTGATCACCTTTGAAGTTTTTTTTTGTGCTTAACAAATAAAAAAAGCCCGACAATTTTGAAAAAAAATAAAAGTTTTGCTTTTGTTTCTGTTAAAATTTTTTGTGAATAAGTAAGTTTTCGCTTTCACTGATGGGCACTGATAAGGCGGCACTGACAGGCACTGATACGGTGGCACCAATGAGCGGGCACTGACGGGCACTGACGATGGGCACTGATATTCAGCACTGATGGGCACTGGTAGGCGGCACTGATGGGTGGCACTGATATGCAGCACTGATGGGCATTAATAGGCGGCACTGATGGGCACTCATGGGTGGCACTGGGTGGCACTGGTTGGCACTGATGGGCACTGATAGGCGACACTGATGGGCACTGAAAGGCGGCACTGCTGGGCACTGATAGGGTGGCACTGATAGGCGGCACTGATGGGCACTGATAGGCAGCACTGCTGGGCACTGATGGGCACTGATAGGCGGCACTGCTGGGCACTGATACGTGGCACTGATGGGCACTGATGGGCACTGATACGCGGCACTGGTATGAGGCACTGACAGACATCCCTGGTGGCACTGGCAGTGATAGGCATTGGAGTGGGCACTGATTGGCAGCTGCCTGGGCACAGATTGGCAGCTGCCTGGGCACATATTGGTATTTCCCTGGGGGTCTATGGGGCATACCTGGTGGTCCAGTGTGGTGGCCATCCTGGTGGTCCTGGGCGGCTTCCCTGGTGGTCCTGGGCAGGATCAGAGGGGGGGCTGTGCTGATAAAGAATAAGCACAGACCCTCCTGTCAGGAGAACAGACGATCGGCTCTTCCTATTTACATCGTAATTAGCCGTTGTACATGGCTGATGATGTGGTAAAGAGTCTCCGTCAGAGACTCTTTACCTAGATCGGAGTTGCGGTGTGTCAGAGTGACACACCGCAACAACGATTGCCGCGATGCGCGCCCCTGCGCAGCGGCTTAATATCCTGATCACGTCATATGACTTCCGGTCAGGATATTGAAACCACTTTGCCGCCGTAATTTTTCTATATGGCGGGCGGCAAGTGGTTAATGTGGTAATTTATCCAATTGAGGTGGGTGACTCATCAGCTGTCAGCAATTAAGAAGTCTGAAAAAAAAAAAACAGCTTGCCCCCCCCATGCATACCATCTGTAGCATGTATAGAACATGCTTATGACGTCACAGTCCCGGTGCATGATGGGAATGTGACGTCATAAGGGGCGGGGTCACTGGATGATATCACCGGGTGACCACGCCCCATGCCAATATAAGTCGTTGCGCACCGCTCACCCGGCATTACAGCGGGAGAGAGCGTTGTGTCAACATCGGAAGAAGATCGGAGGGAAAAAGACGACGGAGTAGACCGGGCCACCGCTAGCAAAAGAGTGGCAAAAGAGCAGAAAATAGCGGAGGAGCCCGGCAGAAGAACGGAGAGTGGCAGAAGAACCGGAGATCAGGAGAAGTGGCCGGAGAGCGCGGAGAAGAAAGAAAAGACGCCGAAGTCGGAAGAGACCCCCGGAGCTGACTTATAAACTACTTTAAAAACCTGCGTAGTGTGTTTTATTGTTGACACTTTTTTCCCCAGATGAATGGGTAGGGGTACGATGTACTCCATACTCATTCACATAGGATAGGGGGGCCGGGATCTGGGGACCCCTTATTAAAGGGGGCTCCCAGATTCCGATAAACCTCCCGCCCGCAGACTCCAACAACCAACGGCCAGGGTTGTCGGGAAGAGGCGCTTGTCCTAATCAACATGGGAGGACAAGGTGCTTTGGGGTGGGGGGCACAGCGCCCCCCCTGCCCCTGAAGCACCTACCCCCATGTTGAGGGCATACGGCCTGTTACGGTTCAGGAGGGGGGTGCTCGCTCGTCCCCACCCCCTTTCCTGACCGGCCAGGCTGTGTGCTTGGATAAGAGTTTTATATTAAATTAAAGGGGGCTCCCAGATTCCGATAAGCCTCCCGCCTGCAGACCCTGACAACCAACGGCCAGGGTTGTCGGGATGAGGCGCTTGTCCTCATCAACATGGGAGGACAAGGTGCTTTGGGGTGGGGGGTGGGGGGCCCCTGCCCTGAAGCACCTACCCCCATGTTGATGGCATACGGCCTGGTAAGGTTCAGGGGGGGTGCTCGCTCGTCCCCACCCCCTTTCCTGACCGGCCGGGCTATGTGCTCGGATAAGGGTTTGGTATGGATTTTGGGGGGCCCCCACGCCGTTTTTTTGGCGAAGGGGGTTCCCCTTAAAATTCATACCAGACCGAAGGGCCTGGTATTTTGTTAGGGGGGAACCCCACGTCAATTTTTTTTTCATTTTGGCGAGGGTTCCCCTTCATCCTCAGCACACAAGTCGCACCGCAAGTCAGATCATGATGATCCGACTTGCAGTGCGACTTCTATTCAAATCAATGGGCTCTCATAGGGAACCATTGATTTTGAATAGAGGCAGAGAAACACGGTTAAAAGCTAGCGCCACTAAACGTGCATTGAGGGCAATGCAAAACGCTGATAAAATTGTGTTTTTAAAGCAGCGTTTTCCTGCCAGCAATCCGACATTCAGAATGGCCGTTTATGAGCTCCAGTGTGCATGGAGCGTAAATGTTAATTGTTTTCCTTAAATGCATATTAGTAGTTTTCTAGGAGTTCTGCTCTTTGTAAAATATAAGGGATGCTGCAAATGTTTATTCATAAAGTTTATTACTGGTTTATTGTTGAAGATTTTATTTTCTTACTACTAATGCCGTGTACACACGAGCGGAATGTTTTCTGACAGAAAAAGTCTGACGGGAGCTTTTCATCGTATATTCCGATCGTGTGTATGCCCCATCTGACTTTTTATGTAGAAAATTCTGACGGAGCTAGAAAGAGAACATGTTCTAAATTTTTCCGATGGAACCAATTCCTATCGGGGAAAACCGCTTGTCTGTATGCTGTTCCGACATACCAAAAACAACGCATGCTAAGAAGCAAGTACGAGACAGAAGCTATTGGCTACTGGCTATTGAACTTCCATCTTCTAGTCCTGTTGTACGTGTTGTACTTAACCACATTCTGGACGGTCGGAATTCGGTGTGACCATGTGTATGCAAGACAGCTTGAGCGGAATTCCGTCAGAAAAACCTTCAGAGCTTATTTCGACGGGAAAACCGGTCGTGTGTACAGGGCATAAGAGTTTTTTTATTGCATGCTGGCAGTCACCTAAATAGGCTAAAGTTACACAGGAGAATTGTAGTAGCTCAATGCTGCTACTAAAATTGTTAGATATTTAATCTCTAGGTGCAGCAATTTATTGTTAAATAAATTAAACAAATGACTCCCTATGGAGCGGGCCACACAGGTAACGTGGTAGCAATCAATTTTGCATGGTCGCACAATGCTTCATAGGGAGCCATTTGTATAATTTAATTAGTCATCATTTGCTACACATAGAGATTAAATTGCTAGCTATGTTAGTAGCAGGATTGAGATACTAACCATTCTCATTTAAGTGATTGACCACAAATAGTTAGATCTCCTATTAATAACAATATATTAAAACCATTAATGTACCATTGTGCTCACTTTAAATACTCAGTCATGTGCTAGCATGAGGAAATGAGGAAGAGAATAACTCTTGTCAGCCAAAGGTAAAATAGCAATTTATGCGCTATTGCATTCCTTCCTCATCTGTATATGCATTGTAATCTTTACAAAACTTCACAGGTCACATGAGAAGCTGCATTACTGTGAGTAAGTGGGAAAAAAAAAACTAATGCACCATTTTTACATTCTTATTTTGCTCAAAAGTTTACTGTTCTTACTCCATATAATATACTACATAAAATATTGGATTTACTTTACATATGGAGTAGCAAAAACAAGTGACTGGGTAAAGCAAAGGAAGAAGTAGAAGGTGTTGAGTATACAGTACATGCTTGGGGCCACCCTAGCTGACAACCACTGATCACAGTTAAAGTGGATGTAAACCCTCACATATACCCAGTGAAGTGAACTGCCTCAGATGATACACAGAGATGAAGCAAATCTCCCTACGTAAATGTTACCTGTATATCTGATGTCTTCAGCTTTAAATATTGTTTAGAAAGTTCAGCTCATGTTAGGAGATTTTCTCTTCCTGTTTAGCACTGCAGTGAAGCCTGGGTGTCCAGCCAAGACAGCTGATTGGAGGAAAGGCACACTCCCCCTCTCCTCAACTATAGAGACTTTCAGCTCTGTTCATTGAATAGTTACGGGCTCTGCTAATCTATTTATAGCATCCTCCCCAACACAAAATTTAGGCTGCTTTTATCACAGTTGACAGAGAACTTGTCAGCTGATAACAGAAGGAAGGAGCAGGAGATAGCTACGGGACATAGTGCTTTGAAGAGAGATAACAAAACACTGCAGATATATGTGCCCAGCTCAAATTTCATGAATCCGGTTTACATTCACTTTAAGGCCATTTTACACATCTGTGTTTTAGCGCAGTGAGGGTATGCCGCGCTAAAAAATCCTGTTTGCTTGATCTTTGGTGTGGTTTCTGGCAAAACATACTTGGAATGGTGATGGTAAAACGCATGTAAAACATATTTATAAGTTTTCTAAAACACACTGCACCTAATATACAGAGACACACATTGGCTGTTATAGACCCATGTGAGTTTATATGAGCACATATGAAAGGTCTACCTAGAAGATCATTTTCAGGATGCTGAACATGAGTTTCTCTGTATTCTCTGCATTTTAATTTTAACCATTCTAGTTCTCACACCTGTACACGGCCTATGGACCGCAACAATTGTTACATTTAGTTTCAATATTAACCACTTGACCTCCAGAAGGTTTTACCTTTACCCCTTCATAATCAGGCCAGTTTTTATTATTCAGCACTTGTGCTAGTTTACCTGCCAATTGCCCTGTCATGCAACGCTGTACACAAATTATATTAATTATAATTTTTTTTCCCACAGAGGTTTTTTTTGGTGGAATTTGATCACCACTTTTACGATATAAACGAAAAAAGACCAAAAGTTTTTTTTAAAAAACAATATTTTCTACTTTCTGTTATAAAACATAATCAATAAAATCAAATTTCTTCACAAATTTAGGCCAAAATGTATTCTGCTACATGTCTTCGATGAAAAAAAAAATCCCAATAAGTGTATTGAAAGACCCCTTTCACACTGAGGCGCTTAAAAGGCTGAAGCTCAGGAAAACCTATTTCCATTAAAAACAATTAATGCTTTCACACTGGGGCGGTGCGGGTCCTGCAAGCAGCATTTTCGGAGCATGTTTGAAGCGCTAAAAAAAGCGCCTCAAAAGTGCCCCTCTCTATTAAAATGAATAGGAAGTGCCCCAAAAGCGCCTGAAAAACACTTCAAAAGTGCTTCAATATGGTTCTTTTGCGTCACGTGACCTTCAAAAAAGTGCACCGCTAACGCCTCAAAAGTGCTTGAAATGTGCCTCAAAAGCGCCGCAAAAGCTCCTGGCAACTCCTGGACAGTTTTCAAGTGCCTCAGTGTGAAAGCAGCCCAACTGTGCTTTCACACTGGGGCATTGGGGGCGTCGGCGGTAAAGCGCTGCTATTTTTAACAGCGCTTTACCGTCGTTTTAGCGGCACTATTCGGCCACTAGCGGGGTGCTTTTAACCCCCGCTAGAGGCTGAAAAAGGGGTAAAATCGCTGCCGGCAGTTCGGCGGTGCTGCCCATTGATTGCAATGGGAAGGGGCGCGTTAGGATCGGTGTATACACCGCTCCTACAACGCTTTAAAGATGCAGCTTGCAGGACTTTTTTTACTGTCCTGCAAATGCACCGCTCCAGTGTGAAAGCACTCAGGCTTTTACACTGGAGTGAGAGGAGAGGCTCTTTACACGAGCTATGCAGGCACTACAGTGTGAAAGCAGCCTAATTGTTTTGTGTGAAAGCTATAAAGTCTACAAACTATGGTATAAATATATGAAAATGTAACAATCCTGATGTACTGATAACCTGTCTCATTTCTTGAGGCCCTAAAATCCCAGGACATATACCCCTCAAATGACCATTTAGACCCTTAGACAGGTTTTTTTTTAAGTTGTAATTTTTTGTTACAATGGGAAAATTAGTTTTTTTTTTTTCGACAATTTTTTTTTTTTTAAATACTGTCACCAGTGCAGTACAGTGTCATCATAAGACTGGTGTGGCGATGATCAGGGATACTGACTGGTAACGGTATGTTAAAAAATAAAATAATATTAATATTTATTCAATTTTTTTTTATAACATTTTTAACATTTGTTAAGCCTTTTTTTCTTTTTTACAATTTTTTTTTTTTAGTAGTTCAGTGTCACCATAGTACTACTCTGAGGGATGATCAGGGTTTTTTTTTCTACACTTTGATTGCTGTTACAGTGATGATCACTGTACTAGCAATGTTTTTAATTGCCATGAATGGGTTTCACTTATAACAGCTGCTATTATTATTGTGATGCTGTGATTGGCCCTCAGCCAACACATAGTACAAGGTGCCGTGATTGGCCCAGGTACCCAGTGAAAGCTGTGGGCCAATCACAGCATCACAATAATAGGCACAGCTGTTATGAATGCAAACCATGCGTGTTTACCTATGCAATCACATGATACTGGGTACCAGTAGCTGAAATCCGCTATGTCCGCCAGACACAGCAGTCGTGGGAGTGTCACGCTGCACATCCCAGGGGCCACACCAGTGCGCATGTGCCAGGCAACGTACAGGTATGTCACCTGGCCCGTAGCTGCCGTCGTATAACTACTATGCAGTAAGACTACTATGGGCGGGTGGGAAGTTGTTAATGATTAGAAAAATTGATATAAAAAAACTGAAATTGATAGTTAAAGCAGATTTAAACTTTCCTTTCTGTCAGCAGTGCCCTTCCCTCGCCTGAGTCTTCAGGCCTCTTTATTGGCTGGCATGGAATGATGTAACTCTTCACATGCACAGGAGTCAATCATCCCAGCATAGGGGGACTGTACGGGCGATGTGAGTTGAGCTGCACATGCACAGCCCAGTCTACATGTTAGAGAATGCTAGGAGCAGGCAGGTAGATATATTTTCCCGCAGAAGAGATATTAAAAGTTTCTTCCACAATAAAAAGCTTGCCTCAAAGTTTGTGACAGTGGCACTTTTGTTCTGCTTTAAGGGGAGAAGAGGAAAAAGGAGGGTGCAAGGGTACAGAGTGAAGGGGGTGAAGGACTGATTATTGTAAACTAATAAGGGTTAGTTAGAAACACAAAAAAAAAAAAAAAAAGTTTTACTTTTTAGGTTGATTTAACTAACATCATATATGCA
Source organism: Lithobates clamitans (assembly GCA_037952925.1). NCBI lineage: Eukaryota > Metazoa > Chordata > Amphibia > Anura > Ranidae > Lithobates > Lithobates clamitans. Next base: position 4,059,032 of record JBBGZY010000270.1, on the reverse strand, counting down.
GTTCAAAACTTTTTATGCCGATGAAACAAACATTTAAAATAGATATAAAAGTAACAATGTTACTTTGCATCTCTGTGTATCATGTCTGAACAGTGTTTATAAACATTATGTCAGACGGTTTATTTTTTGACAGCAGCTGCTTTTACAGCAGCTATATTTACACATAAACGCCCGTCATTTTGGCAGACAGAAATTGCAGGCAACTGCGAAAGGGAAGTGGCAGAGGGGCAGAAAGAGATATACTACACACATCCTGTGTACTGTGATTACTTTTTTGGACATGTGTAGTATGACAAGTGTCAAGTGTCTACAGCTAGATAATATGCTATCCACCTAGGAAAATGTTGAAAACATCTAGATTTATTAAGTGTCCATAAGGAAAGGGAGCCCTAAAATGCTGGAAGCACAGTCCATGGAGGGCAGTATATTATACACAGTGTTGCCAAGTGCCCATATATTTACGGGCAGCCCATAAAAATGCCGCCTGGCCCGCCCACCCCCCTAGACGCACACAAGTCCCTGACCAGTGCCACTGGCCATCACTGAGCACACCCTGCCCTGGCTGCAGCCCCCTGGTGAGAGAGTGGCGTGCATACATACAAGCAAACTTGATCTTAGAGTTCCACCACCGGACTCCTGGCCTTCAACATCCATCCACTACTTGACTGGCTGCTATTTATGTGATGGACACAGAAAGGCCTCAGTTACCAGACAAGAATGGCAGTGGTGAGATTGTACAAAATCATTGTATACAATCTGTCTTGGTATCTCCTGTATTCTGTCCACATCCTCTGACCACCTCCGGTATCATGTCCGCATCCTCTGACCACCTCCAGTATCATGTCCGCAGCCTCTGACCGCCTCCTGTATTCTGTCCGCAGCCTCTGACCGCCTCTTGTATTCTGTCCGCAGCTTCTGACTGCCTCCTGTATTCTGTCCACAGCCTCTGACCGCCTCCTGTATTCTGTCTGCAGCCTCTGACCGCCTCCTGTATTCTGTCCGCAGCTTCTGACTGCCTCCTGTATTCTGTCCGCAGCCTCTGACTGCCTCTTGTATTCTGTCCGCAGCTTCTGACTGCCTCCTGTATTCTGTCCACAGCCTCTGACCGCCTCCTGTATTCTGTCTGCAGCCTCTGACCGCCTCCTGTTTTCTGTCCGCAGCTTCTGACTGCCTCCTGTATTCTGTCCACAGCCTCTGACCGCCTCCTGTATCATGTGCACATCCTCTGACTGTCTTCTGTATCATGTCCGCATCCTCTGACCGCCTCCTGTACCCTGTTCTCATCCTCTGACCACATCCTGTACCCTGTTTGCATCTTCTGACCGCCTCCTGAACCCTGTCCGCATCCTCTGACCGTCTCCTGTACCATGTCCGCATCCTCTGACCACCTCCTGTATTCTGTCCGTAGCCTCTGACCACCTCCTGTATCCCGTGCACATCCTCTAACCGCCTCCTGTACCCTGTCCACATCCTCTGACCGCCTCCTGTACCCTGTCCGCATCCTCTGACCGCCTCCTGTACCCTGTCCGCATCCTCTGACCACCTCCTGTACCCTGTCCACATCCTCTGACTGCCTCCTGTATCATGTCTGCATCCTCTGACTGCCTCCTGTACCCTGTCCGCATCCCCTGACCGTCTCCTGTATCCTGTCCCCATCCATTGACTGCCTCCTGTATTCTGTCTGCATCCTCTGACCGCCTCCTGTATCCTGTCTGCATCTGCTGATCGCCTCCTGTATCCTGTATGCAGCCTCTGACTACCTCCTGTATCCTGTCTGCATCTGCTGACTGCCTCCTGTATCCTGTCTGCATCCTCTGACTACCTCCTGTATCCTGTCTGAAGCCTCTGACTACCTCCTGTATCCTGCCTGCAGCCTCTGACCATCTCTTGTATCATGCCTGCAATCTTTGACCATCTCTTGTCTTTTATCATGTCTGCAGTCTCTAAGGAGGAGTCTGGAGAGGAATCAAGAGTGAGAGTGCCACTGGGATGGGGATTACGGGAGGAGTCAGATGTGTGTGGACTGTGGAGAGGAAACTATAGGATAATACCAGAGCCACCAACCTGAAGCCATCTGACTGAGCCCTGCACAGTGCACATGAGAGGAGGTCAGTGACAGCAGTGCCAGGCCAGTCTGAGGTCACTGATATAAGGGGGAGTGAATACAGTAATGTAAGGGGGCACTGATATAAAGGATTCCCCTTACCATAGTGCATTCACTCTGCTGAAGGTGGTCTCTGGTCACCAGAGCCCCCCCCCCACATCAGAGTTCCCAGCATTCCCCTTTACATCAGTGTCTGCAGGATTCCTCCTTACAGTGCAAGGGAGAACTCTGCGGCGGACCCTTATGTAAAGGGAAACTCTGATGTAAAGGGCAGAGCTGCAGACCCTGATGTAAGCGGGAACTCTGATGTAAAGGGGAATGCAGTGGACTCTGATGTAAGGGGGGGCTCTGGTGACCAGAGCCCCTTCCTACATCAGAGCTCCCCCTTTAAACATGATCTGCAGCATTCCCCTTTACGTCAGAGAGCTCACTGTAAGGGGAAAACCTGCAAACTCTGATATATAGGGGAACTCTGTGCTGGCTTGGTTAAATTATTCTGACCATCATGTAAATGGAGAAATATGGTTTTTGACTTTTGTTTAAAATAAATACATTTCTAATAGCACTAGCTACATGTTTATAGTTTAAATATTGATATTTGCACTGTTTAGCACTGAAAACTGCCATTTTAGGTACTTTTTTGCAGTGTCAGTAAATTTCATGATTGCTTGCCAGTAAGAAAATTGGTGCCCTTTGTAAATTTTGGCATCCTGCCAGTAAATTTCACTTTCGGTGGGTTGGCAACACTTATTATACATCTTTTTCTCTTCACATTTGCTATATGGGTGACCCTGTTGTCACCCTCCCGCCTGATATTCTTCAACTGAAAAGGGAAGGAGCTGGATGGAAAATCTGATGCAGGGGCTGTTCAGGTATTCTGGTGCTGGCTATAAGAAAACAATAGATGCAACAGGAAATTTGTCCATCTGATGGGGTGAATGAAAACATTTTAATTTGTCTGGCCAGCTTTACACCATTGTAGCTCACCTTACTTTAATAATTCAACCTCACAGTAGAGGGGTTGGATGCACTTTACTGTAAAGATAATGCAGTCAGCGCCTAGTATGTGCTATTCATAAAAATTAGAAATCCGGCACCACAACTGCTTTTTTACTTTTTCAGAGAAAAAAAATACTTTGGGTCTCCTACGGATACTCATAATGAATTTAATCACTCTTACAGAGGCAAACTTATGCCAGGTATGTAAATGAGCGCCTGTTAGAAGCTGCTGCCTTTGAGGTTAAAGCTGCCTTTCTTTTCTTTCCTATTCATTCTCCCTGCAGTACCTCAGCTCAAAACAGACATCATTAAAACTATTAGAGATAAACCACTGGTGCTGTAATTAATTGGGGTGATGACCTTCCATCACAGTAAAACCTGACTTCTGGTGGACAGAAGAAAGCTCTGCACAGCTACAACCTAGCCAATCACTTCTGTGAGCAATGTCAACTACTCAAAAACAAAACTTAACTTTATACTGAGCTACAGGGAGAAAACAATAAACGTCTTTGAAATGTACATTTTGTACAATTTTTTGTGGCCTTAGGCAAATATATTTCCTCTTTAGTGTAACCTATGCCAACCACATCATTTACTAAAACAAGTGTCTTAAATTTCACCATGTTTCTGTAGAATATGACTGCTAGACAGAAACTTTTCTGTAAACCTGACCCAATCAAATACCAGGGAAGGGTCCAAATTACACCTCCTCAGATATCAGAAATCTTTTTTGGTGCTTTGGCAAGGTTGGAATTTTGTGTCTGGTACTTGTCACAGTTCTCTCTGCAAATATGTTTGAAAGTGCTAGATGTGTGGCTTGAATGGACACCATAGTTATGTGATCTCAACTACCCATAGATGCTGTCTACACCCTCTGATGAGAAAGGAATTACATAACTTAGCCTTTTTTTTTCATAGCAGTTTGTTTTATATTTCGCATATATGTAAAAATATTAATTTTTGGCAATAAAATTAAACAAACCCCCAGAACATTATATTTTTTCTGAAAGCTGAGGCCCTGTAGAATAAAAAGGTGATAGTTGCAAATTTTTGTCTCAAATGATATTTCCACTGTTTATTAAACACAAATTTTCAGGAAAAAATATAATAAAATTAATTTTAGTGCAAAACCACATCATATAATACCCATTTTTGGTTAAAATATAAAAGATGAGGTTGCATCGAGTAAATAGATACCAAACATTCCATGTCTTAAAATTGCGTGCTCCCACAATATCGCCAAAAACGATGGTGCCCAAAAATCCCCATAGGTGACATTTTAAAAAGCCTTTACAGTTCATCAGTTTAGAGTTATCTAGTAGCTCTTGTGCTACAATTATTCTTCTCACTCTGACGTTCGTGGCAATATGTCACACATATAGTGCGACTGTGGTTTACATGTGCATGGACATCTTGGGCTCGTGTTTGCACAGGTGTGCAGGGCTATGGGGGTTTTCGACAATATTTTTTATCTTAATATACTTAATTAGAATCTTATTTTTTTTTACTTTTTTTCTTTTATCCTTAGATTTATTTTTTACTTGATTTCTATCATAAGGGGTTAATAAACCCCTACGTGATAGCAGTAGGCAGGTGACGGGTACTCTTTACGGAGACATTAGGGGTCTAATAGACCCCAATGTCTCCCCTGTCCTTCACACCATCTAACCAAGCACAGATCAGCTTGGTTAGAAGTGTCCCCTGGCTGAGCTGGCCAGGAAAGGGTACATCTAAAAATTGGAAGTAGCATCCCTTCCAGTTTCACTGTTTGCAAGTGAGATTGAGGCATGGATTTGCCTTGGTCTCACTGCAGTCTATCTCCCCCCCACCAGCGGATGTGTTCCCAGGCACCAGTGAGTGCAGGACAGCCACAGGAGGAGGGGAGCCGTCGGCAGGAGGAAGGGTGGCACCGCACTACCGGCTGTGTAAAAGTGATCATCAGCTACGGAGCTGCGGCATCACTTTCACTTTGAAGCCGGTCGCTGGCTGAACAAAACCCACACAGGCTGATGGCTACAACTGCAGCTATCAGCTTGTGATTAAGGGTTCACTCTTTGGGCGTACATAGTACGTCCAAAGAGCTCAATTGGATATTCCTTTTTAACAACGATAATCAAATTTTTAAGGAGTTAAAACAGTTGTAAAGTAAAAGGTTTTTTACCTTTTGCATTCTATGCAGTAAGGTAAAAATTCTTCTGAGTGCCGCTTTCCTGAAAGTTCCCCCTAAATACATACCTGAGCCCAATCTAAATCCAGAGATGTGCAGGAGATCAGAGGCTCTCTCCCTCCTCATTGGCTCAAATCACAACCAGTGAAGAGGGAGCTGTGGGTGGGGCCAAGCCCCACTCCGTGTGTCTTGTGGGCACACAGAGCCAGCTCCGGAGCAAGGACACATTAGTACCGCTTGCTAAGGGGGCACTCAGTGAGGTGGGAGCCAAGTTGCCAGTGGGAAACCCCAGAAGAGGAGGATTGAGGCTGCTCTGTGCAAATCCATTGCACAGAGCCAGTAAGTATGACATGTTTGTTATTCTAACAAAAAAGAAAAAAACTATTTTACAATCACTTTAGATGTCCTTCTGTTCCCTTTTATTTGGGATGATTCTGTGCTTCAAACTATATAAATAAGGAAGCAGGAATGGCTTCATTAAGCTATTATGTGTTAACCCACAGAACAGCTTGTTCTTCTAGTCCCTAGAGTTTTAAATGTTATAGAATAACCTACAAAAGCCAAAATTGGATTGGTACAGTACAGTACATTACTTGACTAGTACTGCTACTATATAAAAATGCTAAGAACCTTTTTTTGCCATAATTCTAGAAATGCCACTCTGAAAAATCCATATTTGTGTCACCTGAAATACATCTAATTTTATATGTCTAGATCATGTTTCCTTAGATAGAAAGGGTTTTGTATCTTAAAGCTAAACTCCAGGTACAAAATATTCCTTTAAAATATATTCTTAAACAGCCATAAAGGATATAAATCCACTTTGGGAGCAGTAATGCCTTTGCAAGCCCAGATATTACATTGTTAATGTAGCGTTCACATCATCACTGTGCGTTACATAGTCTGTGTAGAGAGTAGAGGTGTGGATGAGACCCAGCAGGCCCTCCCACTACAGTCAGCCTGCAGAAAACTACAGCAAATGGAGACAAGCTCTCTGCGTAGAAGCAATGCAGAGGTCCAAGAGAACCCCTGCTAATTTAGTGACAATTCACACTAGTGTGGTGACTTTTCTGCCCTGAAAGATCGCTAGTCACTGTTAGGACACAAAGAAAACAATTGTTTTCTGTGTGCACTATTCACACTGCAGCGCAGCTCTGAACTGCGCTGCAGTGAACTACAATAAAATGTAGACATGCTGAATTTTATCACAGCACACTGTACAACATTGCATGTCGATGTACAGCAACATAGTGCACTGCTGTACAGTTACATGAATAAAGTGTCACTTTTTTGCACTTCAAATAACGTTTGTTAAAAAAAAATTCAAAAAAAGAGATGGACAACCAGGTGGTAGAGTGAGTAGAGGACTTGATGACCTGCGGCCCAGTGAGTTCAGCAGTACCTGTTCTGGGCATGAATGTAATTGAAGGGCTTGGACTTACTAGTCAAATTTCACTCTCCCTCACCTCCCATGCCTCCTGGTACCGAGTCGCTCTGCGGATGAGAGAACCCTTAGGAGGAGGGAGAGATTGTGCCTTTATTGTGGCCAGGAAGGTCACTTTTTAAAGTCTTGTCTTACCCATCCAGGGAACGTCCAAACCTTGAGGTCCTATCACGGACAGACCTTAGGTGGCGTTGTTTCGTCCCCAGTAGGGATGAGCCGAACACCCCCCGATTCGGTTCGCACCAGAACATGCGAACGGACTGAAAATTTGCATGAACGTTAGAACCCCATTGACGTCTATGGGACTCGAAAGTTCAAAATCAAAAGTGCTCATTTTAAAGGCTAATTTGCATGGTATTGTCCTAAAAAGGGTTTGGGGACCCGGGTCCTGCCCCAGGGGACATGTATCAATGCAAAAAAGACTTTTAAAAACGGCCGTTTTTTCGGGAGCAGTGATTTTAATGACGCTTAAAGTAAAAAAAAAAATAAAATAAAATATTCCTTTAAATATCGTACCTGGGGGGTGTCCATAGTATGCCTGTAAAGTGGCGCGTGTTTCCCGTGCTTAAAACAGTCCCTGCACAAAATGTTATTTTTAAAGCAAAAAAAGTAATTTAAAACTGCTTGCGGCTTTAATGTAATGTCGGGTCCTGGCAATATGGATGAAAATCAGTGAGACAAATGGCATGGGTACCCCCCAGTCCATTACCAGGCCCTTTGGGTCTTGTATGGATATTAAGGGGAACCCCGCACCCAAATTAAAAAAAAGAAAACAGCAGTATACAGGCTCTGTACTCTGAACAGCAGTATACAGGTGGTGCAAACAAGACAGGGACTGTAGGTTTGTTGTTAAGTAGAATCTGTTTGTAATTTTGAACTGGTACATTTTTTACATGTTTACATGGCTCCAGCCAAAAAATCTATTTTAAGCTTTTTGGAAAACATAGGGAAGGGTTATCACCCCTGTGACTATTGTTTTGCTGTCTGTGCTCCTCTTCAGAAGATTTCACCTCACTTTTTTTCCTAATGACAAACGTTTTTTTGTGAAACAAGGATTGGTGATAAAGCATCAGTGGAAAGGAGAAATGTTTTTCCCATATTAACCCTTACAGGAGAGAATTTCCCTTCCTAGGGGTAGATTTCATCTCACTTCCTGTTGTCTCCTTCCGTTTGCAAGTAGGAGTCGTTTGTAAGTTGGATGTTTGAAAGTAGGGGCCTGCCCTATATACTCAGCAGAAATTTGGGCTTTAGGTGTTGTTGTGGCCACAACACTGTAAGCCCTCACAGGGCCCTGCTGTGAAATATTAGATCAAGAATTGTAATTACATGCCCCTGTTGAACAGGGGCCGAAAAATTGGGCCTTTGGTGGTGGTGGTGGTGGTGGTGCTGGTGCCACAACACTGTAAGTCCTCACTCGCTCTTGGTGGGCGCAGAAATGGGCCCTGCTGTGAAATATTAGGTCAAGAATTGTAATTACATGCCCCTTTTGAACAGGGGCTGAAAAATTGGGCCTTGGGCATGGGTGCCACAACACTGCAACCCTACACAGATACTCTAGTTGGAACGCAGGAACGAGCCCTGCTGCAAAGAATTGCATCAAAAATTGTAATTACACGCCCCTGCTAAACAGGGGCTGAAAAATTGGGCCTTAGGCACTGGTGCTGGTGCCACAACACTGCAACCCCTGACAGATACTCTAGTTGGAATGCAGAAACGAGCCCTGCTGCAAAGTATTGCATCAAAAATTGTAATTACACGCCCGTGCTAAACAGGGGCTGAAAAATTAGGCCTTAGACACTGGTGCTGGTGCCACAACACTGCAACCCCTCACAGATACTCTAGTTGGAACGCAGGAACGAGCCCTGCTGCAAAGAATTGCATCAAAAATTGTAATTACACGCCCCTGCTAAACAGGGGCTGAAAAATTGGGCCTTAGGCACTGGTGCTGGTGCCACAACACTGCAACCCCTCACAGATACTCTAGTTGGAACGCAGGAACGAGCCCTGCTGTAAAGTATTGCATCAAAAATTGTAATTACACGCCCCTGTTAAACAGGGGCTGAAAAATTGGGCCTTAGGCACTGGTGCCACAACACTGCAACCCCTCACAGATACTCTAGTTGGAATGCAGAAACGAGCCCTGCTGTAAAGTATTGCATCAAAATTTGTAATTACACATCCGTGCTAAACAGGGGCTGAAAAATTAGGCCTTAGGCACTGGTGCTGGTGCCACAACACTGCAACCCCTCACAGATACTCTAGTTGGAACGCAGGAACGAGCCCTGCTGCAAAGAATTGCATCAAAAATTGTAATTACACGCCCCTGCTAAACAGGGGCTGAAAAATTGGGCCTTAGGCACTGGTGCTGGTGCCACAACACTGCAACCCCTCACAGATACTCTAGTTGGAACGCAGGAACGAGCCCTGCTGTAAAGTATTGCATCAAAAATTGTAATTACACGCCCCTGTTAAACAGGGGCTGAAAAATTGGGCCTTAGGCACTGGTGCCACAACACTGCAACCCCTCACAGATACTCTAGTTGGAACGCAGAAACGAGCCCTGCTGTAAAGTATTGCATCAAAATTTGTAATTACACATCCGTGCTAAACAGGGGCTGAAAAATTAGGCCTTAGGCACTGGTGCTGGTGCCACAACACTGCAACCCCTCACAGATACTCTAGTTGGAACGCAGGAACGAGCCCTGCTGCAAAGAATTGCATCAAAAATTGTAATTACACGCCCCTGTTAAACAGGGGCTAAAAAATTGGGCCTTAGGCACTGGTGGCAGCGCCCAGAACCAAAAAGGTTCTTACAATCTATCAGTGTGATCACTGAGGAGGAAGAGGATAATTACTCAGGATATTCACTCAGCATCAGCATAGGCAGTCTTTGAAGGGATCTGAGATTTCCAAAAAAATTGTTTGGTTTCATCAGCATCAGGTGCTTGGTAGCTGGTGGTGATCCAAGACTGATTCATTTTTATGAAGGTCAGTCGATCGACCGAGTCGGTGGACAGACGCACCCTGTGATCGGTTACGAAGCTTCCAGCAGCACTGAATGTGCGTTCCGAAAGAACGCTGGATGCAGAACAGGCCAGAAGCTCAATTGCATACTGTGCAAGCTCTGGCCAGTGATCCATCCTCAAGACCCAGTAACCCAGAGGATTTTCGGTGGGAAAGGTGTCCAAGTCAGATCTTGCCCCTAGGTATTCCTGTACCATGTAAAACAGACGCTGGCGATGGTTGCTGGAACCGATCATACTTTGGGGCTGCGGACTAAAAAATTGTCTGAAGGCATCAGTCAGACGGCCACTTTCTCCACCGCTCCTTCTTTGAGTGACTGAAGCCTCAGCAAAACGTTGTCCAGAAACAGGAGTTTGTAACCTCCCAGTCTCTGGGAACGCATTGCACAGACCTTTCTGCAAGGCCTCCCGAAGATGTTTCATCCTCTGCTCCCTCTGCGACGGCAAGATAAGGTCCGCAACCTTACCCTTGTAACGTGGATCAAGGAGGGTTGCCAGCCAGTACTGGTCCTTCTCCTTGATACCACGAATAGGAGGATCCTTACGCAGGCTTTGCAGGATCAGGGAGGCTATGCAGCGTAGGTTTGCTGAGGCATTCGCTCCGGAGTCCTCTGGGTCACTAAGGACAGCATGGTCCGCAGCCACCTCCTCCCAGCCACGTACAAGTCCATGTGTTGCTTGGGACTGATCCCTTAAAGACTGCTGCTGATGCTGAGTGCCAGGCTTCACCTCCATACTGACACAATCCTCCTCGTCCTCTTCCTGTGTGATCAGCGGGCACGCAGGAACACTGTCTGGATAAAGGGGGCCTTGAGAGCTAAGGAAGTCCTCCTCTTCCTGCCTCTGTTCTGCCTCAAGTGCCCTGTCCATTATTCCACGTAGCGTGTGCTCCAACAGGTGGACAAGGGGGACAGTGTCACTGATGCATGCACTGTCACTGCTCACCATCCTCGTGGCCTCCTCAAATGGTGACAGGACAGTGCATGCATCCCTGATCATGGCCCACTGGCGTGGGGAAAAAAACAAGGTCCCCGGACCCTGTCCTGGTGCCATAGTCGCACAGGTACCCATTGATGGCCCTCTGCTGCGTGTGCAGCCGCTGCAGCATGGCCAACGTTGAGTTCCACGTGGTGGGCATGTCACAGATTAGGCGGTTCTTGGGCAGGTTAAACTCCTTTTGGAGGTCTGCTAGCCGAGCACTGGCATTATATGACCGGCGGAAATGCACACAGACTTTCCTGGCCTGCCTCAGGACATCCTGTAAGCCCGGGTACCTGCCCAAGAACCGCTGCACCACCAAGTTAAGGACGTGAGCCAAACAGGGCACATGGGTCATTTGTCCCTGTCGGAGGGCAGAGAGGAGGTTGGTGCCATTATCGCAAACCACCATTCCTGCCTTAAGTTGGCGTGGCATCAACCACCTCTGAACCTGCCCCTGCAGATCTGACAGAACCCCTGCCCCAGTGTGGCTCCTGTCCCCCAAGCACACCAGCTCAAGCACCGCATGGCATCTTTTGGCCTGCATACTTGCGTAGCCCCTTGAACGGCTATGGAGCACCACTGGTTCCGAGGACAAAGCACAGGAAGATGCCATGGAGGAAGAAGAAGAGGAGGGGGTGGAGGAGAGAGGTGTGTCACAATCATTAGTAGTGGCATTTTGGAGGCGTGATGGCGGAACAACCTCCAACACTACTGCACCTTGTCCTGCATCCTTCCCAGCTGCCAGCAGAGTCACCCAATGCGCGGTGAAACTTAGGTAACGTCCCTGTCCATGCCTGCTGGACCATGAGTCAGCAGTAATATACACCTTACCGCTGACCGCCCTGTCCAGCGAGGCATGGACATTGCCTTCCACATGCCGGTAGAGAGCCGGAATCGCCTTTCGTGAGAAAAAGTGGCGTTTGGGTACTTGCCACTGAGGAACCGCACATTCCACAAACTCACGGAAGGGGGCAGAGTCTACCAACTGAAAAGGCAGCAGTTGAAGTGCTAGCAATTTTGCCAAGCTAGCATTCAACCACTGGGCATGTGGATGGCTGGGAGCGAACTTCTTTCGGCGGTGCAGCAGCTGGGGCAGGGAAATTTGCCTGGTACAATCTGACGTCAGTGTACTGAAAGCAGATTGCCCACAAGTACTTGGCTGTGACACACCTAATTCTACACCTTCATTCCTCTCAGTGCAGGTCTCAGAGAGGACTGAAGGTATAGTGGGGTTGGAGATCTCAGCTGATGAGGAGCAAGGAGAGGTCCTCTTTGTTCTTTGGTGTGGGTCTTTTACATACGCTTGCCAACGAACTGCATGGCAGGTCAACATATGTCTGGTCAAGCATGTGGTGCCCAAGCGGGAGATGTTTTGGCCACGCGAGATACGCTTGAGACATATGTTGCAAATAGCAGCGGTGCGATCTGATGCACTCGTCTCAAAAAAGGCCCACACCAAAGAACTTTTGGAATAACGTGCAGAGACAGCAGCGCCCTGCACATGCGGAGCTTTGGGGTGTGATGCAGTCAGTGTTCTGCCCTTGGACTGGCCCCTGGAAGGCATCCTGCCTCGTTGGTGATGTGCCTCCTCCTCCTCTCTCCTATCAGGCACCCACATTGAGTCAGTGTCCTCATCATCCCCTCTCTCCTCATCACTGGAGCAAACCTGGCAGTATGCTGCAGCAGGGGGAGCATGACTGCCAGATTGCTGTCCTTCTTGGGCACCCCCTCTGTCCGTGCTCACGTTACTGCCTTCATCTAGCTCAGTATCATCATCAGAGCCTTCTAAATACTGGGCATCCTCCTGGAACATGTACCCAACACTGTGGTCAAACAGTTCGAGGGACTCCTCAGGAGGACATGGTGGGGATAGGGAAGGAGTCACTGATGCCATTGAGCCGAGGGAAGAGGCCGCGTTGGCAGCTGCTTTGCCAGACAAAGTACCTTGAGCATGGGTGAGAGAGGATGAGGAGGATGAGGACGGCTTGGTCATCCACTCAACCAAGTCTTCCGCATGTTGCGGGTCAACACGGCCAGCTGCCGAAAAAAAGGCAAAGCGTGCCCCACGGCCACGTGCTGATGAGGATGCACCGTCTCCAAGACCAGCACTGTTGCCTCTAGACACAGAGCCTGCTTGCCCTCTTTTATTGGCTTGTGACTGTCTGCCTCTCCTTGTTGGCCTTCCAGACATACTAATGGCCTGTAGCTGCACTAAGCTGGGATATATATATATATATATATATATATATACTGATACTGCAGCTAGCAAAATCAACTGCCTGCCTGTAGTATGAGAACACCACCAACCTTCTACAGGTAGCTTTGGCTGAACACTGTGCAGAGCTCGCAAAAAACTAACGTGTAGCTTATTTAGCTGCCTCCGGTAGTGATAGGATCAGGAAAACACCACCAACCTTCTACAGGTAGCTTTAGGTGAACACTGTGCAGAGCTCGCAAAAAACTAACTTGTAGCTTATTTAGCTGCCTGCGGTAGTGATAGGATCAGGAAAACACCAACAACCTTTTACAGGTAGCTTTAGCTGAACACTGTGCAGAGCTCGCACTACACTAACTGGTAGTTTTAGCTGAACACTATGAGGAGGATGTACTATACTAACTTGTAGTTTTAGCTGAACACTGTTCAGAGGATGCACTACATTAACTTGTAGCTTTAGCTGAACACTGTGCAGAGGTTGCACTACACTAACTTGTAGTTTTAGCTAAACACTGTTCAGAGGACGCAAAAAACTAACTTGCAGCTTATTTAGCTGCCTGCGGTAGTGATAGGATCAGGAAAACACCACCAACCTTCTACAGGTAGCTTTAGCTGAACACTGTGCAGACCTCGCAAAAAACTAACTTGTAGCTTATTTAGCTGCCTGTGGTAGTGATAGGATCAGGAAAACACCACCAACCTTCTACAGGTAGCTTTAGGTGAACACTGTGCAAAGCTCGCAAAAAACTAACTTGTAGCTTATTTAGCTGCCTGCGGTAGTGATAGAATCAGGAAAACACCACCAACCTTCTACAGGTAGCTTTAGCTGAACACTGTGCAGAGCTCGCAAAAAAATAACTTATAGCTTATTTAGCTGCATGCGGTAGTGATAGGATCAGGAAAACACCACCAACCTTCTACAGGTAGCTTTAGCTGAACACTGTGCAGACCTCGCAAAAAACTAACTTGAAGCTTATTTAGCTGCCTGTGGTAGTGATAGGATCAGGAAAACACCACCAACCTTCTACAGGTAGCTTTAGGTGAACACTGTGCAAAGCTCGCAAAAAAATAACTTGTAGCTTATTTAGCTGCCTGCGGTAGTGATAGGATCAGGAAAACACCACCAACCTTCTACAGGTAGCCTTAGCTGAACACTGTGCAGAGCTCGCAAAAAAATAACTTATAGCTTATTTAGCTGCATGCGGTAGTTATAGGATCAGGAAAACACCACCAACCTTCTACAGGTAGCTTTAGGTGAACACTGTGCAGAGCTAGCAAAAACTAACTTGTAGCTTATTTAGCTGCCTGCGGTAGTGATAGGATCAGGAAAACACCACCAACCTTCTACAGGTAGCTTTAGGTGAACACTGTGCAGAGCTCGCAAAAAAATAACTTGTAGCTTATTTAGCTGCCTGCGGTAGTGATAGGATCAGGAAAACACCACCAACCTTCTACATGTAGCTTTAGCTGAACACTGTGCAGAGCTCGCACTACACTAACTTGTAGCTTTAGCTGAACACTGTGCAGAGGTCGCACTACACTAACTTGTAGTTTTAGCTGAACACTGTTCAGAGGATGCACTACATTAACTTGTAGCTTTAGCTGAACACTGTGCAGAGGTTGCACTACACTAACTTGTAGTTTTAGCTAAACACTGTTCAGAGGACGCAAAAAACTAACTTGTAGCTTATTTAGCTGCCTGCTGTAGTGATAGGATCAGGAAAACACCACCAACCTTCTACAGGTAGCTTTAGCTGAACACTGTGCAGACCTCGCAAAAAACTAACTTGTAGCTTATTTAGCTGCCTGTGGTAGTGATAGGATCAGGAATACACCACCAACCTTCTACAGGTAGCTTTAGGTGAACACTGTGCAAAGCTCGCAAAAAACTAACCTGTAGCTTATTTAGCTGCCTGCGGTAGTGATAGGATCAGGAAAAAACCACCAACCTTCTACAGGTAGCTTTAGCTGAACACTGTGCAGAGCTCGCAAAAAAATAACTTATAGCTTATTTAGCTGCATGCGGTAGTGATAGGATCAGGAAAACACCACCAACCTTCTACAGGTAGCTTTAGGTGAACACTGTGCAGAGCTAGCAAAAAACTAACTTGTAGCTTATTTAGCTGCCTGCGGTAGTGATAGGATCAGGAAAACACCACCAACCTTCTACAGGTAGCTTTAGGTGAACACTGTGCAGAGCTCACAAAAAAATAACTTGTAGCTTATTTAGCTGCCTGCGGTAGTAATAGGATCAGGAAAACACCACCAACCTTCTACAGGTAGGTTTAGCTGAACACTGTGCAGAGCTCGCACTACACTAACTTGTAGCTTTAGCTGAACACTGTGCAGAGCTCGCAAAAAACTAACTTGTAGCTTATTTAGCTGCCTGCGGTAGTGATAGGATCAGGAAAACACCACCAACCTTCTACAGGTAGCTTTAGCTGAACACTGTGCAGAGCTCGCAAAAAAATAACTTGTAGCTTATTTAGCTGCATGCGGTAGTGATAGGATCAGGAAAACACCACCAACCTTCTACAGGTAGCTTTAGCTGAACACTGTGCAGAGCTAGCAAAAAATTAACTTGTATCTTATTTAGCTGCCGGCGGTAGTCATAGGATCAGGAAAACACCACCAACCTTCTACAGGTAGCTTTAGGTGAACACTGTGCAGAGCTCGCAAAAAAACTAACTTGTAGCTTATTTAGCTGACTGCAGTAGTGATAGGATCAGGAAAACACCACCAACCTTCTACAGGTAGCTTTAGGTGAACACTGTGCAGAGCTTGCAAAAAAATAACTTGTAGCTTATTTAGCTGCCTGCGGTAGTGATAGGATCAGGAAAACACCACCAACCTTCTACAGGTAGCTTTAGGTGAACACTGTGCAGAGCTCGCAAAAAACTAACTTGTAGCTTATTTAGCTTCCTGCGGTAGTGATAGGATCAGTAAAACACCATCAACCTTTTACAGGTAGCTTTAGCTGAATACTGTGCAGAGCTCGCACTACACTAACTTGTAGTTTTAGCTGAACACTATGAGGAGGACGCACTATACTAACTTGTAGCTTTAGCTGAACACTGTTTAGATGACGCACTACACTAACTTGTAGCTTTAGCTGAACACTGTGCAGAGGTTGCACTACACTAACTTGTAGTTTTAGCTGAACACTGTGAGGAGGACGCACTACACTAACTTGTAGCTTTAGCTCAACACTGTGCAGAGGTCGCACTACACTAACTTGTAGTTTTAGCTGAACACTGTTCAGAGGATGCACTACACTAACTTGTAGCTTTAGCTGAACACTGTGCAGAGGTAGCACTACACTAACTTGTAGTTTTAGCTGAACACTGTTCAGAGGACGCACTACACTAACTTGTAGCTTTAGCTGAACACTGTGCACTACACTAACTTGTAGTTTTAGCTGAACACTGTGAGGAGGACGCACTACAATAACTTGTAGCTTATTTAGCTGCCTGCGGTAGTGATAGGATCAGGAAAACACCACCAACCTTCTACAGGTAGCTTTAGGTGAACACTGTGCAGAGCTCGCAAAAAACTAACTTGTAGCTTATTTAGCTGCCTGTGGTAGTGATAGGATCAGGAAAACACCACCAACCTTCTACAGGTAGCTTTAGCTGAACACTGTGCAGAGCTCGCAAAAAAATAACTTGTAGCTTATTTAGCTGCCTGCGGTAGTGATAGGATCAGTAAAACACCACCAACCTTCTACAGGTAGCTTTAGGTGAACACTGTGCAGAGCTCGCACTACACTAACTTGTAGTTTTAGCTGAACACTGTGAGGAGGATGCACTACACTAACTTGTAGCTTTAGCTGAACACTGTTCAGAGGACGCACTACACTAACTTGTAGCTTTAGCTGAACACTGTGCAGAGGTCGCACTACACTAACTTGTAGCTTTAGCTGAACACTGTGCAGAGGTCACACTAAACTAACTTGTAGCTTTAGCTGAACACTGTGAAGAGGACACACTACACTAACTTGTAGATTTAGCTGAACACTGCGCAGAGGTCACACTAAACTAACTAGTAGCTTTAACTGAACACTGTGAGCAGGACGCACTACACTAACTGTAAATAGTCTAGCTGCCTGACTGTGGTACTACTAGGATCAAAAGAACACCAGCAATTTTCTTCAGGTAGCTGTAAATACTGTAACAAGACAAGCCTGCCTGTCAGTAGGAAGATAACAGGAACGGATCTAGCTAAACTGAATACAGTGTATATATATATATATATATATATATATATATATATATATATATATATATATATATACAACACTTGGGATGCATATATATACACAATACACTGTAAGTGCAGCTAACTCACTGACTGTCCTGCCTAATCTATCTAACTTAAATCAAATGACACTGTCTCTCTGTCTATCTCTTTCAACGCCGGAACAGACACTACACAGGGCCGCCGTGCAGGCGGCCTTATATAGTGTGTGGCGTGTACTAAATCCCCTGAGCCATAATTGGCCAAAGCCTCCTTGGCTTTGGCCAATTACGGCTCTCTGTTCAGACGGCGCTGTGATTGGCCAAGCATGCGGGTCATAGTGCATGCTTGGCCAATCATCAGCCAGCAATGCACTGCGATGCCGCAGTAAATTATGGGCTGTGATGCGCCACACGAATTTGGCGCAAATGACCCATATCGTTCGCAATTCGGCGAACCGGTGAACAGACGATATTTGAGTCGAACATGGGTTCGACTCGAACACGAAGCTCATCCCTAGTCCCCAGTTATCCAGAAGGATAAGCCCCTGGTTTTGGTTACCCTTTCTTGTGCTGAGTCGTCTGTCGAGATACAGGCTCTAATCAACAGGCTACAGGCCTGTTCATTGATGCTGCCTTTGTATCGAAGCACTCAATTCCATTGCAGCTGTCTGACACTCCACTTACCATTGAGGCTCTTGACGGGAGACCTCTACAGCCTGCCTGACTCATGAGACTGTTCCGTTGTCCATGGCCGTAGAGGCTCTTCACCATGAGATAATCTAATTCCAAGTTATTTCCTCATTTAAGTTTCCACTAGTTATTGGTTATTCTTGGTTACAGAGGCACAACCCCTCTTTTGATTGGTTCCATGCTGAGGTTCTCTCCTGGTCGCCACAATGCAGTAAGACATGCTTCCAGAAAGTAGCCAAGATCCTGTGCACTTCTCTCTCCTCCCTACTGGAGAAGTACCGTGATTTGAGTGATGTATTTGACAAAGGTCAAGCCAGTAGTTTGCCTCCACACCGGTCGTATGATTGTGCATATGACCTTCAACCTGGTGCCATACCCCCTCGTGGCTGGGTTTATCATTTGTCGGTCTTGGAGGATAAGGCCATGATGGAGTATGTTGCAGACGCACTTTCTCGAGGTTTCATCCGCAAATCCTCATCTCCTGTTGGTGCTGGTTTCTTCTTTGTGAAGAAGAAGAGTGGTGAACTGAGACCTTGTATTGATTATAGGTGTCTTAACCTATTTCCGTCGATTATGGAGTTATTTGACCGCCTCAAGGGAGCGACGGTTTTCATTAAGCTTGATTTGAGAGGGGCATACAATCTCGTGAGGATTAAGGAGAGCGGCGAGTGGAAAACTGCATTCAATACCAGAACAGGCCATTATGAGTAATGCCTTTTGGCCTTTTTAACGGCAGTTTTCCAGGAATTTATTAACGTTGTCCTTCGAGATTTGTTGCAGTTATGTGTAGTGGTTTATCTCAACGATATCCTCATATTTTTCAAATACCTGGAGAGCAGCCACACAGAGGTCTGTCTTGTGCTTCAGAAACTAAGAGAGAACAATCTCTATTGTAAATTGGAGAAGTATGAATTCCATTCTGAACAGGTTAAATTCCTGGGTTATGTCATTTTCACTACGGTTTTTCGATGGACCAAGAGAAACTTTGCGCAGTCCCACAGTGGCCCAGACCCGTTGGATTACGTCCTCTGTAGCATCTTCTTGGCTTTGCCAACTATTATCGGAAGTTTATTCGTAACTTCTCGTCTCTGGTCAAGCCCCTGACTGATATGACCAGAAAGGACGGGAACCAGTGTTGGTCTCTGGAGTCCATTAAGGCCTTTGAGAGTCTCAAGGCTGCCTTTGTTTCTGCTCCTGTGTTGGCACATCCTGATCCTATGTTACCTTTTATCCTTGAGGTTGTTGCTTCTGAGATTGGAGTTGGCACCCTTCTGTCTCAATGTCCTACCTCTGAGAGCGTTATGCATCCTTTGCATCCTTGTGGCTACTTTTCCAAGAAATTGTCACCTGCGGAGTGCAATCACGAGATTGGTGGCAGAGAGCTGTTAGCGATTATTTTAGCGCTGAAAGAATGGAGACATCTCCTCGAAGGTACCACTGTGCCTGTTCTCATTCTTACTGACCATAAAAATCTCACATTCTTGTCTGAGGCTAAACGCCTCTCTCCCAGAAGGGCGCAATGGGCTCTTATCATGTCTAGTTTCAATTACATTGTCTCATTCTTACCCGGTACTATGAATGTAAGGGCTGACGCTTTGTCATGACAATTTTCCTCCACTTCCAAGATGGAGTCGGTTCCGGTTCCTGTGATTCCTCCTGATTGAATTCTGGCCACAGTTTGCACCAGTCTCACTTCTCCTTTGGGTGACAAAGTTCTTGCTGCTCAGGTTCATGCTCCTCCTGAGAAACCTTGTGACCACTGCTTTGTCCAAGAGAATCTCCATACTGCCGTGCTCCAGACTTACCATTCTCCGAAGGCTGTTGGCCACCCTGGGAAGAATCAACTCTTTTGGGATATTTCCCAACAATTCTGGTGGCCTAGTCTACGTGCTGATATAACTACCTTCGTAGCTGCCTGTTCCATGTGTGCTCAGAGTGAGACTCCATGACACCTTCCAGTGGGCCTCCTACAACCCATACCCAATGAAGAGAGGCCTTGGACCCACCTGTCTATGGATTTCATTGTGAAGTTACCCAACTCCCAGGGCAACACAGTTTTCCTTATGGTGGTTGACCGGTTCTCAAAAATGTCTCATTGTATTCCACTTAAGAAGTTGCCCACTTCTAAGGAACTGGCTTCCATTTTTGCTTGGGAGATCTTTCGCTTACATGGGCTACCCAAGCTGATTGTCTCAGACAGGGGTAGTCAGTTTGTGTCCCAGTTCTGGCGAGCCTTTTGTGCAGTTAGGAATTCAGCTTGCATTCTCCTCTGCGTATCACCTGCAGTCTATAGGGGCCGCAGAATGAGCCAATCAGTACTTGGAGCAATTACTATGTTTCTATATTTCTAACTATCATAACAGCTAAATGGGAAAAAAATGCAACGCTAAGAAGTATTAGGAAGTTAGGGTGTAGTGAAACAATTAAGTAAGAGATGCTGTAGTGAACAGTAAAGCATATGTGCAAAAACCATAAGTGAAATGAAATGAACAAACACAGTATAAAGTGTCCACATATGGTAAATGGATGATTTGGTATGGACCAAAAAATGATGTGAAACTAGAAAATAAAGTCAATGGTGCACGGTGTGGATCTGTGACTGAGTCAACAACGGGGTACAGAACTTCCGTAGCTGTAAACCAACATCTCGATATGGGGCATCAGAATGAAAACATCAGGAAGTAAGATAAGATGGGTACTCTTACCAGATGACGTGGACTCCACTGTCATATGACATGGAGTCAATGGTGCATGGAGCCAAACCTAGGCTGGAAAACGATATCCGGAACGGTGGAACCTCTGTCTCACTTCTCGACTTCTCTGGTGGGGTGAAGAAACATCAGGAAGGGCCGCCAACTGGATATCAGCCAATAGACCTCAAGGATGTGTTCCAAGGAGAAGCCGGGGACAGATTTGATCCAGACTCCGTGATGGAAGTAGGGCTACTGGAAGGCAGTTTCTTGCATGGGGATAATATGCAAATAAAAAATAAAAAGCTTCTGCATAGTGCAGGTAATGCCCCTGTTGAAGACCCCCTTGGTCGAAACGCGTCAGACGATCTCTCCTTCCTTACGCTGCTTAGATTTTATTTTAATTGTGATCACTTTTATCCATTTTTTGTATGGTATTTTTAGAAATAAAAATCCCTGGTTTACCTGCACTATGCAGAAGCTTTTTATTTATTTATTTTATCCATGTTGCCTGACTCATTTGTTCTGCAGAGTATTCCTGCATTAGAGGAACATCTCTGTGGTCTTCGTTCCACTTGGGCACAACTCCAGGAGGCTTTGCGACATTCTAATGATAGGTACAGACTCCATGCTGACCGCAGACGCCTGCCTGCGCCTTCCTACCAGGTTGGGGACAGGGTCTGGGTTTCATCTCGCAACCTCTGACTTGGTGTTCCCTCTCTGATGTTCGCACCTCGGTTTATTGGGCCTTTCTGTATCCTTCCCAGGATTAACCCAGTGGCTTATGCATTAGACCTTCCTTCTAATATGCGTATCTCAAATGTATTTCATGTCTCCTTATTGAAACCTTTGGTCTGCAACCACTTTACCACCTCGGTGCCTTGTCCTCCCCCTGTACAGGTTGAGAACCATGAGGAGTATGAAGTACGGTCCATTGTTGACTCACGTAGGTTCCGTGGGTGCATACAGTACCTGGTTCATTAGAAAGAGTACAGTCCAGAGGAACGCTCTTGGGTATCATCCTTGAACGTACATGCCCCTGTCCTCCTCCATGATTTCCATAGACATTTTCCCCCTCAAGCCTGGTGGTCCTCCGAGGGGAAGGGGTAATTGAGGAGGGGGTACTGTCAGGGCTGGGCTCAGCCCTTCCTTCTCTGAGCTGGCTGCTCAGCTGTCGGCTAATTGCCAGCTCCTATCTCTCCACAGTGACTCACCTGTTGATGATATCCTGCTTGTCAGTCCTGCCTACTTAAAGAGGAGCTCCACCTTAAACAAAAAATATTAAAAGCCAGCAGCTACAAATACTGCAGCTGCTGACTTTTAATAAATGGACACTTACCTGTCCCAGGGTCCAGTGTCCGGAAGCCGAAGCCGATCGATCGCTCGTCTCTCGGCTGCCCCCACCGCCATCCTCTGTCAGGGAATGAGGAAGTGAAGCGTTGCGGCTTCACTGCCCGGTTCCCTACTGCGCATGCGCGAGTCGCGCTGTGCGTTTACACTGGTCCCCGTTGTGTTGTGGGAACTGTGTGTTTCCCACAACACAACGGGGGGCGGGTACTTGCAGCTAGCTGCGGCTAGCTATTTCCGGAAGTGGGTGAAGATACCTGTATTATACAGGTATCTGCACCCCCCTCCCCCCTGAAAGGTGCCAATTGAGGCACCGGAGGGGGGGGAGGAATCCGATGAGCGGAACTTCCACTTTAGGGTGGAACTCCACTTTAAACCATCCAGCCCAGATGATCTCTGCCTTTGCCTTGGTCACATCTCTAGAGACGCTCTCCTGTGTTCCTGTTAAAGACTTGCTTGGCTGACATTCCTTCTGGCTCCAGATCCTGCCTGCTGTTCTACTACGCTCATCTCTGGCTCCCTGACGTTTTGGCTTGTCTGACTATCCGTTCTAGTTCCTAAACTCTGGCTATGTTTTGACTACGTTTACTCTGTTTACCTTTTTTTATTATTATTAAACAAGTGAGATTTAACTGTACTTTTGTCTCAGTGTGATTCATGGTTTCTGACACCAATATGATCTGACCTCCCATAATTACTATTTATGTACTTAAATAACTTCTTGAGATTTTTTTTTACTCTCCTCCGCTATGTGACTTTCATGTTCTATCTTAGCCACCCTGATTGCACCCTTACATTTCTTGCTGCATTCTTTGTAAAGTTGGAATGCTGATGATGATCCCTTAGCCTTGTATTTTTTTGAGGGCCTTCTCCTTTGCTTTTATATGCACTCTTACAGTGGAGTTAAGCCACCCAGGACTTTTATTAGCTCTTTTAAATGTATTTCCCATTGGGATGCACTGGCTAATACCCTTATTTAATATGTTCTTAAAGCATACCTATTTTTCCTCCGTGTTCTTTGTTCCTAAGATTTTATCCTATTTAGTATCTTCTAGCAAGGATCGTAAGTTTAAGGAATTTGGCTCTTTTGAAATTCAGTGTCTTTGCCTTCCCCTTATGTTACCTATTTGTGTGATTTATACTGAAACTAATTGACCTGTGATCGCTGTTTCCTAAATTACCCCGCATTTCCACATCCGTGATCAGGTCTATATTGTTGATAATCAGTAGGTCTAGTAACGCTTTGTTTTTAGTTAGTGCGTTTACCATCTGACCCATGAACTTGTTCTGCAAGACATTTAGGAACTAGCGAGCCTTAGATGAATGCGCAGTTCGTTCCACCCACTCTATGTCTGGATAATTAAAATCCCCCAATATAATAACACTTCCCATTCTTGCCGCTAATCCAAATTGTGGTTGGAGGTCAGCCTCCTCCCTCTGGTTAGGGGGCCTATAGCATACTCCCAGTATTACTTTCCCCTTAGTTTCCTCCCTTTGTAGCTCTACCCATAAGGATTCCACCTCCTCCCTTGCTCTATTAGTGATGTCGTCTCTCACATCCACTTGTACATAATTTTTGATATACAGGCATACCCCTCTATCCCTGTGATATAGGGAATACCCTTGAACGGTTGGCAGCCAATCATGAAAGCTGTTTAACCAAGTCTCTAAAATTCCTACAAAATCTAAATCCTCCTCGTACAACAGTAGCTCTAGTTCTCCCATCTTGTCCGCCAGACTCCTGGCATTGGTGAATATGCCACGTAGTTTAGGCCGGTTGCATACTATCCCCCTTATTGGTTGTTCTGAGGTTGCAAATAGGACTTGTTACTGTACTTACCTCAGGTTGAGGTGCTTTAGTCAACCTACCACTAATGCCCCTAATACTACCCTCTGGAATTAGTTCCGCGCTGACTATCTCTACCTCTGGACCCTCCCCCCCATCGCCTAGTTTTACCATACCCAAGTTTACACTACCCCTCTTAGCCAGCTGCTTAGTGGCCATACCACTCAAAAGAAAGGTGGGCTATCACTCTCCATCCAATCCTAATTGCAAAGTCCCCAACAACAGGCCTTTGAAACTCTCAAACAGAAACTGACTTTGGCACCTCTACTGGCCTATGTGGAATGCTCAAAGCCCTTCCTTGTGTATACGGATGGGAGTTTACAGGGCCTGGGAGCATGTCAGAGAAATAGCAGGAGCTGGACTTGCCAGTATTGGAATGTTCCCGTGCACCTGCGTGGCAGAATAACGTTCCGGCACATGCAGGTGCACGATACAGTGGGACGGTGCACACGGGTGCACGATACAGCTTGACGGCATGGGAGCGTGTGCATTGAGGCGCCCATTAACATGACACCCCCTTGCTGGCCTAGCCTCTTGTCTAATTGCTGGTTTGTCTCTTAGCTTCCTGTGTTCCTGTCTCGCATTATGCTAACCTGTGTTTACCTGTTGTGACCCGGATTGACCCTGACCTGCTCTGATCCTCTCCAGTACTTTGACCCCAGCTTGTTTAAAGGTTTCCTCTGCTACCAGCCTTCTGTGTTTGACCCCTGGCTTGTCTAAAGGATTCCTCTGCTACCTGCTTTCTGTGTTTGACCCCCGGCTTGTCTAAGGTCTTTTCTACTTACCTGCTCCCTGTGCATGACCCCGGCTTGTCTAAAGGATTCCTCTGCTGTCCTGCCTCCTGTGCTTGACCCCCGGCTTGTTAAAAAGACTACTCTACTGGCCTGCTTTCTGTGTATGACCCCGGATTGCACTAAGGACTTGCTTCTACTGAACTTTCTGTGTCTAACTCCCAGTATACTCCTAAGCCACAGTCCCAGCCACTATCATTGGGTCTGTTGGCTTAGAGCCCTGGCTGGACTTCCTACTCCAGTTTGGTGTCAAGTCCATTCCTGCACGGCATCTCTGCTCTATGGGAGTCCTCCACTCAAGACCTTTCTACCTGCTGGTAACCCGTGCCTCTCTGTGCCCTATACCCTATGTACCACCTTCAGTGGTAGAGTGCGCTCAACTGCAAGGCGAGCCACTCTCAGCATCTCGGCCTTGGTGAGTACTCTGACAGAGCTGTCCTTGTCCAGGTGCAGGATGGGTGTAAGCGAGTGATTGCCTACACGAGCTGCAGTCTGCAGCTCACCGAGAAGAATCCCCATTACTACATCTCCTTCAAACTGGAGTTGCTGGCCCTAGTGTGGTCTATCACTGAGAAGTTCATGGAGTACCTCACAGGGGCAGATATAGAGGTCTTCCTGGACTACAACCCTTTCCTACCTGGAAACAGCTAAACTGGAGGCATTGGAGCAAAGGTTGGTCACCCGACTGGCATAGTTCAAGTGAAAGTCCAGAAGGCTTAACGAACACACAGATGCTTTGCCTCAATATCAGGTGGAATGCCCAGGGGAGGATGTAGACTCCAGCCAGAAGGACGTTGAGGCAGCCCTCATCCTACCCATGACAGTCACCTCATGCTCCTTCAAGGAGAAAGCCACTGCACCTCAGGTAGAACCTACAGAGATTTACACCCAGGAGGTATGGGCTCTGATCCATGCTGCAAATGCCAGAGAATGTCCAACACAGTAAGAGTGATCCTGCAACAGTGGGATTGACTTGAGACTTGGGGCAATGTCCTTTACTACCAGCCACACATTCCTACCAAACAGTGAGACATATTACAGGTTGTGGTCCCCCAGTCACATATTCTTCAAATTTGTCAGGTGCTACATGCTGCAAGTGGGCACGTCGGAGCTGGCTGAACTGAGTCCTTACTCAGGAGGTACTTTTTTTTCCTGCGGCTTGCAGACTGGGTCCAAAAAGCTCGTTTGGGCGTATGAATTCTGTTCTGTGCATAAGGCCCCTCCTGAAAAGACAACACCCATGGCATATCACATCGGAGCCCTTTTAACTGGTCACTGTGGACTTCTTGACAATATCAAGCTCCCCCTCAGGGTATCTCTATGCCCTGATTTTTTTCACCACTTCACCAAGTTTTCAGCGATTTGGTCCACCAAGGACCAAATGGCCCCAACCACAGCTAAACTGTTTTAGGAACACGTGGTTCAACCACATGGCTGTCCAAAATGTATACTCTCGGACCAAGGCCCAAACTTTGAGTCACTGATTATGTCTGAGTTTTACCCATAGGGTAATAGAGCTTGAGAATGGTTCAATCGCACCCTGCTGGGCATGCTACAGACTCTCGAGCAAGGGCACCGAGATAGTTGGCACCAACATGTGGGGGCCAAGGTGTGGACTCACAACAACGCGGTACATCTGGCTACTGGTCATACGTCCTTCTTGATGTTCGGTTGATATGGCCGGCTACCGGTGGATCTCCTACTGGGCTTCCCAGAGAGTTTGATGCCCTATACGCCCAGCATCTGGGTGCAGGGACACTTGGATCGAATACAGAAAGCCGAGCAGGTGGTGCTGGATAGACACAAGGACTTGGCCAAGGGCTCTGCCCTGGAAAAACTGCTGTTGTGACCAGGGGGCCGAGTGTTGGTGAAGAATACCAAAAGCGAAAGAAGCAATAAACTGGATCAACAAAACCTCCTTTTTTACCCTCCAGATCAAATCCCTAGTATTATGTATCAATCCATTATATTATATGTATAGAAAAGTGAGATGATGGGAGTCACCGGTAGAACTAGCATAAGAAATAACATCCAAAATTAAAGAACCTGGTTTAGGCTCTACCAACTTTGATATATAGAAAAACTCAAATATAGCAAAACCAAAAATACAAGTATAGAAAAATTCATAAACAACTCACTGGACTATGTACAAAACATGCTAAACTTTATTACATATATCAATTTTTTTTTTAAAGATTCTTTTTTTATTTATTTTATTTATTTCAGAAAAAAAAAGTTACATGACAGAGCCTGTGGGCATTCCCCGGCTCAAGGTGCATAAAAACATTAGGCAAGGCATATCGTACCATAACTACTGGCCTAAACTAGTTAAACGAGTTAACAACAACAAAACAACCCCATAGCTTGCTGCTAAAAATAACAGGATAAGTGTAATGCTTAGCAATTTACATAGAAATATGATATACGACAGGCATTACCTAAGAAGGGGTCTACAACAAGTGGGTGGCAATAAGCCAGTCAGAATGCAACCCTAGGGAAGACCCTAGAGAAGCAATCCTAATAGTGTACGAACTGCCCTCGAAGGGGCAAGAGCATCCACCAAGCCAAGTAGGCAAATCTCTATCTTGTGGGGTATAGGAATTGTGATCAGTTCAGTGATGAAGGTTGTAATTAATGACCAGTAATGCTGTACAGCGGGGCATGACCATATCAAGTGTAAGAAACCCGCAGGGTCAGCTCGACAGCGCCAACTTTGTGAAGCCTATATGGAGTGTAATAAAACTTGTGTAGTATTTTAAACTGGATCAACCGATCTCTAGAAGAGACCAGGTGTCCAAAAGGGGAGTCCAGGATATCTTCCCAGTCCTCCCCATCCAACTCCGGCAGCTCTGACACCCAGAAGTCACGAAGTCTCTCCAAACCGTGATGTATGGTAGGCTGCAAAGCCTTGTAAATTGTGGATAAAGGTTTAATAATGTCTCTTGATGTAGAAGCGACTCCATGTTTGACTGGTGAAGGGTCAGGGGAGAGCCCCCAAACTGTGCCCTGTAGTCGTGGCAGAGCTGCAGGAACTGGAAGAAGTACACATTGGGTAAGTTGAATCTAGCTTTAAGTTGGTCAAATGTCAGTAGTGCACCATTCTCACAAATATGATGTAACTATCGAATACCCCATGATGCCCATAGTACCGGGTCCGGAATGGAATAGAATTCAGGTAAAGAGGGATTAATCCATAGTGGAGTATTTGGGGAACGCACCTGGGGATCAGCCGCCCGAGGACCGGTCGCCCCAGACCATGCTCTAAGCACCGTTTTCATTAAGATAGTTAGGAGATGTGGAGCCCTAGTACCCCAAAATAAAACATTCCGCTGTGCTTCGTATGACCCCACGACGGCAGCCTCCAAGGCAACTGCTGCATTGGTGGCATCCGATATGAGACAATTATGAGCATGGGTAAGCATTGCCGCAATAAAATAAAGGAAAAAATCAGGGCAAGCTAGGCCCCCCTGGGGCCAGGGTCTTTGGAGAATGGACAATCGGAAACGAGGGGACCGGAGTCCCACCAAAAAGTGGATATGTGAGAATTTAGCCACCTAAAAAGTGCCTTGGGTATCCACATTGGAGAATGGCGCACTACATATATAAGAGGAGGTAGTAATTTAATTTTGATTAAATTGATCCTTCCAATTAATGTGAGGGGGAGGTTGGCCCACGATTTCAACCTATTCTGGAATTTTTGTAGGAGAGGGAGAAGGTTAAGCTTGCAGAAGTCCTGTACTCTGGGGGAAATATGGATGCCAAGATATTTTATACTCTCAGCTAGGGATGAGCCGAACACCCACCGGTTCGGTTCGCATCAGAACCTGCAAACGGACCAAAAGTTTGCGCAAACTTTAGAACCCCATTAAAGCCTATGGGACTCGAACGTTCAAAATCAAAAGTGCTAATTTTAAAGGCTAATATGCAAGTTATTGTCCTAAAAAGGGTTTGGGGACCCAGGTCCTGCCCCAGGAGACATGTATTAATGCAAAAAAAAGTTTTAAAAATGGCCATTTTTTCGGGAGCAGTGATTTTAATGATGCTTAAAGTGAAAAAAAAGTGAAATATTCCTTTAAATATCGTACCTGGGGAGTGTCTATGGTATGCCTGTAAAGTTGCGCATGTTTCCCGTGCTTATAACAGTCCCTGCACAAAATGACATTTGTAAAGGAATAATAGTCATTTGAAACTGCTTGAGGCTTTAATGTAATGTCGGGTCCCGGCAATATGGATGAAAATCAGTGAGAAAAACGGCATGGGTACCCCCCCCCCCAGTCCGTTACCAGGCCCTTTGGGTCTTGTATGGATATTAAGGAAAACCCTGCACCCAAATGTAAAAAAAGGAAAGGCTTGGGCCCCCGGGCCCTATATACTCTGAACAGCAGTATACAGGTGGTGCAAACAAGACAGGGACTGTAGGTGTGTTGTTAAGTAGAATCTGTTTGTAATTCTGAACTGGTACATTTTTAAAGTGTAGCTCCAGCCAAAAAATCTATTTTAAGCTTGGTTATCACCCCTGTACCATTTGGTTTGCTGTCTGTGCACCTCTTCAGAAGATTTCACCTCACTTTCTGTCCCAATGACAAATGTTTCTTGAAAATGTTGGGTTTTTAGTGAAACAAGGATTGATGATAAAGCATCAGTGAAGAGGAGACACGTTTTTTCCCATATTAACTCTTACAGGAGAGAATTTCCCTTCCTAGGGGTAGATTTCACTTCCTGTTGTCTCCTTCCGTTTGCAAGTAGGAGTTGTTGGTAAGTTGAATGTTTGAAAGTAGGGGCCTGCCCTATATACTCTGCAGAAATTGGGGCCTTAGGTGTTGGTGTTGCCACAACACTGTAAGCCCTCACAGTTACTCTTAGTGGGCGCAAGAACGGGCCCTGCTGAAATATTAGATCAAGAATTGTAATTACATGCCATTGTTGAACAGTGGTAGAAAAATTGGGCCTTTGGTGGTGGTGGTGGTCCTGGTGCCACAACACTGTAAGTCCTCACAGTTACTCTTGGTGGGCGCTGGAACGGGCCCTGCTGTGAAATATTATATCAAGAATTGTAATTACATGCACCTGTTGAACAGGGGCAGAAAAATTGGGCCTTTGGTGATGGTGGTGGTGGTGGTGTTGCCACAACACTGTAAGCCCGCACAGTTACTCTTGGTGGGTGCAGGAATGGGCCGTACTGTGAAATATTAGATCAAGAATTGTAATTACATGTCACTGTTGAACAGGTGCAGAAAACTTGGGCCTTGGGCACTGGTGCCTTAACACTGCAACCCCTCACAGATGCTATAGTTGGAGCACAGGAATAAGCCCTGCTGCAAAGTATTACATCAAAAATTGTAATTACACGCCCCTGTTAAACAGGGGCAGAAAAATTGGGCCTTAGCCACTGCTGCCACAACACTGCAACCCCTCACAGATGCTATAGTTGGAGCTCAGGAATGAGCCCTGCTGCAAAGTATTGCAGCAAAAATTGTAATTATACACCCCTGTTAAACAGGGGCTGAAAAATTGGGCCTTGGGCACTGGTGCTGGTGCCACAACACTGCAACCCCTCACAGATACTCTCGTTGGAGCGCAGGATGAGCCCTGCTGCAAAGTATTGCATCAAAAATTGTAATTACACACCCCTGTTAAACAGGGGCAGAAAAATTGGGCCTTAGCCACTGCTGCCACAACACTGCAACCCCTCACAGATGCTATAGTTGGAGCGCAGGAATGAGCCCTGCTGCAAAGTATTGCATCAAAAATTGTAATTATACACCCCTGTTAAACAGGGGCTGAAAAATTGGGCCTTGGGCACTGGTGCTGGTGCCACAACACTGCAACTCCTCACAGATACTATAGTTGGAGCGCAGGAATGAGCCCTGCTGCAAAGTATTGCATCAAAATTTGTAATTACACGCTCCTGTTAAACAGGGGCAGAAAAATTGGGCCTTGGCCACTGGTGGCGGTGCCCAGAACCAAAAAATGTTCTTACAAGCTATCAGCATGAAAACTGAGGAGGAAGAGGACTGTCACTCAGCATAACAGGTAAGTCACTCAGCATCACTATAGGCAGTCTTGAAGGGATCTCACATTAAAAAAAAAAAAACAATTGTTTACATCAGCATCAGGTGCTTTGTAGCTTGTGATCCAAGACTGATGCATTTTTATGAAGGTCAGCCAATCGACCGATTTGGTGGACAGGCGCACCCTGTGATCGGTTACAAAGCCTCCAGCAGCACTGAATGTGCGTTCCGAAAGAACGCTGGATGCAGGACAGGCCAGTAGCTCAATTGCATACTGTGCAAGCTCTGGCCAGTGATCCATCTTCAAGACCCAGTAACCCAGAGGATTTTCGGTGAGAAAGGTGTCCTGGTCTGATCTTGTCCCTAGGTAATCCTGCACCATGTGAATCAGACGCTGCCGATGGATGCTGGAACTGATCATACCTTGGGGCTGCAGACTAAAAAATTGCCTGAGCGCATCAGGCAGACGGCCACCTTCTCCACCACTTCTGTGACTGACCGAAGCCTCAGCAACACGTTGTCCAGGAGGACCAGGAAATTGTAACCTCCCAGGCTCTGGAAATGCGTTGCACAAACCTTTCTGCAAGGCCTCCCAAAGTTGTTTCATCCTCTGCTCCCTCTGTGACGGCAAGATAAGGTCTGCAACCTTACCCTTGTAACGTGGATCAAGGAGAGTTGCCAGCCAGTAATGGTCCCTCCCCTTGATACCACGAATACGAGGATCCTTCTGCAGGCTTTGCAGGATCAGGGAGGCCATGCAGCGTAGGTTTGCTGAGGCATTCGGTCCAGAGTCCTCTGGGTCACTAAGGACGACAGATCTGCAGCCACCTCCTCCCAGCCATGTACAAGTCCATGTGTTTCTTGGGACTGTAAGTGATCCCTTGAAGACTGCTGCTGATGCTGAGTGCCAGGCCCCACCTCCATGCTGACACAATCCTCCTCCTCCTCGTCCTCTTCCTGTGTGATCGGCGGGCACGCAGGAACACTGTCTGGATAAAGGGGGCCTTGAGAGGTAAGGAAGTCCTCCTCTGTTCTGCCTCAAGTGCCCTGTCTATTATTCCATGCAGCGTGTGCTCCAACAGGTGGACAAGAGGGACGGTGTCACTGATTCATGCGCTGCCACTGATCACCATCCTCGTGGCCTCCTCAAATGGTGACAGGACAGTGCATGCTTTCCTGATCATAGCCCACTGGCGTGGGGAAAAAAAACAAGGTCCCCTGACCCTGTCCTGGTGCCATAATCGCATAGGTATTCATTGATGGCCCTCTGCTGCATGTGCAGCTGCTGCAGCATGGCCAAATGTTGAGTTCCACCTGGTGGGCATGTCACAGATTAGGCGGTTTTTGGGCAGGTTAAATTCCTTTTGGAGGTCAGCCAGCCGAGCACTGGCATTATATGACCTGCGGAAATGCACACAGACTTTCCTGGCCTGCCTCAGGACATTCTGTAAGCCCGGGTACCTGCCCAAGAACCGCTGCACCACCAAGTTAAGGACGTGAGCCAAACAGGGCACATGGGTCAGTTGTCCTTCTTGGGCATCCCCTCTCTCTGGGCTCACGTTACTGCCTTCCTCTAGCTGGGTACCATCATCAGAGCTTTCAAAATGCTGGGCATCCTCCTTGAGCATGTACCCAACACTGTGGTCAAACAGTTCAGGGGACTCCTCAGGAGGACATGGTGGGGCTAGGGAAGGAGTGACTGATGCCATTGAGCCGAGGGAAGAGGCTGCGTTGGCAGCTGCTTTGCCAGACAAAGTACCCTGAGCCTGGGTGAGAGAGGATGAGGAGGATGAGGACGGCTTGGTGATCCACTCTACCAAGTCTTCCGCATGTTGCGGCTCAACACGGCCAGCTGCTGAAAAAAAGAAAAAGCTTGTCCCATGGCCATGCTGATGAAGATGCACCGTCTCCACGACCAGCACTGTTGCCTCTAGACACAGAGCCTGCTTGCCCTCTTTTATTGGCTTGTGACTGTCTGCCTCTCCTTGTTGGCCTCCAGACATACTAATGGCCTGCAGTGAGATGTAGCTGCACAAAGCTGGGATGTATATATATATACTGATACTGCAGCTAGCAGAATCAACTGCCTGCCTGTAGTATTATTAGTATGAAAACACCACCAATTTTGTTCAGGTAGCTTTAGGTGCACACTGTGCAGAGGACACAGTACACTAACTGTAAACACTGTAACTGCCTGCCTGTGGTATTAATAGGATCAGAACAACAGCAATTGTCTTCAGGTAGCTTTAGGTGCACACTGTGCAGAGGACGCAGTACACTAACTGTAAATACTGCAGCTGCCTGCCTGTGGTACTAATAGGATCAGAAGAACACCACTAATTTTCTTCAGGTAGCTTTAGGTGCACACTGTGCAGAGGACACAGTACACTAACTATAACTACTGTAGCTGCCTGCCTGTGGTATTAATAAGATCAGAACAACAGCAATTGTCTTCAGGTAGCTTTAGGTGCACACTGTGCAGAGGACACAGTACACTAACTGTAAATACTGCAGCTGCCTGCATGTGGTACTAAAAGGATCAGAAGAACACCACCAATTTTCTTTGGGTAGCTTTAGGTGCACACTGTGCAGAGGACACAGTACACTAACTGTAAATACTGCAGCTGCCTGCAGTACTAATAGGATCAGAAGAACACCACCAATTTTCTTCAGGTAGCTTTAGGTGCATACTGTGCAGGGGACGCCATACACTAACTTTAAATACTTTAGCTAATAGGACTAATAGGATCAGAAGAACACCAGCAATTTTCTTCAGGTAGCTGTAAATACTGTAAAAACACCTGCCTGCCTGTCAGTAGGAAGAGAATAACAGGAACGGATCTAGCTAAACTGAATACAGTATATATATATATATGTATATACATACAACACCTAGGATGCATATATATACACAATATGCTGTAAGTGCAGCTAACTGACTCGCCTGCCTACTCTATCTAACTTAAATCAAATGACACTGTCTCTCTGTCTATCTCTCTCCGCCGCAACACACTACACAAGGCCACCATGCAGGCGGCCTTATATAGTGTGGGGCATGTACTAAACCCTCTGAGCCATAATTGGCCAAAGCCACCCTGGCTTTGGCCAATTACAGCTCTCTGTACAGATGGTGCTGTGATTGGCCCAGCATGCGGGTCATAGTGCATGCTTGGCCAATCATCAGCCAGCAATGCACTGCAATGCCGCAGTGAATTATGGACCGTGACGTGAACCGGCGAACGGTCGAACAGGCGATGTTCGAGTCAACCATGGGTTCGACTCGAACTCGAAGCTCATCCCTACTCTCAGCCCATTGAAGTGGAAGTGGCGGATCCGCTAGCCGTGTAGCATCCAGATCCACTGGCATGATCTGGGACTTGTCCCAGTTAACTCTTAGTCCTAACATGTCAGCAAATTGCAAGAGGAGCTCCAACGCTGCCCGGAGGGAGGGATTATATCATCAGCATAAAGTGCTATATTTTCCTCCAGGGATCCGACCCGCACCCCCCGACAGCATCTGAGGACCGTAGTGCAACAGCCAGGGGCTCAACCATCAGGGAAAAGAGGGCGGGGGATAGAGGACACCCTTGCCGGGTGCCTTGCTCCCAGGGAAGGAAGAGGATAACACCCCAAGTTTAATCTGTGCTGTCGGTTTCTGATATAAGAGCTGAATCCATTTTCTAAAAGTGGGGCCAAAACAATATATCTTGAGTACCTCCTCCATGTAGGTCCAGGCAACAGAATCGAATGCCTTTTCAAGGTCCTAGGCAACCAAGACTTTGGTACTCTGTTCTGTGGGAGGAATTTGTAAGTGGGTGAACACCCTACGAATATTAACATCCGTTGACTTTCCTGACATGAAGCCAGTTTGATCCATATTTACTAAGAACCGGAGAATCCCCATCAGCCTGGCGGCTAGCACTTTTGTTAGTATCCTTAAATCATAATTTAGAAGGGATATGGGTTGATATGCTGAACAGTATGAGGCATCCTTCCCTGGCTTTTGTATTAGGACAATGTGAGCTTGCGACATTGAGTCAGGTAGGCTTCCTGCTTCTAAACTAAGGGCATACAATTTTTGGAGACGTGGGGCTAAGTCAGCTGTGTACATTTTGTACCAGTCTCCTGGGAGCCCATCAGGGCCCGGTGTCTTGTTAGGGGGAAGTGAACGAATTGCTGTTTCAATTTCGGTCACCGAGATCTCCGCCTCTAGGGAGGCAACGTCTTCCTCTGTCAAGGCTGCCAGAGTCAGTTCACAGAGATACAAGAGGTGGTCAGGGGAGATCTGTGAGGAGGTAGAGCTATACAATGAGGCATAAAAACATATATCGAATTTTTAAAACAATATCAAACTACACGCATACCAAGCACACATGTTAAAAAAAATACGCTCCACCTCTCTTAAGCATGAATCTCTTATATATACAATATGTATATTATCCTAAATTGATAACTTAGCAATTGTGTAGAATTAGTATGGTCCAGAGTCTAAATTAGATTTTAGTTAGGGGTATCAGAGGAAAGGGGGCTGAATACAAATGCACACCACACTTTTTGCAGATTTATTTGCAAAAACTTTGAAAACCATTTATCATTTTCCTTCCACTTCACAATTATGTGCCACTATGTGTTGGTCTATCACACAAAATCCCAATAAAATACATTTACGTTTTTTGGTTGTAACATCACAAAATGTGAAAAATTTCAAGGGGTGTGAATTCTTTTTCAAGGCACTGTATATTGAGAGTGTCTATGCTGTCTTATTTTTCTGCAAAAATTAAAAATAAAAAATTTACAAAACATTTAATGGATTCCAAATAATCCTAAAAATGGAAAATAGCAATGCATTTAATTCCCAGGACTGAGGCAGTTGGTAAATCAATTGATCCTAATGGAAAACAGACATACACTTAATTCCAGAGATTGGACCAGAAAATAAATTGGTTGGTTACTCCAAGGTATATAAAGTAGAGTCTTCTGAAAGTGTATTGGTGGTACGTATAATAGAGCCTCAGATGTTGCATTGGCTGCACCCTTAGCCATATTTTTTGGGCACTGTGGTCCAGAGGAGGATATTAAGGAGAGCCTATATAGTTTGCCCAGATCACTAGGCTTATATTCCACTTCAAACACCTCCCTCACATGCCAATAGAGGCTCATTACAGAAAGCCATGTGTTATAAAGCTTGGATCTAAAGACAGTTTAAACATGTGCAATCATGTACAGTCCAGGATCAAGTTGAAGCTAATGCTTGTATATCACACGGTAGCCTCTGGGTCAAAACAATATAAGCATGATATTGCATAGATGTATATCGTATATTGGTCAGTCCATATAGGATCATAAAGGGCTTAAACCGTGTGTGTGTGTGTGCTTCCAGGCATAAATGATTATGTACCCACAATCTGGGTGCATACAGTCCCTGTGGTTAAACCAGAGCTCTTGCTTTTGGTCCATATAACATAACTTAGCTCAATGTTGGTCTATATGGACTGTATGCACCCATATTGTTTTTTCAATAAACTGGATCACACCCCTATCCAACTGCAGTTTAGGACATGATCTCAGAGGATCCCAACCCTATAAAGAGACGGCTCCACCACAACCTGTTTTAGACCCTGTGTGCTAAGTGGCAATTGCTCTTTCAAACCTACCGGAGATAGAGAGGTCTCAAACCCCATGGGCATCCCACCGGTACAAGAAGTTCCGACAAATGCCCCTGCAAATTCAGAAGAAGGAAGGCACAGTACAGTGTCTGTGGACAGATCAGATAGCCATGCAGGCCCAACTGACCATCTAGGCTCTTTTGAGGAGCCAGTCTCAAGCCTGGGTGAAGAGAGTGTTTCTGGTCTTTATGACTCTCATCTACAGGATACAGAAGCTCGGCACTCATGCAGTCTAACCTGCAAAGTACTAAATATGTTGTTTGAAATGTTGTTGCCATTGCCATTGCCTTAACCATGTTTATTGCAGTTTCATGCTGTTCTTTCCTGTGTTGCGATACCGAGCTCAGCATCTGTCAAAGAGGGGGGGGGGTGTAGACAGGTGCAGTCTGTTTTCTCCACTGCAGGTGGCACTCATTCTCAGCAGCAATGCAGGCGGAGGAGGAAGTTGAAATGAGTTCCTCTATGGTTTCCTCAGTCACAGAGAGGCTGCATCAGATTGGATGCTGGCATCTCATGTGACTTTGTTGGCCATCTTGGGACAGACAGAGTCTATTTAAGAATCTGGCTTCTGGGTTTGGCACTTTTTTGCATGTGGCTAGAGTTGGGATGGGTCATCCGTCTGTCAGGGACCATGCTTACGTCAGAGAGTGGTTCCAGATGAGCAGGGAAAGTGAAGGGACACACCATCCTACCTAGAAGCCTCCCCACTTGTGTGCAGACCAGCCAGGCCAAATTCTTACCCTCAAGACAAACGCTGTCAGTATACCTGAGACCTTTTGCTACTACTCATTGCTGCTACATCCTGTGAGTGTCCCGAATGGCTTGTTGTGTATTGCTGAACTTCAATTTCAATACAGTTCTATTTTCTGCATCTGGAATGTTTTCTGTCGGTGCACCACTCTGCACCTACCCACAGGCCTATTGAACAATTTTCTTTTGTCTGTTGTACAAGCTTGTGTACTGTATAAAAAACATTCAATAAAAAGTTACCTAAAGTAAATGTTTGGAATAATCTAGTCAAAATCCCAATATGAACCCAGCTGAGATATTGTAACATGATCTGAAAAGATAGCCAAGCTCCTGAAGTTCTTACATACCGCAATGGCTTATTCGTATGCAAAGGCCATCATAAAATACATCTGTTGGTTTTTAGGAGTAAACAACATACGTTTATGACGAGAACCTTTCTAAACATGTCATTGTTCTTTCAGTACAGTACTAGTTTTGTGATCCTCTAATACGATTGGGACATACTGTAGCTACTATTGTTATATATGTGGGCAATGTACACATTTATAGCTATTGCCATTGTTTTTGAGGAGCTATTTTCAAACATTGGACCCAAAGCTACAGTCAGATCCATAAATACTGGGACATCGACACAATTCTAATCTTTTTGGCTCTATACACCACCACAATGGATTTGAAATGAAAATAACAAGATGTGCTTTAACTGCAGACTTTCAGCTTTAATCTGAGGGTATTTACACCCAAATCAGGTGTAGGAATTACAACAGTTTGTATATGTGTCTCCCACTTTTTAAGGGACCAAAAGTAATGGGACAGATTAACAATCATTCATCAAACTTTCACTTTTTAATACTTGGTTGCAAATCCTTTGCAGTCAATCACAGCCTGAAGTCTGGAATGCATAGACATCACCAGATGCTGGGTTTCATCCCTGGTGATGCTCTGCCAGGCCTCTACTGCAACTGTCTTCAGTTCCTGCTTGTTCTTGGGGCATTTTCCCTTAAGTTTTGTCTTCAGCAAGTGAAATGCATGCTCAATGGGATTCAGGTCAGGTGATTGACTTGGCCATTGCATAACATTCCACTTCTTTCCCTTAAAAAACTCTTTGGTTGCTTTTGCAGTATGCTTCGGGACATTGTCCATCTGCACTGTGAAGCGCCGTCCAATGAGTTCTGAAGCATTTTGCTGAATATAAGCAGATAATATTGCCCGAAACACTTCAGAATTCATCCTGCTGCTTTTGTCATCAGTCACATCATCAATAAATACAAGAGAACCAGTTCCATTGGCAACCATACATGCCCACGCCATGACACTACCACCACCATGCTTCACTGATGAGGTGGTATGCTTTGGATCAAGAGCAGTTCCTTTCCTTCTCCATACTCATCTCTTCCCATGACTCTGGTACAAGTTGATCTTGGTCTCATCTGTCCATAGGATGTTGTTCCAGAACTGTGAAGGCTTTTTTAGATGTTTGGCAAACTCTAATCTGGCCTTCCTGTTTTTGAGGATCACCAATGGTTTACATCTTGTGGTGAACCCTCTGTTTTCACTCTGGTGAAGTCTTCTCTTCATTGTTGACTTTGACACACATACACCTACCTCCTAGAGTGTGTTCTTGATCTGGCCAACTGTTGTGAAGGGTGTTTTTTTCACCAGGGAAAGAATTCTTCAGTCATCCACCACAGTTGTTTTCCGTGGTCTTCCGGGTCTCTTGGTGTTGCTGAGCTCACCGGTGCGTTCTTTCTTTTTAAGGTTGTTCCAAACAGTTGATTTGGCCACAGCTAATGTTTTTGCTATCTTTTTTTATGGGTTTGTTTTGTTTTTTCAGCCTAATGATGGCTTGCTTCAATGATAGTGACAGCTCTTTGGATCTCATATTGAGAGTTGACAGCAACAGATTCCAAATGCAAATAGCACACTTGAAATTAACTCTGGACCTTTTATCTGCTCCTTGTAAATTGGATAATGAGGGAATAATACACACCTGGCCATGGAACAGCTGAGCAGCCAATTGTCCCATTACTTTTGGTCCCTTAAAAAGTGGGAGGCACATATATAAACTGTTGTAATTCCTACATCGTTCACCTGCTTTGGATGTAAATACCCTCAAATTAAAGCTGAAAGTCTGCAGTTAAAGCAGACCCTGTTTGTTTAATTTCAAATCCATTGTGGTGGTGTTTAGAGCCAAAAAGATTTGAATTGTGTCGATGTCTCAATATTTATGGACCTGACTGTATGTCAATACTATACCACATACAAATTTCCTTTGAAAGCTTAAAGCCTGAAGTCATATTTAAAAGAGGGAATTGTGGGTTTTAGTGATTTTTAGTGTACTCTTACTGCATACATTACGGCATACATACTATTGGCACTGTTCATTTGCTAGAAAAGACTAGTTAGTGCGTGCGTTTGTATGGATGTTTGTGTTGTTGTTTTACTACATACAATTGTAAGTAATTAGTATAATGCATCATTCTTGTTTGCTAAATTTACTATAT
Source organism: Lithobates clamitans (assembly GCA_037952925.1). Classification (NCBI taxonomy): domain Eukaryota; kingdom Metazoa; phylum Chordata; class Amphibia; order Anura; family Ranidae; genus Lithobates; species Lithobates clamitans. Next base: position 4,019,566 of record JBBGZY010000270.1, on the reverse strand, counting down.
TAACATACTACAGGAATTTTCATTTCCTTGCTTTACCCCAAAGTATCTGAAAAGATACAAGCAAAACAGGTCGCAAATCTGAGTCCTGCTCTGGTGCTTTCTTCCTCTGCGAAGGAAGAAAAATCTGGTGAGAGTGAGAGATGAAGCTGGGGGTCTTTACTCCACTATCTCACACCAACTTTAGGGCATATTTTCTCCCACTGTCCAGCAGTAAGAGGCACAGTATTACTGGCCACTGCATTCTGCACACAGTGCTGTTTCTTACATAGTCCTGACCCCTTTACTGCATTCATTATCTTGTACATTATACTCCTGACCCCTGCATTGTATAGGATGTGTTGTACATTATAATTCTGATCCCTACACTATGTTGAACATTACTCCCAGATACTCCAACAGGTCATGTTTTGGGAATTTCCCTAATGCCGCGTACACACGGGCAGACTTTCCGACCGGACTGGTCCGACGGACAATCCGACCGTGTGTAGTCTGCATCGGACTTCCGACGGACCGGTTCGGTCGGAAATCCGACGGACTTAGATTTGAAACTTGCTTCAAATCTTTACGTCATAACTCCGCCAGACTCAGTTCCTGACGGAAAGCCCGTTCGTCTGTATGCTGGTCCGACAGGCCAGATACGACGCAAGGGCAGGGTACTACATCTCGCGCTCGCTGCAATAGAAAAAACAAATTTTCCTATTGCGGCGAGCGTGGGGCATACCAGGCTCTTAGGCCTGGTATAGATTTTAAGGGGGACCCCCCAACGCCAAAAAAACGGCGTGGGGTCCCCCCACAAAATCCACTAACTTGTCCATGTGTGGGCAAGTCCGTTCATTCGGAAAGTCCACCGTAACTCCATCAGAAGTCCGTCGGGAAGACCAGCGGACCTAGTCTGCCGGAAAGTCTGGTCGTGTGTAGGCAAGTCCGTCCATTCAGAAAGTCCGTCGGAAGTCCGTCGGAAGTCTGTCAGGAAGATCGTCGGACCTAGTATCCCAGAAAATCCGGTCATGTGTACGCTGCATTAGATAAGATAGCTGACATAAATAAGTCATTGACATTAATTTAAAGTGAGGTAAAGGAAATCCTAAAAACATGACCTGTTGGGGTACTTGAGGATTGATGATGGGAGCTATTGTTGTACATTATACTCCTGACCCCTGCAGTGTATACACAATTTTAAACATTATACTCCTGGCCCTGCATTGCATTTATTATGTTGTATATTTTACTCCTATCCCAGGCTTAAATACGCAATGGTGTATATTATACTCCTGACCCCTGCACTGTATAAGCTGTGTGTACAGTATACCCCTGACCCGTGCATTGCAAATGTCATACTGTACAATATTTTAAACTGGGAGACAAAGTCCTAACTAGTTTTATTCCACAAGACTTTGCATCCTGCAAAAACAGAAGTTGATGCAGTACTCAACAGAAAGGTCAGTGATGTTTTCAGAATATTTTATTCCAAATGTGTTTGCAGCGTTATTGGTGTTTATGACTGTATTCTCTGCAAGAGCTGTTTGGTTACCATAATTCAAGGACCTGTTCACACTATACGCGTTGGGCTGAACTGGGCCTTGATTCCTATGAGTTCAGTTCACACCACTGTGCTGGAATGGTGTGTGCTGAAAAAAGTGGGACATGGAGTACATTTTTTAGCATTTCATTACAACCTGCTGCAGTGAATAAAGATGAATTAAATGTCTCTATGGTACTTTATAACATTTCAATAAAGTTGAGAAGAAGAAAGAAGTAAACAGCACAATGTGTTATTTACGTTGCTTCAGCATTGCTTCCTTCGTAGCACACACCATAGGCAACAATATAACATGACATCTGGTGTGAGCAAGTCCTAAATGGACTGTACGTTATAAACTAAAAGTTAAACCCAGCTAAACAAATACATACATCATTTTACTAATAAACAATGCATTATTGTCTGTGTTTTTGTTCTTATTATGATAAATCTTCCTGTATGTACAGTATCTTAAAATGCAATTGTACAGTAGGTTAATGATATGCCTCTTGTAGTCCCACATCCCTTTCAAATGAATGTGCCACCCCTAATTAAAAAAAAACTTTCTTCATGTACAATGGCTTGTTAACCATTTGCCCACTGGGCACTTAAACCCCCTTCCTAACCAGACCAATTTTCAGCTTTCAGTGCTCTCACATTTTGAAAGACAATTACTCAATCATGCAACACTATACCCATATGAAATTTTTGTCCTTTTTTCACACAAATAGAACTTTCTTTTGGTGGTATATAATCACCACTGGGTTTTTTTAATTTTTGCTCTATAAATGAAAAAAATTTGTAAAAAAAAAAAATATTTTTTCTTTGTTTCTGTTATATAATTTTGCAAATTTAGTAATTTTTCTTCATAAATTTTGGCCAAAATTTATGCTGCTATATATCTTTGGTAAAAATAACCAAAATACGTATATATTATTTGGTCTTTGTGAAAGTTATAGAGTCTACAAGCTATGGTGCAAAATATTGAAAATCGATCACACCTAATCACTAGGGATGAGCCGAACAACCCCCGGTTCGGTTCGCACCAGAACATCACGAACAGGCAAAAAATTCGGAAGAACACAAGAACACCGTTAAAGTCTATGGGACACGAACATGAAAAATCAAAAGTGCTCATTTTAAAGGCTTATATGCAAGTTATTGTCATAAAAAGTGTTTGGGGACCCGGGTCCTGCCCCAGGGGACATGTATCAATGCAAATTTTTTTTTTTTTAAATGGACGTTTTTTCGGGAGAAGTGATTTTTTTAATGCTTAAAGTGAAACAATAAAAATGAAATTTCCTTTAAATATCGTGCCTGGGATGTGTCTATAGTATGCCTGTAAAGTGGCACGTTTCCCATGTTTAGAACAATACCACAGCAAAATTACATTTCTAAAGGAAAAATTGTCATTTAAAACTGATCGCAGCTGTAATGATTGTTGGGTCTCGGCAAAATAGATAAAACTCATTGAAAAAAAGGGCATGGGTCCCCCCCCCCAGTTCAGGGTCCCCCTAAAATCCATACCAGGCCCTTCAGGTTTGATATGGAAATTAATGGGAACCCTGTGCCAATTTTTTTTTAAAAATGGCATAGGGGTCCCCCCCAAAATCCATACCAGACCCTTCAGGTCTGGTGTGTATTTTAAGGGGAACCCTGCGCCAAAATTTTTTAAAAAATGGCGTAGGGGTCCCTCCAAAATCATACCAAACCATTATCCGAGCATGCAACCTGGCAGGCCGCAGGAAAAGTGGGGGCCCCCCTCCTTAACCGTACAAGGCCACATTCCCTCAACATGGGGAGGGTGCTTTGGAGTAGCCCCCCAAAGCACCTTGTCCCCATGTTGATGGGGACAAGGGCCTCATCCCCACAACCCTTGCCTGGTGGTTGTGGGGGTATACGGGCGGGGGGCTTATAGAAATCTGGAAGCCCCCTTTAACAAGGGCACCCCCAGATCCTGTCCCCCCTATGTGAATTGGTAACGGGTAAAAAAAAGTGTCAAGAATGGTAAAAAAGACAAGAGACAGCTTGGGACAAGTCCTTTATTAAAGAATAAAAAAATAAAAATGTCCCGCGATGTAAATCTACGCCACCCGATGGACCAAAAAAAAATCCTGCAACCGTTCCGCCTCCATGGGAGGCTCCCACCGACTGACGCTTCTTCTGGGTGACAGTTCTTATATATCTGAGGGCGGGGCCACCTGGTGACGTAAACGGGTGACCCTGCCCCCCTCTGACGCCACGGGGGAGCCCTTTACTATTTTCAATAATTTTTGGTGAAATGGTAGGGGTACAATATACCCCGTTACCAATTCACATGGGGGGATTATAAGCCCCCTGCCCGCATACCCCCTGGGAAAGGGTTGTGGGGATGAGGCCCTTGTCCCCATCAACATGGGCACAAGGTGCTTTGAGCTCAGACACCAAAGCACCCTCCCCCTGTTGAGGGCATGTGGCCTGGTACGGTTCAGGAGGGGGGTGCTCTCTCGCTCCCCCTCTTTTCCTGTGGCCTGCCAGGTTGCATGCTTGGATAAGAGTCTGGTATGGATTTTTGGGGGAAAGTCCATACCAGACCCGGTCTGGTATGGATTTTGGGGGGTGACCCCTACACCATTTTTTTAAAATTGGCTCAGGGTTCCCCTTAATTTCCATTTCCTAGACCTGAAGGGCCTGGTATGGATTTTGGGAGGACCCCCGCACATTTTTTTTTTAATTTTTGGTTTGGGGTTCCCCTTAATTTTCTTACCAGACCCAAAGGGCCTGGTAATGGACTGGGGGGGGGAAACGATCAGTTTTAAACGACGCAAAGGACATTTTTTCACTTACACTTAGTTTTAAATGACAATGTTTCCTTTAGAAATGTAATTTTGCTGTGGTACTGTTCTAAACATGGGAAAAATGCGCCACTTTACAGGCATACTATAGACACCCCCCAGGCAAGATATTTAAAGGAATATTGTATTTTTAATGTTTCACTTTAAGCATTAAAAAAATCACTGCTCCCAAAAAAACGGCAGTTTTTTAAAAAATGTTTTGCATTGATACATGTCCCCTGGGACAGGACCCAGGTCCCCAAACACTTTTTATTACAATAACTTGCATATAATCCTTTAAAATGAGCACTTTTGATTTTTCATGTTAGTGTCCCATAGACTTTATTGGTGTTCTGGTGGCTTTCGAATTTCCCCGAACACCCCATATTGTTCAGTGTTCGTAGAACATCAGAACAACCAAAGTTTGGCCCGAACTTGTGCTTGGGCTGAACCGTTCGCCCATCCCTACTGTTCACACCTGATGTACTGATGGCCTATATCATTTCTTAAGACACTAACAAGCCAGGAAATTACAAATAGCCCCCAAATGACCCATTTTTGGAAAGTAGACATTCCAAAGTATTTAGTAAGAGGCATGGTGAGTTTTTTTAAGTTGTAATTTTTTCCCACAATTGTTTACAAAATGAAGATTTTTTTTCACAGAACTGTCATACTAACAGGTTATTTCTCACACACAGCATATACATACTTGCAACTACACCCCAAAACATATTCTACCACTCTTCCCGAATATGGAGATACCACATGTGTGAGACTTTTATACAGTCTGGCCACATACAGAGGCCCAACATACAGGGAGCACCATCAGGTGTTCTAGGGACATAAATTACACATTTAATTTCTTGACCTCCTCTTACACTTTTGAAGGCCCTGGAGCACCAGGACAATAAAAAACGCCCCAAAAATTACTCAATTTTTCAAATTAAACAACCCAACATATAATCTATAAGGCTTAATGAGTCTTTTTAACATGTGATTTTTTTTTTACACAAGTTTTTGGAAAATGTGGAAAGAAAACGAAAACGCATTTTCTTTTTTTACACAAAGTTGTCCATGTATGAGATATTTCTAACACACAGCATGTATATAGCAAAAAAAAAACACACCCCACAACATATTCTGCTACTCCTCCTTAGTATGGTGGTACCATAAGACGTTTCTTCAACCTTGCCACATACAGATGCCCAACATGCAGGGGGCATCATCAGGTGGTCTAAGGGCATACATTTCAAATGTAATTTGACTACCTATTACACTTTTGTGAGGCACTGATGGGCACTGTAGTGGCATGGATGTGGCACAGATGAGCACTGATTTGGCACGGATGAGCACTGATGTGGCATGGATGTGGCATGGATGAGCACTTATGTGGCATGAATGTGGCATGGATGAGCACTGATGTGAAATGGATATGGCATGGATGAGTACTGATGTGGCATGGATGAGCACTGATGTGGCATGAATGTGGCACGGATGAGCACTGATGTGGCATGGATGTGGCTTGGATGAGTACTGATGTGGCATGGATGAGCACTGATGTGGCATGGATGTGGCATGGATGTGTACTGATGTGGCATGAATGTGGCATGGATGAGCAGAGATGTGGCGTGGATATGGCACGGACAAGGTACTGATGTGGCATGAATGTGGCACTCATGTTGCATGGATGTGGCATGGATGAGAACTAATGTGGAATGGATGAGCACTGATGTGGCACGGATAAGCACTGATGTGGCATGCATGTGGCATGAATGAGCACTGATGTGGCATAGATGTGGCATGGATGAGCACTGATGTGGCATGGATGAGCACTGATGTGACATGGATGAGAACTGATATGGCATGGATGAGCACTGATGTGGCACGGGTGAGCACTGATGTGGCATGGATGTGGTATGGATGAGCACTGATGTGGCATGGATATGGCATGGATAAGGTACTGATGTGGCATGGATGAGCACTGGTGTGGCATGGATGTGGCACTGATGAGAACTGATGTAGCATGGATGAGCACTGATGTGGCATGGATGAGCACTGATGTGGCACGGATGAGCACTGATGTGGCATGGATGAGCACTGATGTGGCATAGATGTGGCACGGATGAGCACTGATGTGACACGGATGAGAACTGATGTGGCATGGATGAGCACTGATGTGGCATGGGTGAGCACTGATGTGGCATGGATGGGGTATGGACGAGCACTTATGTGGCATGGATGTGGCACAGATGAGCACTGATTTGGCATGGATGAGCACTGATGTGGCATGAATGTGGCACAGATGAGCACTGATGTGGTGTGGATATGGCAGGATGAGTACTGATGTGGCACGCATGAGCACTGATGTGGCATGGATGTGGCACAGATGAGAACTGATGTGGCATGGATGAGCACTGATATGGCACAGATGAGCACAGATGTGGCACGGATGAGCACTGATGTGGCATGGATGCAGCATGGATGAGCACTCATGTGGCATGCATGAGCATTGATCTGGCATGAATGTGGCATGTATGAGTACTGATGTGGCACAGAAGAGCACTGATGTGGCACGGATGAGAACTGATGTGGCACGGATGAGCACTGATGTGGCATGGGTGAGCACTGATGTGGCATGGATGGACACTTATATGGCATGGATGTGGCACGGATAAACACTGATGTGGCACTGATGAGCACTGATGTGGGATGGATGTGGCATGGATGAGCACTGATATGGCATGAATGAGCTCTGATGTGGCATGTATGAGCACTGATGTGGCATGAATTTTAAATCTAATTTGACTACCTATTACACTTTTGTGATTGGCACTGTAGTGGCATGGATGTGGCACAGATGAGAACTGATGTGGCATGGATCAGCACTGATGTGGTATGGATGAGTACACATGTGGCATGAGTTTGACACGGATGAGCACTGATGTGGCATGGATGTGGCATGGATGAGTACTGATGAGGCACGGATGAGCACTGATGTGGCATAGGTGTGGCATGGATGAGTACTGATGTGGCATGAATGTGGCATGGATCAGCACTGATGTGGCATGGATGTGGCAGGGATGAGTACTGATGTGGCATGGATAAGTACTGATGTGGCATAGATGTGGCAAGGATGACTACTGATGTGGGGAATAGATGGGCCGAACAACCCCCGTTTGGTTTGCACCAGAACTTTCAAACATCGAAAGTTCGGAACAGAATAATGAACCCCATTGAAGTCTATGGGACCTGAACGTGAAAAATCAAATGTGCCCATTTTGAAGGCTTATATGAAAGTAATTGGGCATACAATGGTTATTGGGGTCCGGGTACTGCCCTGGAGGACATGTATCAATAAAAAAAGTTTGTAAAAAAACTTAATTTTTAAATGAGCAATTTTATTGATGCTTAAAGTGAAAGCAAAAAAATGAAAAATTCCTTTGAATACAGTGTCTGGGGAGTCCCCTTAATCTACCTGTAAAGTGGCACATCTGTACTGTGCATAGAAGCTAGGTGGACTCATTTATTATCCTCTAGGAGACCATACACATCCTAATTGTTGCAAGGGATGCCCTAAACTTGGAGCACGGTTTGTTATCGTTGAGTCATATACAGCATTTCTAGGCCTGTTGCCTGAGGATCTGTAAAAAAATAACAACAAATGCTTGAGAGCTAGTTCTCAAATTTTCCGACAAAAAAACTTGTTGTCGGAAATTCCAAGCGTGTGTACACAATTCCGACGCACAAAATTCCACGCATGCTCTGAATCAAGTATGAGACAGAAGCACTCGGTCTGGTAAAACTAGTGTTCCTAAAAGGGATAGCACATTCGTCATGTAAAACAGAAAAAAATGTATACCGCGCTACCTGATAAGAATAAAAAATGTATAAAAAGCTGCAGCTCAAAAATGTGAGATATACACAAATACAGTAAATAATATAAAAAACGTGAGCAGCGCTACAAAAAGTGAATAACATATAATAAAATAGGAATAAATACGGTCAAAGGATCCGTAATGGACCCAAAGAGATAAACAAAATTAACAATATAAGTTGCAAAAACCATAAAGGGGTGGTAAAAATTAGTCCCAACAATAAGAAATGTGGATGTAATGATGAAAAGTCAGTGAATAAAACCATCCAAAAGTGTTCAAAACAAATAAAAGATGAGGTTAGTCGATCACACAGACACCAACATGTGAGGAGATCCACCACCGTATGTACTGTATGCTTACCAGATGACAAGCTTTAGTAAGCTTGTATAGCAACCTGACACTCAGTGGCTGGTACCATCACACCACGGCTTTCCAGTGAAGGGCCAGAGACAAACAGGGTAGCTCCATCCAGTACGACAGTCAGTAGGCGGGACCTCCTCTGCTGCCAGTTCCAGCAATGTGTATTTTCTTCTTTCCTTCAAAAACACATTCGTCATGCTGCAAAGTTTTTAATCTTTTCAATGCAGCGCATTCTCTTCTTCTTTATGATGCTAGAATAGTGATAGAAATGATTTCTTTCTTATTTCTCATGATCTCCTGAATAATCTTATTTTTTTCGCCATATCTCTAGAATAATGTTTATAATTTTTTTTTGTTATTGTGATCTACTTTTTTTTTTTTATCAAGATCTCCTGATTATTTTTTTTTTATAGTGATCTCCATAATATTTTTTGTCGTTACCACAACACCATTATTATCCTGTATTTTTTAACCTCAAAGAGGTTGGTTGGTGTTGGTGTCCCTTGTTAATTTGACATTGTATTTTTGAAATGTACCTGCCTACTCACAAACAAACTGTCCTTTTTGAACTAAAACATATAGCCAAGGATTTTTTTTTTTTTAAATAGAAATTTATTAGGGGTCATAACAAAATAAAGAGGAAGGCAATGCTGGATAAACTGTTGAAATTGGCGAAGCCTTTGTACCCCAGGGCAGACATCAATTATTTGAAAGGCAAAATTGGTAGCCTGAGGAGTCCATTTAATAGGGAGCACAATATGGTCCAGGACTCCGAGAGATCGGGAGCAGCAGCAGATGACATGTATGTGCCGAGGCTGTGTTCTTACAACAGTGTGCGTCTTTTGCCAGACCACACCAAACCCAGGCCATCACTCTTGATTTCCTTCCACGCTTCCTTCCAGGCTGTGGCTGTGGTGTTGGAGTTGTGGCAGGAGGTGGAGGAGGAGTATGGTCCAACTCACATTCATGACTTTTTTTGTGAGTTCGCCCCTCACACCCTTATTTAGGACCTGAAATATGAGCTCCTCACTGATGAGGCGTTGGCCCACCTCCATTTCCTGCATCTTACTGGCCGCCATACAGGCAAAGGCCTTCTGGACATTAGGGGTGTTTGTGAGGACCGCAGTAACCTGCCAAATCAAACCAAGCGCTGACTCCTCCACGTTCCTCCCCTTCCTGGGCCTTTTTGTTGGAAGGCGGAGGGGAGGAACCTGCAACTCGGTCAGGCTACTGGGCCCGGCCACCTCTTGGCTGCCACTTTCCATGGCCACCTCCTGGCTGCCACTTTCCACGGCTTCCTCCTGGCTGTGACTTTCCTGTGTATGAAAATGGGACATAGTTTTAGTTTTTTGGTCATCAATCACACACAATTTTGAGCTCATGGCTGTTGCAAATTGAAAGTTAACAAATAGAAAAGACTATCATTCTGACTCCAGCATTTTTTATTCTTGTCCCAATCATTTTTGGCTACTATTGTCTATTGATATGTAAACCACTTTGTAAAATCTGAAATTAGTGATCAATAATAACATCCAGTTAACATTATTATTTTTTTGTCAAGAAATATGTTGAACAATGCTATACCTGGCTCAAGCTGGGGTCCTCCACATCTTCCTGGGTGGAAGGCCCGGGTTGGACTTCGGAAGCCTCATCTGAGGTGGAAGGAAGAGTGGAAGGAAGAGTGGAAGGAAGGGTTGAGAGTTATGGCCTGATTTCAGTCTGGTCTGACAAAAACCACAGTCTGTCGTAGTACCAGAGCCTGGAAAGCCTGGGGACATAAACGTTATCTGCTGCTGCTTCTGATCTCATGGAATCCTGGACCCTTTTGCGCTCCCTATTATACGTGCTCCTCAGGCCACCAATTTTGCACTTCAAATAGTTGATGTCTGCCATGGGAATCACGGCTTCACCAATTCCAACAGTTGATCCAGTGCTGCCTTCCTCTTTATTTTGTTATTATAAAAAGGGTGTTTCACCTGCCACAGACAAGGCAGCTCTCTGTATTTATCAATGAAGTTGGGGAGGAAATCATGATCATTGAATTTATCCATATTCTCTGCAAGACACAGCACAAGACAATCCCTAATGTCAGACTAAACTCTCCTAATCTTGTCCCAATATAGGCCTCAATCTATAAGCAGTATAGGCCACTGATGCCCCAAGTTAAAATTGTACCTTCGTTAGCACGATCGTCGCTTACGCTAATCTGTCCACTCACAGATTGTACGCACGACGCACGTGTGTTATGCTTTATCTACACTGCACATGTGTTAAACTCTGCCCCTGACCTTCTTTCTAATATATTCCCTGCCCCTTGTCTTTCGGTGCAGTGGGAGAGCACATGGCAGAGACAGAGCAGGTGCATGATAATAGCAGCAATGAGGAGGACGACGAAAGCCCAGAGCCAGAAACGTCCCGATCCAGGAGGAGATTTAAGGCCTCAAATATGTCCTTTGTAGAGATGATGGACATCTTGAAGAGGGCTGACTATGATGGGAAGTATGGACCTTACCCAAACCCAAATATGAGAAAGGCCAAGATCATGACTAATGTTGTGAAAAGTCTGCACAGGAATTTTAGGGGTACAATGATCCAAGGAGCAATTGAGGAAATGCTGGTCATACCTGAAATTGAGGGAGCACGATCAGTACAGAAGGATCAGGAAAGTGCTGCAAAAAAGTAAGTATTTGTTCTGTGTTCCTATTATTATTATTACTTGCATGCTGCTCCATGTGCTTTTCTTTACTGTTGTACATTTTAAAAGGGCAAGTTTAAAGTTTGTGGGCACAGTAATCGTTCGTAGCAAACATCGTTCGTTCGCCCACTAATACAATGTTTTTGGCAGATGCAGGTTAACTACATTTGTTCATGCCTATTTGTATTCAAATAAGTTTATTACATTGTTCTCTAGATACAGTATGTTTGTAACTAGAATGAAATGCAAACTTGATTCAGTGTAAGGAGAGGACACTCAGCAGCTGTTTACACATCTGGATGCAGGAGCACTAGTGTGGGACACCAAAACACCCTTTTTAGGGTGTCCCACACAGGTGCTCCAGTGGATACTAGGGGTGTCTCCATGTGGGAAACTTTACCAAAAAAGGTAAAGTATTCCAGCTTGAAGAAAGGGAAAAAATCATGTCTTCAGCTTGGAACTCTGCCAAAACAGACAACTGTACGACACTTCCAAGCAATGTTTTATATTACTATTTTTTGTCTCAAATATCTGTGTGCTAAGTATACCTTTTTTTTTTTCACATGGGGAGAAAAAACTTGGGACATCTAAGGAAATCCAGGAACCCCACACCTCCTAAAGAAGGGGAAATCCCCACACCACAACCTGAGGATGTGGATTCCGAGGTTCAGGAAGTGGCTGAAATAGAGCCAACAACAGAAATGTGGACACAATATGGTATGAATTACCCCTGCACTTGTGAGAGCGTTTGTTCTGTAATTGGGTAATATTTGCAGATGGTGAAAAGTATAAAGGAGATGGTAATGCGTGTCCCGCTGCCTCAGCTGACCAGGGGTGGTCTGGAGAAGACTGTGTGGAAGGAGGTGGATGGAGGGCACGTGATCAACCGCTTACATCAAAACATATTTGGTTTAATCATGTATAATAGAATACAAACAAATATCACCATCTTAATAATACAAATACTAGTTTCATAAAAACAGGTGACAAAATATACACCGAAAGGTTAAAATAGGGATATGCCCATGTGGAGGCAGATGTTTAAAAAAGGCTGATGCGTTTCGAGGGTAACCTCTTCATTAGAGCCTGAAAACACAGGAACATAGTCTGTGTGAGCCAGTAGGCCGACATGTGTACATGGGGAGGAGTGGCTATTTGGAAGCTATGTCCTGTGATGTAGAGTTACTTATCCTGAGCTCCATAGCAGTCCACGTCCAAACGTTCTAGGTGGAATACAGATCAAAAACAGGATAGTAAGGAGCACATGGTAGGTTTGCGCTGTACACTACAGACTGGAGACGTATAGTGAATTCACATTAGTAACAGTCAGATCGTTACAATTAGTGGGTGGTACCATATCAATATAAAAACAAATTTATCAATCATTAATTTGTTTTTATATTGATATGGTACCTGCTATGGAGCTCAGGATAAGTAACTCTACATCACAGGACATAGCTTCCAAATAGCCACTCCTCCCCATGTACACATGTCGGCCTACTGGCTCACACAGACTGTGTTCCCCTTTTTCAGGCTCTGATGAAGAGGTTACCCTCGAAACGAGCCAGCCTTTTTTAAACATCTGCCTCCACATGGCCATATCCCTATTTTAACCTTTCAGTGTATATTTTGTCACCTGTTTTTATGAAACTAGTATTTGTACTATTCAGATGGTGATATTTTTTTGTATTCTATTATACATGATTAAACCAAATATGTTATGATGTAAGCGGTTGATCACGCGCCCTCCATCCACCTCCTTCCACACAGTGACCACAACAGGTCAGTGTCTGAGACCACAGCTTCAGTTAATAGATGTATGCCTGCATATTTATAATACATGGTGTGTTTTTTTATTTTTAGGTGATGTGGATGTCGTGGAAGAAGAAACTAATTTCACTAGTGCAAGTGCACAAGTCCTCATTGGGGAGATAATGGTGTGCAATCGGGAATTAGAGAAGATAAAGGAAAACATCAATGATGTTGAAATAAGACTCAACAACATTATTGATGTTTTAGGCAGAATCTAAAACACCAAAAAAAATTATTTTACAGTTTGTCGTTATATTTTAGGGTTTTTTTAAAAATTTTAAGTAATTTGAAAGCCAAATTTTGAAGATGCACACAGTGTATCAACATGTGCTACCTGCCACCACAGGATATCAATGTACACGTTTTGTGGGTGCAACCCCTTCCTCGCAACTCAAGTAGATGAGAGGAAGGAAGGGGCTGCACCCCCGAAACACGTCCATTGATCCCCCATGATGGGAGCTAGCACATGTTGACTTTAGGCATGGGATCAGGAGGGAAATCCACATTTTCACTCCCAATTTGTGTGCATCTTCAAAATTTGGCTTTTACAGGGGTGACATCACCCCATCTGATGAAGGCAAGATCAACACAGTTTGGACATACTAATGTCGAATATTGACTTCAATTTTTCAAAGTTGAACTTTTTAAGTTCCTGAGTTGTGTATGTTAATGGTTTTAAACATGCCTGTTTAACCAAAAAAAGATATTTACAATGTAAAAAAAAAGTTATACACCAAAGATGTCGGTTTGATCAAAAACCCTTTTCTAACGCACATGTGAATGTGCTTTGAGTAAAATGTTTTCTACTCAACAATGTGTGGCTTCTTCTTTCAATGCTCAATACCAGTTTTCGGAGTAAGTTGGTGTTTACAGTGACAATGGGGGTTATTTACTAAAGGCAAATCCACTTTGCACTACAAGTGCACTTTCAGTGCAGTTTCAAGTGCACTTGTAGTGCAAAGTGGATTCACCTTTAGCAAATAACCCCCACAGTGCTCTAAAATTTAACCCAATCAGGCCATTTTAGGGACTCAAATAAATATATTCATGGTGCTGAAAAGGATGATTATTTTTATCATTAATGCATTACATACATTAACAACAAAAACAATGTGTGTGTAGCAGACCCACAACATAATAGTTAGCTGAAGAAGAGATTGTCACCTCATGTATCAAATAAATTACATTTGCACTATTGAAGTAAATGGCCAAAAAGAAAAGCCCATTGGAGAACCTAGGAGACAGCTAAAAGAAACACAAGCAGTAAATCAAATTAAATATTAGTTCAGTTTCTGATAAAAATTTATTTTAAAAATGTTTCACACATTGGCTGGCATATCAATGGCCCCCCTACCTGCAAAGTACTGAAGATAATTTTGTCTCACTTCGCGGGCACTTTTGGGGGGGCAAGCCAGGACGGCCAGCTTCAAGTGCCGACGAATTACTAGTTGGTAATCTGACCTCAGGCCCAACTGAGGCCACATAGTTTGTAGCATTTTTGCGGAGATAATTGTATAGAATGCAGCAAGCAAGCACAATATGGTTCAGTTTATATTCTGCCATGTGGACTGGTATCAAAAATAGGCGGAACCGGCTGGCCATTATTCCGAAAGCATTCTCCACCACTCTTCTGGCTCTGGCCAGCCGGTAGTTAAAAACCCCCCTGGTTCGGGGTGAGGGTCCTCATGGGGAATGGCCTCATCAGATGTTCACCAACCCAAACGCTTCATCAGCGACGAACACAAATGGAAGACCACCCACATTGTCTTCCGCAGGTGGCAAGCCCAAGCCATCATTCTGGAGCCATCTGTAGAACTCCATCTGGGTGATGGGTCCACCATCCGACATCCGGCCATTCTTCCCCACGTCCACATACAAAAACTTGTATGTCGCCGACACCACAATAATATTAAACCCCTTATAGTTATAATAGTATGACCCCAAGTTGGGGGGTGGGATGATGTGGACATGTTTCCATCTATTGCCCCTCCGCAGTTGGGAAAGTCCCACCACTTGGCAAACTGGGATGCCACAGTTTGCCATTCCTGTGGGTTTGAAGGAAACTGTGGAGTCAAACAAGAAAAAAAATGTACTTTTGCACATAACATTGCAAGCAGATTAGACACAAACATTCTTGGCCAACATCAGTATAATATTTATTCTAAGGAATATTTAAAGACAAAAAGTGTAAGGTACACTTATCAGATTCCTCACCCCCTCTGATGGCCCATTGTAAAAATTTTAGGGGGGGTATGTTTTGGACAGGTAACCCTCTCCACTTCATTGAGAGCTGAATACATACATAATGTGTGTTACTTTGGCCAGCCCCTCCTTACTTACACTATTGGCAGCCCACTGGACAGGTAAGAAGTGCCATAATACAAAAATATGAATACACACTGTACAAATTGAAGCACATTTTTACATTCTGCAATTAGCTATCAAGATAATAGGAGAACAAAACTTTAAACAGTAGCATTTGAAATTATTCAGGCAGGCTCTTGCACTACATGCTTTGATGAATTCATCTATAGATATGACCACAAAAGAGGTAGGTATAGTGTGTATGGGTTTGGCAAAGTCAGCAGATAGAGGATTGGTATCAGCTGAATTAGTGGTTGGGGGGAGGGAGGGTTCCAAATGAGTTTGCCCCCCCCAAAAAAAAAGCCTCTTGCACTCTGCCTGAATTTAAGGACAAAAATAACATTTAAACACATTTTAGGGGGTGTTTAGGGTAAGCATTACAATGGGGCTGACAAAATACATTGTTAAGTGACTAGGCTAGGTGTGTATGGGCCCAGCATAGCATGCTGGGGAGGTTAGTGAAGGCAAATATGCATGAAGGACAAACAATTTTAAAAACTTTCAGCATGCATAAGGACAAAGAGGACATTCACAGAATATTACAATCATGGTAATTAGGGAATGATGAAATAAATACAATACATTAGCAAACATTAAATACATGGAATGTGATGTTAAAGAATAAAACTTATCTTAATATAGTCCTTCTGGCAGAACAGGTCTCTGGAATAATGATCCCCAGAGCCTGGGGTGAGATGCCTGTTCGAGAACTTGATGTCCTGCAGACTTCTCCCCGTCGCCAAGTACCGCAACGTGGCGACAAGCCTCTGCTCGGGAGTGATGGTTTGCCGCATGCAGGTGTCCTGCTTCGTAATATAAGGGGACAGTAAAGCCAACAGACGGTGAAAAACGGGGTCCGTCATCCGGAGATAATTCCTGAAATCATCAGGATTATTCTCCTGGATCTCCCGCAACAAAGGCATGTGAAAGAATTGGTCACACTGGAGCAACCAATTCTTCATCCATGAACTCTTCCTCGCCCTGTTCATGGACTGGACTTGAGTCAAAGTAAGAACCCCAACACCAAGCCCCTGCACAGCACAAACTTTACAATGAGTACGTATCCGCAACATGGCTAGAAAACGTTTAGAACGAACTAACAGAACACACTGAAAATCAGAAAGGACCTGAGAAGAACGATCTGAAAATCAGAAACGAGCGGACAAGAACGCACTGAGAAACAGATACGAACTGACAACACGCACTGAAAAACAGATACGAACCCACAAGCACAAACTGAAGAGCAGTAACGAACTGAAAAGCACAAGGCTGAAAAGTGCAAATTGGCTCTCACCAAACTTCTACTAACACAAGATAAATACGAGATTAGCAGGAGGAGCCCAAAGGGTGGCGCACTGTCTACTGAGCTTCCTTTTCATAGTCCCGTCGTACGTGTTGTACGTCAGCGCGTTCTTGGTGATCGGAATTTCCGACAACATTTGTGCGACCGTGTGTATGCAAGACAAGTTTGAGCCAACATCCGTCGGGAAAAAAAACACAGTTTTGTTGTCGGAATGTCCGATCGTCTGTACGCTGCAATAATCATTTCTCTTCCAGCCTAGAGGTGAAAACAGAGTGGATACAAACAGAAACAAAAGTACTTACAAGAAAGTACACATATTTTATCATAATTTGCGGAAATATATTTTAACAGTGATAGAGCATTTGCTATACAATACCCCGTAGAAATACATTATGCATGGCACAAGGCAAATCTCTGTACTGTCAAGATTTTTACAACTGTTCAGCTCTGTAAACCACTGTATTGCCTATATTTACACATGACTTGCAATGATTACAATGGACATAATGATCAGAAAATGGCAGCCAAGAGATATATTTTTGTCCATTAACTTTTATCTCCTCAGCAGTATATTTATGATCAGCTAACTGCTCAGAGATTATTACACAGTGTGTTAGGTTTATGTGTCCTTTGACATTTAAATAACGTTAAACGATGGGGTTGTCAATCTTAATAAATCATCTGGACATTCCCTCTTAAACAAATATCTAGGGAGATTTTAGGTATAACAAGATCTTAAATAATACATTTGTATTTGGAAAATACTGTTATATGATTATATGTGGTTAAACTCTTTAAAACAAATAAATTGAGAGTGTACTGTATATAGGTATCAACAAGGGTAACAAAAAATGAAATTCCTAACTAGCAAAGGACAAGATCTTAAGTTTTTCCTTTCATGAAATTTATTTCCCCATCTCCCCTGTGAACAATCTGCGGGTTGTGGCAGCCATCACGGCCACCCGACCCGATGATTGGCTCCCGCTGTGTCCAATCACAGCGGCGTGCCCCCTAAACCGCGTGCACGAAATCACGCACAGATATGTGATTTTGCGCACCCGGGCTGCCCTGCTGCAGTAAATGTACGTGGGGTACGTGGGGTGGTCCGGAATCAATTAGGGTCTAATGGGCTTTAAATTTCTCCTGAGAGGTAAAGTGATACTAAACACACACTGTTTAATTTACATTGTCCCATCTTTTTCTGTTTCTGGATGATGGCACTGTAATTATTTTAATTTAAAAAAATATTTAAAAAAAAAATGTCAGTACCTTTTTCCTAATTGATATATAGCTGTCACATGACCTAACTCTTTCCCAACCTGTCTGCAGGGAAACAGATAGTGGCAGGAGGAGCCTCTAGTCCTCCGCTGCTGGTTAAAGACCTTTCTGGCTTCTTTGGCCAGTCTCCAGGTATAGCCATGTGATTGTTCAGTTCTCTGTATTAGAGCCGGCAGGGGACAGCTGCAGCACCATTATCAATGCTGCAGCCACATAGGTAGGTATGTTTTTTTATCTTATACTTCTCTTTTAAGAGGGGAAGAAGTGTAGGCAGATGTGATGCTGCAGTATGCTCTCTAAACTGAAGGCTCTGCCAAAATTAATTCACTTTGACATGTGCCCATTAAGGATTAGGTCGTCCCCTATCATCGGCTCCAGGCAGACATCTTGAGTAAGCCAGACCATGTTGAATAGCACCCTCCCTTTGCATCGTTTATTAAGGACAGAGACAGAATCCTGCTTGAAGGCTAAGAAAGAGTTAACAAGACTGAGACATTTAAAAATGCTGAAAATGAAACAAAACCCTAAAATGTCTCTTTTAGGGTTTTGTTTGTCGCAATGGCCACAGAATAGATAAGGTCTGGTAAGAACTGGTTTTGAAATTATGTTTTCAGACAAAGTCAACCTAGTCAGCATTACTAGTTTTAAATTATGTCTGAGATGTTATGTGTAATGTGATGAACTTTGTCCTTCCTCCCTCCCTCCTTTCTCTTTAAGTTGTGCAATCTTCTTTGTCTCTATTTTGTATAAAGGTACAACACTTACCATTAAAACTAAGCATTCATTGAAATTACCCTCTTGTGTGCATTGAATGCTTCCGGAGCTCTGAAAGAATTTCTTACTGATTGTCCAGCAACTGAGCAGAATTAACCCTAACACCGCTTGCCAGGGTAAGAGTAGGCACAGTGTAGGGAAAGGAAGCAGAGGAGGAGATAAATGCAAGTTTCTCATACATGGCAGCATTATTAAAGGTTCTCAATCCATTTCAGCCAACTATTTGAAACTTTCCTCCCACTGCCAGATGGAAAATATGCAGCAATCTCCTGAAAGCTTAGGCAACATAGCTATTCCTGTATCATCTCTAAAAGGCAGTGCTCCTCAAGCAACCATTTGCTTATAAGCCTTGTACTATATTGTTTTACCTGAAAGGTGCCTTTCCATTAGCTTGTGCACCTCTGCCTGCATAATCTCAGTGCCATTTCAGTATTTTGTCATCTTCTTGCTTTAAACTTTAACATCAATACCATAAAAACTACACTCAAGCATCAATGCAGGGTAATCTACTCCCATTTCACAATTCTGAATGGGCCCATCTGCCCATTCCTTGGTGTCACATGTAAGCTCCACCCACGCATAGTTTCAAGTATTAAAGTGAACTGTATGCAGAATATCAAAGGATTGCACAGAGAGGGCAAAAGATAAATAGAAGGATATGTTGGTACAGTGTGTAGGCAAGTTTGAGAAGTTGGTGGTCAAAGCAGAAAAATGTTGGTGTATATGGAGCAAGAAAAGTTAAACAAAATGGGAAGGAAATGATGTGAACTATTGTAACAATCTATCACTGAAGGTTCTCCTCAGACTGACCAGTGTATTGTGGAGTGAGTGGGAGGAGTTGTCCAAGATTGAACGATTGAATATAGGCAAACTGCAAAGGGTCTAAATATATATTAACCATGGGCCGTAACTGATGTAAAACAAGTCTCTCCAAGGTCTTCATGATGCAGGAGGTCAAAGCCACTGGTCTGTTATCCTTGGAGCCATAAGGAGGCAGTATCTTTGGTACAGAAACAAGGCAAGATGTCTTCCACAACCTTTTATAGACTCAGGCTCAGGTTAAAGACCTGTTGAAGGACACCCCCCAGATGGTCTGCACATGCCATAAGCACCCTAGGGCTAACGCCACCATTGCCTCTTCCCCCTTCCTGCCTTAAAGTAACTGTAAAGGCTATTTTTTTCCTACAAAAATAACAAACATGTTATACCTACCTGCTCTATTGTAGTGGATTTGCACAGAGCCAATCAGGAAGGAGAATAGCAGACGGCTTAGACACTCATGGACATCGCTGGACAGAGAGGGACCTCAGGTAAGTGTTAGGGGGGCTGAGGGGGGCTGCTGCACACAGAAGGCTTTTTATCTCAATGCATAGACTGCATTAAGATGAAACACCTTCTGCCTTTAAAACCCCTTTAAGTCTCCTCACCTGTCTACTCACCTAATCAGCTATAAAAGACATTGAAAAAGTACTTTCAAGTGAAGGAGGAGTAGAGTTGTTCTTATAAAAAGAATAATTGGTGAAAGTATCCAATAAGGGGGAATCAGAATGCACACTGAAGGAGGGAGGGCATCTAGTATGAGGATTGGAGGGTGCTTGCCTCAACTCTGCTTGTCTACAACTTTCTGCTAAGTCTGAGGGTTCAAAGTCAGGGCCTCCGAATCGAACCTGTTAAAAAAAACAGTTCAGTTTATTTGCCCTCTCCAAACCTCCCCCTGTCCCTCCACCAGCTGGCTTAAGACCTGTAATGGTTCTCATGCCACTACAGACCTCTCTCACATTGTTTTGCTGTTGTTTCCAATCCAGCTTTCACTTATATTTCTCCTTAGTTTCTCTAATCATTTTTAACTCCTCCCAATTGCTTACTCTAAAAGCCATCTTCTTGGAGTTAAGAATATCCCTATTATCCCTTGTTACTCATGGTCTATTATTTAAATAACAATGAACATTTCTTTTTGGAACAAAAAAAGATATAATGTGTTATGCACCAATAATTATATATCCAGGCAGCAGATACTTTCCATAACCACTTGATGACTGTCCACAGTCCTCTTTTTTGCGGGAAGGTGGCACATGCAGGCTGGATCACATTCATGTACATCATCCAGCCCGCTCTGGGTTAGGGGTGTGTAGCACGTCACTCCCATGACTGATGTGTCCAACGGACACCGTGGATTGCAGATCTTGGTATCTGCGGCCCCATGATCATATGATTGCTATGCAATCACATAATCACAATGTCAACAAAGCTGCTATGAATGATTTCATAACAGGTGTTTCTTATGCTGTGATTGGCCCACAGCTGTCACATGGTACCTGGGCCATGTGATTAGCTGTAGCCAATCACAGATCACTAGTAAACACATCTGTCATGAATGTAACCCATTCATGACAGTTAAAAACATTACAATGATCATCATTGTAACAGCAAAGTGTTAATCTGTGTGACACTGAACTATCCTGATGAAAGTATGTAAAACAGAATTGTAAAAAATGAAAAAAAAATGGTAAAATAATAGAATAAGAATTTTTTTTTTTTTAGCATACTGTCACCAGCCAGTATCCCTGATCACCGCCACACCAGTCATATGATGATGCTGTACTGCACTGGTGACTGTATGTAAAAAAAAAAAATGTGGGAAAAAAATGATTCAATCTCTTCATTTTCAAAAAAATTAGGATAAAAAATGACAACTTCAAAAAACTCACCATGCCTCTTACTAAATGCCACAGACTGTCTACTTTCCAAAAAGAGGTGATTTGGGGGGCATTTGTATTTTCCTGGCATTTTAAGGGCCTCAAGAAATGAGATAGACCATCAGTACATCAGAAAATCAATTTTCCACAGTTGTCCCGGTTTTCTGTTGAAAACAAGATATCACACTCCTGCTCCCATTTGTGCATATAGGGAAGTTTATCTTGCATACCATTGTTAACTAGATTAGAATGTATTTCTGATATCAGTTCTTTTCTTCTAGGTGACTTCAGACATACATTCTCATAAAATGTGGATGGTTTTGTCTCTGTTGTTTGGAAATGTGTGTTATAAAAGTGTCTAATTTGGAGGAATTTACTAAATTCAATATTGGGAATCTGATCTGTTTTTTAGTAAAGAGAATGAGGTGGTGCTTTCCATAAAATTAGAGAGGGATGTCAAGTTGTTAATCCATTTTGTATTTTTTATTGTGTAGTTTCCATAGTTGGTATGAATGTGAGACTAGTTGGTTAAGAGTTTCTAGGGTATGGTTTGAAATCTTGTTGCCCCATAATATACTTGAGATAGAATATGGCTGAATTGAATCTTTCTCAAAACTAACCCATGGGATCTTAGGGCTGTGGATGTGCCATTGTGCAATTTGAGATCATCTGGCAGCTAAAT
The DNA here is from genome assembly GCA_037952925.1 of Lithobates clamitans. NCBI lineage: Eukaryota > Metazoa > Chordata > Amphibia > Anura > Ranidae > Lithobates > Lithobates clamitans. Next base: position 3,997,395 of record JBBGZY010000270.1, on the reverse strand, counting down.
AATATAACCAGAAATCGGCCAAGTCCTCCGCTCTTTTGTGATTTATGTAACACTATACTCGATAGTAGGGATGAGCTGAACACCCCCCCCCCCCCCCTGTTCGGTTCGCACCAGAACATGCGAACAGGAAAAAAGTTTGTTCGAACACGCGAACACCGTTAAAGTCTATGGGACACGAACACGAATAATCAAAAGTGCTAATTTTAAAGGCTAATATGCAAGTTATTGTCATAAAAAGTGTTTGGGGACCTGGGTCCTGCCCCAGGGGACATGGATCAATGCAAAAATTTTTTTTAAAAACGGCCGTTTTTTCAGGAGCAGTGATTTTAATAATGCTTAAAGTTAAACAATAAAAGTGTAATATCCCTTTAAATTTCGTACCTGGGGGGGTGTCTATAGTATGCATGTAAAGGGGCGCATGTTTCCTGTGTTTAGAACAGTCTATGAGCAAAATGACATTTTGAAGGAAAAACCTCATTTAAAACTACCGCGGCTATTGCATTGCCGACAATACACATAGAAGTTCATTGATAAAAACGGCATGGGAATTCCCCAAAGGGGAACCCCGAACCAAAAAAAAAAAAAAAAAATGACGTAGGAGTCCCCCTAAATTCCATACCAGGCCCTTCAGGTCTGATATGTATATTAAGGGGAACCCCGGCCAAAATTTTAAAAAAAAAATGACGTGGGGTTCCCCCTAAATTCCATACCAAACCCTTCAGGTCTGGTATGGATTTTAAGGGGAACCCCGTGCCAAAAAAAAAAATAAAAACGGCGTGGGGTCCCCCCAAAAATCCATACCAGACCCTTATCCGAGCACGCAACCTGGCAGGCCGCAGGAAAAGAGGGGGGACGAGAGTGCGCCCCCCCCTCCTGAACTGTACCAGGCCACATGCCCTAAACATTGGGAGGGTGCTTTGGGGTAGCCCCCCAAAACACCTTGTCCCCATGTTGATGAGGACAAGGGCCTCATCCCCACAACCCTGGCCGGTGGTTGTGGGGGTCTGCGGGCGGGGGGCTTATCGGAATCTGGAAGCCCCCTTTAACAAGGGGACCCCCAGATCCCGCCCCCCCCTGTGTGAAATGGTAAGGGGGTACAAAAGTACCCCTACCATTTCACTAAAAAACTGTCAAAAATGTTAAAAATGACAAGAGACAGTTTTTGACAATTCCTTTATTTAAATACTTCTTCTTTCTTCTATCTTCCTTCATCTTCTGGTTCTTCTGGTTCTTCTGGTTCTTCCTCCGGCGTTCTCGTCCAGCATCTCCTCCGCGGCGTCTTCTATCTTCTTCTCCCCGGGCCGCTCCGCACCCATGGCATGGGGGGAGGCTCCCGCTCTTCTCTTCATCTTCTTCATCTTCTTCTCTTCTTCTCTTCTTCTTTTCTTCTCTTCTTCTCTTCTTCATTTTCTTCTCCGGGCCGCTCCGCACCCATGCTGGCATGGAGGGAGGCTCCCGCTGTGTGACGGTGTCTTGCCGAATAAGTTCCTTCGGCGGATAGGTTCCCCCCCTGTACTGCGCAGGCGCAGCGCCTGCGCAGTACGTACTACTGTTGGCCGCCGGACATACCTGAAGCTCAAACGCTTTGATCAGCTGTACACGGCGCCTGCGCTCTGGGTCCAGATTCCTTCCCCACTATCCAAGTGGACCTAGAGGGGGAATCTAAAAGTGCCGAGCGCAGCGAGGCCGTGCCCGAAGCGTGGCGAGCGAAGCGAGCCCGCGAGGGGCCCTCTTACAGGCGCCGTGTACAGCTGATTTTCAGCTGTTCTGCTTCGGCTATTTCCGCCGGCTTCTACTGCGCATGCGCAGTAGAGGGGGGAACTAATCCGCCGAGCGGAACTTTCTCGGCAGAACAACGGCGCTCCTCGTCTGACAGTTCTTAAATAACGGGGGGCGGGGCCACCCAGTAACCCCGCCCCCCTCTGACGCACGGTGACTTGACGGGACTTCCCTGTGGCATCACGGGGAATGCCACAGTGAAGTCCCGTCCTGTCCCGTGCGTCAGAGGGGGGCGGGGTCACCGGGTGGCCCCGCCCCCCGTTATTTAAGAACTGTCAGACGAGGAGCGCCGTCACACAGCGGGAGCCTCCCTCCATGCCAGCATGGGTGCGGAGCGGGCCGGAGAAGAAAATGAAGAAGAGAAGAAGAGAAGAAAAGAAGAAGAGAAGAAGATGAAGAAGATGAAGAGAAGAGCGGGAGCCTCCCCCCATGCCATGGGTGCGGAGCGGCCCGAGGAGAAGAAGACAGAAGACGCCGCGGAGGAGATGCTGGACCAGAACGCCGGAGGAAGAACCAGAAGAACCAGAAGATGAAGGAAGATAGAAGAAAGAAGAAGTATTTAAATAAAGGAATTGTCAAAAACTGTCTCTTGTCATTTTTAACATTTTTGACAGTTTTTTAGTGAAATGGTAGGGGTAAGTACCCCCTTACCATTTCACACAGGGGGGGCCGGGATCTGGGGGTCCCCTTGTTAAAGGGGGCTTCCAGATTCCGATAAGCCCCCCGCCCGCAGACCCCCACAACCACCGGCCAGGGTTGTGGGGATGAGGCCCTTGTCCTCATCAACATGGGGACAAGGTGTTTTGGGGGGCTACCCCAAAGCACCCTCCCAATGTTGAGGGCATGTGGCCTTCAGGAGGGGGGGGGCTGCACTCTCATCCCCCCCTCTTTTCCTGCGGCCTGCCCGGTCGTGTGCTCGGATAAGGGTCTGGTATGGATTTTTGGGGGGACCCCACGCCGTTTTTATTTATTTTTTTGGCGCGGGGTTCCCCTTAAAATCCATACCAGACCTGAAGGGTCTGGTATGGAATTTAGGGGGAACCCCACGTCATTTTTTTTTTTTAATTTTGGCCGGGGTTCCCCTTAATATCCATATCAGACCTGAAGGGCCTGGTATGGAATTTAGGGGGACTCCTACGTCATTTTTTTTTTTTAATTTTGGTTCGGGGTTCCCCTTTGGGGAATTCCCATGCCGTTTTTATCAATGAACTTCTATGTGTATTGTCGGCAATGCAATAGCCACGGTAGTTTTAAATGAGTTTTTTCCTTCAAAATGTCATTTTGCTGTCAGACTGTTCTAAACACAGGAAACATGCGCCCCTTTACAGGCATACTATAGACACCCCCCAGGTATGAAATTTAAAGGGATATTACACTTTTATTGTTTGACTTTAAGCATTATTAAAATCACTGCTCCTGAAAAAACGGCTGTTTTTAAAAAATTTTTTTGCATTGATCCATGTCCCCTGGGGCAGGACCCAGGTCCCCAAACACTTTTTATGACAATTACTTGCATATTAGCCTTTAAAATTAGCACTTTTGATTTCTCCCATAGACTTTTAAAGGGTGTTCCGCGGCATTCGAATTGCCGCGAACACCCCAAATTGTTCGCTGTTCGGCGAACTTGCGAACAGCCAATGTTCGAGTCGAACATGAGTTCGACTCGAACTCGAAGCTCATCCCTACTCGATAGACATGGGTGAGAATCTAGCCATATAAACTTGTTAATCTCTGTTTGGAATTTAGTTATCATTACTTTATTTAGTCCAATTGGAAGTGCCCTAAATAAGTATAATATCTTTCGTAGAATTGTCATTTTAATTGCTGTGACTCTGCCTAAAAATGATATTTTTGAAAGATTTCCATATTTTAAGCGTCAATCTCAACTTTTGCAATAGAGGTAAGTAGTTTTTGGAGGATAAATTATTAATCTCTGGGGTGAAGTAAAAAAGGCTTAACTTACTCAAATGCACGAGATCACTTACAATCAGAGACAGCAATAAAGTTATTCACAAGATGGTATTACACCCCTGTTAAAATTCACACCATTTTCCCCACAACACCTCAGACATGTTGAGGTTGCATTTCCACAAGATCATTCTCACACATTTTCTGGGATTGTGAGAAGGTTACACATACTGTATATGGAAGCAATTAGAAAAATATGCATCCAAAATCTCAGATAATGATATACGACTCGCTCTCCACAACTGTATTTTATTCTCCCCTATCATTGGACTATCCATCTATCATATGAGACTGATCCACACAATAGGTGTAGCAATACACTCGCTGATAGCATACCATTGGAAATGCCCATTGGTACCTCTAGCCCATGTAAAAATTTGAACTAACAATATTAATCTCATGGAAAAAAATATTTCACACCTTACATAATACAAATCATGTATATGATAAAACATGGGACCCATGGTTTAATCATTCTAAACACTTCTTCAACCCAGAATAATAATACTTTATATCAAAGTTCATTAGGAATCATTAGTTGTTTATAGTATTCAAGGATATTACTGTTAGCATGTTAGTTAATAAAGTACATCTATCAACTAATGCATACTTTATGATAATCTTCCTTACTTGTAAACCTCATGTAATATATTTCTCCTGGCATATGACAACCCTTTTTTGTACCAATTTTTTTGTAGCTAATAAAAATAGTTTGTAAACAAAAAAGAAATTCAATTTTCAAACACTATAACTTTCACACAGACTAATTAATATGCACTTATTGAGGTTTTTTTTGTTACCAAAGACATGTAGTAGAATATAATTTGGCCTAATTTATGAAGAAGTTTTATTTTATTGGGTATGTTTTTTAACAGAAATTCAGTCTTTTTTTGTTTATATCGCGAAAAATGAAAAAACCCAGTTGTGATCAAATACCAGCTGAAGAAAGCTCTATTTGTGTGAAAAAAAACTGTTTACATTTATTTTGTGTACAGTATTGCATGACCACGCAGTTGCCAGTTAAAGTAGCGCAGCGCTGTATAGCAAAAAAATGGCCTGGTCTTGAGGGGGGTAAAAACCTTCTGGAGCTGAGGTGGTTAATAGTTATGTGACCGGGGTTACAACATCTATTGTTTACAAAAATAACAAGCCCTCCTCCCTTCTCTTACCATTCATTGTGCAGTCTCTGTTCGCTCTAATAATCTGAAAACCCCTTACAGTAGCAATGTGATCGGGAAAATTTCTCTGCAGCCTTGTTTCCGAAAAATACTACACTCACGAAACTCACGTTGACTCTAAACTAACACCATTAGCTCATCTACCTGTAATTTCAAAACCAATTTTCAATTTTTAAATCTGCATCTTTTATAAAATTAATACCTGGTGATCTTGTTGTTAAACGTCCTTTTACTTGAACTTACTGTTAGCTTTGTCCCTGTCCCCTAAATATGCTTTTGTATTGCCAGTCCATAACACAGCCTTCAGATGGAAACTACAGGTTGAAAATCTGCCCTCGGAAATCACAAGCAGTCTTCACTGGAGCAAGTGCATGTAGACTAATAAAAGCTGTAAAAGGGCTGCAGGAGAGCAACAGAACTGAGACATGACAAGGGATTTAAACAAGGTGAAAACTATATTTTGTTACATAAAATGACACTTAGCATGGTATATAGTATTTTAGCAAACTAAATTTCAATAAAGAGGTTGTAAACCTCTAAAAACATTTTCCAAAAACCTGCAAGACAAAGGCATCATACTAGATCATTATGAAATACTTACCTTAGAACGATGCCGTCCAGTGCCGCCAGCACTCTGCTCACACATCACCATCTTTCCTGGAGTTACTTCCGGGTTCTCAGGCTCCAGCACTGTGATTGGCCTGAGCCGCGATCTCGTCACTCCCGCACCTGCGCGCGGGTGCCGCTGGTCACGGTACGGGTCCTGAAGAAATGTCACGAGCGGCCGTTCTTTCATTGCGCATGTGCCGATGAAGGCGGCGGCAGCGTAAATAGTAAATATCTCCTAAACTGTGCAAGTTTAGGAGATATTTACAGTACCTACAGGTAAGCCTTATAGGCTTACCTGTAGGTACAATTAAAGAGGAAGACTTTACTTCCTCTTTACGTTAGTATCCAAATTTACTTTAACAACTTCACGACCGCCCGCCGCAGTTGTACTGCACCCGGTTGGTTCTCCTGCGCGAACCGCCATCATTGAATGTCGGCTCTTGCAGGCGCAGTTGCGGGCGTGTGCCACCTGCGGCGTGCTCTCGTGCACGCTGCGGGGGCATGCCCGTGGCTTGAGTGGACTCGATGTCTGTCGGTGGCCCGCAATCGCCTAATACAGAGGCAGAATGGGAATCTGCCTTTGTAAACATTCTGATAGGGGACATGTCAGAGATCTTCTGTTCCCAGTGATCGGAAAATACGTAGAAGAATATGTATATGAATAAATTTGTTTTTATATATTTTTTTGGATATGTATTATAGCAAAAAGTAAAAAAAAGTAAAAAAAAGTAAAAAAAAAAAATATTTTTTTTAAATTTGTCGTTCTTTGTTTGTTTATGGCGCAAAAAATAAAAAGCGCAGAGGTGATCAAAAACCACCAAAAGAAAGCTCTATTTGTGGGAAAAAAAGTAGTCAATTTTGTTTGGGTACAGCGTCGCACGCCCATGAAATTGTCAGTTAAATCGACACAGTTCCGTACTACAAAAAATGGCCTGGTCATTAAGGGGGCAAATCCTTCCGGTCCTTAAGTGGTTAAGCTTTATATCCATGTGCACCAAAAGTCTTCACCAGGTTCCTCCACCTGATCAATCTTAGGGGAGATACTCATCCATGTAAGAAAACAGCACTGTTTGTACTATTTTACCCTCGGATACCTTGGCAACTTGGCATAAAAGTGCACTTTCATTTGGATTGAAAGTGGCATGCTCTTTGAAGGCATTTTTAGCTTGGTGTTGAGGGGAAAGTCTTTCTGTGCATCTTTACATTTCAATGGAAAATGGAGATTATAAAAAGGTAAACATAGGACTTTAACCACTTTAGCTGCCGTACCTGTATATTCCTTATGGACCAGAGCAATTTTTACATTTCCAATATAGGCCTGTTTATTCAGCAATAACTTTATCAATAGAAAACAAAGAAATACATCCATTGGTTTTGGGGGACAAACTAGGCTTTCTTTTGGTAAATATTTTCATTATTTTCTATTTAATCTATAGAGAAAAATACTTTAGAAGAGTGTTTAATAATGGTTAAAAAACACAGTAGAAAAATATAATGGCTAAGAGAAGAAGGAGAAGATTGAGTTAAACAGGGTTGATTATGATTCAGTAAACATTAACAAGGGTTTAATTAATTGTTTTAACTTTTATTACCTGTGATCTACATATGAACGATAAAGTAAATACAATTACAAAATACACTATTACGTTGTATTTCTTAAATTAAATTTTCAGACTATCTGCAAATGTCATATTATACCAGAGCAGCTACATTTTGACAGAAATTCCTGCTATGTAATACACATCATAAGCTGGTAACTGCCAGTAATAGCGGCAAGGGGAGCGGCAGCAGGGGGAGAGGAGTGGCAGCAGGGGAGAGGAGCAGGATGTAAGGCATGCATTATATCTCTTAAGTTAAAAAGTGGTAAACAACCATTGTAGCCACGTCCCCTCCACTACCTCTCTTTACCCAGTCGAGAGAGGTGCTGTTTGGAGCCGCAGCCGTCTTCCCACTTCTGGAAGCTGATGATACTTATGTTCCAGCCTGAAGTCTGACAGCTGCACTTCCTTCAAGAACTCTGCTTCAACCAGCCACGTGCCTGCCCAGCTCTGCAGCCTCACTGTGATTCTATGGAGGTCTATATGGGTCTATGCCAAGCCTTGATCTACCTTTATCTAGTAAGGCCATTTTAATTATTTTTTAAGCCTTTTTAATAAATTGCTACACCTAGATGGAGGCTCTCTCTTGTGTTTGTTTTTTATGCAGCAGGTATTGTACAACATATACTGTTTATTGTCATCAGACTGATATACATTCGTTCAGAATTTGCATAGATCCCAGCATGGGTTTATCTGTTCAAAGAGAATGAAAGGGTGAAAGGCTGTGCAGCAGGGGGCATGTCAGAACAAGTCTGCTCATTGGAGAAGAGCAGGCTGAGTTTCCAGCATAGCTAGAGAACTCACCATGGTGTGCTCTCCAGCTTGTGTGGTCAGTTTTTCATAGGAAAGCAAGGAGACTAGCAGGAACACCAGGGATTTCACACAAAGGAAGCAATACAAAGGGAACAGGATACTTTCTCATACAAGTACATGCACAGCAGACAAATATCGGGAATATGACGTGTTGGGGTAACAAACGCGTTAATTGCCAGTGTGGCTTCTGTGTTTACTGTACTGGGTACAAAGATGCCCTTCTTGTATTTTTACAATAGCTGGCCAGTGGTAACACCTCATTTGACAGCTTCCTGGTTCACCGTCCTGCTCAATGGATAGAAATGATGATGATGATTCATTGGTGGTGAAAGGGAGTGAAAACTTGCAAGGCTGAAATAAGAAATTCTTTGAAGGTAAAAGTAAGAATTTACATGTATCATACATGTGTTAACTGTGCACCTATTGCCTGACTGCATAAATGCTTATTTGGTAAACCTGCGTTTATACCTCCACATACCTTAAAACTGAATATTGCCTGACTGCACAAATGCTTATTTGGTAAACCTGCGTTTATACCTCCACATACCTTAAAACTGAATATTGCCTGACTGCACAAATGCTTATTTGGTAAATCTGTTTGTCACCACTGTTTCAACTCCATCTGTAGCCATGCTCACATTATTTCAATGTTTATTTAGCCATTAAGTCTTACCTAAATTATGGGTTGCCTTATCTTTACAATTGTGGCCTTTTAGTCCCCTTGCAGTTTGATTGTGGTGTGAAAGTTATGCCCTGCTAGCTGTGTTGCTAATATGCCCTCCTAATTGATTAATTGCCTGATTCAACCCACACCCAACACACAGTATAAAAACAAGGCCTTCCTTACGGGGGAACACATACAGGGGTTCTTCCAAAGAAGTGGGGTTCTTTAAATAAGTGGCACTTCTGCTCTTGCACTTCAGCGATTTGCACAAAGCTAACTATAATAGACTGCGGGTGACCCCATTTCCTAATTTTATCATCTTCCTCTCTGAAACATGCACTCTTTACCTCTCCTCCTTTTCACAATTGCTGCCTCTCTCCTCAAACTCTCTTTTCTACATCCCTCTGCTCCACCCCACAATCTGTACCTATCACCCTCACTTCTCCCCTCCCCCTATTACTGCACTCATCACCTCTTTCTAACTCTAAGCCCACTTGCTAACATACCCCCCAGGATACTGAAGCATGTCCCCTCATACAAATCATATTCTCATATTACCTCCCTCACTCTTCTGCTTCTCCTAATCGCTGGAGATATTTCCCCAAACGCTGGGCCCCCTTTATTTAACTGTGCCCAACACACCCATCACTATAAACCCTCTGGCAGTAGTCGCAATCTACACAATTTAGTGTCCATTCCTCTTCTTGCCAACACCAGCCTCCCTCTCTCCTGCGCCCTCTGGAACGCCCACTCTGTCTGCAACAAACTCACTGCTGTTCATGACCTCTTTGTCACTAATTCCTTTAATCTATTTGCTTTCACAGAAACCTGGCTCCACGAATATGACACCCCTTCTCCTGCTTCCCTCTCCCAGGGTGGCCTTCACTGGACTTACTCCCCCAGGCCTAATGGATGCAAGGGAGGTGGAGTGGGATTCCCCCTATCCCCCCAGAGCACCTTCCAGGTTATTCACCCTCCTCCCTCTTTTTCACTCTCATCATTTGAAGCCCACTGTATACGTCTATTCTCTCCTACTTCCCTAAGAATTGCTGTGATCTACCGGTCCCCTGGACCATTATCGACTTTCATTGATGAGTTTTCTGCCTGGCTACCCTACTTTCTCTCTTCGGATATTCCCACAATCCTTCTTGGTGATTTCAACATCCCTGCTAATACAAACACTCCTGCTACTTCTAAACTTCTTAGTCTAACCTCTTCATTTGACCTGAAGCAATGGGTACAGGCTTCTACTCACTCTGATGGCAATACCCTTGACCTTGTATTCTCTTACCTATGCATTCCATGCAACTTCTCAAACAATCCTTTTCCTCTCTCCGACCACCACCTTATTAGTTTCTCTCTCCCCCTGTCTTCCACCACCTTTCCCTCCAATCACCTAACCATCATCCGTAGAAACTTTCGCAACTTCAACTCCTCTCTCCTCTATTCTGCTACCGACCACCTCTATGACAAAATCTCTCCCCTGTCCTGCCCCAACCAAGCCATGTCCATCCACAATAAATCTCTGTCCTCCACCCTGGACAAGCTCGCTCCCCTCACTACACGCAGAATCAGGCCTCGACCCCTACAACCCTGGCAAACAGATGACACTAAACTTCTCAAAAAACGTAGTCGCACACTTGAGCGTCTGTGGCACAAGACTAAGTCTCTCAAAGACTTCAACCAATACAAATCTGCCCTCCAAAAATACTATTCTTTCCTTCACACTGCCAAGCAAACCTATTTTACAACTCTTATTAACACCTTCTCATCCAATCCCCGTAAACTCTTCTCTACCTTCAACTCTCTACTTTGTCCTCCACCGCCTCCCCCCACTGACTTACTCACTGCCCAGGAAATCGCTAATCACTTCAAAACAAGATTGATACAATACGTGATGAAATCTCCACTCTACAGGTATCTCCCCCAGCTAAGACCCCATGTCAATAGATACAACTGACACTCCCCCTATATAAATCTGCTACTCCAGACGAAGTTGCTAAACTTCTTTCTATCGCCCACCTAACCACCTGTCCCCTGGACCCTATTCCCTCTCAAATGCTACGGTCACCCTCTGACCCCATCCTACACTCTCTAACCCACATCTTCAATCTCTCCCTCACCTCTAGCGTCTTCCCCGATGCTCTAAAACATGCACTGGTCACTCCCATACTCAAAAAGCTGTCCTTGGACCCTACCAATCTTAACAACCTACGCCCTATCTCCTTGCTCCCCTTTTCCTCTAAACTCCTTGAATGCCTGGTTTACAACCAACTGAGTGACCACCTCATTAAAAACAACCTTCTTGATCCCCTTCAATCTGGATTTCGCCCTCAACACTCCACAGAAACTGCTCTTTTAAAACTCATGGCCTACTAACTGCAAAAACCAACGGACACTATTCTGTACTCCTACTTCTGGATCTTTCAGCTGCCTTTGACACGGTTGACCACCCCCTCCTCCTCGAAAAACTTTACTCCCTCGGTCTCCGTGACTGTGCTCTTCAGTGGCTCTCATCCTACCTATCCCAATGCACCTTCAGTGTCACTTACAATTCTACTTCCTCCACTCCTCTTCCCTTCTCTGTCGGGGTCCCCCAAGGTTCTGTTCTTGGACCTCTTTTATTTTCAATCTACACCTCTTCCCTGGGTCAGCTGATAGCCTCTCACGGCTTTCAATATCATTTCTATGCTGATGACACACAAATCTATCTCTCCACCCCTCAACTCACTCCATCAGTCTCCTCACGCATCACTAACTTACTAACCGACATATCTGTATGGATGTCACACCACTTCCTCAAACTCAACTTGTCCAAAACCGAGCTTATAATATTTCCTCCCCCACGTGCCCCTTCCCCTGACTTCTCAGTGAAGAGCAATGGCAAAACCATCCACCCGTCCCCACATGTCAGGGTGCTAGGTGTTATCCTAGATTCTGAACTCTCCTTTCAGCCCCACATCCAATCACTTTCCAAAGCTTGCCGCCTCAACCTCCGCAACATCTCTAAACTACATCCCTTTCTAACCAGTGAAACCACAAAGCTCCTGATTCACTCCCTGGTTATCTCTCGCCTTGACTACTGCAACTCACTCCTCATTGGCTTACCTTTAAATAGACTATCCCCCTTCAGTCCATCATGAATGCTGCTGCCAGACTCATCCACCTTACAAACCGCTCAGTGTCTGCTACCCCTCTCTGCCAATCCCTCCATTGGCTACCACTCGCCCAACAAATTAAATTCAAAATACTAACAATAAGTTACAAAGCCATCCACAACTGTGCCCCCAGCTACATCACTAACCTGGTCTCAAAATACCAACCTTAACGCCATCTCCGTTCCTCCCAAGATCTCCTGCTCTCTAGCTCCCTCATCACCTCCTCCCATATCCGCCTCCAGGACTTCTCCCGAGCCTCGCCAATCCTCTGGAATTCCCTACCCCAATCTGTCAGACTGTCTCCAAATTTATCCACTTTTAGGCGATCCCTGAAAACTTTCCTCTTCAGAGAAGCCTATCCTGCCTCCATCTAACAACTGCACTATTTTCTCCACTAGCTCATCCCCCACAGCTATTACCCTTTTGTATAACTTGACCCTCCCTCCTAGATTGTAAGCTCTAAGGAGCAGGGCCCTCTGATTCCTCCTGTATTGAATTGTATTGTACTTGTACTGTCTGCCCTAATGTTGTAAAGCGCTGCGTAAACTGTCGGCGCTATATAAATCCTCTATAATAATAATAATATTAATAATGTGTTAACTGTGCACCTATTGCCTAGAGTTCCACTTCAAAGAAGAACTCCATCTTTCCACACACTTTACAATTTGTTTGGGCTAAGCTGGCCCAAATTAACTATGTCCCTCACTAACCTGTGAGGCCGCTGGATGTGTGGTATAAATTGTTTTAGATGTGGCACTGTGTTCCGGGTGCGAGCCGAGACTTCCAGCCTCATTCCCGGAACACAGAAGAGTCTACTGCAGCGGCGCTCAGCCGCTCAGAGCAAGCAATGTATTCTATCAATTAATACAAAGCTTCCTCTGATTGGCTGAGTCAGAGGTTGTTACATTATCAGCCCACCTCTCTGACTCAGTCAAGTGTTTGATTGCTCAGTTCCCGGTCTTAGAGACAGCAGGGGGACAGCTGCAGCTGTGATCCGTGCTGTAGCCATCTGGGTAAATATGAGTGTTTTTTTTTCTAATCCTATACTTCTCTTTTAAATGGGGGTTAACTATACACAGTGAGGGGAATTTATCAAAACTGGAGTAGCCAGAATCTGAAGCGGCTGTGCATGACAACCAATAATCCCCTATCGTTCATCTACAAAGCCTAAAGCCTTGTACACACTACAGTTCAGTTCGTAGCCATTGTACTAACAACCCAATGTTGGTAAAGCGATATCCCCTGCTGAGCTATTGTGTTCTGACAGGGGGACCTTTTTCGGTTATGAGCCTTCAACAGAAGCCAGCCAGCTTCTGCCAGATTGGCTGCCATACACATGGGCTGAATGTCAGCCAGTTTCTATTGAACTGGTCGATGCCGGCCAACATTTGGCCCGTGTGTACTAGGCTTAACTGAGCAAGCACAAGATATAAGTTGATTGGCTGCCATGCACAGCTGCTCCAGATTCTGGCTGCTACACTTTTGATAACCCCATCTCCCCTAATGTTTTTATTTAGACTTTCAATGTTCCTCTTATTGCTTATAAGAGACAGATAGAGGGGTCTGTGGGACCACTAAGAAAAATAAATAGCATTTTCAAACTCTTTGATGAGTCAGACATTTGAAAGACTCCTGACAGAAATGCAGTCAATGCCCAACTTTCTGTAGTGTGCTGAATGCACCGCCATACCATCTTATAGTTTTATAGCTTTATAGGTTTTATATAACTTGTATTTAAAAAACTTTCAATAAAGCCATTGAGAAAAACTGCAGGACTTGTGTAGCGTGATAAGTAGGGATGAGCCGAACACCCCCCCCCGGTTCGGTTCGCTCCCAGAACATGCGAACAGGCAAAAAATTCATTCAAACACGCAAACACAAAGTCTATGGGACACGAACATAAATAATCAAAAGTGCTAATTTTAAAGGCTTATATGCAAGTTATTGTCATAAAAAGTGTTTGGGGACCTGGGTCCTGCCCCAGGGGACATATATCAATGCAAAAAAAGTTTTAAAAACTAAAGTTTTTTCGGAAGCAGTGATTTTAATAATGCTTAAAGTGAAACAATAAAATTGTAATATTCCTTTAAATTTTATACCTGGGGGGTGTCTATAGTATACCTGTAAAGTGGCGCATGTTTCCCGTGTTTAGAACAGTCTGAGAGCAAAATGACATTTCTAAAGGAAAAAAGTCATTTAAAATTACTCGCGGCTATAATGAATTGTCGGTCCCGGCAATACACATAAAAGTCATTGAAAAAAACGGCATGGTATTCCCCCACAGGGGAACCCCGAATCAAAATTTTTGAAAAAAATGCATGGGGATCCCCCAAAATTCCATACCAGGCCCTTCAGGGCCTGGTATAGATATTAAGGGGAACCCCACGCCAAAAATTTTTTTTTAAATGGCGTGGGGGTCCCCCTAAAAATCCATACCAGACCCTTATCTGAGCACACAACCTGGCAGGCTGCAGGAAAAGAGAGGGGGACGAGAGAGCACCCCCCCTGAACCGTACCAGGCCACATGCCCTCAACATTGGGAGGGCGCTTTGAGGTACTTTTGGTGCTTTTGTTCTTATTCTTGCTCCATCTTGTTCTTCCCCAGCTTCTTCCTCTATCTTCCTCTGCTTCTTCCCCCCGTGTGAATTGGTTATGGGGTACAAATGTACCCCTACCATTTCACAAAAAAAGTGTCAAAAATTTTAAAAAAGACAATTTTTTGACAATTCCTTTATTAATGTCTTCTTCTTTCCCTGCTTCTTCTTCCATCTTCTTCTGATCTTCCTTCGGTGTTCTTCTTCTTCCTCCATTTTGTTATTCCCTCGCTTCTTCCTCTATCTTCTTCTGCTTCTTCCTCCAGTCTTCTCGTCTGTCATCTTCCTCCTTTTGATTTCTCCCATAGACTTTTAAAGGATGTTCCGCGGCTTTTGAATTTGCCGCGAACACCCCAAATTGTCCGCTATTCGGCGAACAGGCGAACAGCCAATGTTCGAGTCGAACTCATGTTCGACCTGGACATAAAGCCCATCCCTAGTGATAAGGTGAAGAGTGTGGCCTTCATTAATTGCCCCATACAAGAGGTGCAGATTGAGGTGGATTTGGTATCCTATATGAATGACCCTAGAAGGCGCTACACTAGTGCTGTACAGTCATGTCCAAAAGTAAGGAATAGCTGGGACAGACAAAGAAAGCACCCCCAGATGGATATTTGAAAATGAGTCTCTCCTTCTGTACCTAGTGTACACACAGAGAAAATGTGATTAAAGCTAAATGTTATTAAAAAGTCATATTATTGCTAATAATGTTTAACCACTTAAGGACCGAGCCTCTTTCTGAGATTTGTTGTTTACAAGTTAAAAACATTTTTTTTTGCTAGAAATTACTTAAAACTCCCAAACATTATACAGCATATTATCACATATTGTGAAAGATAATGTTATGCCGAGTAAATTGATGCCAACATGTCACGCTTCAAAATTGCGCCCGCTCGTGGAATGGCGACAAACTTTTACCCTTAAAAATCTCCATAGGCGACGTTTAAAAAATTCTACAGGTTGCATGTTTTAAGTTACAGAGGAGGTCTAGGGGCTAGAATTATTGCTTTTGCTCTACCGATCATGGCGATACCTCACATGTGTGGTTTGAACTGCAAGTGAGCTCGTCGGGTTGAGGAGCGTTTAAATTTTTTTTTTCTTATTTACTTTGCCTTTTTTTTTACATTTTTACACTGCTTTTAAAAAAAAATTGTGTCACTTTTATTCCTATTACAAGGAATGTAAACATCCCTTGTAATAGAAAAATGCATGACAGACCTTAGATCTCATATTTACATTAAAATGCAATTTAAAAAAAAATTGTCATTTAGAAAAATGAAAAAAAATGGCCCTTTAAGAGCTATGGGTGGAAGTGACGTTTTGTGTCGCTTCCGCCCTGCAGTGATATGGAGATGGGTGGGGGCCATCTTCCCCTCACTCGTCTGCATGTCAGGCCACAAGAAGGACGCAATTGCCTCCGCCGCTGCTGACGGCTCCGGTAAGCGGCGGAGGGCACCGGATCGCGGCGGGAGGGGGTCCCTCCCCCGCCACCGATAAAAGTGATCTTGCAGTGAATCCGCCGCAGAGACCACTTTTATCTTAAACTGGACCGCCCACTGAAGACGAGGATACCGGGGTTATGGCAGCTAGCTGCTGCCATAACAACGATTCCCTCCTTCAAACTATCGAAGTATAACCACGGTGGGCGGTCCGGAAGTCGTTAAAAGATGGGCTGTTCTTCTATGTTGTAGCAGGCTGGAAAGAGTAAATATGTCCCTGTGAAAATATATACAGGCATACCCCACTTTTAAGTAAACAATGGGGTTTATTTACTAAAGCTGGGAAGTGCAAAATCAGGCTCACTTCTGCATAGAAACCAATGGAGTACACAATGGGGTTTATTTATTTACTAAAGCTGGAAAGTGCAAAATCAGGCTCACTTCTGCAAAGAAACCAATGAGCTTCTAACCCCAGCTTTGGTAATAAAACCTGGAAGCTCATTGGTTTCTATGCAGAAGTGAGTGTGATTTTGCACTTTCTAGCTGTAGTAAATAAACCACATTGTATACTTAAAAGTGGGGTATGCCTGTATTGTCCTTTTATTTTCATATCTATCAACAGACAGTAAAAAAACATACCTATATTTCAGTGTTCAAAGCTAGCTCTTGCCCATTTTTTGGATTTTTTCCCAAAACAGTTGACAAATATAGTGAGCATATGCTGGGTGCTTCCCAAACCATAGTATTGGAAAGATAAAGCAATAATTTACATGGAAGCTACAGAAAAGAAAGGTCACTGGATTTTGCATCTGCAGTTCTATATTTGCACAGGTTGCTAAGCAACTAAAGAAAATCATAGCCCTGGGCTCCAAAATTGCCTTTTCAGACATCCATTATTTAAAAAAATGGTCATACTTCTGTACAGTTTAAATAATACTTAAATACGCAAACAATAATTTATTAAAACCGAATAACAAAGACACAACTGAATTTAGTAAACACAACTCTGTCAATTCTACAAGTTCTGACTAAATGTTCTTTCTCTGCTCAGGTACCTTGTGTTTATATTTATTTTAAATATTTTACAAACATCTTAACAAAAGTTTGTGTTTTTTTCATATGAAATATGCCTTCAATTATGCTGGTGACATAATTTAAAACTGTAGGCAAAACCTTTTTCCTGACAGACTCCATGGCTGTCTACGTGTCTCCTCCCCAATGCTATAGGACCCCATTCCATAAGTTTGAGCTCACTGCTAGGGACTGCGTTCCTTTTTTGTCCTCCTCCATGGACCCACATCGTGTATACTCACGTTTGGCGTCCAGTAGGGATGGTTCCTGAATCCGGCACACCAACTATGCGGTGCAAGCCCAGGGCCCAGCCATGGGCGGGCGAGTGGCT
The DNA here is from genome assembly GCA_037952925.1 of Lithobates clamitans. Lineage (NCBI taxonomy): Eukaryota > Metazoa > Chordata > Amphibia > Anura > Ranidae > Lithobates > Lithobates clamitans. The sequence goes on along the minus strand of JBBGZY010000270.1, from coordinate 3,980,193 downwards.
TTTAGGCACAGGATACCCCAGTGGTGGAGGGGAGCTGCCTTTGTATGCCAAAGGATGGATGTCTGGCAAGTCATCACGGCTGGCAAGGTCTTCTGTTTCTTCTTCTCCATGGCAGCCATTTTTGTTTTATATGTTGTATTTGTCTGTATTCCTTCCCCTCAGTGAAGCTTTATTTTATTTTCCGTTTATTTCTGCCTTTGTGCCCCTCATGGCATCTGGAACACTGCGGCGTTCCAGGACGCCATGGTGTTCCGGGTTGCGGCCGTCTCCAGGCAGGGGTTTTTTAAAGCTGTGAGCACTCTGTCATGTTGGGAATCCTGCGGTCAGTGTGCGGCAGCTTCCCGGAGCCTTGGATTGCACTGGGATAGGTGAGCCTTGCTATGGAACCTGGCATTCTCTTAAAGGGGAATAGTTTTAAAAAAAAAAGGGGGGGAGAGAAAAACTAACTAAGCGTTTGGGGCTTTTATTTTCTCCCAGGCTATCCTAGAAATTCGGTATACCGCCCAAATCTGTGCATTCCTTCTTGAGTTGACGTGCCGTCCAGGGGTCATGGGCAGGTCATCGCCTTCATGGGGCCAGCGCTCACGCACAAGGTATGTGCAGGTGAAGGGGAGGGGCCGAGATTCTGTCTCAGTTATCTAATTGAGTTAACATCGAAACTAGCTCCACCCCTTTTTTCTTTCCTTAGCCCTTCCAGATCAGACCGCCAGACTGTGGTTCGGGATGACAGAGACCTTACCAGGCCGCAACATCATCATTCATCATCCAGGTCTAGGACCCAACAGCAGAGGAGATGTTCCCATTCCTCCTCCAAACAGAGGAGACGCTCCCATTCCTCCTCCAGTCACTGCACCCACCGCCATAATAGCCGCTCAGATCGCAGAGCCTGCTGGGGATGTGGGACACAAGTCCCGGAGGGCAAGTCATTGTGTGACACATGTTTCGCCCGAGCAGTTGGGGAAAAAGAGACGGAAAATCAACAGATGGAGTCTCTTGTTCAGTGTGTGGTGCAACAATCCCTAAAGGAATGGGGTACAACCCATACATGGATTCAGTCCACCACCCTCCCTGGCTCCATGGCTGACGAGGCCCAGGAGGATCCCGGCCCATCCCAGCCCTATGGTGCTTCTCCCGATTCCTCGGACAGTGAGCTGGAAGGTGACGAATTTGTCGGAGGCTTCGACTTCTCTCTGGTTTCTCCACTAGTCAAAGCGGTCGAAGAGGCCCTTAAGTGGGAAGACCCTTCCACTCCTCCGGCTAAACAAAAGGAGTTCTTTAAACACCTGGGGAAGGAATGTTCTAACTTTCCGCTCCTTTCTGAATTAAAGGATATCATTGATAAAGAGTGGAGCAAAGTAGACAGGAAAACGTCTTTGTCAAACAAAACCTCCAGATTATACCCCTTCAAGGCAGAAGAAGTGAGATACCTGGAAAACGCTCCCTTCGTAGACACAGCTAAACACGTTACTCTTCCGCTAGAGGATGCTGTATCCTTCAAGGATAGACTTGAGAGGAGAATAGATCTAGACCTCAAGGGAATTTACAGGCTAGCCAGTATGGCTTGCAAGCCTGCTCTGACCCTAACAGCTATTTCCAAGGCGATGGAAGCCTGAACAGAGAACGTGGACTCAGTACTCAGGGGCGTTTCAGAAGAGCTGGCCAGAGGCTCAGCAGTCCAGGAGCTGAAGCTGGCGGCGGCCTTCCTGTGAGAGGCGTCTATTGATCTTATCTGCCCGCTGGCCCGGACTATGCTATCCTCGGTCTCGGTATAAGCAAGCCTGGTGCAGGATCCCCTTCGAGGGATCCTTGTTGTTTGTCAACAAGCTAGATAGCACTATAGCCCAGGCAACGGGTGGGAAGTTGGGCTTCCTACCCCAGGATAGGCGTCTGTTTGGTCAGAAGAGACCCCAGCACAGAAGACGCAGTTCGGAGCATTCAAAAGAAGCACGCTCTTACGGGCCTGGCCAAAACTTCAGAAAGAAATGGAACAGAGGGCAGGCACCCTTCCAAAAGTCTGATAAAAGCCAGGTGTCCAGTGGACGTGAGCAGGCAAAGTCATTTTAAGATTGCGCCTGACCACGCGGGTTGGGTGGGGGCTCATTTGCTTCTCTTCCGGCACGTCTGGGTGGCCTCAATCTCGGACTACTGGACCATCAAGACAGTCTCTTCAGGCCACACATGGTCGTTCACCAGTACTCTTCCCCCCAGATTTATTTCCACCCTGCTACCATGGTCAGAAGAAAAGAAGCAGGTGTTACTGTCCTATGTGGATGCGTTAAACACACAGGGAGCGGCGGTGCCCATTCCAAAGGGCAAAGAATTCCAGGGGGTATACTCCCCTCTCTTCTTAGTTCAGAAGAAAAATGGTTCATGGCGCCCAGTGATAGACCTAACTTACCTAAACAAGTTTATAAAATATAAAAGATTCAAAATTTACACTCTGTCTACTTTTCAGCAAACCGTGCAGCCAGGGGATTGGCTAATTTCAATCGACTTAAAAGATGCTTACTTCCACGTGTCTGTGGCAGAGAAGTTCCACAAAAATATCCGGTTCCAAGTCGGGCAAGAACATCTTCAGTTCACCTGCCTCCCTTTTGGGCTAACAACCTCACCCCAAGTTTTTTTGAAGGTTCTTGGCGTGGTGGCCCTCATCAGAACAAGAAGGATACGTCTGTATTACTATCTCGACGACCTCCTGTTGCTGTCCCAAGATGAGGAGCAGCTGTTGGTCCACAGGGAGCAGGTAATCTCCACATTGATCGATTTTGGGTGGCTTATAAACTTGGAAAAAAGTCATCTAGAGCCAGCCCAGCGTCTGTTTTACTTGGGGGCTCGACACAGTGGAAAGCACCATCTCTCTCCCAGTGGAGAAGATCCCGGTCAACCGAGAGAGAGTTTCATGGGCTCTGAGCTCGTCTCGCCTGAGGGCCTCACAGTGCCTAAAAATTATCGGCACGATGGTCTCTATGACCCCCATGGTCAAGTGGTCCCTGTGGAGGTCACTCCCTTTTCAGACAGGGTTTTTTCAACAATGGAAATCAGGGGACAACAATCAAACTATTCACATAACATCAGTGATGAGGAACAGCCTTTTCTGGTGGCTTCAGCACAAAAATCTGCTCAACTGCCACTCTATTGCCCCGTCTCATGGATCACAGCCATGACCGATGCCAGTGGGGTGGGCTGGGGAGCCCTCTGCAACTCAGAACTTGCGCAAGGCAAGTGGGATACCCATCTTCACAACCCTGGCTCAAACGTCCTGGAACTTCGGGCAGCCTGGTGTGCCCTTCAATCCTACACTCACCTCCTGAAAGGGGAATCAGTGTTATTAAGGATGGACAACACCACAGCGGTCTCCTTTGTGAAGAGGCAAGAAGACACGCGGAGCTTTACCTACTCCAGGAAATCATGCCCATCATGTCTTGGGCCCAGAGAAACCTTTCCAATATTTCAGCGGTCTTCATCCCCGGAGTCCAGAATGTCCAAGCGGATTCTGTCGCGCACACAGTTGGACAACAACAAGTGGTCTCTTCATGTGAAGATGTTCGATTGGATCCTGTCCCTGGGGATCAATCCCAAGGTTGAACTTTTTGCGCCCCCCTGCAACTTCAAGGTCAAGAAGTATTATACTCAGAGCCGTCGCAGCCAGGCCTTCAGAAGAGATGCCCTGACGGATCAGTGGAACGCCTTTCCCTTATGCCTTTCCCCCGCTCCTGATCATCCTCAGGTTCTTACGAAGACTTCAAGCGGAAGCGGTCGAGGTGGTGGTGATTGCACCATTCTGGCCAAACAGGCCATGGTTTCCCCTTGTGACCCAGCTCAGCTTCCGGGACCCGGTGCCGCTTCCTCTCAGGCGGACCTTCTTTCTCAGGGGGCAGTCCTGCACCCTTATCCAGCATTACTGAGACTGATGGTCTGGTTCTTGAGAGGTAAAGGCTGGAATCCTTCGGGTGCGCTTTAAACGTGATTTCCACCCTCATGAGTTTAAGGAAGGCGAGTACGAATAAAGTCTATGGTAGAATATGGGCCAAGTTCGTCAAATTCTCATCCGCTGCGGGCAAATCATTCAGAGACCCAGGAATCCAGGATATAATCAGCTTCCTTCAATTTGGCCTAGATCTATCTCTATCCATCAGCTCTCTTAGAGTCCAAGTCTCAGCCTTGTCGACCTTCTCCGGAACATCATGGGCTGTTCATCCTTTAATTCGGCAGTTCTTCCGTGGGGCGTCAAGACTCAGGCCCCAAAGACGGCCAAGATTCCCCAAATGGGGTCTTCCCCTTGTTCTCAACTCACTGTCTGGACTCAGTACCATGGGGTCTTCCCCGCTTTCTATCAAAGACCTTTCTGCAAAAGTCGCTTTCCTAGTAGCCATCACCTCGGCTAAGAGGGTTTCTGAGATCGGGGCCATAGGTCATGAAGAACCCTTCTTGACTTTCTTCCCGGACCGGGTTGTCCTCATCCCTATGCTCGGCTCAAACCCGAAAGTCACTTCAGTGTTCCATGAGAACCAAGAAATCGTGCTACCTACATTCAGGACCCTGGGGTTCTCCGAAGTTCATCCTCTGGATGTGGGCGAAATACTAAAGGAATACTTGCAAGTTACTTCCTCCTTTAGATGCTCTGACTACCTGTTTATCCTGCACTCGACCAGCAGAGGAGGTGGGATATCCTGAAGCCCGGGAAAAAGAGTCTGTGAAGAGAATAGCGACAGTGGTCTGAGGAGAGAGAGGGAGAGAAAGAGAGAGAGAGAGTGTGGTGAAGTGACAGGTGTGAGGAAAACCGCTGAGACTGAGGAGACTGAGAGAGAGAGACTCTGGCAGCATCAGAGGGGGAGAAAGCCAAGCTTTTCCAGAGACTGCCAGGAGAGTGTTGCCTGGAGACGGAGGAGTGAGGACACCTGAGGGGAGCCAGGAGCAGGGACAGTCACGTGGTCCACTACTATTTAGTCCAGGGCCCCTACTCAGCAGCCCAGCACCACTCAGCTCAGCAGAGACGACCCATGCCTTTCAGGGATCGAGATACCCATCTGGGTATCAGGTCGACCGCTGCCTGTTCACCTTGTGAGTTTCGCTACCAGTCATCTCGATCAGCCATCAGCAAGAGATCCAGTGCCTTACAACATCGCTAGGAGCATCAGGAGCCTGAACCAGTACCTGGAACTATCGTTGTGTCATCGCCAGAGACCTTCAAATGCCACATTGTCAAGGCGCCATACTAAAATGCCACATTTTGCCCATTTTTTGCTGAAATGCCATATTTCACCGATTTTCGGGAAAATGCCACATTTTGTGCCATATTTTGCCTTAATTGGGCCAAGAGACATCACCATGGCTTTCCTTAAAGAAGGCATTCTGTTACACAAACTGGAGAAGGGTCCCCTGCGTGACATTTTTGACAAGTACTGTAGCGTCCTAAGATGAATGGTACCTCAATTGTGTGAAAAGGTAAGCAATGTTCAATGATAGTTTATGTTCAAATCACGCATAGGTACCTTTGGTTGAGCAACAATACCTTCTGTAAAAATTAAGATCAACGAGTAAAAATTTACAAACATGTTTACATGTAGGTATGAAAAAAAACAAATGTTCATGTTTTAAATGGTGCCGACTGTATACGTGTATATATTTTTCTTTCTTAGAACTTGGAGGAAATTCGCAAGGACATTGGTGACTGAAGGTTCTGGCTCAGCGTAGACGAAGAAAACAGACTCACTCGGACGATACATCGCCAACGTTGTTGTGACAAAATTGGATCCTGACAATGCCCAAAAAGGTCATCTTATCCACGTGGCTCAGTTGGAAAATACCAATGCTTCAACCATCGTCCAAACTGTCCAGGAAGCCCTGAGTAAGTGTCTTTTTTTTTCCTACACTACTACTACTACTACTAAACCAGCACCCTTCAGGCTATAATTTTAGCTTTTGTCTGTCACGGTGCCATTTTTAGTGCTTATATACAGCATGCTAATATTTAATTTATTTTTTTTTCAGGACTATTGTGGCAAGGAGCCCCCAACACGGCAGGACGCTTGCTACTAATTGTCATGGATAGTGTAGCACACATGCTGAGCTCGGGGAGGACCCTTAAGGCTATCTACCCAAAAATTATCCACGAGATGTGTCTGGCGCATGGACTACATCATATTGCAGAGGCCATACGGGAAGAGCACCCCAAAGTCAATAAACTCATCTTGGCGGGGAAAAAAATATTCTTGAAGGCACCAAAGAGGGTCGAGGTATTCAGGAAACATTTGCCTGGTGTGCCACTACCTCCCGAGCCTGTTGTCACTAGGTGGGGCACCTCGTTGTCTGCAGTATCGTGGTGTGAAGCATTTTGAAGGTTACAAAACCATGGTGAAGGAGCTGGAAGACGATTCTGGTGCAGTGAAAAAGGCAAAAGACCTCATAGTCGACCCGGCCCTCTTCCCACAGCTTCCCTTTTTGGAGGCCAATTTAAAGTCAATTTCAGAAGTAATCGAGCAGCTTCAGTCTCAGCAGATTCTCCTAACCTCTGTGGTGAAGATGGAGGAAATCGCCAACACAGATTACCCAGGAGCCATTGTAAAGAGGATTAAGGCTAAAGTACAAGCCGTCCTGACCAGGAATTGTGGCTGGGAGGAAGTCAGGAGCGTGGCTGCAAACCTCGAAGGGAAGGAATCCCCGCTGAAGGAAGATTGGGATGCTGCAGACGTGCTGGCAATGAAATATGCACCTGGAACATCAGCCGACGTAGAGAGGACTTTTTCAAAATTAAAGTACATCCTCAGTTATTATACTATAATTAAAACTAAAATTGTTGTAAATACCTGTAAATAGTAATAAAGTAGTTAATATGATTCAAGTTGCACGATTTAATATCCCTTTTTACGATGGGAAGGGGGGGGGAAGTTGAAAAATAAATGCCACATTTAGCCAAAATAAATGCCACATTTGGCCAAAATAAGTGCCATATTGCCACATTTTTAGTGCCACATTTTGAAGGTCTCTGGTCATCGCACAGAGGACTGGTGAACGGGTGTAAACCCAACATCCTTCTTGACACCATACTGACACTGCATGCAGACACCAATTTCCCTTTTTAGTGTCACAGATGCTTGTTTGGAGCTGCCATCTGTAGTAGTTTCCCCTTTTAAATCTCTAACGGAACATTCTAGAGGATTACTGCTCCAAGCAAGCTTGTTTAAACCTACTCTTAAAACAAGGGCCCCACCGTTTGCTAGCAGAAGACACTAGTATTCTTCACCTCAGGACCTGCAACATTACAGAATTGTGCTTACTGTACTTATGTAACCCTTTTCTTTTCGTTGTGTGTTTGCCTCTCAAAGGTGTTTGCGGCCCAGAAGGAACTGAGAAGTTGACAAGTCTTCTCTTCTCCCTCTCAGCGCCTGGGTTAAGGGCATATAGATTACTGCCCTTTCTATACATGCAGTTGCTAAATATTGAAGGTTGTCTTTTCTAATGAATTAGTTATTTGTAGCAATGTTTAACAGTGTTGTAAGTTTCCATATGCTTTAAACTGTGCTAATATATTCAACTTGTTTATCACTACCAGGTGTGTGTCTATTTTTGGTAATAATCCACAGCCAGGATAACAGTGTTTACCACTTCTGTCCTTAAATGTGTTTGCAGTAATTTTATTTAACCAGGTGTGTCAGAGGGGCTGAGGTCATTCTTGGAGTTGAGGCAGGGATCAGAGAATCCAAATTCACCAAGCAGCTCCTTCGGGGGTGGCGCTACAGAAATGATTACCTTCAGTCTATTAAACTGCCTTTCAATAGTCAAACTCCTTTACTAAAACCCTGTTTAATTAGATTTATGGTGCCTTTTCTGATGCAGTCAGACAGTTTTCACATTAAACTTATCCTAAGCTAGGCTGAATGAAAAAAAAACTCCCTTCCGATTCATTGACTTGACATACTACAGAAAAAGAGCAGAAAAGGGCAAACATTTTGTGCAAACACAAGTCTAACCAGACTGATATCAGTTCTCTCATTTCAAGTCTACGATGAATTTAATTAGTATAAAGCAATTTATCATCAGAAAAATAGCACTTAATATATACTCCTGCTAGTGATCATGTAAACATTTAAATGTAATATCAAAATCAGTGAGAGTGTGTATATGTTAAAGCCAAACTCCAATGAAACAACTATGTACACAAATGAAATACACATATGTTTTACCTACCACAGGATTAGTAATCCTGACCATCTAAAAAATGGAAAAAATTTCCCCATGGGGTTTTATTGCCAGCAAGACACGGGTTTAAAGAAAAATGTCTCTTTATATCAAAAAGGTATTTATTTAATAAAAAGTGGTAGAAAATACAGAAGGACATTTAATGTATTAAAACATGAGCATGTATGACTAAAAGATACTCATGAACATACAGCCAGTGAGTACATGTTAAATAAAACATAGTGTGATCAGAACAAATAATGTAATCATACTATGCTCCCCAACCCCCGACACGTTTCGACCATAGGATTTAGGGTCTTCTTCTGGGGGAATACAGAGGGAAAAATGGTATAGTGAAAAATAGATGAGGAAGGAAAGTGAGAAAAGGTGGGGAAGAAAGAAAGGAGTGATAAGAATGTGCAACAAAATGAAATGGAGAATATGGAACCCCCAGTGGGTGAGAACCAAATGGGGAAAAAAAAGTGCAACAAAAGACAAAAACCAAAGAAACAGAAAAAGTGCATGCTGAAACAAAGTGCAAGTGGGCATTGTGAGAGTGCATGATGTGCAAAAAGAAGGAGAAAAGAGAAGTGAAAAAGGCAAGTGGGTGAGGGAAATGACCATCAAGAAAGGGTGAATGAAGTGTATATAGGCAGCAGTGATGCCAAAAAAAATGGAAGACGGTGGCCAGAAAAGAGGACTTACACTGAATACGAGAATCACATTAGTTGTGAGACACAGGGGGTTCCATATTCTCCATTTCATTTTGTTCCCCATTCGTATCACTCCTTTCTTTCTTCCCCACCTTTTCTCACTTTCCTTCCTCATCTATTTTTCACCATACCTTGTTCATTTTTTCTTCTCTTATTGGTGATCCTATATATATAATCATTCTTATATACATTTATATATTTTATTCTTTAATATTAGTATTTGTTTTATCGTTAAACAGCGCACTGATGTGAGGTCTGGCTCCCCGGTGGATTTTTTCATCCATTCCCGCTTCCCCCCTTCCCCCTCTCTTGCGGTGTTTTCTCTGTCCTGGTCCCCTTTTTTCACCCCCCTTCCCTTTTCTCCCACTCCCCCCTTCTTGGGCCTTTGGGAGTTGAGTGCAACCTCTTGCGGGCCTCTGGTGGTCTTTCTCCCCTGTGTGTGTGCCTCTGCCTTTTGACGTGCTGGGGCGGGAGCGTTCGCCGCGTTGGTTGAATCCTCTGGCAGTTTCTGGGCGCAGTGACTAGGAGCATCCTGTGCAGCCATCAGCAGTAAATACAAAAATACCTCAATTATTGACTATGATTTCTACTTAAAAAATATGTGCTGTCTTTGAAAGTATCGTTTATGTTTAGATGATCTCATTGTTATGATATATATTTTTTTTAGAGTTTTTCCCTCTGTATTCCCCCAGAAGAAGATCCTAAATCCTATGGTCGAAACGCATCGGGGTTGGGGAGCATAGTATGATTACATTATTTGTTCAGATCACACTATGTTTTATTTAACATGTACTCGCTGACTGTATGTACATGTTTTAGTCATACAAGCTCATGTTTTAATACATTAAATGTCCTTACTGTATTTTGTACCACTTTTTATTAAATAAATACCTTTTTGATATAAAGAGACATTTTTCTTTTAACCCTGTGTCTTGCTGGCAATAAAACCACATGGGGAAATTTTTCCATTTTCTTTATATCCGAGGTGAGCAGCACCTTCTATCTCATTAATACCAGTGCCATTTCTTTTCTAAAATCCTGACCATATAATCCTGCGATTCAAGGCTGGTTCAAATAATAGTGCATTACATCACAGCACACACATTCTTATACTTTGTACTACATTGCAGTAGGTAGACCATTTCAGGGGGATCTGACAGGATGGAGAGCGGGGAAGGAGTCGGTAAATGTGTCAATAACCGGCTCCCTCCTTGTCTTAATGAATCGATACTGATCACTGACTCTTTTTTTTTTGTTTTGTTTTTTATTTATTCATAGCTGAGCCATAGTAAACCTTAGTATGCCTCACTTAATGAATCAACAGGAAGCTCTTTACAGAGCTGTTCCTATTTATTCATTCTGTGCAGCTGAGGCTGCAGAGAAAGGGACTGATGAATCTGTCCTCGGTACCTTTCTCTGTCTTAAAAGTGAGACATCAGGGGTCTGTTTAGACTGATATTTCACCAAAGCCCCCCAACAGGGGTCATAAAAAATATGTAAAAAAAAAAAAAAATAGTAAAAAAAAAAAAATTAATTAATTAAATGGTAAAAATACTGACACCCATGGCAGAACTACCAGGGTTGCACTTGAGATTGGGCTCTACTGTACCACTACCATGAGGGGACCCCAAGATGCCACGAAGGTGGCCCGCTGCAGGACTGTAATAAAGGGTCTCATGATGGGAGTAAATGGCCCTGGGATCAGGGGAAAGGTCCCAGTCAGGGGCCAGGGGGCCTTTCATGATTTCTTGCACTGGGGCCCTGAAGGTTCTAGTTACGTCTCTGCAGTAGACTATAAGAAGCTTATGACTAAGCAAAGAAATTTGTGAAACGTGTCAACCATGCTGCCCTCTGTACGTGCCATGATGCTGTTGCTGTAACTTTTTTTGATGTTGGATGCTTTTTATACAATAAAACTTTTTTCCTTATTTTTGGAGTGTGGTCATTTGTTTTGCCATTTGAATCACCAGCCCAGATCACAGACTGGAGCAGCACCTGATCATTAAGGAAGATATCATTATCACCTGGAGTGGTGTTATCTGTTTGTCTATAAGAAGCTTATACCTATATAAGTCAAATTCAGGTACTGTGTTTAAAATTATACATTTAATTAGGTACTATGATTACAGAGCTGTGTTAATTTGTGCTTTTAAAATCTGCTGAGAGCTAAGCTTTAAATTACTAGCATATTCCTTTCTTCCCTGCAGTTATACAGAGTGGCAGTGGTTTGGTAGCTAAAATGCACTACATTTCAGTGCTCAGAAGGAAATTCATCTGTAAATGATGCAAGAACAATGGAGTGGAGAGGGAAGAGTGGCAGAGGATGTCTGTGGGTGAAACTTATGCTGAGTGTATATGGGGTGCATGCTGTGTGCTCAGAGTACTAGGGTGCATGCTGCCATGTTCATACTGATATTAAAATTACCATGCCCTTATAGTCTTCATTAGCATTATCTGTTCCATTTTGATGACAACTGGGTATAAGTTGGTATACCTTCATATTTAGTATTTTTGGGAAATGTACGCCTCATTTTTCTAGCGCATTTTCTGGCTGCAATGCATATGAAGTGATCCTGTTGGCTAGATTTAGCTAACCTAAAGCCTAGGGACTTGTGTTCTATTTTAAAGTTTTAAAGTAAAAGTGCTTCTTAGCAGTGAATACCGCAAGATGTCTGCTGTCATTCCAGTGTCTAACAAGACTACCTTAGTGGCAAGTAAAGATACTCTCAATGGGCAGATGGAGGGCAGTTGTCATCATGTCAAAGAAAATCAAACTTCAATAACAATGTGAAACTAAATCAGGGAGAAACGCAGATAAACTGTCCTGGCAGACAACTTGTGGTGGCTGCTCTTAAGCAGGGTGTTTACTTTACTTTAAAAACCCTAAAATTAGTAAGGTTTGTTTTTATAATAAGTCTAGGTTAAATTATAGTTAAGACTTCTAATAGCTACAGTATGTCAATAAATTAGTGTTGGAATTATCATATATTGCCATTATGCTTTTAATTGAACTGAGTGACAGTTCAAGGCTAGGAACTAGGACAGCCAAGCTTTCAGATTGTGTGGGCTGAACATCGGCAATATAAAGCATCTGAATCAACACCAGTGAATACATATACAATATATGAGGTTTACTACTGATTATACACACTTGGTGTACAGAATCATATATTAGAATGTTACATAATGTCTTTGACGGGTTTACATTGTCATATAATAATACTTTGTGTTGTATGGACCATTTGACTGCACTAAAGTTCTGTTTTTGTAGATGCTTAGATTATTGTTATGTGTTACAAATAAATGTAGCCCTATTTTGGAGAGGGTTATGTGAAGAGCAATGAACCTGCTGGTTATTAGAACATTTGAGCCTTTGCAAAGTGAAAAGGTGTCATTTTTTGCAATAATGGCAGAGCCTCCACTCAAAAGATGATCCCTGTTATAAGTGGAAGAATTATCCATATGGGAACTCATATATTAGGTTACTTTCCCCTGCACCATGGCATGAAATAAAACAGTGGGATAAGGGAAAACACACACAAAACTGATTAATACAGAAGCGGAATTTATCAAAGAAGAGCATGTACATAAGCAATAGCACAAACCATGTACAGTAAAACACACACCGGTGCAGAAATCCTGCAGAAGTCCTACATGTATGTCGCACTACACCCTAGTATGTTTATGATTACAGAAAGTACACTTCATCATCAACACAGTGATGCAGGGGCCCCTGGGGATGCAAATCTCTCTGGCAATTCCAGCAAATGTTGTGTCCTGTGCAGGCATCAATAGATGAGTCTTCTCTGGGTTCAGCTGATTCCTCAGGACAAAGAGACAAGGGGAGATTTACTAAAACTGGAGCGTGCAAAACCTGGTGTATAGAAACCAATCAGCTGCAGGTTTTATTGTCGAAGTTTAATTAAAGGGGTATTCCAGCCGTAACTTTTTTTTTTTAAAGTCAACAGCTACAAACACTGTAGCTGCTGACTTTTAATAAGGACACTTACCTGTCCAGGGCGCCCGCAATGTCGGCCCCCCAGGCCAATCCGTTCCTTGTATCGTGTGCCTGGCGCCGCCATCCTCACTAAGGGAAACAGGCAGTGGAGCCTTGCGGCTTCACTGCCCGTTTCTTACTGTGCATGTGCGAGTCCCTCGCTGATTCCTGAATGGGCGGCTGTCTTCTGTGACACGCACAGGTCCCAGAAGACACCGCACCCAAATTTCCTAGAAATCAACAGGAGGAGAAGAAGACTGAAGATCACCACAGAATAGGAAGTGGCAGATTAGGACGATCTGCCTATCAACAGGCATTTCTGGTAAGTAAAAATTTTCTTTTTTTCAAATGTTTTTTAATGTATTTAAAGAAGCGCTTTTATGTATTTTTTTTTTTTTAGAGTGGACCTCCGCTTTAAACAAGCTAAAGTTAGAAGCTAATTGGCTGCCATGCACAGCTGCACAAGATATTACACGCTCCAGTTTTAGTAAATCTCCCCCACAGTCTTCTAGAAATACTGGTCATCCCGGGACATAGCCTGACTGACTTAGTACTAGTGCCTCCTTACAAAGTACCACAGCAATGCCACCAGACCTCTAGCTGCATAAATATAAATGTTGGAGGCCTAACCTATCGCTGATTCTGATCTCACTTTAGGTCCCTAATCTAAGCACTAGGTAAGTATCCACTGACCAAAAAATAAAGAAGCAGAATAAATCTGTACTGAGATCTCTAAATATCTGGCTCTTCAAAGACATTCAATAACCAACTCAGGCAAGTTGCATTATGTATATAACTGCATTGCTTAGTTCCTAAAAATTATAAGGTGCTACTGTATTAATCTATTAAGCAGGGCTTAAGCCAGCCTGCTCTTCAAAAGTAATAATGCACTGAAAAGTAATCACGTAAGATATGAGCTCCTGCTCAAGTATAGCATGAGAAACCCAAACAATTATAACTGTATGCTTTAAATAATACTTACAGCCAAGAAGGCTTTTTTGAATCTCTCATGGTTGATGGATCTTACACAACGGACTTATTTGGAATGTCCGCATCAGCACATTCAGGCTGCAATATTTTCCTCCTTCTCTATGTGCTTCTTTTCCTAGAAAGTTTCCCATAGTTCTCTAGGTTCAGGATTTCCCAAAGTCTCTAGGGGTAGAGATACTTGCAACACATTTCTGGCAGTGTATTTGGAAGCCTTGTGCCAAATTTATGAAATCCCTGCAACAGTTTCATTGGTAATACAAATGTAACACATGTAAGTACCGGTAGTTCTAATTTGCAACACTTTTATTGTATAGTGGTATTGTTGAGACAAATTTGTAAAGAAAGACTGCATAAAGAAATTCTGCCCTATCAGTGATAAGGAAAGCAGAGGTAAAAAAGGCCTCTTCAATGTTGGGGTAAATTCCCGGTATTTAATATGTCACACATTATGGCATTATTTATACAATGCTACAACAAAATTTGTCTTTAAGGTCCACTGGGACCGATATGTGGTATGTGTTTATTATTCTCCCGACTTCTCCAAATAGATTTTCTGCCTGTAAATCTCCACCACTTCGCAGGAGATATGCTTTCGACAGCACTGTCAGAATTGCGACAGATTAATACACATCAATGTATACAATGTATAAATCTGTTACAAATCTGCCATTTGTCGCATTATTGTGAGACAGATTTGCAAAGAGTAGGGCTGAGCTGTCAATTTGACTGTTTGGGAAGTTCAGCGACTGGGTGAACTAAATGGGTGGGATGTGAACCCACTGACTACTGACACGATCCACTCACAACAACTGAATGACAGCTCCCTCTCCCCACCATGCAATCTTATTTGGCCAACAATGTTATGTGGATTCTCTCTTGAAATCCATACTGTACCCACATCAAGGATGATAATCTGGTATGATATATGTTGAAGGGGGCCATGCTGTTTTTTTTTTTGTTTTTGTTTCTGTTTTTTTTTTTTTTTTTTTGCATGAGGTACCCTATTAACATCTATGCTAGACCTTCATCAAAGATAAGAGTTTGATATGAATGAAGGGAAACCTGGTTGTCATTTACCAGCATCCAAACGTTTGTTAACTTACCCCTATTCTGAACTTTTGGCATTCATCTCATTGCTACCAAAGAGTATCTATGACATTCATTATGAATTCTAGAGTGTCTCCCTTTCTGAACTTGGTGGATGTTTTGTATCCTTTAACACAGTGCTTTATCATATTAAACACAATAGATACTGAAGGGTATTTTCACCTACCCTTTATTTAGTAAAAGCCTCATTTTATGAATAGTTCATTAAAAAAAGAAGTGAGTCCCATTATGAGAAGGCATTCCATCTTTGTAAGTGATCCCACCTTTGTAATTATATATGCCGATAGCCAACAGGATTAGCACTGTAGCTTGGTTTATAGGGGTTGTTTCATAACCACACCACACTGCTACAGAATACGGCTGCATACAGTCAGGTCCATAAATATTGGGACATCAACACAAATCTAGTCTTTCTTTATGGACCTGACTGTATATATTTTCCTCTTTCGTCATGACAAATGCCTTCAGCATATCTGTTTATATTAGTATATAAACAGTATATATATATATATATATATATATATATATATATATATATATATATATATATATATATATATATATATATATATATATATATATACAGTGCCTTAAACAGAAAGTATTCATACCCCTTGAAATTTTTCACATTTTGTTATGTTGCAACCTAAAATGTAAATGTCTTTTAATGGGATTTAATGTGATAGACCAACACAAAGTGGCACATAAATGTGAAGTGGAGGGAAAATGATAAATGGTTTTTAAATTTTTTTACAAATAAACATGTGAAAAGTGTGGCGTGCATTTGTGTTCAGCCCCTTTACTCAGATACCCCTAACTAAAATCTAGTGGAACCAATTGCCTTCAGAAGTCACATAATTAGTAAATAGAGTCCACCTGTGTATAATTTAATCTCAGTATAAATACAGCTCTTCTGTGAAGCCCTCAGAGGTTTGTTAGAGAACATTAGTGAACAAACAACATCATGAAGGCCAAGGAACACACCAGACAGGTCAGGAATCATGTTCTGGTGAAGTTTAAAGCAGGGTTAGGTTATAAAAAAATATCCGAAGCTTTGAACAGACACGGAACACTGTTCAATTCTTCATCTGAAAATCAAGGTGCTCCTTCTTCCACATATTTGCTGTGTCCCCCACATGGCCTCTCGCAAACTGCAAATGGGACTTCTTATGTTTTTCTTTCAACAATAGCTTTCTTCTTACCACTCTTCCATAAAGGCCAGGTTTGTGGAGTGCACGACTAATTGTTGTCCTGTGGACAGATTCTCCCACCGGAGCTGTGGATCTCTGCAGTTTGTCCAGAGTTACCATGGGCCTCTTGGCTACTTCTCTGATTAATGATCTCCTTGCCCGGCCTGTCAGTTTAGGACGGCCATGTGTTGGTAGGTTTGCAGTTGTGCCATACACTTTTGATGAGACCAAAATTGAATTTTTTGGCCTAAATACAAAACGCTATGTGTGGCGGAAAACTAACACTGCACATCACCTTGAACACACCATCCCCACTGTAAAACATGGTGGTGGCGGCATCATGTTGTGGGGATGCTTTTATCCAGCAGGGACAGGAAAGATGGTCAGAGTTGATGGGAAGATCGATGGAGCCAAATACAGGGCAATCTTAGAAAAAAACCTGTTATGCCCCATACCCACCATCAGAAATTCCATCAGAAAAAACTTGGATGGTTTTTCCAATGGAATTCCGCTCAAGTTTGCCTTGCATACACACGGTCACACAAAAGTCCTCTGAACTTTCGACTGCCAAGAACGCGGTGACGTACAAAACTACGACGAGCCGAGTAAATGAAGTTCAATGCTTCCGAGCATGCGTTGAATTGTTTACGAGCATGTGTGATTTTTTGCCTGTCTGAATTGCATACAGATGAACGCATTTTCGGATAGGAACTTTTTCCGACCGAAAAATAGAGGACCTGCTCTCAATCTTTTGCTGGCTGGAATTCTGCCAGCAAAAGTCCGATGGAGCATACACACGTTTGGAATTTCTGACCAAAAGCTCACATACGACTTTTGATGGCTGAATTTCTGATCGTGTGTATGGGGCATAAGAGTCTGTCAAAGACTTGAGACTAGGGCGGAGGTTCACCTTCCAGAAGGACAACTACCCTAAACATAACGCCAGAGCTACAATGGAATGGTTTTGATCAAAGCATATTCATGTGTTAGAATGGCTCAGTCAAAGCTCAGACCTGAATCCAATTGAGAATCTGTGGCAAGACTTGAAAATTGCTGTTCACAGGCGCTCTCCATTCAATCTGACATAGCAGAAGAATGGGCAAAAATGTCACTCTCTAGATGTGCAAAGCTGGTAGAGACATCCCCAAAAAGACTTACAGCTGTAATTACAGTGAAAGGTGGTTCTATAAAGTATTAACTCGGGGGGCTGAACACAAATGCACGCCACACTTTTCACATATCTATTTGTAGAAAATGTTGAAAACCATTTATCATTTTCCTTTCACTTCACAATTATGTGCCACTTTGTGTTGGTCTATCACATAAAATCCCAATAAAATACATTTATGTTTTTGGTTGTAACGTGACAAAATATGGAAAACAACATATGGAAAATTTCAAGGGGTACGAATACTTTCTCAAAGCACTGTATATATAATTTTTAACGTACATTGAGTATATTGGTGAGGCAAAGAAACATCGTTAATTTTTACAGCGTGACTTTTTTTACTGTTGTCTTTTCCTAACAAACTACATCTTGTGACCTGCTCTGACCTATAGAATAAGAAAGTTATCTGGATTGTTGATCTCATTTTGCTAAAAAATGAACAATGGAAAATGTATTATTTCTGTTTTCTGAACATCTGTTCAGAATTACTTGCAGAATGTGTAAAGTGGCTTTGTACTCTATTTTTTAATGTTTAGACAATTGTAGATTTGCTCCCCCTATAGCTATTAGAATATTTAGTATATTGTTCATAAATTCTGTAAACAAATCTATTGTGGGTCCTCTGTGCGTCGTACATTTTTTTTTATTGATGCATGCTACATGAGAAATGATTAAAACACTTCTTTGATTGAAAGGCTTCTACTTCTTTTTGCAGTCTTCGCAACATTTCTTCTGTGTTTTCAAATTCCTAGGTCTTTTTGCAAAGCCTCTAAAGATCAACTACAATTTGTTGTGCCTTTGCTGCAGCATGTCAGAAAATTGTTTCCATTATAGCCATTGTACTGCTCTTGAACCAGTACAAATTGTCCGTCTTCCACATTTAAAAGACCATAATACTGTGTTGTTTACCTGCCGCAACCAGTAATGAACAAAAAAGCTCATGTTTCTCATTGGCCTTACTTTCTCAGCCAGACCTAATTTGCTGATGGCGCTAATGCTGTTAGCTGACTAAAAAGAAACAAAAAAAAAACCTAATTTATCCTAATGACTTTAAAGCTGAACTCCAGACACAAAACCTTTCATTTAAATATATTCTTCAATGGCCACAAAGAATATACATCCACTTAGTGTGTAGTAAATGCCTTTGGAATCCCAGATATTAACTTGTAAAAGTAGCAGTGATGTCAGCTATCAGCTATACATAGCCTGTGCAGAGAGAAGAGCTGTGGGAGGGGCTCAGAAGGCCCATCCACTTCACACTGCATGCAGAAAACTATAGGAGGGGGCGGAGACAAGCCCGGTCACAATGCACAAGGAGAGGGAGCAGCAGTGTGCAGTCTTTACAGAAAACTCCTCCACAGAGGCAATGTTTCACCTTGGATTACTACACAGATCTATAAGAAATACACAAAGCACAACAAAATTCAAGTAAGTATACATGAATATTTGCTTATCCTGGGGATCAGCTTTACCTGAATTTATTTCACTATATTATATTTGTGCACAACCAAATTCAAATTTATGCTGGTTTGTTATACCGAAAATCACATAAATGGGAGCAGATTTTTAGCATATACATCCATTTCAAGGGGTGAGCAATATATTGAATTGGAACCTGCAGAAAACATACCTTTCTTCTAACTGTCCCTCACCACTGCCGGCATCTTCTTCTGTGTGCTGGTCCTCATCTGTCTTCATTGGATGACGTGGGATGACGTCACTCCTGCATAGGCATGTGCAGCTCAGTTTACATTTTAGAGAACACTGTGAGCAGGGCCTCTTTTTTAGATGTGTTGTTTACAAGTTAAAACAGTTTTTTTTGCTAGAAAATTACTTAGAACCCCCAAACATTATACATTTTTTTCTAACACCCTAGAGAATAAAATGGCGGCCGTTGCAATGCTTTCTGTCACACCGTATTTGCGCAGCAGTCTTACAAGAGCACTTTTTTTTTGAAAAATACACTTTTTTTAATTAAAAAATAAGACAACAGTAAAGTTAGCCCAATTTGTTTTATATTGTGAAAGATAATCTTACATCGAGTAAATTGATACCCAACATGTCACACTTCAAAATTGAGCCCGCTTGTGGAATGGCCACAAACTTTTACCCTTAAAAATCTCCATAGGCGACATTTAAAAAATTCTACAGGTTGCATGTTTTGCGTTACAGAGGAGGTCTAGGGCCAGAGTTATTGCTCTCCGATCGCGGCGATACCTCACATGTGTGGTTTGAACACCATTTTCATATGTGGGCGCTATTCACGTTTTCTTATTTATTTTAACTTTTTTTTTTTTTTTTTACACTGTTTTAAAAAAAGCATCACGGGACCTCTTAAATATGAGATCTGGGGTCACAAAGACCTCAGATCTCATATTTACACTAAAATCCAATTAAAAAAAACTTGTCATTTAAAAAAATAAAAAAAAAAATGGCCCTTTAAGAGCTATGGGCGGAAGTGACGTTTTGACGTCGCTTCCACCCTGCAGTGTCAAGGAGACGGGTGGGGGCCATTTTCCCCTCACTCGTCTCCATGCACAGCCACAGGAAGGATCCGATTGCCTCCGCCGCTGCCGACGGCTTCGGTAAGCGGCGGGAGGGGGGCCCTCTCCTGTCGCGATAAAAGTGATCTTGCAGCAAATCCGCTGCAGCTTCATCCTGTAGCGGACCGCCGGCCGAACGCAGCGATACCGGGGTTATGGCAGATAGCTGCTGCCATAACAACAATATCTGTCCTCAAAGTGAGGACGTATATAGTCGTGCCAGCTACCTACTCCTCACTGGGGGCAAGTAGGTGTTCACCCAGTGCCAGATTACCATAAGGCCCTTATGACAATAAATCAAAATAAAATTACAATAAAGCTTTCTTAAATTGTTTACAGAAGTTAGAAAAAATGAATCAACTCAGTGAAATAAAAGACTCTGTAGAGAAAATGTAATGGACTGGGAGGGTTTAGGTTTTTGAGCCCGAACAGCATGGACATGTGGCCGCCCCCCTTCCTAATTGTTTGTTATATTTAAAAAAAAATGGTCACTTTAAGAAAAATGTATTTAAATCCTAGGCAAAAAAAACAGGGTCATGTAACATTGAGGAATTTCCCGGAATGTCACAATGCCGCCAGGGAAATTCCCAGAGGGTCATATGATCAGCTGAAGTGTTCTAGAAAGGGTGCTCACTATATAAGGCAGCCCCCCCCCGCAAGAATATTCCACTGTTGGCAGAAGCCAGCAACAAGCCCCCCCCCCAACCCTTTATCATAGGCACGTTATGTGGTTGGTCACCCTTTACATTTACTTGTGGGACTTGTGTTTATTGCTTGAGACCCGAAGACTGAGCTGTTTTGTATTTTTTAATTGCAAGTTAATGTATTAATAAAAATGATAAAATGGATTTCAATTTATTTAAATATTACACCAATAAACGTGCCCTGGCCAATTATATACCAAGCTTCGACGTTAAGTGTCTTTATTTATTAGAAATGAATAATGTTGGTATTCGGGGAGGAAGAGGTGCGCCCTACATTCCCATGTACCCAATAACAACCTAAATGCTCATCTTTTCAAATGCCAGTTTGTAAATATTGTTGGTGCAACCTACGTGTAATTTGATGGTCATCTCCATCTAGTGGCTGATGTGCACACTACTTAGTTATACCACCAGAGCACATGTACGTGAAGCCTCCAGAAACTGACTTGGGGGGTCCCAAGGTTTCGCATGCACCCCCCCCATCAGTCTAGTGAGCATAGGTAAGTTTGTTTTACTGTTTACCTTTGCAGGTTCGCTTAGTGTCCAAAGATGTCCTACATGTTCTGCTCCAGTGTATTTACATGGTTTCAGCACCATGAAAATATGTTGGCAAATGAACAAATTGATATTCTTGTTATTTTACAAGATGCACATAAAACATACCCACAAAGATCTGCGCAAAGGTTAAAAATAGCTGTTGCTGTGTCAGATTCATCTTGGCAAGATTGGAACTAACAAGATTTTCCCAGCCAATGTTATATAATACATAGGATAGAATCTTGACAGAAATTATGAATCCAGGCTAATCTTACTTGGGTGAATTAGGCTATGCTTTGCACTGGGTGAATATCACCAGCAAATTATTAATAAATCCCATTAATTTTCTATTTGAAATGTTTGTATGGACAGCACACAGTAATGTGGTATAGTTCAATGTAAGTTAAGATAAAGTAATGCAATTAAATGTGCAGTCTGTAAATTATTTTACATACAAATAAACGAATTTGGCATTAGATATGTCCAGGGTTCAGTCAATGTGACAAAATGGAGAGCTTAAATGGCTGCTTGAATATAAACTAAAATGATTTCCCATCCTGAAAAAGGAAAGTTAATTAGAATAAAAAATCAAACACCATTGTCAGAGCCTTGCATAGCTCCCAAAGGTATTGTCCTTGTTCTAAAAACTTTTTCATATGTTTTAAAAACTAAAATGTAATTTTTGAAAACTTCTACAACCTAGCAATTGTTTAGACTTTAGGGGCATTAGACAAAATCATATCAATCAACACACACAAACAAATAAAGATGTGATACATTGGACGAGATGCAAGTTGTCCATATCTAATTTCATCTTTGTTCATCAGTTAGCATATTTAACAAGATAAAGTTGTTGAATGCAGTTTTAAGCTGTGGCATGATTGATGTTCAGAATGGGCATTTGTTCATTTTAGAGTGTTTATTTACATAGTGTTCCAGTAGCTGAAAGTTTTGATTGACAGATTTCTGTATTCAGCAGAAATGCCAAGAACACAGAGAAGAATTTTATATCCTCAATTGCCAAGAATAGTTGAAATGTAGCCAGATGTGAGTCTATTGTGTCACACTGTATATTGTTTTAAAGAGATTAGAGATATATATCAACAGATCACTGGAGAGTCCACCAATAGGCAAACAAAAGCACACATACCAGAATACTGAATACAGTTCAAGGCGGAAAGATGATGAAATGTGGAGATTAAGAGACAAAAATGTGTTTTGCCTCTGATTAAAGCAGATGCATATTTAATGAATATCTTCTCTTTGGTTTTAATAGTATGAAACAAAGAATTAGAGCCATCCAAATCCACTTAGATAAGTAAACAGGAAGTTAACAGTTTGGGGGAGTGTTGTCAGCCCACAACAGAAAAATTGAAGCTGAATGCATTTCTGTATTTTTCTGTATTTGCAGGGTCTTTACAGGGGATAAACTGAAAAACGTGCTGATTTTTTGTGTGATTTGCCCTGCACTTTAAGCTATATACAAGGTAATGGGGAAAAAACTAAAGTGAGAGAATGTAGAGGCCTGTACATACCTGCAGCAGCCCCTGTTGTAATGGGTGAATCCCTGGCAAAGCTTGCCTACCATTTCCTGTCACCTGCACTTCACTATTGGCTAGTAAAGTTTTCTCTTATGGCATTAGACTAGCAGGAATGTGTGAGGATGGGGTGTATCAGCAAAGTCTGACAAAACCTGGCATTTTCTGAGCGTTACCAACATATCAGCCCAGCTTTAATCTGTTACAAAATGGTTTAGGAGACTGTTGCATGTACAGTGCCTTGAAAAAGTATTCATACCGCTTGACATTTTCCACATTTTTGTCATGTTACAACCAAAAACGGAAATGTATTTTATTGGGATTTTATGTGATAGACCAACACAAAGTGGCACATAATTGTGAAGTGGAAAGAAAATGATAAATGGTTTTCAATTTTTTTTTACAAGTAAATATGTGAAAAGTGTGGCGTGCATTTGTATTCAGCCCCCTTGATTCTGATACCCCTAATTGAAATCTAGTGGAACCAATTGCCTTCAGAAGTCACCTAATTAGTAAATAGAGTTCACCTGTGTGTAATTTAATCCCAGTATAAATACAGTTGTTCTGTGAAGCCCTCAGAGGTTTGTTGGAGAACCTTAGTGACACCTAAACTGTCAGGCAAGGAGAGCATTAAATAGAGAAGCAGCCAAGAGGCCCATAGTAACTCTGGAGGAGCTGCAGAGATCCACAACTCCCGTGGGAGAATCTGTCTACAAGACAACTATTAGTCGTGCTCTCCACAAATCTGGCCTTTATGGAAGAGTGGCAAGAAGAAAGCCATTGTTGAAAGAAAGCCATAAGAAGTCCCGTTTGCATTTTACGAGAAGTCATGTGGGGGACACAGCAAACATGTGGAAGAAGGTGCTCTGGTCAGATGAAACCACAATTAAACTTTTTGGCCTAAAAGCAAAATGCTATGTGTGGCGGAAAACTAACACTGCACATCACCCTGAACACACCATCCCCACCGTTAAACATGGTGGTGGCAGCATCATGTTGTGGGGATGCTTTTCTTCAGCAGGGACAAGGAAGCTGCTTAGAGTTGATGGGAAGATGGATGGAGCCAAATGCAGGGCAATCTTAGAAGAAAAACTGTTAGTCTTGATACTGAGGTGGAGGTTCACCATCCAGCAGGACAACAACCCTAAACATACAGCCAGAGCTACAATGGAACGGTTTAGATCAAAGCATATTCATGTGTTAGAATGGCCCAGTCAAAGTCCAGACCTAAATCTAATTGAAAATCTGTGGCAAGACTTGAAAATTGCTGTTCACAAACGCTCTCTGTTCAATCTGACAGAGCTTGAGCTATTTTGCAAAGAAGAATGGGCAAAAATGTCACTCTCTAGATGTGCAAAGCTGGTAGAGACATCCCCAAAAAGACTTGCAGCTGTAATTGCAGTGAAAGGAGGTTCTACAAAGTATTGATGAGGGGTGGCTGCATACCACACTTTTCACATATTTATTTGTAAAAAAATTTGAAAGCCATTTATAATTTCCTTCCACTTCACAATTATGTGCCACTTTGTGTTGGTTGATCACATAAAATCCCAATAAAATACATTTACATTTTTGGTTGTAACTTACCAAAATGTGGAAAATTTCAAGGGGTAGGAATACTTTTTCAAGGCCCTGTACAGGTATTAATACAAATTCTTCTTTTTCTTTATTGTCATATTGTCATTTTTCTTACACACATACTCAGCATGGAAGCCCCTTTGTAGATCTCTTATCATTACTCCTTTAAAGACCCCTATATAACAAAAGTATCCTTCATTCCTACCTACTTGTATACTGATGTAACCTGAACTAGAGCTGGTAACTGCTACAGAACTTCTTCCTTTATTACTGCTGTATTGTCCTTCTGCATTTTGGACAGTGTTAAGCTAAATATTCATTAATGCAGAAGTGCAGCAGCCATCTTTAGGGAGACCATTTTGTAATGATCTATGGAATGTCTCCAGTGTAGAGGGGGGGCCATCTTGTCTGGGTCTGGTTCATTCTTAGATGACGGTGATTGCTTGATGCAACAAAGCAAGAAGAGAAATGTATCTGCAGACTGATGAGGAAAAAGGAGAGGACTGTCTTGAAGCAAGCAAGTGTGGGAAAAAGACTGAGCTGCTTCTGCTGGCTGACTGGATCCCTGCCATAGCTGACAACAATGGTATGAGAACTAAGAAAGTAAGGAGACCGAGAACCTTTTCCCTGGGAGAGTGTGAGGTGTGATTTGGACACCTGATGAGATAAGACTGTAGTTGAGAGCCCTCCTACCCAGTGGTGTATTTAGGTTGTGTGCTGACCTAGGCCTGACTAAACTTGTGCACCCCTAATTTAAATATGACCCACCCATTCATGTCAATGTCACGCCCCTTCCTGTTTAAGACCCACCCTGCCATCTGTAAAGCACACCTCTTCCGATTTAGGCTCCACCTTTTTCTCTTAGAGCCCCACTGCTTCCTCTCTATACATTAAAAGTGGGTACCAAGTGCAGCCTCATCAGTGCCCATTAAAGCAGCCTCATCAGTGCCCATCAGCGCAGCCTCAGCAGTGCCCATTAATGCAGCATCACCAGTGCCCATCAGTGCAGCCTCATCAGTGCCCATCAACGCAGCCTCACCAGTGCCCATCAATGCAGCCTCACCAGTGCCCATCAGTGCAGCCTCACCAGTGCCCAGCAGCGCAGCCTCATCAGTGCCTATCAATGCAACCTCATCAGCACAGCCTCAGTGCCCTTCAATGCAGCCTCATCAGTGCCCATCAGTGCAGCCTCATCAGTGCCCATCAGTGCAGCCTCACCAGTGCCCATCAGTGCAGCCTCACCAGCGCCCATGAGTGCAGCCTCACCAGTACCCATCAATGCAGCCTCACCAGTGCCGAACAGCATTCTAATAATACCAAATTATGTGAGCATGCTGCAGTTCCTCTTTAAGCACCTGTTCGCATTGGGCCGATTTGGCAGCAATGGCACCATCCGAATTGGTGCAACGCCGACTTTGCAGAGTTGGTAAAAAAATCAAAACTGATCTATGATCAGAAATTACACTTTTTTTCATATGTCAGAAGGCAGCATTAGCCATACAGGTAGCTATGAAAGGTTATCACATATATACAAGCAAACACTAAGGGCACTTTCACACAGGGGCGTTGGGGGCATGGGGGGTAAAGCCCCGCTAATTTTAGCGGCGTTTTATCGTCCTTTTTGCAGCGCTTTTCGTCTGCTAGCGGGGTGCTTTTAACCCCCGCTAGTGGGCGAAAAAGGGTTAAAAGCGCCTGTAAAGCATTGCCGCAGCAGCGCTTTGCCGGTGCTGCCATTGATTTCAATGGGCAGGGGCGCTTTAGGAGAGGTGTATACACTGCTCCTGAAGCACCACAAAGAAGCTGCTTGCAGGACTTTTTGAGCATCCTGCCAGCGCACTGCTCCAGTGTGAAAGTACTCGGTCTTTGACATTGGATTGAGAGAAGAGGCACGTTACAGGCGCCATTTTTAGCGCTATAGCGCCTGTAAAGCGCCTCAGTGTGAAAGTGGCCTAAGGTGTTAAATGCCATTGATTCCAGAAGCACCAGCCTGCAGATATTGAGCTGTAAAGAGTTAACCACATATGTAAGCATCAGTGTACATGTGTCCATTGATGCAGAGAAGAAAAGCACAGTCCTCCCCTAGCACTAAGGACACAGAGGGATTAAATATCATACAGTTGTCCCTATTTCAGATACAGGAGGTAGGAGAAACAAAGTGAAAGCAGAGGTGTGAGGTTTGTAAGAAGAGACAGTGAGGAGGCTAGCTATCCTAATCTCACCCCCTCCAAGACATGCAGGATGTAGCTGGGTCTGCCAGCTGAAGCCACATTCCAACCGATCTAGAGGCTTCACGTGCACCTAGAGTCACAACACAGGAGACTGACCAGTTCTCTCTCTCTGCTCTCCTGTCTGTGCAGAGGGGAGGGGGGAACTGACAACACAAGCTCTGCTCTATGTGAGAGATGCTGCAGCCAGCAACCTCCGGTAGTGAATTTACTGACTCCGAAGAAGGAGGGGGGGGGCTTTTTTCATGTGGGGGCCGCCCCCCTGCAAAGTGCCGCCCAAGGCCTGGGCCTTGTCGGCCTAGGGCAGAATACAGCACTGCTCCTAGCGCTTGTGAGGAAGGAAAGGAGGAACTGTCTCAGCAATTCCTATCTTGTCTGAGGACTTGAACTGAACCAGGGCACATGTTCAGAGACCCAGAGGATGGTGCCCCATGTCTGGTAATAGACTAGCACTGCAGAAATAAATCTGTTGTCTGCTCGGAACTGTTGTGCTTTCTTCAAGAGCCCCAACTTTGCCGACCAAAGGTTTTCTTATTTTTATTAATCACTGGCCAGTGGGATAAAACAGGGAATGTTTTATCAAGTTGGTACTGTCTATATATACAGCTGCTAGCAAAATGCAGTTCATTTCTATTAATTGCTGTCAGTCAAAATACTGCAGGTGTTTAATCTCATCTCCCGGTAACATTATTGTCTAATGCCGCTTACAAACGAGTGGACTTTCCAGCGGACTAGGTCCGACGGGATTAATCCGGCGGACAATCCGATAGTGCGTGGGCTAGTCCGATAGCTTTTCGGTATAAAAATCCAACAGACCTAGAAATAGAACATGTTTCAAATCTGTCCAACGGACTCAAAGTCCGACGGACTAAAATTGGGAAAACTGTTCGTCTGTGTGTTGGTGCGACGGACCAAATACGACGCAAGGGAAGCTATTGGCTACTGGCTATTGAACTTCCTTTTTTAGTCCTGTTTACGATCACGTTCAAACCGAATGGACTTATGAACGGACTTAGTCCTATAGTGTGTGGCCAAGTCTGTTTTTTTCAGAAAGTCCGTTGGACCTAGTCAGAAAGTCCGTCGGAAAGACCGTCGGACCTAGTCCGCCGGAAAGTCCGCTCGTGTGTACGCGGCATTAGTGATTGTATAAGTGCACTTGCTAATTCTTTCTTCTTTTAGGCTATTCTTAATAAACTCTTTGAAATACCTCAAGATGTGCTGGTAAGTGCTGGGTGAGCGAGGTGTGCCATCTTCAGATGTGCAGAGAAATCACAAAACAATCCAGAGGCTCCTCTGGGGGTAGCGCTACACTGAGTTTTCAGTAAAATCCACAAGTAAAATCCATTACATATCCACAGGTTATTGACAAAGAGGATTATGGATGTGTTTTAATATATTATGTTTGCTAGAACCTCAGTTTGGGACTGGTTGAGCTCAAATCACGTTGTTATTTTAACCAATTTTTTTAATGATAGTCTGTTATCATTGCAAGACAATGTAAAGCATGTATAGGTTTTAATATGATAATTTGTCAAGCTCTTCTGTGCATTCACAGTGTTTATTTGTTGCTAGTACACCAGCAAGGAAGTCTTCCTAGCAGGGTTGCCAACCGCCAGTGAATTTACTGACAGTTTGTAAAAATCTGTGATTTTTTTACAACTGCCAGTAAATAGCAGGGGCTGATCATTTCATGCTATTTTGACTTTTTAAGTGTAAATCAAGCAAATGACTTTGTTCTAGGTATTGTCAGTGTTTCCATATCATGCCTATACTGTTTAAATATTCACTGTGTTAGTTTTCAATAGGAGTTCTGTAATTTCTCAGGTTGCCAGTAAAAAATGTTCTCCGCCAGTAAATTTTCCATGTTTTGTCAGTAAAAAATGCAACTGGAGGTTGGCAACCCTGCTTCCTAGGACTTGGCCTGCTAATACACTGCTGCTCATTATGAGGGACTGGAGGAAGAAGGATACGTCAGGATGTGATGAGCCTGATGATAGTTGTGGATTAAGGTCATAAAGTGAGAGGGAGGCAAGAGTAGCGCAAGAAGCTACAGCAAGCCAGGAAAGAAGCAACAAGTATTCAGCTAACATAAAATAATAAGTGAAGGACTAATTGTGCAATTTCCTAAGGGTTTGGCAAATCTTGTTCAAAATTCAAACCTAAACTGTGAGTTCCATTGAAATCTTAAAAAAGGGTCAAATCTTGTTAAATTCTGCCATTTTTAGAACTAATAGGAAACCTACTGTCAAAAAAAGGCAGGGATGCTGGACACTGCCATGGAAAACATGTACAAATGAAAAAAATTAGTTTTTGAGAGCAACATTGAAAATACACAAATCTTTTAACCAGTTCAGCTCTAGAGCAAAGCGTTTCATTTTTGCACACATGTAAAAAATCATTTTTGGCAATAGAATTACCTAACCACTTCAATACAGGGCACTTTTACCCCCTTCCTGCCCAGGCCAATTTTCAGCTTTCAGTGCTGTCACACTTTGAATGACAATTGTACAGTCAAGCAACGCTGTACCCAAATGAAATTTTTAGCATTTTTTCCCCACAAATAGAGCTTTCTTTTGGTGGTATTTTATCACCACTGGGTTTTTTATTTTTTGCTGAACAAATTTAAAAAAGACCAACATTTTTGAAAAAAAAAGTCTTTCTTCGTTTCTGTTATAAAATTTTGTAAATAAGTAAGTTTTCTCCTTCACTGACGGGCACTGATGAGGCTGCACTGATGGGCAATGATGAGGCAGCACTGATGGACACTGATGAGGAGGCACTAATATTCAGCACTGATAGGTGGCACTGATAGGTGGTACTGATAGGCACTGATAGGTGGCACTGATATGCAGCACTGATGGGCAATGATGGGTACTGATAGATGGCACTGATGAGGAGGCACTGACATGCATTACTGATGGGGACTAATTGGCATCTGTGATGGGCACCGACAGGCATTACTGAAGGGTACTGATTGTCATTTGTTATGGGCACTAATTGGCATGTGTGATGTACACTTAGAGGTATCTGTGATGGGCACTGATTAGCATCTGATGGGCACTGATTAGCATCTGGAATGGGCACCTCTAATTGGGCTGCACTGATAATGAATGTGCTCATTATCAGCGCAAACTCCTCTCGTCAGGAGAGCCACTGATCGGCTCTCTTCTACTCATGCCTTGTCAACATAAACTGAGGAAATCCGATTACCAGCACTTCCTGGTTACCGCTGTGATCAGCTGTGATTGGTCACAGCTGATCACGTGGTAAAGAGCCTAGGTCATAGGCTCTTTACCAAGATCGGAGATGCAGTGTGTCGGAGCACCGATTGGTGCTCTTTGGTGGCGTGCGCAAGCAGCTTATCCTGCTGCATGTCATATGACACCCAATCTTCCCCCGCCCGGCCATCATTCTGCTATAGGCCGGGCAGGATGTGGTTAAACCCCAGAATATTATAGATTTTCTGAAAACAAAAGCCCTTCAGAATAAAAAAAATATATGAAAATGATTGGCACCTATTCAGCCACCCACCACTTTTAAGCCAGGAGGCAGCTAAACAAATAGAGCACAAGCTGATGACTGCAGTAGCAGCCATCAGCTTGTGCCGAACAGTTCACTTTTTGGACGTATGTAAAATGTTCAAAGAGCTGAACTAATGAAATAGCATGCTTGGAGGGTGCCTTAAAGCTGTGAATGGTGTTACAGAACAGCATTTTTTTTACAGACAGTCTCAGAGATCACATCCACTCATGGCACATATTTGACTGAGGATTTTTTTTTTTTTGCAATTAGCTGACAGAAGCAGCAACCCAATCTGATGTATTTCAGTTTTAAAAAAGTTAGCTTTAGCAGTGACACTTTCTTTTTCATAAAACGGTAATTGACCTGCTTTGATGGGTTGAAAGAAACTGGCCAAAAGTTCATGTCTCTGTGTTCTCAGTGATGCTACAATGTCCTGCAGCTTTCCACTTTCTATCAAGCTCTCTTAAAGAATTAAGAGACCACAGATGGTACAGCTGATTAAAATTGGTCAACAGTGAGACATTTAATGAGAAAGAACTGGCCAAAATTTACTAGAGAAAGGGAATATATGCAGGTGTTTTACATAAGAACTAAGAGACTTCAGATGATATAGCAGTGTATAATCAAACAATTTTAATGCAGCAGAACAATTTTAACACGTTTCAGACTTTGGGTGTGCCACACATGCCCAAAAAAGGGCTTCCAGCTGATTGACAGCCTGAGCTCTTTTCCTGTATGCTAAGGGGGGTTTGTCCCTTCCCTCCAATCAGCTGTCAGAGCTCTCCTCACTGAGCTCTGCAGAGTGTAATGCCTCTGCCTCTGGGTATCATGCTTGTGGCTGTCAGAGTCTTGCTATGCCTCATGGGATTTGTAGTTCTGCAACAGCTGGAGGTCTGCTAATTGCATATCCCTGGCCTAGAGAATGTACATCTTTCTATTTGCAATGTATTGCAATACATCTGTTGTGGCCATATTTTGATCTTTATGAAAACAGCCTATCCTGTATAGGTTGATTTCATCAAGATCAAAATATGGCCACAACAGATATATTGCAATACATTGCAATGTAGAAAGATATACATTCTCTAGGCTATATTTATATGGGCATCATGGACTGGTAAACCTGAGAGACTGAGTAACTTCCATACAAAGTGAAGAAGATATTATATCACACAACACAAATATATTTTCCCAGCAATAGCTCAGCTGTCCAACTTTCCAAGCTATATATATATATATATATATATATATATATATATATATATATATATATATATATATATATATATATATATTCTCCTCCTAACTGGCACAGTGGCACTGCAGTGTTGTTACCTGTGGTTCTTCAGTGATGCGGCAGCACTGGCACCATATTCTCTCTCGGTCACTGCACGCACCTGTGGGAGGAGCCAGCACGGCACCGGCCGGATTGGCATAGCGATGTTACACAGGTAGGCTGAGGCAGCCAATTACATTCCGGAACACCCGAGATGTCAAGCAGAGGCCCGAGCGGCAGTCAGAGCCAATCCAATGATCGGGCCGGGGGTGAGGGAGGGAGGGACGTATGTCTCTATCAATCTGTGATAAGTCGGAACAGACTGAGAGCAGCCCCAGGCCAGCAGACGTAGAGAAAAAAGTCCACGGCTGCAGCGGAGGCGGCCGCGGCAGCCATTGAGTTACACAGGGCAACTGTCTTCACTATTCAACACCTTCTTATAGAGGTCGACTGATATGGGTTGTTCTCTGGCCGATGCCGATATTTAGAAATTGGGCGGCCGATATATGATGCCAATTTTTGCGGCCGATATTTTAGGTTGATTTTTTTGGCAGGTGGTACTGGCAGGCACTGACAGGTGGCACTGGTTGGCACTGCCAGATGGCACTGGTTGGCACTGGCAGGTGGCACTGACAGGTGACACTGGCAAGTGGCACTGTTGGGCACTGGCAGGTGGCACTGGCAAGTGGCAATGGTTGGCACTGATTGGCAGGTAGCACTAATTGGCACTGGCAGGTGGCACTGGATGGCACTAATTGGGACTGGCAGGTGGCACTGGCAGATGGCAATGGCAGAGGGCACTGATTGCCACTGGCAGGTGGCACTGACAGGTGGCACTGGCAGGTAGCACTGATTGGCACTGGCAGATGGCACTGGCAGATGGCAGTGGCAGGTGGTACTGGTTGGCATTGTCAGGTGGCACGGCAGATGGCACTGATTGGCACTGGCACTGATTGGCAGGTGGCACTGGCAGGCACTGGTTTTCACTGGCAGGTGGCACTAGATGGCAATGGCAGGTTTCACAGCCGAGAGTGTAACTGTGTGAAACTGTATGGAGAGGAGATGACAAATTCAGCGTGATGTTGGAGGTGGGCGGGACCCTGGGTGGACGGGACCCGGGGTGGGCGGAACCCGGGGTGGGTGGGACCCAACAGCTATCCAGCCAATGAGGGGTGGGCGGGACCCAGCAGCTATCTAGCCAATGATTGGGCTATTTAAGAAAGGGGCGGGGTCACATACACAGAGCAGCCGGCCCAGATTCCATACCATTGGCTGGTTTAGGATAGCTGGGTTCCGCCCCCTGGGCCCACTTACCCCCGACATCCAACCTCAATTTTGCCAGCTCCTCTCTCTCTCCATACAGTTTCACACACTGTGGGCCGCGGCGCTGCTCTGCCAACAGTGTATGGAGAAGGGAGGAGGAACCCCATCTTCCTTCTCCCTTTTACCGATATATCGGTCGACCTCTACCTTCTTACAATTCCAGGGGGCAATTGCCCCCCCTTGCCCTATGCTGCGGACGCCCATGACCACATCAAAGGACTGATGGGTTATAACATACAGTATGACATTATTGTTCATCAGTTTAGATTAGCTTTAAGTCCCTGTACAAAGTTGTTATGCCTATGTATTTCTTGTGTTTTAGTTAAAGTGTTACTAAACCCAGGCCACTGCATTCACTATATCTGGTCTCCCACAGTGCACAGAACATGGAAATGCAATTATTTTAGTAAACCTAATTTGCTAAATACCCTTTCTCATCAGTAGTATATAGCAGTCTTGTGATTTCTATCAGTTTCTGGAGAAGCTTGTAGGAGGAATTTTCAGACTGAGCTGTCCTATGAGGCTTCAGGGTGCCTGACCCTCTGTCTGGACAGTGCCGATTTTCTGATCACATGCACTCTCCCAAGAAACAAAAAACCCTCTCTAGCAATACACACCAAACTGAGCATGTGCAGCCTGACTCCAAATGCTCTGTCTTATCCAGACTTGTGCAGGGGGACAGTGCAGGGAGAATCTGTGCATACAAGATCAAGCAGCCTTTTTATACAACGCAGAGGATTAACCCCTTAGGTTCCACGGTGAGTATAACATGCATGTTTTACTGCATATACAGACTGATTTTACTGTTGTGGGTTTAGTAACACTTTAATATTTTTATTGTGGGCAAGAGTTATGAAATTACTATGCCCATTTTAATGCTAGGCAACAAAATATAACTAATTCTCATATTTCTTTGGAGCTGTATTTCTAAAAGCAAGATTATGATACATTTCATGCTTAAGAGATAAGAGATAATTTGTACTCATTTTACTTGATTACACAGTGATATATTTAAACACTGTGGATAATACTACAGCTCATCTTTGAAAGGTTTCTATGTTCTCCTACCATTCTGTATATTGAATATAACTTAGTTTCATCTTAAACCATGTCAAGCAAGAATACTGTGCAGGCCATTGCGAGTAGGAAAGTCCCAAAGAAGTTCAGCTGTCTGCACTTTTTCAGAGTGTTTGGCACTAATGTGCAAAGACTGCTTAGCTGTCATCCAGTCATATAAATTAAGTTATGACAGTAACCTGAATGCTAGTGATGAGTGAACAATTTTGGCAAGCTTAGATCTATACAAGATCCAGTTGTTTGCAAGCGTCTAGATAGAAGAGAACCACATTTATTATTTCATATGAACAGAGCTGTCCATCCAAACCCAAATTCATACGGGAAGGCTAAACAAGCATATATTCGCCACAAACCATCAATTCACCAAGGTAAACTCATCCGCTGTTTTGTGGGTTAATGAGGGGGATCTCTCAGACCCCTCCTATACTACTTCAAATTCAGACCACAATTTACAGGGAGCAGTAAGTGGGCCCTAGGGGAGAATAACATTATAGATATTAGCAGAGGGCACAAGGGGGTAATATGTGGTTGGATTCCAGTACACCTTGTGACTTCATGACCCCACACATCATGCTTTGAAGAAACAACTGTGATTTGGAGGAATAGGCACTGAATTATAAAAGACTTTTTTTTTGTTTCATTTTTTTCTCTGTATAAGATATGGATATGGTTGAAGGAATTTTTTTCACAATGGGCACACTGTGCTGCTAAACACCTGACCTCTGGAAGGTTTTACTCTTTTCATGACCAGGGCATTTTTTGCTATTGAGCACTGTGCTACTTTAACTGGCAATTGCTCAGTCATGCAACACTGTACTCAAATGAAATGTATATCATTTTTTTCACACGAATAGAGCTTTTGTTTATTGGTATTTGATCACCACTGGGTTTTTAATTTTTTTATCATATACAGTGGTGATGGAAAGTATTCAGACTCCCTTAAGGTAAATAGAGATATGTGGCGCTAACTCAAAGTGCATAAATGTGATCAAATAAATATAATCCAATTCTTCAAGTAAAGTGCATATGCGTAAAGAGCAAAATCACATAAATAAAGTGACTAAACATCCATTAAATTCATAAGAAGTGACATCGGATAAATAACAGTGAAATTTCATGAAATATGACATCAAATAAATAAATAAACAAATCCAAATGAAGGTGAATAAATCCAAAAATAGTCTAAAAGTGCATCAAGATGAAAAAAAAATCACAAATTTAGAAAAAATTGAAAAAAATCGCATGAGATAAAAAAATCGCATGCAATAAAAAAAATCACATAAAGTGCAAAAAAGTGCAGAAACGCTATAAAAATATCCACAAGTCGATCCAATTAATGTAATACAGTTCCAACGTGAACAAAGTGAGTCTTCATAAAACAGTTCATGCGAAAAATAGATGAAAAAAGTGCAAGTGCAAACGATGATAGGTGACAGATTCCTCCTAATATTCGTACTCCATTGTGCGCCACACGTTTCCCTCAGCCTCTCACCTCTAGCAAAGACCCCTAGGATCAAGTCGAGCCTGCAATCAGGAAGTGGATGAAACACCATCAATCGATCAGTCTCCTCCGATCGTCACAGATCTGGCAAATCTCCAATGGAAGGCCTCAAGTTCGGCAAGTTGGGTGGAGGCATGCAATAGAAAGGAGTATCCCCATTGTGCAGTATTCAAAACAGGTTTATTCAAAACAACATAGTAACTTACATGTACAGCATAAAATGAACAGCACAGATCACAGTACTTCCGGTCTCGGCCGCGGCCGGAAGTGATGACATCTGACTCTTTCCTGACACGTATCGTCACCGCCCACGTGACTTTATCAAAATTTCAGTTTTTCTTTTTTAATAAATCTGCAAAAATGTCAACAATTCTGTGTTTTTCTGTCAATATGGGGTAATGTGTGTACATTAATGAGGAAAAAAAATGAACTTAAATGATTTTAGCAAATGGCTGCAATATAACAAAGAGTGAAAAATTTAAGGGGGTCTGAATACTTTCCGTCCCCATTGTATGTATATATATATATATATATATATATATATTGGAATTTACGCAGCTATAAACGCAATACTTGTAATGGCGGTGATCAGCAACTTATCGGGAACTGTGGGGGGATAGTGGGACTGTGTGTGGTGGTCAATCTGGCACTAACAGACCCTGTCTGGGAGGTACATTAACCACTTCAGCCCCAGACTATTTGGCTGGCCAAAGACCAGAGCACTTTTTGGGATTTGGCACTGCGTTGCTTTAACTGACAATTGCGCGGTCGTGTGACGTGTCTCCCAAACAAAATTGACATCCTTTTTTCCCCACAAATAGAGCTTTCTTTTGGTGGTATTTGATCACCCCTGTGGTTTTTATTTTTTGTGCTATAAACAAAAAAATAGCAACAATTTGAAAAAAATGCATTATTTTTTACTTTTTGCTATAATAAATATCCCCAAAAAATATATAAAAAAACATTTTTTTCCTCAGTTTAGACTGATACATATTCTTCTACATATTTTTGGTTAAAAAAAATCGCAGTAAGCGTTTATTGATTGGTTTGCGCAAAAGTTATAGCGTCTAACAAAATAGGGGATAGTTTTATGGCAATTTTATTAATAATTTTTTTTTACTAGTAACGGCGGCAATCAGCAATTTTTATCATGACTTCGACATTATGGCGGACACATCGAACACTTTTGGCGCTATTTTTGGACCATTAACATTTATACAGCGATCAGTGCAATTAAAAATGCATTGATTACAGTGTAAATGTGACTGGCAGTGAATGGGTTAACACTAGGTGGCGCTGTAGGGGTTAAGTGTGTCTTAGGGAGTGATTCTAACTGTGGAGGGAGGGGCTATGTGTGACACAACACCGATCACCGCTCCAGATTACAGGGAGCTGTGATCAGTGTCCTGTCACTAGGCAGTTCTTTCTCTCCGTGAGAGGATCACGGGTATCCCTGCGGACATCGAATCCGCGGGACCCGCGATCACACTCACGGAGCCCGCGGCGGGTGCAGGTGCGTCACCCATGCGATGGCACAGCGGCAAATTTAAAGGGATGTACCAGTACCATTTGCCTGTCCGTGCTATTGTGTTGACATAAATGTACATGCAGCGGTCGGCAAGCGGTTAAAAGACTAACTGACACTGATATCAATAGTGACTCTAAAACAGTAATCAGACAAAACACTGTACACTGTATTAAAGACACTGTCTGGGAAGGGGTTAACATCAAGGGGCAAGCAAGGGTTAACTGTGTGCCTACCAAGTGTAATGTGTGTAATATGTGCTCTTTTTACTAACAGATCTGACTGCTTTTTGTCCCTGTCCCTTCGCAGGTGGAAGAAACAGCCAGATTGCTCATCTGTGTAAAGAGCCCTGTGTGTTTGTAAACACAGGACACTGTGCTATTATTGGCTACAGCCAATCAGCAGGTCTCAGCCCTTAATCATTGGCCAGGGCCTGCTGATAAAATCTTGCTGTAGCCAGTGACCGCAACAGGCCCTCAGTAAATGTACTGTGAGTGGGCAGGAACTGGTCAAATAAAGAGTATATGTTGCTACATCAAATGATTATTCAGTTATAGATTGTTTCTATTTATTATATCATGTATTGTTTATGCTTTTTGTATATAAGCACAATACTGTGGATTTGGGGGGAGCGAGGCACTTTATTTAGTATAGTTCACATTATGCCTCACCATATACAGTTTTCTTAAGCAAATAGAGAATTGGTTTCAAAGTTTCTTACTTGGAGATCCTGCTACTAAAGCTGGCCATAGATGGATACAATTTCAAAGGAAAATTCTTAGGAAAAGTCATACAAAAATTCTCAGAACATTCTCAGAACATTTAAATGTTGTTCGAAAGATTTTGTTTGCTTTTAATATTTGATTTTGGAATGAATGGACCAAACGAAAAACATACACATGCACTTTAGTTGGCCATCAGGTCATCAGATAGACAGGCCAATAGCCAACTGAGGAAGTGAGTTTGCAATACTGCTTCTAATTGTGATGCAGTGACTTAACCCCTTCACACCTATGGGTAAAACAAATCTTAATGCCTAAGCACAATTTAGCAATTTTGACATGTGTTAGTAAAACTGTATATATATATATATATATATATATATATATATATATATATATCACAAGTACTTTGTGCATCCAGGTGGATTATAGCTTGTTTTTCTTAGGACACATTGGGCTTTTATTTGGTAGTAAATGGTTATATCTACTGATTTTATTTCTTTATTATCAAAGGAAAACTGGCCCAAAATAGAACTATATATATATATATATATATATATATATATATATATATATATATATATATATATATATATATTTTTAAATGTAGCTCTATAATTCTTGTTACTACCATATTCTACCACCACATTACAGCCCAAAATAAATTCTCCTGCTACTGATGATCACAGTGATACCACATATGTGTATGTCAGTTGTTGGTTGTACTTGTACTACAGCCCAGAAACAATAGTTTTGCTTTTTTTGTGGCCTACCTAAAACACACTGCCACTAACGAACACTGATGCTAATTAAAAAAAAATCCTGCTCAAAATATACTGACC
Source organism: Lithobates clamitans (assembly GCA_037952925.1). Taxonomy (NCBI): domain Eukaryota; kingdom Metazoa; phylum Chordata; class Amphibia; order Anura; family Ranidae; genus Lithobates; species Lithobates clamitans. The sequence goes on along the minus strand of JBBGZY010000270.1, from coordinate 3,941,937 downwards.
TTGACCTTGCCACTGACCTTTGACCCTTACTTGACCCAATTGCTAACCCTGGCAATGACCTAGATAAAACCTTAATTTAGTTTTTTTTTCTTTATTTTTTCTTTATTATTTATTTATTTTTTATCTATTTTTTACACACACTTTTTTCCCCCTCTCTGCAAGGAAAGAGAAAGATACATTGTACCTTTCCTCTCCATTCACAAAGAGAGAAAAACACAGGGGCAGGCTTCACAGTGGCCATTTACTGTGGTAGCCAATCAGAGGCTTCCACAGCGATCGTTAGTACAGGGCCTGGGGCTCTCAGTGAGACCCTGGTCTCTGTGCTGGGAGTGTTCTGTGTGGCACGCTCCCAGCACAAAGGGAATATATGCATTTATACGGCTCCACAGTAAAAAGCCCAGTGCATTGGGCTGTGTTGTGTTACATGCGGGGGAAGGTGTCAATGTCAAACTGCAACAGCAAGTGCTCTTAATAGCAGGATCTCTAGGTAAGATACTGTGCAATGGATTCACAAAAATAACATAGTTACATAGTTACATAGTTAGTCAGGTTGAAAAAAGACACAAGTCCATCCAGTTCAACCATAAAAAAACAAAAAAACAAAAAAAAAAAATATCTTACAATCCAATATACCCAATACTATACCCACAGTTGATCCAGAGGAAGGCAAAAAAAAAACCAGCAGAGCATGCTCCAATTTGCTACAGCAGGGGAAAAAATTCCTTCCTGATCCCCCAAGAGGCAATCGTATTTTCTTGGATCAACTTTACCTATAAATGTCAGTACCCAGTTATATTATGTACATTTAGGAAAGTATCCAGGCCTTTCTTAAAGCAATCTACTGAGCTGGCCAGAACCACCTCTGGAGGGAGTCTATTCCACATTTTCACAGCTCTTACTGTGAAGAAACCTTTCCATTTTTGGAGATGAAATCTCTTTTCCTCCAGTCGTAAAGAGTGCCCCCTTGTCCTCTGTGTTGACCGTAAAGTGAATAACTCAACACCAAGTTCACTATATGGACCCCTTATATATTTGAACATGTTGATCATATCCCCCCTTATTCTCCTCTTCTCAAGAGTGAACAAATTCAGTTCTTCTAATCTTTCCCCATAGCTGAGCTCCCCCATGCCTCTTATCAGTTTGGTTGCCCTTCTCTGCACTTTCTCCAGTTCCCCGATATCCTTTTTGAGAACTGGTGCCCAAAACTGAACTGCATATTCCAGAACGTCCACTTCCATACCGGGCCTATTCTGGCACTTACCTACATGTAAAAAACATATTTTTTTTGCTAGAAAATTACTCAGAACCCAGAAAACATTATATATGTTTTTTTAGCATACACCCTAGGGAATAAAATGGCAGTCATTGCAACTTGCATGGTATTTGCGCAATAATTTTTCAAACGCCTTTTTTTTTGGAAAAAAATGGTTTCATGAATTAAAAAGTAACAAAACAGTAAAGTTAGCCCAATTTTTTTGTATAATGTGAAAGATGATGTTACACAGAGTAAATAGATACCTAACGTGTCATGCTATAAAATTGTGCACACTCATGGAATGGCGCCAAACTTCGGCACTTAAAAATCTCCATAGGCGACGCTTTGAAAATTTTTACAGGTTACCAGTTTAGAGTTACAGAAGAGGTCTAGGGCTAGAATTATTGCACACGCTCTTACGCACGCGGCGATACCTCACATGTTTGGTTTGAATGGCGTTTACATATGTGGGTGGGACCTGCGTGTGCGTTTGCTTCTGAGCGCAAGCTACCGGGGACGAATTTTTTTTATTTTTACAATTTTTTTTATTGTTACACTTTTTTCATTTTTATTTTTTTGATCACTTTTATTCCTATTACAATGAATGTAAATATGCCTTGTAATAGGAATCTATTGTGACAGGTCCTCTTTATGGAGAGATGCGGGGTCAATAAGACCCTTCATCTCTCCTCCAGGCTGGAAAGCACGAGTTTGAGAAAAAAAATTCACCGATCTCATGCTGTCGCGGCTTTGTTTACATCCGGGATCCCGGGCGTGATGACATAACGTCGCGCCTGGGCCTCCATCTGGTCACCGGAAAACTCTATAGTCGTCTATTGTCGTAGCTACAGGCATCATTCAGATATCAACTCACAAAGTCAAGGACATCATTTTACTATGGCCAGGTGGGGAAGTGGTTAAGAAAACTGTATACAGTAAGGCATGATGCCAAATATACTAAAAATATGATTTTGGGTTTGCATAGACTTTAACCCCTTCAGCCCCCGAAGATTTTACCCCCTTCCTGACAAAGCACTTTTTGCGATTCGGCACTGCGTCACTTTAACTGACAATTGCGTAGTCGTGCGATGTTGCACCCAAACAAAATTGACGTCCTTTTTTTCACACAAATAGAGCTTTCTTTTGGTGGTATTTGATTACCTCTGCGTTTTTTATTTTTTGTGCTATAAACAAAAAAACAGCGACAATTTTGAAAAAAACGCAATATTTTTTACTATAATAAATATCCCCCAAAAATATATAAAAAAAACTATTTTTTTCCTCATTTTAGGCTGATATGTATTCTTCTACATATTTTTGGTAAAAAAAAACATAAAAAGTGTATATTGATTGGTTTGTGCAAAAGTTATAACGTCTACAAAATAGTGGATAGTTTTATGGGTATTTATTATTAATTTTTTTTTTAACCCCTTCCCACCCGCCATATAGCAAAACGATGGCCGGAAAGTGGTTGTATTATCCTAACTGGACATCATATGACCTCCAGCAGAATAAGCCGCTAACGTGCATCCACGTGGACGCGCAGCGAGCAGTGGTGTGGTGTGTCAGTCTGACACACTGCATCTCCGATCTAGGTAAAGAGCCTGATGTACGCTCTTTACCATGTGATCAGCTGTGTCCAATCACAGCTAATCACAGTGTAAACAGGAAGAGCCGTTTATCGGCTTTTCCTCCACTCGCACTGACAGACGTAAGTAGAGGAGACCCAATCGGCTGCTCTCCTGACAGGAGGGGTCTGCGCTGATAATCAGCGCATTCATTATCAGTGCAGACTCATCAAGGATGCCCACTTCAGACCACCAGGTAAGCCCACTAGGGTGCCAATCAGTGCCATACATATAAGTGCCTCATCATAAGTGCCCATCAGTGCCACATCATCAGTGCCAAACAGTACTGCCTCATCAGTGCCCATCAGCGCCACCTATCAGTGCCCATTAGTGCCGCCTTTGAGTGCTCATCAGTGGCACCTATCAGTGCCCATCAGTGCTGCTTATCAGTACAGCCTATCAGTGCCACCTCATCAGTGCCAGTCAGTACTGCCTCATCAATGCCCGTCAGTGCAGCCTCATCAGTGCTCATTAGTGAAGGTGAAAACTTATTTACAAAGTTTTGTAACTGAAACAAAGTAAAACTTTTTTTTTTTTTCAGGCTTTTTTTATTTGTAGCGCAAAAAATAAAAACCCCAGTGGTAATCAAATACCACCAAAAGAAAGTTCTATTTGTGAGAAAAAAAATAATAAAAATGTTGTTTGGGTACAGCGTCGCATGACCGCGCAATTGTCATTCAAAGTGCGACAGCACTGAAAGCTGAATATTGGACTGGGCAGGAAGGGGGGAAAGTGCCTTGTATTTAAGTGGTTAGAATTATAACTCTATGGCATCACTTCCTAAAACAAACCGCATGCTTGCTTAGCTTGCTTAACCACTTAGCAAGATACACAACACCCCACCTTTAATCACAGGTCAAAAAAATTTCCTTACAAGTGAAGAACCCCCTTTGCCCCTGAAGGTGGATAGGAACATCCAGATGGCTCAGGGAGCTATCATTTCACCTCCAAGTTGAATCCCTGACTCAACAGACAAATAGGCATATTTTAAATGCTTGCCACTATAAACTCTAGAAAGAGAAGTTTAGGACACAGGACACCTCAAAGCACACAGCAGACTCCAGAATTGACCTGCACCCTATTATTCTAGAGCAGTTGACAGTACAGTAGATGCAGCAGTAGACGTCCTGGGCAATAAACCAAAATCTGTGCCAGATTCTAGTTTTACCAGAACCCCCTGCCGTTAAATTCCTCCATGGTGCTTATTCACAGGATCAGTTCCACTCCCTTTGGGAAAGCTACCTCCAGCAAGGCAGTGCAAGCTTAGGCCCCCAGACACAGACCTTTTCTGCTTAGAGCATAGCACATATGGCCTCCCCAGCCAGCAGACACTGCAGGTCAGGGACAGCAGCACACCTTCTCCCCAGGCAGAGCCTGGGAGAAAAGAGTGTTTCCTGAAGTTCACCCAAAATATAAAATATATCCTCCCCCAGCATGCACTACTGCCAATTAACCTCCAAGTGGTTGACCAGAGAAAAAAAAATATTCATAACCATAATTATTGGATCCTGTTACACTATTGCTAAGGACACTCCTCAGCAGCAGACAGAAGCAAAGAATCAAAAACTAAGGCTTAGGGGGTAAATAAACTGGATCTATCAGTTAAGCTCAGGCTGGCTTCAGCCTGGCAGAACTAATTTTAAAAGGAACTTCTGTATAGAGCAGGGTGGCTAAAGTAAAATAAAGGTTTAGGTAGAAATCAGACTATAGTCCTTTAAAGGCACTGTTTAATATTTTCAATGTTTTATGAATATACATGTCAAAGAGATCAGCTTGATGTAGGTATTTATAATAATGTGTATTTAAATACAAAATATATGTTTCTATGTATAGGATAATTACTAACTTATGTACATTACATAAGTACATGGTGGAAACCATATTTACTTAGGCCACATGCATCAGCTTTCTGCATTGCAGTACCTTAAAATGGCTGTGCTTGATTTTAGCTTCTTAGAATAAAAGATGACAGCTGAATGGACAAACCAAATGTAAGCTGTTGGGGTTGATTTACTAAAGGAGTTAAAAATCTTCACTCGGGGCGTGGCCGAGCTTGGCATGTGAGTAGTCTAGCCTCACAGGAGCTCCCTAGATTAATCCTGCCAATGATCCTCTTCCCGGCCAGCTAGAGCTTTGCATCAGATACCATTCTCTTCAGCTAATCGTCAGGATTCCAACGGCACTCCACATGGTGCAGCTGCAATTGCAGACTTGCCTCAGAGAACACAAGGAGCTGATAAGCCTAAAGAACCTGTAGCACAGAACAGTAAGTTAACCCGGGCTGCAGGGAAGGACAATCCTGGGGTCATTCAGTATTACACAAGAAAGCTTTCAGAGCTGCAGGGCCAGGGCATAGCTGAGTAGGACACAGATCCTACAGAGGCAGAGCAGGAAACTGGGTCTGAGCATGGAGCCAATGGACGGGCACACTTCTTCAGTACTGCCGCCGAAGCAGCAGACTCGCTGGAAGTCAACAAACCCACTCTGTGACCCTGTGAGGATGCTGACTAATGAAGGCCAACTCTTTCTCCATATGTTTACCAGGACACTATCTACTAAGTAGAGCACCCGTCGCTGTGAGTCTACCCTGACTTATGCATTTAAAACTGTTCCCAAAAACAGTATTCTTTGTTCATGAGACCAAGTATAAGTTTTTTGCTGAGACTACAACACTCTATGGCTGGCATTGTCTGCAACCTAGAGTGATCTGGATGGTGCACCAACCGCTATCCACCTGCATTGGTGTTTAACCAAGATTGTCTGGTTACTCAACAGTTTGAAAGTTTTCAGGCACTATTGTGCCTTACCATTTTGAATAATATTTTTCTGTTTATTACTCTTTGGAGATGTCACGCACTTACAGTTCACCTCAAGACTTATCAGTATTGCCTTGCTAGAGAACATACATCATGTGAGGGTCCACCTACCTTATTTGCTCTTTTTTAAAGGACTATGCACCCTCTATAGTTTATTTACCTCCTCTTTATAATGGGTGATGTGCCAATAGTAACGAGAATCATCACTCAATAAGTTGTAACTGTGTTTACTTTAAATACCCAATCATGTGTAGATGAAATAAATAAACAAACAGGAATTTGCTTTTTGCATTTTTTGAAAACTGGAGTGAATCCTAAGGCCCACTTTCACACATGCGGACCGTTCAGATCCACCTGTCAGTTTTTTCAGGCGGATCTGAACGGTCACTCCATACAGCTCTATGGAGCGTTGGATGTCAGCGTTGACATGTCCACTAACATCCGATCTGCCCCGATCCGCTCCGCTCCGCAAAATCCAGACGGATGGATGTCCTATTTTCCATCCGTCTGGCGGATCGGATCAGATGAAAACGGACAGGCGGTCCGTAATCATCCGTTCCCCCCATAGGGGAGAGCGGTCTCTCTGACACGTCCATCCCTGCACAGAGTGCAGAGACGGACTTGTCATCCGCCGGATCAGCGGGGATCAACAGATCGAAAGGGGCCTAAATCAGTTTACTGAGTACTCATGCATGCTTGTTGAAACACTTTTCTTCTATGATACTGGGGGAGATTTACTAAAAGTTGTGCACACACAATCTTGTGCAGCTGTGCATATTAACCAATCAGCTTCTAGGTTTTATTGGCAAAGCTTAGTTGAATAAGCTGAACTTAGAAGCTGATTGGTTATTATGCACAGCTGCATTCTTTGTGAACCAGTTTTAGTAATTCTCCCCCACTGTGTGACTGATTTGCTAAAGGCACAGACTGTTCACTTTGCAAGGGAATTATCCCCAGAGCTTAGTGAATGAGGTGACGCTCTGCTGATGTCTATCATCCAATCATGTGCAAGAAAAAATCCTCTTTTATTGTTTTGTTTATTTTCTATGCAAGGAATTAGGTTTTCTTTACAAAAGATTCATTAAGTTCCTTTGCAAAGTGAACAGCCAATTTGACTTCAGTAAATCACCACCTGTATACATACCCTAAAAATTGTCTAGCTTAGTCCTCGGGCCAAAAGAGTAATGTGTGTGGGAACACAACAGGCAATATTTCTCATGATTTTTACATGAAAAATAAAAAAAAGATTTATTTTATAACAGCCCCTGGTAGAAATAGTGCATACTTGTGCCTGCATGGGTTTCCCCCCAGGTATCTGGTTTCCTCCCACACTCCAAAGACATGCTGGTAGGTTAATTGTCTCCTCTCTAAATTGGCCCTAGTATGTGTATGTATGAATGTGAGTTAGGGACCTTAGAATGTAAGCTCCTTGAGGACAGGGACTGATGTGACTTAATATATGTAAGTTGATGGCACTATATGTAAGTTGATATGTGTAAACTGATGGCACTAAAGAAGCACCTGCAATAAAATTACTATATTGCGTATTAGAGGACAAATCAATAGTGTAGAATTTTTTAAGTGTTCCTCTCATCTCTACTATAAGCTTCATTTCTTAGCCAAAACTGGGAGCTTTTGATCATAGGTGATGATAGGGATGTGAAACTGTGAAACTCTGGCTCACACATTAGTGCAACAGATTGGTGGAACATCTGCACAACTGCAGCTGCTCTCCCCATCGGTCTAACAACCATTGTAACTAATGAACATAGGACCAACAGACCTGCATTTCAACAAACCCAGGGGGGTAACTCATTTGTGGCTGCTGCTCTATACACCCTTGTCATTTCACACTATAAAATCAGTTAGGGGCAAGTACTGGTTTACACTTGGATTAAAAACACTGTTGATATAACTATGATTTTTTTTTAACTTTTAGATTTATTTTACTTCATTTCTGTAAAGTTTCAACTCCTGTCTACTAGACCATAAATTATGTCACTTCATATCAAGACACAGAGCCACGAGATGACTTGAATATCTACCAAATATAGACATACTTTCCAATGTCTTTGACCTTGTTTGCTCTTGGACTTTCACTATCTAGATGGCCTTGCGGATGTGATATTGCTAACTGTTTTTTAAAAATAAAAAGCAAAACTGACCTACTTAAGTGTCTTTCTCGTTGTTTGTAAAATTCACAGGAAACTGCTATAAGCATCAGTCAATGAAACCGAAAGTACAGCTGGGGCTCAACATGCTTTGGTCCCCCCCAAAAAGGCTACAGGCTAAACCTTTCACTTTGAATTTGGCCATCATATGTTAAAGCAATTTATTATATCGTCTTTTGATTGTTCTTTCAGCCACATCATGCATTCAACCAAAGTTCCAAGTTTTTGTATCCAGATGTCTAATGAATAATACACTGAAATTTTCAGCAATTAATGTGTGTTGAATTTAGGAAGAATGCCATTGACAAACTTCTATGACTGAGGATCATACATCAAAAAGATCACAGTGTTTTGACATTGTGAGTTTCCTGAAAATATGTTTGGTATTTATGATTTATTATTAAGACTGCAACAACTGTTCCTCTGACATGGGGTAATTTAGGGATTGTACATTTGGAGGATGTGTTAGTTTTTATGTGAACATGTCTAAAGACAATCAGCGCAGCTTGCAGCAAAGTGAGTCTAATTTTAACACATCTTGACACATTCTTGTTTATGGCTTGCTGCTTTTCAACTGAAATTAAATTTTGAATATTTTACATACATATAAAAAATATTAGCACTTTTCCTGACCTTTAAGAAATGTTCCAGTAAGAAGTTATAAAAACATGCCAGGAAGATCACGATAATTTTTATTGACATGCCAATTTACAAATTTAAAAAGGAGACTTGTGAAGAACTGTGACCACAGATATGATTATTAGGTGAAATGTAAAAGAGCAGAAAAAACTCATATTAAATAGTTTATATATTGTTGTAACATTATTCATCTTTAAAAATCAAGTTTTCGGTAGATGCTGGAAAGTTGAAGCATCTAAAAATGTCTTATATACTGTATATCTCTCAAATATTATGTTGGTGATACATTTGCATTGGGGTTCTTGGATTTGCACACCTGCAGTCCCACTGTTGCACTGTTTATGCATTTTATATTGCGGGAGGATACAACAGGAGGATCTTGAACATGCAAATGTGCAAACGTGGGGAAAAACAGACCAAGTACACAGAAACAGAGTTGGAATCTATGGAGGGAACATTTCAGTGTTGGAGTGTCCAAGACATCAACATTCAGGGGTTGACTCAATCTAGTGGACTACACCTACAATGAATATACTTTTGGGGTTGACTGACCCTTGAATGTATACAAGGCTCTAAACCATTGTTTCGCCACCTTTTTAAGTCATGACACCCTTTAGAATTGTGTACAATCTTGGGTCACACAGGTCTGAGGGTTCATTCGCACCTCAGGTGTGTCTGACCATGCACCCTTCTTTCCCACATATAATATTTTTTATTAGGCTGCTCTATGCATGTGAATCATGCAAATCATGCAATCATGCCAGAATGATTCTTAAAATCTTGCCTCAACAACGCATGGTACTGCGCTTGCATTTTAGCTGACACAATTGCTGAATTTATAAACTCAAACTTATAAACGACAAAAAAACAAAAACAATTATGGTTAACATAAAAAATATATTTAATAAGATCACATGTTAAGGCCACAGGGGGATGCTGTTGGGAGGGCAAAGACACACTACTGGGAATACATTAAACATGAGTAGGGCCATTATAAGTTGGATGTTGGAGGCCAGGGTGAGGAACAGTACAGGGTGAATGTTGGAGGTGGCGGATAGAAGCAGTACAGAAAAGATTAGGTAGAATGCAGCAACTTTAACAAGAAGTATGCAAGAGGTATCATATGCACCTATCATAGCCTCGCTAACATTTTTATGTCATATTTTAGGAGCTGATTGATTCTTTGCTCATGCATTTGTAATTTGAAAAGGGGCATTGTCCTCACATTTAGATGTGTTCCAGAGAGGGAGGGTCTGCAGATTTTCATTAATGAGCTTAGTAAGGTCCTGCATTTTATATGAATCAGGTTCACTTACTGTAATATATGTTGGTATTTTTTGTGCTGCTTCTATCCATTACAAGTAAAGTTTGTACCCCAGCCATGGGGGTGGGGTACAAAGCCTCTTTTAGGTTATATAGATGTGTGTGTTTATAATGATGCAGTATTAGCTTGATAAAAGTTCATACTGTTGCTTGAAACATTGTGTACATTGCCTGGGATTTATGCAAGTCTCTTTGGTTGATTCTGAGCATGGAGCAAAAATGACAGGGGCTGGAGAAGACTGCATTGCAGGAGGAACCAGCTGAGTGAACCAAATATAAGAGAGAAAATGCACCAGAAGAATTTTAGGCAGAAGAAAGAAAGAGAAATATTCACTGAATATTGGGGACAGAGCATGATGTGGCTAGACCCCAGCTGCCTAGTTTAAAGGGGGTGTAAAACCTGAAGGTTTTTTATCCTAATGCATTCTATGCATTAAGATAAAAAACATTCTATGTGCAGCAGCCCCCCTCAGCCCCCTCCCCCATAGTTAGCTGAGCCCATCTAGATCCAGTGATGTTACAGGATTGCCTCGGCTGGCCGGGACTCCCCTCCTCATTGGCTGAGACAGCAGCATGACGCCATTGGCTCCAGCTGCTGTCAATCAAAGTCAGTCAGCCAATGAGGAGAGAGAGGGGGCAGGGCCGGGTCGGGGCTCCATGTCTAAATGGACACAGGGAGCTGTGGCTCGGCAGGGGTGCCCCCATAGCAAGCTGCTTACTGTGGGGGCACTCAACAGGAGGGAGGGGCCAGGAGCACTGAAGAGGGACCTGAGAAAAGGAGGATGTGGGCTGCTCTGTGCAAAACCACTGCACAGGGCAGGTAAGTATGCCATGTTTGATATTTATAACTAAAAAAAAAAAATGAGATTTTAGTATCACTTTAAGAAAAATAGGTGAATCTCTAATGGTATGATTCAATAAAAGTTTACTTACACGTTCTCATTCCATAGTTGTCTACTATAGTTTATGGTGATGCTAGATGTGAACCCTGGCATACCAGATCAACTCCTTTTAGTTAATTGCAACAATTCACTAATCATTAGCTGAGCCAGGAGCTTGTGTTTAAAAATACACTCTTTTATTACTGCATTTATTGGTAGGTGAAACATTAAACCAATTAATATGCCAAAAAAATAACTGCAAGCTACTTAAACTTACCTACACTGAAATATCAGTTTTAGGTGGACTTTTGGACAGTTTGCTTACAGTATGTCCAACTACAAATTTCTTAGATTGATATATCCTTCTGTATTTTTTTTACTTTAGCTGAGTATAAATGTGTCATAAACCAAAAAGTAGTAGGAGATGGTCACAATGCCATTTAAATCACAATCTTCTGTGAAACAATAAGTATACAGCATTAAATAGAGCAAATCTTATATTAAAAGAAACAACCTATTAGCTGAATTAGCCAATGATGATGTCTATACCGGATTATCCAGTAGGCAGTGTGGGATTGAAAGCTGTACATAATAATGCCAACTGAGCAAAAGACTTGAAAGGAATAAAGAAATAAAAAAAGGCAGAGGAAAAGAATGAGAAGCAGAGTAAAAAAAGTAGAGATTCCCAAGAGAAGAAAAGGAAGAAAAAGAATAAACAATATGGCACAGAACACCCAGCAACCCAACCCCACCTCCAGCACTATAATAGATAGCCAAAGGCATACAACCAACCCTTTAAGATGGATCTACCCCGGAAAGATGGATCATCGGGTAAATGCCACAATTCCCAAACTCTGTTGTGCCTGTCTAAAGTCAGTTCTCGCTGTCAACATTTCACAGAAATAATTATATGTTAATACACAATGGGGTCTGTTTAGAAAGGGTGTAATGGGAAGTTCACACAGTTGTTCCTTCATGACTATAACTTTGTGTGACATTTGATGACATTTGCCTGGCATGCCACATTCAGGTTCATCCTTTGTATTATAGCATAACCACCCCTGACCTACCCTTCCCCTCCATGGCCAATGCTGTACCTTATGCAGTTTGGGTAAAACATAGCAGGTGGGCTGACCTCAAGCTGCCACCTTCCTATGTGGATAACAGCTAGTAATATCTGGGTGCAGGATGTTTTTTTAATTCAAAGACAACTAATAATAGAAGTGCTGCACCTATATTGAATACGCAGGAGCAGCACACTTCATACACAATCGTTGCATTTCTGGTGGAAAATGCTATGATTTAACAGGTCAACCTTGCAAATTTTATTAGAACCAGGTTGGGGGAATGTCAGGAGAATTTGCAGAGAAAGTAACACTTATCCTATTGCTTAAAAGGGGTGACTGTTCCAATAAAAACCTTCCCCTATTGAAGAATGTAATTTTTGCTGAGCAAATGTTTTGTGAAAATCCACTCATTTAGCTTTATAAATAGCGTCAATGTTACCTAAAGAATTTCAGGGGAATGTTTGACACATTCATTATAAATAGATCGGCTGTCTCATTAATATTCACTGCAAATCAGATACTTTTGAAATATGCAATCATTATTAACACTATAATTATCAATGGCAATGTGTTGGTAAAACCATTGGGAAAAGCCGAAAAAGAATAGAATGATTCTTAGGCATTATTGTTCATGGCCAAAAGATGACTATTGATACAGAGGGCACGATCACCATTCAAACTTGGCTGGCCAGACTGGGATGTTAATAGATGAATAGCATGATAGGCCTTGATTTCTGCCTGAGATTGCTATCTTACTATGAAACCTTTTTGCAAGATAAGTGCAGAATATATGCATATTGCCCATACATGTAAAAATGGCATTAGAAGATATTAGGAAGATGATAACATAATGTAATATCATCCCATAGGCTTTTCTATAACAATAGTAACAGAGATTACAGATAAGCAACAATTTGTAACCTTTCCTGTAAAATTATTAAATTGTATAAGCCATGCCTTGTGCTGCTCCTTTCTTATATAATTTAGTTCAATAGATATTCAGACATTGGTATTAGTTTAAAAACAGCTCTATGTAATATAGTTTATATACAACACCCACCATACACAGACACACACACGGATATATACAGGCCCGGATTTACTCCCTTTGCCGCCCCAAGACCAGGTCCTTCAATGCCGCCCCCCCCCCACACACACACAAACACATCACCATTCTCGTCCTTTATCGATGACTGCTACAATAGATCAATTAAAAACATATCTCCACACACGAGAACACTGAAAATAACTGACTTTAATTGTACAGACTGAAAATACTTCAGGGTAAGCGCGCGAAGGGTAAGGATTTTTCGCGGGCAATGGCTGGCGATAGTGCTTCAATCATCCCCGGCACCATGGTTGTTATGGTGTCAGGATGATTGAAACGCATTATTTCTATCATTACATTGTAATATAAAATGAAATAGTTCAACTCACCATAATGCAGAATCATTGGAAGCCCTGAGCGTGTCACCTGCCACCATCGCGTGTCACTTGCCACGCTGCCTGCCACCAGATGGGGATGTCCCTTGCCACGCTGCCTGCCACCAGATGAGGATGTCACTTGCCACTATGCCTGCCACCAGATGGGAATGTCACTTGCCACTATGCCTGCCACCAGATGGGGATGTCACTTGCCACGCTGCCTGCCACCAGATGGGAATGTCATTTGCCACTATGCCTGCCACCAGATGGGGATGTCACTTGCCACCATGCCTGCCACCAGATGGGAATGTCACTTGCCACTATGCCTGCCAACAGATGGGAATGTCACTTGCCACCATGCCTGCCACCAGATGGGGATGTCACTTGTCACGCTGCCTGCCACCAGATGGGAAAGTCACTTGTCACGCTGCCTGCCACCAGATGGGAATGTCACTTGCCACTATGCCTGCCACCAGATGGGGATGTCACTTGCCACCAGATGTGGATGTCACTTGCCACCAGATGGGGATGTCACTTGCCATGCTCCCTGCCACCAGATGGGGATGTCACTTGCCATGCTCCCTGCCACCAGATGGGGATGTCACTTGCCATGCTGCCTGCCTTCTATCAGATGGAGGATGGCGGAACAGTGGTGCGGGCAATGAGAGATGTCATCTCTCTCCCCCGCTGCTGCACCGCTGACAATACATTGATTTTTTCAAAAATGGCGCCGGGCTGCGCAATCACGCTACTGCGCATGCGCTGCCCGGCCGATCGCGTATGAGCTTTCCCGAGCCCGGCCGGCTTCGGAACGGCGCATGCGCAGTTGGGTGGTTGGCTCGTGGCCATCTTTTCTGCGGGCACCGGTGCCATTGATAGAGTTTAATGGGCAGCCTGAATAGGGGGGCGGCTGCGAAGTCGCCGCAGGAGCGGCGCCGCCCCTGCACCACTGCCGCCCCGAGGCCTGGCCTCGGTGGCCTTGTGGCAAATCCGGCCCTGGATATATACACTATATACACTATGCACTGGTCCAAATCATTTGGTGGAGGGGGGATTATGGTGTGAGGTTGTGTTTCAGGGGTTGGGCTTGGTTTTTCACGTTTTTGGGGTTGTGTCCGATATGTGCCAAGAGAGATCACACAAATACTTAAAAGTATAACCTTTATTAAAAGTAATGACAGATACAGATAATATTGGAAAATATCACAAGAATACTTAACTAAAGATGCTGTTTCCACCATGGGTCCTTCAAATTATAATTAGCATGGCGCAGGTGACCACAGACACTTGCATGTTACATGATGAAGCTCTGGATGAGACTAAAATCTTACCAGTTTTGGTTGTGGAAATATAGAATGTAAGGAAAAAACCACCCATGGCCAACTCCCCTTGTAAGCAACAATATGACCTTCTGAGGAAGCACATTCCTGAAGGAGAGAGGGCTGACTTGTCCAGTCAGCTTACAATCACATGAGTCAGCTAAAAGCTACCAGAATAACCACAATATTAGAATCTTTATGAGGTATTTGTGAGGCCAACCTTAATAAGGAATATCAAATATGCAATTTCCCTATCACTCCACCCCCTGGGCCACAAATATTATATAGTAATGCCTTCAACTGTACATAAAGGCTACATGACAGCATTGGAAGGAAAGCACCTGATAATTGTGAACAAAAAGAAAATTCTACCACCCCCCGGTTTACCTTAAATGAGACAGGATATGTCCATTGTCCATCGAGGAACAAGACATACTGCAGCCATCTCTGCCAGAAATTGATTACTCAGTTAAACATGCAAAGACTTTCTAACAAAGGCTTTTATCTTTCTCACATACAGTACCACTTTACAGAACTTTCGTCTTAATTTGATCACTTAAGTCTTCCAATGTTAAACTCATAAACATAAGTAGTAAAACGTATTTTACAAATGATCAGTACATAGTGTAGCGGTGCCCCCTGCGTGTTTCAGCATCTACACATCACCCTGCTTGGTCAGACATTCATTTTAGGCACACTTTTCCAGTCAATGAACATTCTCTTGCTTGTTTTTGCTGTTTTTATTAGGGGATTAAACTTGGATGGGGAAAAGGGACATGGGTTGCCCAAGTGATGAATACTTCTAGTGGAAATATAGGTAATTGAATCCAAACTGACAGTCTCTTCTACTGCACATCTCCTCCAGCACACTACTTGAGATCACTTGCTTTCCTTCACTGTCCAATTCTAGATTCCTGTCACCGTTAGCACATGGCTAGGCCTCACTCTGAATAAGTCCTAACATCTTCCTATTAGCCATTTGCAGGTGGGGATCTGCAGTCCCCTCTGTTATAGCAACCATTTTAGATGAAAGAATAATTGTGCTAACTGATCTTTGGTGGACTACTGCTCCCAGCAAGTCCGAGGCAAATCCTGCCAACTCTCCTGGCTGCAGTGACTTGACTTCAACAACACCACAGTCTCTCCCTCTTGCTCCACATCCAATCCTGGCATGTCTCTCCCAGAGCTGCTCACTGTGCTTCTCACTCACTGACCCCAGCATGGATCCCTCCTGAATAACTTTCCTGGCAGTATTCCCTGCTGTTTTCCTCCTGCTCATGTTCCAGTACACCTCTCAATGACCATGTAAAGAGAGGCTCTATCAGAGAACCATCGCAACAAATGCTCGTTCCCGTGCGCCAGCCAGCAGTCTTTGCTCAAACATACGGCAAGAACGAGCGAGCCCCGGACCAGGCACGCACGTTGGCGCACCCATACAAGCAAGTGCACATCAGCACGGGCACGTTCGCACGCCAACGAATCATGGCGCAAGGCGCCCTATTTAAATGATCAGTGTACTAGTGTCAGTGCTGGATTGTCTCAGCTCATTCTTGTATCCTTGCTGCTGTCTTGTTTGATTACCTTGATCCTGAACTTCTGGCTTCCACGACTACTCTCTCGGATTACCCCTGCATCTCTGCCTGCCTCTGCTTCCAGTACCGACCCTGGCTTGGACTTCTGACTACGGCTCTGTCTCCTGATCTTGTACTTTCCTGCCAGCCTGTTGCCAACCACCGCCAGTCCCCGACTACAAGCCTGCCTGCCGATTGTGTACCTTACTGCCAGCACGTTGCCAACTCCTGCCTGCCCCGACTCTGCAAGTGTTCCTGTTGGACTTTTCCTAAACTAATCCTGTGATCAGCATCCCGCCTCCTCCACGAAGGCTCTAAAGTTCCTGATCCTGTTAGCAGGCACCTGCACCCTTCTGCCACCCTTGCAGCCCTGTCTCAACCTCCAGGGGTGCTAGGACTGGGACCGTGCAAGAGGCCACCCTCGTCATTTTGGACTCCGCTGAAAGGTACGTGACAGGCTCCCCCCCAGCTCCTGAGCTCCAGGCCCAAGGTAACCCCCCCCAGAGAGGGGGTCCCTCAAGGGCCTCCACAGCCTAACACACCATCATCTCAGTTCTTCCACCCGACACCTCCTCCCACAACAAGCTGACCATGGGTATATATAGGAGGCCTGCCCCCTGCCATTTCTAGTTGGGGATTGGTCAGGGCTAACAAATACACCCCATGTCACTCCAGCACTCTGCCCTGTCTCTTTTCCAGAACCTTCCCACTGGAAACAAAGAGGCGCCAGAGAGCTGAGACACATGTCAGTCACCTGCTGCTACACTAAAACCACTCCCCTGCCCCCAGATCAAAAACAAACATGCCTAGCTCACAGCTACGCCTGCCTAAATTTACCTGCACTGGCAGTATACACAAAAACACTACTCTAGCACCTACCTAAGGTAGAGGGTGCTACACTAGCATTACCATTCTATCAGGTAACATTGTCACAAATAACACAGACTAAACAACATGCTTTCAACATGTCTTCATACAAGCTACATTTTCTCATCATTAGTTAGCTACCACAACACAAAGAGCTCAACGTATACATGCATATCCTACGTTACTGCAGTAATCACTATTCTAAACATAAGCTCATCATTTTGAAATTGAAAAAAACACATTTCTCTGAAATTTGCCTACAGTCCAACGCTTTTGCTATCATAAATTGAGGCTTCCTGAAGATATAACCTAACAATTGTATATCAGTCTCTCGCCCAATTTTTCAAACTAAAACAAAATCGCAAAACAATAGCGTGCACCTGATCAGCCTAAAGGCATCTCAAATAAGCCAGCTAAGTATCTGATACATTTTCTATGCTTTCTGAATGTGCTATGGCTTACAATACAAAGGAATATTAAATATGCAATTTCCCTATCAGGTCCCTTAGTTCCAGTGAAGGGAACTCTTAAGGCATCAGCATACCAAGACATTTTGGACAATTTTATACTCCTAACTGTAGGACAGTTTGCGGATGGCCCCTTCCTGTTCCAACATGACTGCGCACCGGTGCACAAACAAGGTCTATAATGACATGGATGAACGAGTTTGGGGTGGAGGAACTTGACTGGCCTACACAGAGTCCTGACCTCAACCCGATAGAATACCTTTGGGATGAATTAGAGTGGGAACTGCAAGCCAGGCATTCTCGTCCACATCAGTGGCTAACTTCACAAATGCGCTGGTCAAACATTCCCATAGACACAATCCTAAACCTTGTGGACAGCCTTCCCAGAACAATTGAAACTGTTATAGCTTCAAAGGGTGAGCCAGCTCAATATTGAACCCAACAGACTAAGATTGGGATGTCATTAAAGTTCATGTGTGTGTAAAGGCAGGCGTCCCAATACTTTTAATATAGTGTATTTTGAAGAACTGTGCAATCTTGACACTTTAAATCCAATTATAAATTGTATTAATTTACTTCCATCTTGCAATATAGGAGTTTAAACTACTTTGATTATTTATGTAGATAATTTAATAAACAATCTGGACATTTCTTCCTTCTATAAAATCTTATCCTCTTTTAATGAAAAATGATCCTTTATGATTAACTGAGAATTAAACCTAAGAGAAACTTTAGATTCCACTGACAAAATGAATTTCCTCAATATCCATCAATACTTCAATTATTGAAGCTAATTATAAAGTCATCGGCAGATGGTATATGGTTCCAACTTGATTAGCTAAATATGTATCAAATGTACCCCCCTTTATGTTCTAGGCAATGCACTCATCCTGAAACATTTTTCCATTATTGGTGGACTTGTCCAATAGCCCACATATGTTGGATTAACATTTACAAATGGATGTATTAAATCACTAATATATAACTACTAGCATTAGCTTCTATGGTTCTCCCTAAAGTGTATATAAAATATAATATAGTGTAATAATGCAATGTAAAAAAATGCTATATATCGCAGTTTGTTGGACCTTGGTGGGGTAGCCGCATTTGTTTTCTTTTTTCAAGATTATTCTGCTTTATTTTCACCTAGTAATCCTGCAAATAGCACACTTCCGATCCCTTGGTGGCTACGTCATTACTCCACTTTATCTATGGAGGGGCCATGGTTGTTAATCTAGGCTTCTTTCCTGATATGAATCACATTTTCCTATCTTTTCATCTCCATTACATGGGGGTTAGGGTTTGGTAGTTTACAGAAGATAGCTAGGAAGGAAGGTCATAGCTCCCAACTGGTCCTGATTTCGAGGGATCGCCCCTCATTAAGGACACCGTCCCTCTGTCCCTCTTTCCTCTTCACGTGTCCCTCATTTTGGTCTAAACTAGTGTATATAGTTGTATACAAAATGTACTACTTATCTATCAAAAAGTGCTTCCCAGTGCTAAACCTTTCATCCAAATTCTAAATTGTTGCATTTGTAAATTCCAAAAGCCAAAATAAAGGAATAATAGTGGTAAAAAAAAAAAAGCACTTGGGGTTTAACCAATCTTTTTTTGTTGTACAATTCTCTAATAAGGGGGTGTGGCAGGGGGTGTGTCCTATGCCTACATACTTTTGCTAATCGGTGTCTCTCATTCCTATCTCAGAAAGTTGGGAGGTATGGAAGATAATTTTCGGTGCATTTCTGGCATGATCAATGGGTATCTTCTGTATTTGTTGAAAATTTTCTTAGCTTGAAAAAAAGAATACTAATGTAGCCACCTCATCTAAGGACTGTAAGTTACAATATTTTGTATTATTGCCCTTGGATTTAGTTATCCTTTACCCACACTCCAGCATTTCTGGACATTCTCCTAAACTCATTTCTTGAAGTTTCATTGTGGCCCAGATTACAATTGCAAGGTCATGGAACTCACTGTCAATTATCTTTTAATAGATTGTTTCAAAATTGAACTGGATAATGATCAATGATACTCTCTGTTTGATGAAAAAAAATGATGATTTCCGGAATGTCTGAGATCCTTGACTTAGATATACTTCAGCTGAAGTATCACATGAACAGTTTTTTTTAATTCATGATAAATACCCCACAATTCTTTATCCTTTGTCTTTTTTCTTTTCTTGTTCCATCGAGTGATTATGACAAGATTATAGAATTTTTTCCACATATATTTGTTGAATGTTTGTTATCTTCTGTATGTTTACTTTAACATTAAAGCAGTACTTCACTCTCTTAACCCCCCTGGCGGTATTCCCGAGTCTGGCTCGGGTTGGATTTTACATACCAAAAGCGGTATCCCCGAGCCAGACTCGGGCTTGCATCGCAGGATCCAGGAAGAGCATACTTACCTTGTCCCCTGGATCCTGCGATGTCTCCCCGCTGTGATCGGCGCTGTGAGCCGCTGTGTCTCGCTCGATTCACAGTGCCGAGCTCCGTTCCCTGCAAGCGTTGCGACGCACGGGGACGGAGTTCGGCGGTAAATTCAAAAGTGAAACACACAGTATAGATACAGCATACTGTAATCTTACAGATTACAGTACTGTATCAAATAACTACACATCCCCTTTGTCCCTAGTGGTCTGCCCAGTGTCCTACATGCAGTTTTATATATATATAAAACTGTTCTTTCTGCCAGGAAACTGGAGATTGTCCATAGCAACCAAAACTGTCTCTTTACATCAAAAGTGGTTTTAGAGCAGCTAGAAAAAAGCGATAATAAATTAGAATCACTTGAGCGATAGTGATTTGTGGGGAAATCCGTCATCAAACACTAAAAGTAACGAAAGCTAAAATTCTGCAACTGAGCAAATTTCAGTGTTTTTGATTTGATTATATTATTATATAATTTTTATTATTATTATATTATTATTTGTTATAATTATTTATAGTTATTTATTATATTATAATTTTTTATTTCGTTTTTCAAACTTTATCATACCCGGGATGTCTACTAGACTCTTGTTTGGACAGATTTAAGTGAACTATTCCTAAGAATTACAGGCCTACAATATAAAATGCCAAATTTCTGTGCAAAATAATTGTACCGCTTTCAGCACCTAAAATCAGAAATAATCATACCGCCAGGGAGGTTAATTAACATTGACTATTTTTATTCCTTATGCTGCAAGCAATAGTAAATAGATAGGGACCTACAGTATATCAAATTTGATACAGGCGGATGGATTCCAGGAAGTAAATGCTTCATGATTCATCAGTCCTTACTCAAGATAGCCACAGCCAGAAATGCAAGGGGGGTGTTTTTCAAATCGATCTCAGAAAAATAAAGCATTGATGGATGTCTGGCTTTGCTTTAAATATTAAAAAAAGAATGACATTTTTGGTTTGTGGTGTTCAGATACACTGTAGTTGCCCTTGAATAAAAATCATTGAAACACAAATCTGAGTGGTGTGTCCCCTAGTGGCAACATTGGTGACGTTTGACTTAAAACATTCCAAGCTATGATACAGCTAAGTTATGTAAGCAATATAATACACAATCCTGACAACTAATTCTCTTTGACAGATATTCCAAAGGATGTACAGCTCTCAAAGAACTCTTTAGCAGGGCCGGACTGGGAATGAAAACCAGCCCTGGAAAAAATGTCATACCAGCCCCATAGCATTATTATACCAGCCCAACAGCATAACGTCATTATTTTCTTATTCATAAAGTGGAAAACCATGCATTTTAAAGCACATTTAAAGAGTGCATTATATATAGATAAGACACATATAAAAGCACATAGGGCTTTATATATATATAAAGGGCATCGGGCATCTGAATTACAGTGGCGGGGTGTTTTTAGAAGTGCCTGATTAGAGCCGTCGGCTCTAATAGACTTCCAAATTGGTAAACAGCGGGCACACTGCTGTGCGTTCGCTGCTTACACAGTGCTGTGTTAGGAAATCAAATAAATCACTTCCCTAACACTGACCCGCCTCTCAGCCAATCAGGTGCACTGGGTCTGGTTACCTGTCACCTGATTGGCTGAAGAGACAGGCGCTGTGATTGGATTGGAGCGTGGAGCAACGCGCTGACCTGAGACAGGTAAGTGCCGGGCGGGGGGGACACTGGCAGGATTTAATGGGCAAACTGGTGGCAATTGATGGGGCAAACTGGTGGCAATTGATGGTTACAGTGGCTGCGTTTTATGGGCACAGTGGTAGCGCTTAATGAGCACAGTGGTGGCAATTTATGGGTACAGTGGCTGCATTTGATGGGCACAGTGGCTGTGTTTAATGGGCACAGTGGTGGCAACTTATGGGTACAGTGGCTGCGTTTGGTACAGTAGCTGCGTTTGATGGGCACAGTGGCAGCGTTTAATGGGCACAGTGGTGGCAATTTATGGGTACAGTGGCTGCGTTTGATGGTACAGTGGCTGCGTTTGATGGGCACAGTGGCTGTGTTTAATGGGCACAGTGGTGGCAATTTATGGGTACAGTGGCTGCGTTTAATGGGTACAGTGGCAGCGTTTAATGGGCACAGTGGCTGCAATTGATGGGTACAGTGGCTGCGTTTGATGGGGCACAGTGGTGGCAATTTATGGGTACAGTGGCTGCGTTTGATGGTATAGCGGCTGCGTTTGATGGGCACAGTGGCTGTGTTTAATGGGCACAGTGGTGGCAATTTATGGGTACAGTGGCTGCGTTTGATGGTACAGTGGCTGCGCTTGATGGTACAGTGGCAACGTTTAATGGTACAGTGGCAACGTTTAATGGGCACAGTGGCACCAAATTATGGGTACAGTGGCAGCGTTTAATGGGCACAGTGGCTGTGTTTGATGGGTACAGTGGCTGCGTTTGATGGGGCACAGTGGCAGCAATTTATGGGTAGAGTGGCTGCGTTTGATGGGCAGGGCACAGTGTTGGCAATCTATGGGCATAGTGGCTGCGTTTGATGGTACAGTGGCTGTGTTTGATGGTACAGTGGCAGCGTTTAATGGGAACAGTGGCTGCTATTGATTGGTACAGTGGCTGCGTTTGATGGGGCACAGTGGCAGCAATTTATGGGTACAGTGGCAGCGTTTAATGGGTACAGTGGCAGCGTTTAATGGGCACAGTGGCTGCAATTGATGGGTACAGTGGCTGCGTTTGATGGGGCACAGTGGTGGCAATTTATGGGTACAGTGGCTGCGTTTGATGGTATAGTGGCTGCGTTTGATGGGCACAGTGGCTGTGTTTATGGGCACAGTGGCTGTGTTTAATGGGCACAGTGGTGGCAATTTATGGGTACAGTGGCTGCGTTTGATGGTACAGTGGCTGCGTTTGATGGTACAGTGGCAGCGTTTAATGGTACAGTAGCAACGTTTAATGGGCACAGTGGCACCAAATTATGGGTACAGTGGCAGCGTTTAATGGGCACAGTGGCTGTGTTTGATGGGTACAGTGGCTGTGTTTGATGGGGCACAGTGGCAGCAATTTATGGGTACAGTGGCTGCGTTTGATGGGCAGGGCACAGTGTTGGCAATCTATGGGCACAGTGGCTGCGTTTGATGGTACAGTGGCTGTGTTTGATGGTACAGTGGCAGCGTTTAATGGGCACAGTGGCTGCAATTGATTGGTACAGTGGCTGCGTTTGATGGGGCACAGTGGCAGCAATTTATGGGTACAGTGGCAGCGTTTAATGGGCACAGTGGCTGCAATTGATAGGTACAGTGGCTGCGTTTGATGGGGCACAGTGGCAGCAATTTATGGGTACAGTGGCTGCGTTTAATGGGCACAGTGGCTGCAATTGATGGGTATAGTGGCTGCGTTTGATGGGGCACAGTGGTGGAAATTTATGGGTACAGTGGCTGCGTTTGATGGGCAGGGCACAGTGTTGGCAATCTATGGGCACAGTTTGATGGTATACAGCTTTTCAAAGGAGAGAGAGAGAGAAGAGAGAGAAGAGAGAGAGGGAGAGAGGGAGAGAGGGAGAGAGGGAGAGAGGGAGAGAGGGAGAGAGGGAGAGAGGGAGAGAGAGACATTTTTTTTTAATACCTTAATTCTTGTGCTGCAGCTGGCCAGCCATTCACTTCTATTCTCCTCGTGCAGTTAGTGGGCGGTGCTGAAGCAGCACGGCGTTCTCCTGCTCCTCCTCCTCAGGCACACAGGCAGAGGCATATTACTTTAGGGAAAAATCTGCTCTAGATGATGAATGTGGTGGGCACACAGACAGTGACTGACCAGTGACACAGCCACAGCCATTGCATACTGCGGCGGCCGCCGCTGCTCTTTAGATTGCTGACACAGGCAGCGAGCGGCCCCAGCGGTACTTAGTGCAGCCAGCCTACCGGGATATTTCCCGGTATCCCGGTAGGCCAGTCCGGCCCTGCTCTTTAGGCACAAAGAACAAAAGGAGACCTATTGCTTTTGGCATTCCAGTAATGGCTCAAGACCATATATTGTTTTTAATTAATACAAAGCACAAAAACTAAAGTCCTATAAAAATAAAAAATAAATTGGCAGGTGCAATTCCAGTATCTTAAAATATACTTATTAAAAACAATAGGTATGTAAATCTATCTATCTATCTATCTATCTATCTATCTATCTATCTATCTATCTATCTATCTATCTATCTATCTATCTATCTATCTATCTATCTATCTATCTATCTATCTATCTATCTATCTATCTATCTATATATACAGTGGGGACGGAAAGTATTCAGACCCCCTTAAATTTTTCACTCTTTGTTATATTGCAGCCACTTGCTAAAATCATTTAAGTTATTTTTTTTTTCTTATTAATGTACACACAACACCCCATATTGACAGAAAAACACATAATTGTTGACATTTTTTCAGATTTATTAAAAAAGAAAAACTGAAATATCACATGGTCCTAAGTATTCAGACCCTTTGCTGTGACACTCATATATTTAACTCAGGTTCTGTCCATTTCTTCGGATCATCCTTGAGATGGTTCTACACCTTCATTTGAGTCCAGCTGTGTTTGATTATACTGATTGGACTTGATTAGGAAAGCCACACACCTGTCTATATAAGACCTTACAGCTCACAGTGAATGTCAGAGCAAATGAGAATCATGAGGTCAAAGGAACTGCCTGAAGAGCTCAGAGACAGAATTGTGGCAAGGCACAGATCTGGGCAAGGTTACAAAAAAATTTCTGCTGCACTTAAGGTTCCTAAGAGCACAGTGGCCTCCATAATCCTTAAATAAAAGACGTTTGGGATGACCAGAACCCTTCCTAGAGCTGGCAGTCCGGCCAAACTGAGCTATCGGGGGAGATGAGCCTTGGTGAGAGAGATAAAGAAGAACCCAAAGATCACTGTGGCTGAGCTCCAGAGATGCAGTTGGGTGATGGAAGAAAGTTGTAGAAAGTCAACCATCACTGCAGCCCTCCACCAGTCGGGGCTTTATGGCAGAGTGGCCCAACGGAAGCCTCTCCTCAGTGCAAGACAAGATTCTCTTGTCTGATGAGACCAAGATAGAACTTTTTGGCCTTAATTCTAAGCGGTATGTGTAGAGAAAACCCAGGCACTGCTCATCACTTGTCCAATACAGCCCCAACAGTGAATCATGTTGGTGGCAGCATCATGCTGTGGGGGTGTTTTTCAGCTGCAGGGACAGGACGACTGGTTGCAATCGAGGAAAAGATGATGAATGGTTTACCTTCCAACAAGACAATGACCCTAAGCACACAGCTAAAATAATGAAGGAGTGGCTTCACAACAACTCCGTGACTGTTCTTGAATGGCCCAGCCAGAGCCCTGACTTACACCCAATTGAGCATCTCTGGAGAGATCTAAAAATGGCTGTCCAGCAACGTTTACTATCCATCCTGACAGAACTGGAGAGGATCTGCAAGGAGGAATGGCAAAGGATCCCCAAATCCAGGTGTGAAAAACTTGTTGCATGTTTCCCAAAAAGACTCATGGCTGTATTAGATCAAAAGGGTGCTTCTACTAAATACTGAGCAAAGGGTCTGAATACTTAGGACCATGTGCTATTTCAGTTTTTATTTTTGAATAAATTGGCAAAAATGTCAACAATTCTGTTTTTCTGTCAATATGGGGTGCTGTCTGTACATTAAAAAATGAACTTAAATGATTTTAACAAATAGCTGCAATATAACAAAGAGTGAAAAATTTAAGGGGGTCTGAATATTTTCCGTCGCCAATGTATATATATATATATATATATATATATATACAGTATCTCACAAAAGTGAATACACCCCTCACATTTTGTAAATATTTTAATCTTTTCATGTGACAACACTGAAGAAATGACACTTTTTTCTACAATGAAAAGTGGGCACAATAAGGAGCCCACAACATGGGATTGTGGCCGCCAGGGGGTTTAAAGTTTTATTTATAAAAGAAAAAAAAAATGATGAGTCATGTGGCAGTGAGCAGGAGAAACGTTTTCTCCTCAGGTGTAGGAGGTTATATAAGCTCCCCCTGTGACAGACCCGCTCACTTTTGCCCTGAGGTGGCTTAGGATTGAGCTCCCCTTCCCTCCCACCTTTGTCGCTGGCACCATTATGTGGTTATGTCACCCTTGGATCAAGGGGGGACTTTGGTTTTATGAACTGATTCTTTTATAGCTCGAGTCCTATGACTGAGCGAGTTTAGAATTTGTTTTCAAGTTTGAAGTATAATTTACTAATTCTATTTTATTTTTGAATAAAGTTATTTGATTTATTCTATACCAATAAAGGTGCCGCGGCCATTTTAACACCAAATTGTTGTACTGTGTTTTATTTAAAAAAAAAAAAAATAAGAGTGCAACCTACAATCCCATGTAAAGTAGTGAGTGTACAGCCTGTATAACAGTGTAAATTTGCTGCCCCCTCAAAATAACTCTACACACAGCCATTAATGTCTAAACCGCTGGCATCAAAAGTAAGTACACCCCTAATTGAAAATGTCCAAATAGTCCCAATTAGCCATTTTCCCTCCCGGTGTCATGTGACTCGTTAGTGGTACAAGGTCTCAGGTGTGAATGGGAAGCAAGTGTGTTAAATTTGGTATTACCGCTCTCACTCTCTCATACCAGTCACTGGCAGTTCAACATGGCACCTCATGGCAAAGAACTCTCTGAGAATCTGAAAAAAAGAATTGTTGCTCTACATAGATGGCCTAGGCTATAAGAAAATTGCCAAGACCCTGAAACTGAGCTGCAGCACGGAGGCCAAGACCATACAGCGGTTTAACAGGACAGGTTCCACTCAGAACAGGCCTCGCCATGATCGACCAAAGATGTTGAGTGCATGTGCTCAGCGTCATATCCAAAGGTTGTCTTCGGGAAATAGATGTATGAGTGCTGCCAGCATTGCTGCAGAGGATGAAGGGGTGGGGGGGGTCAGCCTGTCAGTGCTCAGACCATACGCTGAACACTGCATCAAATTGGTCTGCATGGCTGTCATCCCAGAAGGAAGCCTCTTCTAAAGATGATGCACAAGAAAGCATGCAAACTGAAGACTGAAGCAAGACTAAGGACATGGATTACTGGAACCATGTCCTGTGGTCTGACAAGACAAAGATAAACTTATTTAGTTCAGATGGTATCAAGCGTGTGTGTCGGCAACCAGGTGAGGAGTACAAAGACAAGTGTGTCTTGCCTACAGTCAACTAGAGTGGTGGGAGTGTCATGGTCTGGGGCTGCATGAGTGCTGCCGGCCCTGGGGAGCTACAGTTTATTGAGGGAACCATGAATGCCAACATGTACTGTGACATACTGAAGCAGAACATTATCCCCTCCCTTCAGAGACTGGGCCACAGGGCAGTATTCCAACATGATAACGATCCCAAACACACCTCCAAGATGACCACTGCCTTGCTAAAGAAGCTGAGGGTAAAGGTGATGGACTGGCCAAGCATGTCTCCAGACCTAAACCCTATTGATCATCTGTGGGGCATCCTCAAATGGAAGGTGGAGGAGCGCAAGGTCTCGAACATCCACCAGCTCCGTGATGTCATCGTGGGGGAGTGGAAGAGGACTCCAGTGGCAACCTGTGAAGCTCTGGTGAACTCCATGCCCAAGAGAGTTAAGGCAGTGCTGGAAAATAATGGTGGCCACACAATATATTGACACTTTGGGCCCAGGTTGGACAGTGAGGGGTGTACTCACTTTTGTTGCCAGAGGTTTATACATTAATGGCTGTGTGTTGAGTTATTTTGAGGAGACAGCAAATTTACACTGTTATGCAAGCTGTACTCTCACTACTTTACATTGTAGCAAAGTGTCATTTCTTCAGTGTTGTCACATGAAAAGATAGAATAAAATATTTACAAAAATGTGAGAGGTGTACTCAATTTTTGTGAGATACTATATATATATATATATATATATATATATATATATATATATATATACTGTATAATATAGCTTAACTCAACTATCAAATTCCAACTTAAGTTAGCCAAATACATTCAACATTTATCAAAACAAAAGATGTGTGGGCTAGTTTACAGTTGCTTCAAAAAAATGGCTTCGGACAGGCTTTGTTAAAGCTCTCTGAACGCTAGCTAGTCAAAGCCCCTGTCACTAAATAAAATAGTTAGCTTACAGTCCTGTTTACACCCTGTGTTTGCTTTGCTTTGGCTTCGCTTAAAAAATTATACCCCATAATGCTTTAGTGGTGCTTCAAAGTGTCTTGAAAGCCTCCATAGAACTCTATGACAAAGCTCGCTTGAAGCTTGCTTGAAGCACCTTCGGCTTTTGAGAGGGTTTAAGTCAGCTTTAGCTTTGCTTTGTTTTGAAGAAATTGCAGGTATGAGATATTCACACACAGGGCACCTGTCAGGCTAGGGGGATTTGGTGAAATATTAGGGGTCTAAACAGGGGGAATCTGCACCACATATGGTGATTAGGGTGTGCTCAGGAACATCTGGCACACCCTGTGCACATGCCTATGGCTGCAATATAATACATTTTTGGTTTTGGGTTTAATGCCACTTTAAGCTCTGAACATGCTAGGAACAAAAATGAATAAATGTCGATGTAGACGTCTGAGTTTTCGCTCCTATATTCATATGTGCCCAGCGCATGATTTTTATCTTTAACAGTTTATTTATGTGTCTGCTTAATTATGTGTTTCTAATGGCATTTGTATCTCATTTTAGATAGAGAAACATATTCTCTTATCTGTTGTGCTTGTGAACCTTGGCTGTGTCCTGAGGAAGCCTAGCGGCGAAACGCGTAGACATACAAGGGCTCACTGCACATTATACATGGATGCATAAATGCTACACATTTTATTTATGTTTTTTCTATGTAATTGTTAAACCTTAATAAATTTGAACATTTTATACTGTCTTCACTCCATTGTTTCTTAGCCTTTAAAGTCCGCCCTCCTGGTAATACTTGGTATTGCCATTTATTTTTTCCTCAATTATTTACGGATGTGGCTATTTTTGATGCACTTTCCTTTTTTGTCTTCATACGGGTGGTAAACACCAATTTGTTTATAAGTGCTCTGGACTGTTTGAACACATAAACTGTCCTTTTTTCTTCTCTTCTTTTTGTTTTTTTACATAAATGTACTGACACCTGTACCAGTCTTACAAGTGGTTACTAGGATGACGGAGTTGGCAGGAAACAGTTGGGAGGGTTTTATGCTGGACATTAAGCATACTTGTTCTTCTTTGAACAATAATGTGGAAATGGAAATTGCTTTCCACAAACTACTACAAGAATTCGAGCGTAAAGCTAGCCTTTTTTGGCACATTAAATACTTCGAACAGTATATCCAGGAGAATCTCAACCCAAAAGGTCTCAGAGTTCAGGTCTTCCCCAATATCTGGGGACCATGACCATGACTTTAGGACCCGATGGGAACAGAACCTCCAGGATTGTTCCCGTAAAATGATGAAATTAATGATAGAATACTACATGCAAGAACTCAAGCTAGAAGACAGTGAGATAAAACGAATTTATGACGAGAATACTACTATATTAAACAATTCCAATTTCACAATTTTCCACACTCGCCTAAAAGAGCAGATCCAAACGTTTACCAAAGATCTGTTAGTTAAAAAAGAAGACAAACTAGCATGTGATAAATTGGCCTTTGCGGGCAAGTACGCATATAATTGGCCACAAACAAATGGCCAACGAGGGAACCGTAAGTTCTCCAACACACAAAGAAACAGACGTAAACCTAATGACAAAGCAAGTGATTCTGATTCCTCCATTAACTCTTATCTTTCACAAGGCTCTAGGACAGTGATGGCGAACCTTGGCACCCCAGATGTTTAGGAACTACATTTCTCATGATGCTCATACACTGTTCAGTGTAGTTGAGCATCATGGGAAATGTAGTTCCAAAACATCTGGGGTGCCAAGGTTCGCCATCACTGCTCTAGGACATCTGATCGAGGTCGACAGAGAGGTCGAGGCTCAAGGAAAAGAACACAGACTGGTGGTGGGCACCAAACAGGTACAGACAAGAAAAGAGCACTGGGTGAATTAAATCCCCCCATTAGTGACAGAAATACTGAAAAGACTGACTCTTCCTCTTTGGTGTGTACAGGTATTACTATGTTTCCCAATCAAGCACTGGGTGTCTCTTCTGATAGTTCTTCTACTACTTTACCTGTGACTTCTAAGACAGAACAGAATACTCAACTCCAAATTAGATTGTGCCAAAACTTTGGTGTCATCTAGACCTATTAGCACTGCAGCAGCTGGAGCAATTCAGAAAGATAAAAAATGACGTATAGACCAATTTTTTCCTATTACTACCTCACAACGGCTAGGCACTGATCATGAGATTAGATAATCTCTTGAGTCCACTAGGAACACACTAGTAACAACTGAATTAGAAAAAAGTCTTTCCACAAATTAATGTAAACTAGAAGTGATCAATTTATCATCGTATCCCTTGAATGATGTTAAACGTGAACTTTTGCAGCTCGGTCTCAGTTTTTGTCCCAACTCCTCACCAAATAAATTTGAGATCATTAAAGATCTATATTTATTTGCAAGAAAGCTTACTCCAAATTTCATGTATGATAATGACAGACGGGGGAAACAAGTGGAAATCTCTCACCAAGAGATCTGGAAAGATTTCTCAGTGGCCAAATTCAGAGCCCTTAAAAATCAGGTTCTGCTCTT
Organism: Lithobates clamitans; assembly: GCA_037952925.1. NCBI lineage: Eukaryota > Metazoa > Chordata > Amphibia > Anura > Ranidae > Lithobates > Lithobates clamitans. The sequence continues at coordinate 3,911,381 of JBBGZY010000270.1, read as the reverse complement.
AGAAGAAAACAAACCCATTTCAACAACTCAAGACATTCCTTAATCTGACCTACTTCAAGGTCAACGAATATAAACAGCACTTTACCTTAAAGACATGAAATCACTAGGAGAAGCCATCAAGAAAAAGTCCACCAATTTTCCCTACTTACATATCAATTCTAATGTATGGACCTTTTTGGTCCAGACCATTAAAGACATTGAATCTATTGCAATGAGAAAAGTGACAAACCCTAATTTGAGTGAGGCCCACAAAACAGCCCTAATTAATCTAAGCAATAACCTTGATTTAGTAATCAAGCCCTCAGACAAGGGCGGTAATGTGGTACTAATGGATGCACTTTCATACAGAAATATGTGTTGGGACATCCTGAAAAATAGACTCTGGTATATACCAATTGTGGCGAACATCATAACTAGATTTGATCAACAATACGATGATCTCCTACAATCTGCCCTAGCCAATGGCCTGATCACAAAAGAGATCTTTAAAGGCATCCAAGTTACCCACCCTAAAGTACCTACTTTTTACTCCCTTCACAAAATTCATAAACACTCTACTAGACCACCAGGACGCCCGATAGTCTCAAGCATAGGCTCTAAAATGGAAAGAGCAGTATTTACAACCTCATGTCATTACCCTACCCTCTTACATCAAAGATCCTCTCGACCTGTTAAAACTATCCACACTTTTTTCTTCCCCTCATTCTGGTACAGATTAATCTTAGTTTCATCCGTCCAAAGAATTTCCAGAACTGGTCTGGCTTTTTTAGAAATTTTTTGGCAAAGTGTAATCTGGGTTTTCTATTCTTCAGGCCTATGAATGGTATTGCACCTTGTGGTGAACCCTCTGTATTTGCTCTTGTGAAGTCTTCTCTTGATTGTAGACTTTGACAATGATACGCCCACCTCCTGGAGAGTGTCCTTCACTTGTCTGGGTGTTATGAATGGGTTTTTCTTTACCATAGAGAGGATCCTACAATCATCCACCACTGTTGTCTTCCATGGACGTTTAGGCCTTTTTATGTTGTTGAGCTCACCAGTGCGTTCTTCTTTCCTCAGAATGTACCAAACTGTTTATTTGGCCACTTCTAATGTTGCTGCTATCTCTCTGATGAATGTGTTTAATTTTTGAAGCCTTACTATGGCCTGTTTCACTTGCATGGACAGCTTCTTTGAACGCATGATGTAGGTTCACAGTAATATATTCCAAATGCAAATACCACACTTATGCCGTGTACACACAATCGGACATTCCGACAACTAAATCCTGGATTTATTTCCGACAAATGTTGGCTCAATCTTGTCTTGCATACACACAGTCGCACAAATGTTGTTCCAAATGTGAAGAACGCACTGAAGTACGAAGGCACTATAAAAAGGAAGTTCAATACCAAGTGCGCCACCCTTTGGGCTCCTTCTGCTACTCCTGTGTTAGTAGAAGTTTGGTGAGAGATGATTCGCGATTTTCAGCCTCATGCTTTTCAGATCGTTACTGCACTTCAGTTTGTGCTTGTGGGTTCGTATCTGGTTTTCAGTGCATATAGTCAGTTCGCATCTGGTTTTCAGTGCATATTTTTATATTACGTATTTGATCTTCAGTGCATTCTTGTCCACTCGTTTCTGATTTTCAGCTCACTCTTCTCAGGCCTTTCTGATTTTCAGTGCGTTCTGTTAGTTTGCTCTGACAAGCCGACCGTTTTCTAGCCATATTGCGGGTACATACTCATCTTAGAGTTCGTGCTGTGCAGGGGCTTGGTGTTGGGGTTCTACTTTGATCCCAAGCCCAGTCCATGAACAGGGCGGGGAGGAGTTCACGGATGAAGAATTGGTTGCTCCAGCGTGACCAATTCTCGCACATGCCTTTGTTACGGAAGATCCGTGAGAATCATCCTGATGATTTCAGGAATTATCTCTGGATGACGGACCCCGTTTTTCACCGTCTGTTGGCTTTGCTGTCCCCTTATATTACGAAGCAGGACACCTGCATGCGGCAGGCCATCACTCCTGAACAGAGGCTAGTCTCCACCTTGCGGTACTTGGTGATGGGGAGAAGTCTGCAGGACATCAAGTTCTCGACAGGCATCTCCCCCCAGGCTCTGGGGATCATTATTCCAGAGACCTGTTCTGCCAGCATTCAGGTCCTGCAGAAGGACTATATTAAGGTAAGATTTCTCCTTTAACACCACTTATATGTATTTAATGTTTGCTAATGTATTGTATTTATTTCATCATTCCCTAATTACCATGATTATAATATGCTGTGAATGTCCTCTTTATCCTCATGCATGCTGTAAGTTTTTAAAGTTCCTTTTTTGTCCTTCATGCATATTTGCCTTCACTAACCTCCCCAGCATGCTATCCTGGGCCCATACACACCTAGCCTAGTCACTTAACAATGTATTTTGTCAGCTCCATTGTACTGCTTTACCCTAAACACCCCCTAAAATGTGTACAAATGTTATGTCCTTAAATAAAGGCAGAGTGCCAGAGGCTTTTTTTGGGGTCCCAAACTCATTTGGAACCCTCCCTCCCCCCAACCGCTAAGTCAACCGATACCAATCCTCTATCTGCTGACTTTGCCAAACCCATACATACTACACCTACCTCTTTTGTGGTCATATTTATGAATGAATTCACCAAAGCATGTAGTGAAAGAGCCTGCCTGAATACTTTCAAATGGTACTGTTTAATGTTGTGTTCTCCTATTATCTTGATAGGTAATTGCAGAATGTAAAAATGTGCTTCAATTTGTACAGCGTATATTCATATTTTTGGATTATGACACTTCTTACCTGTCCAGTGGGCTGCCAATAGTGTAAAGTAAGGAGGGGCTGGCCAAAGTAACACACATTATGTATGCATTCAGCTCTCAATGAAGTGGAGAGGGTTACCTGTCCAAAACATCTCCCCCCCCCTAAAATTTTTACATTGGGCCATCAGAGGGGGTGAGGAATCTGATAAGTGGACCCTTATATTTTTGTCTTTAAATACTCCTTCAAATACATTTTTTACTGATGTTGGCCAAGAATGTTTGTGTCTAATCTGCTTGCAATGTTATGTGCAGAAGTACTATTTTTTTTTTCTTGTTTCACTCCACAGTTTCCTTCAACGCCACAGGAATAGCAGATTGTGGCCTCCCAATTTGCCCAGCAGTGGGACTTTCCCAACTGCAAAGGGGCAATCGATGGGAAACACGTCCACATAGTCCCACCCCCCAACTCTGGGTCATACTATTACAACTATAAGGGGTTTAATAGTATTGTGATGTTGGCGGTGGTGTCGGTGACATACAAGTTTCTCTATGTGGACGTGGGGAAGAATGAGGCCGGATTTCAAGACCAAACCTTGACGGTGCTTGAAGCTGGCAGTCCTGGCTTGCCCCTCCAAAGTGCCCGTCAAAGTATGGAGTACTTTGCAGGTAGGGGGGCCATTGATATGCCAGAAAATGTTTAAGAAACATTTTTAAAATACATTTTTATTTTAAACTGAAATAATATTTCCTTTGATTTACTGCTTGTGTTTCTTTTAGCTGTCTCCTAGGTTATCCAATAGACTTTTCTTTTTGGCCATTTTCTTCAATAGTGCAAACGTAATTTCTTTGATACATGAAGTGACGATCTCTTCCTCAGCTAACTATTATGTTTTGGGTCTGCTACACACACACCTTGTTTTTGTTGTTAATGTATGTAATGCATTACTGATAAAAATATTCATTTTCAGCACCATGAATTCATTTTTGGAGTAACGAAAATGGCCTGATTGTTGCAAATTATAAAGCACTGTGGGTGTTATTTACTAAAGGAAAATCCACTTTGCACTACAAGTGCATTGCAAAAGTGCACTTAAAAGTGCACTGAAACTGCACTGAAAGTGCACTTGTAGTGCAAAGTGAATTTGCCTTTAGTAAATAACCCCCATTGTCACTGTAAACACCAACTTACTCAAAAAACTGATATTGAGCATTGAAAGAAGAAGCCACACATTGTTGAGTAGAACATTTTTTACTCTGTGCACATTCACATGTGCGTTAGAAAAGGGTTTTTTAAAAAACCAACATCTTTTTTTAACAATTTTTTTTTGACAGTAGAAATATCCTTTTTTGTGTTAAACAGGCATGTTTAAAACCATAAAATAATACACAACTCAGGAACTTACAAAGTTCAACTTTGATCAATTGAAGGCAATATCAGACATTAGCATGTCCAAACTGTGTTGATATTGCCTTCATCAGATGGGGTGATGTCACCCCTGTGAAAGCCAAATTTTTAAGTTGCACACAAATTGAGAGTCAAAATGGGTATTCCCCTCCTGATCCCATGCCTAAGGTCAATGTGTGCTAGCTCCCATCACGGGGAATCAATGGACGTGTTTTTGGGGGTGCAACCCCTTCCTCTCATCTACTTTAGTTGCGAGGAAGGGGTTGCACCCACAAAATGCATACATTGATATCCCGTGCTGGCAGATAGCACATGTTGACACACTGTGTGCATCTTCAAAATTTGGCTTTCAAAATTAAAAAAAAAAGTTAGAAAAATATAAACAATTTGAAAAATGTTGGTGTGTTTTAGATTCTGCCTAAAACATTAATGATGTTTTTGAGTCTTTTTTCAACATCATTGATGTCTTCCTTGATCTTCTGTAAATCCCTATTGCACAACATTATCTCCCCGATGAGGATCTGTGCACTTGCACTTGTGAAATGTGTTTCTTCTTCCACAACATCCACATCACCTAAAAGAAAAAAAACACACCATGTATTATAAATATGCAGGCATCCATCTATTACCTGAAGCTGTCGTCTCAGACACTCACCTGTTGTGGTCACTATTTCGCCCAATTCATAAACCTCTACTTCCTCCACATCCTCAGGTTGTGGTTTTCTGATTTCCCCTTCTTTAGGAGGTTGTGGGTCCTGGTGTCCTCTGATGTCCCGAATCTTTTCTCCCCTATGTGAATAAAAAAAAGGTATACTTAGTACACAGATAATTGAGGGCAGAAATAGTAATATGAAACGTTGCTTGGAAGTGTCGTCCAATTGTCTGTTTTGGCAGAGTTCCTAGCTGAAGACATGATTTTTTCCCTTTCTTAAAGCTGGAATACTTACCTTTTTGGTAAAGTTTCACACATGGAGACACCCCTAGTATCCACTGGAGCACCTTTGTGGGACACCCTAAAAAGTTGGTTCTGGTGTTCCACACTAGTGCTCCTGCATCCAGATGTGTAAACAGCTGCTGAGTGTCCTCTCCTTACACTGAATCAAGTTTGCATTCCATTCTAGTTACAAACCCATCTAGACAACAATGTACTAAACTTCTTTTAAGGCAAATAGGCATGATCAAATGTAGTTAACCTGCATCTGCCAAAAACATTGTATTAGTGGGCGAACAAACGATGTTTACTACGAACGATTACTGTGCCCACGAACCTGAAAGTTACTATTTTAAACTGTACAACAGTAAAGAAAAGCACATGGAGCAGCATGAAAGTAATAATAATAATAGGAACAGGACAACTACTTACTTTTTTGAAGAACTCTCTTGATCCTTCTGTACTGATCGTGCTCCCTCAATTTCAGGTCTGACCAGCATTTCCTCAATTGCTCCTTGGATCGTCGTACCCCAAAATTGCTGTGCAGAATCTTTTACAACTTTTACAACTTTAGTCATGATCTCGGCCCTCTTCAAGATGTCCACCATCTCCACCATCTCTACAAAGGCCATATTTGAGGACTTAAATCTCCTCCGGGATCGGGACGTTCGTGGCTCCGGGCTTTCGTTGCTGCTGTCTTCATGCACTTGTTCTTTCTCCGCCATGTGCTCTCCCACTGCGCCAAAAGAGAAGGAGCGGTGAAAATACTAGAAAGAAGGTCAGGGGCGGGCGGAGTTTAACGCATGTGCAGTGTATATAAAGCGGAACACGCGTGCGTCGTACCTACGATCTGTGAGCGGAGGAAGGAGTGGCGGAAGCGCCGATCGTTCTAACGAAGGTACAATTTTAACTTGGGGCATCAGTGGCCTATACTGCTTATAGATTGAGGCCTATATTGGGACAAGATTAGGAGAGTTTAGCCTGACATTAGGGTTTGGAAGGTATTGTGTCTTGCGGATAGAATGGATCAATTTAACGATCATGATTTCCTCCTCCAATTCATTGATTTGTACAGAGAGCTGCCCTGTCTGTGGCAGACAAACCACCCTTTTATACAAATCAACTAAAGAGGAAGGAAGCACTGGATAAATTGCTGGAATTTATGAAGCTGCAGATCCCCACAGCAGACATCAACTATTTAAAGTGCAAAATTGGTGGCCTGAGGAGCACTTATAATAGGGAGCGCAAGAAGGTCCAGGATTCCAAGAGATCAGGAGCAGCAGCAGATGACATTCATGTACTGGAGGAGAAAGAGAAGGAGAAGAGGCGCCTCTGGGTGCAGATTTTTAAAATTTTAATATACAGTAAGTATTCATATATAAATTCACATTTCGTAGTTAAAAAGAAGGCATTGGATAGTTCCCAAAGATCTGGGGCTGTCCTCAGTGGGGTCACTCCCTTTGGCCCGTCGGTGTTCGTTCTTCCTCCTGTCACCTATCAGAGCTCATCCTCCTTACTTGTACTGACATTCATGTACACAGGCTGTGGTACTATGACAGACTGCAGTTTCTGTCAGACCAGACTGAAATCAGGCCATCTCTTTCAACCCTTCCTTCCACTCTTCCTTCCACCCCAGCTAAGGCTTCTGACGTCCAACCTGGGCCTTCCACCCAGGAAGAAGATGTGGAGGAGCCCAGCTTGAATCAGGTATAGCATTGTTAAACAGATTTCTCAAAATTGTGTGTGATTGATGAACAATAAACTAAAACTATGCCCCTTTTTCATACACAGGAAAGCCTGTAGCCTGAGGCTGTAAAAAGTGGCAGCCAGGAGGTGGCAGGGGAAAGTGGCAGCCAGGAGGTGGCGGGGGTAAGTGGCAGCCAGGAAGTGGTGGGGGTAAGTGGCAGCTAGGAGGTGGCCGGGCCCAGTAGCCTGACTGAATGCCAAGTCCCTCCCCTCTGCCTTCAACAAAAAAGGCCCAGAAAGGGGAGGAGCGTGGAGAAGTCAGCACTTGGGTTAATTCGGCAGGCTTCTGCGGCCCTCAGAACCCCCCTCCAGTCTTCTTGAGGCCTATGCCTGCATGGCTGCCAACAAAATGCAGGAAATTGAGGTGGGCCAAACCCTCTTTTGTGAGGAAGTGATATATATGGCCCTAAATGAGGGGTTGAGGGGCGAACTCACAAGCAAAACCTGTTAGAAACCATGAACCAGACCGAGACAGAAGTACAGTAAAATCACACTTGTTTATTAAGAAAAATTAAAAGGTAAATAGAGTAAGCATAGTCAAAGCATAGCCAGAGTCCAGTAACTGGATTGGGTAGTCAGCCAAGCCAGAGTTCAGTAAACAGATAGGGTAATCAGCCAAGCCAGAGTTCAGTAACCATATCGGATAATCAGCCAGGCCAGAAGTCAGGGATCCAAGTAGAGGAACAGCAAGCAGGATAAGGAGCCAGAAGGGATGTCAGCAAGCCAGTATTTAAACAGGAATGCAGGAGATGGTTTCTTGTGATGTGACCAAGGCGAAGGCAGAGATGAAGTGAGCTGGACAGCTTTAAGTAGGCAGGTCAGACGAGCAGGATCAGGAACAGCTGGGTAACTGTGGAGAGAGATGAGAGCTGGCAATTAGCTGACAGCTGAGCGGCCAGCTCAGAGAAGGAAGGGCTGAGCCAGCCCTGACAGTACCCCCTCCTCAACTACCCCTCCCCCTTAGAGGACCACCGGGCTTGAGAGAAAAAGGTCTATGGAAATCGCGGAGGAGGGCAGGGGCATGTACGTCCAAGGATGAGACCCAGGAGCGTTCCTCCAAACCGTACCCCTTCCAATGCACCAGGTACCTTATGCACCCACAGAACCTACGGGAGTCAACAATGGATTGTACCTCATACTCTTCATGGTTCTCAACCTGTATAGGGTGAGGACGTGGCACCGAGGTGATAAAGCGGTTGCAGACCAACGGTTTCAATAGGGAGACATGAAACACATTTGAGATGCGCATACTAGGAGGAAGGTCCAACGCGTAAGCCACTGGGTTAATTCTGCGAGGGATACGGAAAGGGCCAATAAACCGAGGTGCGAACTTCAGTGAGGGAACACGAAGTCGGAGGTTGCAAGACGACAGCCAGACCCTGTCCCCAACCTGGTAGGAAGGCGCAGGCAGGCGTCTGCGGTCAGCATGTAGTCTGTACCTATCATTAGCATGACGCAAAGCCTCCTGGACTTGTGCCCGGAATACTCTGCGGAACAAACGAGTCAGGCAACATGGAAGGTTGAAAACCATAATTCGCCATAAACAGAGACAATCGGGAGGCAGAATTCAAGGCACTGTTGTGAGCAAACTCTGCCCATGGTAATAGGTCTGACCAGTTGTTATGATGGTCAGAAATATAGCAACGTAGAAATTGCTCCAAGGACTGATTTGCTCGCTCTGCGGCCCCATTAGACTACGGGTGATACGCAGAGGATAAAGCAAGCTGTATTCCCAACTGTGCACAAAAGGCTCGCCAGAACCGGGAGACAAACTGACTGCCCCTGTCCGAGACAATCACCTTGGGTAGCCCATGTAAGCGAAAGATCCCCCGAGCAAAAATGGAAGCCAGTTCCTTAGAAGTAGGCAACTTCTTAAATGGAATACGACACATCTTTGAGAACCGGTCAAACACCATAAGGATAACAGTGTTGCCTTGGGAGTTGGGCAACTCCACAACGAAATCCATAGACAGGTGGGTCCAGGGCCTCTCTCCATTGGGTATGGGTTGTAGGAGGCCCACTGGAAGGTGTCGTGGAGTCTTATGCCGCGTACACACGGTCGGACTTTTCAGCTACAAAAGTCCGACAGCCTGTCCGACAGACTTTCGACGGACTTTTGGCGGACTTTCGACGGACTTGCGGCGGACTTTCTAACGAACAGACTTGCCTACACACGATCACACAAAAGTCCGTTGAATTCTTACGTGATGACGTACACCGGACTAAAATAAGGAAGTTCATAGCCAGTAGCCAATAGCTGCCCTAGCGTGGGTTTTTGTCCGTCGGACTAGCATACAGACGAGCGGATTTTTCGACCGGACTCGAGTCCGTCGGAAAGATTTGAAGCATGTTTCAAATCTAAAGTACGTCGGATTTGAGGCTAAAAAAGTCAGTTGAAAGTCCGGAGAAGCCCACACACGATCGGATTACCAGCCAGCTTTAGTCCGTCAGCGTCCGTTGGACTTTTGTAGACGAAAAGTCCGACCGTGTGTACGCGGCATTACTCTGAGCACACACGGAACAGGAAGCTACAAAGGCAGTTACATCAGCACGTAGAGTAGGCCACCAGAATTGTTGGGAAATGGCCCAAACAAGTTGATTCCTCCCATGGTGGCCAGCTGCCTTGGGAGAATGGTAAGTCTGGAGCACGGCAGTACGGAGACACTCTGGGACAAAGCAGCGGTCACAAGGTTTCTCAGGAGGAGCATCGACCTGAGCAGCAAGAATTTTGTCACCCAAAGGAGAAGTAAGACTGGTGCGAACTGTAGCCAGAATACGATCAGGAAGAATCACAGGAACCGGAACCGACTCCAACTTGGAAGTGGAGGAAAATTGTTGTGACAAGGCGCCAGCGCTTACATTCTTAGTACCAGGTAAGAATAAGACAATATAATTCAAACTTGACAAGAAAAGAGCCCATCGCGCCCTTCTGGGAGAGAGGCGTTTAGCCTCAGACAAGAATGTGAGATTCTTATGGTCAGTAAGAATGAGAACCGGCACAGTGGTACCTTCGAGGAGATGTCTCCATTCTTTCAGAGCTAAAATGATTGCCAACAGCTCTCTGTCACCAATCTCGTAATTGCACTCCGCAGGTGACAATTTCTTGGAAAAGTAGCTACAAGGATGCATAGCACTCTCAGAGGTGGGACGTTGAGACAGAAGGGCGCCAACACCAGTCTCAGAAGCATCAATGTCAAGGATAAAAGGTAACTAGGATCAGGATGTGCCAACACAGGAGCAGAAACAAAGGCAGCCTTGAGACTCTCAAAGACCTTCATGGACTCCGGAGACCAACTCTGTGGGTTACTGTCCCCTCTAGTCATATCAGTCAGGGGCTTGACCAGAGACGAGAAGTTATGAATAAACTTCCGATAATAGTTGGCAAAACCCAGGAAACGCTGCAGAGGACGTAAACCCACGGGTCGAGGCCACTGTAGGACTGACGAAAGTTCCTCTGGGTCCATCGAAATGACCAGCAGTGGAAATGACATAGCCCAGGAATTTAACCTGTTCATGATGGAACTCGCACTTCTCCAGTTTACAATAGAGATTGTTCTCTTTTATCTTCTGAAGCACACGACATACATCTGTGTGGTGGCTCCCCAGGGACTTGGAAAATATGAGGCTATCATCGAGATAAACCACCACACATAACTGCAACAAATCTTGGAGGACATCGTTAATAAATTCCTGGAAAACTGCTGGGGTGTTACAAAGGCCAAAAGGCATTACGAGGTACTCATAATGGCCTGTTCTGGTATTAAACGCAGTTTTCCACTCGTCGCCCTCCTTAATCCTCATGAGATTGCAAAGCCCCTCTCAAATCAAGCTTTGTGAAAACCGTTGCTCCCTTGAGGTGGTCAAATAACTCAGTAATCAATGGAATCAGGTAGGCATTCTTAATCGTGAAACGATTGAGACCCCTATAATCAATACAAGGTCTCAGTTCACCGCTCTTCTTCTTTACAAAGAAGAAACCGGCACCAGCAGGAGACGAGGTTTTGCGGCTGAAACCTCAAGAATGTGCATCTGCAACATACTCCTCTATGGCTTTATCCTCCAAGACCGACAAAGTGTAAACCTGGCCATGAGGGGGTATGGCACCAGGTTGAAGGTCAATTGCGCAATCATACGGCCGGTGTGGAGGCAAACTCCTGGCTCGACCTTTGTCAAAGACATCGCTAAAATCACAGTACTCCTCTGGCAGGGAGGAGAGTGAAGAGGTGCACAGGACCTTGGCTACCTTCCGGCAGCATGTCTCACTGCATTGTGGTGACCAGGACAGAACCTCAGCATGGAGCCAATCAAAAGAGGGGTTGTGCCTCTGTAACCAAGGATAACCAATAACCTGCGGAAACTTAGGTGAGGAAATAACTTGAAATTTAATTATCTCATGGTGAAGCGCCCCTACGGCCATGGACAACGGAAAACATCTCATGAGTCACATGGGCAGGCTGTAGAGGTCTCCCGTCAAGAGCCTCAATGGCAAGTGGAGTGTCACGCAGCTGCCGTGGAGCTGATTGCTTTGATACAAAGGCAGCATCAATGTACAGGCCTGCAGCCCCAGAGTCAATTAGAGCCTGTATCACGATAGACGACTTAGCCCAAGAAAGGGTGACCAAAAACAGGGGCTTATCCTTCTGGATAACTGAAGACAACACAACGCCACCTAAGGTCTGTCCATGACATGACCTCAAGGTTCGGGTGTTCCCAGGACGGGTAGGACAAGACTTCAAAAAGTGACCTGCCTGGCCACAATAATGGCACAGTCTCTCCCTCCTCCTAAAGGTTCTCTCATCCGCATAGAGATGCGTGAAGCCCAAGTGCATGGGTTCATCTTCACTGACCGAACCGGTACCAGGAGGCATGGGAGGTGAGGGAGGCACGGGTGGGACTGCAAAGCTCAGAGGCAAAGGTACAGGAGGCTTCCGCAGGCGCTCCTTTAAAGAAAGTCTTTCTCTGAGTCTGGAGTCAATGAGGATGGCAAACGTGATCAAGCTCTCCAGCTCAGTGGGTATATCTCGGGCTGCTATCTCATCCTTGATGGAATCCGAGACACCACGAAAAAAAGCAGCCACGAGGGCCCCATTGTTTCAAGCAACCTCTGCTGCCAGAGTACGGAATTCAATGGCGTAGTCGGCAACAGTTCTTGTACCCTTTTAAAGGAGACCACAAAATCAGGGTAACTCAAGACAACAGTTTTTGCGTCTCCCATAGAGGGTTAGCCCAGGCCAAGGCTCTCTCAGAAAGCAAAGTTATCATGAAACCTACTTTGCTTCTGTCCGTGGGAAACGCCTGGGGCAGCATCTCGAAGTATATCTCAACCTGATTGAGAAACCCTCTGCATTGAACTGGATCACCCCCAAATCACTGGGGAAGTGGAGCAGAACCAGACATGCCTCTTTTAGAGGTAATACTCAAGGCAGGTGCCTGCACAGAGACTGGTGCTGCAGCAGGGACAGCCTGTGACTCAGGTTGTACCGGAGCAGCCACAGTGGGGGATTCCAGGTGAGCCATGCGACTCAGGAGCGTTTGTAACGATATGGCAAACTGGCAAACTGACTCTGCTGCCAGAGTACGGAATTCAATGGCGTAGTCGGCAACAGTTCTCGTACCCTTTTAAATGAGGCCACAAAATCAGGGTAACTCAAGACAACAGTTTTTGCGTCTCCCATAGAGGGTTAGCCCAGGCCAAGGCTCTCTCAGAAAGCAAAGTTATCATGAAACCTACTTTGCTTCTGTCCGTGGGAAACGCCTGGGGCAGCATCTCGAAGTATATCTCAACCTGATTGAGAAACCCTCTGCATTGAACTGGATCGCCCCCAAATCACTGGGGAAGCGGAGCAGAACCAGACATGCCTCTTTTAGAGGTAATACTCAAGGCAGGTGCCTGCACAGAGACTGGTGCAGCAGCAGGGACAGCCTGTGACTCAGGTTGTACAGGAGCAGCCACAGTGGGGGATTCCAGGTGAGCCATGCGACTCAGGAGCATTTGTAACGATATGGCAAACTGATCCATGCGGTGATCTTGCTCATCCAATCTGGAAAAAATATTACCAACAAGTGCATTGACTGTATCTTCTGAATTCATGGCCTTCGCCTACTGTCAGAAACCATGAACCAGACCTAAACAGAAGTACAGTAAATTCACACTTGTTTATTAATAAAAATAAAAAGGTAAATAGAGTAAGTGTAGTCAAAGCATGCATGATAATGAGCCAGAAGGGATGTCAGCAAGCCAGTCTTTAAACAGGAACGCAGGAGATGGTTTCTTGTGATGTGACCAAGGTGAAGGCAGAGATGAAGTGAGCTGGACAGCTTTAAGTAGGCAGATCAGACGAGCAGGATCAGAAACAGCTGGGTAACTGTGGAGAGAGATGAGAGCTAGCAATTAGCTGATAGCTGAGCGGCCAGCTCAGAGAAGGAAGGGCTGAGCCAGCCCTGACAAAACTCACCTGTGTGAGTTGGATCATCCTCTTCCTCCTCCTCAACCTCCTCCACCACCTGCCACAACTCCAACACCAGAGCCACAGCCTGGAAGCAAGCGTGGAAGGAAGCGTGGAAGGAAGACAAGAAAGTGATGGCCTGGGTTCAGTCTGGTCTGGCAAAAGACGCAGGCTGTTGTAAGACCACAGCCTGGGGACATATATGTCACCTGCTGCTGTTCCTGATCTCTCGGAGTCCTGGACCGGATTGTGCTGCCTATTAAATGGACTCCTCAGGCTACCAATTTTGCATGTCAAATATTTGATGTGTGCTCTGGGGTACAAAGGCTTCGCAAATTTCACCAGTTTATCCAGCGTTGCCTTCCTCTTTATTTTGTTATGACCCCTAATAAATGTCTATTTTATTTTCTCAAGTACTTGCCTATGTGTTTTAATTAAAAAAGGACAGTTTTTTGTGAGTAGGCAGGTACATTTCTAAAATACAATGTCAAATTAACAAGGGACACCAACACCAACCAACCTCCTTGAGGTTAAAAAACACAAGATAATAATGGTGTTGTGGTAACTTGACACACAAAACGACAACAAATATTATGGAGATCACTATAAAAAAAACAGGAGATCTTGATAAAAAAATAAATAAATAAATAAAGATCACTATAAAAATAAATTCTAAACATTATTATTGAGATATGATAAACAGTGGTATAAAATAATCTTTAAAACAGACTAAAATATCACACTAAACAGCGCTAATGTTGAGCAAAATAAAATAAACATGTGGCCAACTTCACATGAAAAAAGTCCTTTTTAAAGAGTGGTGAAAATTTCAGAGTGTAGTTCAGATAGTGTTCAACAGGTGATCATGAAACAAAGTCACAGCGTGCACCTTCCACCGATCAGTCCAAATTCCACCCTGTGTGAACACACTCCCCTCAGGGGGTTAAACTCACCAGAGCTAGATAATAATAAGCCTCCAAAAAAAGAAGACACATCCACGCCACAATCTGCTGCTACCACCACTCCGGAGGGATCCCAGATGCTCAGGGCTCACAATGAATCAAATAACAAAAGAAAAGCGCACATAGCGTAATCCTGTTTATTGAATATAAACCCCTCACATCACACAAAGAAACCCCCCTTCAATAGAGATTCCTGGGCCCTCCTCCGCTCCTGCAGGCAGAGATCTGGGCAGTTGGAAGTGACGTTTGCGCTCCACCGCAGCCTGATACACAACCAGGAAGTGGATGGCGGTTCCTGGATAGTTGAGCCGTCTGATACGGTGAAGTAAACGCTCCTTACGATTTGCTGTGTTGATTGCATTATTAATGTACGAATCTCTATTGAAGGGGGGTCTTTTGTGTGATGTGAGGGGTTTATATTCAATAAACAGGATTACGCTATGTGCGCTTTTCTTTTGTTATTTGATTCATTGTGAGCCCTGAGCAACACTCTGAACTTTTCACCACTCTTTAAAAAGGACTTTTTTCATGTGTAGTTGGCCACATGTTTATTTTATTTTGCTTAACATTAGCGCTGTTTAGTGTGATATTTTAGTCTGTTTTAAAGATTATTTTATACCACTGTTTATCATATTTTATGTATTATTTTAAACGGCTGCTTTTCCCGCTTTGTGACTCCGTGCCATTTGCGTATTAGCAAGTTGGGCGGTACTTATATATTTTATTAATTGTTTCTGCATTTGAAACAGCATCTTGTCCTAGCGCTGAGTGGGGTATTTGAGGGCCCAGTTAAAACACCTCTTTTGTCTATTATTATTATGGAGATCTGACGAAAAAAATTAAAAATATTATTCATGAGATGACTAGAAATAAAAAAAAATCAGTTTGTGAGAACTCTGTGTGAATATTAGCAGCAAAACAACTACATTATTCTAGCATTATAAAGAAGAAGAGAATGCGCTGCATTAAAAAATTTAAAAATTTGCAGCTTGACGAATGTGCTCTCTCCATTACGAATGCTAGTTTTACCAGGCCGAGCGCATCCGTCTTGTACTTGATTCAGAGCATGCGTGGAATTTTGTGCATTGGAATTGTCTACACACACTCAGAATTTACCAGAACGAATTTTGTTGTCGGAAAATTTGAGATCCAGCTCTCAAATTTTTGTTGTCGGAAATTCCGACAACAAATGTCCGATGAAGCCTACACACGGTCGGAATTTCAACAAGCTCCCATCAAAACATTTGTTGTCGGAAATTCCGACCGTGTTTAAGCGGCATTATAATCTACTCCAGACCTTTTACCTGCTTAGTTGATGAAGAAATACTGAAGGCCTAGCCCACACCTGGCCATGAAACAGCTTTTGATTCAATTGTCCAATTACTTTTGTCCCCTAGAAAAGGGAGATGGCTATTCTTAAGAGCTGTAATACCTAAACTCTTCCTCCGATTTGGATGTACATACCCTCAAATTAAACCTGAGAGTGTGCACTTTCAGCCAATATCCATTATATAACTATAGCTTGAATATAGAACAAAGGAAGGGGGTAGTGGGACTTTAAATGAGGCATGGGTATGTCTTTGAAATAGTCTACGATACCTTAAATTAAATTAAATGTCACCATTCCACAAGGGAAACTGTATAGCCATAGAGAATTGCTGATCAATTAAATGCATAGGAATCAATTCATGAGTAAGAAATATATATAATGTATCATAATATACAATACATAAATCATGCACATTGAAGCATAATAAAAAATAGTAGTCATATTGATATGAATGCTGTTTATAAAATATAGACATAATTGATACAGGCAATCACAATTATAAAATTGAATGGATATACAAATAAAGTGAACATGGTATTCCTAATGTAAGTGTTATATGTATAAATGGCATACGATAAAATTTATAAATGAAGCAGACTTGAAATGGCATCCCTGAGTGTGGACTCTACGCGTTTCATAGCATTTAAAGCCAATCATCAGGAGTGGGATGCATCAAGAGATGGCTAGGGAAATAAACCTAAATAAATAAATAAATAGATCAATGGAGTCTCAAATAAAATCATGCTTTCAAAAGAAAAAGCAGGTATTTTAGGATATATAAATACACATTACCTTTTAGCAACACCCAAATGGATAACCCAACAGTCCACTTATGGGATAGTGAAGGTGGCTATGAGAGAGCCGTCTCCCCCGAGGTTGAGGCAAGGACACACATGGCTAACCCCTGAACCCGAAGGTCTCCATTAAGGACAGAGAATGGGAGAGGGGGTGGGGAGAAACAGCAGCCAAGGAGAGAGCCAGACAGCCATAACACATTGCCAGAGTATGAGGTATGCAGGTATGGGCCACAGATGAAATTCTAAAAGTAATTAAAAAGAAAGAAATAAGAAAATGTGGGAAAGATATAAGCAAAAAGATAGGAGTAAGTGTATCAGAAAAAAAAAATGAACAAATGGTGTAAATGAAGGGAAGTAGATTGTAAAACCAAAGTGGCACTTGAGTTTATGTCTGACGCCTGCCCAGAAAGTAACTGGGTGGTAGGAACCATCAAAAAAAAAAAAAAAAAAAAATATATATATATATATATATATATATATATACTAACATATTGCCAATGTATTGGTGTTTATAAGAGAAGTGTTCGAAAGGAATGAATGGTGCACACCTGTGTATAAAAAAAATCAGGCATGATGTGAGTATGTGTGTGGTGGTGATGATAGAAAGAAAGACATCCTGATTACCTGAAGTGTGGATGAAGACCCATAGAACCTCTTCTCATGGGAAAATGTGTGGAATGAACTGCCGGCTCAGCCTGACCTTTGTATCCTCAGCCTGAGGGCGTGTTCCAGCCAACGTCATGCTATCACGTTGGCCAAAGGAGTGGACGGAGCAGATAACCAACTGAGGCACAGAGCTCTCAGCGGCAGTTCATCCCAGTCCCCCAAGCCTAAGTGAGATGGAGGGAGCACAGTCACGCAGGTCGGCGTCAGGAATATTATAACTATATAATAATAATATTATAATATTTTATTATATATTTTCATGTAACAACACTGAAGAAATGACACTTTGCTACAATGTAAAGTAGTGAGTGCCAACATGTACTGTGACATACTAAAGCAGAGCATGATTTCCTCCCTTCA
This sequence comes from Lithobates clamitans, assembly GCA_037952925.1. NCBI lineage: Eukaryota > Metazoa > Chordata > Amphibia > Anura > Ranidae > Lithobates > Lithobates clamitans. The sequence continues at coordinate 3,893,986 of JBBGZY010000270.1, read as the reverse complement.
GAGACTGGGCCACAGGGCAGTATTCCAACATGATAACGACCCCAAACACACCTCCAAGACGATCACTGCTTTGCTAAAGAAGCTGAGGGTAAAGGTGATGGACTGGCCAAGCATGTTTCCAGACCCAAACCCTATTGAGCATCTGTGGGGCAGCCTCAAATGGTAGGTGGAGGAGCAGAGCATACTAGCTCATTATGAAATACTCACCTTAGAATGAAGTGCTGCATCTGATCCCGGTCCATGCCGAGGGAGCTGACATTTTCCCTCTGCGTTTCTTCCAGTTGTGCGGCTCTGGCGCTATGAGTGGCCAGAGCCATGATTACATCACTACTGCGCATGCGCACGGGAGTCTTCTTCCCAGCAAGGTCTGGCAGCATCTGCCGGACCTTCAGCCAGGTCTTCACAGCGTATGCGCTGCTGACGTCAGCGGCTGCATTCAAAGTGAATATCTCCTAAACCGTACAGGTTTAGGAGATATTAATTTTACCTACAGTTAAGCCTTATTATAGCTCTAATGCACTGCCAGACAGTGGTGAAGCTGCTTCATGCCCTAATGCACTACCAGACAGTGGTGAGGCTGCTCCATGCCCTAATGCACTGCCAGACAGTGGCGAGGCTACTCTGTGCCCTAATGACTGCCAGACAGTGGCGAGGCTGCTCTGTGCCCTAATGACTGCCAGACAGTGGTGAAGCTGCTCCATGCCCTAATGCACTGCCAGACAGTGGTGAGGCTGCTCTGTGCCATATTGACTGCCAGACAGTGGTGAGGCTGTCCCGTGCCCTAATGCCTGCCAGACAGTGGTGAGGCTGCTCCGTGCCCTAATGACTGCCAGACAGTGGTGAGGCTGTTCCGTGTCCTAATGACTGTCAGACAATGGTGAGGCTGCTCCGTGCCCTAATGACTGTCAGACAATGGTGAGGCTGCTCCGTGCCCTAATGACTGTCAGACAATGGTGAGGCTGCTCCGTGCCCTAATGACTGTCAGACAATGGTGAAGCTGCTCTGTGCCCTAATGACTGTCAGACAATGGTGAAGCTGTTCTGTTCCCTAATGACTGCCAGACAGTGATGGGGCTGCTTTGTGTCCTTCTGACTGGGAGTCAGCTGGCTCAGTGGTGGGCAGGCTTTGTGTCATTGGGGCCCAGATGTGGATGAATAATTGCACTGCCCTGGTAATACTATTAAAGATAACAGGGGTAGTTTGCATGAGGAAGTGTCTCTAAAGCAGCAAGATTTGCAAAAAAAACCCTGAGAGAACTACAGCAGTGGTAAGCAGAGTAAGTGCTATGCCAGCAGCCCTGAGGGAGATTAAATCCACCACCCAATTGGCTACCACTAATAATCTTATAAACAAGGCCACTGCTAATAGGCTGAAGACGAACAATATTCGTATTGTGGATCCCCCTAAGTAGGTGGAGGCGTGGACTCCATGGGCTTTGTGGAGCAATGGCTAATTGGCATCTCTGATGAACAGCTTTTACACCACTATTTTCCATAGAATGTGCACACTGTACACCCACGTGACCTCTATCCCCATGGATCCCCTTGACTGATTCTGGCACAAGTGAATTATAAGGACAGAAAAATTATGCTTAAGCTATCTGGGGAAAAGAAGGTGCTTATATTTATAGGGCCAAGGTGTCCTGCTATTCGGACTTGAAGTGGTGGTGTTGCATCAGAGGGCTACATTTGCAAATGTGAAAAGGCACCTTCAGAACCTCCACCTTGCCTATGTGATGATCTATTCTGCCAAACTCTGATACACTGCAGGCGGTTGGTCCCATTTCTTTTAGGCTCTATGCACACTGAAGCTCATAAATGGACTTTTTTGGAGTTTGGGCATTTTTTTTAAAAGCCCATAAACTCCACTCTATTTTATCCTATGTGTCCATGCACACATGGATGTTTTTTAGCTTCTATCGGCAGTGGAGTTTATGGACTGATCTCTGAACGCCATAAAATCGCGTTCAAAGTGCCGTTTTTCTGACCACAAAAAAAGCTAAAAAAGCTAAACGCCGTTAAACGCACATAAACGCGTGTTAATTTGCGTTCAGCGTTCTATTATTTTCAATGCATTGTGGGAGTTTGGGAATGCATTGTGGGATTTTTGGAGTGTCCTCTGTGTATTTTTATTAAAAACGCCGATAAACGCTTACGCTAAAAAAATGCTCATAAACGCGCATAAACGCTAGTACAAAACACTGTTAAAAGCGCACAGATAAACTTTCTAAAAATGATAAAGTTAATTTATTAAGTACTAAATGCATTTAGTACAAACAACAAATACAGGTAAAGGAATATAAAATTTTATAAGCTTAGTATTGTATATCCCGCACAAAACCTTAACCCCACTTCATACAAGGCGTAGAGCTGGTAGTGTGACCAGCAGTGTGGGAATTGGAATTCCCTTAGTGGTGATTCTGTTGAAGGTGTGAGCAAGCAGACTTGTTGGTCAGGTTGTGAGTCTGGGTATACATAATCTTTTAGTTGCTCGACATGTTGTGCATAGGAGCACGCTTCCTCAGAACCACATGAAATTCATGCGTTAAACAGACGCACAATAGGAGATGTCAAAAATAGCTAGCAAGCACCTTTTTTGGGTCTTATCCAAGGACAAATGATTATGTAGCAACACAGTACTGGCAGGTGCGGAATACTAGTTGGTAACCTAGTATAAGTTTAGTTTAGTGGTCTGCTTGGGCAGCATAGAAGCAGAACAGAAAGCAGCCCCTTGGGGAGGTAAACCCTCTACAATGGACCAGACCGAAAATGCCATGTGTTCAGCCTAATAGCTCATTAGCGTCTGCTTTTTTTGATTGCTCCAAACAGACCAATTGGCTGAATGCAAGACCACCCATGGGGGGGGGGGGGGATGGAAGGGGGAAACTTTATCATTTTTAGAAAGTTTATCTGTGTGCCTTTAAAGTCCATTCAATAGTTTTCCTAGTATTTATATGCCCTTCTAGGACATTGGAATACTGCTACCTGTGTACCCACAGTGTCACCCTGTTGGAAATATTTTCAACTGTTAAAAGCGCGTTTTTCAACCAGCGGTTTCTGCCAGCAATCTGGCGTCCAGAAAAAGCTTTTTTGAGCTCCAGTGTGCATGGAGCCTTATCCAGCCATGGATGTCTTAGCTTGGCTAGACCTGGAGGAAGCTTACTTATATTTTCATCCAGATGAAGCTGCAGTGGACTAACTTTACTCTGCTAAAAGGCCATTGTAACCAGTAAGTTCATACTTCTTGATTACAATGATGCTTTACTTCAAACTCAGAGAATTTATTCCTATTTTCATTGCTTCTGTGGAATGTGACATATCTTTGGCTGCTGAAGTGAACTGTTTCTTTATTCAGCTCTTGCTTTCTTGCTGGTAATACAGATATTGCCACAGATTCTGTGCATTGTTGTCCACCAGCTTTGTTGGTGAAATATTGGATTGTTTCCAGTTGTGTTTTATTGGATGCTTTTGTGTCGTTTCCTTGGTTTCTTATCCACAGTACAACAGACTGTTTATTATTGGTGCTATTTGTGGTGCCAACTCTCTGTTACAGATCCCATCCACCGCATTGTTTGCCTCACTTCTTGCATATCCTCCCAGTGTCTGATATTCCTTGAAGACCTGAGTTCTGAAAAAAGAGGAAAAAAAAAACAAAGGAGGGCGAAGGTGTTTCCTTCTTCCTCAGAGCCAGTTGCCTGGTTGGACTTCACTTGTATTTGATAAAATATCACCAGGACAATGAGGAATATACCATTTATTTTTTGAAACGTTAAAAGTCTGCGTGATCCTTTTAAGCAGACCATGATTTACTGTTTTTTTCAGAAAATTGGTCTGCAATTTACAGCCTTCAGGACACACATCTTAATAAGGACACAAGCTCTTGTTTGAAACATTCCTGACTGTCACATGTGTATCACTTGTCATATGGTTCCCCTAACCTATGGCTTTATTATCTGGCGGTACAGCTGCAGCATCTGGTACAAGGCTTGAGGCAGCCCAGTGAGGAAGGTGAAAATGAAAGGGGCTCTACACTCACCATCCTCTTCTTCTTTATAGGATCTAGGACTCTTGGCTCTGTAATGGAGACACAAAAATGTTATAAACCAAACAAGTTATTCCCCGTGTATGCTCTTATGCAAAAACTTTGGGGTAAGCTAAATAGTTGCAGAATGTTGCTGGATTTACAAGCTATTTGCCTATCTGGGCAAATCCTCCTTACCCTGACTGGTAAGATACCAGTCAATATACTAGTGAATGGAGGGCAGATGGCATTACCAACCAGGCACATATATTTGTAAATAGTCACCTCAAACTCTTTTCATCAATGCAAAAACAGTAAAATTTAATCTTCATTTTTATTATGTACAAATGGCCCATGCGTTTCACGCCTAAATAAACACTTCCTGGCAGTTAAGCCCCACCCCTTTATATAAATAAAGACAAACCCCATCCATTTATTTACAGAGAGGTACAGTATCTCACAAAAGTGAGTGCACCCCTCACATTTTTGTAAATATTTTATTATATCTTTTTAATGTGACAACACTGAAAAAATTACACTTTGCTACAATGTAAAGTAGTGAGTGTACAGCTTGTATAACAGTGTAAATTTGCTGTCCCCTCAAAATAACTCAACACACAGCCATTAACCCCTTTGGCACTGGAAGAATTGGCCCCTTAATGACCAGAATGTCAGGTACTCACCAAGGCTGGAATTCTGAGAGCGGCTTCCCTAGCAACTAGGTGCGCAATACCCCTGAAGGTGGCACAGAGGGTATCAGGCACGGAGAGGCATGGGTTGCCAGCAGGTGTGCAGGTCACGAAGGCAACTTAGATGCACAGAACCCGTGTAGAATGGTCTGGTTGCTGGACCGATGAGAAGCCTGGCAGGGGCTCAAACACCTTGACCTGGAAACAGGAACTGGAGAAGGATCCACTGAAGTAGCTGAGGGTAAAACACAGGGTTAAGCAAGAACAAGTCCTTTTAACAGGCCGAGGGTCAAACACCAGGTAGTCGTTATAGCAAGTCCTTTAAACAGGCCAAGGGTCAAACACCAGATAATCGTTATAGCAAAGTCCTGAATCAAGCCGAGGGCCAAACACTGGAGAGAAGATAAGCAGAGGAGTCGTTAATCAAGCCGAGGGTCAAACACTGGAGAGAGGATAAGCAGAGGAGTCCTTAATCAAGCCGAGGGTCAAACACTGGAGAGAAGATAAGAGTAGTCAAATGATCCGGGTCACTATAGGCAGGAACAGGTATTCAGAGAGTAAACAGGAACACTGGGAGCTGAGAAGACAAACCAGCAACAAACACAAGGCATAGCTGCCTTTATATAGGCCTGCCAAGGGGACGTCCCGCTGTGCGCGCACGTGTTCGTGTACCCACGTGTGCTAACCCGTTCGGGTCACTCGCTCATCCCCGCCGATCGTGTACCTGTACGTGTTGATGTGCACTCTACCACGCAGGCGCACAGGGATGCTCCGATACTGACAGGCTCTGACTCTGTTATTCCTCTGACAAAGAACACTTTTTACAATTCGACACTGCGCTGCTTTAATTGGTAATTGTGCGGTAATGCCATGCTGTACCCAAACAAAATTTGCGTCCTTTTTTCCCTCAAATAGAGCTTTTCTTTTGATGGTATTTGATTGCCTCTGTGATTTTTATTTTTTGTGATATAAATGGAAAAAGACAGAATTTTTTTTTTTTAATTATATTTTTTACTTTTTGTTGTAAAAAAAATCCAATAAACTCAATTTTAGTCATACATTTAGGCAACATGTTTTCAGCCACATGTCTTTGGTAAAAAAAAAATGTCAATAAGTGTATATTTATTGGTTTGCGCAAAAGTTATAGCGTCTACAAACTAGGGTACATTTGGTAAATTTTCTGGAATTTATGCAGCTTTTAGTTTATGACTGCCTACCCTTGTACTGCCCTGCCTGCTAAAATGGCAGGGCAGTACAACCCCCCCCCCCCCACCCCACAAATTAACCCATTTTGGAAAGTAGACACCCCAAGGAAATTGCTAAGAGGCATGTTGAGCCCATTGAATATTTTATTTTTTTGTCACAAGTGATTGAAAAATGACAAAAAAAATTAACACAAAGTTGTCACTAAATGATATATTGCTCACATATGCCATGGTTATATGTATTACACCCCAAAATACATTCTGCTGCTTCTCCTGAGCATGGAGATACCACATGTGTGGGACTTTTTGGGAGCCTAGCCATGTACAGGACCCAGAAAATCAAGCACCGCCTTCAGGATTCCTAAGGTCGTAAATTTTTGATTTCACTCCTCACTACCTATCACAGTTTCAAAGGCCCTAACATGCCAAAATAGCAGAAAAAAACCCAAATCTAAAATGACCCCATTTTAGAAAGTAGACACCCCAAGCTTTTTGCTGAGAGGCATGTTGAGTCCATGGAATATTTTATATTTCGCGAAAAGTTTCGGGAAAATTACAAACTTATCTTTTTTGCACAAAGTTGTCACTAAATGATTTATGGCTCACACATGCCATGGCTATATGTGGAATTACACCCCAAAATACATTCTGCTGCTTCTCCTGGGTACGGGGATACCACATGTGTGGGATGTTTTGGCAGTCTAACCACGTACAGGACCTCGAAAACCAATCACCACCTTCAGGCTTTCTAAGGGCGTAAATTTTTTATTTCACTCCTCGCTACCCATCACAGTTTCGGAGGCCATGAAATGCCAAGATAGCACAACCCCCCCCCCCCAAATGACCCCATTTTGGAAAATAGACACCCCAAGCTATTTGCCGAGAAGCATGTTGAGTATTTTGCAGATCTCACTTTTTGTCACAAAGTTTAGAAAATAGAAAAAAGAAAAAAAAAATTCCTTTTCTTTTTTCATTTTCAAAAACAAATGAAATCTGCCAAATACTCACCATGCCTCTTAGCAAATACCTTGGGGTGTCTACTTTCCAAAATGGGCTTATTGGGGGGGGGGGGGTGCTATCTTGATATTTCAGGGCCTCCATAACTGTGATGGTAGTGAGGAGTAAAATCACAAATTTACGCACTTAGAAAGCCAGAAGGCGGTGATTGGATTTTGGGGTCCTGTATGTGGCTAGGCTCCCAAAAAGTCCCACACGTGGTATCCCCATACTCAGGAGAAGCAGCAGAATGTATTTTGGGGTGTAATTTCGCATATAATCATGACATGTTTGAGCAATATATAATTTAGTGACAACTTTGTGTAAAAAAATATATATTTAATTTTCCCGAAACTTGTGGCAAAATATAAAATTATCCATGGACTCAACATGGCTCTCAGAAAATATCTTGAAGTGTCTACTTTCCAAAATGGGTTCATTTAGGAGGGTTTTGTGCTATCTTGACATTTCAGGGCTTCCGAAACTGTGATAGGTAGTGAGGAAGTGAAATCACCATTTTACGCCCTTAGAAAGCCTAAAGGCGGTGCATGGTTTTTGGAGTCCTGTACACGGCTAGGCTCCCAAAAAGTCTCACACATGTGATATCCCCATACTCAGGAGAAGCAGCAGAATGTATTTTGGGGTGTAATTTCACCTATGCCCATGGCATGTTTGAGCAATATATCATTTAGTGACAACTGTGCAAAAAAAAAAAAAAAAGTTTGCAATTTTCCCGAAACTTGTGGCAAAATATAAAATATTCCATGGACTCAACATGCCTATCAGAAAATAGCTTGGGGTGTCTACTTTCCAAAAAGGGGTCATTTGGGAGGGTTTGAACTGTCCTGGCATTTTATGCACAACATTAGATGCTTATGTCACACATCACCCACTCTTCTAACCACTTCAAAACAAAGCCCTTTCTGACACTTTTTGTTTAGATGAAAAAATATTTTTTTTGCTAGAAAATTACTATGAACCCCCAAACATTATATTTTTTTTAAAGCAAAGGCCCTACAGATTAAAATGGTTGGTGTTACAATTTTTTCACACAGTATTTGCGCAGCAATTTTTTAAATGCAATTTTTTTGGGAAAAAAAAACACTTTTTTGAATTTCAATGCACTAAAACACACTATTTTGCCCAAATGTTTAATGGAATAAAAAGATGATCTTCTGCTGAGTACATGGATACCAAACACGACATGCTTTAAAATTGCGCACAAACGTGCAGCGGTGACAAACTACATACATTTTTAAAAGCATTTAAAAGCCTTTACGGGTTACCACTTTAGATTTTGAAGTAGAATAGTAAAGTATCGAACCAGGCAGAACTTAAGCAATGCAGGTTTATTAACAGCTGATAACATACAGGTTTATGTTCAGGGTATTACAAGATACAGGTCTAATTTATACAGTTTCTTACAATGCAAGCATATTAGATAAAAATATTCTTATCCTCTAACCAAATTTAAACAATTGTGAATTGTTCTCACCTTGAACCAGAATGGGTCTTTTCTGCCAATTCTTGGGAACCTCTCACCTGATAGGGACCAGCCGATCTGCCGGTGGTCTGGTCCCCTCACAGAGTTCTGAGTTCCAGCTCGACCAAGTTCTTGAGGGAAATTCACCTGAGACCACATTCTGGAGCAAGTTAAGAAGTCTTCTCTGACTCGTAGGAGGAGACAAGTTATGGACAGATACTTGCCCATTGGTTCTGACCTCTATGACCCATGCAATAGGGCAGCATACATAGAGTTCAGCCTTATGAGCTCCTATCTGACTTGTCCGAGGGGACAAGTTAGGACAGATACTTGCCCATTGGTTCTGACCTCTATGACCCGTGCAATAGGGCAGCATACATAGAGTTCAGCCTTATGAGCTCCTATCTGACTTGTCTGTCTAACAATTGCAGAGCTTGCATTTATATACACTTTTACAAGTCTTATCTTAACCATCTCTCTTACATATGATTGGTCGCTAAGATCTACGTCAATGTAACTAACCATAAATCTGACACTTGTTCTACAACCAGATAAACTTAATTATTCCCAAAATTCCTATATGTTCATTAAAGTGATTTATAACTGTTTTTGTCCAATTAAAAACACCTGTATAGAGACAGTCTGGCACCCAGCTGTGTTATCAAACTCTCTTTATCTTCATAAGATTTAACTAAGTTCAAGAATGACAGATTTATGACATTTGGGAAAATGAACTTTCAATAACCTCACCAGATGTGTTATATGTCTCACTATATGTATGTATTTTAACAGTTTTAATGAGGGCACAAGCAGACCTTTGTTTGACCTTGTCAAACTTAATTTAATGTACTGTACATAACTTTAATTATTTCTAAACCACCTGTTTTCATATCTTTATCTGTCTGATTTATATGCATTTCAGACTTGAGACAATTCTATATTACTTGAATCTATCCTAATGAACTTTCACCCAGTAGACTATCTTAATACATTTTCGAGAACACCTGTGTACAAGTACTTGTCATAAAGCAGAGGTCATTTAAAGTTCAACACTTAAAAATGAAGACTTTCTAAATCTATGGAAAACACAATATACATTATTAAAGATTAATAATTGTTGGTTTACTTATTGAATAATAATATTGATAAAACCACTACCATATAATAATAATAATGATAATAATTATAAATAAAATATATGCAAATCAATATGAACAATATGAAATACATTGGCTAATATGAGATTCTACAACAATTTACAGAGGAGGTCTACTGCTAAAATGACTGCCCTCGATCTGACGTTCATGGTGATATCTCATATCTCGCATGCATGGTGAAATTGCTGTTTACATACAACACGAGACCGACGCTTGCGTTCGCCTTTGCGCGTAAGCACAGGGGGACAGGGTGCTTTTTTTCTTTTTTTTTAAATAAATTATTTATTTTGTTTTTTTATTTTATTTTTAAACTGTTCCTTTAATTTTTTATTTATTTTTTCATTTTTATTGTTATCTCAGGGAATGTAAATATCCCCATGATAGCAATAGGTAGTGTCAGCTATTCTTTTTTGGAAAAATTGTTGGGCATATATTGTAATGTTCTTTTTTTCATGCAGCCTGTGGGCTGAACGAAAAAAAGAGATTGATCAGTGGGTATGCGCACCATTAGAATACTGCCCTGCATCCACCCGCTTCTAATGATGGGCATACATGCACCATTTTTTTTAACTGTGGTGGTGAAATCATCTCCTACACCACTGGAGTCACTGATTTACGTATCATGAGAGCAAACGCTGTTGCTGCCAAGTTAAATAAATCAGTGCTGCAGCTAAATGGCGTAACTGTAAATTAAACAATGGTAACAATAAAACATTAGCTCAATAAAACAACTTATTTTTTTAATCGCAATCTGTGCCTAAAAAATATATGCCAAAGCATGGGGGCAATCCGCCCCTAATGTTAGGAGCAAATCGCCCCTCCACGCCTGCCCCCATGCTTTGGCATATATACTCTTTTTTTTAACTGTGGTGGTGAAATCACCTCCTACAGCGCTGGAGTCACGGCTTTATGTATCGTGGGAGCAAACGCTGTTGCTGTCAGAATAAATAAACCCGTGGTGTAGCTGAATGGCGTACCTGCTAAGCAAATGATGGTTAACAATAAACAAAGTAACATTACAAAAAAGGTGTAGAAATTGTGCCAGCTCCTAAGGTAAACAAAGTGAAGCAGCCGACACAACAATCTGACCGTTGTAAATGTAAAAGTGATAATAAAGTGTGGCGCTAACGAATGGTGGGACACATGTTAATAGTCAAGTAACAGTGATCTCTATAGAGGAGTGTTAAAACTTGAAGTGTATACTTATTAAGTGAGTGGTAATTGTTTTGTAAAACATCCCAAAAAAATAAAGAATATATAGTAGCAGTGAGTGCTTAGGTGTGTGAGAGAGTGAATGCTCAATAACAACCTATAGGTTAATTGGGAACAATTGTGCATAAGGTATGGTACCTTATGCACAATTGTTCCTCAATTAACCTATAGGTTGTTATTGAGCATTCACTCTCTCACACACCTAAGCACTCACTGCTACTATATATTCTTTTTTTTGGGATGTTTTACAAAACAATTACCACTCACTTAAAAAGTAACATTACAGTACAACAGTAAGACATACCATGCCTGCAAAGCAAATATAATAAAACACAATTAAAATAAAACACTACAGTTCTAAAATACAGTAACAATAGAGAGAGAACAATAGAGCGGACAATAGAGAGTGAACATAAGAGAGAAAACAATAGAGAGAGAAGAAAAATAAAACAACAACTCTTTTTGAAGTAAAATGAGAAATATTCCTGCGCTACCCAATTGGAAAAAGAAAGGAAAGAAAGGCAAAAAGAATGAAAGCTGTGGAGAACGTATGCCACTGGACAGCTGCACGCACCGGTAGAGGGCCAAGCATAAACCCAAAAATAAACAGAGAGCAGAAAGGGGGGGGGTTGCTGCGCTAACCAGAAAAATGCTATAGATCTTATGGTCAAATAATATGTGCTAATAGACCATAACACATAAAATCGCATAGTAACATAAATCGCATAAAATCGCAAAATAAAAATCACATCCGTTTGTGTTAATTACTAAAAACCTTGTGAAATGTAAAAATGTGTGATAATACAAAAAATAATGTAAAGACATCTTCATGTGAATAATAAACGTGAAATTATCTAAAAAACATACGATTCCACACACTAATACTCCACTAGTGTGTGGTAGCGTTTGAAACAGTCACCGATGAAGAGACCAGGTTGGTCAGGACAGGAGGGACAATAAAAGCAAGCGTCACGCCTAAAACCGCGTTTTCTGCAGACACATCATCTTTGCGGTGTTCTTTGGGCAGGGGTACCAGGGAGGACATATGGAAAATGCCTCATGCAGTCGGCTCACTGCATTTGCGTTGGGAAGTTGGGCCACAGCACTGTCTGGAAACAGAAGGGCTGTGATGATCTCTTCCTGGAATTTTGGGAAGGATCCAGTTCATCCTGATGATTTGTATAGCACATAAGCGTTCAGCAGAGTCAATTAGAATAAATATGCAGACACTTTTTTATACCAGTGTCTGGCCTTACAGGCAATTACGTACGGTGCCAACATCTGGTTGTTGAAGTCCACCTCTCCCATGTTAAGGTTGTATTCGTGGACACAGAGGGGTTTCTCCACAACATCAGTTGCCGTTGGAATTTGGACTGTCATATCTGCATGAAGGGAGGACAGAACGAAAACATTCTGATTATCCCTCCACTTCACTGCGAGCAAATTATTATATTTCAAGCAGGCTCTCTCCCCCTGTCTAAGTCGGGACGCTACAAGCTGTTGGGGGAATCACAGTGCCACATGCGCCAATTCCACAATCAAAAAGGTGACTAAAAAGCGGCACACTTGTGTAATAATTGTCCACCTACAAGTGGTACCCCTTTCTGAATAAGGGTAACACCATGTTCCACGCAATCTTACCAGCACTCCCCATGTAGCCTCGGCAGTTCTCCTGCTCCACGTGACTATCTCTTCCCTCGTAAACCATAAAACTATATGTATAGCCTGTTGCAATGTCACAGAGCTTATACATCTTGACCCCATATCTGGCACGCTTGCTGGGAAGATACTGTTTGATAGACAAGCAGCCAGAAAATTTAATTAGGAACTCATCAACGCAGACAACTTGATCGGGAGTAAACAAGGCCGCAAACTGTTGGTTGAAGTGGTTTACGAGCGGCCGAATTTTGTAGAGTCGATCAAATCCAGGGTTACCCCAAGGATGACAGAGTTCATTGTCATTGTCCTGCTCATGCAAGTAGAGAACACAGGCATATTATGAATTGGGTCAGTGGACCAATATAATACTCACTTTTTTTAGTTATGCCCATGAGGAGGGATAGGCCCAGGAAGGTCTTAAATTCAGAAACCGTAATAGGTTTCCAATCTCTGGCAAGGGCCAACTGGGGATTAGTGGCGAGGAATTGACCAGCATAAAAATTGCTTTGGTCCACAATAGATCTAGAGAGATCTTCCGTGAAAAACAGCAAATAAAAATCAAGTGACGTAAAATCAACTGTATCCACCTGAATTCCGGGTTATCCAGTGAATGGTGCGGTCACTGCAGAAGTGGTGGGCTCCCAATTGGCAAATGCAGCGGGAAGGGCACTATGGGCTTGACGGGCCTGTGTTTGTCTTGGTGGCTGCGGGACACTACTTGTGCTAGCCACCTCACCAGCTTGTACTGCTCTTATGGGACTCGCCACACCACCAAGTGTTACTGCAGTGCTGGATGTACGACCAGGATGTACTAGGCCACTGGTGCTTGCCAGTTCACCTGAAGGATGAGCGGCACTAGTACTGGCTCTCTGCTCCTTTCTTGCACTTCAACAACAGCAGAAGAACAGGGTCGGGTACGCCTGACCTTGGCAGGGACCACTACTCCTTCATCAGAGCTATCTGTCAGGGTGCCGCTGCTGACTACCAGTTCATATTCTGAACCTGAATCTGACAGATGGGTGACTTTCTCTTCACTCTCATCTGTCATGCTCAGAAACGTGTAAGCCTCTGTACTGGACATTGTGGCCTCTAAATTTACTGGTACAACTAGTGAAACTCACAGGAAAAAAGAGCACCTGATTGTCAGCGACTGCTTCAAACGCTACTAAGAAAACTGTTAACGTTCGCAGGGATCAGGCCTGACTACGAACGCTGCAGTTACGTGTTTTGTAAGTGACAGTGATCGATTAATACTGCACTTGGGTGGGCTGGGAGGGGGGGCTAAACGCAGGTGCTAGCAGGTATTTGGGCTGATCCCGCTAACGCTGCATTTTTGGGAACCCTAAACTACTGGGGATGCTAGCATAGATCTGATCAGATCAAATATATTGATCCATTCAAACACTATACTACTAAGGGAGGTGTATGGTGCGTGCGTGGCTTTTAGTGCTACTGGCACTAATCTGATGCTGTCTGGGGCTAAGCGGACTGATGCTAAAATCCAACTGATGTCATCCGCCAGGCGATCAGGGGGTTATACCTTTATTCAGCAATATATGGCGTGTGCCCTGACGCTATAAAAATCTGACGGTGAAAGTAACTAGCTAACTGGCTAAATACACACTGACGGGGGGTGATCAAGTGGTTAAATCTTTATTAGGGGGGTTTAGGGGGGTCCCTAGACCTATCTGGACTACTAAGTACCCTAATGCTGAATAATGACGCAAATGACACCAGTACAGTGATCAACGAAAAATATAAAAACTGCACTGGGTGACACTTTGACAGGGAGTGAAGGGGTTAACTGGGGGGGGCATCGGGGTGTAAAAGGTGTGCCTATGTGTACTGTGTCAGTATAGTGTTGGTGCAATTCACATTTGGATGTCCTCTCTCCTCTCTCTGGAACGGAAAAAAATCCCAGAGAGGGAGATGACATCACTTCCCTGCCTGTGTTTACACTTACAGGCAGGGGACAGTCTCCCATTCGCCAGAACCGATTACCAGGTCCAGGCCACAAATCATTGGCCTGGGCCTGGAGACTGATCGGCTCTGAAGCGAATCCAAATGCCGCGGGTGCGTCAGGGTGCGTGCTCACCCCTTAGGTGGCCTGACGTACAACTACGACTCCTCGCCAAGGAGAGCCAACCTGCCGCAGTATAACTGCGGTGGTTGGTCTGGAACCGGTTAATGTCTAAACCGCTGGCAACAAAAGTGAGTACACCCCTAAGTGAAAATGTCCAAATTGGGCCCAAAGTGTCAATATTTTGTATGGCCACCATTATTTTCCAGCACTGCCTTAACCCTCTTGGGCGTGGAGTTCACCAGAGCTTCACAGATTGCCACTGGAGTCCTCTTCCACTTCTTCATGACGACATCACAGAGCTGGTGGATGTTAGAGACCTTACACTCCTCCACCTTCCATTTGAGGATGCCCCACAGATACTCAATAGGATTTAGGTCTGGAGACATGCTTGGCCAGACCATCACGTTTACCCTCAGCTTCTTTAGCAAGGCATTGGTCATCTTGGAGGTGTGTTTAAGGTCGTTATCATGTTGGAATACTGCCTTGAGGCCCAGTCTCCGAAGGTGAGGGGTCATGCTCTGCTTCAGTATGTCACAGTATATGTTGGCATTCATGGTTCCCTCAATGAACTGTAGCTTCCCAGTGATGGCAGCACTCATGCAGCTCAAGACCATGACATTCCCACCACCATGCTTGACTGTAGGCAAGACACACTTGTCTTTGTACTCTTCACCTGGTTGCCACCATACATGCTTGACACCATCTGAACCAACGAATCACATGACACCGGGGAGGGAAAATTGCTAATTGGGCCCAATTTCAGTGTACTCACTTTTATTGCCAGTGGTTTAGATATTAATGGCTGTGTGTTGAGTTATTTTGAGGATACAGCAAATTTACACTGTTATACAATCTGTACACTACTTTACATTGTAGCAAAGTGTAATTTCTTCAGTGTTGTCACATGAAAAGATATAATACAATATTTACAAAAATGTGAGGGGTGTACTAACTTTTGTGAGATACTGTATGTAGCTGAGAATATGTTTCCTAGCAATTCGAGGTGGGATGTCCTTCCCCAAAAGGAGGAAGGAGAGTTTAATGAGTGGTTTCAATATTTTAATAAATCTGGTGTGGGTTTTCTGCAGTTTTTAGTGACTAAGAAAAAACACAAGCTATCCAAGCTGCATAAAGACATCAATACTATTAAAGATGAGCTTGCACCTTTCAAAGAGGACCCTGAATACATAGAGAGGTCAAACTCTCTTAAGAAGGCACTCTTGAAAGACAAACCAGACCAAAAGGCAAAAAGTGAAAGAAGTATAGTTGTGATCTTGACGATTATAAAACCAATACCGTTTTCAAGTGGCAAATGAAAGGAGTAGCATGGAAGCTGAAGGTAAAATAGCATTGATCTCACCAGCTCATCTGGAAGTCACCGCCAACATGGATAAATCAAGGATAAGAATGGAGTTCTGAGGGCCCCTCCTCAGTATTCTACGAAAAGAAAGGGGGCGTTTGGTACTTTAAATGAGGTGAGTAGAGGATTAGTAGATATCAAAAACCTGTTTTTATTGGTGAAACAAGGAACATGGCAAAATGACATGATACATGCAGCAATGAATAAAATTGTCAATCACATTACAGACCATATATAGAAACAAACATTAGTAGCAACCAGCCAACCACTGTGGTATGGAACGAATCCTGGATGTAGTAAAAACACTTAAAATTACATGGTAGATGGAGAACTTAAGATAATGTATTGAGTAGGGGCGTCTGCAAAATAAGTGCATCCAAACTAGCCCGACGCATTTCATGGATAATACCACCCTTCAGGGGCAGGTGCACGCAAACCTTTAAAAAACAAAACATTAGTAGACCAGTATGATCCAATGTTGTACCCGTCAATGGAGAGGATATGTACAAAAAGAAAAGGAGAGAGTTACTCATTCCTATGAGTACTTACATCGTAATAAGTCTGGAAAATGAGGGACGAGGAGTCGGAGGCTGTCCAAATTGTCTGTACCTATCAGGAACCATGAATTAGACCGAGACAGAAGTATAGTTAAATCACACTTGTTTAATAATAATAATAAGGTAAACAAAGTAAACAAAACAAGCCAGAGTTCAGTAACCGGCTCTGGTAGTCAGCCTAGCAAATGTCAGAGAGCCAGAGATAAACATAGTAGTACAGCAAGCAGGATCAGGAGCCAGAAGGAATGTCAGCCGAGCAAGTCTTCAACAGGAACGCAGGAGAAAGTCACTGTGATGTTGACAGAGGCAAAGGCAGAGATCAAGTGAGCTGGACGGCTTTAAGTAGGCAGGACAGACCAGCAGAATCAACAATGGCTGGGTAACTGTGGAGAGAGATGTGAGAGCTAGCAATTAGCTGACAGCTGAGCGGCCATTTCAGAGAAGGAAGGGCTGGGCCCAGCCCTGACAGTACCCCCTCCTCAACGACCTCTCTCCCTTGGAGGGCCACCGGGCTTGAGGGGAAAATGTCTATGGAAATCACAGAGGAGGACAGGGGCATGTACGTCCAAGGATGAGACCCAAGAGCGTTCCTCCGGACCGTACCCCTTTCAATGCACCAGGTACTGTATGCGCCCACAGAAGCTACGGGAGTCAACAATGGATTGTACTTCATACTCCTCATGGTTTTCAACCTGTATAGGGTGAGGACGTGGCACCGAGGAGGTAAAGTGGTTGCAGACGAAAGGTTTCAATAAGGAGACATGAAACACATTTGAGATGCGCATACGGGGAGGAAGGTCCAAGGCGTAAGCCAATGGGTTAATCCTGCGAAGGATATGGAAAGGCCCAATAAACCGAGGTACGAACTTCAAAGAAGGAACATGAAGTCGGAGGTTGAGAGACGACAGCCAGACTGTGTCCCCAACCTGGTAGGAAGGCGCAGGCAGGCGTCTGCGGTCAGCATGGAGTCTGTACCTATCGTTAGCATGTTGCAAAGCCTCCTGAACTTGTGCCCAAGTGGAACGAAGACCACGGAGATGCTCCTCTAATGCAGGAATACTCTGCGGAACAAACGAGTCAGGCAACATGGAAGGTTGGAAACCATAATTCGCCATAAACGGGGACAATCGGGAAGCAGAATTCAAGGCACTGTTGTGAACAAACTCTGCCCATGGTAATAGGTCTGACCAGTTGTTATGATGGTCAGAAATATAGCAACGTAGGAATTGTTCCAAGGACTGCTTGGCTCGTTCTGCGGCCCCATTAGACTGCGGGTAATACGCAGAGGAGAAAGCAAGCTGAATTCCCAACTGTGCACAAAAGGCTCGCCAGAACCGGGAGACAAATTGACTACCCCTGTCCGAGACAATCACCATGGGTAGCCCGTGTAAGCGAAAGATCTCCCTAGCAAAAATGGAAGCCAGTTCCTTAGAAGTGGGCAACTTCTTAAGTGGAATACAATGACACATCTTTGAGAACCGGTCAACCACCATAAGGATAATAGTGTTGACTAGGGATGAGCCGAACACCCCCCAGTTTGGTTCGCACCAGAACCTGCGAACGGACCGAAAATTCGCACGAACGTTAGAACCCCATTGACGTCTATGGGACTCGAACGTTTGAAATCAAAAGTGCTCATTTTAAAGGCTAATTTGCAAGGTATTGTCCTAAAAAGGGTTTGGGGACCCGGGTCCTACCCCAGGGGACATGTATCAATGCAAAAAAAACTTTTAAAAACGGCCGTTTTTTCGGGAGCAGTGCTTTTAATATGCTTAAAGTAAAAAAAAAAAGTGAAATATTCCTTTAAATATCATACCAGGGGTGTATCTATAGTATGCCTGTAAAGTGGCGCGTGTTTCCCGTGTTTAGAACAGTCCCTGCACAAAATGTCATTTTTAAAGGATAAAATCTCATTTAAAACTGCTTGCAGGTTTAATGTAATGTCGGGTCCTGGCAATATGGATGAAAATCAGTGAGACAAACAGCATGGGTACCCCCCAGGTCTTGTATGGATATTAAGGGGAACCCCGCACCCAAATTAAAATAAGGAAAGGTGTGGGGCAACCAGGCCCTATATACTCTGAACAGCAGTATACAGGCGGGGCAAACAAGACAGGGACTGTAGGTTTGTTGTTAAGTAGAATCTGTTTGTAATTTTGAACGGGTACATTTTTAACGTGTTTAGCTCCAGCCAAAAAATCTTTTTTAAGCTTTTTGGAAAACATAGGGAAGGGTTATCACCCCTGTGACATTTGTTTCGCTGTCTTTCCTCCTCTTCAGAAGATTTCACCTCACTTTTTGTCCCAATGACAAATGTTTTTTGAAAATTTGGGTTTTTTTGTGGAACAAGGATTGGAAAGCATCAGTGGAAAGGAGAAACGTTTTTCCCATATTAACTCTTACAGGAGAGAATTTCCCTTCCTAGGGGTAGATTTCATCTCACTTCCTGTTGTCTCCTTCCGTTTGCAAGTAGGAGTCGTTTGTAAGTTAGATGTTTGAAAGTAGGAGCCTGCCCTATATACTCAGCAGAAATTTGGGCCTTAGGTGTTGTTGTGGCCACAACACTGTAAGCCCTCACAGGGCCCTGCTGTGAAAAATTGGGCCTTTGGTGGTGGTGCTGGTGCCACAACACTGTAAGTCCTCACTCACTCTTGGTGGGTGCAGAAATGGGCCCTGCTTTGAAATATTAGATCAAGAATTGTAATTACATGCCCCTGTTGAACAGGGGCAGAAAAATTGTGCCTTTGGTGGTGGTGGTGGTGCTGGTGCCACAACACTGTAAGTTCTCACTCGCTCTTGGTGGGTGCAGAAATGGGCCCTGCTGTGAAATATTAGATCAAGAATTGTAATTACATGCCCCTGTTGAACAAGGGCAGAAAAAATGGGCCTTTGGTGGTGGTGCTGGTGCCACAACACTGTAAGTCCTCACTCGCTCTTGGTGGGTGCAGAAATGGGCCCTGCTGTGAAATATTAGATCAAGAATTGTAATTACATGCCCCTGTTGAACAAGGGCAGAAAAATTGGGCCTTTGGTGGTGGTGGTGGTGGTGCTGGTGCCACAACACTGTAAGTCCTCACTCGCTCTTGGTGGGTGCAGAAATGGGCCCTGCTGTGAAGTATTAGATCAAGAATTGTAATTACATGCCCCTGTTGAACAAGGGCAGAAAAATTGGGCCTTTGGTGGTAGTGGTGCTGGTGCCACAACACTGTAAGTCCTCACACGCTCTTGGTGGGTGTAGAAATGGGCCCTGCTGTGAAATATTAGATCAAGAATTGTAATTACATGCCCCTGTTGAACAGGGGCTGAAAAATTAGGCCTTAGGCACTGGTGCTGGTGCCACAACACTGCAACCCCTCACAGACACTCTAGTTGGAATGCAGGAACGAGCCCTGCTGCAAAGTATTGCATCAAAAATTGTAATTACACGCACCTGTTAAACAAGGGCTGAAAAATTGGGCCTTAGGCACTGGTGCTGGTGCCACAACACTGCAACCCCTCACAGATACTCTAGTTGTAACGCAGAAACGAGCCCTGCTGCAAAGTATTGCATCAAAAATTGTAATTACACGCCCCTGTTAAACATTGAGCCGAGGGAAGAGGCCGCTGCTTTGCCAGACAAAGTACCCTGAGCATGGGTGAGAGAGGATGAGGAGGATGAGGACGGCTTGGTCATCCACTCGACCAAGTCTTCCGCATGTTGCGGCTCAACATGGCCAGCTGCCGAAAAAAAGGCCAAGCGTGTCCCATGGCCACGTGCTGATGAGGATGCACCGTCTCCATGACCAGCACTAGACACAGAGCCTGCTTGCCCTCTCTTATTGGCTTGTGACTGTCTGCCTTTCCTTCTTGGCCGTCCAGACATACTAATGGCCTGTAGCTGCACTAAGCTGGGATATATATATATACAGTATATATGTACTGATACTGCAGCTAGCAAAATCAACTGCCTGCCTGTAGTATGAGAACACCACCAACCTTCTACAGGTAGCTTTAGCTGAACACTGTGCAGAGCTCGCAAAAAACTAACTTGTAGATTTTTTAGCTGCCTGCAGTAGTGATAGGATCAGGAAAACACCACCAACCTTCTACAGGTAGCTTTAGGTGAACACTGTGCAGAGCTCGCAAAAAATAACTCGTAGGTTTAGCTGAACACTGTGAGGTGGACGCACCACCCTAACTTGTAGTTTTAGCTGAACACTGTGAGCAGGACGCACAGCACTAACTTGTAGTTTTAGCTGAACACTGTGAGCAGGACGCACTGCACTAACTTTAAATAGTCTAGCTGCCTGACTGTGGTACTAATAGGATCAAAAGAACACCAGCAATTTTCTTCAGGTAGCTTTAAATACTTTAAATCTAGCTGAACACTATGAGCAGGACGCACAGCACTAACTTGTAGTTTTAGCTGAACACTGTGAGCAGGCTGTGGAAACACTGGTAAAAGCAATCGCGTCGTCTGAGTCAGCGTGGAGCATGAATCCCGGAAATGACGGGACAACAACCATCATGGACCGCAAACAGGAAATATGTCATCAAAATGGTATGCGTTTCGGAACTACTGATTGGTTCCTTCTACAAGCCAATGACCTGCTGGTTATCCTGAGACCTTCTACTGCTGCATATCGTTATCCCTGGAAAGCTGTGATACACTGGGACCTCCTGATGCCGGATCACCTGCTTCATACATCCATGTTATGCCTCTTCTTATCCTTGATTCTGTAAGTGTTTTTAATCTTTTTTGGGGATATTAAAAGTTTTCTGCACTTAGAGGTGCCTTTTTTTTCTTTTATTTGTTTTCTATTAGAGATTGCTTCCCTCTTTGAGTGCAGCCCTAAGTGTTTGAAGACCACTTCATCCATCCAATAAAGACACTAACTGCCTGGTCCTGACAATCTGAGCGCCCTTGACATTAGTTTTTTATCTGAAAAAAAAAAACAAGAAAGTTGTACACTCCTCAGATGTCTTGGAGTTAAGTGAAGCAGAAAAAGTCAGGGACTGAAATATGCCCCTCTTCACAAATTAGATACATTTTAGACATTTATGAGCATGCAAAAATACATTAGGAAGCTTAATGTAAAAAGGTACTGTGCCTCTAATCCAATGAGAATTACTAAACAGAAATACTAAACAGTATTCATGTAATATTAAGCACTGAAACCTGGCTAATGCCTCCCTGTTTTATCCACCTACTAATCTTTTGCTCACAGTCTTTAAGGACCTGGTTTTGAACGACTCTGATTCCTTAAAGATCAAGAATGTTCTATTTCAGGCTGTTATTGATAGGGAGTTAAAGAGATTTGTAAATAAAAGGATATCATAGTATGCCTTGGAGATAAACAAGGGGGGAGTGTTTGGAAAAGGCTTATTATATTGTAGAGATGCAGCGCATCCTGTTAGTTATTCCTCTGGATGGGGATCCCATCTTTAAATTAAAAAAAGATTTAAAACAGTTGGTTGAACATGGCTGTATTTGGGGGATCCTTTACAAGACGGATATGGTTTATTTGGTTACTAGAGCTCCGGGGGTACCTATAGTTTATTACCTTCCCCAAAGTACACAAAAATCATGACCATCCACCAGAGCTTCCAATCATCAGCGGTATTGATCCTGTCACCATAAGAGCAGGCAAGTAGATTTTTTATCTTTTACAACCTCTGGCTGTAGATTTTTGTACCAAACATAGCTATTTTTAGTTCGGGGGCCAATTTTATCTACAAAAGAAGGGCATGGCCATGAGGGCCCAATTTGCCCCCAACTTGACCAATTTGTTTATGGCCAAATGTGAGGAGGATGTCGTCTTCCATAACCATAGGCCAAAGTTGCGGCTGTGGATGAGGTACAGCAATGACATCCTCTTCCTATGGGATAGGGAGCCTACTTCTTTGGATTGTTTTATGAAGCAATTAAATAACAATGACCAGGGCATCTCTATAGGGTTATCAAGCTAGTCAAAAAGCGGTGCATTTTTTGAGAAGGTTCCATAAGGACTACAACGCTTTTTTAAAGAGACACTTTAGAAAGAATGTATTCCGCTGGGAAGTTGTCACCATTCCTCTTTGCTGGCTTCCGTTCCAAAAAGCCAGTTTTTATGCATACAATGAAATTGTATTTGTAATGATGATTATCTCCAAAAGGCACATATTCTTAAGGCGAGATTTCTAGAGAAGGGCTATGCTGAAGGTCAAAGGTTACTATCAGGAGTCTTTATTGATCACTCGAGAAACATCTAGTCCAAAGTTAGAGAAGTTCAATTATTCACTTGTTATCTAACACAATATGATTAAGAAAATTATGTGAAAACACTGGCCCATATTGAAGAACAATTGAATGTTAGACCCCCTGCTGACGGAGTCCGGAACAATCGGTGGTGATCTTCAAGGGAGTGCCCAATTTGAGGGATAAGATTGCTCCCAATGTTATACATCCTCAGGTTAGACCCGCCTTTTTCCAAAACATTGAAGGTTGCTATTTATATAAGAAATGCACTGTTTGTCAAATTTATTCTTATAAGGGATATAAGGGTACTACTTTTCATTCTGTCCAGATGTCTAAAAGGTACAGCATCAAGAACTTTTTCTACTGTGGTTGCAAGAATGTAGTATACATTTTGCAGTGCCCATGTGGTCTCCAATATGTGGGGAGGACCCCATGGCTCTACATGTTTGGCTCAATGAACATGTGGGTAACATACAAGGAGGCTACGAATGCCGTTGTGTATCTAAGCACTTTGCACAGTGTCATAATAAAGATCCCCTGGTACCCTTTTTTTATAGGCAGGGAGAGGCATAACACACATTGGAGAGGGGGTTTGGCTAAGAGGGAAATATTCTGATTGGAAACTAGGTGCATTCATGAGCTTAAGACATATATCCCCTATGTGCACAACGTGGAATAGGACAGAACTGTTTTATTAATACAGTTGATGTCTCCATACATTTTCTAGGTATACTTTATATTTCTCAGCTTCATTTTAATTGTGTGTCTTTTTAGTACAGATATCTTGATGTGGTTGAGTTTTTAAATGGATAATTAATACAAGTCCCCTTTTTAGTTCTCAGTTTATTAAAATATTTGTGGCATATAATTTCTAGCATGCTGTGCATTTTTTTTCCAAATTTTTTACCGATTTGTTTAACCTCTTTTGTCTATTTACTGACACTTCTTTTTATTTGTTCTAATGTCCTTAAAGGACCATCTTGGTTTCACTCAGGGGACAATGTATGTTTAACCACTTAAGGACCAAGCCTATTTCTGATATTTGTTGTTTACAAGGTAAAATCAGTATTTTTTTGCTAGAAAATTACTTATAAACCCCCAAGAATTATATATATATATATATATATATATATATATATATATATATATATATATATATGTTTCTAGCATAGAGACCCTAGAGAATAAAATGGAGATTGTTGCAATACTTTATGTCACACCGTATTTGCCTAGCGGTCTTACAAATGCAATTGTTTTGGAACAAATATACTTTTTTGAATTAATAAATAAGAAAACTGATCATCTTGTTTTTATTTGTTTGCTTGATAGTTTTTTCAATAAAAAGATTGAAAGTAAAAAATAAGCAAACAGTAATGTTTTTTGTATAATGTGAAAGATTATGTTACGCAGAGTAAATTGATACCTAACATGTCATGCTTTGAAATTACGCAAACTCGTGGAATGGCGACAAACTACGGTACTTAAAAATCTCCATAGGCGATGCTTTAAAAATCTTTACAGGTTACAAGTTTAGAGTTACAGAGAAGTTCTAGTGCTAGAATTATTGCTCTCGCTCTAACATTCACAGCGATACCTCACATGTATGGTTTGAAAACATTTACATATGTGGGTGCAACTTGCTTATGCATTTGCTTTTGCATGCGAGCTCGGAGGGATGGGGCGCTGTGTTTTAGGGAGGTGTTTTTAACTGTGGGGGGAGTGGACTGACTGGGAGTACAGAGAGATGCTGTTCCTGATCACTAGGAACAGACAATCTCACTGACCTGTTTGCACTGGCAGATCCCCGTTCTGCCTCTCTGAGGAGCGATCGCAGGTGGCCGGTGGACATCACGGCCGCCAGACCGGTGCATCAGCTCCCACGCTGTATGGCAGGCGCTTGCGCGTGCCCACAGTGACTCGTGCACAAAATGACATACAGGTACGCCATTTTATGCAAAAGCTCTGCCCTACCGCAGTATATATGGAGGACCGCAGTATATATTCAATGGGCGGTCCTTAAGTGGTTAGTGCAAAGTTAAGGTCAAAAAGACCTCAGATCTCACATTTACACATAAAAGCAAAAAAAAATAATTTTTTTATTTTGCTCTTACACAAAAAAATTGGCTCTTTAAGGCCAGAGGGTGGAAGTGACATTTGAAGTCGCTCTGGTCCTCCAAGGGCATATAATCGAGTGGGGGCCATCTTGCCCTCACTCGACTTTCTACCCATTACTCCAGGGGATCGGATCGTTTCCCCCTTTACCGACGGCTCTGGTAATCGGGGAAATGACTGGAAAGCAGCGGGAGGGATTGGTCCGCCAGTGGGACCACTTTTATTGGACGCCGGATCGCCCACTGTTTACAAAAATACTAGCTGCTGCCATAAACCCTGTATTTAACGTCAAACTAATGGTTTATATTTACAGTTAGGCGGTCTGGAAAACAAACCTATGAAACATATGAAAATGGATTTGATATGTTTCTTACTCAGTCCGGGTTGTCTGTTTTACTATGCTTTTTGTTTTTACGTGTCATAAGTGTAATATTGTAATTAGAGGTGGACCCACCTTGGTCATTCTCCTTTTTTTCTTCTTTTGGCTTTGGTGTAAGTGAATTTTTTCAAATACTGTAGCCGCAGACATTTAACATAAGGGCACTTACCTGTCCAGGAATCCAGCGCTGCCCTCACCCAAGCCAATTCTTCACTTGGCTTCAGATCCAGGTGCCAGCATCTTAACTAAGGGAAACCGGTAGTGAAGCCTTGTGGCTCCACAGCCAGCTTCCCACTGTGCATGCGCGTGCTTTGTGAATGCTTTGTGAATGGTCCAGTCTTCTGGGACCTGTGATGTGTCCCAGAATGCTGTGGGGGCAAAAGGTGGGGCCGAACTGTTAAATACAGGTATCTGGTCCCCACCTCCAAAAAGTGCCAATTGTTAAAGGGGGGCGCAAATAAGCTGAACTTCCCCTTTTGGGTGATGTTCCACTTTAATTGATTATCGCCACTCTTAGCAGGGTTCACAATAGAAATTGCTATGTATTCATATGGCAATGAGAGGGAGCACTAAGCAGGCTTCCTCTGTTGCACAGCCTGTCAAGGTGAGTCTGGCTCTCTCTGGGGCTGTATATTAGCTGTGAAAGTGGCATGCGTCCTTTGTCCTGATAATGTCACATATGATGCCATCTTGGTTACTGGCCACACAGACCCTATCTTAGTTACTGGCCGATACTAAGGATTGTATGAAGCAGAATTCTTATTTGGTATACAGAGCACTCTTTTATTCATAATACAGCGTGATTATTTTAAATCCTTTTTAAATAAAAGTGGCTATATTTTTTTACACTATTGGCGGTGTTTGTTTCTGTTTTTTGTCCATTTACTTGGCATGCTGTGTCTGGAAAGTGGAGGAGATCTCATTTGGAGTGCTGGGCGGATTGTTTGGCTTGACCTAGTTGAATACCTTCTTCATCTATTAAGTGCAATTTACCACTCATAACCCGTGGGTCAACATGCTCTGGTAAGCTGTAGAATTTTTTATGTGGGTGTACAGCACTGGCTGCTATTTTCCTGGTTGAAGTCGAACTTTCTTTTTTTCATTCCACGCAAATATTATCTGGGAAAATTTCTTTTTTTCTTGTAAAATCAGATTACACCCTTCACCTGGAGTGCATAATCTTTAATAGAGGAATGAATGCTCTTTCAAACCATTGTCTAATGTTTGTAGATAGTCTAAGGTTTGGTCCATGCTTACACAGCAAACAGGACAAATCCTAAAGCAACACGATTAAAAAAGCTGTAGATTCAAATAAACAAGTAAATACTGTACTTACCTTTTCTACTACCTCCACAGAATGCTGTCACATTAAGTAGAAATCTTCATCTAAACTCCACAGGGAAACCAACACTTCCAGAAGTACTGAACTCCTGGGTGTCCTGCAGGTTTCACTGGTTCTGTCTGCTGACCTCTACTTTTTTTTTTTTATGAGAATTTATTGGTAATTTTTGCATACAAATATGAAAGAAATCAGTACAGATATCTAATGCAAACATAGAAAATAATAATAAAGTTGTATACAGATTATAGATCAATGAAGGAATATTGAGTATGAGTGAAGGAGGGAGGGAAGGGGGGAAGTCAAGCAAGATGATCTAATATTAAAGTCGATCGATGGCTCAGCCAGGGCAGGCTGAGCGTGATAAACGTTAAAATTGTACATATGTATCTATTCTAGTATATTTATATACTAAACTGGTGGATAGGAGGCGATCATGGAGGGAAGTAGCGTTGTCCTTTGGTACTCCCAGGCAAGTAGGTAAACAATTAGGGTAGGAATGCTGAAAGAGAGATGAGGAGTAGAGAATGATGAGGCGGCTGTGTTGTTTGGAGATATCAGAGCCGGGTTGTGGTCTTGTGTGGAAACAAGGTGGTTTTGGGGGGGGGGGGTGGGTACATGGTTGACTGGGTGAGATTCCCCCGAGGAGGTGGCCCACCGAGCTCGGTAAGATTTTTGCGATGTAGAGGTTCCATTTTTGGTGAAAGCGGGCTGTTGTTTGGTGGTTGTTTAGTATCAGGTCCAGCTTTTCTTTATGCATCAAATTCAACATATCAGATTTGATGTCATTGATGGTGGGGGTGGAGGATGAGGTCAATTATTTGAGAATGGCCCTTCTGGCAGTCATATAACATGTGGTTAGCCAAGGATTGTTATGTTGGATGATGTTGGTTTGCAATTTTAGCTGGTCAGAGGAAGGAGTATTTAAAGAGTAATGCCCCATACACACGGTTGGATTTTCCGATGGAAAATGTCCGATCGGAGCGTGTTGTCGGAAATTCTGACCGTGTGTGGGCTCCATCAGACATTTTCCATCGGATTTTCCGACACACAAAGTTTGAGAGCAGGCTATAAAATTTTCCGACAACAAAATCTGATGGCGTCAATTCCGACCGTGTGTGGCCTGTTCCGACGCACATGGTGCCACGCATGCTCAGAAGAGATTCCGAGATGGAACAGCTCGGTCTGGTAAACTTAGCGTTCGCAATGGATACAGCACTTTCGTCACAGCGCACTCTCTTCTTCTTTATAATGTGAGAAGAATGAAGTAGTTTTGCTGCTCATATTCACACAGACTTCTCACAAACTTATTTCTTTATTATTTATCGGGATTCCCTCAATATATTTTGATTTGTCACATCAGACAACATTTTTTTGGTGTTGTATTTTGTTTTGTTTTTTGTTTTAAGGCAGAATTTTTTTTTGCTTTGTATTTTTTTCAAGGCTGATCTTTGTTTTCTTGTATTTTTAGTTTTACTCCAGAATATTTTTGTGTGTGTTTTGTGTGTCAAGTTACCACAACACCATTGATATGTTGTTATATTTAATCTGTAGGAGATTGTTTGGTGTTGTTGTCTCTTGTTAAATTCACATTGTACTTTAGAAATGTACCTGAATCGTCACCAACAAACTGTCCTTTTTGAATGAAAACACACATAGGAGAGTATAATAGAAAAAAAAAATTCATTTATTAAGGGCTCACAGCTAAACAAAGAGGGAGGCAATGCTGGAGAAACAGCAGAAATGGGTGAAGCCTTGGACCCCCAGGGCACACATCAACTATTTTCAAGCAAAATTGGTGGCCTGAGGAGTCCTTATCTAAAAGGGAGTGCAGTCTGGTCCAGAAGTCCCAGAGATCCGGAAAGCAGCAGATGAGATCTGTGTCCCCAGGCTGTGGTCATACAAGAGACTGCATCTTTTGCCAGACCAGACTGAACCCAGGGCCATCACTCTCTGGTCTTCCTTCCATGCTTCCTTCCACGCTGTGGCTCTGGTGGTGGAGTTGTGGCAGCAGGAGGAGGAGGAGGGGCCAACTCACTCAGGTGGGTATTGGGTGTTAGTTCCCCACTCACCCCCTTACTTAGGACTTTATACAGAAGGTCCTCACATATTTTGAGTTGAACCTCCTGCATGCCCTGCAGTTTTGTGGCAGCCATGCAGGCAAAGGCCTCTTCAGGAGTGGGTAAGGCTAGAAGGGACGCAGAAGCCTCCTGGATTAGCCTGAGTGCAGAATCCTGCATCTGAGTCGCCTTCCTCGCTCTTTTGTATGGAAGGCGGAGGGGAGGAACCTGCGATTCGGTCAGGCTTTGACTTGTCCCAGGCTTCTCCTGGCTGACACTTAGCCCCGCCTCCTCCTGGCTGCAACTTAGCCCCGCCTCCTCCTGGCTGCCACATTCCACAGCCTTCTCCTGGCTGAGGTCTTCCTGTGTATGAAAAAGGGACATTGTTTTAGTATTTGTTTCATCAATCACACACAATTTTCACCTCCTGACTGTTGCAAATTGAATGTTAACAAATATAACAGACTATCCTTCTGAGACCAGCATTTTTCATTCTTGTCCCAATTTTGGGTGCCCACTACTGTCTATTGATATGTAAAACACTTTTTGCAATCAGCAATTAGTGATCAATAATAACATCTAGTAAACATCATTTCTTTATTGACCAGAAATCTGTAGAGGAATGCTATACCTGACTCCAGCTGGGCTCCTCCACTTCTTCCTGGCTGGAAGGCCCAGGTTGGACATCGGAAGCCTCAGCTGGGGTGGAAGGAAGAGTGGAGAGGGATTCCCTGACTTCAGTGTGGTCTGACAGAAATCGCAGTCTCTC
Organism: Lithobates clamitans; assembly: GCA_037952925.1. Classification (NCBI taxonomy): domain Eukaryota; kingdom Metazoa; phylum Chordata; class Amphibia; order Anura; family Ranidae; genus Lithobates; species Lithobates clamitans. The sequence goes on along the minus strand of JBBGZY010000270.1, from coordinate 3,864,689 downwards.
ATAGTACCACAGCCTGGGGACATAAACGTCATCTGCTGCAGCTCCGGACCTCTGGGAATCTGTGACCTTCTTGCGCTCCCTAAGACAAGTGCTCCTCAGGCCACCAATTTTGGTTTTTAAATAAGGGATGGTTGCTGTGGGGACCACCGGCTTCACCAACTCCAGCAGTTTCTCCAGCGCTGCCTGCCTCTTTTGTTTATTGTTGTAATGGGGATGTCTCACCTGCCACAGACAGGGCAGCTCCCTGTACTTGTCTATGAACAGGGGGAGGAAATTGTGGTCTTTGAAGCCATCCATTTTCTCTGAAAGACACAACACAAGACAAACCCTAAGGTCAGGCCAAACTCTCCTAATCTTGTTACAATATAGGCTTCAATCTCGAAGCAGTATAGGTTTAGATCTTACCTTCGTTATCACAATCGGCACCTCCGATGCTCCTTCCTCCGCTCACAGATCGTACATAATACGCACGCTTGTTACGCTTTATACACACTGCGCATGCGTGTAACTCCGCCCGCCCCTGACGTTCTTTCTAGTCTATTCCCCGCCCCTTTTCGTTCTGCGCAGTGGGGGAAGAGCACATGGCGGAGACACAACAGGTGCGTGCTAATTACAGCAACGAGGAGGAGGAAAGCCCGGATCCGGAGATGTCCCGATCCAGAAGGAGACGATTTAAGGCCTCAAATATGTCCTTTGGGGAGATGTTGGAGATGGTCGACATCCTGAAGATGGCCGACTATGAGGGGAAGTATGGACCTTACCCCAACCCCAATGTCAGAAAGGCCAAGATCATGGCGAAAGTGGTCAAAAGTCTGCACCGGAATTTCGGGGTACGTCGATCGAAAGATCAGCTCAGGAAACGGTGGTCGGATCTCAGATTACGAGAACATAAGCAGTACAGAAAGATCCGGAGGGTGCTGCAAAAAAGTAAGTAGTTGTGCTGTGTTCCTATTCTTTTTGGCTTTATTACGTTCGTGCTGCACCATGTGCTTTTGTGCTTTTCTTAAAAGTGTACATTTTAAAATGGCAACTTTCATGTTCATGGGCACATTATTTGTTCGTATCAAACATTTTTCTTTCGGCCTATAAAACACCATTGATTTGGCCATATGCATTTGGCCACATTTTTGATGCCCTACTTGTATGAAACTAATTTGTTTCTGTAGATGGCTTTGTTACTAGAATGCCAACTAGATTCTGTGTAAGGAGAGGACACTGAGCAGCTGTTTTCACATCTGGACACTGGAGCACTAGTGTGGGACACCAGAACACAATTTTTATTAGGGGGGCCACACAGGTGCTCCAGTGTATACTATAGGGGGTCTCCATCTGTGAAGCTTGTACCAAACAGGTAAAGTATTGAAGCTTGACAAACGACACTGAAAATTCTATATCTTGGAACTCTGCCAAAACAGACAATTGTACCCCACTTCCAAGCAATGTTTCCTATTTATAGTTCTGCCATCAAATATCTGTGTGCTCTAAGTATACCATTTTTTTTTACATAGGGGAGAAAACACTCGGAGGACACCCCTCATCCCATCCAACCAACCCCCCCCCCCCTGGAAGAAGGTGAAATCCATCCAACACAAGAAGAGCAGGAGGAAGACGTGGTGGAACTAGTCACCACAACAGGTGAGTGTCTGCGACCACACGCTCAGGTAAGAGATGGATGCCTGCATATTTTTTATACCTGTTTTTGTTTGGTTTCTCTCTTTTTAGGTGATCGTGATGTTGTGGATCCAGATCCTTTCACCTCGGAAAGTGCACAGATCCTGATCGGGGAGATCATGGGGTGTAATTTAGCATTGGAAAACCTCAATAAAAACATCAATGATGTTATTCAAAAAAATAAGAACATCATTGATGTTTTGGGTAGAGTTTAAAACCCCTCCAAATCCCTTTCTTTTTTTGTGTGCTATAATGTTCTAAATGTTTTAGGGATTTTTAGAAAAGCCAAATTGGGAGGATGCACACAGTGTGCCAACATGTGCTATCTGCCATCACGGGAGATCAATGGACGCGTTTTGGTGGTGCAACCCCTTCCTCAATAATAAAGTAGCTGAGAGGAAGGGGTTTCTCCCCCAAAACATGTCCCTTGATCCCCCCGTGATGGCAGGTCGCACATGTTGACATTCGGAAATTTGTGTGCATCTTCCAAATTTGGCTTTTCCTGGGGTGACTTCACCCCATCTGAATGCAATATCAAACACAGTTCCTAAATACTCATGTCTGATATTGCCTTCAAGTTCTACCAAATGTGAACTTTGTAAGTTCAAAGATTTGTGTCTTTCTTGTTGGTTTTACACATGCCTGTTTTATCTTAAATGGACATTTCTATTTGTGATAATGCCACCCCAAAAATTGTTATACAACAAACATGTTGGTTTGTTTTAAAAACCTTTTCTAAATGCACATGTGATTGTGCAGGTATTCAAAAGATTGTTAATCAAGAATGTGTTGATTATTGTCTTAACGCTACAACACTTTTGTGGTAATGTAATTGCTGTTTTCTGTGACAATGGGGGTTATTTCCTAAGGGCAAATCCTCTTTGCACTACCAGTGCAGTTTTAGTGCAGTTTCAGGTGCACTTGTAGTGCAAAGTGTCTTTGCCTTTAGTAAATAACACCCAGCAGTGCTTTGTAAGGTTACACAATCATGCCATTTTCTGGACTCACCACATTTCGGTCAGGGTCAGCTAAAACAAACACAAGCAGTAAATGTCACCAAAGATTTGCAAATTTTTTTTTATTGGATCAAGGTTTCACAAATTGTCTGGCATATTGATGGCCCCCCTACCCGCAAAGAACTCAATGTATCTTAACCGGACATCACAGACACTCAGGGAGGGCAAGCCAGGACGGCCACTTTCAAGCGCCGTCAGGGTTTTTTCATTTAAAATTCCGGCCTCAGGCCCAACTGAGCCAGCATAGTTGGCAGAATGTTGCCGTAAAATGTTATGTAGAACACAGCACGCCAGGATTATATGATTCAGTTTATACTCCGCCATATGGATGGGTGTAAGAAATAGGCGGAACCGGCTGGCCATGATTCCAAATGTGTTCTCCACCACTCTTCTGGCTCTGGCCAGCTGGTAATTAAAAACCCTCCTTTCCAGGGTGAGGGTCCTCATTGGGAATGGCCGCATAAGATGGTCCCCCAGCGCAAATGCTTCATCCGCAACGAAGACGAATGGGAGTCCTTCCCCATTCTCTTCTGGAGGTGGCAAGTCCAAGCTGCCATTCTGGAGACGCCTGTAAAATTCCGTCTGGGCGATGACTCCACCATCGGACATCCAGCCATTCTTCCCCACGTCCACATACAGGAACTCGTAATTAGCCGACACCACCGCCAACATCACAATACTATTGAACCCCTTGTAATTATAATAGTACGACCCCGAGTTGGGGGGTGGGACAATGTGGACGTGTTTCCCATCAATTGCCCCTCCGTAGTTAGGAAAGTCCCACCGTTGGGCAAAGTGGGAGGCCACAGTCTGCCATTCCTGTGGCGTGGAAGGAAACTGTTGAGGAAAACAAAAATAAATAAGGATTTTTGCACATAAACATGGAAATCAGATTAGACACAAACATTCTTGGCCAACATCCAGATAACATTTATTAAGGGGAATTTTACAACACCAAAGTATAAGGTACACCTATCATATCCCCCCCCCTCTCATGGGCCATTTCTAACATTATAGGGGGTGGGGGAATCTTGGACAGGTAACCCTCTCCACTTCATTGAGAGATGAATGGCTCAATAATGGGTATTACTTGGAACAGCCCCTCTTTAGTTACACTATTGGCAGACCACTGGACAGGTAAGAAGTGTCATAATACAAAGATATAAATACACACTGTACACATTTGAGCACATTTGGACATTCTGCTATTACCTATCAAGATAATAATATAATACAAAAACTTTAAACAGTACCATTTGAAAGTATACAGGCAGGCCCTTGCACTACATGCTTTGGGGAATTTATCCATAAATCTGACCACAAAAGAGGTGGGTATAGTGTGTATGGGTTTGGCAAAGTCAGCAGATAGATGATTGAGGATAGATAGAAAATAGGGATCAGCTGACTTAGCAGTTGGGGGGAGGGAGGGTTAATAAAGATGATTTGGGGACACTACAAAAAAAAGCCTCTGGCACTCTGCCTGAATTTAAAGCACAAATCACATTTCTAAACATTTTAGGGGTTGTTTGGGGTAAAGCACTACTATGGAGCTGATAAAATACATTGTTAAGTGGCTACATGAGGTGAATATAGGGCCAGGAGAGCATGCTGGGGAAGTAAGTGAAGGCAAATATGTATGAAGGACTAAAAAAAACCCCATAAAATTCCAGCATGCATGAGGACAAAGGGGACATTCACAGCATATTACAATCATGGTAATTAGGGAATGAGGAAAGAAATACAATATATTAGCAAACATTCAATACAATAAAATGTGATATTAAAGGATAAAAATCTTACCTTCATATACTCCTTCTGCAGGACCTGGATGATGGCAGAACAGGTCCCTGGGATAATGATCCCCAGAGCCTGGGGGGAGATGCCGTCGAGAACTTCAAGTCCTGCAGGCTTCTCCCTGTAGCCAAGTACTGCAGGGTGGCGACGAGCCTCTGCTCCGGAGTGATGGCTTGCCTCATGCAGGTATCCTGCCTGCTGATATAGGGGGTCAGCGAAGCCAACAAACGGTGAAATATGGGGTCCGTCATCCTGAGAAAGTTCCTGAAATCATCAGGATTATTCTCACGGATCTCACAGAGAAAAGGCATATGACAGAACTGGTCACGCTGAAGCAACCAATTCTTGGTCCATGAACTCCTCCACACCCTGTTCATGGACTGGACTTGTGTCAAGGTCAACACCAAGCCCCCGCACAGCACGAACTCTATGAGGAGTACGTATACGCAACATGGCTAGAAAACGGTCGGCTGCTCAGAACGAAGTAACAGAACGCACTGAAGAACAGCAAGGCCTGTGAAGAGCTACCTGAAAAACAGCAACGAACGAACAAGAACACAATGACTAATCCAAGTCACGCGTAGCTTGCTTGCACACACTGAAGAGCAGATACAAACCCACAACCACAAACTGAACCGCAGAAAACGATCTGAAAGCCACGAGTCTGAAAAAGCGTGAATCGTCTCTCACCAAACTTTTACTAACACAAGATTAGCAAAAGAAGCCCAAAGGGTGCCGCGCTTGGTTCTGAAATGGCCTTTTCTAGTCTTGTCGTACGTGGTTGATGTCACAGTGTTCTTGGCGATCCGAAATTCTGACAACTTTGTGCGACCGTGTGTATGCAAAACAAGTTTGAGCCAACATCCGTCGGAAAAAATCCTAGGATTTTGTTGTCGGAATGTCCGATCAATGTCCGACCGTGTGTACGGGGCATTAGGAATATATATCCTTGCAATGTTGAGTTCCAGTGACTGTGGCGGCCAAAGATTCTACTTGATCCCAGAATCATGAGATTGAGGGACATGACCAAAGTCTGTGTAATAGAGAAGGTCTGTATTCGTTGCACAGGGGGCAGTGTTGCTGGTCTGGAGATAGTGGTTGCTTTAAATGGGGTATATATGCCTGGTGCATTATCTTGTATTGCTGTTCGCATCAGAATTCGTTTGTTACTAATGCACAGGTGGTGTTGTAGCCATTGATAATATGGTGTAGTGCTTCTGGAGATTGTAAGTCCTTGTTCCACAAAGTTGTTGAGGTATGTTGTAGCGGTTTTGCAAATAGGGAGGTTTATATAGGTTGGAGATTTTATGGCATTGAAGGTCGACGAAAGAGTCTATGAAAGAGTTCTTGAATCTCAATTCTCTGGGTGGGCATGTTTTACAGACAAAACTAATTGATTGCTGGGTGTATAGGAGGTGATAAGGGGGTAAGTCATACCTTTGGGCTATCTGTGGAAACGTCAAAGAGTTGAGAAAATTTGGATAAGCTTTTCGAAGTCCATGATGTATAGGCTGCGTATTGCTGCACCTGTGGGAACAGGGGGTACCTAAGCATGGGAAGATGTAAGCAGAGTTGAGGGGAGACTCGCAACTTTATTCTGAGTTCTCTCCAGGCTAGCACTGTGTCCCTTATCAAGAGATTGTGTTTTCGTTGTTAGAATACCTGGATGAATGTGTTATCATAGAGGTGTATGTTTGGCATTTTGACACCTCCTTCGCGTTTCGGAAGGTAGAGTTTTTGAAAGGCATTTCCGGGGTCTGTGGCCTTGCCATATAAATGTACTTATAGCTTTTTGAAGTTTTTGGCTGTCTCTATGTTTCAAGAAAAGAGGAATGGTCTGTAGGGGGTAAAGAAGGGAGGAAGGGAGCTTGCCAATTTTAATTCCCAGGTAGGTGATGTGATTTTTAGCTACTGAGAAAATAGAGTTTGTTGCCCAGGAGGGATCCCGGGCCTGGAATAGGGGAAAAATTTTGCTCTTGGAGAAATTAATTCTCAGTCCCGAGCATGCTCTAAAATGCGTGAAAATGGATGTGTGTCATGTCCTCCCCTGGGTTTGTTGTAAAAATCAGTATGTCGTCCGCAAAAAGGGCGGTCCTGAGTTCCTGGGAGCCAATCTTAACTCCGTGCAATTTTGAATGTGATAGTAGGTGACGGGAGAGAGGTTTGAGTGCGAGGTTAAAAAGCAGGGGTGAGAGGGGGCACCCCTGATGCATTCCTATGTGGAGTTGGATGTTGTTGGAGATAATGCCTGCTGCAATATCATTAGCTGAAGGGGCTGAATACATTGTGGTGATAGCTGAAGGAAGGGGCCTGCGAATCCCAACTTTGAGAGAACCATTTTCAGCCACTGAAAGCTGACATTGTCGAAAGCTTTTTCGGCATCGAGGGTGATTATGGCAGTCTCAGTGGCTGGGTTGGTTCATAAAAATTCAAGGACTGTGAGGACTTTTCTGATATTGGAGGTGGCGGAGCACCCTTGGGTGCTTGTGAGGGGTGAATGAGCATGGGCATAATTGAGGCAAATCTATTTGCCATTATTTTGGAAAGTAGTTTTGTGTCCAGGTTTAGTAGGGAGATTGGACAATGTGACCCTGGAGCTGTGGGGCCCTTGTCTTTTTTGGGCATCAGTTTTATGTGGGCTTGGAAGCCTGTAAGGAAATAAGGGGCCCCGTTGAGTATGTTTTGGAAAACTAATACTAGGGTAGGTGAAATAGCGTCCAATGAAAGTTTGTAGAATTCAGACGTATACCTGTCAGGGCCTGGAACTTTTCCCTTTGATAAGGTTTTGATCGCTGAAGTGATTTCTTATACCAAGATATTGACGTTAAGGTGGGCAAGGTGGGTTGCATCTATAGTGGGGAGAGGGATTTGCTCTAGAAAGTAGCGTGCTACGGATTAGTCAATGGGATCAGGGCTGTAAAGGGAAGCGTAAAACCTTTCTAATAGTGCATTGATGTCTTTGGGTGAGATGGCTAGATTGCCTTTACTGTCATTTAGGGAGGTTATGCGGGTGGAAGTTTGTGGGCCTTTGCACAATTGTTCAAGCAATTTCCCTGCCTTTTTGCCATACTTGTGGTATTGCAAGTCATGGATAGATTGGTGTTATTTTTCCTGCATCTCCGCCCACACATCAAACCGGCTTTTGGCGGTTTGCCAGTTCTCCCTATTTTTTGGGGGAGTTTTGTTGGACCAGTAAGGTTTGGGCTATGCATAAAGCATTACTCGCTTCAGTGTATTCCCGAGTGATTCTTTTTTTGTGGGCAGAGGAATAGGAAATAATTTTGCCTCAAAGCACTGCCTTCCCTGCTTTCCAAAGTAGATTGGGATTAACATTCTGTTTGGAATAAGTATTCAGTCCACATTTCTGTGATAATCTGTTGGAGCGTCTGATCATGAGCTAGATATGACAGAAAGCGCCAGATCTTGTCCGAGTTCCAGACGGTGAAGCCTGCCAGCTCTACCGATGTTGGGGCATGGTCAGAGATAGCTATATCATGTATTTGGGGGTTCTTAGCATAATTCTGAAGCGTGGCATTGGCAAAGGTGTAATTGATTCTGGACAGGGTGTTGTGTGGGTGGGAGAAAAAGGTAAATTCCCTTCGATCTAGGTGGTTTAGTCTCCATAAGTCGGTTAAATTAAGGCTTTCCGCGAAGCGCGATAGTAGAGAATTGGGGGGAGTCAGCCCTGGGGGGGTGGTAATTTGATTTATCTTCAGAGGAGTTTATAGTTTGATTAGAGTCTCCGGCTACTAGGAGGAGATGTATAAAAGGGGCAAGGAGGGATGTAAGGTCCTGGAAAAAGGCTTTGGAGGGAGTATTGGGGGCGTATACGTTAGATATTACCCATTCCTGTGTAAGTTTTAAGTCTAGCTAGGAGGGTTCGACCCCCTTTGTTGGTTTGTAAGGAGAGTACCTCACAAGGGATTTGCTTATGGATGAGGAGAAGGACTCCTGCTTGACAGCTGGGGACCCAAGTACCCAAGTACCTGTCCCACCCAGAGCTTGCGCTTACAAGAGAAATCTGCTGTGGTTAGGTGTGTCTCCTGTAATATTGCAATGTCGGCTTTTAGGTAGCGAAGGACTGCCATGCATTTTTGGGGAGAGTGTAGGCTTTTAACATTCCAGGATATCACTTTCATGAAATGAGTTTAATTTATTTTAAAAGGTTAAAAAGACTATTGCGCTCACATTTAGTTGTGTTTATAAGCCGGCACCAAGCTGTTCCAGCCGTGTGTATAAGATGCCGGTCTGTATTCCCCTATGTGTTCCTTAATCAGCGTGCGCTCCGGACCTCGCTTTCGCTTGGTAGGAAGTGACCTCAAAATCTCCCAGCAGCCTCTACACATTTCACAATTAATGATTGCATCATCAAGGAGCTTCCTGATGACGCAAACATACTACACCATGATAGCTATTTATTTCCTATGAGAACTAGCAAAGCAAGAGAGGCTTAACTTGCTGACACATTGCCTGAAGAGGTTGCTGACTGATCCATTGTCTGGAGTGGTTATCCAATCTAATGAACCAAAGGCGCATACTTACCTGTTTCTGGTGAGTTGCCATTCTGTAAGGTGGTGGTGGAACCACAAAAAGGTGGAATTTAGTTGCACAACTAAGAGATGAACCCGTAGGAGCCAATTGATCACTCACTGAGGCTATCCATTTGGGACTTGTTAAACATTTGTTTATTTCACTGAGAGCACTGGAATATTCATTGAAGATATTCATTTGACACTTTTTTTCACAGCAAAAGTTTATATTTATAGACTGTTTGTTTAGATATATGGTTTTTTCCTTTGTCAATGATGCATGGTGTGTGACTTTAAGTATAGCATATAAGTTCACTGGTCACTAAGACATATGGTTCAGGTATAAGGTCAATGTAGGAGCGGTGATACACAAATTATTTTAAGTTGCCGCAGTCCATTTACATAATACTTTTTACTTAAATAGTGCACCCGAGAGTGGAGTGGGCTTTTTTCTGACTGCAGCAGACACATATGATTGGAAAAATATATATATATATATATATATTTTGCGCTGGTACCCTATACACATTTTCACATACCCAGGAGAGCCTGGACTTTTTTCCATATGTGTATCATTTCCACCAGCAAACAGTGTTACCGGGGGTTGAAGCTATCGCTTGCGGCTGTGAGATGGTCTGACCTTGGGGAAGCCCCCAGGGGGAAAAATAAAATGATGAAGACCCGGAGTGCCACCTTATGGGGCCAGTTGTCCTCCCCACGGTAAGGTTGTGTAGGTGTTGGTACCTGAAAGCGAGAAAACATACAAGTTAATAGTCTGCTATGGCGGCGGGTGCTATGAGTTAACTGGGGAGAACAAAGCATGGTGTAAAACTCTCTTGGAACTGGGGTAGCTTTTTTCCTGGCACATTGCGTTAGGGTCAGTGAAGTTTTTTACGTCCTCAGGAATTGGAGCGTCTGATTCTCTTGATAGGATCCTTCCTTGGGCTACGTTGGTCTCTTGGGTCCGTTGTGTGGGAAGGAGTTTCAGCAGTTGAAGTATCCATAGGGATATGAAGGTAGGATTGCACGTAGTGCGCAGCTTCATCTGGGTGTGAGAATAGTTTTGGGTTTCCCGAGGGGTCCGTGAAGTGAAGATTAGCTGGATAAGCTAAAGTGAATTTCACTCCTTTTGGTATAGAGCTTGGCATGGAAGGCCTTCCTTCTGTGTGAAACTTCCTGAGCGTAATCTACGAAGATTAGTAATTTATGGCCATCCAGTTGGAGTGATTTTGAGTTCCGGAAAGATTTAAGAATGTTTACTCTGTCCATATAGTTCAGGTAGCAAACTATTACAGGGCATGGAGTACGCCTAATCGTTCGATGGGGCTCCCAAGCAATGGGCTCTTTCAACTGTGCACAATGAGTTGATTCCCAGAGCATTCGGAATGCGCTTGGTACAGATGTCATGAAGAGAGTCAGCATTAAATGATTCTGTTAGTCCTATTATCCTCAGATTATTCCTTCTGGACCCATTCTCAAGATCATCCAGCTTTTCTAGGATGTATTGCTGTGTGTTTTTTGCTTGCTGGTCAGAGGTATGTGAGTCTAGCATTTCCTCCTCAATGTCTGAAATGCAATGTTCCAGCTCAGAGGCGTTTAGCCTGGTCTCCTAGCTCTTTCCTGAGCTGTGTTATGCCTGCTGCAATTGCCCTGTCCACTGCTGCAGTGATTGTGGGCGAGAGTAATGCAGCCACCGCCTGTGCCAAGCTGGCATATTTCTCCTCTGTTGCAGAGGAGGGTACCTGTCCCATGAGGTCTGGTGTGCTGGGAGGCTGTGTCGCGGCCGCCACATTGCCCACGTGTGTGACTGGCGGGGGAGGGACTGGCTGTGTGTCTGTATCTGAGGCTGCAGGACCATGCAGGAGGTAACGGTCCATGCTCCATGACCTGTGGAGAGAGGCAGTGGTGGCCATGGGATCTGATGGCGGGCGCGAGCGGTGCAGTGCCGAATTTATAAAGAGGTCTTCCCGGAGCCGCCATTCCAAGCGCCTTTACATATAGCGCCAGAACCAGAAGTTTGACCTCTACTTTTTATGAGATGCAGTAATAATGTGGAGGTCATGGGGAAAAACCAGTGTGAGTTGGGGAGGACCCAGAAGACTAACACTCCTGGAAGTGTCAGTTTCCCTGCAAAGACTTCTACTAAACAGAGTAGCGTTCCGGTGGTATAGACAGGCAAACCTTCATTACTTGCATATTTGGCATGTACATGTGTTTTTGCAACTTTTTCCTATGACAGGTTCACTTTAAAATACACCTTATTTGATCTGCAAATTCAGTTTTTACAATATGTCCTAATTCATGAAATTGGAATTTGTCAGGAGTATCACTGCGATCCCAACTGCATGAAAAAGGAACATATTGCAGTTTCCTTTCCCGGATTATTAGATGCTTTTAAAGATGTGACTACAATGTGAATGAAGACTGCATGGTGCTGCTTACACATTTATGCAAAGGGAAATCCTTATTTTTTTTTTCATATCATTACTTCATGTTTCCCTTTGTCTGCAAAACATACTAAAACAAATGTATACAATAGTGAACACAATCAAATTAAATAATCTGTCTGCAGGTGTAGGTTATGTCAAATCATTACCTCTAAATTCACCTTGCAGAGTTTCCACAATCTTGGTACATGTCTATTATGAGTGACCTGCTCATGCAGTCATTTATATCAGGCGGCTGCACAGAATAGTGTAAATCATACCACTTCTGACCAAATATGGTCCGATACTACTGCCTGATGTAAAACACGTCTGTATCTATTGAACTGATACAGCGTCACTTCCTTAGCAACACTGGTTGTTTCCATAGCAACACTAAGAAAAAAGGGAAAAAAAACATATTTTTCTTTTTCACCCTTATGATGCTGAATTGTTGTTATACAAAACGGCATGCGGTACCCTATAATTTACAGATTATCGAACAGATAAAAAAAAATATGTCTCTGCAGTCACATCTCAATTTTGCAGGTTAGGCTCTAAAAAGTCTTGCAGGTTTGGCATTTTGTAATGTATACTACCACATAAATACTTGGCACACTGATAATTCTTGTCATGTTAAGGTGCTGCTGGTGATACTGATTACAGCCTACACCCTGCTAAGAAACATGTTATTGTAAAATAATGTTAGTCATTTATACCCATGTTTTTCTTTTCAGATTCTCAATGCAATGATCTTTATCATTTTTCTTTGTAAACTACATATAAAATTCATATCTGATTTTTTCTTTTTGAACTGTTAAATCGTCTTTTTATCTAGTAAAATGAAATAGTCTTTCTCCGGGTAAATTAAATACATCTATGTAAAATACTATGTAAATTAATTTTAAGGTAAAGAAGTTATTGAATCAATCATCATTATTTTCAAAACATTTTCTATTCTATTCACTAATATTAATAGAAAAGAACAAAGTCAAACCATATATATCCTGAACATGTAATACTCTCAATACCTTTGAGACTTCCCAACCACTTATATTTTTTCACAAAAATTTCAAAGGCTGAAGTAGGGAGGCCTTAAAGAATTTTGATGTGTTTTGTGAAGTAAGTTCACTTCTGCAGGGGAAGTAAAGGTGGAGATATGTATGTATATCATCAAAGTATTCACACTGAATCCCTTAAAATATGTTAATCACCAGTGTGTGTGTGTCTGAAGCTGATCATAGATTAAAATTCAGTTGGTTCATTAGAGACCGGCCAATTTTCGATCTGTGTGTGACTGTCCCTGTTGGACAGAAGTTGAACAAAGCTGGAAAACCTTTATTAATCAGCCACTGCAGTGTACTGTATATTGACAATGGAGAGTCCAGTTGTCAGAATACAAAGTTCCAGCTGGGGATTGGGAAGGGAATATTTCCATATACCTTATTTGTGTGGATAGAGGAAGCGGTTTATTCAGAAGGATGAACCGAGAAAATAGAACCATCTATGGTTAGCTTAAGTATGTCTACAGAATCACCAAAAAGCAGGAAGCAAAGGGGAGCAGTGGAGATGCCCACAATATCGTATGGGAAAGCACCTTCTAAAAGTATCTAAACCTACCTATTGGCCCAAACCTGTCAACTAATTGGGCCACTGTCAACTGGAACGATCGTTATTCTCTCAAATTGATTGTAAAATAACTTTTTATCCATGGTTATATAACTACCACATATGAGGAGTGTATAAAAATCTGTCTGAGATATGGTCCACTAAAGTAATGACCCACCACAAGGAGACCCTGGGTATATTTATCTGCTGCCCCTTCACATGTTCATAAACCATACATACCATATTTTGCTACCATACAACTGGTAATTATGCTGTAATTATGTTGCTTCCCATCAGCTTCCAGTTACAGGAATTGATTGAAAAGGGCCTTCTGACTGGCACAAGAATAGTTTTTATTTACGCTGCAATTTTAATCATTTGGTTGTTCGAAACTAAAAAGTATATGAAACCATGAGTTGCATGGTTGAAATATGATTAGGGGCAATATATTGGGCTAAATTAAACAGGTACAATCAACTAGGACCAAATAATTAGCAAGAAGCAATTATTTTCTTGTGCCACATAACAACGAATGTTTAACAATCGCTATTAATTTACACAAGTGAACAGTGGCGGCTAGTGCTCAAAATATTTGGGGGGCGCAAACAAACTGAAAAATACTGAACCTCCCCCCATCAATTGCAGCCTCACCGTGACCATCAAAAGCAGCCATTGTGCCCATCAAATGCAGCCACTGTGCCCATCAAACACAGCCACTGTGCCCATCATACGCAGCCACTTTTGACCATCATACGCAGCCACTTGTGCCCCATCATACGCAGCTACTTGTGCCCCATCATGCACAGCCACTTGTGCCCATCACACGCAGCCACTTGTGCCCATCATATGCACCCACTTGTGTCCCATCATATGCAGCCACTTGTGCCCCATCATATGCAGCCATTTGTGCCAATCAAATGCAGCCACTTGTGCCCAAATGCAGCCACTTGTGCCCAGTAAATGCAGCCACTTGTGCCAATCAAATGCAGCCACTTGTGCCAATCATATGCAGCCACTTGTGCCCCATCATATACAGCCACTTATGCCCATCATATACAGCCACTTGTGCCCATCATATGCAGCCACATGTGCCCGTCAAATGCAGCCACTTGTGCCTGTCAAATGCAGCCACTTGTGCTCAGTAAATGCAGCCACTAGTGCCAATCAAATGCAGCCACTGTGCCCATCGTACGCAGCCACTTGTGCCCCATCATACGCAGCTACTTGTGCCCCATCATGCACAGCCACTTGTGCCCATCACACGCAGCCACTTGTGCCCATCATATGCACCCACTTGTGTCCCATCATACGCAGCCACTTGTGCCCCATCATATGCAGCCACTTGTGCCAATCAAATGCAGCCACTTGTGCCCAGTAAATGCAGCCACTTGTGCCAATCAAATGCAGCCACTTGTGCCAGTCATATGCAGCCACTTGTGCCCCATTATATACAGCCACTTATGCCCATCATATACAGCCACTTGTGCCCATCATATGCAGCCACATGTGCCCGTCAAATGCAGCCACTTGTACCCAACAAATGCAGCCACTTGTGCCTGTCAAATGCAGCCACTTGTGCTTAGTAAATGCAGCCACTAGTGCCAATCAAATGCAGCCACTGTGCCCATCATACGCAGCCACTTTTGCCCATCATACGCAGCCACTTGTGCCCCATCATACGCAGCCACTTGTGCCCCATCATACACAGCCACTTGTGCCCATCATACGCAGCCACTTGTGCCCATCATATGCAGCCACATGTGTCTCATCATACATAGCGACTTGTGCCCCATCATATGCAGCCACTTTTGCCAATCAAATGCAGCCACTTGTGCCCAGTAAATGCAGTCACTTGTGCCAATCAAATGCAGCCACTTGTGCCAATCATATGCAGCCACTTGTGCCCCATCATATACAGCCACATGTGCCCCACCATATACAGTCACTTGTGCCAATCAAATGCAGTCACTTGTGCCCGTCAAATGTAGCCACTTGTGCCCGTCAAATGCAGCCACTTGTGCCCATCAAATGCAGCCAGGCTGTTACTTCACTAAATCCCCCCCAGTGGCCGGTCCGGTGGCACTTACCGCTCCTCTCCTGGAGTGACAGGACTCTCCTCCGTGGCTCTCTTCCTCGGCAGCTCTTGTTTCTTCCTCGGTGGCTCTCATCTCTTCCTCGGTGGCTCTCATCCTCAGCAGGAAGCCATGGCTCCTGTGTCCGCTCGTCTCTTCTTCTGCCAAAGTGTTAGGCATCAAATAGGATTGCCTAATGCTTTGGCCAATCGGGAGACAGGTCTCACTGGCCTGCCTGCTGATTGGTAGGGAGAAACATTAGTGTGAAAATAGCAAAAATTCATTCGCAATGCCACACAACAGGGTGGGATTGGGACGCAGTGCTCTGCGCTCTGAGCCCATCCGATTTTGAAGCCTATTAGAGCCTCTGGCTCTAATCACGTGCTTCAAAATACACACCCCCTGCCTATCCCCGCCATAGTATTTTATGTGTCCGGCGTCTTGAAAGAGGCCAGGCACATGAATAGGGAGGGCGGCGGAGGTGTCGGGGGGGGGCGGCGCCGCCCATGCGCCCACAATGCACGGGCCGCCACTGCGGAAGTGAACCTTAGTTGCTTTAAACGTATCCATTGATGTGCTGACTGATTAAGACTCGAGTTTTCAACTCAATTCCTGTTCTGCGTGACACCTGTCTAATACACAGGATATGGGAAACAGCAATAAAGTACTGGCAAATGTTCCAACCTTTACATTTTCTATACAAGAGTAGGGCATCAAAAATATTTGCAGATGAAGGGTATCAACACAGTTTTTTTTAAAATTCTTTATTTAGCAAAAGACATGGGTTAACAATCACATTATCACATTATCAGTAACAATGTTATCGGTGAGAATGCAGCTCAGACACAGCTAAAGCCTAGTATACACGGGCCGAATGTCGGGCGACATCGGTTCAATAAAAACTGGCCGACTCAAACCACAATAGCCCAGCAGGGGAGTTGATTGTACTAGCATCAGATTGTTAATACAGCGGCTCTGATCTGAGCTGTGTTGAACGAAAAAAGACTAGTAGTGTGTACTAGGCTTAATGGAACAGAGAAGGGTTAATTTGCACATCATTTAAAGAAACGTTGAGAGGTCAAAGTTCTCTGATATTAGATGGTCAACACAATACAAAAATGTTCGACAACAGTAAAGTGGAGGTATATTTCCAAGTAAACATAACAGCCCTCCTCAGCTAGCTGCCTGCCAGATTCAGAACCCAGTGCCTTCCAAGGAAATAATTTTATTTTGCATGTAATTAAAAAGAAGTAGAGTCCAGAGGGAGGGAAGAAAGGAAAAAGGGGGTGGTGGGGAAGGGAGGAAAAAGAGGTGATAAAAATGAGAGGAGATAAAAATGTGAGAGTGGGTGGGGAGTGCTTGGGGGGAGCCAGGGCTAACTCGCACCCGTCAAATTTTGATGGGGCACAATCCCGCGTGGGGGGGGGGCTATCAGCAATTTATACAGCTGAGGTAAGAGGTGAGGCACAAAAGACAGACATATTCATCCACACGAGTAGGGTTACCTTATTTAGCAATGTGGATTTCAAAAAGTGGTGGATCTTGTATACCAACTAGTTATCAAGAAGTGGACCTAGTAAATGTTGGATGTCTGTCAGGGAAAGACATCTGGAAGATGACACAAAATGTAGAAGGGAAAATTTGCCCACCTCTAAGAGGTGGTCAAGGTGTTTGTTGGTATTGCCAGATATGAACTCCTGATCCCTCAGTACAGGGATCAGGAGAGATAGATGTGGTGAAATGTCTGGAGAGTGAAACATGGAAGAATTTACCTTAGACGTGGCTCCAATAGTTGGGTGCGCCCAGGGGGACGGTAAGCATAACAATGGAGCCAAGAAATACAGGACAGTGGAGCCGGGAAAGTTCTTGTTCAGTAGTTGTGACCCATGTTTTAATCATTCCTTGCGTGCACCAGCTCACTACTCTGGCCAAGTGAAGGACCTTAAAGAATGACAGCATATCAGGTAAGCCTACATCCCATTTTAGTTTAGTAAGAGATAGAAGTGAGATACGGATACAAGGCCATTTTTCACTCCATATGAATCTGAGAAGTAGCACCAACAAATGGGCAAGAAAAGTTAGAGGAATCCAGAACGGGAGGATCTAAATAATTTACTATATCTGTGGTAGAGTTGTAGTCTTGAAAGCATTACAATACCCAAACCAAGTCAAATTTAAAGCCCTCTACCTCTAGAGGTTCAGGCGTTTTTGAACAACAAAGGGTGAAAATTTGCCTCAAAAAGTTGGTCTGGGTTAGGGGTAATCTGAACCCCTAAGTATTTAAGAATATGGGAGGCCCAGGAGAAGGCAAAAGATTGTTTCTACCGGGCAACTCGGTCAACTGTTAAGGAAACATTGAGGGCTTTTAATTTAGAACAATTTATCTGGTAACTGGATAAAGCTCTATATCGCTGAAATAGGAACCTCAAGTTAGCGAGGGTCACCTCTGGGCTGGAGACCAGGAAGAGAAGATCATCTGCATATGCCAGGACCTTATGTTGGCCTGACTTAATATTTGGATCAACCTGGAAAGAGCACCACACAATAACTATTCCAGTCAACACAAAAATTAAAGGCGATAAAGGACAGTCCTGTCTAGTTCGACAATTTGAAGAAGTATAAGCACATCTCATTAAACAGCAGCAATGGAGTTGAGTAGAGGGCCGACACCCTCAAAAGAATGTGATATCCCAGACCTATGTATGGGGTGGCTGATCGCAGAAATTGCCAGTCGACTCGCTTAAAGGCCTTCTCTGCATCAGCGAACACAGGCATGAGTAGAGAGGCCTTTAATCTGGCCACGTGAATAAGGCAAATTACTCTAGAAGTGTTGTCTTGTGTTTAGCATTGGGGGTTAAAACCCTACTTGATCGGGATCAGTCTGTTGGCAAGATTCTTGGAAAATAGTTTAATATTCATGTTAAAGAAGACAATTGGTCTGTAACTACTGCATTGTGAGAGAACTTTTCCTTGTTTGGGGAGCACTGTGATATGTGCCCCGAGAGAGTCTGATGGGAGGGATGACCCATCTCCTTTGGATTTGAAAGTGTAAGGAAAATAGGGTGTGAAGTTATCTCTGAAGGTTTTATAGTACAATGTTGACAGACCATCAGGACCGGATTAGCTGCTGCGATAGCACATCTGAAATAGGGGCTTCAAGGGATTCTCAACTCTCCACAGACAATGTTGGAAGGCTCAAGGCCTGAAGAAATAACTCTATAGCAGATTGTAAAGAATGAAGGGGATACATTATGTAATATGTGATAATAAGATTGAAATTCCTGAGCTATGGAACCTAATGTGATGTGTTTGGCTTTTGATGGGGAAGAGTTGAAGGAGATGTAGGCTTTTTGTTGTGGGCTCCTGAGGGCTCTCCCCAACATACGGCTCAGTTTGTCAAAGTTTGTCATAGAAAGACCTATTTACCTTAACTAGTTTCTGTTTAAAAAGCATGTTGCTGCGGACTCCATGTTTTATTGAGAGATTTGGAGGAGAAATGTCTGTGGTATTGTTTTCTTTGAAGTAAGCTTTTAATTCTCTGGTGACCTCTAACATAGTTTCTTGATCCTGGAGTAGACTGCCATTGAGTCACCACATAGGGACTGATTGCAGCGGGAGGCTGACAGTCATAGTCAGGTGTATGGGGACATGGTCTGAAAAAATTATTGAGTCAACAGTGACTGAGGACACATTAGCAAGATCCTTGTGGCGAACAAAAAAGTGATTAAGTCTAAAGTAAGTTTGATGAAGGACTGAAAAGTAAGTATGTGTAGTCACGATCCGATGGGTGTAGGAATCGCAAGGTATCCACAAAGTGCCGAAAGGGGAGTTCAAGCGCAGGAGACATGCGTTGATCCTCGAGAGACGTCAAGCAGAGGATCAAAGTGAAATTTAAATCACCCCAAGATCATAAGGCCCTCTCCAAATTCAGTGATGACTTGTGAGAGACGACAAATGAAGGCCAAGGGGTCTGGGAAGCATATGTTGGAGCATGTCATCCGAACTTCACCAATCTTTCCCTTGACAAAGTGAAAGCGACCTTGTTCATCAGTGTGTTGGGAAATAAAGGTTCAGGGAATTGAATGGGCAATCAAAATACTGACACCTTTTATTTTGGCCTGCAGGGCCATACAATAGCAGACTGTAGGGTAGGAGCAATTTGCAAGACGTGGAATACAATCTATTTTCCTGAAGGAATACCATCTGACTTCCCATCTAAAGCAGATCCCAAAGCAACCTAGAATGTTTTTTAGGGAGTCTAAGGCCATTGATATTTAACAATATAAGTTTAAGTGAGCCCATAGTATACAAACGTTTTTTTCGATAGGAATCGTGTCCGTCAGAAAGATTGAAACAGCTATTTCTAAGGTCCGTCAGATTTTTCGACAGAAAAGGTTCGATGAAGCCCACACACGATTGGAATGTCCGACGGATTCGTTCAGTCGGACCTTTTCTGACGGAAAGTCCGTTCGTGTGTACATGGCATTAGCGTCTGCCTCCAGGATTATATCCGAGGTTTTAATTGCTGTCTGTGTTCATGTTGGGAAGTTTTTCCATCACTTATTCTATGCTCACAAGGACAGGAAAGCAGGGGAATTTCTCTAGCAGGAACAGAGACATCAATAAAAAAATACTATTTTAAAGTGGGAAAGGATCAAAACCTCTGTCAAATTTGTATTTCTTTCTGTATCCTCATTTGGGAGTCTGCCCAATTCCTGTGGCGTTACTGCAACAGGTAGTGGGAGGAAATCTCCCCGATAGGGATACAAGCAGCTTTAAAACCTGGGAGGTATTTGTAAACCACCCACACTCTTTTCAACACTAAAATAAAATGTTTTGGCTGCATTTTTATTTAAAGTATTCATGTAACCCCAAAAAAGGCAATATACTTACCTTTTAGAGGGCTGCTGAAGGTATTCTACCTTTCTTGTTGGGTCACATTTCTGCAACCCCAGTCTCTGTAGTAACATATGAGCCAGCAACAGGATTCAAAGCTTGCAGTGGGGGACCAGGTACTCTTTGACACCTACAACACAGGTTGCTAGAAAGGTAAGTACTGTATCACAGGGTGCACATTAAGTACATGTGACCCTATGTGACTTTAAGTCGCTGTAGGCCTGTAACTAATTTATTTGACAATGTTATCTTTTTCTTTAAATTTCTTTTAATTGCTACAGACCACAATTAATTACACTAGTGTATATGCTTGTTAGAGTAATGAGATGTACTTGCAAAATGCTTAACAGAAAGTGCTAGGAGTGAATTATTCTCTAATTTTCAAAGCATGAGCGGTGCATTTAGAATTTATACAGCAACAGAGCTAATCAATGCTTGCAAATATAAGCTGTGGTGTGTGGCCTCTGTGCTGATCCAGACGGTTTGCCAAAATTGCTTACTACTACCTAAAATATTATTAATAAAATGCTGCCATCTTGAGGCCTTTAACCTGAACTCCAGGCAAAATACTGAAATAGCTTCATGTAAATTGTCTTAACCTGCCAAAAGATGTGTGATTCTGTTTAGATAACATTTCCCCAACTTTCTGGTTTAAGAGTAAAGTGTCTTAAAATTAAAGTGGAACTAAACTTAAAGTAGATTTTTTTTTCACCATCTGTTCCATTGCGGATATTTCCCTTTACTTCCTCTCCCATAGCCCAAAAGGAAGTGTAAGGAAACCCTTACAAATTAAGGGAATTCCTTCGGGACCCCCAGGTCACCAGAACTAGTGTCCCCAACGGAAGATTCACCCTCTATTTCTTTTCTGGGGACTACCCCAAATTTTGGATTTTCTTTTACTTTCACTGATATAGGTAAACAGGACAAATAGAGAGAGTGAATATCCTTAACAGGGGCAGAGACAGCAATAAAAAATACAGGGGTTCTAATCCCTCTCCACTCTATCTAAAAAAAAAAAAAAAAAGTTTTGCCTTTAGTTATACTTTAACCGCTTCGGGACCAGCCTACTGCGGCAGGTTGGCTCCCCTGCGCAAAACCACGTTACTGTACGTGATCTCGCGGGGTCCAGATGCACAGCGGGGGTGCCGATGCTCGTGGCCGATGGTTGCGATGACCGCCGGCCATGATCGATCGTGACCAGGAGACACAGAACAGGGACGAGTGTGTGTAAACACACACTTCCCTGTTCTGTTCTGACAGGAGTGACAGATAGTGTGTTCCTATTAGCTAGGAACCATGATCTGTCACTTCCTGTAGTTAGTCCCTCCCCCTTCAGTTAGAATCACCTCCCAGGGAACACAGTTAACCCCTTCACCGCCCCTAGTGTTAACCCCTTCACTGCCAGTGACATTTTTACAGTAATCAATGCATTTTTAATCACACTGATCGATGTAATAATGCCAATGGTTCCAAAAATGTGTCAAAATTGTCTGATGTGTCCGCCATAATGTCGCATAATGTCGTAGTCATTATAAAAATCACAGATCGCCACCATTACCAACATTACACCAAAGGACGTCAATTTTGTTTGGGTACAACGTCGCACGACCGCGCAATTGTCAGTTAAAGCAACGCAGTGCCGAATGCTCGTGGCCGATGGTCGCGATGACCGCCGGCCATGAGCGATCGTGACCAGGAGACACAGAACAGGGACGAGTGTGTGCATTTTTAATCACACTGATCGCTGTATTAATGCCAATGGTTCCAAAAATGTGTCAAAATTGTCCGATATGTCCGCCATAATGTCGCATAATGTCGTAGTCATGATAAAAATCGCAGATCAGATCGCCACCATTACCACCATTACGCCAAAGGACGTCAATTTTGTTTGGGTTACAACATCGCACGACCGCGCAATTGTCAGTTAAAGCGATGCAGTGCCGAATCGCAAAAAAGTGCTCTGGTCAGGAAGGGGGTAAATTCTTCCGCGGCTGAAGTTGTTAGGTAGTGAAAAAACGTGCGCAAGCAGCTCTTTATTGCAGAGGAGACGTGCCATGCCTTTTTCAGTAATAACAAACACTTATCTGCCTGCTTGCAGTCTTTTATTGATGTCATTTTTCCAACCACCAATCAAGAGACACTAGTCACATAAAAACTGAATGCCTGCTTCTTTAGGACTATAACTTCTACCATCCTGCCAGTTAGGGTTAGGCCAGCTTAGTGTCCTCAGGAGAATGCATATATTAAAGTGGAACTAAAGTGAGCAGGCAGGCTTTTCTGCAAAAAAACCCCAGCTACCTGCCTGCTCACAGCATTCTCCAGCATGTAAACTGAGCTGTGCATACGCAGTTCAGTTTACATTGCCGACATGGTCCTCTTGTGCTGGGATGACTGACTCTTGCCCATGTGTGAGAGTGACGTCATCCTACACTGACCAATGAAGAGGCCTGAAGACCGGCACTCAAAAGAAGATGCCAGCAAGGAGTGGGGACCAAGGATGGAAAGGTAAGTTTAACTCTCCTTTAAATCCTGGACATCTCCAGTTGGCGCAGGTTTGTATACTGGTGTTCTCTCTGTGATAATCCTGGAGTCATTAGTGTCACAGGACTGCAGTATACAGGTCAGGTCACCTTTAATCTGATAATTCCTTGCTGAGTGTGGGGTCCAGGGCTGAGGCACTTATTCCAACCCTTCCTCTGAATTCTCCATTTTGTATGTGCAATTACCTATGACTGTGCTTAGGATTCAAACCTGCAGCTGTCTCATATTAAATCACTGCTGAAGAGAAAAAGCACTTTTGTATTTCCTAAACAGTATGGGCACTGTTTTTAGACTATTGGGGGACGAAGACAAGCCTCCTTTCTATTGTTTCTATGGACTTTTCCGTTGTGTTTATATGACAGGCAGGCAGTGTTTTCTGCACGCTCATTACGACCGCTTCCTCCGTATGAACCGAAGAAAGGGATCCCCGAGACAGAACATGACTAGCATCCACTTTTCCCATTAAAACCTTTTCCACTTGAGCAGTGATTACCTTGTGGGATTTTGTCATCAGGTCTCTGTGACTCAGATCAGTAAGGCTACGGACCTCCTATTTTGTTCACACGCTTTTTAAGTTGTATCACTTCAATGTATCTGTCTCTACTTTTGATTAAAGAGTTCTGCAAGTGACTGTTTAATGTCCTGTTTTTTCCCTTGTTTCGATTTTTTTTTTTTTGCTTGTCGGGATGGTTCTCCTGTGTTGCTTTGGTGAGCCTGTGACACTGTATGACACCCCTACACTTCTTAATATCTTCAGGCTATTTATCTCAATAGAAAGAAAATAGGAATTTTGTACCCACTCTTTTCTCAGAATCCATTGAGGGACAGAGCTCCCTCCCCTCATTTGCTATCTTATTGGCAAATCTCATAGAGTTTGAAAGGGCACATTCAGTGAACACAAACAAAAATCCACAAATTGAGAACTTTGAAGTGATATTAAACCCAAAACAAAAGATGTAATATATTTCATATTTATTGCCAATCATTAGATGTGACCGAAAAAAAGGAAAAAAAAACTGAGTAAACACCTATGTGGTGTACACCTATATGTAAACACCTATATGTAATACACAAGGTATATAATAAACACCTGAGAGTGATAGGCAAAATATGAAGGAAGCAGCAATTCTCTTATATAACATCAATATAGTTGAATAGATTAGAAACGTTAGAATCGCGCTAAACCTGTGAATGTGTATCAAACATAAATAAATAAATGTGCAAATCATTAGCAGTTCAGTGTAAATAAGTGAAACACAAATAATGATTCATACATGCCATAAACACCCAATATCAATGGTTGTGAATGGGAGAACAAAATACTTAGGGTGATAAAAATGTGGATAAAACTTAAATGTAAGTAAAAATAAAATTAAAAATAAAAATAAAAAGTCTCAGTGAGTGGCTAAAAGGAGCAACATCCACCTGTGCACAATTTGGGAGTCAAGTTCGTCCAAAAAAAAGGTAACTCTTCATCTGCTGTGTGATACAAACATGTGATCCACCACCGCTATAGAAGAAATCACTTCTTACCAAACTACCATGATCCCTCGCTACAGAGGATCATGATGAGCATATAATAGCTGTGACTCTGGAATACACCCAACGTGCTGACTTGATTTTGGATCCTCAGATCACCTCATTGGTAAACAAGCCCATAGGATGCACACAGCATGTAAAGAAACATAGGAGCTCCGATAGTGTAAAACCTTCAGAATTATTAAAAATTTAATAGACAAAAACACACTTACAAAGGTAGAATCATAAGGATAGACTTAAGTCCGATGTGTCAGCCATGCACAATCGGACAAACTCGTCCTACTGGAAACACAAGCAGTGACTCGGGGTGACGTCAGCGCGCCATCCTGCTCCACCCTATGCGTTTCGTAACAGAATTATGTCATCCAGGGGCACGGGCAGCGCGCTGCGTCACCTCCCTAAATACCATAACAGCCTAACCAAGCCTCGTTCTGAGCCGCAGTCCATCAACAGATTTCCGCATTATATAATGTAAACCGCGGGGCCCGACAAAATACATTACCGAGATCCAGATCAGGCAACATATCTCCATGGCTTAATGAATTAAAAAAGACTAAATTGAAAGTTTGAAAACAAAAAATAAAAAATAAAACAAGCCCACCAATGATATCGAAGTACCCACATGTAACTCGGGCATCAACGGTCCGGGCTCATAGGCCCCTAACGCGTCAGCTAATCTTATTTGTGCTGCGCGCTTGAGTTAAGAGGACCACATACAATTTACCATCCAAAAGTTAGTAATAAACAGCTTACTAGTTTTTCATTTGCCCACTAGGTGTCAGTCTTCTCAGTTGTTGAGCGTGTCACCAGTGTGGACATTAGACATACTTCCGTTTCTCAATTTGAATAGATATCATCGCACCAGCGATTTTTATTTTATTTTTACTTTTGCTTTTTTCTATGTGCCCGGACCGTTGATGCCCGAGTTACATGTGTCTACTTCGATATCATTGTTGGCCTTGTTTTATTTTTTGTTTTTAAACTTTCAATTTAGTCTTTTTTAATTCATTAAGCCATGGAGATAGGTTGCCTGATCCGGATCTCGGTAATGTATTTTGTCGGGCCTCGCAGTTTACATTATATAATGCGGAAGTCTGTTGATGGACTGCGGCTCAGAACGAGGCTTGGTTAGGCTGTTATGGTATTTAGGGAGGTGACGCAGCGCGCCGCCCGTGCCCCTGGATGATGTAATTCTGTTACAAAACGCGTAGGGCGGAGCAGGACGCGCTGACTTCAACCCGAGTCACTGCTTGTGTTTCCAGTAGGACGGGTTTGTCCAATTGTGCACGGCCGACACATCGGACTTAAGGCTATCCTTATGATTCTACCTTTGTAAGTGTGTTTTTGTCT
The DNA here is from genome assembly GCA_037952925.1 of Lithobates clamitans. Taxonomy (NCBI): domain Eukaryota; kingdom Metazoa; phylum Chordata; class Amphibia; order Anura; family Ranidae; genus Lithobates; species Lithobates clamitans. The sequence continues at coordinate 3,839,250 of JBBGZY010000270.1, read as the reverse complement.
ATTAATTTTTTAATAAATCTGAAGGTTTTACACTATCAAAGCTCCTATGTTTCTTTACATGCTGTGTGCATCCTATGGGCCCGTTTACCAATGAGGTGATCTGAGGATCCAACAGCAAGTCAGCACGTTTGGTGTATTCCAGAGTCGCAGCCATTATATGCTCATCATGATCCTCTGTAGCGGGGAATCATGGTAGTTTGGTAAGAAGTGATTTCTTCGATAGCGGTGGTGGATCACATGTTTGTATCACACAGCAGATGAAGAGTTACCTTTTTTTGGACGAACTTGACTCCCAATTTGTGCACAGGTGGATGTTTCTCCTTTTAGCCACTCACTGAGACTGTTTATTTTTTTTTTTAATTTTATTTTTACTTACATTTAAGTTTTATCCACATTTTTATCACCCTAAGTATTTTGTTCTCCCATTCACAACCATTGATATTGGGTGTTTATGGGATGTATGAATCATTATTTGTGTTTCACTTATTTACACTAAACTGCTAATGATTTGCACATGTATTTATTCATTTATTTATTTATGGTTGATACACATTCACAGGTTCATTAGATGTGACTGCATCAGTTTTAATTTCTTTGGCTTTTTCCCTCTGTTTTCACCTAGTGATCTGGCCTGTAAGACTCTTCCTGTATTAGTGATACACAGCTCTGGAGAAATGAGAAGAGGAGGCACAGCAGACAGCTAGTGTTAACTGTAGTAGCTTTTTTAGAACCATTTCAGCTCACACTTTATACAGCACCAGTTTTTTTTTCTTTTTGAGATAAAGGTTTTGCATGAATAAACAGTGTTTGTCTTGGCCATGTGAACATTCTGCTGGAGAGCTTGTGCTGTGAAAAACAGACTTGCTGCCTGGATTACCAGATGAAAATAGAAGAAAGCCTAAAATGCAGCCATCACATCTATGAATTGGTAAGCTGCAATATAATAAAAGTTTGCTGTTGGGTTTAATACCGCTTTAATACATACCGCATTTAAGTCAATGGGACATGAACCTTAAAAATAGGGATGAGCCGAACACCCCTCGGTTCGGTTCGCAGCAGAACATGCAAAAAATTTGTGCCAACACATTAAAGTCTATGGGACACGAACGTAAAAAATCAAAAGTGCTCAATTTAAAGGCTTATATGCAAGTTATTGTCATAAAAATGTATGGGGACCCGAGTCCTGAACCAGGGGACATGCATCAATGCAAAAAATAAAGTTTTAAAAACTGCTGTTTTTTCAGGAGCAGCAATTTAATAATGCTTAAAGTGAAACAAAAAATGAAATATCCCTTTAAATATCGTGCCTGGGGGGGTGTCCTTAATATGCCTGTAAAGTACTGCATCTTTCCCTTGCTCATAACAGTACCACAGCAAAATTACATTTCTAAAGGAAAAAATGTAATTCAAAACCGCTCGTGGCTGTAATGTATTGTCGGATCCCGGCAATATAGATAAAAATCATTGATAAAAACCACATGGGCCCCCCCAGTCCATTACCAGGCCCAAAATATTTTTAAAAATGGCATGGGGGTCTCCCCAAAATTCATACCAGGCCCTTCAGGTCTGGTATGGATATTAAGGGGAACCCCGCACCAAAATTTAAAAAAAATGGCATGGGGTCCCCCCAAAATCCATATCAGACCCTTAACTGAGCACGCAACCTGGCAGGCCACAGGAAAAGGGGGGCAATGAGATAGCACCCCCCCTTCTGAACTGTACCAGGCCACAGGAAAAGGGGGGCGATGAGATAGCACCCCCCCCTTCTGAACCGTACCAGCCCACATGCCCTCAACATGGGGAGGGTGCTTTGGGGTCCCCATAGGGACAACCCTTGCACGGTGGTGGTGGGGGTCTGCGGGCAGGGGGCTTATCAGAATCTGGAAGCCCCCTTTAACAAGGGGGTCCCCAGATCCCGCCCCCCTATGTGAATGGGTATGGGGTATATTGTACCCCTACTCATTCACCAAAAAAAGTGTCAAAAAAGTAAAAATGACAGAACTTGTTTTTGACAAGTCCCTTATTTAAAAAAAAAGTGTCCCGCAATGTAAATCCATCTCTAATCACAGCGCCGATGGACTGGAAAAAAAAATAATAATGGAAAAACACCACCTCCATGGAAGGCGTCCCGCCGACTGCAGCCTTTTCGTGATGACAGCTATTATATAGCTGAGGGTGGGGCCACAAAGTGATGTAACCGGGTGACCCCACCCCTTCTTGGCCCCACCCTCAGCTATATAACAGCTGCCATCGTGAAAAGGCTGCAGTTGGCAGTTTTTTTTTTTTTCTCTGAACCGTCGGACGCCGTGATTGAAGATGGATGGACATCGCTGGACACTTTTTTATTTAATAAAGGAATTATTCAAAATGGTCTGTCATTTTTACTTTATTTTGTGAATGAATAGGGGTACAATGTACCCAATACCCATTCACATGGGGGGTGGGATCTGGGGGCCCCATTATTAATAGGCCCCCCGCCCGCAGACCTTCACAACCACCAGGCATGGGTTGTGGGGAAGAGGCCCTTGTCTCCATCAACATGGGGACAATGTGTTTTGGGGGGGACCCCAAAGCACCCTCCCCATGTTGAGGTCATGTGGCCTGGTACGGTCCAAGAGGGGGGGGGGGCGCTCTCTCGTCCTCATCCCTACTTAAAAATCAATCAATCAATTATTTGATTCCCTGTGGATTTTGTAAGTTTTCCCACTTAAAAATGATAGATCCTTCATTTTTTGTATCATAGGTGTATTGTAAATGAGACAATATATCAACCAAAAATCCAGAAAAAAAACAAATGCTTTTAAATTGAGTCACAGTTCAGTGAGCAAAATAAGTATTTGCTCCCCAAGCAAAACGTGACTTAGTACTTGGTGGAGAAACCCTTGTTGGCAAGCACAGAGGTAAGACATTTCCTGTAGTTAGTGACCAGGTTTGCACACATTTCAGGAAGGATTTTGGTCCAGTATTTTTTACAGATCTTCTCTAAATCGGTTTCTCGGCTGTCGCTTGGCAACTCGAAGTTTCAGCTCCCTCCATAAATTTTCTATAGGATTAAGGTCTCAAGACTGGCTAGGCCACTCCATGACCTAATGTGCTTCTTCCTAAACCACTCCTTTGTTGCCTTGGCTTTGTTTTGGGTCATTGTCATGATGAAAGACTCATCTATGACCCATCTTCAGTGTTCTGGCTTAGGGAAGAAAGTTCTAATCCAAGATTTTACAATACATGGCCCTGTCCATTGGCCCCTCAATTCGGCCTGTACCTTTAGCAGAGAAATAGCCCCAAAGCATAATGTTTCCACCTCCATGCTTGACTGTAGGGATGGTGTTCTTAGGGTCATAGTCAGCATTTTTCTTCCTCCAAGGGCTGGGCTGTGCAGGGGTCAAGAGCAGCTGGCTTTGGTTCTTAGTTGTACGCTGAGAGGCGGAGTCAGCTGCTGATTAGGAATTATTATTATTATTGTCAGAATCCTTCCAGATCTTGGAGTGACTCTATGACATCAGCCAACAGTGAGCTTTAGACCACTTTTAGCTGATTCTGGGTCATGAGAGAGCGCAAGCGCACTCTGTGACCCAGAAGGGAAGCCAAAATCTTTGGCCATTCTTCTTCTCTTTTAAAATCATTTCTCAAGTAATTTTCACATTTTACAAGTTTGCTGGTACCCATTTTTATTGCATCAAATGTAGAGATTTGTAGATCCGTCAATTGATTCTGTGTAGATTACCTTCTTCAATAACTCTAACTGCTCAACAGCTATAGAAATAAGAGATCAGTCACGTACAAAGTTTTTTAATAAACCACCCAACTTACAGATTTGCATTGTGACAGCAGTAAACCAGATCCACTTCGTAGCACTTGAAAGTAGATCCTGCATATGTAATGAACAAAAATGGCTGCACCCATGTACATATATCATTACAAACAACACACAGAAACAATGTTTTTCAAAAAAGGTACACACATTCATACAAGTATTCACATTAAGCCCTTCTTATTTACATGTATATCTAAAAAGTCCCTGGAAACTATACATTCATTTTAGAATGGACCTATCATTAAAATTCAAACATTTGTTCAAAAGTGCTTCTTTCTACTCATGAATAAAAACTACCATTGCCAAGATTTTGTAAAAAAGTGAAGTCAGCAGACCACATAATCTCAATATATAACAAGAAAATAGGACTGATCCCACGTACATATAAAGCTGCAAACAATTTTATGCTGCTATACGGCTCTAAGTACAAAAGTGTAAAAAGAGCAACTTTTTTTATATTTAATATAAGCCTTTCGTTAGAAAGTCTTATGCCCCGTACACACGGTCGGATTTTCCGACGGAAAATGTGTGATAGGACCTTGTTGTCGGAAATTCCGACCGTGTGTAGGCTCCAACACACATTTTCCATCGGATTTTCCAACACAAAAAGTTTGAGAGCAGGATATAAAATTTTCCGACAACAAAATCCGTTGTCGGAATTTCCAATCGTGTGTACACAAATCCGACGCACAAAGTGCCACGCATGCTCAGAGTAAATTAAGGGATGAAAGCTATTGGCTACTAGTCTCGACGTACGTCACTGCGTTCAGAATGATCGGATTTTCTGACAACTTTGTGTGACCGTGCGTATGCAAGACAAGTTTGAGCCAACATCCGTCGGAAAAAATCCTAGGATTTTGTTGTCGGAATGTCCGATCAATGTCCGACCATGTGTACGGGGCATTAGTGTGGTGGCCGCTACTGATAGTTGCAGCACTAATTTTGAATCCCCTAAAAGGTAGCTCTGTGCTATTTTCACCCAAACATTGCAGGCCATGTTCACCTTGGATCAGTGTTGGGATTTTACTGGCCACCTTTGTTTTTAAAACTAGCTTTAACTCCCTAGCTCAGTGGTTATCAACTTACAAAATATAGGGGGCCTCAACTTCTGCCTCTGACGTCACTAAATTTCAGCACATAGGGTTAATTATATGGAAAACAACTAATTTCTGTCAGAGACAACAGAAATAGTAGAGATATTCAGGGGTTATTTACGAAAGGCAAATCCACTTTGCACTGCAAGTGCACTTGAAAGTTCAGTGAAAGTGCAGTCGCTCTGAATCTGAGGGGAAGATCTGAAATGAGTGGAAGCTCTGCTGATTTTATCATCCAATCATGTGCAAGCTAAAATGCTGTTTTTTATTTTCCTTGCATGTCCCCCTCGGATCTACAGCGACTGCACTTCCAAGTGCACTTCCAGTGCACTTTCAATTGCACTTGCAGTGCAAAGTGGATTTGCCTTTCGTAAATAACCCCCATTATGTCATAAACGGGAAAACAGGAGACATTTTCCAATGGGACGCCATCAGGGGATGGGCTGAAATGCGTGTGGGGCAGAGTCGCGCATACTGATATTGCACACTGCTGTCTAGGAAGGCAGCTGTGTTTCTGTAAGTGAATTAGGATTTTATGTTCTGTTTTATGCACATTGCTTAGACAATAAAAGTTTTTAAATACTGCACTAGGAGAGCCCTCTTCTATTCCCTCATGTTTGCTATGATACCAAGTGTCATTTAGTCAGCAAGACAAGGGTTCAATTGAAGGGCTGCTGTGCTGGTGCCACTGAGGTCCAGATTACAGGGATATTGAATTGAAGCAGGATCCATCCATCACGGTGATAACAACACACACGTAATTACCTCTACTTGTGAGGTAGAGGATCTGGTAATAATAAATTAATAATTACCTCTGGGTGCTTCACTTCTGTAATATGCACACTCATTGCTTAGGTGTCATGGTGTACAATCCCTTTTCAACTTTGTGGAGGGCATGTTACAATTTATGTACTTTATCTTGTTTCGTTTTAGATATGGATGCTACATTGTTTGCACTATGGTTCTATTTCTATGTATTATTTGACTTTTTATGGTATATTTGATTACATTGATTGTATTTATTAGTAGTAGGATTAATTCACTATTGGCACATGATTCAATTTGATTCTTTACCTTGGTGCTGCATCTTCTTTATATCTGTTGAGAATTAACATACATTTGTTCTTTCAAGCAGCCATTAGCGCAGACTGATGTATTTGACGTTTTTTTAAAAAACATTTCGGTTTTTATTATATACCTTATTTTAGACCCAGGGACATTATCCCTGGGTCCCGGTAGCTCTCTATCTAATGCAGGCAGATTAAGGCTGGCAGTGAAAGTAATTTTAGTACAGGGGAGGAGCTTGTACAGCTGTGCAAGGCTAAGGGTTCAGCTTTAATTGCGTTGCCATTAAAAGTCATTGAATATGTATATTTTTTTAAATACAGCTAAAGTAAATACCTAAATCGATATTTACAGTATATTAGCTTTATGTAAATCATTGTACAGCAATTCTCTACCACTTTAGTACTAACATGTTTGTAGGTGGGTGCAGTACAGAGTTTGCCTCAACAACAAGCTACTGTTTCTAGAATGATGGAGGTCAGGAGCACCTGAAATCCTTCCTTCTTCACAGTACTGCAGTGCAAACCGTACATTGTGGGGACATCCTGCACATAGGCAATTCTCCTAAACCTTAAATTGCATGCCACTATTTGCAGTCATAAGATTTACTGCACCCAACAGCAAACATTCAGGGGCTAACATTTCAGCAAATCATGACACTATTTCATAAGGCATGAGTAGAATGGTCAGAAGTTGAGAGCAGTACAGCAAGTACAGCAAGTAGTGATGAGAAAGATCTTTGTCATCAGAATGTTAACTTCTGACTTTGTAATCTTCTGAATTATTCTTCCTATAAGTAGAGTCCCACTTTTTCTAAATTGGCAAATATCCAGGGTAATGTTTGACCTAGATAGTACACACAAATCTTTTTTTTATACAATCTAGGATATAGAATCTGTCCACAAATTAAGTTTACTGGTAACGCTATCGGTCTCAGGTCGCCATATATCAGAAGCATTTTTATACACTTCAAATGTAGATAGATAGAAGGACAGCAATGAAACAAGAACAATTATCACTGTTGTGTACAGTATACTAATTTTGTTAGAAGCTTCTTAGTCTTGTTTGAAAATTGTCCTAAAGAAAAAAGACGAGGGCTGAAAAATGTTACTGTAACCTTCTAAAATATTAATACGTTACCCACAGTTATAAACAGCCAAAATCACCTACCTAAAATGTTCAAAGACCTGTTCCTGCAACCAGTCATACACAAAACCATAGGAATAACAGCAAACAAAAGCACAAATGTAAACTAATAACACCAAAACACTAAACTTTGCTACAAAAAAACACACATATATAATATAAATATATAAATATATATATATATATATATATATATATATATATATATATATAAATAAATAAATGTATTTATTATATATGTATTTTTTTTTTGCCTGTAGATGTCACTGTTGCTCACACAGAGTGGATCTATCTTAAGGACGGAGCCTCTTTCTGAAATTTGGTGTTTCCAAGTTAAAAACAGATTTTTTTTTGCAAGAAAATTACTTAGAACCCCCAAACAATATATATATATATATATTTTTTTTTTTTTTCTAACACCCTAGAGAATAAAATGACGGTCATTGCAATACTTTCTGTCACACCGTACTTGCGCAGCGGTCTTACAAGCGCACTTTTTTTTGAAGAAAATAAGACAACAGTAAAGTTATCCCAATTTTTTTTTATATTGTGAAAGATAATGTAACGCTGAGTAAATTCACACCCAACATGTCACGCCTCAAAATTGCGCCCACAAACGGCGACAAACTTTTATCTTTAAAAATCTCCATAGGCGACGTTTAAAAAATTCTACAGGTTGCATGTTTTGAGTCCCAGAGGAGGTCTAGGGCTAGAATTATTGCTCTCGCTCTAGCGATCGCGGCGATACCTCACACATGTGGTTTGAACACCGGTTTCATATGCGGGCGCTACTCACGTATGCGTTCGCTATTGCACGGGACGGGGCACATTAAAAAAAAAATTTCTTATTTATTTTACCTTTTATTTTTACACTGTTCTTTTTTAAAAAAAAAATGTGTCACTTTTATTCCTATTACAAGGAATGTAAACATCCCTTAAATTAGAAAAAAAGCATGACAGGACCTCTTAAATATGAGATCTGGGGTCAAAAAGACCTCAGATCTCATATTTACACTAAAATGCAATATAAAAAAAAATAATTAAAAGTAATTTGAAAAAAAAATGTCCCTTTAAGAGCTATGGGCAGAAGTGACATTTTTACGTTCCTTCCGCCCTGCAATGATATGGAGACGGGTGGGAGCCATCTTCCCCTCACCCGTCTCCATTTCCTCTTCAAAGTAGCGTCGTATAATGACGGCGGTTGGTCCGTAAGTGGTTAAATGGTGTTAGGCCTGGGTTCACACTGTTGCGTTCTCAGAGATCGCATGCGATTCGCACCCACACTGCAGGTGCCGATCACATGTGATGTCTGAGCAATGCGAGTTCAGCCATACAGTTGTATGGCTGAACTCGCATTGGATTCGCATGCGATTCGATTCCTGTGCGAATTCACAGTTCGCACTGCAATCTGTGAACTAAACTGGGGCGTCATCAACTTTGTTAATGACATCCGCAGCGGTTCGCAGAGGGAGCGATGCGGGAACCGGCGCTGGAATCTCGCTGGTTTCCGCATCCACTAGTGTGAACCCAGGGTTAAATCACTTTTTCACAATCCAGTAACAGCCAGTTATCAGTTGTTGATGCTTTGTCACAAGGAGTTACCGAGAATGAGTAAAATGTGAGGTAAGATCTAGGTTTGAAGAGCAGAATGAAGCACTACAGAGATCAATTTTACTTCTTAAATCTATGCTGCCATTTCTAAGCGATTAACAGAGGAAAACAGCAATAAAGCAACTTAGGACAGTTAGTTATGTGTGAAAATCTGTCATTCAACATTTTTTGCTACAAGATTAAGTGCATTGAGTACTGCTATATCATAGCATTGGTGGTCCCCCATTACTTTAGTAGGACCTGTGTTCCTATTGCCAAGGCATACCATATAAAGCAGATTTTTGAATACTTCTTGTGTATGAAGCATGAATGATCCTAACTGTGGACACAGTCAGCCAGCATTACTGGCAATCTGATAGGATGAGATCTAATTGTATTTATCTTTGGCTATAAGGTACTTTTAAAAAAACAACCCAGTGTTTCACAATACTGCCCCAAATGTTATTGATAGGGAATGCAGGTTGGTGTATACCAAAACCTTTAATTCCTTATTTACAGCATTGTGGTTCTTCACATGATTGTAAAAGTTGAAAAAAGATGATAACTCCAGACAACTGGATGAATTTCCCCAATCTCAGTTTTTGCTGGGGAAACTATGACTGTCAGTGAGTTACAGTAGTATTTCTTTTCACATAAGTGAATTCAGCGTTATGACTACAAGGTATCATGCTGAGGAGTATGTTTCACTGCACACACAGAAAATGTGTTCTTCTGTAGATGAGGGCCAGTCCAATCATATGGCTTTGATTGGTATATTGTAGTTTCGGTCATCATCAGTTATAAGACATATCTCATTCCAGTCTCTTTTGTAATCCTCAGGGTAATAAATTTCAAAGTCTTCAGTATTCATTTTAGCCAACCGGAATAATTTTATCTTGACTTCAAGAGCATAGCCCACCAAACACAAATCAGCCTTAATAAAGAAAGAAAAACTGTTAATATGCATCATATAATCCCCTAGTTGAGTGGTCCACTAAATATCAGGACACAAAAAGCCTTCAGCCAGTTTCTTACTGTTTAACCACTTAAGCCGTGGAAGGTTTACCCCCCTTCATGACAAGACCATTTTTTGCGATACGGCACTGCGTTACTTTAACTGACAATTGCGCGGTTGTGCTACGCTGTACACAAATAAAACTAATGTCCTTTTTTTCTGAACAAATAGAGCTTTCTTTTAGTATTTGATCACCTCTGCGGTTTTTATTTTTTGCGCTATAAACAAAAAAAGACTGACAATTTTGAAAGAAAAAACAATATTTTTTACTTTCTGCTACAAAACTTAACCAATAAAAAAATAAAAAATAAATCTAATTTCTTCATCAATTGAGGCCACTATGTATTCTGCTACATAGAAAGACAAGATCTCCATCTTCCTCCCTCACAGAATGGCGGTCTCCCTTGTTTACATAGGCAGACCGCTGTTCTGCCTCTCCTGTGAACAATCGGCGGGCCCTGGCGGCTGCCGGACCCACTGATTGGCTCCAGCTGTGTCCAAACACAGTGGGAGCGGGCTTGCCGGCGGCAATCTCACGCCTCAGACCCACTGCATGAAATCGTGTACCTGTACGGGATTTCGTGCAGGAGGGCCGCCCTGCCACAGTATATATGCGTGGGGTGGTCCTTAAGTGGTTAAAGTGATTGTAAAGTCTAATTTTTATTTATTTTTAAATAACAAACATGTTATATTTACCTGCTCTGTGCAGTGTATTTGCACAGGGCAGCCTGTATCCTCCTCTGCTCAGGTCCCTCTTCGCTGTTCCTAGCCCCTCCCTCCTGTCGAGTTCCCCCGACAGCAAGCAGCTTGCTATGGGGTCACGCGAACCGAGCTGCAGCTCCATGTGTGCATTCAGACATGGAGCTGCCATTTGGCCCTGCACCCTCTCTCTCCTGCCCCGCATCCTCTCTCTCCTGATTGGCTAACTGACTTTGATTGACAGCCCTGGGAGCCAATGGTGCCACTGCTGTATCTCAGCCAATCAGGGGGAGAATCCCAGACAGTCAAGGGACTAGTGGACATTGCTGGACAGAGATGGGGTTTGGGTAAGTATTGGGGGGTGCTGGGGAGGCTGTTTCACACAGAAGGCTGTTTATCTTAATGCATAGAATATGCCCCCCAAAATTTCAGTGTATGAAGGATCTCAATATTCCCATCACTTTCTGTGTATATTAACCATTTTTGAGGAATATGTAGTATGCTTTTGAGGCCTGAACTCACTAAATGAGCATGTTATGCCCCGTATACACGGTCGGATTTTCCGACGGAAAATGTGGGATAGGACCTTGTTGTCGGAAATTCCGACCGTGTGTAGGCTCCATCACACATTTTCCATCGGATTTTCCGACACACAAAGTTTGAAAGCAGGCTATAAAATTTTCAGACAACAAAATCCGTTGTCGGAATTTCCGATCGTGTGTACACAAATCCGACGCACAAAGTGCCACGCATGCTCAGAATAAATAAAGAGATGAAAGCTATTGACTACAGCCCTGTTTATAGTCCCGAAGTACGTGTTGTACGTCATCGCGTTCAGAATGATTGGATTTTCCAACAACTTTGTGTGACCGTGTGTATGCAAGACAAGTTTGAGCCAACATCCGTCGGAAAAAATCCTAGGATTTTGTTGTCGGAATGTCCGATCAATGTCCGACCGTGTGTACGGGGCATAAGAGAAACATCAAAACAAAATGCATGTCCAAATGATGAGCATCCACCCAAATCTGAATAATAAAGCATCAAAACTGTCACTGTTAACTTTTATTCATAAGGTGTACATTCAATGATACCATTGCAGATGTTTGGTCAATAGAGGTCACTTTATTATACCGAAGAATGTGCAGGGTTTACAGCCGGGCTGTATATACTTTATAACCATTTAGGAAAGAGCAAGGCATAATATAAAAGGGTAAACCTAATAAGGCCACACACCAATACTTTGAATTTGTGCAATTCATACATGAGTGGATGCTTGTACTATGGTAAATTAATGTTGTAGAATACCTTATTATTTAAGTGAGTGACAGCACATATGTATAGTTAATTCATAAAGTATTCAGACCCCCTTCACTTTTTTCAATTTTGTTATGATGCAGCCTGATACTACAGTTGTCTAAATTCATTTTTTTTTCTCATTAACCGCTTAAAGTGGAAGTAAACTTCCATCTCTTGCTTTTACCTACAGGTAAGCCTATAATAAGGTTTACCTGTAGGTAGCGTAAATATCTCCTAAACATGCATCATTTAGGAGATATTTAATGTACATGCTAGTACATTATGCCTTTACCTTGCAGGTACAAAAAAAAAAAAAAAAAAAACTTTAAGCTTCTGAAGGTTTTACCCCCTTCAAGACCAGGCCATTTTTTGCTGTTCAGCACTGCGCTACTTTAACTGATAATTGCGCGGTCATGCAATGCTGTACCCAAATTAAATATTTATAATTCTTTTCATCAAACAGAGCTTACTTTTGGTGGTATTTGATCACCACTGGATTTTTTATTATATAAACAAAAAAAGGCTGAAAATTGTGAAAAAAATACCCAATAATTTTTACTTTCTGCTATAAAACATCCAATAAAAAATGTCAAAAATCAAATGTATTCATAAATTTAAGTCAAAATTTATTCTGATATATGTCTTTGGTGAAAAAAAATCCCAATAAGTGTATATTAATTGGTTTATGTGAAAGTTATAGCGTCTACAAACTATGGTATATAAACTGGAATTTTTTTTTTAATATACTGGTAATGGCAGTGATCAGCGTTTTATAGTGGTACTGTGATAGTGCAGCAGGCAATCTGACATTGACACTGAGTGGGGACTAAATTACACTGACATCACCAGTGACAATAATGCAATGATCAGTGCTAATACTATTCACTGTCACTGTACTAATGACACTGACTGGAAAGGAGTTAACATCTAGGGGCAGTCAAAGGGTTAACATCTAGGGGCAATCAAATGGTCAACTGTGTGCTAAACAAGTGTAGAGTGTGCAATGTGTGCTGATTTTACTAAGCAATATGACTGTTTTTACTCACTGCTGCTCTCTGTAGTGTTGTTTACCAAAACAGGGCTCTCTTCTGTCATTCACTCAGCCAATCAGCAACATAAATCATTGGTTGAGATCCACTGATAGGCTTGTGCTGTAGCAAATGACAACATAGCCAGAGAGGTGGGCTAACAGGCACGTCCCCTACCAGCAAATGCTAAATCACATATATACCTATACAGTATCTCACAAAAGTGAGTACACCCCTCACATTTTTGTATCTAACAAAAGTGAGTACACCCCTCACATTTTTGTAAATATTTGATTATATCTTTTCATGTGACATCACTGAAGAAATAACACTTTGGTACAATGTGAGGGGTGTACTCACTTTTGTGATATACTGTATATGTGATCCAGTGCAGTGGGGCTGTGCTGTAGCAGTGAAGCTACAGGAGATGATCCAGAATTGTTCAATATACACTCAGTACCCTATAATGGCAAAGTGAAAACAGAATTTCAGAAATGTCTGCAAATGTATATAAAAAAGGAAAAACTGAACTATCACATTGGCATAAGTATTCAGACCCTTTGCAACACCACTTTAAATTTATCTCAAGTGCCTCCAATTTCTCTTGATCATTGCTGAGATGTATCTACACCTTGATTTGAGGCCACCTGGGGTAAATTAAATTGATTGGAGATGGATTTGGAAAGGCACACACCTCTATAAAAGGCCTCACAACTGACAATGCATACTATATCAGAGCAAAAGCCATGAGGTCAAAAGGGAACTGCCTGCAGAGCTCAGAGACTGGATTATTGCAAGGCACAGATCTGGAGAAGGCTACACTGCTGCACTGAAGGTTCCAACAAGCACAGTGCCCTACATAATTCTCAAATGGAGAAGTTTGGCACAGCCAGGACAATTGCAAGTCCTGGTTGCCCAATCGGGGGAGCTGACTGAGCTCGAGAGATCCTGTGTAGAGGTGGGACAAAGTTTCAGAAGGACAACTATCACTGCAGCCCTCCACCAATCTAGGCTTTATGGCAGAGTGGCTAGACAGAAGCTTATTCTCAGTGCAAAACACATGAAAGCCTGCTTGGAGTTTGTGAAAAAAGCACCTGAAGGACTCTCAGACTGAGAAGCAAGATTCTCTGGTCTGATAAAACCAAGATTGAACTGTTTGGCCTCAATTCTAAATGTTATGTCTGGAGGAAACCACCCATTACCTGCTCAATACCATCCCAACAGTGAAGCATGGTGGTGGCAGCATCATACTGTGGGGGTGTTTTTCAGAAGCAGGGATTGAAAGACTGATTAGGGTTGAGGGAAAGCTGAATGGAGCAAAGTACAGAGACATCCTCAATGAAAACCTGTTCCACAGCGCTCAGGACCTCTGACTGGGCCGAAGGTTCACCTTCCAATATGATAACGATCCTAAGCACACAGCTAAGACAACACAGGAGTGGCTTAGGGACAACTCTGGGAATGTTCTAGAGTGGCCCAGCCAGAGCCTTTGACTTGAACCCTATTGAACCTCTCTGGAGAGACCTGAAAATGGCTGACACGGATGGTCCCCCATCCGTGTCAACCTGATTGAGCTTGAGAGGATTTGTGAAGAAGAATAGCAGAAAATCACCCAATTCAGGTGTGCATAGCTTGCCGTGTCATACCCAAAAAGACTCTGGCTGTAATTGCAGTCAAATGTGCTTCAACAAAGTACTGAGTAAAGGGTCTGAATACTTATGTGAGTATATGTGATATTTCAGTTTTTTCTTTTTAATAAATTCAGACATTTCTAAAATTCTGTTTTCACTTTGTCATTACGGGGTACTGAGTGTAGATTAGCGAGAAAAAATGAATTTAAAACAACTGTATCAGGCTGCAACATAACAAAATTGAAAAAAGTGAAAGGGGTCTGAGTACTTTATGAATGCACTGTACATCTCAAACGAACATCGCCAGCACACCATGGATCAGCAAAAAAGGTGGTCCAAAAAAGATTTTTAATGGAAAAAAGTTACATGATGTTCGTTTGTCTGATACTTCCAGAACCCAACTGGTGATCGCTACAGCACCCATTAATTTTTTGTGCCATTTTACCGGGAATGTGTGCGATTGGAATATCAAATTGACTGCACTGTACATGTGGCTGCAGATATTTTAAGTTTATATTACAATCTAGTTGTGGCGCTCAGAATTTAGGTGTATTGTTAAAAGTATAGCAAGCCCAACTTTATGGAAACCTTCTCTAATTTGCTTATGTATCGTAAGTAAAGCGGACAAGTGATCACTACATTGACAAGTTAAATTTTTGTGTTTCCCAGTGCTCTTGTCATCTGCACATATTGGGTCCTAATACGGTGAGGTAGGAAAATGGAAAAATACAGCATTAAGAAACTACCTGTTCCAGTCCAGATGTATCGCCTACTGCATTCAAGTGGTTCATCATGTAGCTTAAAGGGTCAGCTGATGTGTCCCGTGAGAACAAGAAATGAAAGAAGCATGGAGAGTGTTGCGCTGACTTTATATCTTCATAAGCCTCTATCACCAAATACAGCATAATGAATTTTAATGCTTCATACAGTTTATTCTCTGTGGCTTCATCAGAAAAAAAGGAATTGCACATTCTGTTTCTTTCAATCCGGTCTTTGCAATTGTAAAATTCCGCCCACTAAAACAGCAAAGAAGACAAATTCAAATGTTAAGATCATAAAAACTAACACAGTATCGGTAATGTTAACATAACAGCATGTTCTTAAAAAAACAAACAAACATATAAACATTCTTTCTTATACTATTACAATAAGCTCAAAATAATGGAGAGAACGCATGTTAAAAGTGACCCTGATACTTTAAAGTAAGTAGCAGGACTCAATACCGAGAGTCACCCGAGATTCAAAGCTAGTCCATCAAGTAAAAGATAGTATCAACACAAAAATATACACCAAAATACTTTAATATAGGTTGTCTAGATGCATTTATTTACCGTAACCACTTGCCGCCTGCTCACAGTACATTTACCGACTAGGCGACGTACCCACGCATCACGTTTTACCCCCCTGATGAACTGTGCTGTGATCAGCCATAGCATGATTTTGTCAGCAGGTTACAGCCATTTTGTCTCTGTATTTATAAACACAGACTCTAGCTGGATTTATCCCTGCTGTTTAGAACTAAAAGCAAGGGGAAAAATCCAGTCAGTAAGTAAAAGCTGCATGCATACACTAGTAATCTTGTTAGGCACCCAATTAACTCTTTGATTGACCTCCTGATCACTCTTGTCACCCAGCCAGTGTCATTAGTACAGTGTCAATGTATGATATTATCACTGATCTCTGTATTAGTGTCACTTTTTCGATATGTTTTATAACAAAGTAGAAAATATTTTTTTTCAAATTTTCTGTATTTTTTCATTTATAAAAGCAAAAAAATATAAAAACACAAGTGGTGATCAAATACCACCAAAAGAAAGCTCCATTTGCATGAAAACAAATGTCATTTGTGTACAGTGTTTGCCAAGCAACTGCCAGATAAAGTGGAACAGTGCTGAATAGCAAAATAATGAAGGGGGTAAACATTTCCAGTGGTCAAGTGTTTGTAAAGGTAGGGTTTTTTTTATCAAGAAAGCCACTGGCTCTCGCTGCTGTCAAAGTCAGTCAGCCAATGATGAGAGAAAAAGGCAGGGCCGGGCCGTGGCTTGCCTTGGGTGCCCCCATAGCAAGCTGTTTGCTGTGGGAGCACTCAACAGGGGAGGGAGGGGCTAGAGCACCGAAGAGGGACCCTAGAAGAGGAGGATCTGGGCTGCTCTGTGCAAACACATTTCACAAAGCAGGTAAGTATAACATGTTTGTTATTTTTAACAAAAAAAAGGAGACTTTACAATCACTTTAACTGCTAAACCTCCCCTAATCCTCTATCCTCTGCAGCTGGTGTTCAGGGGAATGTTTATGTCACAGTAAGAAGTGCATTCTCCAAAAATCTATTTCAGTTGTTCGCTCACAACACTTATACATGGAAGGAAACGCCAACATGCTATCTCATCAGCCGCTGACACTTTGAAGACGTTGGGCAAAGGATCGGACAACGTTGTTGTAATTTCTAAAGCAGACAACTAGAGTTGATGGTCCTCTGCCTGAAATCAACAGAATCAACAGGTGAATTCACAGGAAAAAACTAAGAGGATAGTCTGATTGAAGAATACTCATAATGCACTTTGCACATGTTCATTTCTAAAATGCGTGCAGCAACTTTTAGTACCTTATACCCAAATGGCAAGATATTTTAAAACTAGGGCCAACAGGAATGAGTTGGAGGTGGAAAGAGGCCCTTATTAAATAAAAGGACTTTTTATTTAATAGAAATGGCACAGATACATAGTCAAACTGCCTATAATTTGTACTGGGTCTATTGAGGGGCTTCATGATTTCATGATTCAACAATAGTCAGAATCTGAAGTTAGGATGCAGGCTTCATAAACACTTTTGTAATACTCAGAGCAGTCTTAGCAATACAGCAATGTCACTGTCTCACATTTACAGTGCACGCTTAAATAACTTTCTACACGCTACACAGAAAAACAGGAATGGGTATACTTTTCAATTGAATTATGCATACCAGGGGTCAAAATGAGTTTAAAAAGGCATTACCATTTGCTTGCAAGTAACAGTGATTTTATCCAGATACTCCAAAAGAAACAAGGTAATGACTTCAATCAAAAAGAACATATATTGTTTAAAAATATGATCATGCCTTAAGCGTTCTATATGCGCTGATCGAAACTCAGCGGGTTCAGCACTAATTGACTAAATTTCGATCAGTGTGTAGCAGTCTCTTCGACAGAAGTGGATTGTTTGATCAACTTCTGTCAAAGGGCATGTTGGAAAAATGTTCTTGAGCAGCGGCTGCAGCCACTGCTGAAAGTATTCTGACAGCGCTGGGTGCATCTTTCAGAATACAATGTCCTGGCCGTATCTGTGTGGATGGAGGAATCTGATTTTTTTGTTCAGTCCGCTGGCTAAAATAACAAACATAGGTCCTTTGAGCTACTGTAAAATCCTGTTCTTGGAATACAATAAGAGACATATCATGAAGTAACTTAGATACATTGGGTTATGCAGCTACCTTCAGGATACTTGCAAATGGCAAACATCGTGCCTCATCTTTGCAGTAGGCAATAGTAGGAGTGGATCAAAAGAATGGGAAAGAGTGGAGGGACTAGTGTCCCTTAATGTAGTCCAAGAAAAGTTTTTTGCGGTAAATAAAAAATCTTCTTTATTTTTTGTCACAGAGGGCGATCCCAAAGCAGTCCCAACTGAGGGGTTAACAAAACAGCAACAAAATGCTAACAGGCCTATGAAAAACAACAGGTTAACAGAGGGGGCTTGACAGAGCCCACAGAGCTGTCAGTCAAGGCCCAGTCATCCACCCAGTAAAACTGAACAAAGATGTCAACAGAATACCAGGTGGCAGTCATGCAAACCTGGAAAACAGATGCCAGATGCTGGAAAGCCCATGAAGCTCTAATTGATCTAGTGGATTGTCAACAGTGGAGTGCCAGCAATGTTCCATGTTACCAATACCTCCAGGGATATCAACCCTATTACACACATTTGTATCATAAGTAAAGGTGTGTAATAGGGCTGATATCCCTGGAGGTATCTGTAGGCATTGCAGGAATATTTGTCAAAGCAGTGGAAACTGCAGTTCAATGTTTCTAAATGTAAAATAATGCACCTAGGGAAAAATAATCCTCTGAGAGAGTACAACATTGTGGGTACAATATTAGCCAGCACTACTGAGGAAAAAGATTTGGGAGTACTTATTTTAGATGATTGCAAAATGAGCAGTGTGATCAGGTAGTGGGGAAAGCAAATAGAATTATAGGGTGCATCACTAGAGGGATCACCAGCAAGAGGATGGAGTTTCTGATTTCCCCAATATAGATCTTTAGTGAGACCTCATTTAAAATATGTGTGCAAAACCTCACTTACAAAAAGATATCGATGAGATAGAATGAGTCCAGAGACGGATAACAAAAATGGTGAAAGGTCTGGGAGATAAAGCATACCAAGAGTGACTTCAGGAACTTAATATGTACAGTCTGGAGGAAAGAAGGGAAAGGAGAGACATGATTGAACCCTTTAAATACAAGGGGGTAAATAAGGTTCAGAAGGGCTGCATTTTTAATATGAAAACAAAATCAAGAATATGGGGACAAGACCTTAAACTAACTGGAGGAAAGTTCTTAGAAAGTATTTTTTTACTGAAAGGGAAGTTGAAACTTGGAATAAACTTCCTGCGGAGGTAGTAAGCCAATTAACAGTTAATGGCTTTAAACATGCTTAGGGCAAACATAAATCTATACTCAAAAAAACAAAAAAACAAAAAAAAGTATGAAACCCCCCCCCCCCCCCCCCACACAAGCAGACTTGATGACGCACTCACTTTTCTATGTTTCTATGTTTGAAAGGGTAAGGTGAAACATTGTACTTATGTCTAAGGGCAATAGTGCAACAAGAAAACAGGCTGCTCTCCAACGGAGACCTGCAGGAATGACAGAGAGTTGGATTATTCAAAGAGAGCTGTAGCTGACAAAAAGACTCAAACAGCCCATATGACATCCAGAATCCTAAACATTGCTAAGCCAGATAATGGAGGTGAATCTCCTTTGGAAGCTACAGAGAAGGAAAAACTATTTCCTGGTTAACATGAAAAAAAAAAACACTCTGAGAAGAAAATATATCCTTGTCTCTGTGTATCACCAGATCAAACTCTTTACAGGTAAATATACTAACTTTATTGGCAACAAGGAATGTATCCTTGTGAGTAAAAGTAAACAAGAACATTCCTTAAAGTTTCAAAGGGCAGTTTCTTAAGAACCAACAAAACCAGGTTGAGACCCCGCAGTTGCACAGTTAGATGCGTAGAGAGCAGAATGAGAGTAATGCCGCGTACACACGGTCGGATTTTCCGACGGAAAATGTGTGATAGGACCTTGTTGTCGGAAATTCCGACCATGTGTAGGCTCCATCACACATTTTCCATCGGATTTTCTGACACACAAAGTTTGAGAGCAGGATATAAAATTTTCCCACAACAAAATCCGTTGTCGAAAATTCCGATCGTGTGTACACAAATCCGACGGACAAAGTGCCACGCATGCTCAGAATAAATAAAGAGATGAAAGCTATTGGCCACTGCCCCGTTTATAGTCCCGACGTACGTGTTTTACGTCACCGCGTTTAGAACGATCGGATTTTCCGACAACTTTGTGTGACCGTGTGTATGCAAGACAAGTTTGAGCTAACATCCGTCGGAAAAAATCCTAGGATTTTGTTGTCGGAATGTCCGAACAAAGTCCGACCGTGTGTACAGGGCATAACACCCTGCACAAAGGCTTTCATTAAGCAATGATAGGCAAGAGGTCTTTAAAAAAGAACTACAAGGGCTGACATTTGACCCTTAATGGTATTCAAGACCAAAAGTTGATCCAGTCCAAACTGGGGAAAAGACAGGTTGTGCCTTATGATGTAGGAGTTTGGAGTGGAATTGCATCATGATATTCAGTACTGAAAATTGTCAAGGCAGGACTAGCATGCACATGCCAGACAATCTTCATCCCTCTGCTGGACATATTCCTAAGGAATCTGCAGGGACAAAATTTCACCAGACAGATGCAACAAGGTACTGAACCTGTAAAGCACTGCAGGTGACTCAAGTTACTTGCAAGTGTCTAGCCATGTTTGCCTCCAGCAAAGCCCAGTTACCAATACACCTTACAGGCTACCCCAGCTTCTTCGTCTCAGAGGGGTCCGTGTACAGCTTCTATGGCAAGGCCAAGGATCACGGCATCCAGAAAGTTGAAAAATGAACCTCTTTTGGCTCTTGAGCAGCTAAAGAAACTTGCCAGAAGAAAAGGAACCTTTGGAGGATATTGTCTGTTCTCCTAAGCCATTAGCAAAATTAAGGCATGATGGGAGTGGGGGGATGTGTTATATTGGGCTGTCCCTATAGCTTTGCTTACAGTGTTCAATCTACTGAAGGCAGCAGAATTAACCAATTTACCTGAATTACTAGTTTCTGTGTGCCTTACATTGGAACTTTAGTTAAAAAAATATTGTCAAACAGGCAGGATTTTTTATGCAGAAGAGACATAATAAACCTTCCTGTCCACACACAGCTCAGTGTACAATTTCGGAGGACTTTAATGCTCTCCCACACATGCACAGGAGTGACATCATCTCTGCCTGGCAATTAGAATTGCTGAAGATCAGTACCTGGGTGCAGACCGGCCAAAGGTGTCGGCAGCTGTCTGGGAGCTCGAGGGACACTGCAGTTTTAGAGTGAAGTAGAGTTCTGCATTAATAATTTTAATAGTAGTAAATATAAAATATTCCATACGAACACACTGTATTATCCAAACAGTAGGTAAACTTTGGGGGTCCTTTTCATACGATTTACCGTTTCTTCACCTTCTGTTGTTTAAAGTGGTTGTTAACCCACTTCTATTACATGCTCCCATCCTCTGCAACATTATAATAATTGTCCCTCTGCAATGTAAAAAATCTGCACGATTGTAGCAGTATAAGCTCCGCTCCTGCCGCTCAGCTGATTCCTCTCCTTTCTTCTGTCTCCAGCTCACAGCTGCAGTGGGTGGGGCCAAGCCCTCCCGCTGACGTCAGCCGTGGAGGAGGGAGAGAGAGTGCCAAGCCGCCGACAATCAGCTGATCAGCGGGAGCGGAGCTCATACAAGTACAATTATGGGGGTCCAGATGACACAGCACAAGCGCTGTGCTATATAACAGGCTTTAAGGGTACAGGATCTGTGTTTATTTTTTTTTGGGTTAACAAACGCTTTAAAGCCTGTTATTTACATAGTTAAGGCTTAAATTTTCACACACAAGTGAATGATTCAGAGCAGGGAGCATTCTCTCTCTCTCCCCTTTCCCTCTATAAGGTTCAAGCCAAGGTTTCAATAAAATACAGTGGGCTCTATTAACAAAGTGGTATCTTACCACATCTGAGTATGCAGTAAGATAAGGCACAGTGTTTTTTAAACTTTTCTGGCATTCACTAAAAAGCGCTACTAAAATACTGCATGTGCTATTTTATGAATAAAATGGCGTGGGGTCCCCCCAAAAACCTACACTAAACCCTTACCTGGGCTTGCAGCTTGTCAGATCAGGAAGGGGGGGCAACAAGCGAGCACTGCCCCTCACTGAACCATACCAAGCCACCTGCCCTCAAAAAAACACACGAGGCAGTTTTGGACAAGTCCTTTATTAAAAAAAATAAAAAAAATGTCCCTGGTGTATAGCCATCAATCACGATGCCCGCTGCCACCACTGATCTGGAAAAAAAAAGCTCCACTCCCGCCGACTGTCAGCTATGCTGCCTCCCACTGCTAAATAAACTAAGGGGCAGTGCCACTCGGTTATGTCACCAGGTGGTGGAGGGCATCGTGATCGACAATGGATCTACACGGGGGGACATTTTTTTTAAATTTCTCTTTCTTAATAAAAGGAAAACTGCCTCCTGTGTTATTTTCACACTACACTTTTGTTAAAGGGGGCTTCCAGATTTCGATAAGCCCTCCGCCTGCAGACCCTCACAACCACCAGCCAGGGTTGTGGGGAAGAAGCCCTTGCCCCCATCAACAGGGACAAAAAGCATTGGGGGATGGGGGGGCATGCTCGCTCGTCCCTTCCCTGACCTGCTGGGCTGCATGCTTGGATAAGGATCTGGTATCGATTTTGGGAGGACCCACGCCATTTTATTTTTAATTTTTAATTGCCGGCAGCTCTTTTCTTTTTACATTATGGAGAATGTTAAAACATGGTAACAACCCATGCAATCCATACGTACAAAGAAACCAAGAGAAATAAGTTCAGAAATTAAGTAATGTGTAATAAAATGGAATTGTGTGACTAACTTGTGTTTGTAAACCTTTGTGTTTTATTTTTTTAAATAACAAACATATCCTAATTAATCTCCACTGTGCAGCTTGTTTTGCACAGAGTGGCCCCGATCCTCCTCTTCTGGGGTCCCACGGCCGCTCTCCCGGCTCCTCCTCGCATCAGATAACCCCCCAGGAGAATCGCTCTCCCAGGGGGTTACCGTGCGGGCGTGCTCCCGAGTCCAGCATTTGCATCCATAGACACGAATGCCGGACTCGGTCCCCGCGTCATTGGATTTGACAGCAGCAGGAGCCAATGGCTGCGCTGCTAATAATCTGTCCAATCAAGAGCCAGGACCCTGTGCAGAGAGGGAGAGTGTGTCTCCGTCGAGGGAATGAAGGGGCTCAGGTAAGGAAAATGCCACTTACTCACTGCCAGAAAAACACGAGGGTTTACAACCCCTTTAAATGTATTTAACACAATTGTAATTGTACAAAATCCTTTGTTGGTAATGACAGCTTCAAGATGCCTCCTGTATGGAGAAACCAGTCGCATGCATTGCTCAGGTGTGATTTTGTGATTCTTCCATACAGTCTTCAAATCTTGAAAGTTCAGTGGGCCTCTTCCATGAACTCTGATCTATAGTTCTTTCCATAGATTTTCTATTGAAATCAAGTCAGGTGGTTGGCTAGGCCATTCTAGCAGCTTTATTATCTTTCATTGAAACCATTGAGATTTTCCTTGGCTTTGTGTCTGGGATCATTGTCTTGCTGAAATGTCCACCCTCGTTTCATCTTCATTATCCTGGTAGATGACAGGAGATTTTTATCTTTTCAATTTGTTTTATTAACCACTTCAGACCCAGAAGATTTTATCCCCTTCCTGACCAGAGCACTTTTTACAGTTTGGCACTGACAATTGCAGGGTCATGCAATGCTGTACCCAAATGAAATTTGCGTCCTTTTTTTCCCACAGATAGAGCTTTCTTTTGGTGGTATTTGATCACCTTTGCGGTTTTTATTTTTTGCTCTATAAACAAAAAAGAGTGACAATTTTGAAAAAAAGCAATATTTTTTACTTATTGCTATAATAAATATCCCTGAAAATTAAAAAAAAAATCTTCATCAGTTTAGGCTAATATGTATTCTTCTACATATTTTTTGGTAAAGAAAAACTCAAAAAAAACGCAATAAGCTTATATATTGATTGGTTTATGCAAAAGTTATAGCGCCATCGGGTCCCCCGTCGTGCAGCGCATACGCGCCCTCTGGTGGTACAGGGTTTCGCCCAGGAGAGCCATTCTGCCGCAGTATATCTGCGTGAGATGGTCGGGAGCTGGTTAAAGCACAATAGCACATTACAGATAATCAATAACGGAGTCAGCATACATAGTATACATTAGTGTACACAGCAAACAAGGTTCAATCTATAATTTTAATAAATGTACAAAAACAAAAGGATATCCCTGTACTTAGCTGCATTCATCTTTCCCTCGATTGCAACCAGTCGTCCTGTCCCTGCAGCTGAAAAACACCCCCACAGCATGATGCTGCCACCACCATGCTTCACTGTTGGGACTGTATTGGACAGGTGATGAGCAGTGCCTGGTTTTCTCCACACATAATGCTTAGAATTAAGGCCAAAAAGTTCTATCTTGGTCTCATCAGACCAAAGAATCTTATTTTTCACCATCTTGGAGTCCTTCAGGTGTTTTTTAGCAAACTCAATGTGGGCTTTCATGTGTCTTGCATTCCGTCGTGCCACTCTGCCATAAAGCCCCAACTGGTGGAGGGCTGCAGTGATGGTTGACTTTCTGCAATTTTTTCCCATCTCCCGACTGCATCTCTGGAGCTCAGCCACAGTGATCTTTGGGTTCTTCTTTACCTCTCTAACCAAGGCTCTTCTCCCCCGATAGCTCAGTTTGGCCAGATGGCCAGCTCTAGGAAGGGTTCTGGTCATCCCAAACATCTTCCATTTAAGAATTATGGAGGCCACTGTGCTTCTAGGAACCTTAAGTGCAGCAGAAATTTTTTTGTAACCTTGTCCAGATCTGTGCCTTGCCACAATTCTGCTCTTCAGGCAGTTCCTTTGACCTCATGATTCTCATTTGCTCTGACATGCACTGTGAGCTGTAAGGTCTTATATGGACAGGTGTGCGGCTTTCCTAATCAAGTCCAATTAGTATAATCAAACACAGCTGGACTCAAATGAAGGTGTAGAACCATCTCAAGGATAATCAAAAGAAATGGACAGCACCTGAGTTAAATATTTGAGTGTCACAGCAAAGGGTCTGAATACTTAGGATCATGTGATATTTCCATTTTTTTTTTTTGAATAAATCTGCAAAAATGTGAACAATTCTGTGTTTTTCTGTCAATATGGGGTGCTGTGTGTACATTAATGAGGAAAAAAATGAACTAATGATTTTAGTAAATGGCTGCAATATAACAAAGAGTGAAAAATTTAAAGGGGTTTGAATACTTTCCGTCCCCACTGTATCTGTCATGAGGGAACAGAATTCTTGACAGCTATTAGAGTTTCTCTTTTTTGAATCTCTGCATTTGCCATAAATACATGTGGGAACAAATTATGGGTGCATTTGGGGGGTTTGTTGGCTAAGAAATTCGTTAATTGCACACAGATAATGTCTCCATTAAGGTTTTTGTCCTTTTGCCACATAGCTTTCTGCTTATTTGGACTATTTAGCCCAAAAACAAAGCAACAAGGTATCTGGTTGGGAGTAATCTCCCAAAGCCATCCAACAGGATAGTTTAAACAAGGTGTCCTTGGTTTTGATGTCCTCCAAGAAATAGACTCGGCATCAATGGTGTCAACAAAAAAACTGGAAATAGTCAAACAATAACTGGTAAAGGCAAGTACAAAAAACAATTAACAAATCTTGGTTAGAAGTGAAAACTGCATCTTTTGGTGGGGGAATTTGCTCATTAGAGCCACAGGGTTCCATTGCAGTCAAATAGTTATCTGAGACCCTACCAATTTTAGGTTAAGTATTGATATAGTTAACCAGGGGCTGTTTCCCACAAGGGTTCGGCTCTTGATGGTGAAGCTCTAGGCGGGTGTCAGGGAAACAGGCGCATCCCCATGCACAGTTCCACAAGGTCAGCTAACCAGCACAGGCAAGGTCGCGCTAAAGCGCATCAGCGTACACAAAGGTACAATACCGTTACTAGACGAATGCCTTGCGCCACGATCAGGCGAATGCGCGTGCGTGACAATAACGCAATCGTGCGTACACACGAATGTAACAGTGCACGCACGTCGTGATACAGGCACCTTGTTTATTTAAACGCTCCACTGACAGTGCCACATCGCTGGATTATCAACAGCTCTTCCTGTGATTGAGTTTCCTGTTCTCCTGACCTCCTGTGTACCGACTCGGCTTGTTTATCTACTCCTCTGAACCTCCTGACTCTACGTACCGGCTTGCCTTGGACTCCTCCTGCCTGCTCCCTGCATCTAAACCGGGCTTGATTAACGGACTCCGCTTCCCTCTGTCTCCTGTACCTGGATTTGTTGAATCGGTTCTTGGACTGTCTTACTGTGTTTGACCCCCTGGCTTGGCTTCTGATTTTCTATTGGACTTCCATTGGTCCCCCTGTCTGGACCTTAAGCACATTGCCTCCAGTGACTTTGTTCTGTCAAGTTCCCAACACCAGCTTCTACTTCCAGGCAACCCGTGCTTCCCTGAGCACCGCATCCTTGTGTCATCTTCAGGGTTGTGCTGCACTCGGCCGCAAGGGGAGCCCTCTCAGCATCTCGGCCTCCTATTAAGATCCTGACAGTGGGGTACTTTGTTCATCTGTGGGCAGTAAGCCCCATTGCTTCGCTAGATTCATTCCTTCTTCCACTGAGAATAAAGTGTTTCTGCATTCCCAGGTGACCAATAGCTTGGCTGGGAAGCCCCAGCGGTAGACAACATTATGATTGAGATAGAGCTTGGTAAGAGAAACTAGTTTAGTGCGGGCTTGCATGATGTGCTTGGACAGGTCTGCATACGATGAGATACCGTTGTATGGCTTAGGCAATGGAGACTCCCATCTTGCCCGCTGTGCCTCCTTGACATTATAGAAATGTATTTTGGCGATTGCATCGCAAGGCACATTGTCAGGCAGAAAGGGTGGCTTAGCGAGTCTATGCGCCCTGTCCACTGTCATTTCTCGCTTTGGCAGATCAGGAAGGAGGACGGAAAAAGAAGAAAAAAATTTGTGGTCCGTGGCACCATCAGTAATTGGCCTCCATCCCAAATTTGGACAGAAAGACAGGGAATTTTGGTCAGGGGGACTTTGAATGAGGCCAATTACTACATAGAGTAAGCACATAGGATATAAAGCACAGTATTTCTTGTATCAGTTTATTACATACTATCCGACAAAAAGGGGGGTTTTGGACTTTAAATGAGAGATGTATACTAAATATACTAGTTGTTGGATGTAGGACTGATATTAGTTGTTGGATGTAGTTGGGTAGCTCTCCCATAGAACCTCGGCTACCCCATAGAACCTTACATTGTTTCTCCTGGAACGGTCCTCCAAGTCTGCTAATTTTGCTTTAAATTGCTTGCAACTCATCCTCTGCTCTATTATGAACATCCACTTGCTCATTATGAACCATGGCAAAATCTCCCAACTTGGTTTCAATATGGTGTACTCTTTCACCAATATCACCCACCTCCTTCCTGATCTGTGTAACCATAGACATCATATCTTTGTGAAGAGGCCCTCTCAAGGACTTAAAGTTTTATCTGAGAGTGGCTGTCCCACAGCAGGGTAGTCATCAATGCATTCTATGAATTCACATTTGGAATCTCCTGAGACATCTCCCTGCCCCTCTCACCTGCATATTGATGTGTAAGAGACTTCTTAGAACGTGATTTCACAGGGCTGGCGACAGGAGGGTCTCTATATGAAGAGCGGCTGCTGTTCCGGAAGTGAGAGCCGAGTGGAAAGCCTTGAAAGGGAGGATGTCCGCTGCTGGTCCCAGCCAGTGCTATATTGAGTTTCATGTGCTCTGATGGAGCCGAAGTATGTTGTCAGTTTATGGGGACCCGGAGGAGGCTTTCGTTTCCCCATGGTTGGCAGTAGCAGCACACTGACCCATAGAAGGTAGTAGGGCTCAGGTTAGCTGTCCGCCATCACTAAGAATGGCTGAGAACTGCTGTGAGGTCTGGGAACTCTCTCTTAATGGGACCATCTTCCTCGGCAGCAGATTTTTATCAAAAACATCTTGGTAAATTTTTCCATTCATCCTTCCTTTAATGACATGAAGTTTGCCAGTACCGTATGCTGAAAAACAGCCCCACACCATGATGTTCCCACCCCAAAATTCCACTGTTAGTATGGTGATTTGGGGTGAGGTGTAGTGAAGTTTGACCTCCAAACATGGTGTGCATTATGGCATCCAAAGTGTTTAATTTTGGTCTCATTTGACCAGACTATATTCTCCCAGTATTTCACAGGCTTGTCTAAATGTAGTGCAGAAAACTTTAAACGAGCTTCAACATGGTTTTTCTGCAGCAATACAGGCCATGGTGGTTGAGTGCATTACTTATATTTTCTTTGAAACAATTGTACCTGATAATTCCAGGTCTTTCTGAAGCTCTCCACAAGTGGTCATTAGCTCTTGGACAACTCTTCTGATAATTATTTTTACTCCTCTGTCAAAAAACTTGACAGATGAGACCGAGATAAACCTATTTGGTTCAGATGGTGTCAAGTGTGTGTGGCAGCAACCAGGTGAGGAGTACAAAGACAAGTGTGTCTTGCCTACAGTCAAGCATGGTGGTGGGAGTGTCATGGTGTGGGGCTGCATGAGTGCTGCCGTCACTGGGGAGCTACAGTTCATTGAGGGAACCATGAATGTCAACATGTACTGTGACATACTGAAGCAGAGCATGATCCCCTTCCCCTCAGATACTGGGCCGCAGGGCAGTATTCCAACACAATAACGACCCCAAACACACCTCCAAGACGACCACTACCTTGCTAAATAAGCTGAAGGTAAAGGTGATGGACTGGCCAAGCATTTCTCCAGATTTAAACCCTATTGAGCATTTGTGGGGCATCCTAAAAATGGAAGGTGCAGGAGCGCAAGGTCTCGAACATTCACCAGCTCCGTGATGTCATCATGGAGGAGTGGAAGATGACTCCAGTGGCAACCTGTGAAGCTCTGGTGAACTCCATGAACAAGAAGGTTAAGGCAATGCTGGAAAATAATGGTGGCCACACAAAATAATGACACTTTGGGACCAATTTGGACATTTTCACTTAGGGGTGTACTCACTTTTGTTGCCAGCGGTTTAGACATTAATGGCTGTGTGTTGAGTTATTTTGAGGAGACAGCTAATTTACACTGTTATACAAGCTGTACACTAACTACTTTACATTGTAGTAAAGTGTCATTTCTTCAGTGTTGTCACATGAAAAGATATAATAAAATATTTACAAAAATGTGAGGGGTGTACTCACTTTTGTGAGATACTGTACACACACACACAATATCAAAAATATATAATAATGTTACACATATTATACTATAAATTATTTGGAACAGTATGTGCCATTAAATGGTGTAGCAGGGTGGGGTCTCCCAGGACTTGCATGATGAGGGGAAATAACGGCACAGCTGTTTGCCTTTTGAGACACATACTTGTAAATTCTTGTATCTCTCCCTGTACAGCCTGCAACAAGGACTGGCAAAACCAGTCAGGTTGGTTTCAGGACACGCAACCTGCATTGCTATTAAGGAGAGAACAAGAGAAACTGCAGACATTGGGATGGATAAGTATCTGACCAAGACATCAATGTACTATATGTGTATTATGCTATCTGCTCTAATGATAGAAAAAGGATTGGAGAAATTATAAACATATTGTGGTTGCTAAGCTTCAAACACACACGTTGATCTTTCTATGTTATAATCAATGTAAAAAGGTATGCTTGACAGTTTTACCTTTCTCCAATTGACCTTGGCACTTTCCTTTATTACTGTGTTTGTGTTATGTATCCCTCCTTGTGGTTGTAAGAGAATATAAAACAAGCAATGAAGAGAGGGATTTACCACTCACCCACCCTGTTTACAGGATTACAATGTCTGAAAAAAATTAGTGCATTGTACTTAAAAGGGCAGCGTCTAAATTGTGTCACTACACTTTGGGTAGATTCGTTTTCATACAGCACCTGTTTTCATACGGCATCATACATGTGGACATGGATCATACGATGGCAATGAATACCATATAATTGTGACCCTTGGGGTAATCAAAACTTTGCAAGTGTAATGATACAATAAGGCCAACATTGAAATATTTGCTATATCTGAATTTCATATAAGCCATATGAAGTAACACCTTTGAACTTTTAGTAAAAACATTATCAAGCACCTTGGGCATGGTGACGTCTGCGAGCTAGAGAATCTTTCACTTCAAAGGAATATTTTCTACTACCCAAGTCTGAAATATTATTGCAGCTATTCCCACATATGGGCTACTGCAACTTGACATAAAAATAACACTACATTCGCTACATTTTTGTAGTCAGAGATCAATATAAACATTTTTCTTTGAAACATCTGAGACTGTGAAGATAAAAGTAAATGGTCATTTGGGAAACATTATGGTAAAATGCATTTTTCTATATTTTCATCTTTCTTACTAATTGAGGCTCCGTTCACACTGCAGCGATGAGGGAACCCTGCGAATCCACTGCGGGTTCCCGCATCACATGTCTCCCGGCGGCAGTTCACACTGCCCTATGCGAACTGCTGGGAGTGTCAATTGAAAGGTAATGACACCCCCAAACCAGTTCGCATATCGCAGTGCGAACTGTAAATTTGGACAGGAATCAGATTGCATGGGTGTAAACACCCATGCAATCCGATTCTGCTGCGGACCAAAAAAAGGGTCCTGTACTATCTGTATGGTTGAAATCGCATAGCACAGAGAGCGTATGTGATTTTCACAGCAGTGCAGTGCGAATTACATCTGATGTTGGACATCACATCAGTGGGAACCGGCCCTAAAGCATATGAAATAGGTTAAATAGTAATATAATAAGAGGAGGAATTGGTTTAACCATTTTTCAGTGACAGCTATTTTTTTTTTTTTTATAAATTTAATATTTAATCAAGGGAGAGGTCCATGGACCCTTGACACAAAATAAACAACATAACAATGTGTACAGAACATACAAAAGTCAGTACAGAAGAGACAGAAAATGGTAAGACAACAAGTTGACCAACGCTACCAAAAGATACATTGTTCAGTACGGTGGTCCCACGTGGCCCTTCCCTCTCTTTTTAACTTAATAATAATAAAACAGTTGCAATTGTAAAATCACAGAGCACGAAAGGAAAAGGAGAGATAGGGTATAGAAGACTAATGCCCCGTACACACGATCGGACATTGATCGGACATTCCAAAAACAAAATCCATGGACTTTTTCAGACGGATGTTGGCTCAAACTTGTTTTGTGTACACACGGTCGCACAAAGTTGTCGAAATTTCTGATCGCCAAGAACGCGGTGACGTACACCACGTACAATGAGACTAGAAAAGGCCAGTTCAGAACCAAGCGCGGCACCCTTTGGGCTCCTTTTGCTAATCTCGTGTTAGTAAAGTGGTGAGAGACGATTCACGCTTTTTCAGACTCGTGGTTTTCAGATCGTTTTCTGCTGTTCAGTTTGTGCTTGTGGGTTTGTATCTGCTTTTCAGTGCGTGCAGCAAGTGACACGTGACTCTTGTCATTCTATTCTTGTTAGTTCGTTACTGTTTTTCAGGTCGCTCTTCACAGGCCTTGCTGTTCTTTAGTGCGTTCTGTTACTTCGTTCTGAGCAGCCTACCGTTTTCTAGCCATGTTACGTATACGTACTCCTCGTAGAGTTCGTGCTGTGAGGGGGCTTGGTGTTGGGGTCCTGACCTTGACACAAGTCCAGTCCATGAACAGGGTGTGGAGGAGTTCATGGACAAAGAATTGGTTGCTTCAGCGTGACCAGTTCTGTCACATGCCTTTGCTCCGTGAGATCCGTGAGAATAATCCTGATGATTTAAGGAACTTTCTCCGGATGACGGACCCCGTATTTCACCATTTGTTGGCTTTGCTGACTCTTATATTAGCAGGCAGGATACCTGCATGAGGCAAGCCATCACTCCGGAGCAGAGGCTCATCGCCACCCCACGGTACTTGGTACTTGGCGACGGGGAGAAGTCTGCAGGACTTGAAGTTCTCGACAGGCATCTCCCCCCAGGCTCTGGGGATCATTATCCCAGAGACCTGTTCTGCCATCATACAGGTCCTGCAGAAGGAGTATATTAAAGGTAAGATTTTTATCCTTTAATATCACATTTTATTGTATTTAATGTTTGATAATATATTGTATTTCTTTCCTCATTCCCTAATTACCATGATTGTAATATGCCGTGAATGTCCCCTTTGTCCTCATGCATGCTGGATTTTTCTTTAATTTTTTTTTTTGTCCTTCATACATATTTGCCTTCACTAACCTCCCCAGCATGCTCTCCTGGCCCTATATTCACCTCATGTATTCACTTAACAATGTATTTTATCAGCTCCATAGTAGTGCTTTACCCCAAACACCCCCTAAAATGTTTTTAAATGTGATTTGTGCTTTAAATTCAGGCAGCGTGTCAGAGGCTTTTTTTGGGGGGTCCCCAAATCATTTGGAACCCTCCCTCCCCCCAACTGCTAAGTCAGCTGATACCAATTCTCTATCTATCCTCAATCATCTATCTGCTGACTTTGCCAAACCCATACACACTATACCCATCTCTTTTGCGGTCAGATTTATGGATGAATCCCCCAAAGCATGTAGTGCAAGGGTCTGCCTGTATACTTTCAAATGGTACTGTTAAAAGTTTTTGTATACTATTATTATCTTGATAGGTAATAGCAGAATGTCCAAATGTGCTCAAATGTGTATTTATATCTTTGTATTATGACACTTCTTACCTGTCCAGTTGGCTGCCAATAGTGTAACTAAGGAGGGGCTGGCCAAAGTAATCACCATTATTTAGGCATTCACTCTCAATGAAGTGGAGAGGGTTTCCTGTCCAAGAGCCCCCCCCCCCTATAATGTTAGAAATGGCCCATGAGAGGGGGTGGGGAAGGGGGAATCTGATAGGTGTACCTTATACTTTGGTCTTTAAAAACACCCTCAAATTAATGTTATCTTGATGTTGGCCAAGAATGTTTGTGTCTAATCTGCTTTCCCTGTTTATGTGCAAAATTACTAATTTTTTTTTCTTGTTTGACTCCACAGTTTCCTTCCACGCCACAGGAATGGCAGACTGTGGCCTCCCACTTTGGCCAGCGGTGGGACTTTCCTAACTGCGGAGGGGCAATTGATGGGAAACACATCCACATCGTCCCACCACCCAACTCGGGGTCATACTACTTCAACTATAAGGGGTTCAATAGTATTGTGATGTTGGCGGTGGTGTCGGCTACTTACGAGTTCCTGTATGTGGACGTGGGGAAGAATGGCCGGATGTCCGATGGTGGAGTCATCGCCCAGACGGAGTTCTACAGGCATCTCCAGAATGGCAGCTTGGACTTGCCACCTCCAGAAGACAATGTGGAAGGACTCCCATTCGTCTTCGTTACAGATGAAGCGTTTGCGCTGGGGGACCATCTTATGCAGCCATTCCCGATGAGGACCCTCACCCCGGACCAGAGGGTTTTTAATTTTAGCTCTCAAAAAGTGCAAAAAAAAAAAATGGATTTTGAGGGGTTTTAATCTCTCCCTAAAACATCAGTGATGTTCTTTATTTTTTGTTGAACATCATTGATGTTTTTAAGGATGTTTTCCAAGTCCCTATTACACCCCATTATCTCCCCAAATCAGGATCTGTGCACTTTCCGAGGTGAAATGTCCTGGATCCACAACATCACGATCACCTAAAAAGATAGAAACAAAAACACACCATGTATTATAAATATGCCGGCATCCATCTCTTACCTGAGCCTGTGGTCGCAGACACTCACCTGTTGTGGTGCCAATTTCCACCACGTCTTCCTCCTCCTCCTCCTGCTCTGCTTGGCTTGGGTGGATTTCCCCTTGTTCCAGAGGTGGGGGGTCTGTGGTCTCCTCGGATGAGGGGTGTCCTCCGAGTCTTTTATCCCCTATGTAAAAAAAAAAAATACAGATACACAGACACACAGATATTTCATGGCAGAAATAGGAATATGAAACATTGCTTGGAAGTGGGGTACAATTGTCTATTTTGGCAGAGTTCCAAGATGTAGAATTTTTAGTGTCCTTTTCAAGCTTGAATACTTACCTGTTTTGTACAAGCTTCACAGATGGAGACACCCCTATAGTATACACTGGAGCACCTGTGTGGGCCCCCTAATAAAAAGGGTGTTCATGTGTCCCACACTAGTGCTCCAGCGTCCAGATGTGGAAACTGCTGCTGAGTGTCCTCTCCTCACACAGAATCTAGTTTGCATTTCATTCTAGTTACAAACCCATCTACCCAACCAAATTATTTGCAGACAAGTAGCCCATAAAAAATGTGGGCAAATGCATATGGCCAAAACAATGGTGTTTTCTAGGCCGAACGAACAATGTTTTATACAAACGAATAATGTGCCCATGAACAGGAAAGTTGCCATTTTAAACTGGATAACAGTTAAGAAAAGCACATGGAGCAGCACAAACATAATAAACATAAAGAATAGGAACACAGCACAACTACTTACTTTTTTGCAGCACTCTCCGGATCTTTCTGTACTGCTCGTGCTCTCTTAATTTGAGGTCCAACCACCGCTTTCTGAGCTGATCTTTCAATCGTCGTACCCCGAAATTCCGGTGCAGACTCTTGACCACTTTCACCATGATCTTGGCCTTTCTGACATTGGGGTTGGGGTAAGGTCCATACTTCCCGTCATAGTCAGCCCTCTTCAGGATGTCCACCATCTCCAATATCTCCCCAAAGGACATATTTGATGCCTTAAATCGTCTCCTTCGGGATCAGGAAGTTTCTGGCTCCGGGCTTTCCTCTCCCTCCTCCTCGTTGCTGTAATTAGCACGCACCTGCTGTGTCTCCACCATGTGCTCTTCCCCCACTGCGCCGAACGAGAAGGGGTGGGGAATAGAATAGAAAGAACGTCAGGGGCGGGCGGAGTTTCACGCATGCGCAGTGTGTATAAAGCGTAACACGCGTGCGTAGTACGTACGATCTGTGAGCGGAGGAAGGAGTATCCGATCGTAATAACAAAGGTAAGATCTAAACTTGGGCATATACTGCTTCTACATTGAGGCCTATATTGTAACAAGATTAGGAGAGTTTTGCCTGACATTAGGGTTTGTCTTGTGTTGTGTCTTGCAGAGAAAATGGATGACTTCAATGACCACAACTTCCTTCCTTCATAGACAAGTACAGGGAGCTGCCCTGTCTGTGGCAGGTGAAACATCCACATTATAATCATAAACAAAAGAGGCAGAAAGTGCTGGAGAAACTGCTGGAGTTGGTGAAGCCGGTGGTCCCCACAGCAACCATCCCTTATTTAAATGCCAAAAGGAGCACAT
Source organism: Lithobates clamitans (assembly GCA_037952925.1). Lineage (NCBI taxonomy): Eukaryota > Metazoa > Chordata > Amphibia > Anura > Ranidae > Lithobates > Lithobates clamitans. The sequence continues at coordinate 3,804,067 of JBBGZY010000270.1, read as the reverse complement.
ATCTTAGGGAGCGCAAGAAGGTCGTGGATTCCCAGAGATCCGGAGCAGGAGCAGATGACATTTATGTCCCCAGGCTGTGGTACTATGAGAGACTGCGATTTCTGTCAGACCAGACTGGAGTCAGGGAATCCCTCTCAACCCTTCCTTCCACTCTTCCTTCCACCCCAGCTGAGGCTTCCGATGTCCAACCAGGGACTTCCAGCCAGGAAGAAGTGGAGGAGCCCAGCTTGAGCTAGGTATAGCATTCTTCGACAGATTTCTGGTCAATAAAGTAATGATCTTTACTAGATGTTATTATTGATCACTAATTGCTGATTTAATAAAGTGTTTTACATATCAATAGACAGTAGTTGGCAAAAATAATTGGGACAAGAATGAAAAAATGCTGGGCTTAGAATGATAGTCTTTTATATTTGTTAACATTCAATTTGCAGCAGTCATGAGATGAAAATTGTGTGTGATTGATGAAGTTAAAAACTAAAACTATGTCCCCTTTTCATACACAGGAAGACCTCAGCCAGGACGAGGCTCTGGAATGTGGCATCCAGGAGGAAGCTGTGGAATGTGGCAGCCAGGAGGATATGGGGGTTAGTGGCAGCCAGGAGGAGGCGGGGCTAAGTGGCAGCCAGGAGAAGCCTGGGACCAGTAGGAGCCTGACCGAATCGCAGGTTCCTTCCCTCCGCCTTCCAAACAAAAGACCCAGGAAGGTGATTCACGTGCAGGATTCAGTACTCAGGCTAATTCAGGAGGCTTCTGCGTCCCTCAGAGCCACCCCCACTCCTGAAGAGGCCTTTGCCTGCATGGCTACCATCAAACTGCAGGGCATGCAGGAGGGCCAACACCAGCTGTGTGTTAACCTTCTTTATAAAGTCTTAACTAAGGGGGTGATGGGCGAAATCACACCAAATACCCACGTGATTGAGTTGGAACATCCTCCTCCTGCCACAACTACACCACCACAGCCACAGCGTGGAAGGAAGCGTGGAAGGAAGACCAGAGAGTGACGACCTGGATTCAGCCTGGTCTGGCAAAAGATGCAGTCTCTTGTATGACCACAGCCTGGGGACATACATGTCATCTGCTGCTTTCATGATCTCTGGGACTTCTGGACCAGACTGCACTCCCTTAGATATGGACTCCGGCCACCAATTTTGCAGTAAAATAATTGATGTCTGCCCTGGGGGTCAAAGGCTTCACCAATTTCTGCTGTTTCTCCAGCGTTGCCTCCCTCTTTGGTTATGAGCCCTTAAGAAAGGTTTTTTGGTTTCAATTAGACTCGCCTATGTGTGTTTTCCTTCAAAAAGGACAGTTTGTTTGTGAGGATTCAGGTACATTTCAAAAATACAATGTGAAATTAACAAGAGACACCAACATCAAGCAACCTCCTTGAGATTAAATAATACAAGATAATAATGGTGTTGTGGTAACTTGACACACAAAACACACAAAAATATTCTGGATGTTAAATAACTAAAACAAAAAAAAAACAAGATCAGCCTTGAAAAAAATACAAACCAAAAAAAAATTTAAAAAATCACATCAGGGTTTAAAAAAAAAAAAACACAAAAATAAATGATATAGATTTTTGGTCAGATGTGAAAAATCATAATATATTGAGGGAATCACGATAAATAAGAAAGAAAGAAGTTTGTGCGAACTCTGTGTGAATATCAGCAGCAAAACTACTTTGTTCTTCCTGCATTATAAAGAAGAAGAGAGTGCGCTGTATTAAACAATTTTAAAGATTGCAGCGTGACGAAAATGCTCTATCCATTCTGAACGCTAATTTTACCAGAACGAGCTGTTCCGTCTCGGAATTTCTTCTGAGCATGCGTGGCACTTTGTGCGTCGGAATTGTCCACACACGGTTGGAATTGACGTGATCTGATTTTTTTGTCGGAAAATTTTATAGCCTGCTCTCAAACTTTGTGTCTGGGAAAATCCGATGGAAAAAGTCTGATGGAGCCCACACATGGTCGGAATTTCCGGCAACACACTCCGATCGCACATTTTCTGTCGGAAAATCCGACCGTGTGTACGGGGCATAAGAGAGCAGAAAGTAGCGAAGAGAAGTAGAAAGTAGAGAAAGATACAAGGAGAGGCGGTAGATGGGATAACGGGTAGGGAAGGGGGGGTAAAGTGGAGGAAAAAAAAAAAAAAGAGGATGGGGGAAAGGTCTTCAGCATCTATCCGAGGAAGCAGGGAAAATTTTGCTTAGCCTCGTTGGAGTCTTGTACCACCTGGTTAAGATTTTAAAATTGGTTTCCTTCATTTTTGTGCAGATTGACGATTTGTATGTGAAATGGAGGATGCGTTTTTGTTGTGGGCTAAATGTGTGATTCAAGTCTCTTTCCCAGTCAGCAATGAAACTTAGGTGGGGATCTGAGGGAGTGATCAGAAGATTATACATGCTCGAGAGCGTGTGTGGTAATGTCCCTTCTGTTGAACATATTTCCTCTAAGGTTGTGAGAGGTTGATCGAAAATTGCTTGAGGGGGGTAGAGTAATAAGGAAGTGGGAGAGTTGAAGAGCATTCCAGAATTTCAGTCGAAAAGGTCCCTCTGGATCCATAAGGTCTTGCAGTGAGGGCCATTTTCCCTGTATTAAGAAGTGTGAGGCCTGCTCATACCCCAAAAGTAGTAGGTGTTTGAAGGGTTCTTCCTGATAGCCTGGTGTAAAAAGCGAGTTCCCTAGAATCAGGAAGATTGGCGAGGTATCGGATGAGAGGGACCCCTTTTTGAACAGAAGGGAGCACACTCTTGCAGTCTGGTCGATTAGCGGGTGCGACTTTACCTTATTAGGCAAGGAATCATAACACCATGGAGCCCTTTTCAAAGGGACAGGGCTCTGATCTTGTTCAAGCTGAATCCACATCTTGAGGGGTTCATGCCTACACCAATCAACCAATCTACCGCGGTGAACTGCCTGGTAGTACTTATGTACATCTGGTACTGCTAATCCCCCACATTGCTTTGGCAATGTGAGTTGGGATCTCTTCAAGCAGGGGTGTTTGTGGGCCCATATAAATTTGAAAAATGCTTTTCGTACTTGTTGGAAATAAGTAAATGGGATACGGACGGGCAAAGTCTGTAGGAGGTATAGAAATTTGGGGAGTATACTTATTTTAAGAATATTGCAGCGGCCGAACCACGAGTGTAGACCGGAGTCCCACTTATTGAGGAGCATTCTGACCTTTGCAAGTAACGGGGGGGGGGGAAATTCAGTTCAAAGATCTTTGATGTGTGGGCTGGAATTATTGTACCCAGATATGTCAATGCCGTATTGTTCCATTTTAACCTAAAATTCGACTGAAGTTGGACTTTAAGTGACTGTGAGAGATTAATGCCCATCGCTTCTGATTTTATGAAGTTTATATTAAGGTTGGATAGGGCACCGTATTTGTCCCTAAAATGATTTGGGATGGATATCACTGGGTTCGTGAGGGAAAACAACATTTCGTCGGCATATGCCGATACTTTATGCTGAAAATTTCCCACCGATCCGACAAGACTCCATTAGCTCGTACACGAGCCGTGGGTCTTGAGTATATTGATGAGATCCACCGGGACATATTAGTGCCGAATCCGACATGTTGAAGGACTGCATACATAAAGGACCAGTTCACCCTGTCAAAGGCCTTATCCGCGTCGGTGCCCAGGAGCACGCATGGAGTGCGGGATTTGTTCGCTGTGTGTATTAGGTTTAGTACCTTGATGGTGTTGTCCCTTGCTTCTCTATTGGGTATGAACCCTACTTGATCTAAATTGATCAGATGAGGAAGACGTTGTTGAATTCTATTCGCAAGTATCTTGGTGAACAACTTTATGTCAGTATTAAGCAGGGATATCGGTCTGTAATTTCCACAGGAGGTTGGGTCTTTACCCTCCTTTGGTATTACTGCAAAGCTTGCAAATAGTCTATTGGAAAAGGTGATTCTGGGCCTACTTCATTAAATAATTTAACCATGAACGTGCTCAAAGACAGCATAAAGGTTTTATAGTATCCGATGGTGAAACCATCAGGACCAGGGGCTTTCCCAGGTTTATTTGCCGCTATCGCACTTTGAACTTCCTCAACCACGATGGGGTCTTCTAGGGCTTCCTGAGCTGAGTCAGGTAGCTGTGGAATTTGAGAGGCAGATAAGTATGACTGCAAGTGATCTTGTGAAGGGGTATCTCTGTCTATGTTGTACAAGGACGTGTAGAATTTCTGGAACTCTTGGGCAATGTCTAGGGGTTTGGAGACCTTGGTCCCTTTTGGCAGGCAAATGTGGGGTATGTACGTTGCCAGTCTTTGATCCCGAAAGTGACAGCTATTTTAATGGTGTATGTGTTTTACTTATTTTGTTTCGTAATCAAAAATCAAATCTGAAGTTCCTGGATATAGATTCAGCCAGTAATGATTTGACTCAACACTGCTGAGTCTTCGCCATCTTAGCAGTTGATAATAACAGAATAATATGCTTGTAGTCCATTTTCCATTCAAAATTACAAGCATAACAAAACATTAAAAAAACAACATACAGAAAATTTGCAATGTAGAAAAATATAATGTCATGTTCGTTCTATTACAATAGTATTTTTTTTTTTTAAATCACTATAGTGTGTATATTTCAATCTGTGAAATAAACAAAGCCACTCGCAGCATGACAGTAAGTCTCCTATTGCACACAGACAGCCTCCTTTAAAGGGTACATGAAACAGTTCCAAGACCACAGGCAGAGTTTTTCCTTTTGATGTGCATGTTTTGCAAAGGTCTTCGATATAAATACTGCATGCAAAATATTACTCTTATTGGCGTACTTAAGCGTACGCCCATGAGAGGGCCGTGTTTGTCTGCAGGGGGATGCACATGAGTTCCGTTCATCCACATGTAGACTGTCCCATTCAAGTCATTTGTGACACCGCAGCTGCAGGACAATGGCCTCTGCTCCTGATTTGACAGCAATTTGGGTCCCTGTACACAAACAGTGTGCGTTTGGGGACACGCACGCACCCACGCGGATGTCAATATGGAGCAGCGCTGTGTCCATGCATCTGCGTCCCAGATGACATGAATGGGACCGCCTACATGGGGATGCATGGAAAACCTATGCATCCCTGTGAGGGCAATTACAACACACACATGGGTGTATGTTTAAGTATGCTCGTGTGAATGAGGCCTTAATGGTATCTGTTGGGAAAAAAATATCTAGCTCATAAAAATTTAAAGCTGAATTCCGGGGGAAATGTTTTCATTCCCATGCAGTGGGGCTGTGCTCGTTTTTTTCTAGGGGAGAGGAGAGCGGAGATAGCCCATAAAAAATGTGGGCAAATGCATATGGCCAAAACAATGGTGTTTTCTAGGCCGAACGAACAATGTTTTATACAAACGAATAATGTGCCCATGAACAGGAAAGTTGCCATTTTAAACTGGATAACAGTTAAGAAAAGCACATGGAGCAGCACAAACATAATAAACATAAAGAATAGGAACACAGCACAACTACTTACTTTTTTGCAGCACTCTCCGGATCTTTCTGTACTGCTCGTGCTCTCTTAATTTGAGGTCCAACCACCGCTTTCTGAGCTGATCTTTCGATCGTCGTACCCCGAAATTCCGGTGCAGACTCTTGACCACTTTCACCATGATCTTGGCCTTTCTGACATTGGGGTTGGGGTAAGGTCCATACTTCCGGTCATAGTCAGCCCTCTTCAGGATGTCCACCATCTCCAATATCTCCCCAAAGGACATATTTGATGCCTTAAATCGTCTCCTTCTCCTTGTTAACATTCAATTTGCAGCAGTCATGAGATGAAAATTGTGTGTGATTGATGAAGTTAAAAACTAAAACTATGTCCCTTCATCATACACAGGAAGACCTCAGCCAGGACGAGGCTCTGGAATGTGGCATCCAGGAGGAAGCTGTGGAATGTGACAGCCAGGAGGATATGGGGGTTAGTGGCAGCCAGGAGGAGGCGGGGCTAAGTGGCAGCCAGGAGAAGCCTGGGACCAGTAGGAGCCTGACCGAATCGCAGGTTCCTCCCCTCCGCCTTCCAAACAAAAGACCCAGGAAGGTGATTCACGTGCAGGATTCAGTACTCAGGCTAATTCAGGAGGCTTCTGCATCCCTCAGAGCCACCCCCACTACTGAAGAGCCCTTTGCCTGCATGGCTACCATCAAACTGCAGGGCATGCAGGAGGGCCAACACCAGCTGTGTGTGAACCTGCACGCCCATAGACATGCTCTGCATATGAGGACATCTGGAACAGTCCACTGCTGGATTGTGGGGTTGTGCCATTTGCCGATCGGGTGAGTATAAGCTTTCTGGTCGCCCCTGGAAAAAACAAGCAGTAAACCCATGCAGTGCATGCACAGCCCCACTGCAGGGGAAAACTTTTTTTGTTTTGCCTGAGCTTTAATGAATCTGTAATCTGATTAACTACCCTGAAATAATAAAATTTACAGAGGTGATAGACTTAAACCAACATGCATATCACCCACTAGGATCTAAAATGTCACTTTAGTCTATTGCATTAAAATTTATTGACAATCCTCAGTCTGCAGCCTTACTGCAGAGAGTAAAGGCCCGTACACACGATACGAAAATCGGAAGTAAAAATTTTGAACGATCTGTCGATTTTTGGATCGTTAGTATGGTGCTTTCGGTAGCCGATTCCGATTTTTCATCCGACAAAAGCTGGATATGCAGACTATAACATTTTTGTCGTACGTGAACTCAACGTCCGATTTTTGTTTACGGTTTTCATACAAAAAAATCGTAAGAGCAAGACTACGCATGCTCAGAAACGAAAGAATACATACAAAACTATCCAACACATTAAGTCACTTCTGACATTGTAACCTCTTCACTTTTGACATAAGATTAGCATGCAACAAAAAACTGACGAAAGGTCGTCCAAAAATCTGCTTTAGGCTTCATTCACATTTTTACATGGTATGAATTCCAGCTGCAAGAACCTACAGATTTCTGTGGCTGGAAAAGACAGAGGTGTGCAAATAGCAGTTATTTGTGATTGTTTGCACAGCCAGCAATTATTTGCAGGGATCATGGTTGTACACACACAATGTATCAGGCTAATATTTTTAGGTGATTTGGAGATCTTATTTGCAGCCAGTATAATTAGAACACTTCTGTTATTTTCCATTTACTCTCTGTTCATCTAAGGACTTGTGGCCAGCATAGCAGACCAATCACAAAAATAATAATGGTAACTACACCTAAATAGAACTCTAAAGTGGCATTCTGTTCTGTTCGGTTTAGGTGAAAAAAGTGGTAATATCTACGTCACTCCGGCAACAACTAAGATTAGCTACCAAGCTCCTTAGTGGTGTGAGAACACTAGAAAACAAACCCTTTTATGTTTAAAGTGGTTGTAAAGGCATGACATTTTTTTCCTTGTAAAAAAATGTCCCAGCAGTTGTATGCCCCCCATCCCAATCTAAATAAATATTTACCCAAATCCTCACATGATCTAGTGCAGTGCCCATCTGTAGCGGCCCTATCCTCTCTCTCCCCTTGTATTCACAGGACAGAGGCAGCAGCAGGAGCCACTGGCTCCTGCTGCTGTCAATCAAATCCTGTGAGGAGGTGGCAAGGGTGGGGCTGAGTCATGCTGTATGTGTCTATGGCACACACAGTCCAGCTCAGGAGCTTACCTGCAGATGTGCCACCATAGAGGAGGAGACAAGAGAGCTGGCGGGGGACTTAGGGAGGAGGCTTGGGACCTCTCTGTGCAGTACCATTGCACAGAGCAGGTAAGTATAAGCCTGAATACAAATATAGACAGTATCTCACAAAAGATAAATGTGAGGGTATGTACTCACGTTTTTGAGATACTGTACATCCTGACAGCTTTCACTAGATAAATTCTATCACTGGTTATCTCTGAAAATCCTTAATGACATAGCTCACTATATTTAGATATGATTGCTGAAGGTGACTGTTCATGGCTTTCCCTGTCATGATCTAGGATGGGTATAAAGTCTTTAGTGGGTGTAGAATCTTGTTTAAAGGAACCTTGGTGTAAGGCTGATATATGTATATCACTGTCATGCTCTGAGCACTTAGAATTGCTGTAGAATTGAAATCTAAGGACAAGTGCTCTGTGATGCAGCAGAAATAAATAGGCAGCGATTTAGGTAACATAACAAATATAATACTGCATGGCTTTAGAGATTGGATACATAAAGAGGATATGGTAGAGAATAATACCTCTGAATTTTAGAGTAAAATCTTTTACTCAGAGACCGATGATAATCTTGGAGTTGGACTTGAAGTGTGCTCAGTGGGGTATACATTCTAAGGCTCCATTCACACTAGCACGTTTTTTGATGCATTTTGCAGAAATGCATGGGAATTTTTTAACATGGGTTCCTATGGAACATGTTCACATCAATGCCTTTTTGTACCTCTGCGTTTTTGGAAAAGGTCAGGAAATTTTTTCATGCAAAATGCAGCATTTTGCATGTAATAGAATTCAATGAACCAGCCTCAAAAACGCAAGTGCAACATTTTTGCAGCGTTTTTGGCTTTTTTTTTTTTTTTCTAGACTGTATACAGTAAAAAAAACTGTAAAAAAAAAAAAGCAAAATGCCGCAAAAACGCTGCTCAAAAATGTGGCAAGCATCACAAAAAACACTGCAGAAACGCTCAAAAGCAACATGCATAGGTATGAATCGAGCCTTATGAGGAACTTGATGCATGCTATATACTCTACTATTTGATACTCAATAGTGTGTTTATATATATTGATATAAATCCATTTATATGAGGATTTATTTTCACATATTTTAAGTATAAACCTGTTTTATTTTAATTAAAAAAAAAAATAAAGACAAGACTATAAATCACTTTAAGGTCTTATGCACACTGGACTTTTTTTCTGCCGCTCCTAGGGTCATTCGCTTTTTCTTTTTTTTCTACCTGTCTCTTAATGCGCTTGACTGCACACACTGACTGCGGGAATTAAATTGTGCAAGTTCAACTGAACTTGCATGATTTCATTCCCGACTTCGGATTTTGCACAGATGTCAATGGAAATCGCACCCCAAAATTGCCAAAAGTAGGACAGAAACTACTTTTGGGAATCAGTGCGACGTTGCACCAAGCCCGGCTCTGCCATTTCCAGCAATTGTCGCCAATTTGCCATGCAATGACATGTCAAATCGCATGCTAAATCGCATCAATGTCAACCAGGGCTGAATGTTAGACCATGTTCCCATGCACACATAGGCGTTTAGAGGAGTTTAGAGGCAGGAAAAAAACCCCACAGCCATTGTTTCCAGGAGCAGCAGAGTTTTGGCAGAAAAAACACCTGACTGCCTAAACGCACCTACGCACTAGGTGCGTTTAGCACTTGATTGTTAAGCCTCATACACACGGTACGATTGTTGGACAACCGACCATCTGATTTTTGTCAAAATGGCGTGTGCCAGGATCTTGTCTTGCATACTAAAGTTACACAAATTTTCGTGCCACAAACATAGTGACGTACTGCGAGGAATTTCAGCTCTTGAGCGCCACCCTTTGGGCCCGTGTGTTCGAAGTTTTAAGCCTCGTACACACGGTGCGAAAATCAGAAAGGGATTGTCATTTGACAGGCTGTTGTCCGAAGTTCTTACCGTTAGTACACTCCTTTCAACAATTGTTTTTCAATTTTCGGCCAACAAATGTTGGATGACAGACTAGTAAATTTTTGTCAAACAACACCTCCACGTCAGATTTTCGGATGGTCAGTACACAAATCCGTCACACAAAAGTCGAAAGTACAAACACGCATGCTCAGAATCAGTGCTCACCAAACACGAAATTAGCAGAAGCCCAAAGGGTGGCGCTCAAGACCTGAAATTCCTTGTAGTACATCACTACCTTCGTGATTGTGGCACGACAATTTGTGTAACGTTAGTATGCAAGACTAGATCCTGGCACACGCTTTTGACAAAAATCAGATGCTCAGTTACCCACCAAGCGTACCGTGTGTACGACGCTTTAGACCCCATACACACTACTAGATTTTCTGCAGATTTTTGTCTTCAGACTTACCATAACCATATAATATGAGGTCAAATCTTAAGAGTTTCAATCTGTATGCAATCAGGCAGGCCCTTGCACTACATGGTTTTGGTAAATCTGAAGATGAAAATCTAATAGTGTGTATGGGGTCCTAATCCATTTTTAATGGCCAGAATAATAAACACCCTAGCACTTGGTGCGCCTAAATGCAGCTAAATGGGCAAGGTTACAAGCATTTTTTCTGCCAAAACTCTGTTGCCAGGTGGAAAGGAGCCTAAGAGAGTTAGCAAAATATCTAGTGTGCATGAGGCCTAAAGGTTAGCATAGAAACACGTTGGGTGTCCCACACCATAACTGAAATTAGAGGTAGCTAGGCTTAAGCCCCATACACACTATTAGATTTTCTGCAGATTTTTGTCTTCAGATTTACCAAAACATGTAGTGCAAGGGCCTGCCTGATTGCATACAAATTGAAACTCCTAAGGATTGACCTCATATTATATGTTTTTGGTATATCTGAAGACAAAAATCTGCAGAAAATCTAATAATGTGTATGGGGTCTTAAAGCCCGTACACACCATACGAAAATCAGATGGAAAAATTTGCACGATGAGCTGTCTGACAATTTTCAGATCGTTAGTTACGATGCTTTCGACAGCCGATTTTGCTTCTTCGTCAGACAAAAGCTGGATGTGCAGACTATAAAATTTTTGTCGGATGTGAACTCAACGTCCGATTTTTGTTTCATCAGTACGGTCTCCGTACGAAAAAAATCATAAGAGCAAGACTACGCATGCTCAGAAAGAAAAGAATACATACTATTTAACACATTACGTTACGTCTGACGTTGTATTCTGACGTATGAAAATTTTCGCATTGAGAGTAACCTCTTCACTTTCGACATAAGACTAGTATGCTACAAAAAACAGATGTTCGGTCGTCTGAAAATATAAGCGTGTGTACGAGGCTTCAGAATCCCTCCGTTTTTAAAGCTGAAGCTTATAAGCTAGTCAACAAGTCCACAGCTGTGCAGTTATTTGCTAATGGGGGCCCAATCTGTGAGACCAAGGAAGAAATCATGCAAAAGAAAATTTGACTCATGCTGAAGAAAATAAATGTATTATGTTGTTTTCATAGCTTACCATGCAGAACTTAAACAATGCTTGTAAGAACAGCAATTGCAAGACATAACAATAAAGACATAGCAATATCAATAAAATTCAAATGTAGATAAACAAAAGGTGGCAAAGGTAGATTTAACTGGAACTATCCATGTCAGAATGCAATCGCTTTGGTATAAACTGTGCATTCATTTTAAGGCATCGGTTCACATCTAAACTGGCCGCGAATCGCACAGCAACGTTGTCCATCGCTGTTCTCCGTTTCAGGGACGAATCAGGGCAGAATCTTTGCCTGAATTCAGCCCTGAAACGGAGGCAAAAACGCACAGCGTTTCTGTGCAGTGCGCTCCGCAGCCACCCCAGAGACATGTGAACCATAGAGAGCTGGTCACACTCTCCTGCTATGCGAATTGAATGTGGTGAGATCCGCATTCAATTCGCATAGGTGTGAACCCAGCCTCAGAGGCATTTTGAGCAATAACTTCCTGTCATGGAAACTATTGTAAGAGACTATGGGGTTGATTTACTGAGCCCAGGTTCACATTGACGGCGGGATTGAAATGTAGGAGTTCAGCTGAACACGCAAGATTTAATATCTGCATGTCTGTCTGAATTCGGGGCGATTTCAGAGACATCTGTGCGGGTTCCTGCACAGATGTCTATACAAATCGCACTCCAAAGTTGCCAAAAGTAGTACAGAAATTATTTTTGGGAGTGCAGCGTCGCAAGAAATTCGGGCGGTGCCATTGCCGGCAAAAGCCGCCGATTTGGCATACGATGTGACATGTCACATCGCATGTAGGGTTGCCACCTCATCCCTTTAAACCGGAAACCCCAACACATATTAACTACACAGGTTCTGAGGCTAATTTAATGCAGATAAGGCACCAAGTGAGTTTAATTACCACCTTAATCAGCCACAGAACCTGTATAATTAATATGTGTTCAGGTTTAAAGGGATGAGGTGGCAACCCTGATCTCATGCCAAATCGCTTCAATGTGAATCTAGGCTAAAACTGGAAAGTGTAAAATCTGGTGCAGCTGTGCAAGGTAGCCAATCAGCTTCTAACTTCAGCTTGTTCAATTAAGCTTTGAGAATAAAACCTGGAAGCTGATTGTTTTCTTTGTAGAACTGCACCAGATTTTGCACTCTCAAGTTTTAGTAAATTAAGCCCTATATTATTTGTTGTCTAAAACAGAACTGATACGCAAGAGTTTCCATGCTATTGTAATGTATAGCATTAAGCTCTGATTTCTGCTGTGTGGCTTGTTTTTTTGTTTTCCAATCGAAAACAGCCTAAAGAGGCATAGAATACTTAGGGCCCTTTTACATGGATGTCCTGCATTCCATGTCAGCAAGCGATCTGTAAACATTTGTTTAGACTCAGATATGGGCAGATGTAAATGGGCGCACACCTTTTCTGTTTGTTTTTGCGGCCCTAAATAGACTCGAATATGGACAACAGACGTATTCAATAGGGCAAATGGCACCAGTCACTTATCTGACTTTAGTATAAGGCAGTCTGTTTAGTTTCTATTTACTGCATTTTGTACAGCTCTTTGCACAATTTATTCAATAAATATTTTAGTATTATTTAAACTGTTTGTTATTTATACAGTCATTAGACATAAAGTAGTAATTACTGCATATCAATTAAGTCAAGTTTTAAAAAGTGTGTTTACCTGGTTTTTGAAGATTTCTAGACAGCTTCGCAGTTTTCCATAGACCTTTGGACCTGCATACTTCTCATGTCCAAAGCTAAACTGCTGTATCCAATTACATCCTTGAGAATATAGAAGTTTTTCAGGAAGCTATGCAAATAATAAACAAATAAAATTGTTTCAAAGTTGCCACACTGTTCTCCTCCATACTAAACTAAACATATTTTGAAAGGACCAAGATATAGACTGCCGTCCAAAGGATTGCCAGAAATAGATCCAACTGCCCTAGGTACACAGATATAGACAGTGTCATAATAATGGTGACTGCATGCAGAATCATGACTATAAGAGCCATAGCAAATGAGACGAATATTGGCTGCCACAAGCCCCCCCCCCCACCACTGTCTAAAGTCTCCGCTTCAAATTGTGCCTGTAAGGCTAGGTTCACAGTGCTGCGATACGATTTTGATCCAACCTTCAGTGCTATTATGTAGTGCTACTTGGATGCAATTTTGATAAGGTTTGTATATTCTATGAGGCCAAAATTGCACCAAAGTAGTACAGGAACCTTGTCCACAATCGCACCATTCTGAGTCACATTGATGTGAACGGACACCATTGAAAACAATGTGATTTCCCTTGTCATGTGATTCTATGCAAATCAAGTCGCATCTGAAAACACACTGGTGTGAACCAGGCTTAAAGCAGAAAGTATGTACTGTACTTACCATTCCGGTCTACCCACACCACTATGCTGCGCCATTAAAGTAATTCATGTCTGAAAATAGGTATAAAAGGGGTCTCGCTAGGTGAAGTTTCTTCTGACCCTTCTGGAAGTGTTGATCTCCTGTGTTCTTCACAGTGCTCCACGGTTCCACCCATCTACCTACATGTCATGACAAATTTCTGTGAACCTAGGAATCTTGAATCAATTGGTTTTACCCATCTCTAGACAACACAAGTATCAGATATCTTTGAACCACAGGATCTGATGTGGTTGATCCTGGCTCCAGGGGGGTGACACCACCTCGATACCCATGTGACAGAGATGAATACACCAAGCTTTCCTTAATGAACCATTATAAGTTGGACAAAACCTTATCCCCCTTGCCCACCACCACCAGTTTCTATTCCTCTGTGTATGACCAGGTTCTGGCACCTTTGTGTACAAAACAAAGTTGTTTAGGCTGATACTAACATGTTTACTTGGCTAAGTTATTGTTCTTATTGAAATGTATGGAAAAAAAGTAAATCCATGGTATGATATGTAAAAGATTTAATTTGTTTCATAAAAATACTGAAGCAGAAATACCTTTAGGATATCTTTTTCTTTCATCCATCCAGGAAAGGGCATTCCTTGACTAAAAACCTGGAACATAACAGCTCGAAGAAGACAGTAATTGTCCTGTTTTACATACTGCAAAGTTTTGATATGATAGTTCCAGTACAAGTCTTCATATGTCTGTTGACAAAAGTGATATATATCAATAATATATAATTATTAAGTTTATTATCACACTTTTTTTAAACTAAAGCATATGGTGATACCAAACCTGAGAAAGGAATTCACATCTCATGGTTTGGCATATTCTTAAATATGTAATAGTAAAATGTTAATGTTATAGAATTGTAAATACTGTGAGTGAATGACCAACTTAAAGAAGGAATATCATCAGAAAGATTTGTTGTTCATACTGTGCATGCAGCACTTTGTCAGGTTTTGATCGGTGCTGTGGATGCTGAGCTAGCATGGTGGGCGGCTTGCCCAACCCTCTCATTCCCCCCACTGCTGTCCGACCATGTTACCCAGTGGGAGACCAGTATCAATTTAGATGTGGCTGACTGAGAAGAGGGGGTGGGGACACATCAGTGCTGGCAGATGAGAACAGGCGGTGTGTGACAGGCAAACAGAAAATGAGAAGCCATAGATACACAGTCAGTCATACATACTGCAGGGATTACTGTATTTGGTAGGTGCCCATTCTTTCAATGTATACAAGGGTTCCTTTTCCACACATCTAGTACAAAGAGGAGAGGCAACAAGTGCTATGCTGTAGTTCCCAAATGAGAAACACCCATAAAGAGGGGTTTTTATTTCCTAACTGGGCCAACTGTTATATGCACTTGGAATAACACAAGTGTTTTGCATGTTTTTATGACACCTTCTTTAAAGCAAAGCTCCACTCAAAAGAAGAAGCTCTGCTTCCCACTGTTTGCACCCTCAACTGCCACATTTGGCACTTTGTTGGGGGGAGTGGGTATTTGGTTTTGACAGGTGCCCACTCTCACTTCCGGGTAAGATCACTGCGGCAATCTACAAGCATTTCTGGCACCTCCTTCTTCCCCCCTGCTTTCTTCGGGGACACACACCGGTCCCAGAAGACAGCGGGACCATTCAGAAAGCGCAGTGTGACTCGCGCATACGCAGTAGGAAACCAGCTGTGATGCCTGAAGGCTTCACTGCTGGTCTTCCTTGTTAACAACAGCTGTGCCTGCACCCAAAGCCAATTAATGAATCGGCTCATGGGCGCCGACATCATGGGATCCCTGGACAGGTTAGTGTCATATTAAAGTACAGTACTTGTAGCTGCTGACTTTTAATTTTTTTTCCCCCAGACTGGAGCTCCTCTTTAAGAAGAAATTCTCTAATCCCCAGTATGTTGCCTTAGAACAGCCTTTTTCAACCAGGGTGCCTTGGCAAAATACCTAAAAATTGCCCCAAATTGTCCAAAAATTGCATACAAGCCAACGGTGGATCAAACCTGCTTTTTTTTATTACACAAAGCCACAGGTTTTCATTGTGCAACTGTACAACCTTGGGCACTGTGCAGGCCAGCCACCAGCATCCTAACAACCGCTGATGTCATTGGTTGATAGGGAACACATTAGGCACCTGCACAGCATCCTTGTTTGACCCCCATCCCCGTCCCTCTCTGTTAGCAATGGGGGTTACATTAGCTGCATGGGGGAGAGAAAATGAGGACGAAGAAATGCTGAAATACTAGCACTAATAGCAAAAGTGTATTTGCTTTGAAAGAATAAATCACCTCTAATGTTGGGAGTCTTACATGTGTGGATGCTGCTGCGATGTAAACCTAATAGCTTAAAAATTTACATAAAAAGTTGAGAAACACTGCCTTAGAACAGTCTGTGCAGTACCAGTACACTGGGAGCATGCAAAACAGTTGTTTGCTGGAGTCAACATCCTTTCCTGTCTTGTATTCTACAGTATATGGGCCAAACTAGTCACCTGTACTCATGAAATATCTTACAGTGCCTTAAAAAAATGGCTCCAAGAGCATACCATGCCCTAGTCTGGTATGGATTTTAAGGGGAACCCCCTCGCCGAAAAGATTGCGTGGGGGTCCCCCCAAAATCCATACCAGGCCCTTATCTGAGCACACAGCCCGGCAGGTCAGGAAAGGGGATGGGGATGAGCGAGCGCCCCCCCTCCTGAATCGTAGCAGGCCGTATGCCCTCAACAAGGGGGGCTGAGTGCTTTGAGGCAGGGGTGTCCCCACCCCAAAGCACCTTGTCCCCATGTTGATGAGGACAAGGGCCTTCTCCCGACAACCCTGGCCTTTGGTTGTCGGGGTCTGCGGGCGGGGAGCTTATTGGAATCTGGAAGCCCCCTTTAACAAGGGGGTCCCCAGATCCCGGCCCCCCACCCTATGTGAATGAGTATTGGGTACATTGTGCCCCTACCCATTCACCTAAAAATAAAAGTGTCAAAAAAAAAAAAAAAACGGGTTTTTAAAGTGATTTATTCTTCACCCCTCTCCGGTTCTTCTCCCTCTTCTAGCGATGTCTTCTGCTTCCTCTGCTGATGTCTTCTGCCTCTGTCTTCTAGCCCTCTCCGGTTCTTCTCCCTCTGCCGGGTCTTCTCGCTCTTTTGCACCGTCTTCTCTGCTGTCTTCTCCTAATGTTGACTCGACGCTCTTTCTCCCATTCTAATGCTGGGTGCGCGGTGTGCCACTACTTATACTGGCATGGGGCGGGGTCACCAGAGGCCCGTCCCTTATGAGGTCACCACCCATCATGCTTTGGCGTGTGACGTCATAAGGGGCGGGACTCCGGTGACCCAACCTCATGCCAATATAAGTAGTGGCACACCGCGCACCCAGCATTAGAGTGGGAGAAGGCGCCAAGTCAAAATCGGAAGAAGGGAGAAGACTGGGCAAAGAGCAAGAAGACAGCGGAGAAGACCCGGCAGAGGCAGAAGACAGCGGACAGAGGGAGAAGAATCGGAGAGGGCTAGAAGAGATCAGCAGAGAGTGGAGAAGAACCGGCAAAGGCAGAAGACAGCGGAGGAGGACAATTCGCACAAGTGTGAAAGGGGCCTTAAGCCGCGTACACACGATCGGATTTTTCAAAGGGAATTGTGTGATGACAGGCTGTTGGCCGAAAATCTGATCATTTGTATGCTCCATCGGATAATTGTTGTCGGATTTTCCGCGGTCAAATGTTGAAGGGCAGGCTTTAAAATTTTCCGTGGACAACGGTCTGTTGTCGGATTTTCCGAGCGTGTGTACATAGGTCCGTCTGACAAAAGTCCAAAGTACAAACACGCATGCACGGAAGCAAGGACGAGCCAAAAGCAGTTGGTCTTGTAAACTAGCGTTTGTAATGGAGACTTGACATTCGTGACGCGGCAAATTATGAAATCTCAAAATGCAGCGCACATTCTCTTCTTCTTTAATGAGATACTGATGGAGTTCTGCCAAACGTTTTTTAAAAGGCTTTTATTTTCTAGTGATATCATAAATAATATTCTTATGCTTTTTTTGGGGGGGTGCAAGTTACCACAACACCATTATCCTGTAGTTTTTAAGATCAAAGATGCAACTATGTTGGTGTTCCTTGTCAATTTTACATCGTATTTTTTTTAATTTAACTGCCTACTCCCACTGTCATTTGAAGCCAAGTATTAGTCTCCACAATTTTTTTATTGTGCATTAAAAAAAGAAAACAAATACAATTAGACATGCTATCTGCCAATAGAACTTAACCAAAAAGTGCATTCTATGCATCTAAAAATATAGAAAATATAACAAATGAAATCATTATTCAACCAAAAAATAAAATAAAAGCCTCATGCATGTGTCCTGCTTCTTAATATAGGGGGTCACCAATGCCAAGAGTTGGCGAAAGCAGGGGTCCGTCATCCGGAGTTAATTCTGAAAATGATCCGGATTATTCTCCTGGAGTTCCCGCAGCAAAGGAATATGACATAATTGGTCACAATTAATAAAGCAACCAATTTTTGGTTCAAGAAATCCTCCTCCTCCTGTTCCTGGACTGGACTTGGGTCAAAGCAATAACTCCAAGGCCAATAATAAACAACATGTTATATCCTCCGATTCCGCAACATGTCTGGTTGACAAACAGCCGTTCAGAAACTAACTGAAAAGCACGAAATGAAAAGCACAAACTGAAAAGTGCTAAATGAAAAGCGTGACTCAACACTCACCAAACTTCTACTAACATGAAATTAGCAGAAGGACCCCAAAGGACTGAAAAACCACGTAGTACGTCACTACGTTCGTGTTTGTTGGCCGACAATTCCTTGCCGTTTGTATGCCAGACAAAATCCAGGCACACGCCTTCGGACAAAAGTCCGAGGTTTTGTCTGTGGAAAATCCGATCATGTGTATAAGGCTTAAGGCTCCTTTCAACTCCAAAGTTGCACGATTTTCAGTGCAACTTTGGAGTCCAAGTTTGATACGACTTTGAAATGACTTTGATAAGACTTTTACACTCTCTGGCATTGAAGTTGAGTCAAAGTCGGATCAAAGTAGTGCAGGAACCCTTTCTGAAGTTGCAGCGACTTCAGTAGTGTCAATTGTAATGTCTCTCATAAAAGAAAGGAACCACCCACCATCACCAATAAAAAAAGACACCGTTGTCTGGAGAAAAAAATGCCTCGGACACCACACTCACATGTACACAGTTCTATCATACCCAATCATGCTATATAAGCAATAGACCTGGGGAGAACGATGTATATGTGAATCCGCCTAAAATGACTCAAGAATCATGGCAGTGCAGAGGACAGACTATGTGCAGAATAGATACCCAAGGACATGTGGATGTCAGTATAGAGTAAATGTGATATCTGCTAATGGTCATCAATACAAACAGAAAAGGAGAATCTGTCTAGCAGAGGCACAGGCATACAAACTTGACAGGGGTACTAAAGCTGGCCATACAGTGTTAGATATTTTTAGTTCAGCCTAATGCCCAGAATTTTTAATTAAAGAATTTTGGATAGGAGAAGGCCAACAGGGCCAAACACTAATCGAATTTTGGCCAGTTCAGCAGGAACGGTCAGCTTAATCCTGCCATACTCTTATTCAAAAAAAAAAAAAAAAAATAGTTTTGACCATACACACCCTAATGCACTTTCTCCTGCAAAGTGATACTAGTGTAGTTAAATCCTGATGCTGCATGACAAAAGTTAATTTCATTTTGGTGATCGGTCTTATTTATGTAAAGCAGGGGTGTCAAACTCCATTTCATTGCGGGCCGCATCACTATTATAGTTCCCCTTAAAGGGCTAGTTGTATCCATAAAGACTAAATTTCTAGAGCACCCCTCCTTACATCAGATGTCAAGAGCCCCCTCCGCCATCAGAAGTCAAGAGTCCCCCACTCTCCCTTACATCACAGTGCACCCCGTTACCTTGTGTCACTGCCAGGTAGAAGCTAGGGGTGGAGCTAGGAGACAGAAAGTGCAGGGACTGGAGGAGGACCAGAGGAAGGCTGGAGTCAGCTGAATGTTGAGGTTAGGAGAGGCGGAAAGGATGGGGTACTGCTACTGCACAGAGAGGCACAGGATTTGTAGGAGGAGCTGATACGAGCCTCTCTGTGGCTGCATTGAGAAGCGCAGGATCTGGTGGAGGAGTTCTGTCCTCCTTTCTGCAGCTGAATACTGAGACAAGGCGGGGGCAACAATGAGGGGGTTTCCGCAGCTTTGTGGTGTGTGGGCCAAAAGATATGGCCTGGAGGGCCGGATTCAGCCCCGAGGCCTTGTGTTTGACACATGTGATGTAAAGGGAATAGCTTGCATTTTGCATTACTTTGAATCAAAATGACTTCTTTTGACAAGAGTGATGATTGTTAAAAGGAACATAACATTACTGTTTTTGAGCAAGGATATGTTACATAACAAAAAGAACTACAGTATATCCTTGTTGCCTACTCAAATATATGACACAGCCTTGGTGTACAAAGACACTTTTCTAAACTCCTGCAATTTTTAGGGCTCTCAGAGCTTTCCCTCCTCTGAAAGCTGACAGCTGCTGAATGGGACTACATCATTTGTATTGACAGTCTTTTTTTAAAGAAGCTACAGTATGTTGTGTAATACTTGCATATTTCACTGTCTGGAGGAATCCCAGCTTTGTTTGGGGTTCCCTGTGTAAAGGAGGATGTCTTGCCTCTATTGTATAAAAAATAATAATGGATAGATATATGCACACTGTTCAAAAAAGTAATGCTGTATTCCAAATTGCACTAATCGCATGCACATCACAGTGTAGTTTTTACCAACTTTTGCCGTCTAAAGCAGCTTTTTGTGATTTTGATACACTGCAGCTCCCTGCTTTATGCATTGTATGCTGGGTATACAAAACAAGAAGCTCAGCATTGGCAACCTATTTGGAAGCACTTTGGTAAGATAACAGTGTTAGTATGGCGTTGGAAGGAGGTGCTAACTGTACTGTGCTAACCTCTTCTTGATGTTCACAATTAGCTGATTTTAGGGCCTTTTCCTGCTGCTTTACCTGCTTTTAGAAATGTTTTCTACTTTATTGTGATCATTTAGCATTCCAGTGTTTATTATTCTGGAGGAGTATTCTGCCAGGGAGTGGAAGCAAGTCAGATTGAGTCTGCCTCACTATCTAGCTGAAAGACATTGCGTATTATATAGCCCTTTCCTCTCCAGAATGGCTGACCCTGACCGTCCCGTTGCATTTATTCATGTTGCCAATCAAGAAAGCTCAGCATCAATATGGGCACTATCTAGGGTGTTATGCATGCAAGGAAGACTGCCTAGCAACACCTACTTCTCCAGACTGCCACTTTGATATATGCATAACTCCTCCTATACCAGCAAGCCAACTGCTTGCATCAGGGCTGAAGGCTGTTGTGAAGTGTACTAAGGCAAGGTGTTGTGATGTTTTCAGGAAGCTATGCGCCGTACCTTGCTGTCGCTCTTACCTGCCAGAATCTGCCTGCATTGCATAGCACAGCAGTCTGCTTCAGTATGTCTCTTGATGCAAGCTGTATTATGGTTCCTGGGAGGAGTTATTTAAATATCAAAATGACCTGATGGGTGAATGTCCACCCAGAGGAGAGTGTTCCTAGTCAGGCTGTTTTTGTCTGCAGACCACCCTAGCTATTGCTTGCATTTGATTCATGACTGAAAAAAAAAGAAATCCAGTGAACAAACGGTGTGAGCCAATGACACTAAGGCCAGGGATGAAAGAACTTAATGATGATGAATATCCTCCAGCCAATAAATGAGAAGGCTCATTCTGCTTTGCTGCTGCATTTTGCATCAGAATATGAAAAGTCCAATATTTACCTTCCTCATGTATGTGACATTTGGTGCTTCCCCTTTCCATTGTTTAGAACAATAAGACAGTAAATCAACTTCTGCATTCACGCTCAAGTTTCCTGAATGTAAAGGAAAAAAAAAAAAAGAAGAACAATATGATTTCCTGTATTCCTGTACCCATTTGAATGCATGTATCCTAAAAAGAAAATGAACACTTACTTCTTTTTTTAAAAGGTCCCTGACATGGAATGCTACACCTACAAATAATCAGAAAAAATACTGAAAATAGTTATGAAAGAGTATTATGTGGAAACAGTACATTTATGAAGTGCATACCACAAGGAAATTAGGGCTTTAAAGTGTTGCCACATCATACACAGGACAGCCACAACGAATACAAGGCATTGCTGTACATGATTCCACATCTTGCTTATAGCCTCAAGAAGGGGCGGAACTCTTGACTGTTCATCAGGGGTATCTGGAACAAAAGCAGATTAGTGTTATCTGTATTCACATTTACATTTAATAGCACTTTTAGACCTCATGCACACTGGACATCATAAAAACGCTAGTAGTGTTGCTGCATTAAAACGTGAGTTTTTCTATTTTTTTTTGCATTAGCGTTTTGCCAAGTTTTTCCCCGTTTTTAGCAAGAAAACCGAAGCTATGCTAAAGCCGCATTTTACAATGTTTACCGGCGTTAGACCATTTTTACAACTTAAAAACTCCTCTCAAAATCTGCTAGTTCTGGGGTTTTTTTCCAACCAGAAAACGCCCCAGCCAAAAAATGCTGATAACAGCCTATATGTGCATGGACACATAGAATAACATGCCTCAACGTTACACTTATCAAAGAAAAAAGGGAATATTTGGGACTTTAAATGAGACACAACAGGGAATATTGCGCCTCCATCCCTGGTTGCTTTTGCAAAAAAGAGGGCTGGAGGGGGGGACTTTAGATGAGGTGCGTGGGGTAGAGCCAGACAAAACCATATACATATGTAAAAAATTGTATTCTTTATTAGACCAAAGATAGGGCATGGATCAACCCATACAAACGCATAATAGCACATTGGCATATAAAATACAACATACATACAACAACATACAAGTATCAACATACATATTGAGGATAGTCACCAACATGACGCAGAAAGTAAATATTATACATCACAGTCCCCCAAATGGAGTAGGCATAACATTATATCAGGTATAAAAACCACCTAGAATCATGAATATGAGATGGATGCATCAAAATAAGCTCGACGACGTTTCGTGGACTTCTATCCACTCATCAGGAGCAAGTGCATCTATATAATAAGAGCTGATACTAACTAGGCCATGCGATACCACCTGCCGGAGGTCAGCCAGATAATTATGTCCGGCACGGGAGCTGAGGAAAGGACCCAGGCATGGATCAGGAGTACACATGCAGTCCCCTTCATGTTCCCATTCATCCAAAGCATCAGCGGTTTCTACAGTTTGCTATGCAGACTCTTACAATTCTGGGGACTTCCCTTCAGTCCCTCAGAAATTCCTTGCATCTTCACAAAGATTGAAAGTCGTGGCATTTTTTCAGCTTCACAAATTATTGATTATATCATATTTGGGTGATTTTCTTATCTTTTCCCAGGACAAGGAGAAACGACCCTTGGACCTTCAGAATTCTAACCTTTCAGGAGCTCTCCAAATTGACTTTTCTTAGGACATCAGCTCAGCTCACCCCCTTCCCTGCAGTGTCAGCAGCACCTGGCAGTAGCAGTGCCCTGCCTCCGGGTTCTCTGGGCAATTAAAAAAATCTTAGTTGTGAAGCAAATGCAAAGGCCAATAATATGTCAGGCTGGAAATGAAAGTAGCAGGGCAGGATTTGCTGGTAACATGGATCAGTTCCATCGATATATGCTTGGACTTCAATGCTGAACATATTCATGACAAAATAGAACATAAGACATGCAATTCAGATGTGCCACTTGTACTTGGTGCGTAATAATTTTTGAAGCAGCAAGCAGTCTTCATTTTAGTTAAAGTGAGTGTAAAGTCTTGTTTTTTTTGTAAATACCAAACATGTTATACCTCCTCTGTACGGTGGTTTTGCACAGAGCAGCCCAGATCCTCCTCTTCTCGGGTCCCTCTTTTGTGTTCCTGGCCCCTCCCTCCTGTTGAGTGCCCCCATAGCAAGCAGCTTACCATGGGGGCACCCAAGCCACGCTGCAGCTCCCTGTGTCCATTCAGACACAGAGCTGTGGTTTAGCCCCCTCTCTCTCTCTCGATGGGCTAACTGACTTTGATTGACAGCAGCGGTAGCCAATGTCACCGCTTTGAAATATCATGCTGTAATAATTCTTCATTTCTACTGAGCCTTCTACTGTGAAATTTTATCACATCATGTAAACAAACAGAAAAAAAGTGCAAGTCCAGGAGAGATCAAGCTCCACTGTAAACAATCACATCTCAGGTGCTGGCACCTCCACTGAGCAAACAATTGAGTCAGCAATAGGAGTGCCGCACATTGAGGTGCAAAATAAACTTCCCTTTAAATTTAAAATAGCTAGCAGGAACTAATTCTATTCTGACATATTTTGTGCTAGGCACAGCACTTTCTGAAAAGAAATCACTTTGCCTAGCACAAAACATTTCAGAATAGAATTTGTTCCTGCTGGCTATTTAATTAAAGGGAGATTATTTTGCATCTCGGTGTGTGACATTCTTGTTGCAGATACGAAAGAACCCTAATAAACTTTGTATTACTGTCTATGTCCCTATAAAAACACAACATAGGTTCCAACTAGGATTGTCCCGATACCGATACTAGTATCGGTATCGGCACCGATACCAAGCATTTGCCCGAGTACTTGTACTCGGGCAAATGCTCCCGATGCTTCACCCGATATCTGGACAGTCATCGGTGATCGGTGAGTGGGGGAGTTACAAGCCCCCCCTTTCAGCTGCTTTAGTGAAATCTATACAGCGGTGATCGGTGCTTGTAACTTGATCCCACACACGATCACCGCTGACTGTCCCCGCATCCTCCTCCAGTCCCCCTCCAAGCCCCCTATGTTCTGCTGCCCCACTCCTTTCTTCCTCCGTGTCCCCCTCCGTTCTGCTGCTGTCCCCCTCCGTTTTGCTGTCCCCCTCCTTTCTTCCTCTGTGTCCCCCGCCATTCTGCTGCTGTCCCCCGCCGTTCTGCTGCTGTCCCACTCCAGTTTTCCTCCGTGTCCCTCCGTGTCCCAGCTTGCTATGGAGGCACACAAGCCGGGCCGCAGCTCAGTGTGTCCATTTAGACACGGAGCCGTGGCTAGGCCCCACCCCCTCTTTCTCCTGATTGGCTCGGTGACTTTGATTGACAGCAGCGGGAGCCAATGGCGTTCCGCTGCTGTCTCAGCCAATGAGAAGGGAGAGTCCTGGACAAACAAGTCTCTCCTGCAACATCGCTGAAAAGAGATGGACTCAGGTAAGCATTGGGAGGGCTGAGGGTGGCTGCTGCACACAGAAGTTTTTTATCCTAATGCATAGAATGCATTAGGATAAAAACAAATTCTGCCTTTACAATAACTTTAAGCAAACTGTTCCATTTTATTTATATGCTGTATCACCATTGTTATGTACACCCAAGTATATGGATAAACCAGTGTGCCATGTAAAAAAAAAAAAATTAAAAACAGCTGCCACCCAATAAGATGCGTGAAACGCTTGCTAGAAATAAGTGTGAGCCCCCTTTTTCTCACATTTATAAATACCCAAGTGCCTACATTTTTCTTGTACTTCCCGAGAACCTCAAAATCAAAGATTGAAATTCAAAAATATGCTTTTACAAGAGATTGTCAAAAGAAAGCTATTCAATTACAGTGCTATTAAACCCAAAAACAAAAATATAACCCCTTCCCGCCTACTGTACACATATATGCAGCCTCACAGAAGTGTGTCGGTGGGGCCGTGTATATGAGAAGCTGTGTTTGTGCTGGAAGCAAACTGCACAGCGCGCTCCTAGCACAGAGACCAGTGTGGGCCAATTCCCAATCATCATTCTGATCACTGTAATAGCCTCTAATTGGCTATCACAGTGATCAGTCACTGTACAGCTTGCCTCTGTGTTTTACTTCTATACACATATAATATTTAGATCTGTAGCACGGCATTTTAGTTTCAAAGCTAATAAATATTCAAAGTTTGACAATAGTGTTCATGGTCATTCAGGGTCCCGCTTAGCTGTAGACATACAGTATATGCTCTGAATTTCCCTGACAGGATATCATGGCTCTCCTTACCACATCAAGGTCATAATTCTGTTTATTTTTTTTAATCTACCCTTGCATTTTGCATTTGCAGATTCTACATAAAACATGGTTATAATCAATTGTGTGGAAATTTTTTTATTGTAAATGTAATCTGGCCAGAATGTACAACAGTGCATGACTCACGCACCAAGGAAATGCTTAATCAGATCACATCAGCAGATTTTCCATCTAGCATTTTAAAACACTGGGGTTGATTTACTAAAGGAGTAGAGAAGGTTCACTGTGCAAAAGTGAACTTTCACACAGCTTAGTGAATAACGTGAAGTTGGGCTGACTTCAATCATTCAAAAATCTATCCATCTAATAATAATAATAAGTAAAAATCATTGTTTAATTTACCTTTCACGTGATTGAATATTCTTTGCAAAGTAATTTTTCGACTAGCAGCAACTACTATCCCAATGTGCCATCAGAAAATAAATACAAAATACTTCCGTGCTGTTCACTTCTATATTAGTGAACATGACTGAACAGCCATGACACTGAGTGATACCAGACATTCAGATGCAATAGTACTTTGAAAAGACACAAAGGAATACCTAGCTTGACAGATCACTTTCAAAGCCATATATTTGATATCATATTTATGTGTACTGCACGTAGTTTCCACACCACTTAACATTTTCACATTTGCATGTTATTGTTTTTCATGTTTGCATACTGTCAGTCCATGTCCATAATGCTGACATGAGGACATATATTTGCATTGTAAAAGAGGTTCATTAGCATATGCAGATGTAGTGTCCATTTTTCTATGCAATCTTTGTTGCTTCCTTTTTGTAGTTATTTTAGTTATTGTGTCTACACTACCTCTAATCATACAAAATGGGTTCAGCCTTACCTTTTTTTATTACCAAAATATACCATGTGATGATACTACAAAGACTCAGTTTATAGTCATGAGTTAGCATACTAATTACTCTCCAAACAGTACTTTGGAAAGTTATAACATAATATTGAACTGGAGATACTTCAAACCTGTTGTCATTGCTTATGATCCACTTGCATGATCAAATATAAAACGTTGATGTTATTACACACTGGGTGTATGGCTCATTGTTGTTGGCCTCTTGGGAACAGTCAAGATCAATATGTACCTTGTTCTTACATCACTGCTATTCAGATACTTATCGAAAGAAAAATAATAAATAAACAAGCATCTGTGCCCACATGATATTCAAATTCTGTTTTTATGGGGGAACTATAGCCATGGAATGATGCAACTATGAACACAGTCTAAACTCTTAGTTAGGGCTACAGTTTGATATATATATATATATATATATATATATATATATATATATATATATATATATATATATATATATATATATATATATATATATATATATATATATATATATATATATATTCAATATAGTGTAGGGCAAATGTTTAAAAAAAATTGTTATCAAAGGGACTTTGCAGAAACAATTTAAACCTTGCCCAGACAAAACGTGACAGGGGGTGGAGTTTAGTATCTCTAATCTTCCTCAGCAAATAGATGAAATGTCTTTTTACATTTGTTTTTGTGAGTAAATTTACCATACTCCAACATAATTGAGCTGCCATAGTGATAAAGTAAGGACAGTCTGATTAATGTGAGGCATTATATATGCCTGTATTTTCGAAGGAACTGAGTACACCAAAAGTGAAAGGAAATAGTCCCCTAGTACTCAAGGAAAAGTATGTGTCCACTTCCCAAACTAAGGCTAATTGAAAAAGGCATAGAGATCAGAAGGATTGAAAAACCTTGTCCAACCACTATTGTAACATGACCCCAACCAGCTTTCCCAGGCTGAGATTGGAAGGGCTGCCTGAGGTGACCTTACATGTTTAGGCCCCACAGCACAGATTCCCTAGGTTAGGCTGACACTAGCCTTGCATGGTAAAATGTACTGTTTTTCCAGACAACCTAGTCGTTTTAGCCCAGACAGGGAGAGATGCAATGCACGGGTCAGGGTTTTTTTTTCTTTTTTTTTCAAACTTTATTTGAAATGTCAAAGAGACACTAAATTCATGTCTGTGCACAACAGCATGGTGTGTTGCTTTGATCTGTAATAACATACAGTGGACCTCTAGCCAAGACTTGCACTTATCCATGGATTAACAAATACTGGTCATTGCACAGATTGTGAATGAGCCCTTAGGGTAGTAGGCATGTTTTTATGTTTGCAGAAATGACAGCTGCTGTCTGCCTGACACATATTGGTTCATGGAAAACAAAACAGAAAGAGGGGTTGTAATGTACATAGTCAGCTGAAAGGTGAACATAGCTCATCTAACATGGGCTTTCATTAAAATTAAAGAGGAGGTCCACTTAAACAAAAAATATTAAAAGCCAGCAGCTACAAATACTGCAGCTGCTCACGTTTAATAAATGGACACTTGCCTGTCCCAGGGTCCAGCGATGTCGGCAGCCGAAGCCGATCGATCGCTCATCTCTCTGCTGCCCCCACCGCCATCTTCGGTCAGGAAATCAGGAAGTGAAGCGTTGCGGCTTCACTGCTCGGTTCCCTACTGTGCATGCGCGAGTCGCGCTGTGCGTCTACACTGGTCCCCGTTGTGTTGTGGGAACTGTGTGTTTCCCACAACACAACGGGGGCGTGCATATGCGGCTAGCTGCGGCTAGCTATTCCCGGAAGTGGGTGCAGATACCTGTATCAGACAGGTATCTGCACCCCCCTGAAAAGGTGCCAATTGAGGCACCAGAGGGGGGGAGGAATCCGATGAGCGGAAGTTCCACTTTAGGCTTTAATTCCTGATTTTTAAAAAGTACATCTGAAGTTTTAAATGTGGGAAAGTGCCAAACCACATGCGAGAAGTGATTCCAGAGAAAAGGAGAATTGCATGAGAAGTCTTGATGGCTAGTGTAAAAAGTGACCACATTTTAAGAAAAGAGGTCACATGCAGCGCAGAAGCTAAAAATTAGTGAGAAGATTTGTAAAGAAGTTTTGCTGGTACTTTAAAGTTAGCAGTTTTAACTGCATTTTCTATGAAAGTTAACCGATTCAGGGGCTGAGAAATAGGGAAAGCACTTGAGACATGAGAGAAGAGATGAACAATAATAGCAGCAGAGTGCATAATGGACTGGAGTAATACTTAAAGTATAACTAAAGGCAAAACTGTTCTTTTTAGTTTTGTTTAGAGTGGAGAGGGATTAGAACGGTCAGTTTTTATTGCTGTCTGTGTCCCTATTAAGGAGATTCACCCTCTCTGTTTGTTCTGTTTACCATTATCATTGAAAGTGAAAGTAAACGAAAATCCCAAATTTTGGGTTATCCCAGAAAAGTAATAGAGGAAATCTTCCAATGGGGACACTAGTTCTGGTGATCTGGGGGTCCCCAAGAAATTTCCTTAATTTGCAGGGATTTCCTCTCACTTCCTGTTTGGCTATGAGACAGGAAGTGAAAGGGAAATCTCTGCAATGGGACACAGATGGCGAAAAAAAAAATCTGACAGGGCTTATAACCCTTCTCCTTGCTCTATCCAAAATGAAAAAAAAAAAGGTTTTGTCCATAGTTCTACTTTAAGCTGACCATAAACTAACAGATTCCTCCATCCACACAAACATATCGATGGAGGAATCCCCCTCACTGAGACATTGTATTCTGACAGCATCACCTGCGACTGCCAGAATATATTGATTGGTGGCTGCGACTGATTGGCTGCAGCCACTCATCCAGAAAATGTTTCTAACATGTCCCTTGACAGGTGTAATTTAAATTACCAAATTCTGTCAAGTAGGGACAGGTTCTGGCATAGGTTTTTGGCACGGATATTTGGGACACACTTTAGGCAATATGGCCATCATTAATTTATAACATAGGTTTGTTTTGACACATGACCCAGAGAATAATTACCAGAATTAGTATCAACGTATGTTCACATAACCAATTCTCTGTACAAAGAAAATATAAGAGACAACATATGCTGCACCCCTATCAATTTCCTGTAAAATGATCATGTTGCAAAAATAAAATTTCAACAAAAAGATGCCCCTGCAAAAAAACTGCATATATTTTCTACTCTCTCATTGCCCATTTTGCAGAATGCCTTTCTGTTAAAGAGAACTTACCACCAAAAGTTTGTGCAGAAAAGGACAGTCCCGGAGGTGTCAACTTCCTGGTCTTATTTTGCACTCAGTGGTTTCTTCTGATGACTTCCACATCACAATTGTGTCATGTAGTGAAAGTGAGGTAAGTCGAAAGAACCATTGAGAACAGCAGGGGTCCAGGAGATCGACACTCGCGGAATGTCGGTTTCTGGACAGCTTTCAGATGATTCTTCTTGAATAGAGCAGCATTTGGCGGTATTGATCAAGAACAAGTTGTCACATGTACCCCTAACTGATACTACACATGGCCTTACCAATACACACTGCACCAGCATGGTCCACCATTGTCCCTATCAGGAAGCTGTACAAGAGCAAGGATATGTAGGACAACAGTAGAGTGAGTGCATGCAGACAGGAAGTGGCTGAAATAAGATGGAGGAGATCAGGCAGCACTGACATACAAATAAGGATAAAAAAGAAAAAAAATAGCTATATTATCCAGCTAAGATCTATTATGAGGTTAAAAGAACTTACTCCATATTGGTTTACCGTACAGGGTAAATGTGAACCATATCATGAGAATGCACAGTAATGTTGAATAAATCCGCAGTAAGTGTACATTTTATATTTTACTTGTTAGAGTTTCCTAAAACTTTAACAAAGCAGACAAGCAACAGTATTAGATGAGACAGCTGTTAGGCTGTCGGAAACACAAGAGAATAAGGAAATGAGATTAGAACAAGAGAGAAAAATTTGATTATCATTGGAATATAACATTTTGGAATGCAAATAGGGTAACAAAATCACCTAGCTTAGTGTGGATAGAAAGGTGTAGGGGTGCAAGGACATTGGTATACCAACAGACAGAGGGAAAAGAAACAAGATGTAAGAACATGAGAAAAGTTGTCTACTTTGGGTAGGATGATGGTGGTGAATTACCCCACAATGACCACCAGATCTGCTATGGTTGTATTTCCCACTGGTTATGGCATCAAGTAAAGTATAATTAAAGCCCAACTGCAGGGAGGATTTCCTTTGTAGGTTTCAGGTAGGCACATCTTGTTTCTTAGGAGGACCTCACTCACATGCTTGCATACTTCTATATCCTGCAAATCATTTAGTGTATATGCCAGAGAATGTCCAGCTCCCATTATATTTTCTGGCCATGTATAAAACAAAGCCTGTGGTTGTGTGTTTTGTGAATAGTAAGGACATGAAGACCAAGGTGTGATCGCACAGGTGAGGGCTATGTTACATGAGGCACTTACTGTCTTTTTATAAAAAGTTAACTGTACAAATGTGACAAACATTTGCACAGCCACAACAAAAAACTGCTGTATTTTGTCTTCTATATTTCCTATGATTGTCAGCACTATCTAGTTTCCATAATGTACTGTTCTTGAAAATACCCCAAAGAGGAAAAACATTGCATTATTGCAGTGGTCTCTAAACTGCGGCCCAGGGGCCGGATGCAGTCCTTTGTTTGCTTTTATCTGGCCCTTGGGGCACTGTTCCTCCTACTAACATTAACGGGACATAATTCTTCCCACTGACACCAATGATGATATAGTAAAAAGTGGATTGTGCTAACTCTTGTGTATAATAACCACCAAAATTGTGCAAAATAAAAAATATTTCTATATTGATCCTATGATGAAGTGTTTTTCTCTGCCATCTATATTGGTATATTGATATTTTTCTCTTTATTTTTATTTTTTTATAGCAAAAAACTTATCTTTCCCATATATTATTTTTGATCAAAATGTATCTAGGTAAAATATCTTATAGCGTTACCAACCACTGTGTAAAGTGCTAGTGCTAACAAAATATATAGGTATATATATAAGTGAGAAATAAACTGAAAACTAAAATCATACAATGTGCCAATATTACTTCATAGAATTCCCATATCAATGTATATATGTGCTGCACAGTGCAAGAAAATTTGCAGAAAATGTTTTGAAAAATGTCCCCAACATGTGCACCACAGTACACTAGATGTCCTCATTGAGTGATCACTCCTGTGCAGTAATAACGTTTTTCTTCAATATAAAGTGCTCCAAATTCACCACTTATTGTGATATCACCACCACCTGTTGCAATGGGCACTCACCAGATACGGTAAAAATATGCGCCTTTGGTTTATTTAGGATAACCACTCCATTTATGATGGGTTCAATCGCAGCTTGCAGTACAATAGTGTCTCTTGCTCTATATAGTGCTCACAAAAACATGTGGATAGCCATCATGGTGTAGTATGTAACTCTCATTTATTAAAAAAATTTAAACTTTTTAAAATTTAATTTAAACCAGAAGTGGTTTAGCCGCCATCTTGAATACTCAGGGCTATACAGGAAGTAGTATAGCCGCCAAGATGGTGGCTAAACCACTTCCGGTTTCGTGTCACGGCCGTTTCCAATTGTTTGACAAGCTGACAAGGATCAAAAAATGAAAGGAGGTATAAATAAAGGGACAGGCATAGATACAGCAGATTCCTGATGATGCAAACCCTATTGCGAAACACGTAGAGGCTGCTGGGGTCTTTCCTACCACGTCTGATCATACAGGTGTGAGGCTTGGAACGCACACCGCTGTGAGGAGACACTAGGACAGATTGAGACTCCGCTCTCATACACTGCTGTATTAGCTTGGTGCCGGCTGAGGGGCACCAAAACATGTGCATTTGACTATGTTTTTTAAATTTTTTTAATAAATGAGAGTTACATACTACACCATGATGGCTATCCACATGTTTTTGTGAGCACTATAGAGAGCACGAGACACTACTGTACTGCTTGAACAGTCTGCGATTGGACCCATCATAAACGGAGTGGTTATCCTAAATGAACCAAAGGTGCATATTTTTACCGTATCTGGCGAGTAGCCATTGCAACAGGTGGTGGTGAAATCACAATAAGTGGTGAATTTGAAGCACTTTATATTGAAGAAAAACGTTATTACTGCACAGGAGTGATCACTCACTGAGGACATCTAGTGTACTGTGGTGCACATGTTGGGGACATTTTTCAAAAAAATTTCTGCAAATTTTCCTGCACTGTGCAGCACATATATACATTGATATGGGAATTCTATGAAGTAATATTGGCACATTGTATGTTTTTAGTTTTCAGTTTATTTCTCACTTACATATATATACCTATATATTTTGTTAGCACTAGCACTTTACACAGTGGTTGGTAACGCTATAAGATATTTTACCTAGATACATTTTGATCAGAAATAATATATGGGAAAGAAGTTTTTTGATATAAAAAAAAATAAATAAAAAAGAGAAAAATATCAATATACCAATATAGATGGCAGAGAAAAACACTTAATCCATAGGATCAATATAGAATTTTTTTTAATTTTGCACAATTTTGGTGGTTATTATACACAAGAGTTAGCGCAATCCACTTTACTATATTTGCATCCCACTATTTCTTGGGTGGGCCCACATGATTGCAGCAAACTAGATTGATGGGTTATTAAAACTTAGTTTTGCACCAGTAACACATCTTGTTGGACAAATAGACACCAAAGATGGCCCGCTATTCCTTCCACTGACACATACAGTGAGGCACTATTCTTCTCACAGACATCAATGATGGGACGCTATTCCTCCCACAGACATGAATAATGGGGCCACTATTCTTTCCAAAGACAGGAATGATGGGGCACTATTCCTCCCACTAACACCATTGATGGCACACTATTCCTGCCACTGATGGGACTATTTCTCTAATACCAAAAATAGGCCATTGTTCACTCCCACCAGGGCATTTTCTACTCCCACTGGCATGTCAGGGCTGGCTCAGCCCTTCCTTCTCTGAGCTGGCCGCTCAGCTGTCGGCTAATTGTCAACTCTCATCTCTCTCCACAGTTAACCAGCTGTTGTGGATCTGCTCGTCAGTCCCGCCTACTTAACCACTTCCCACCCGGCCACTGCACATAAATGGCTGGGTGGGAGCTCCCTCCTTCTGACTGGACGTTCCCGAACGTCCTTTAGAAGGAGCGGGATCGCGCAGGTGTGCTCCCGCACAGCCGCGCGATCCCGATGCGCGCGTGTAACCTGGACAAGCCGCATCTCGGAACGGCAGGAGGGCAATGTGATTTGGCCTCCTGATCCGCATGATGGCTGTGTCTAATCACAGCCATCGTAAAGTAAACATGGGGGAGGGGTGGCATTTGACAGGAGATCGCGCCGCCACGTGCCCGTGCAGCGCCACAATCCCGATCTGCCTGTGCCCCCAGAGACAGTGGAGTAGTACAACACAGGAGGGCCCTGTGATTGGCCCTCCTGATCACATGACGACTGTGTCCAATAACAGTCGTCATGTAATATAAATAGAGAGCGGTTGTAACTGCTCTCATCTCTTCCTCTCTTCATACAGAGCCTGTCAGTGAGGAGAGGAAGAGAGATGTGTGCTGCAGCCGGGAGATCAGTGAGTTTTATAGCTGTTTGTCTGCTGTTTACCCACTGATCACCCAGCTAGTGTCCCCAAAACACAGTGTCCACAAAACACAGTGTCCACAAAACAGTGAAAACACCTGTCAGTGAACATTTGCCCGTCAACAACTGGAACATCTGTTCGCCAACAGCGGGCACATCTGTCCGCCAACAGTGGGCACATCTGCCCGTCAACAGCTGGCACTTCAGCACATCAACAGCTGGCACATCAGCCCGTCAACAGCTGACACATCAGCCCGTCAACAGCTGGCACATCAGCCGCCCACCATCATCATGCACATCTGCCCCCCAATCATCAGGCACATCTGCCCACCAATCATCAGGCGCATCTGCCCACCAACATCAGGCATATCTGCCGCCCACCATCAGGCACATCTGCCGCCCACCATCAGGCACATTTGTCGCCCACCATCTGACACATTTGCTGTCCACCAACATCTGGCACATTTGCCACTTGCCAACATCTGGCGCATCTGCCGCCCGCCATCTGGCACATCTGCCACCCGCCATCTGCCCAC
This sequence comes from Lithobates clamitans, assembly GCA_037952925.1. NCBI lineage: Eukaryota > Metazoa > Chordata > Amphibia > Anura > Ranidae > Lithobates > Lithobates clamitans. The sequence continues at coordinate 3,769,369 of JBBGZY010000270.1, read as the reverse complement.
GATCAGACACATCTGCCCGCCAACATCAGGCACATTTGCCCGCCAACATCAGGCACATCTAGCCACCCACCATCTGGCACAGCCGCCCACCATCTGGCACATCTGCCGCCCGCCATCTGACAAATCTGCCACCTGCCATCTGACACATCTGCCGCCCACCATCTGGCACATCTGCCCGCCAACATGACAAAAAGATCTTACAGTGCAGAGGAGGCTCTCCAAATACTCCAGAGTATGTCGGACGAGAGTAGCGGGGAATTCTCTCCGTCAGACTCGGATAGCGACTATGAGCCAGTGAAAAGCAGTGGCTCCGAGATGGAAAGAGGAGGAAGAGGAAGATAAAATCCTAATAAGGAGAATCAGGAGAAATGAGCAGGAGGAGACATTCACCAGCAGCGCAGCACTCCAGGGCATCCACCAGCAGGCATCCACCAGCAGCGCAGCACTCCAGGATGATATGCAGGCATCTACCAGCAGCCCAGCACTCCAGGATGATATGCAGGCATCCACCAGTAGCGCAGCACTCCAGGGCATCAACCAGCAGGCATCCACCAGCAGCGCAGCACTCCGGGATAGGCAGGCATCCACCAGCAGTTCTGCAACCTTCCTAGAAGATAGGCCAGATGCTAGCAACGGATCCCATCAACGAGGCAAAGCCCATACTAGCCTCCCAGATGTTCTACTGTATCCAACATGGCTGCCCGATACATCAGTAGAACCTGTAATTCCCCTTTTTACAGCCCAGCCAGGCCCTCAGATGCAGACGGAAAATGCAACCCCACTTTATTATTTCATTTATTTTTTACCAATGATCTCCTAACCTACATTGTGGAGCAATGTAATCTATACGCCAGCCAACATATAGCCAACAATCCAAGTTCTTCATATGCCCGTCCTATTGTTTGGAAACCCCTCACCGTGAAAGAATTAAAGATTTTCCTTGGCCTAACCCTCAACACGGGGCTGACAAAAAAAATGAACTCCATTCCTACTGGTCTACCCAACCTATCCACCACATGCCGGTCTATTCGTCATTGATGCCCAGAACCCGTTATGAGATGATTATGAGAGATTTTTACACTTCAATAACAATGCCCAATGCCTCCCTCGAAATCATCCCTGTTACAATAAATTATTCAAAATTCGGCCCCTAATCAATTTTTTTTGCGCCAGCTTCAAGGAGATGTTTACCCCTGATAGAAATATATGTGTAGATGAATCCCTAGTACACTTCCCCGGAAGACTCGGAATAAAACAATACCTCCCCAGTAAAAGAGCCAGACGTGGGGTAAAATTTTATAAGGTGCGTGACAGGAAAAAGACAGACAGCTAATACCCCCTGGATGCCCTACCTACATGGGAACAAGTGACAAAATTGTCTGGCAGCTGATCCAACCATTACTTGGGAAAGGTTACCACCTATATGTAGACAATTTCTACACTAGTCTCCCACTTTTCCGCCATTTGTACTTAAAGAACACTGTGGCCTGTGGGACAGCACGGACTAACCGCAAAGGCTTGGAGTGGAGAGATAAAAAAAGAGATGTCTACATCCTTTCCACAATACATAATGACACTTGGTGGAACTTCAGAGAAGAAGAGGCCCCATACCGAAGCCAAAATGTGTGCATGAGTACAACCTATACATGGGGGGGTGGATATGAACGACCAGATGATGCAGCCCTACTTGGCCACCAGGAGATCACTATTTTGGTACAAGAAAGTCGCCATTTATTTGATGCAACTTGCCCTATTCAATTCATATATCATTTTTTCTAAGTGCACCCAAAGTTCCCTAACCTATCTTAAATTCCAAGAAGACGTTGTCACAGCCCTTCTCTATCCCCAAGGACAAGCGCCTCAACTAATTCGCTCCGATTCATTAGCCAGACTCCATGAAAGGCACTTTCCCGAAATCCTCCCTCTTACCCAAACAGGTCGCAAACCCCCCAAAAAATGTTGTGTGTGTTCAAGTAGAGGAATTCGCCTTGACACCCGATACTACTGTCCCCAATGTCCCTCCCAGCTAGGCCTCTGTATTGGAACGTTCTATCGGAGCTATCATACTTCACTACACTATTAGTAAAGTGAAGATGATTTTTTTTCAAGTTTCCACTATCTGCCATTTATGTGAATGACCCGGACTGTTAACGACTATGCCTCTGCCAAACATGTTTCTGCCTCCAACGTGAATTGACCCGGACTGTTAACGACTATGCCTCTGCCAAACATGTTTCTGCCTTCAACGTGAATTGACCCGGACTGTTAAATGACCATGCTTTTTGCCTGCCTCCTGAACTGATCATTTGCCCTGACACTATACAGCACAGGGGTCTCACATATGCGAGGGGCTCCAGAAAAGGTTTTCCGAATGGAGAAAACATTTTTCTCCGGGTTTTTAGTTTTTTCGGATTAGGGTCTGGAGACTCGGAGGCTTCGTAGAGATTTGGGTGGGAAGAATCCTCTACCCCTGTCCTCAGGTCTTACCTGACCAAGGCCCAATGTACAAAGTGCTGCCTGCTGCCACCTGAACTGGTCATGCCTCTGCCTGCCACCTGAACTGGCCATGCCTTTGCCTGCCACATGACCTTGCCATGCCTTTGCCTGCCACATGAACTGGCCATGCCTTTGCCTGCCACCTTGACTGGCCATGCCTTTGCCTGTTACCTGAACTGCCTGCTAAACCTTGGACTGTACTGAACCATGTTCATACTTTTCCATATCTGTCTGCTGCCTGGACAATTCCTGGACATTTCCTTTGGCTGTCTGGACAAATGCTTTGGCTGCTCTGGAACGGTATTCCTGCCTGCTAAAACCACAGGTGAGCTTTTTTTTTTTACCTTTTGCTCAGCAGAATGTATTTTGGGGTGTAATTCTTGGTGTGTACATGCTATGTGTTAGAAGCCTGGAGGTGCTACATGCATGTTGGGCCTCTGTATGTGGCCAGGCTGTGGAAAAGTCTCACAGATGGGGTATCGCCATACTCTGGGCGAGTAGCAGAATGTATTTTGGGGTGTCATTTTGGCTATGTGCATGCTATGTGTTAGAAAGATCTTCTAAATTGACAACTTTGTGAGAAAAAAAATAAGTTTTCATTTTCTTTCCACATTTTCGAAAAACTTGTGGAAAGAAATGACATGTTCAAAAGACTCATTATGCCTCATAGAATATACATTGGGGTGTTTTCTTTCCAAAATGGGGTAATTTTGTGGGTAATTCCATTGTCCTGGTGCTCCAGGGCCTTCAAAAATGTGATAGGTACTCAGGAAATGAAATGTGTAATTTATGCCTTTAGAACACCTGATGGTGCTACATGAATGTTGGGCCTCTGTATGTGGCCAGGCTGTGGAAAAGTCTCACACGGGGTATCGCCATACTCAGGATGAATAGCAGAATGTATTTTGGGGTGTAATTGCAATTATGCCAGCACCGTGTGTGAGAAATAACTTGTAAATATGACAATTTAGTGAAGAAAAAAAATATATATATATTTCTTAATTTTCCAAAGCATCGTGGGGAAAAAATTTCAACTTCAAAAAATTCACTATGCCTCTTACTAAATACCTCAGACTGTCTTCTTTCCAAAAAGGGGTCATTTGGGGGGTTATTGTACTGCCCTGTCATTTTAGGGCCTCAAGAAATGAGATCAGTGCATTAGGCCATCAGTGCATTAGGATTGATACATTTTCAATAATTCGTAGCATGGCTTGTAGACTCTATAACTTTCACACAAACCAATGATCATACAATTATCAGGATTTTTTTTACCAAAGACATGTGGTAGAATACATTTTTGCCTAAATTTTCGACAAAATTAATTTTTTTTTGTTTCTTTTAAAAGAGAAAGTAGAAAATTTAGTTTTTTTTCCAAAATATTCGCTCTTTTTTCGCTTATATCACAAAAAATAAAAAATAAAGTGGTGAATAAATACCACCAAAAGAAAGCTCTATTTGTGTGAACAAAATGATAAAAATTTAATTTGGGTACAGTGTAGCATGACTGAGTAATTGTCATTCAAAGTGAGAGTGCACTGAAAGCTGAAAATTGGTCTGGGAAGGAAGGGGGTGAAAGTACCCAGTATTGAGGTGGTTAAAGATCTCCAGCTCACTTCATTCCTGCCTTCGCCTTGGTCACATCACAAGAAACCATCTCCCGCGTTCCTGTTTAAAGCCTGGCTTTGCTGACATCCCTTCTGGCTCCTTATCCTGCTTGCTGTTCCTATACTTGGATCCCTGACTTCTGGCCTGGCTGATTACCCGGTCTGGTTACTGAACTCTGGCTTGGCTGACTACCCGATCTGGTTACTGAACTCTGGCTATGCTTTGACTACGCTTACTCTATTTACCTTTTTATTAATAAACAAGTGTAATTTTTCTGTACTTCTGTCTCAGTCTGGTTCATGGTTTTTGACATGGCCATAGTCAAGATCCTCTAAATTCTTAGGGACAGTAAACTGGCCTTTTGGTTAGAAAATTTGGAGAACCCTGGATTATGGCCAATAGATGATGCTAATGATTATAGGAAATAATCATATTACACAGAATAAGGCAATTTATATAGTGGCTGTGTGATTGTCACATTTGTACAACAATTTTTTTTTTTTATATATTTATAATAGCACCATAGTTGTTTGATGTACCTCATCTAACTTACAGCTAGGGTCTATATACACTGTGACAAGTTGGGTTTACTCCACTCTTATTTAAAACAAAGCAAAAGTTCACATAAATGTCTTCCTATGCAGGGGGTTCCCACGATCAATACAACAAAACATAGAAACATCTGTCTCTTTATCAGCCTTGTGGCTCAGGCCTCATGCCTCCCTCCTCCTGACCGTCAAGCACACTTCCTAGTGCTCGTGCACACACGCTGTACCCCAGCTCTGTGTCTTTCCTGCAGCTTCCCAGCTGCTCCATCTCTCATTGACTAACTGTCTCTCAGTCTCGGGCCTAGGTCTGTCTTGACCTGGACAGTACAGTGCATACATGCACCTCATTGCTTCCTTCACATGCTGACCCCCTCGGGAGGGTGGGGCCCTGATCTCTAACCCTGGCTCTGCCCAAGTTCACACTTAGCTTCAGCTGAACTTGCACGATTTCAAACCGGCATTTTGATCCGACTTCGGGAGCAATTTCAGAGACATCTGTGTGGGTTCCTGCATAGATGTCTATTGAAATTGCCCCCAAAGTCGCTAAAAGTAGAGATACATTTATGAATTGGTGCGGCGTTGTCGTTGCCGGCAGTAGGCCCAATGTGAATGTGGTCTCTAAGATGAATGCAGCACACACCCACATCATTAATGTGCCTGCTTCCAAGAAAACCTGGCCCGGACCACCAAATTAAAAGAGTGGCACAGGCTTGCCCTGCCACAACACTTAAAACATTTTCAACTTGTATGACTACATTTTAAACAGCTAGAAAAGCAAAGACATCATGAGGACCAACATGGTGTAAATAAAGCATCATTCTTTCTGCTTGCCTACATGCAAGACACATAACTGATAATGCAATGTGCATGTAAAAATGGCAGTATTTAAGAACTATTGCAAAGAAGTTAGTCACAATTGTTATCGTGACAATGTCAATCTGTATTGTTAAGAAAATCTTTTCAATAAAAATCTATTGTAAAAAAAAAAAATGGCAGTATTTAGTAAAATGTGACAAAATGATAAGGAGATGTAAAACCTTAAAGGCTAACTCCACTTTCGTGGGGGCGAAATAGCAAATAAACAAAAAATAATATACCGTTCACAGTTGCAACACAAGTCATATTGTAATCGAATGTTATTAAAAATTGTCTTTCCTTTTGAATCTGCAGCCGCTGTAATTTTCTGAAAATGCAATGCAATATGGCTACCTGGAGTTGTTCTGTACAAAGAGTGTGTACTTTAAACACCCTAGAAACTTAATTTTCTGCTTTCTGTGATTGGTTCACCCATTTTCCCAGAAGTCTACACTTAGGGCTAGTTTACACTTGCTTCAAAACATGGCTTCAGACATGCTTTTTTGTTAAAGCTCTCTGAACGCCAGTCAAAGCCCCTGTCACTAAATAAAATGGTTAGCTTACAGCCCTGTGCACACCTTGCTTTTGCTTGGTGCTTCGATGAGGCTTCGGTGGGGCTTTGATGAGGCTTTGGTGGAGCTTCGATAGGGCTTCAATGAGGCTTTGGTGGAGCTTCGATGAGCCTTTGGTGGGGCTTAGAGCGAGCTTTGCCATAGACTTCTATGGAGGCTTTGAAGACGCTTTCAAGCACCACCAAAGCTACATGGGGTATAATTTTTAAAGTAAACAAAAGGAAAGCAAAAGCAAGGTGTAAACAGGAATGTAAGCTAACCATTTTATTTAGTGACAGGGGCTTTCACTAGCGTTCAGAGAGCTTTAAAGCAAGTGTAAACTAGCCATTAATGTGTGTTGAAGCCTAAGCAAGTGTAAATGAGCCTTAGATACAAATCAGAGTTTAGGCATCCCCTGCAACAAAAATTTTGTTTTTGGTGAGATACTCCCAATAGGAAATCACGTCTAAAGGGATGCAGACCAAGCAGCTTTCCTCATTAGTGCTCTGCCGCTGCCACAGCTGATTGATAAATTACGAGACCACTCCCATTAGATTCATTTGCCCACATGGACACAGACAAACACATAGGGATTTCTTCAGAATAACAAAAGGTAGGAATCTGCAACAAAGTTTGTTATAATCCTTGTAATGTATATAGATCACCCAGAGGGTTTTTTTTTTCTTTTAACAAAAGTGGAGTTACTCTTTAAAGTGAACCTGTGCACACACCATGCACATTAAAGTGATTGCAAAAATAAAAAAAACAAAAAACAAACAAACAATGCTATAGTTACCTGCTCTGTGCAATATTTTTGCACACAGCAGCCCCGATCCTCATTTTCTCGGGTCCCCCGACGACGCTTCTGGTTCCTCTCCGCTGCTGAGTGCCCCCACAGCAAGCCAATGGCTCTGGCTGCTGTCTCTGAGCCAGTGAGGAAAGAGAGCGAGCAGCAATGCTGCTTTTGTGCACAGTGCTGGAGTGACATTGGGCTCAGGTAAGTATAAGGGGGGCTTGGGGGGAGCTGCACACAGGTCTGTTTATCTTAACCGGTTCTCAACCAGCTCACGCAGATATACTGTGGCAGAATGGGTCTCCTGGGCGAAATCCCGTACATATACGGCTTTGCCCAGGAGAGGCGCCGCTGCACAGCAGGGGACCCGATGCACATGGCCGGCTGGTGCAATCGCATGAACGAGCGGCAGCACGGGGCTTTGTGTGTGTAAAGACACAAATCCCTGTGCAGTCAGAGGAGAGAGAACAGATCGTGTGTTTCTACAAAGTAGAAACAGCAATCTGTCATCTCTCCTAGTTAGTCCCATCCCCCCACAGTTAGAACACACACATAGAGAACACAACCCCTTGATCGCCCCCTAGTGTTAACCCCTTCCCTGCCAGTGACATTTACATAGTAATCAGTGCATATTTATAGCACTGATCGCTCTGTAAATGTCAATGGTCCCAAAAATGGCGTCCTGTCCGCCGCAATACCGCAAAAAAAAAAAACACAGATCACCGCAATTACTAGTAAAAAATAAATAAATAATAATAACCATATAAATGCCATAAATATTTCCCGTAGTTTGTAGACGCTATAACTTTCGCGCAAACCAATCAATATAAGTTTATTGCGATTTTTTTGTACCAAAAAATATGTAGACGAATACATATCGCCTAAACTGAGGAATACATTTTTTTTTTTTTTTAAATTGGGATATTTACTATAGCAAAAAATAAGATATTGTGTTTTTTTTTTCAAAACTGTTGCTCTTTTGTTTATAGTGCAAAAAATAAAAAACACAGATGTGATCAAATTACACCTAAAGAAAGCTCTATTTGTAGGAAAAAAAAGGAAGTCAATTTTGTTTGGGTACAAAATTGTGCGACCGTGCAATTGTCAGTTAAAGCGATGCAGTGCCGTATCACAAAAAATGGCCCGTCATTGAGCAGCCAAATCTTCTGGGGCTGAAGTGGTTAATGCATATAATGCAATAAGGTAGAAAAAACTTCTGCATTTAGAACCACTTTAACCTACAGGTGCATCTCATAAAATTAGAATATCATCAAAAAGTTATTTCAGTAATTCAATTCAAAAAGTGAAACTCATATATTTTTTTATAGATGTGTTACACACGGAGTGATATATTTCAATTATTTCTTTCTTTTAATTTTGATGATTATGGCTTACAGCTAGTGAAAACCAAAAATTCAGTATCTCAGGAAACTTGAATATTACATAAGACCAATAAAAAAAGGATTTTTAATACAGAAATGTTGGCTTACTGAAAAGTATGTCAATGTACAGTATAGTATGCACTCAATACTTGGTCGGAGTTCCTTTTGCATGAACTATTACTGCATCAATGCGGCGTGGCATGGAGGCGATCAGCCTGTGGCACTGCTGAGGTGTTATGGAAGCCCAGGTTGCTTTGACAGCGGCCTTCAGCTCATCTGCATTGTTAGGTCTGGTGTCCCTCATCTTCCTCTTGACCATACCCCACAGATTCTCTATGGGTTTAGGTCAGGCCAGTTTGCTGGCCAATCAAGCACAGTGATACCATGATCATTATCCATTCCCGCCTGGCCTATAGCAAAATGACGTCCGGACGGTGGTTCGGTTATCCTGACTGGGCGTCATACGACATCCAGCAGCATGGGGACACACCCCTACACCAATCTCTGTAAAGAGCCTCTGACGGAGGCTCTTTAACACGTGATCAGCCGTATCCAGGCATGGCTGATCACGATTTAAACAGAAAGAGCCGTTGATCGGCTTTTCCTCACTCGTGTCTGACAGACGCAAGTAGAGAGATGATCGGTGGCTCTCCTAAAAGGGGGGTATGTGCTGATTGTTTATCAGTGCAGTCCCCCGGTGGATGCCCGCCTGGGACCCCCAGGGATGCCGCCAGACCACCAGGGATGCCCACAAAGGTAAAAAGGTACCCAAAATTTATGCCACCCTGGACCACCAGGGAGATGGCAATCAGTGCCCAGGAAGATGGCAAACAGTGCCCATCAACAATGTATGTCAGTGCCATCAGTGATGCCTATCAGTGCCGTCTATCAGTGCAGCGTATCAGTGCCCATCAGTGCCACATATCAGTGCCCATCAGTGCTGCCTATCAGTGCTCATCAGTGCTACCCAAAAGTACCCATCAGTGCAGCCTTTCAGTGCCCATCAGTGTCGCTTATCAGTGCCCATCAGTGTCCACCAGTGCCACCCATAAGTGCCCAGTGCCGCCTATCAATACCCATCAGTGCTGTATATCAGTGCCACCCATCAGTGCCGCCTATCAGTGCCCATCGTCAGTGCTGCCTTATCGGTGCCCATCAGTAAAGGAGAAAACGTACTTATTTACAAAATTTTATAACAGAGGAACAAAAGAAAAACTTTTTTTTTTTTGTTTAGCAATAAATAAAAAAAAAACATAAAAAAAAAAAAAAAAAAAATCGCAGTGGTGATCAAATACCACCAAAAGAAAGCTCTATTTGTGGGAACAAAATGATAAACATTTTGTTTGGGTACAGTGTAGCATGACCAATTGCCATTCAAACAGCGACAGCTCTGAAAATTGGCTTGGGCAGGAAGAGGGGTAAGTGCCTGGTATTGAAGTGGTTAAACCAGGTATTGGTACTTTTGGCAGTCTGGGCAAGTGCCAAGTCCTGCTGGAAAATTAAATCAGCATCTCCATAAAAGTTGGTTACCAGAGGGAAGGATGAAGTGCTCTAGAATTTGCTGGTAGTGGGCTGTGCCGACTTTGGACTATCAGGTCACCTGAGACCAGGTGACAGATGCACTCTGTAGGAATCGGAAGTGCATCGCTAAGATAGTGGACCCTAGGACTGACTGCTGTGGATAGTACCCAGGGAGGTTCAGGAAGCAGGTATACTGGATCACTAACACAGATCCCAGTGGGAGCTAGAGCATAGATTCCCCAGGCCTCCAGTGGTGAGGATGGACTGCGCTGCAGTCTGGCTTCAGGTCGCGGCCCCCAGGGTCTCACAGCTCACGCTCACGGTAGACTACAGCGGAAGGAAGCAGCAGGCTGAAACAACAAGGATAGTAAAGGGATAAGGCAGAGATCAGGGTGACTAGCAGACAGGAACAGCAGAGTACACGCCAAAGTTTCAGGGTCACAGGCAAACAGGGATAGTCAGGGACAAGCCAAAAGGTCAGGATCACGAGCAGACAGAAATAGCCGAGAACATGCCATGGTCGGTAACAGAGACAAACGAAGAGCACACGACACGCAGGAAACAGAAAGCCAAAACACACAATGAATACACAATGGTTGATCAGCACCGCTGGCTTGCAGTGCACAGGTTAATATAGGGTTCCCTGATAGGGCCATGGAGTGGAGCCATGCTTAGAGGAGAGGTTATACAAACGGCCAGGTGAGAGTGACTGGCCTCTTAGTCTGAACACATGAGATGAGGTAAGCTGACAGAGAAAGATTACTGCATAACCATGACATGGACTTGATAAAACACAGTGGACCATGGCTCCCCAAATCATCACTGACTGTAGAAACTTCACACTGGACCTAATGCAACTTAGATTCTGTACCTGCAAAATTTTCCACAGTCAGTGATGTTTTGGGAAGCCATGTCATCTGCTGATGTTGGTTCACTGTTTTTTTATCAAGTCTAAAGTCAGTGCAAACCTCCACCAGGAAATTCTAGAGCACATCTGCTTCCCTCTGCTGACCAGCTTTATGGAGATATTGATTTCATATTCCAACAGGACTTGGCACCTGCCCACACTGCCAAAAGTACCAATATCTGGTTTAATGATCATGGTATTACTGTGCTTGATTGGCCAGCAAACTTGCCTGACCTAAACCCTATAGAGAATTTGTGAGGTATTGTCAAGAGGAAGATGAGAGACACCAGACCAAACAATGCAGATGAGCTGAAATCCACTATCAAAGCAACCTGGGCGTCCATAAAAACTCAGCAGTGCCACAGGCTGATCGCCTCCATGCCACACCACAGTAAGCCAACATTTCCATATTAAAAATCCTTTTTGTCGTTAGTCTTATGTAATAATCTAATTTTCTGAGATACTGAATTTTGGGTTTTCACTAGCTGTAAGCCATAATCATCAAAATTAAAAAAGAAATGTCTGAAATATATGACTCTGTGTGTAAAGCAACTATATAAAATTTATGAGTTTCACTTTTAGAATTGAATTACTGAAAAAATTTACTTTTTGATGATATTCTAATTTTATGAGATGCACCTGTATATAAATATATGGAGGGGGCATGTGAAAGAAACCAGACGCACGGCGCTTGACCTCCGATCCTACACTCTGGCTGCCTCTATGTCTCTATGCAAGCCGTGCTCTACACATACATAGGAAAGTGACCCCCACGGTGGTCATCTTGGACACTAGGCACCTGGCTACAGTCATGTCAGTCAGCACTCAGACCTCCTCGATCGACTCTCCATGACAGGTCCAGGCTACTATTAAAACTTGCAGAGAGACGCTCATGGCCAAATCAGATTTCTTATCCACAGACATATACTCCATGATCTTGACAAGTTTTCCTCTCACCTAACTGAAGCAGAGGACTGCATCTCACAGGTGGAGGATACAGTCTGGTCAGACTTTTTGAAACTACATGCTCTACAGCCAAAAGTGAAAGCACTTCAGAAGGCAATTGATATGGAAAATTGCCTTTATCACAACAATATTAGGATCCTAGGCCTACTGGAGTGAGTGGAAGGGCCCAGGCCTGCAGATTTTGCTGAAACCTTCCTGTCTAAACTTCCTCGATCTTACAGAGCCTTTCGACGACCTTCGTGGTTGAATAGACTCACAAAGTGCCCCTTATTCTGCCTATTCCTAGTGCACCATCACGGCCCTTTCTGCTATGGCTCCTCAAATATTGGAACTGCTACAGAATCCTAGCTGTAACTAGCAACAAACCAGACCTCCATAATGAGAATTAGAAGAAGATCTCACTCTTTCTAGACTAGCCATCTGGGATCCAACAACCTTGCTGATCCTTCACTGATGTCCGCAAGCGTCTCCTGAACAAGGGCATCAAATTCAGCCTTTTGTATCCAAGTAAGAATTGTATAGTGAATGGAGACAACTTCTTTGACTAACCCAAGGTGGCATCTACCTGGCTGGAAACCTGCTAGTCCTATTCATCAACCCCCACTGACAGCCCGTTGCTGTTACTCATTTCTTCACAGCAAATATACCAGTTATCAGCCCTTCTTTGCTACTTTCTACATGTTGCTTGATATCCAGCGGTGATTATTTCATTTTTAGTTAGCACTCTTTTATTCTGCTTATCTTCTCATCTTGCCTAGAAGTGGGCTCAAACTATGGAGGCATGATATGCACCTTTGCTGGATTACATTTCTTAGTTAATTTAGGTTCCTCTCATATGCCTCTGCCAGTCCATGTTAGTCCAGCTACTGATGCATTTGATCTTTTTTTTTTTTTTCCAATTGTTTTTTATTAAAGAAATTTTTGAAAGTACAAACGTAGTACAAAATGGGACAGGAGAGTATAAAAAGTGCAAAGAATACACAATAAAGCGTTGGACAACCATACAAGGATGTGCAGTTAAGGATTTACCTTTAAGAACATCGCAGTGTATTCCTGTAGAACAATAACATTAGGAAGAAAAAGGGAAGGTATTAGATGGATAATAACGAGATTAACATTAACCATTTCAGAATAAGTAAGTTAGATAAAAGACGAGTATTGCTAAGATACTAGTGCAATCAAGAAAGTATCTTTCTGAAGACAAACCTTAGTCTACTTTGAACCAGTCTGACCATATTTTCCACTGATTGTCAAAATTTTTCCTATTGCCATCCTTATTTGCCAGCAGGATTTGATCTTATTTGAACAACGCTCTACCAACCTCTCATTGGAGACAACTGCCTCCCAGGTTTTTCTGGGTCTCACACATTGGACATAGTATACAGTATCTGTTATGACCAGTTTTGTTTCTTTATTTTCACAGATATAAGCCTATACCTTTCTCCTTTCATGTTTTTGAATGGGGATAGGTATCGGCAAGGTACGCACAGCTGTGCATGGGATGTTTTGGTTAACTATTAATTTTGTATCAAGGTGCTTGCTCATGCTCTGTTTGCTGCCCATCAGATAACCCCTTTGTATCAGACATACCGTATATACTTGAGTATAAGCCGACCCGAATATAAGCCGAGGCACCTAATTTTACCACAAAAAACTGGGAAAAATTATTGACTCGAGTATAAGCCTAGGGTGAGAAAGGCACAGCTACTGTAAGTGGAAAAGAGGGTCAACATTGCCCATTTGCAGCCTCACTGTGCCCATTTGCATGCCTCACTGTGCCCATTTGCAGCCATAGGTCCCCCGAAGTTCAAACTTGGCAGTTAAGGGTTCCTAGATCCCCCCTAGCTGCAGCCAAAATTTGGGGTCTCTGGACCCAAAGGGTCCCGAAATGACATTTCTGCAGAAAAACACAGTTGACCAACTTTGGGTATGAAAACCCAGTGGAACTAGCACTATAACATATCCAAAGCTGGGATTCCTAGACCCCAGTGGCCCCTAGATACGGGCCCCAAATTCGGTTCGGAAAATGTCAAGCACTTTTCTGCAGCAGAGAATGACATTTTCCGAATCTTGGGGCCACTTGGTGCTAGGAACCCCAGCTTTGGATATGTTGTAGTGCTAGTTCCACTGGGTTAGCACACAAAATTTGGGGTTCCTAGCACCAAGTGGCCCCGAGATACGGGGCCCCAAATTAAAGTTGGAAAATGTCATTAACTGCTGCAGAAAAGTGCTTGACTCAAGTATAAGCAAAAAAATGTGCTGAAAAACTCGGCTTATACTCGAGTATATATGGTAATCATCCTTCCAATTTTTTACCCTTCTTTCTGTCATGGCCTCTCCTGACTTTGAGACGATGAAAGTTATCTCATAGAATTTTCAGGACCTAAAATTCAAAACTCAGCTATTTTAATATATTAAAGCTCCACACCCCACACTGCAAGAAAAACATTTTATGGACAGCAAAGCTTTAGCATTGAAGAAAGCTTGGGTCCAAAAGGCTTTCCATGCCACTTATTCTACATTTGATAGAGGTCAATACAACCTTAACCCCAGCGCAGAAACCTTTGACCTCTACTAAGAGGGGCTTCACTTACACTAAGATGAGGTCACGAAACTTGAGCTGTATAAAGACAAAAAAAAAAATTTGAGCAGGAGGACTGAAAATGCAGATTCATAGCGATGTTGTCATAGTACATGATATGCCCCTTACTTTAATTCTGGTGGGCGTCCCATACTGGTGACGTGATTACATCTCTGGATGGTATCCTAGGGAGGAGTTTAGACCCTATTATAACAAACTTTACAGCTCCTTTCTACCACCAGATTTTGAGTCAGTCGGGCTATTCTTACCTAACACCATTGCTCTAGAGTGGCTCTCAGATGAGGAAAGAACCTCCTTGGTGCAACCAATTTCTGCAAAGGAGGTCCCTACAATAATACATTATTTTCAACTGTGAAGGCCCCTGGGCCTAAAGGCTTGTCTATGGAATTTCATGAGACCCATGGAGACTTCCTGGCCCTGAACCTGGCTTCTTTGTGCCTCTTATAGGCTTATTGCTTTACTAAATTGTGACCTCAAAATCTTAAAGCAGAGTTCCGCCCGCCCCATGGATGGGACAATGACCCAAAACATACCACCAAGAGAACCAAGGAGTGGATCAAGAAGCACATTAAGGTCATGAAGTGACCTAGTCAGTCTGCAGACCTCAATCCTATAGAAAATGTATGGAGGGAGCTGAAACTTCAAGTTGCCTAGTGACAGCCAAGAAACCTTAAAGCGGTTGTATAGTCTATTTTTTAACTTTTACCTACAGGTAAGCCTATAATAAGGCTTACCTGTAGGTAAAAAAAATATCTCCTAAACCTGTACGGTTTAGGAGATATTCCCCTTGCTATGAGCCGCTGACTGCAGCGGCGCATGCGCACAGGGGATTCTCGGCTGAAGGCCCGGCAGTTGCCGGACCTTGCCAGGAAAGAAATCTCCCGCGCGCATGCGCGGGAGTGATGACATAGTGGCTCCAGCCACTCACAGCGCTGGAGCCGCGATACCCGGAAGACACGCCGAGGCAACATGTCAGCTACCTCGGCGTGGACCAGGTAAGATACCGACACCTCGTTCTAAGGTAAGCATTTCATAATGAGCTAGTATGCGGTGCGGTAAGTTTAGGGTCATTGTCCTGCTGGAAGGTGAACCTCCGCCCCAGTCTCAAGTCTTTTTTAGACTCTAACAGGTTTTCTTCTAAGATTGCCCTATATTTGGCTGTATCCATCTCTCCATCAACTCCGACCAGCTTCCCTGTTGAAGAAAAGCGTCCCCATAACATGATACTTCCACCACCATGTTTCAAGGTGGGGTTGGTGTGTTCAGGGTGATGTACAGTGTTAGTTTTCCGCCACACATAGTGTTTTGCTTTTAGGCCAAAAAGTTCAATTTTGGTCTCAGCTAGCCAGAGCACCTTCTTCCACGTTTGCTGTGTCCACCACATGGCTTCTCGCAAACTGCAAACGGGACTTCTTATGGCTTTTATTCAACAATGGCTTTCTTCTTTTTGCTCTCTTCCATAAAGGCCAGATTTGTGGAGTGCACGATTAATAGTTGTCCTGTGGACAGATTCTTCCACCTAAGCTGTGGATCTCTGCAGATCCTCCAGAGTTACCATGGGCCTTTCGGCTGCTTCTCTGATGAATGCTCTCCTTGCGCAGTTGTGCCAGATTCTTTCCATTTTTGGATGATGGATGGTTCCACTAGATTTTAGTTAGGGGTATCAGAAAAAAAGGGCTGAATACAAATACACGCCACAGTTTTCAGATATTTATTTGTAAAAAAAATTGAAAACCATTTATCATTTTCCTTACACTTCACAATTATGTGCCACTTTGTGTTGGTCTATCACATAAAATCCCAATAAAATACATTTACGTTTTTGGCTGTAACATGACAAAATGTGGCATGTGACAAAATTTCAAGGGGTATGAATACTTTTTCAAGGCACTGTATTCATGCCCATCATTCCAACACAGGAGCTAGAGTGGTTACCTCCCTCGACATGGAGAAGGTTTTTGATACAAAAGTGTGAGTGGACTTACCTATGGGAAGTTCTGAGAAGAATGGGGCTTCCTCTTGTGTTTTTACATTGATTGGATACTCTATACAAACGTCCCCCTGCTGCTATCAGATTGGGGGGAAGCTTATCTTCTCCTTTCACTCAGCATAGGAGCAGCCAGAAGGGCAGCCCACTCTCTCCAGGCGCTACATGTTTTTCCACATATCAAAGGCCTACTAATTGTCTGGCTGGAGGAGCGGTTGGCCCTGTACCCAGATTATCTCCCGTTTCTTAGTGATGCAAGCCCTTTGCAGCAAGAAGCCCTCTAGGTTCTAATACATTCTCAACCATCACAGGTCTTAAAGTTAATAGGTCTAAGTCCCTATTATACCTAACTGACCCTGAAGCTCGTCAATCCGCCCCACCAAATTTACAACTGCAATGGGTTGATGTGTCTGACTATATTAACCACTTCCCGACCAGCTCACATACATATCTGGCGGCAGGTTTGCTCTCCTGCACGAATCGCCGTATATGTACGGCAGCTACTTTAAGAGCCATAGCAGGCACGTGCCCACTGCACAGTGGGGGACCCGATGCGCGTGGCCGGTGGGCTAGAGAGCCAGAACGGGGATTTGTGTGTGTAAACTAAGTAGGAACAGCGATCTGGCTCCTCTTCTACTCAGTCCCATCCTCGCACAGTTAAAAAATTTTTTTTTTCAACTTTGGGGGGGAGGGGTATTTTCCTATAGCAAAAATTTTAAAATATTGTTTTTTTCAAAATTGTAGTTTTTTTTTTTTCAAGATTCACATCAGGATTTCATCACAATCAACTTTTTGAGTTTTTTGATGGACTTTTCACTTTATTCTATATTTGATATATTGAATATGTCTTTTTGATTATGTGTTAAGATCACTATCGAACACATATATATGTATTTTGCTTTTAGGTTAATGATTTTGTTTATTCAAAACTTTTTCACTCAAGCAGGCTGGTATTCATCACTTGAAAGTATCTGTCGGATATATTGAACAATTATCAGTTTTTTTGATCCATATTAATAATTTTTTTAGCGCTCCCCTACCTCTTTTCCTATTCATCTGAAAGATTTTGAAGTTTGTACATTTACTTTGTGAAGATCCCACACATTTACTTCATTTCTGTGACATGTATTCACTATGTCCTGTGGGTAGGCACTGCTGTGTCACACATTCACAGAATCTGCCATCTGAACTTCAGAGGTGCTGCGAGGAGTAGTTTCCAGAGGCAGAGTCAGCACAGGAATCCCTACTAGCAGGCAACACTGTATCATGGGATTTATAGTCCTAAAGCCCTGTTCAGATATCGCCTTGCGGGAGCAGGCATTCCCTCTTGCAATACTAAAAGCGTGATTTATGCGTGTCACACATAAGGCAGCCAATTCATTTCAATTGGCTGCCCTATGCTTACATTAGTTGGTAAGATTGAATGAAGACACCAGTCCATCCAGTTCAACCTGTGTGTGTGTGTGTTTGTCAATAATATTCCCAAGTTTGCTAAGATGCCCATCCAAGAGTTTTTTAAATTATTGACATTTTTTGCTAATATCACCAAGGATCATGGAGATCCTAATCCTTACTGCTCTGACAGTAAAGACCCCCCTTACGCAATTTAAGGTTAAACCTCACCTCCAATTTCACTGAGTGGCCATGTATCTTCTTAAGCTCCCTAGGACTGAATAGTTTCCCCCCCATGCTAGAATCACCATTGATATATTTGTATATCGTTATCATATCTCCTTTTAAGTTTCTCTTCTCCAAGGTAAATACATTTAATATTTGTAATTGTTCCGTGTAACTGAAGTCCTCTAGCCCCCCTGTTAGCTTAGTTGCTCTTCTCTGGACTTTCTCCATTTGTAGCACATCCTTCATCCTTCCTGAGGACTGGTGACCGTAACTGGACGACATATTTAAGATGTAGCTGGACCAGAGTTTTGTACAGTGGTAGAATTATAGTCTTATCAATATTCTGCTAGGTTTGCTTTCTGCAGCTTGGCATTGCATGCCATTGCTGAGTCTGTGATGTACTAGGATCCCCAGATCTTTTTCCATCCTGGATTCCCACAAAGGTTCATTACCTAGTGATTAACTTGCAATCTTATTTTAGTCCCCCAAGTGCATTACTTTTTATTATATTTTTCAATAATAAATATAATTTAAACAATAGTACTCAAAAAACCTGCGCCCTCCTTGAGTCCCTACCACTGCGCACAAGACAAGTGTATATCTCACCCCTGTGTATAAATCAGTAAAGACTGTGGAGTATGTGAAACTCTGTGAAATTTTCCAAAGCTGCCACTTTAAATGTAAAAAATGAATAACCTCTATTAATTTGCAAAAGACAGAAAATTAATATAAGCGGCGCTAATAGCAGTGATATACCACAACCCAGTGTCCAAAATGTGTGACCAGTGCACTGTAGTGATGTAAAATAACAATTGTGTATATCACTCAAAAAATAAATAAATAAATAATGTATATATATATATGTATATATATATATGCGATAAATCAATAATGCATCATATGTGAAACAAAAAATAGATAGTAAAATCCATCCATAGAAATGTCCATGAAGAGAACACCGTGAAATAGTGTGCCGATTTCTGAAATGTCCACCAAATCAAACGTGCCAGTGATTCCTCTCCCTCTGGATTCAACACTCACCGGATGAATATGCCTCACACTCTTGTGTTTTGGCAAATGAGCATGGTAAACTGTATAATCAAGTTAAGGTGAAAAATCCAAGTTCCATCCGTCCCAGTGTCATTTCATTCCATATGCAAATAAAAAATGCGCAAATAGTGTAATACCGTAAAACGCAAAATTTATTGAACTGTGTAAACTTCAATCATTGCACTCACATAACAAACTCTTTGAGTCAAGCCAAAACAACACAGCAATCCGAGTTCTCAATCTTCCTATGTAAACGCCCATCACCAATGTAAAGATGGTCACGGCGGACCCAAGGTAAGCGGAAACAGGCTCTCACCCCCACTCGCTAAAGCTCGTCTGATCGAGCAAGGATCCTCCGCTCACACACGGAGGTGAGATGCAGCGTCTCCTCTGTCACACTCTGCTACTGATGGATGCCGTACAGCCACGCCCCGACATGTTTCGTCATACCTGACTTATTCATGGGATTGGATGAATTGAGCTTTAGCGAGTGGGGGTGAGAGCCTGTTTCCGCTTACCTTGGGTCCGCCGTGACCATCTTTACATTGGTGCTGGGCGTTTACATAGGAGGATTGAGAACTCTGCACGCTGCACTGGTCACACATTTTGGACACTGGGTTGTGGTATATCACTGGTATTAGCGCCGCTTATATTAATTTTCTGTCTTTTGCAAATTAATAGAGGTTATTCAATAAATATAATTTGTCGTGTAGTTGCCTATCCCTTTATTTTATTGAGGTCTTCTTGTAAAGTTTCTATACCTGCTGTGGAGTTATCACCCTGCTTAGCTTTGTATCATTAGCAAACACTTAGATTGAGCTATTTATACCAGTCTCTATATCAGTTCTGATTAAATTAAACAGAAAAGGTCCCAGGACAGAGCCTTGGTGTACCCCATTTACCATTCCAGACCATTCTGAGTACACAGTATTTATCATCACTCTTTAAATGTGCCCCTGTGCACTTGTTGCCCCAAGAGAAGCTCCTGCTCTTTTTTGGCAACAAGTATAGTGCAATTCTTTTTTTTCCGCAATTTGGAATTGCTAAGAGTCTGCCTGAAATTCCAAATCGCCAAAAAATGAATGGGGCCTTGGAAATTTAAAGTAAACCGCAGAGGAGAAGCATTTACAGTAAACAACAGACATTGAAATCTTAGCTTTTTTCTCTGAGAGCAGAATCTGGGCAATCTTTTATTGTAAACAAATAGCAGGTGTTTCTAAGCAGTTAAAAATACAACTGAAACCTAACTTGAGAGCCTTTGCACAAGCAACCACGGAAGTTAGTGATGGCTTGTCCAAAAGCTCCTTTACTGCTTGTTAAAGCTGAAGTTTAGGTATACATTTTTTATGCATAGTTACTTTGGTCCAGCTTGGACCAGTGTAAGTATGTGTCATATCTGGAAAATCCCTCTGGAAGTTTAAAATCACAGTAGTGGGCATCAGTACTACAGTGATTGCTGCTAGCTTCTGGGTCCCGTACCAATTGGCTCCCCTGCTTGGCATTGATTCCATTTGGAGAACACTTTGTTTTTTCTCAGTTAATGTGTTCTCTGATTGAAGGAGTTAGAGAGGCAGGACAGGGACATCATGTGGGCAGTAGGCGGTGACTATTACAGTGATTTCCAGCTTCCAGGGGGGTCTTCCAAGCTGGATCAATGTAACCATGCAAAATTGTGCATAGCCAAACTTCAGCTTTAAATACATGTAAATACTTGAATGCACACAGTCTGAGCACTCTAGTAGATCAAGAGGAACTTCAGTATACAAGTAAAATCAGTTAGTTAACTGCTAATTATATTCAGATAATGCAACTGTGCTAAAAGTCCACTCAAGTTATCCTTTGTTGGTTATACCCAGTCACATTTTGCTTGCTTCGAATTTGATCTGTCTGCGCAACAACATTTAAAAAGAACTTGAAGTGTGAAAATCAACATGACTAGATAATGCATATGGATTATAAGGGTAGGCCTTTCCGCTACATAGGTATTAGTATAGTTTGTCAATCTGACTTACACTAATGCCCCATACACACGATCGGACATTCTGACAACAAAATCCATAAAATCCATGATGTACAACATGTACGATGGGCCGAGAAAAAGGAAGTTCAATAGCCAGTGCAGCTCTTCTGCTTGATTCAGAGCATGCGTGGAACTTTGTGTGTCGGAATTGTGTACACACAATCAGAATTTACGACAACGGATTTTGCTGTCGGAAAATTTGAGAACCAGATCTCAAATTTTGTGTGACAGAAATTCCGATGGAAAATGTCAGATGGAGCCTACACAGGGTCAGAATTTCTGACAGCAAGCTCCCATCGAACATTTTCTATCGGAAAATCCGACCCTGTGTACGGGGCATTACTATCCCAGATCTCACAGGATTTTTCCACAAACGCCCATATAAAACCCAGCCTCCCAAGTTTTTCAGCTAGACCTTGCTAATACACCATGTTGGATGCTCCCCCCAGTGACTTCTTTGCATTCAGCTCCAATGGAACACACTAGTGACAAAGAAGCTGGTGTTTGGAAATACAGCACACAGCAGAGAAATGCAGGAATTCAACATACAAGGTACAATCAGTTGGAGTTCAAAGATTGAATTTAAAAAAAGTCAGTACCAGAACTTTCACAGGCTTCCTTTTTTTGAGAAACATTTTTTTTTTTTTTTAACAGGGTGTAGCAGCTCAATGCAGTCCTTTTCTTACAGGCATTGTTATGAGCCCATAAAAATAGGTACCTTGTTGGCTGGTGTGGTGGGGGACAAACTGGAGAGGATGAAGGACGCTATGGATGGAGGGCTTTGTAGATAATGGGTGCTACTGCTGTGATGAAGGCGACTTCTATGGATTGGGGATGCTGTGGCTTTGACAGAAGAACTATGGATAGAAAGCATGGTTGTTAACACTGGGACATTGTAGATGTAGTGGAAGCACTATGGATGTGGGGTGCTGTGGCTGAGATGGGGGGTACTGTAAGTGAGGGGGCTGTGAAAGTCAGCACTGTTGATGGAGAGGGGATAGATGGATGTCACTGTGTCTGTGATGAGAGGTACTGTCGCTGTGATGGGGAACACTAGAAGGGTTTGAGGTTGTTGTGGCTGGGGGGGGGGGCACTACAGAGATTGGGGTTACTGTGGCTGTACTGGAGGGGATACTGGAGAGTAGAGGTCACTGTGGCTCTAGAAGGAGATACTGGAGACATGGGGAGTATCTGTGGCTGTGACAGCGTTCACAGTTAAAAGTTATAAAGAAAAAAGAAAAAAAACGCGCTAAAAAGCTATAAAACACCTTAAATTGCAGCTGCAACAAAAAAACACTAATATCGGTGTAATAGGCTAAGAAGAATATACTAAGTGCGCTTGCAATCCAGTGATCAGAAATGTGAATAAAATGTAACTGAATAAGTTATTGAATCAATATGAGGTGAGTATATTAATTACCAATAATTAGTAATACCAAGTTCAAAACGTGCTTGCGAGTAAATTAAAAGATCAAATATTAAGTAAATATACATTCAGTAATCTAACACAGAAATAATCAAATCCATAATTGCTAAATAAAAAATTCCAAAGTTCATGGATAGCTAGTGTATTAAAAAGTAGTAGTAGTAGTAGAGATAAGTTCAGTCCATTCATAGAGAGTTCAATGAAGGTACACCAATCACATGGAGGGGAGTCACATATCCACAGTTCGTTAGACACAACCCATATAAGTGGAGAGGGAGGAAGGAAGTGTGAAGAGAAATCCCAGCAACCGGTGAATCCAGGGGACAAGGATGGACCCTTACCAGACACGGTGGACCTCCTTAATAGCAAGGTCTTATGCGCTTGTAGATACAGCCCTCTGCAGGGACAGATGGATGGCGGCGTCTGGATCCACCGATGTGTGCCGCGTTCCAACAGGAGGCAGTTCCAGCGTGTCAGCCTAGAAGGAGGCACTTGCTGATCCCAAGAGCCACGAGAGCGAAAGGGGGCAAGAAACAAGCTCCAATAGTGTAGTAAAATTAAATAGTTTATTGCTACATAAAAGCAGAGAGCACATCTCAGTTGAGAATCCTTTACTGACAATGACTGCCTGAAGTCTGGGACCCATGGGTATTACCAAAGACTGGGTTTCCTCCTTTCTGATACTTTGTCAGTCTCTATCTGCAGCAGTCTTCAGTTGTTCTTTGTTTGTGGGTCTTTCTGCCTTTAGTTTTGCCTTCAGCAAGTAAAATGCATGCTCAATTGTGTTGAGATCAGTTGACTGACTCCGTCATTTCAGAATATTCCACTTCTTTTCCTTCAAAAGCTTCTGGGTTGCTTTTGCTGTGTGTTTTGGATCATTGTCCATCTGAACTGTGAAGCGCCGTCCAATCAACTTTGCTGCATTTAGCTGAATCTGGGCTGACAGTATATCTCTAAACACTGCAGAAATTTATCAGACTGCTTCGGTCTTCTGTCACATCATCAATACACACCAATGACCCAGTGCCACTGGAAACCATGCATGCCCATGCCATTGCACTGCCTCCACCATGTTTAACATATAACATTGTGTGCTTTGGATCATGAGCTGTTCCAAGCCTTCTCCACACCTTTTTTCTTCCCGTCATTCTGGTACAGATTGACCTTAGTTTCATCCATTCAAAGAATGCTTTTCCAGAACTGGTCTGGCTTTTTTTTTTTAGATGTTTTTTGGCAAAGTCTAATCTGGCTTTTCTATTCTTCAGGCCTATGAATGGTTTGCACCTTGTGGTGAACCCTCTGTATTTGCTCTCATGAAGTTTTCTCTTGATTGTTTGATGATATGCCCACTTCCTAGAGAGTGTCCTTCATTTGTCTGGATGTTGTGAATGGGTTTTTCTTTACCATAAAGAGGATCCTGCTTGATCATCCACCACTGTTGTCTTCCGTGGATGTCCAGGCCTTTTTATGTTGCTGAGTTCACCGGTGCGTTATTCTTTCCTCAGAATGTACCAAACTGTTGATTTGGCCACTCCTAATGTTGCTGCTATCTCTCTGATGGATTTGTTTTTGAAGCCTTGCAATGGCTTGTTTCACTTGAATGGATAGCTCCTTTGATCGCATGATGTAGGTTCACAGCAATAAATTCCAAATACCACACTTAGAAACAACTCCAGACCTTTTACAATTAAGGAGTAGCCCACACCTGTCCATGAAACAGCTTTTGATTCAATTGTCAAATTACTTTTGGTCTCTTGAAAAGGGGGGGCTATTCTTAAAGCGGACCTTCAGTAATTTTTTTCAACTTTTTTTTTCTGCCAGTAAATACCTTATACAGCCCACTTCTTGTTTCTTGTCTGGTAAAAAGCCTAGGCTAATGACATCATACACAGCCCTCTCTGTCACTCTCATGAGAGTTTGCCAGGAAGGGAGGGGAGATGAATCATAAGACGGCGAATGAGAGCTGCAGGACTGCATAGCTGGAGTTGTGCCTCTGTGTGTCTGTGTAAATCCAGGAAGTGAACAGGCAACAGTTTCAGCTGCCCACAGTTAAAATGGTTGATGCCAGACTCAGTGAAGGGAGATTTCTGCAGCATATTTGGCAAGTACAGAAACACAGTATATATAAAATAATATGCAAATTGGTTGGAGGGAAGCTTCAAAAGGGCAAAAAGTTTTTATTACAAATTATGTGCGCAGACTGCAGTTCCCCTTTAAGAGCTATAATTTCTAAACCATTCTTCCGATTTGGATGTACATACCCTCAAATTAAACCTGAGAGTGTGCACTTTCAGCCCATATCCAATACAGAACTATAGCGTGAATATATATTTGGTAAATACCTAAAAAACTACTAAAATAGTGCCTGTGTACAAATATATATGGACCTAACTGTATATGCTAACAGCTTTGTAATAAACATGTATAGTAAAGATTTCCCAAATACATATTTCATTACAATATAATGGTCTGTCTAGACATGCTTAAACATTTTAAACAAACAGCTGAAACCAAATATACTGTAATGACATTTCCTGGACAGTGTGTTGCAAAATGTTTAGAAACAATCAAAAAACAACCACTAAAACCACAGTAATAAAACATCCTTTTACTTTCAATATCTATTTCTTAAAAATTTGGTACAAAAATAAATACTTAGACTAATACTGTACATGTATTATGCAGATATGAAAAGTGCTAAGTGTACCACGCCAAGATTTGCATTTCCTATTATGAGTCATACAAATTAAGTGAAACTGTATCTTGGGTATTCTCTTACAAACATTAATGCAAAATGTGAAAAGTGAAAACCTGCATGTTAGGGGATTGCTTTTACACCTGGACTGATATAAATTATGAAGGAACATCACACCCTCCATCCCCAAATTGTATATGCTTTTAGCTGTGTGTAATGTATACATATTGTCATAGTATTCAGTATACTTACATTTTTTAATCTCACGTGTCTTTAATTTTTTTTACATCTCCTTGCTGAACATGCTAAAGCAGGGGTTGGCAATCTTGTAAAGCAGGAGATCTGCCTGAACACCATGGGAGAAGTCAAAGATCATGTTGTCCATGTCACCCAATGTGGTGGTAAAGCTCTGCGGTTGAGCCTTGGTGTTATTGCTCCAATCCCTAACCCCTCTAGCTGCAGAGGCAGCAACCAAGGGTGTACACATGCCACATTAAATCCCTTGTTGCTCTCAGCAGGTGCTACCGCCTGCCGATTGTGTGGGTTCCATTCAAGTGAATAGGGCCCCTCTGCAAGTTCCCCTAACCGCATGCAATGCAAATGGTTGCAGTGTGCTAATGCAGGGTCCAAGGGGTTAAGGCGGGTGGTAAGAAGGTGATACAACAATTGAACAAGGTTGCAAGGCACTTGCCATGGGTCACGCTTGGCAGGTATGACAGGGTGTCATGGGTGTTACTGCTGTGGCATGTGTATACCTCTGGCCACCATAGCTAATGGGGATGCGGTTGAGGGGTAAAAACTGCTCAAATATGGGGTTTTACCGCTCCCCTCCAAACTACAACAAGTAAATAGTAATAGTAAACAAGTCCTTACTATTATGAGCCCCTTATAATGGTTGCTTGCTATTATATTATAGCTGGTGTTATGCTCTTGATGACATCAGTGCACTGTGTGTGGGCCTCATTTGCAACAGTGAAATGCACTGACCTGAACAAATATAGCATAAAAAAGTACAAATCCACAGATAATGATTCAAGTGCACAGTGATGAACAAGGACAAAACTGTGTTAATGTCCTCAGGAGGTGCTATCCCCACATATATCATGCCTCTTACCAGACCAAGCTGATTTCAAATTATAGAAATCCAACTTGCTTGTCACGAAGATCCTGCCAGTAACCGGCGTCCCAGGCGCACGGGAACCCGGCCACGGGTCCCATTGCGCATGCCCGCGCGTTTACGGGTGCGGTCACGCACGGGCACGCGCGCGCGCACTTCCGCTGGTGTCAGGCGGGCTATTTAAACCTGCCTGTCACACTCCATCCCCGCTGTCTGCTCTACAGCGTTCTGTGAGTGTTACCTCATCTGATCTGTGTTTCCTGTTATCTGACCCGGCTTCCTGTTTGACGATCCTGCTATCTGCCTGCACCAGACCCTCTTGGCTTGCCTGACCATCCCTCTGCATTACCCCTGGTACCTCTGCTGTCCGAACGTTACTGACCACCGGCTTGTTGACCCTCCGCTGTGTTCATCAGCTTCCAGTCTGCTATTACCTGCTGTTGTTCCTGGTTCCAGTCCAGCTTCCAGTCTGCTATTACCTGCTGTTGTTCCTGGTTCCAGTCCAGCTTCCAGTCTGCTATTACCTGCTGTTGTTCCTGGTTCCAGTCCAGCGTTCCAGGCTACCTTCTGCTGTGTTCCAGCCCAGCGTTCCAGGCTATCTTCTGCTGTGTTCCAGTCCAGCGTTCCAGTCTATTACCTGCTGTTGTTCCTGGTTCCAGTCCAGCGTTCCAGGCTACCTTCTGCTGTGTTCCAGCCCAGCGTTCCAGGCTATCTTCTGCTATGTTCCAGTCCAGCGTTCCAGTCTATTACCTGCTGTTGTTCCTGGTTCCAGTCCAGCGTTCTAGGCTACCTTCTGCTGTGTTCCAGCCCAGCGTTCCAGGCTATCTTCTGCTGTGTTCCAGTCCAGCGTTCCAGTCTATTACCTGCTGTTGTTCCTGGTTCCAGTCCAGCGTTCCAGGCTACCTTCTGCTGTGTTCCAGCCCAGCGTTCCAGGCTATCTTCTGCTGTTGTTCCAGTCCAGCTTCCAGTCTGCTTTTACCTGCTGTTGTTCCTGGTTCCAGTCCTGCATTCCAGTCTCTGTCCTCAGTCTACTCCTCAGACTACTGACTCCAGAGGGTGCCACCACTACTGGACTTTCAGCAACTGTTGATCCTGCCAGGCACCCATACCACTCTTCACTCCTGGCCCTCTGTCTCCATTCCAGGGGAATGGGAGTGGGAGCTGTAAGGGAGGTCTTTTCCTGCACTTCAGGCTCACAACCTACCAGGTACGTGACATTGCTCTTGTGCACTTATCCCCAGATTTGCAGACAACGATATGATCCCATCAGTAAATCACAGCGCTGACGTTACCACAAGACTTATCCGATGTACCCGAGACAGAGCAGAGGATAGAAGAAGCTTGATAATGTAGTAAATCAGCAAAGGACTTTATTATGAAAAGTATTGCACTTACATCTGAAAAGCGGTTATGAAACTTTCACAAACACGGCTGCGGCCCTCGCCAGCAGACCTGTGGGTGATGATGTCTCAGATGTGGCTCCACCCAACGCGTTTCCCCATAACAGGTGTCCTCTGGGAACGGATAACACCTCCTGAGCACGTTAACACTGTTTTGTTTATCACTGTGCATTGCAGAGCACCTGAATCATTATCTGTGCATTTTGACTATTTTATGTTTACATGTTTGGACTTTTTGCATTTTTCATTCATTATTGATTGGTATAAGTTTTGATGCTGGTTTATGATACACAATTTTTTATGGTTATTTTTATGACATATATGTTAAATAAACTGGTTATAGTTTATCTAATTTATTAATTTATATTTCATTTTTTACATTTGTGAATTTTGAATATTAAGGGAGGCATGTGCACTTTTATGTTGGTTTAAAATTTTTGTTGGAGTGCAGTTAATACCAGAACTAGAGAGCTAAAAAAAGCAGTGTTGGCCACCTGCTCTCTCCACCAGCCCCAGCCCCGCTTAAATTAAAAAAGACCCACTGCTTATGTATGAGGCACCACTGTTCTGCAGATGATGGGCCAGCAAGCTGAGGGCACAATCTAGACATCACCTGGGCGTGTTCGACGGGTTGCTGACCCCCAATCTAGAGTGATAGTGACATGGGTTCTAGCAAACTAACCTTGCCAGGGGTGTTTACACATCTTTTATTCTCAAGGTTTAAATTACAACCCCAATTACAAAAAAGTTGGGGTGCTATTTAAAATCTACATAAAAACAGTCCCAACTTTCTTGAGAGGTGTTGCTGCAATGAAGTTCAAAATTACCTTATTTTTTCTTAAAATGGTCCATATTCTCAGTTGGAACATTTGATACGTTTTTCTATTGTGAATAAAATATGGGTTTATGAGATTTGCAAATCATTGCATCCTGCTTTTATGTAGATTTTACACAGAATCTCAACTTTTTTGGAAATGGGATTGTAGGATTTCCACCAGAATTGAACCAGTCTAGTTTTTAAAACTACTGTCCAGTTCTGAAAGTTGTTTCAAATTATGTTTTCTGGGTAGCTGCATGCCTTGGTGCAGCTTTGCTCCTAATGCTTTACTGACTAATACCCAAAGCCTACCTATACATGTATATACTGGCAAGAAAAAGTATGTGAACCTCCTGGGATTAACTGGTTTTCTGCAGTACTTTGCTATAAAATATTATCTGATCCTCATCTAAGTCACAACAATAGACAAACACAATGTGCCTAAGCTGAAAACACACACACAATTTTATTTTCTCATGTCCTTATTGAGCACACCCATTAAACATTCACACTGATGGAGGAAAAAAAGTAAGTGAACCCTTTGAGTTAGTATCTGGTCAAACCTACTTCTGGATCAGACCTGCACAACATTCAGGAGGATTTTTTGACCATTCCGCTTTACAAAACTGCTTCAGCTCAGACACATTTGTAGGATGTCTGGTGTGGGTGGCTTTCTTGAGGTCATTCCACAGCATCTCTAATGGGGGTTAAGGTCTGGGCCACTCCTCCGTGCCTGCAGTCTCGGTATGCATATCTTTGTTCCCTCCTTATCGATTGCCAATCCAAAACCAAAGGGTTTATTTATATTAAAAAAAAAAAAGCTGGACGAACATCACAAGCATTTGGCCAGCCACAAATTCTGGCCATATTTTTCCCAATACAGTGATTTTCTATGATCATCAGCTCCAACTAGTGGCCATAGTGAGGCATTTCTCCTGAAATACCTTAAAGTGGTAATAAAAGGCTCAAGGTTTTTTTTAACTTCATGCATTCTATGCATGAAGGTCAAAATCTTTCTCTGTGTAGCAGCCCCCCTCTCCCCTAATACTTACCTAAGCCGGAACTTCCTCCAGCAATGTGCACGAGAACCTTGGCTCTCCAGGGCCTCTCCCTCCTCATTGGTTGAGACAGCAGCAGGAGCTCACAGCCAGTGAGCCAATCGGGACAGAGAGGGGAGGGGCTGAGCCACAGCTGTGTGTGAATGGACACACAGATATGCAGCTCGGGAGCCCCTATTCCAAGCTGCTTGCTCTGGGGGCACTCAGCAGGAGGGGGGAGCATAAGTGCCGGTGGGGGACCCGAAAAGAGGAGGATCGGGCTGCTCTGTGCAAACCCACTGCACAGAGCAGGTGAGTATGACATGTTAGTTATAAAAAAAAAAAAATGCCTTTAATATTACCATATTTATCGGCGTATAACAAGCACCATAATTTTAAGGGGGAAGTTTCAGGGGAAAAAAAATTTCCACAGCACACATCCTCCTTTCATTATAAAGCCCCCCTGCACTCCCAGTTTCCTGGGACAGCGCTGCCAGCATACTTTAAAAAGTTAAGAAAATATTACTGACAGCACTTTCCCATATACCGCTCCTCCTGTGTCACTCCCATTGTAAATAAAAGCTTCTATATACCTCAATTAACACAGCTCTCTCGTGGACACGGTCAAGGGACTCTCCTCTGCTGTTTCATTGATGGTCACATGACCGCTCTCCCCACCAATCAAAAGCTACACTCGAAGAGGAGGCGGAGCAAGTGGAGGAGAGTGCCCAGAAGGAGCGGTGTAACAAGCTCCCATTTATATTGAGAGTGACACAGGAGGAGTGGTATATGAAACAGGGTTGTCAGTAATATTTTCTTAACTTTTTAAAGTATGGCAGCGCTGTCCCAGGGCCAGGAGAGGCGTGGCAGCGGGCCTGACACCCTCCCAATGGGTGGCACCCGTGGCAGACCGCCCGATCCACACCCCCGTTGGTAAAAAAAAAAATTAAAATATTGGCGTATACTTTAATCATACCTCAATCAATGATCATTTTGACATACACTGATCAGCCATAACATTATAACACCCAGCCATCAACATGATGTAAAAGAAAACGTGTTGTGAGATTGGGGAATTAAACTCAAGTAGCAGGTACAATGAGCTGCGCCAGTCCAAACTGTAGTTTTAGGGCGTGGCAGCCCACTTTTATTGAATAAAGGAAAGTTCACTTATACATCAGTTGCCCACGCAGGGGATTCTTCCACATAACATGAATTAACGAAAATACCAAGCCACCTGGCTTACGTGTTGGCAGCACGGCTGCTCCTCTTACCAGTGCTTTGTGTCATTTAGCTCACTCAGAACACTTGGCTCTCTAGCCTTCCGTCGCAGTGTCCTGCTGCGTGGCCCACCTCTGGCCTAAGGATTGGGGTTCTCCTGACACCCCAGATAGGAGCCGACCTGACTCCTGGGTCCAAGACCTGCTGTCTCGTGGCTTCTGGCTGGGCCATCTGACCCCGGATGAAACCTTCCGTCTCCCACAGTGGGAGCGGTCTCCAAACTGGAAGCTGTTTTCAAAAACGAGAGCTTTGAGCAATTCTCAGACCTTACTATATAATGACCCTGCACACCTGTGTAGTGAGCCAGGTTGCAGGCCTCTAGCAAAAACTGGACCCAGGATTGAATGTTCTGCTTCAGAACTACAGAACCTGGAGAGATGCTAGTTCTCAACCTTCCATTAACCCTAATGAGACTCTTGGGTCACCTTTTCCCTTTAAACTTATAGCGACAGAGCCTCTCTCTGTCACAGTGTGATGGTGACCCCCAGAGTCAGGGAGAATTGACATTCCTCCTCAGGGTGTAGGTTGCTAGGCATAGTGGGTGTGGTGCAAGGTGGAAAGATTGGGTGCCAGTAACTTTTTGTAAAAATGAACGAAGAGTTTTATTTCTCTTAACAGGAGAGGGGGAGAGGGTTAGGGCACAGGACACCCTCAGGCAAATGCAATAGCTAACCACTGTATTCCTGGATGAATCTCCACTGAAGCTTTCCCACTACTTCACCGTCCCCGGCTAGTGAAGCGTCTGCTCTGGTGCTCCTTCAGAACTTCATCCCTTCCAAACTTGCCTCTGGTAACAGGAGTGGTTGTCCCTCTGGCAACTGCTTCTCCTTTACCCCCGGCAACGAACAGGCTCCCCTCGAGGTGAGCCTCTAACACGCGTGGTTCCGCCCCAGGCTTCGGGCTTAACCTCTGCTGCTCCTTCTCTGCGGACCCCTGAATTACTGGATAGGCCTCACGTAGACCTAGCAGCCAGTAGGACTCCTAGATAGGCTTCAGGCCTAGCAACCAGGAGCTGTTTGACACACACCCACCCAGGCCGCAGCCCTGATCACCTGACTCCTCCCAAATATATAGCCTATTCCAGCATGCAAAGCGGCCGAAAGAAACTCCTGCTAATTGGCTGAGACAACTTATTTACTCTTCACCTGAATGCACTGTAATGCATCATCCTAATGCCAAAAGCAACAGTGCCACCTATTGACAGAAGAGAGAGACTACAAATTGAACTCAGACTTAGGACAGAAGTGGATCAAAGACTACCAACTAGCCAGGCTGGATACCACCTAGCACAACTAGATTTATTAGGACCAGGGGGCTACACGTGATATATCAGACCAGGACATCTTATTCTATGCTCGGTGGTCCAGTTCTGATGCTCCCGTGCCCACAGTAAGCACTTATGGCTGTGGACACGTGTCAAGATGGGCATTCTAACAGGTCTGCAGATACAAAACCGCATACGCAACAAACTGCAATGCACTGTGTGTCCTGACACAGTTCGCTGGTTCGCCTTCCTTGAAACACTTTTTGTAGGACCTGACCAGTGCAGACCAGAAACATCCCACAAGAGCGGCAGTATTGGAGTTGCTTTGACCCAGTCATCTAGCTATTAGAATTTGGTCCTGGTCAAAGTTGCCTTCAACACATCAACTTCAGGGACAACATGTTTACTTGCTGCCTAATATATCCCACCCACTTTCAAGTGCCATTGTCACAAAATACTCAATGTTATTCCCTTTACCTACATGTGTGTGTGTGTTTGAAAAAGGTTTTTTTTTTATTATCTGTATATTTTGTAACAGAAAATAAAGTTTACAAAATGGAAAGCTGCAGGGTTTTTTTAGGCTGTGTACTATGAAAGTGATCTAGGGGTCTCACGTATAAGGCACCTTCATGCTCAGATCATGTGATCTCATTTTAGAAACTGGTTTTATGGTCATTTCAACTGAAATATCATTGAAAAAAATGCAAGGCACCCATGCCAAGCAAGAGATCCCCTATGGTTACTATAAAGCAGGGCAGCTGCTCGACAGAGGGACCCGAAGACGGCTGCAATTACTGTAGTAGCAGTGACTACCACCTGGATTTCTGAATTCATTTTTTTGAAAGAAGGTTTGTAATGCATCTTCTTAACTGAACTGATCTTTACCCTGGTGTCAAACTTCTGCTTCAAGCACTTAAAGGAAATTTGTACAAGTCTGAACGGAGCCTTGATAAAGGCAGCCTTTTTTTTTTTTTTTTTTTTTTGACTGACTCCAGTAAATGTAAATACTGGTAACCACTGTGGAATAGTGCACCGATAACTTTAGGACTGGTAGAAGGGTAAGGACAAGGAGGGGCTAAATGTGTTCCTGTACCCAGTAGCACTGTGTATTCCTAAAGACTTTGATGGCAGATCAAAGTGGTTGGGTAGCATATGGAAGGCATGTATGCAGACATACTGCATACACTACTTTAGTTTGCGTGGTATTTACTCAGTACTAGAAATGCCCTGAGCATTAGGGGTTTTTTGTGTAAAATTAGAGATCAAAGAGGAACTTCACCACTCGTGTTAATGTTGTTTCTTTCCCCTTTTATCTGGTTTCCTGGGTTATCCTCAAACCACATACTCATCCATACTGTTAAATATAAAGTAATATCTGTGCTTGGTAGGTAAACAAAAATGAGTGAATAATATTTAAATGGTGAAATATAACCTGCAGCTGTACACTATAACCCAGAT
This sequence comes from Lithobates clamitans, assembly GCA_037952925.1. Classification (NCBI taxonomy): domain Eukaryota; kingdom Metazoa; phylum Chordata; class Amphibia; order Anura; family Ranidae; genus Lithobates; species Lithobates clamitans. The sequence goes on along the minus strand of JBBGZY010000270.1, from coordinate 3,735,971 downwards.
ATTGGGCACCAGATAACACTGCGAATAATAAAGTGCAGCGCTAGGTCAGTGCACAAAACGACCCTAAACATAAATGTCATGTGTCAAATAAAGTGCAATCCTATATTCAACCTAAAAGATTGGAACAATATCAAAATGTATAATTCTATGTGATTAATGTGCAATAAAGCAAACAAAAAATTGCATACAAAAATTACACAAAAAATGCTTAAAGTACAATATAATATATCCTATATACAACCTAAAGATTAGAACAGTATCAAAATGTGCAATTCTATGTGATTAATGCGCAATAAAGCAAACAAAAAATTACACAAAAGTGCTTAAAGTACAATATAGGTGCATAAAAGTTCATATATAGCCAAATTCCAATAAAAGTGACCTCAAGTGCAATATGGAGCATAGACCAAATGCTTGACACCGTGATACCCATCACCTCGTTAGGACAAAAGGCTTACCAGAAAGCCTGCTACCTCCCTTACTCAGGAAGGTCAAACAGCGCTTAGTAGGATTGAGGATCCACTGATGAAGTACACTGGCATACCCCTCTGGAAAGATCCGTGCATATCAGATGGCAGCCAGACAGCATTAACAGCAGGAAGTAATAATATGCAGGAGGGGGAAAAAAACTCCAATAGTGTAGAAAGTCTCTTATGGCGTTTTATTAATAAAAAAGCTGAGATGCTGCACACATAAAACTTTGGAGAGAATTCTCCAGTTTGAATAAACACAGAGATGTTCCTTATAAGAAAAATACATACAGATCAAATTGCACATGCGCAGAACGCGTGTGCTCATGCGCAATTTGATTTTACAGAGTACTCCATCAGTGGATCCTCGATCCTACTAAGCGCTGTTTGACCTCCCTGAGTAAGGGAGGTCGCAGGCTTTCTGGTAAGCCTTTTATCCCAACGAGGTGACGGGTATCACTGTGTCAAGCATTTGGTCTATGCTCCATATTGCACTTGAGGTCACTTTTATTGAATTTCGGCTAAATATGAACTTTTATGCACCTATATTGCACTTTAGTGTAATTTTTTCGTATGCAATTTCTTGTTTGCTTTATTGGTCATTAATTGCATAGAATTGCACATTTTGATACTGTTCTAATCTTTAGGTTGTATATAGGATATATTATATTGCACTTTAAGCATTTTTTGGGTAATTTTTGTATGCACTTTTTTGTTTGCTTTATTGTACATTAATCGCATAGAATTGTACATTTTGATATTGTTTTAATCATTTAGGTTGTATATAGGATTGCACATCTCATTGGACTAAACTGCACATTTAGGGTCATTTTGTGTACCGACCTAGCGCTGCACTTTATTATTTATATCTATACTGTTCTACTGTAATCCACCACCGCACACCAGATCCCACACAGCTATTCTCCTTGCTTAAGATATCAGGAGCCAGCTGTCTCTTTTGGGTTTACTGCAGCTGGCCCTCTGATGTATTTTCCCCAAAAATGTTATGTCTGATGTGATAGAAGGAAAGGAGCAATGTTCTTCAAAGTTTTGGGAATTCAAGTTTCAGTGTCATAAGTGTCTGGGACAGGGTAATGGCTAATGTGATATTAAACTCTTAAACCCCTTTCACACTGGGGCTGTCCGTGCATTTGTGCCATTTTTCGGCTGCTTTTAACCCCAAAAAAAGGGGTTAAAAACTCCTGTGTTGCGGCTCTTCTGAAGCGCTTTTCAGGTGTTTCGGAAGAGCTGCCCATTCATTGCAATGGGCAGGGGCATTTTGGGAGCGCTCCCAAAAATGCTGCTTGCAGGACTTTTTCTAACCTACCGCAAGCGCACCGCCGGGGTGTGAAAGCACCCATTTCAATGAAAGGAAGGCAGTTTTCAGGCGCTATTTCTAGCGCTAAAACGCCTGAAAACTGCCTCAGTGTGAAAGGGGTCTACGTTTTTTAAAGCACTTTCAGCAGCTGATGTAATCCACTAGGGCCTTTTCACACTGATCAGTTTTTCTTCTGTTTGTGCCTTACAAAAAGCAAAAGAAAAAAGCGTGATCGTTTGATCCCATGGAACTCTTTTTGATAAAAAAATTGTACTCCCCCATTGAAATTAATGGAAACCGCATCAAAAGCGTAGCTGCAATTGCATTTATGGTGCGTTTGAATCACATGACCTTTTTTTTCACAGGTACAGGCTGATGTTGGGCAACCAGAAAATGCACTGGAAACAAGGCAAAAATGCACATGCACCTTACCACATTTTTGCAACAGAGCAGTGTGAAAGCAGCCTTAGGCTAGGTTCACACATATCCGGCTGCGGTTTGCAGTCCGGAGCAGTTTTGTTCACTAGTTCAGGTGCAAATTTTTACTTGAATTCCACCTGAATCAGACCCAAAATTGCACAGGACTCTTAAAAAATAGACTGCAGCTGTCCCGGACATGTATGAACTGGCTCCATTGAAATCCGGGTATGGTTCACATGTTATGCGAATTGGATGTGGTTCAAAACGCATCCAATTTGCATATATGTGAACCAAGTGTTACGAAGTATGCAGATTCTTTATTATTTAATCCTTGCCTGTGTGCCTGTTTAAGCTGGTGCTATGACTGCTGCCCCAGGTTTCCCGTTTCAGGGTGGTTTCTTTCTCTTGAAGCATCCTATGGAGCCATTCTTGTATGTAGGAACTAGAGTTGTGTCTTCCTCCACTGTGTACATGAACAGAAACACACATCCTCATAGCTTAGGATGAGAAGGCACTCTTCTATTCCTCCCTTCTCCAAGTAAACAGACTTGCTTAGGGACTGCCTTGTCTACTGTTAAAGTATAAGTTCACTTTTTAGAAAAATTTATAATAAAACACATATTTTTCAGGTGTTTTTTTTTATGAGCCTGTTAAGCTTTGCACCAGCAATCAGCAGATTGTTGGCGCCATGCAGGTCTCCTCTAGATCTATTAGAGTATCTTTAAGTTCATTCACACAAAGAGCTGTGTGAATGAATGATGTAGCTGTGTGGTTGGAGCCTCGCACGACCACGCTGTTTTCAAATATTGACAGCTAGTACAGGGAACTTCTCCCTGTACTGCTGCCATGGGGGATGGGGGGGGGGGGATGAGGTGAACATGTAACATGTTCCCAAAGGTGAACTTATCCTTTAAAGCTTTCCTGTGAAGACTGGAATTTCAGGGAAGCAGTACTAAAAGAGCAGAAGCCAGCAGCATTGAAAGTTGTAAACTGTAAGCGCTTGGATTAGAATTTCAGTAGTAGTTTTCTTGGGAATGTTTATTTCATTGTGCTCAGTTGTGTTAAACTAAAAAATGTTGAGGGTTTTAAGGTGATATTAAAGTCTAGTTTTTTTTTTTTCCTAAAAATAACAAACATCTTATGCTTACCTGCTCTGTGCAGTGGTTTTGCATAGCGCAGCCTGGGTCCTCCTCTTCTCGGGTCCCTCTTGGGCTCTCCTGGACCCTCCCTCCTGACGAGTGCCCTCACAGCAAGCAGCTTGCTATGGGGGCACCCGAGCTGAGCCGCAGCTCCGTGTGTCCATTCAGACACGGAGCCCCGGCTAGGCCCCCCTCTCCTCATTGGCTGACTGACTTTGATTGACAGCAGCAGGAGCCAATAGCGCTCTGCTATTGTCTCAGCCAATGAGGAGGAGAGTCTCAGGCAGCCGAGTCTCTCCTGCAACATCACTGGATAGAGAGGGACCTCAGGTAAGTATTAGAGGGGGTGAGGGGGGCTGCTGCACACAGAACGTTTTTTATCTTAATGCATGCCGTTCCTTCAGAGCTCTGTGCCAGGGCAGTGACTCATGCGCGGGAGCGACGTCATCACGGTTTGGCCAGTCAGACAGCCGCAGCCTGCAAACCCAGAAGGAAGACTGGGTGAAGATGGAAACCCTGTCAGTGGTGACAGCACAAACCTGGAGGGCTTCGTTCTAAGGTAAGTAATAATGGCATTGCCTTGCAAGGGAAAAGTTTTTTTTTTTTTTCTTTTCTAAGTTTACTACCACTTTAAGTTTTTGCTCATATTAAATTGTTTTGGTCAGGCTGGCTATCCACTATGCAATGTGATTGTACAAACTTTCTTTGTGTAATCTTCTTTAGACAGAAAAAAATTATGTAATATGAGGACACATTTAGGCAATTTATTCAGTTTGTAAAAAATCAGGCAGGCCCTTGTACTACAAAGTTAAAGCCAAACTCCAGGCAGATAAAAAATTAGAGCTGCACCCACACTGCAAGAGTCAATTACTGGCTTAGATCTATGGGACATTAAAAATAAGATTTACCCAATTCTCTGCTCCTCTGTGCTGCTAGACTGGTCTCCACAGTGTCTTCTTAGCTCTGCTTCGACAATCTAGGGTCTGACATCATCAAGACTGATGTAGGGTCCATAGCCTTGCATTGGATATGAGGATGCTGAGGGACATCCGGAGCATAGGAGGGAAGGGGGGCGGAGGATCAGTGCTTCTCTTTTTTTCTAGACTAAACAAGCAATTAACCCTTACAGTTTGGGTTTTAAAGTTGGCTTTACTGGTAGTCTAAGGGTGGCCCTACATTATACAATTTTTCTTGTATAATTTTCCTTTAGATTTGACAAAACCAAATAATATGAGGTCAAACCTAAACACTTTCAAAATGTAGGCAGTCACAGGCCCTTGTACTACATGGTTGAAATTGAATAAGAAAATTGTTTAATATGACCAGCTTAAAGGAGAATGTAGAATCAGATTGTCTAGTACAGTGATGGCGAACCTTGGCATCCCAGAGGTTTTGGAACTAAATTTCCCATGATGCTCGTATACTTTGCAATGTAGTTGAGCATCATGGGAAAGGTAGTTCCAAAACCTCTGGAGTGCCAAGGTTCGCCAACTGGTCTAGTGTATGGCCAACATTAGTATGTAATGCATGCCATTCCTAAGATGCTTGCCTAAGGATGTTTCACTCCCCTTTCTGATACTGAGCTCATTGTGAGACTTGGACTCCATGAAAAAATCAATGTTTATGCTGTTTTCTGTCTTGTAGGTTTGCCCTGGGTTTAGTCCTGTGTTTAGGGTTAAAATGTTAAGCTGGATCATGTTTATATCATTTGCTGGAGTTAAGCATATGGGCACATTCTTTATACAGACATAGCGGGTTGTGATGCATAAAAAAATAAGCGTATCTCTGCAGCCAGGAGTGACAGGTGCTTGTGTACAGCCACCTGTACAAATCAGTGACTGGCTGCTGTATACACCAGTAGAAAGATGTGTGACCCTGGATGTGGACAGGGCCGTACGCATTTAAATGCTCAGGCATGCTGTTACCAGCATACATCTGGAGCCTGTCATTGATTTCTGTTGATTGATGACTGTACGCAAACATATGTGACTCCTGGGTGCGGAGATACGCTTGTTTTTTCCTATGTGTACAGCCCTCTGCTATTATACGAATGAGCCTTTACCAGTATCCGGGATGCCTAGATTTGAACGGAGCCTCAGGGCGCATGCGCCGTTGGGGTGACCGGCTTCTACAGAAGTAAATATCTCCTAAATAGTGCACATTTAGGAGATATTTACAGTACCTACAGGTAAGGCTGGCCATACAATATGAGGTCAAAACTAAACATTTTTAATTTGTATGCAATCAGACAGGCCCTTGTACTACATAGTTGAAGGTAAATCTAAAAGGAATTTGAATAAGAAAATGATATAATGTATGGCCATCCTAAAAGGAGGAGTACAGCCAAAGCTTGTTTGGCTGTACTTCTCCAGTGAATGACAGGAGTGCAGTTCATTCTGCATTCCTGTGACCCATTTTCAGCAAACAGCGGGCTGAGGCCTGCGGCCGAATGACGTCACAGAGCCGATCCCGCTCGGGCAAGATCATGACAATGGAGTCTGGATCCGCCCACATGCCTGGACCAGCACCCGGCGAGCCGCTGAGAGCCTGAGCCAGCCGCTCCATATCGCAGTGCTTCAGTGAGTGAGGAGCAGAGAGCTGTGAGAAGCGAGCCATTGGCGGTATTTGATTGCTCTGTTCTCAGCGTTAGAGGCGCCAGGGGACCGATGATGCATCCACATAAATCTTAAAAAAACAAAACCATACATCTCCTTTAGCCCACATTTACATCAGGCCGATTTGGCATGCTATTTGACATTCCAAATTGCATGCCAAATTGGTGGCTTAAGCCGACAATAGCACCGCCCGAATCGGTGTGACGCTGCACCGATTCCCAAAAATAGTTCCTGCACTACTTTTGGCAACTTTGGGGGCAATTTCAATACACATCTGTGCAGCAACTCGCACAGATGTCTCTGAAATCACTCCTGAAGTCGGACTGACATGCGGATATGAAATCGTGCGAGTTCTGCTGAACTCGCACAATTTTTAACCCGCAGTCAGTGTGAACCTAGGCTCAAACCCAAGTATAGGTTTACATTAGAGCTGCACGATTAATCGTAAAGAATCGAAATCGCAATCTTTTTCCCTTCCCGATCTTCAAAACAGCATGTCATGATCTTTCTAACAAGTGCAGAGTTCTCACAGCTGGAAAAAAAAAATCCAGGCAGCCTGCCAAGTTTTATTACAACACACAAGAATAAGTAGAAACAAAGTATCTTTTTGTTCTTTTATCAAAGGAAAGAACTCCAGTGTGTAAATAAAGGACGTTTAACCATTTAAAGACCAAACCTTTTCTGACATTTGTTGCTTACAAGTAAAAATCATTATTTTCTGATAGAATATTACTTGGAGCACCCAAACATGATATATATAATATATATATTTTTTTTTTAGCAGAGACCCTAGAGAATAAAATGGTGGTTGTTGCAATATTTTATGTCGCACTGTATTTCAAACACAATTTTTAAAAAAATACACGTTAATTTAAAAAAAAACGAAACAGTAAATTAGTCCAATATTTTTGTGTATAATGTGAAAGAAGATGTTACACCGCGAGAATCGTGAGAGTATTGTGATCTTTATTCTAAGCAAAAAAAAAAAAAAATTGTGATTCTCATTTTAGCCAGAATCTTACAGCTCTAGTTTACATGTAGGTACAAGATAAACAGAACAACTTTACTACCACTTTAAGCAATCTGTTCAAATAGTATCAAATGAGACAAGCTCTTCTACTACATAGCTGGATGGTAGATCTAAAAGAGATTGTACAATTACACTGTATAGCGTATGACCAGCCTGACCAAAACGAAGTACGATAAGAATAAACATAAGCAACCTGGCTTCTCCTACTACATATATAGTTATATAGTTAGTCCGGCTGAAAACAGACAAGTCCATCTAGTTCAATCAATAAAAAGGGGAAAAAAAAATTAGATAGATAGATAGATAGATAGACAGACAGACAGACAGACAGACAGACAGACAGACAGACAGACAGACAGACAGATAGATTGCTAAAACATATTAGCATAAATGGTTGAGTAGGAATACTACTTTTAGTCTGGTTTACACTAGTTAACATTTTAATATTTGTCTCACCTATTCATGTTTATTAGCGCTGCTATATTTTCTCCATTTATTGTGTTAATGTTTAAGTTTTTTATGTGTCACTATCGCTGTATTTAAAACCAGAAGTGATCCCTTTAATTAAAGTGATTGTAAAGGTGCATTTTTCCTCTAAAATAATATGCATGTCATACTGACCTGCTCTGAGCAATAGTTTTCCACACAGTAGCCCCGATCCTCCTCTTCTGAAGGCTCCCCTGACTCCTCCTGCCTTCTGAGTGCCTCCATAGCAAGCCGCTTGCTATAGGGGCACTCCTGCGGGCTCCATCCTGAGCTCCGCTGCGTGCGTCTATTGACACACAGTGCGGCTCAACCCCGCCCCCCCTCACAGGTTGGATTGACAGCAACAGGAGCCAATGGCGCTGCTGCAGACAGGCATGGCGTTGCCTCAAGGTAAGTATTTAAGGGGGTGCTGACATTGAAAGGTTTTTGTACCTTAACGCAGATAATGCATTAATGTAGAGATCCACCCATTTAAGAGTCAGCAGCTACAAAAAGTGTAGCTGCTGACTTTTAATAAACACTCACCTGTCCCACGGTCCAGCGATGCGGCCGCCCGATGCCTCGCTCCTCTCCCCCTCCTCTCGAGTGTGGACGGCCAGCTGTGGCTTCACAGCCGGGCGCGCGCTGTGAATGACCGGGCAATCTTCGGGACCTGTGATGTGTCCCAGAAGATTGCAGGGAGGGGGGAGAGGACAATTTCCGCTTGGCGCCACAGCGCCAGCAGAGGAAGTGGCAGCTGGGTACCTGTGAAAACTAGGTACCCGCCCCCCCCCCCCCCAAAAAAAAGACATGCCAGATGTGGCATGTCAGGGGGTCACCAGTACTTAAAGCAGAAGTTCCATTTTTTTGGGTGGAACTCCGCTTTAAGGTTAAGAAATTTTAAAAAAAAAACCTTTTACCTTTACAAGCACTTTAATATGAAAGCAGACAGGCTCTCCTGATGGAAGCTGCAGAGGAGATGGTCCAGTCAGACTGTAGAATGTATGGACACTGGTGCTCACCTGTAGAGGTGTGTGAGGGATGAGAGCTGAGCCTGCTCCGTCCTTCTATACACTGACTCGGAGGATTTGTCCCCGCTTCATGACGACGATGGTGGAGGTCAGGGTGATCCTGGCCAGACCCAGCCATACCTCAGTGACTGTGCTACTGAGCGCTCCTCACACAGAACACTACTACTGTACCTCCTATACAGGCACGGACTGCTCGCCTATCCACTTCCTCCTCTACAACTATTTAGTCTTCCCTCATTACCTTCTCTTGTTTTGTTTTGGCACCCAATCACATTGCTTGATAGGGGTGGTTCAGCTTCGGGAACGCCCCCCTCAGAGATGCCCAATTTTCACCCGAGATATGAACGTGCGCGCTGTGCCAGGAAGCCGGGGCTGTGCTGACTGGGAAGTGCACGTTCATTTCCCGCCACCGCTGCCTGTTTACTTCATGTGTGGAGGTGCTGGGGGCTCAGTGTCACCTCACTCACTAATTCGGTGTATGATCCTACATAGCTGTGCCTCCCCTGCAGCTTTGGCAGTAGAAGAGACAGCATTTTCTCTTGTAAAGTACATTCAGACTACTTTCACACTGGGGCAGTTTAAAGGCGCTTCAGCGCTAGAAAAAGCCTCTGCAAAACGCCTGAAAACCGCCTCCCATTCATTGCAGTGTGCCTTTTCACATTGGGGAGGTGCTCTTGCGGGATGTTGTGAAAAGTCTTGCAAGCGGCAGGTTGGGAGCGCTAAATACATTGGAATGAATGGGCAGTGCTTTGAAGGCGCCACAAAATGTTTTTATCCTTTTTTCGGCCGAAAAGCGGCACTAAAACGCTAACGGCCAGTGTGAAAAGGGTCTTAGAAGCAATGTATATCTCAGGCTCCTTTCACACGGGGTTGATCTGCGTTTTTACTACCCACCTACAGACATCGCAACCTGCGGTGACGCTTCACGCCGGTGCAATCGACTGGGCACATATCAGGGCATGGGGCACACATCAGGACATGGGGCACATCATGGGGCACACAGCAGGCATGGGGCACACAGGAGCACTGGGCACACAGCAGGCATGGGGCACACAGGAGCACTGGGCACACATCAGGACATGGGGCACACAGTAGTGCACATTAGGGCAGGGGGCACACATCTGGGCACAGGGAACATCATGGGGCATACATCAGGTCACACAGCAAGACATGGGACATACAGCAGGGCATGGGGCACAAAGCGGGACACAGGACACACAGCGGGGCATGGGGCACAAAGCGGGACACAGGACACACAGCGGGGCATGGGGCACACAGCAGGGCACTATGCACACAGCAGGGCATGGGGCACACATCACAGCAAGTGGCTGTCAATAACTCTTGTGGCATGCTCCTCCCCACCGGCCCTTCCTCTCTTCTAGCCTGTCTGAGGTGATGACAGATCTGGTCCCTGCAAAGTGGCGGTCATTTTACCTCTCATGGCACACTCCTCTCCGCTGGCCCCTCCTTCCCTCCTGTCCACCCCAGAAGCACCTGGGGTGGATGGGAGGGAAGGAGGGGCCGGCGGAGAGGAGCGTGCCATGAGAGGTCTCAGCACAGCATGGGGCACCAGCATGGGGTGTGTCTCCAGATCTCCCGGCTCTGTCCCGCCCCCTCCCCTGGCCACAGACAGAAGAAGGAGCAGCTCGAGCAGCCACCGTGGCCGTACTCCATTCGGCTGCTTGGGTTGGAACATGTCAGCCCTGTCAGCAGTGAAATTACAGCGCTGGTGGGCTTCATTCCAAGGTATTTCATAATGTGCTAGTATGCAATGCATACTAGCACATTATGCCATTGCCTTGCAGGGTTTTTTTATTTATTTATTTTTTTGCAACATCTGTGGTTTACAACCGCTTTAATGCAAAATTGTTGTTTGGCAATCATAACAATTTTAAAAAAAAGTAGGCATTGGGAAGCTGCAGTATTACCTTTTGAACTTCTGGAAACCTCCTTTTAGCCTAGGTTTCCACTATTGCGACCTGAAAGTCGTACAATTTTGCCGCGATTTTGAAGCAATGCCTGTGTATTCTTGAGGTCTATGGACCTCAAGTCGCATCAAAGTGGGACCAAAGTAGTGCAGTGACTACTTTGAAGTCGCTGCGACTTGAAGTTGCACAGATATGAATGGTACTCATTGGAAATCATGGGGTACGACTTGTCATGCGACTTTGCAGTCCCAAGTTGCATGACAGGTCGCACTAATGGAAACGTAGCCTTACTGTCCTTTTACTGCCTACCCTAAACATTATATATTTTGTATATATTTTGTATATATTTTTTCAAAGCAGAGGCCCTATAGAATACATTGGGGGGCTTTGCAATTTTTTATGTCACACGGTATTTACAGTTTTTCAAACGCAATTTTTGGGGAAAAAATACACCTTTTAAAACACAACACATAACCCAATTTTTTTGAAAATATAAAAGATGATGTCACACCAAGTAAATAGATACCAAATATGTCACGCTTTAAAATTGTGCACGCCCACACAGCAGCGACAAACGCCCTAAATGTTACTGTCCATAGGTGACGCTTTAAAAGCCTTTACAGGTTGCCACATTATATCTACAGAGAAGGTCTAGTGCTAGAATTGCTGCCCATGATCTGACATTCGCGGTGATACCTCACATGTGTGGGACGATCGCTGTTAGCGTGCACGTGGGACCGACGCATGTGTTTGCCTTTATTTTTTAATTTTTTAATTTTTTTACACTGTTGCTTTAATTTTTTATTTTTTTATCACTTTTATTGCTGTCACAAGGAATGTAAACATCCCTTGCAACAGCAATAGGCACATGATAGGTACTGTTTATGGAGGGATCCGGGGTAAATAAGAACCCAAATCCCTCCTTTGCACTTATAAGCATTCAAAACACCAAGATCTGCATTTTTGAGTACTTTTAATTTTCAAAAAATCCCGCCGATGACATCCACGTAAAAAAAGAAGTGATTTCATGTCATCGCTTCCAGGTTACCATAACCAATATTGGCTCTGTATGGGTCTCCAGCCAGCCGGTGGGCGTGTCGGCTGGTAGTTGGGGTCTCCCGATGGGACAGGAGAGCCAGAGAGAGCCGCAGAGGGCGGCACGTCCCCTCCGGTTGCTTGTAATAGCAACTGAGTGGCTAGTTAGCCACTCCAATTGCTATTACAAGAGAGCTGCTCGCCAGCTCTAAAAAAATAGTACCAGCTGCAGGCATCACCCCGGTACAACCATTCGAAGTCAAATGATGTACCAGGTACGTGATTTGACAGCAAGTGGCTAAAAGAGAAATTTGTGTTTATGAAAAAATAAACATTTATGCTAACCTAGGTGGATGTAGCATCGATCTGATGCTGCATCTGTCCCCTGCCAGCTCTGCACTGAGAACTGAGTGATCAAACAGCAGTGATTGCTCAGGTCTCCACTCCGCTCTGAGCAGAGAGCCTGGGAATGTCAGTGACCGGCTCTCTGCTTTGTCCCTCTAGCACTCACTGAAACACAAGGCTGTGCAGGAGGCGGGAGCGGCAGGCTCAGACTCACTGAGAAGCTTTTGGGTAGATCCTGACTGTGAAGTCAGGATCGATCTCGAGCCTGGACTGGCTGAGTGACGGGTCACAGGAGTACAGAAAGAACTGCACTCATGTGATCCATAGGAAATGTATAGCCAAAAAAACTTTGACCATACTTCTTGATTATTGCATCCACTGACACCAATGTTGGGGGTTGTTATTGTATCTACTGACACCAGTGTTGGGGGTTATTATTGCATTCAGTGACACAAATGTTGGGGGTTGTTATTGTGTCCACTGATACCAAGTTGGGGGTTGTTATTGCGTCCACTGACACAAATGTTGGGGGTTGTTATTGCGTCCACTGACACTATTGTTGGGTGTTGTTATTGCGTCCACTGACACTAATGTTGGGGATTGTTATTGTGTCCACTGACACCAATGTTAGGTGTTATTATTGCATCCAATGACATCAATACTGGGGGTTATTTTTGCACATCAGTGTTGGAGGTTATTATTACTGTGACTCAGACCAATGCTACGTATATTGTACTCCATCTTCTTTAGTGTGCATTGTGATATTCTCCCACAAACAAATGTATCAAGACCAAAATTTTGGGACACTGAAGTGCAGTATAGACCATTCAGTCCTTTTGAATGAACTGCCTATTTTGAAGCAATGCACAAGACAGCGCTGCTATTGTGTGATCTTTGGAAGTGTCAGGAGCCAGTACTTGAGGCCCTCTATTATTTTCAAGTTGACCACCACTGCTGCATACAATAGGGGTGAAGCTCTAACCATTACACCACAGGGCTTTAATTCACAATGGTCAAAACACTGTTTCCTAGTCTCTTCAAACTGACAACTTTCCATTCAAAATCAGAGCCAGAGAAAATGCCAATATCAGGTTTTTGAGATGACATAGCAGTTAGTTCTCTCCATTACAACCTTGGCAGACTGACAAAACCAAAAACCTTAAGAGACATAGCCAAGCACTTGAGCGACTGTGGCGTAAAACCAAATCCCAGCATGCATTCACCCAATATAAATCTGCTTTCTTAAAATACAATTCCTCCCTCCATGCTGCCAAACAAGCCTACTTTGTCACCCTCATTAACACTCTGTCCTCCAGTCCTCATCGTCTCTTCTCTACTTTTAACTCTCTACTTACTCCACCACCATCTCCACCCAGTAACTCGCTCACTGCTCACAATATTGCCAATCACTTAAAAAACAAGATTTATGCAATTTGTGGGGACATCTCCACTGCACAGACATCTAACCCACTTAACATACCCTGTACAAATCCACTCTCAACACTCTCCTCTTTTGACCTTGCTACTACATACTTGCCAACAGTCCCGATTTTCCCGGGACAATCCCGATTTTGGGACCTTGTCCCGAATTGGAGAGTGTCCCGAATCGGGATTTTCCATAAGGAAAATCGGGAATGTTTTTTTTTTTTTTTTTGGAGCAGCGGGCTCCAGAAAAAGGGCGGCCGGCGCCGCCGCTCTAGCTGCCTCTAGTGTTGAGTGGAGAGGGGGAGGGGGCTCGATCCGTGCAGCCAATGAAGCGGCTTCTTTGGCTGCACGGCCCCTCCTCTCTCCACTGAAGCGAGCGGCGCCGTGTCTTCCTGAAAGTTCCCCAGCCCCGTACTGCGCAAGCGCTGCGCCTGCGCAGTACAGGGGGTCCGCCATTGCCGAGGGGAACTTTCTCGGCAGAACACCGGCCGCTCCTCCACTGAGCGGGGGCCGGGCTGCATTGAGGGGGGGAGGCTGCACTAACTGAGGGGGGGCTGCACTGAGGGGGGGGGGAGGCTGCACTAACTGAGGGGGGGCTGCACTGAGGGGGGGGAGCTGCACTAACTGGGGGGGGCTGCACTAACTGAGGGGGGGAGCTGCACTAACTGAGGGGGGGAGGCTGCACTAACTGAGGGGGGGAGGCTGCACTAACTGGGGGGAGGCTGTACTAACTGAGGGGGGCTGCACTGAGGGGAGGCTGCACTAACTGAAGGGGGGCTGCACTGAGGGGGGGGCTGCACTAACTGAGGGGGGCTGCACTAACTGAGGGGGGGCTGCACTAACTGAGGGGGGGCTGCACTAACTGAAGGGGGGCTGCATTAACTGAGGGGGGGCTGCACTGAGGGGGGCTGCACTAACTGAGGGGGGGCTGCACTAACTGAGGGGGGGCTGCACTGAGGGGGGGCTGCACTGAGGGGGGGCTGCACTGGCGGGGGCACCTGATGCAAGGACAGACTCTGGCGGGGGCACCTGATGCAAGGAAAGACTCTGGCGGGGGCACCTGATGCAAGGACAGACTCTGCCGGGGGCACCTGATGCAAGGACAGACTCTGCCGGGGGCACCTGATGCAAGGACAGACTCTGCTGGTGGCAGGCGACGTGGCTAGTGACACGCTCAGGGATCCCACTGATTCAGCATTATGGTGAGTTGAATGATTTAATTTTATATTACAATGTAATAATAGAAATAATGCACTTCAATCATCCTGACACCATAACAATCATGGTGCCGGGATGATTGAAGCGTTAACACCAGGTGTTTGGAGTATCTTTATCTGCTGATTGTTAAACTTTCTAGAATACACATATTTCTATTGTTGTGTAGGACCTGGGGCTGCTGTCCCGTCATTCCTCTCTCCCCCTCTCCCTCTCCCCCTTTCCCTCTCCCTCTCCATCCCTCATTCATCTCAGACTTTAACCACACCCTCTTGAGCCACGCCAATTTAAGCCACGCCCACTTTCCACGCAAGACACGCCCACTTTTCACGCAAGACACGCCCACTTTCCACGTAAGACACGCCCATTTTTCGCCGCGGCGCGCGAAGCGGGGAGCTCCGTGAGTCGGGTTGCGGGTCCCGCGGACTCGATCGCCGTGGGGAGACCCGCGATCGCCTCACGGAGCGGATGAACGGGGAGATGCCGTTGTAAACGTTCTGCCTAGTGACAAGTGTCACTCGATCTCTGCTCCCTGTCATCGGAGCAGAGATCAGTGACGTCAGCCACACAGCCCATCCCCCTACAGTTAGTAATCACTCCCTAGGATACACTTAACCCCTCCCCGCCCCCTAGTGGTTAACCCCTTCACTGCCAGTGTCATTTACACAGTAATCAGTGCATTTTTAATCGCACTGATCGCTGTATAAATGACAATGGTCCCAAAAATGTGTCAAAAATGTCCGACATGTCCGCCATAACGTCGCAGTCACAATAAAAATCGCTGATCGCCGCCATTACTAGTAAAAAAAAAATTATTAATAAAAATGCCATAAAACTATCCCCTATTTAGTAAACGCTATAACGTTTGCGCAAACCAATTAATAAACGCTTATTGCGATTTTTTTTACCAAAAATATGTAGAAGAATACGATCGGCCTAAACTGAAGAAAAAAAATGTTTTTTTTATATATTTTTAGGGGATATTTATTATAGCAAAATGTAAAAAATAATGCGTTTTTTTCAAAATTGTCGCTCTTATTTTGTTTATAGCGCAAAAAATAAAAATCGCAGAGGCGATCAAATACCACCAAAAGAAAGCTCTATTAGTGGGAAAAAAAGGACGTCAATTTTGTTTGGGAGCCACGTCGCATGACCGCGCAATTGTCAGTTAAAGCGGCGCAGTGCCGAATCGCAAAAAACGCTCTGGTCAGGAAGGGGGTAAATCCTTCCGGGGCTGAAGTGGTTAAAAAGCCCTCACTGGACCCCACCAGCCTGAACAACTTAAGACCCATCTCCTTGATCCCGTTTGCATCAAAACTTTTAGAACGCCTAGTCTACAACCTTAGCTCCTATCTCACTGACAACAACCTTCTTGTTGTTGTCAGTGAGATAGGAGCACGGCTTTTGCGTGCTACACTCCACTGAAACTGCCCTACTGAAACTCACTAATGACCTACTAACTGATAAAACCAATGGCCACTACTCCATACTTATACTACTTGACCTCTCTGCAGCCTTTGATACGGTTGACCATCCCCACCTCCTCAAAAAACTCCACTCTCTTAGGCTTCAAGACTCTGCTCTTTCCTGGCTCTCCTCCTACCTATCACAGCGCTCCTTTAGTGTGACCTATAACTCTGTATCCTCCTCTTAACTTCCCCTTTCTGTAGGGGTACCTCAAGGTTCTGTCCTTGTACCCCTTCTCTTCTCCATTTACATCACCTCCCTTGGTCTGTTAATGAACTCTAATGGCTTCCAGTACCACCTCTATGCTGACGACACACAAATCTATCTCTCTACTCCTCACCTCACTCCTTCAGTCTCCTCTCGCATTACTAACTTACTAGCTGACATATCAGCATGGATGTCACACCACTTCCTGAAACTTAATCGTTCTAAAACTGAGCTCATAATTTTTCCTCCAGCCCATGCCTCCCCCCCAACCATTGACTTCTCTATCAAGATCAATAATACAACTATCACCCCCTCCCCTCATGCCAGGGTACTAAGTCTAATCCTAGACTCTGACCTGTCTTTCAGCCACAAATCCAATCACTGTCCAAATCGTGCAGACTTCACCTCCGAAACATCTCCAAAATTTATTCACTCCCGTGTTATCACTCGCCTCGATTGTTGTAACTCCTTCCTCATTGGCCTACCTCCCAGCAAGCTATCCCCTCTTCAGTCTTTCATGAATGCCACTGCCAGACTCATCCACCTTACCAACCGTTCAGTATCAGCCACTTCTCTCTGCCAATCCCTCCACTGGCTTCCCATTGCTCAACAAATAAAATTCAAAACACAATTACACACACAATTACATACAAAGCCATTTACAATTCTGCCCAGAGCTACATCACCAATCTTATCTCCAAATATCACCCAAACCGTCCTCTCCGCTCCTCCCAAGGCCTTCTGCTCTCTAGCTCTCTTGTCTCCTCCTCTCATGCTCGTCTCCAGGACTTCTGCAGAGCCTCTCCCATCCTCTGGAACTCACTACCCTAATCTGTCAGGTTATCTCCTACTCTGTACACTTTTAAGCGATCCCGAAAAATTCATATCTTCGGGGAGGCCTATCCTGCCTCCAGCTAACAACCAAATCTTCTACTTCATCAGTTCATCCCTCACAGTCACTACCTTTTGTTTCACCAGCCTCTCCCTCTTAGATTGTAAGCTCACAGGAGCAGGACCCTTCTAACCCTCTTGTTCTGAATTGTATTGTTGGTGTATTGTCTCCCTTTATATTGGAAAGCGATGTGCAAACTGTTGGCGCTATATAAATCCTGTATAATAATAATGATAATAGTGTTTAGGCCTCATTTACATGAGTGGCAGCCATTGCCACCCCTCTGAGAAGTGATCTGTGGAAAAGCCCAGACAGGGAAATGTGTACAACCCTATCAAGTCACTGTTTTGGGTTGGAAAGGGGGGGTCGGTCAGAAGCAGCTCAACCACCTATTTTTACAGTTCAAGTACAGTGAGCATTGAATATGTATAGAATATTGCCAACATCCTTAATAAATTATAGAGGAAGAAATGTGCATGGAATGCACACAGGGGTCGCCCCTTAGGACTTTAAAGGCAAATAATAGATTAGAGTATAGAGAGTAGGTTATATAAAATGCACAAAAAGTGCCAATTTTTATTGAATTGTAGAAAACAAAATAAAGAAATACAAATATGGATACAATTAACAATAAATGTCTTCGTTTAAAATACACATATCAAGTCATACAAGATAGATTTGTCAACCCAGTGCTTACAACCCGCAGCCTGTATCGTTGAAGGTTAAACAGATGAGTTACAGCACATATCCCGACATGTTTCGGAAATTGGTATGTGTTATTCCTTCATCAAGGGATTTATAATTGGGTGATTAGATCTTTATCTGTAATGTAAATTTTAACATAGTAAAATAGCAACATAATATATGAAGCTATTAGAAGATATTGGTCACATCAAAAAGTCTTCTGAAGTATTTGGGCTGATTATACTTACATAAAAGATTCATAGAAATTAGAACATAGCGAAACAAAGCAGGAACCAAAGGTTGGAACAGGCTGGCTGGAAAGTCCACAGAAACATGAGATAGGCAGCTCTGAGTGCAGTTCACCGCACTGCACCTCATTAAAATCTATATAAACAAAATAATAAAGGGGAAAGGAGTATATAAATTAGTCCCAGATACAGCTGGAAAGATTGCCAAACTGAGATGTAGGAACATAGGGATATTAAATCCCATTAAGTAAATAACAGTAGTGATCGATTTACCTGTAAGCTTCACATGTATGCACAAGACGCAGACCTCTGGGCAGCAGTTCCACAACTGACAGGTGCCCAGTGAGTGTCTGTGTCTTATAAGTGCATCTGATATGACTGCAGCCAATCAAAGCTTGCTCCAATTACTCAGCTGTGTGCATAGCTGTTATGTGTGCATAACAGCTGTGAGTGGAGCTCAGAGCGTCCCCCTGACGCTGAGGTGCGTGGCGTAGCCACGCCCTGACGGGCGTGATGACGTCACATGTCGTCACGTCACTGGCGGATGTAGTATCCCCGCATAGGCAGCGGACCAGATGCGGGGACACAGGAAAAGCTCCTCCACGCTCAAAAGGCACAGGGGGCCATGCACGATCGCCGCCTTCCAGCCATGAGCGTGTGGAGCTTACCCGCCGGGTGTCTGTGAGCAGGCAGGCGGCCTGCACAGCACGAACTGCGCCATCTTGTGGATGAGGACATTACAACCAACCTGTTTTACAACAATGAAAAAACACATAAATGGGGTGAAACAAAAAGGAGAAGCAAAGCAGGCAGCGCATCATGTGGTTACATTAAGAAATATACAAGAATGTACAGAAACATACATATTGCATAGTAAACAATATACAGAGTTATATTGATTGCATGATGAACAACTTACGGAATCATATATGACAGGTGAAAAGGGAAAGTATATAATTCACTGTAGAAAGCAGTGCCCTGTATAGATACACAATTGTTCATTTTTATGTTTTGGGATAGTGAGTACATAATTTACATATCCAGCATATACAGATGAAGAAGACAGGGAAGAATAACGAAGGGGAGCCCCTATAGATTCAGCTCACAGCCCCCTGATGCAAAACCAGGGAGGAATGGTCTAAAATTAAAGGCCCCATTGAGGCCAGGTGGAAAATTAGCCTGTAGGTTATATATCCACCTCAGTTCACATTGAAGAAGTTGTTTGTTGAAATCCCCGCCTCTAGGGCTAAAGTGGATACGATCGAGGGCCAAGAAATAAATCTTGGGAATTGATGCTGGGTGGACTCTGGCCATGTGGCGACCAATGGGTACCTCAGGATCACGTTTGCGTATAGTGCCAAGATGTTGGTATATCCTTTTCCAAAACTCATTAATGGTTTTGCCAACATAATAGCACCCACATTCTCATGTTAATAAATACACTATTCCAGATGTTTTGCAATTCACATAGTGTCTTGGGGAAAAATGTTGACCATTTGGTAGCGTAATGTTATTGCGTCTATCCATATACTGGCAATATTGGCACCCCCCGCATGCAAAGGTCCCCATTGTTTTACATATATCGCCTTTATAGGATCTATATTCGCTGCTGACCAGTTTGTCACCTAAAGAAGGCACTCTCCTGAAGGTAATGGCTGGGGAGCTAGGGACAAAGGGGGCCAGAGTTGGATCCATGGTCAGTAAATGCCAGTATTTATTTATGATCCGTTTGACCTGCTGGTGTTGTGATGAATATGTTGTAATGATTCGTGTTGTTTCATCATTAGAGTGTTGTTTTTGTGTGTTAAGTAGGTCACAACGTGATTTATTAAGAGCTCGTTTATATGCTTTTTTGAGACAGGTACTTCAATATCCTCTTTTGAGGAGTCTGTTTCTCAAGATATTGGCTTCAATTTTGAAGCCAGCGTCATCAAAGCAGTTACGATGGGCCCTTAAATACTGGCTGTAGGGTATAGAGGCAAGAAGTGGTTTGGGGTGGAAACTGGTCGCGTGGAGTAAAGAGTTGCCTGCTGTAGGCTTGCGATAAAGTTCGCTAGAAAGGTATCCATTGGTTACTTTCTTTATGAGCACATCTAGAAATGTGATTTTACTAGGGCTATGGGTCATCGTGAATTTTAAATTGAATTCATTCTTGTTGATTGAATTCAAGAATTGATGTAATAGATCGACCGATCCATCCCAAATGAGGATTATGTCATCTATGTTTCGTCGCCATGTTAACACATGGCTCATATACATGGACAACGATTCACAGACGAGTAGTGAGTGTTCCCACTCCCCCAGGTACAGATTGGCGTACAATGGGGCACAACATGTCCCCATTGCAACGCCCTGTACCTGGAGGTAGTGGGAACCGTCAAAGCAAAAAGCGTTATGGTGGAGTATGAAGTTGAGGGAGGCCAGAATGAATTCAGTGTAGTTTGGTTCGCATTCACTGTATTGTGACAGAACATGCCGTATGGCCGCCAGGCCTTTGGTATGGGGGATAGTGCAATAAAGGGATTCCACGTCAGTGGCCACCAATAGCATGCCATCCTCGATGTATAAATCCTGAATTATTTGCAAAAAGTAAATAGTGTCACGTACATATGATGATAAGCAGGAAACTAAAGGTTTAAGATGATTATCTACCATGCGACTTAAATTCTCAGTTAGACTGCCACATCCCGAGACAATCAGTCTGCCTGGTGGTTTCTTTTTTTGTTTATGCAGCTTGGGTAGTGCATAAAAAGTGGCCTCCCTTGGATGGGTGGTCCGGATGTAGTCCCATAATTGTCTCAACACTAGATTGTGATGAAATGCAGTATCAACCAATGAGTAGAAATCCTGGGTAAATTTGTTCAGTACCGACTTAGAAATAGGTTGATACCAGTCCGAGTTGTGCAGTATAGCCATACACCTCTCTGTGTATTGGGCACTGTCCATAACCACGACATTGCCACCCTTGTCGGAGGGTTTGATGACAATGTCGTGGTTATTAGACAGCGCTTCCAGTGCAGTTCGTTCATCTCGATTGAGATTGGCATGAAAGTTGGAAAAGTTTTTCATGTCTCTGGTGTAAGTTGACACCAGTTTCAGCTGATGCATTGGAGTTAGAACTGGGTGAGGGATAAATGGTAGATTTCCTTTTGAGTGGGGGGGTCCGAGAGATGTACCTGTGTTTGCGAAATAGATGTACCATCAGTGATCGCATCAGAACTTACAGCATCAGCAGAGGTCGAGGGGCTCTCAACTTCGTTCTCTTCTAATAAGGCAATAAGATCGTTCAGGGCTTGAATTTCTTGTTTGGTGGGTCCAGATTCTGGATTGGGTTTTTTTGCATAGATGCTTTTCAGTAAAACCTTATGAATGAATAGATGGATGTCCTTAATGGCGCCAAATCTGTCCATACGGGTGTCTGGGCAGAAAGTGAGGCCATGACCCAGGACAGCCATCTCGTATGTATTAAGTTGATATGAGGATAAGTTGACTACATTTAACGTGATTGATGTTTGTTGGTCTTGTAAATTTTGGAGGGATGTGTTTTTTCTTTCTTTTGGTGGGTTTGTATGGGACCCCTCATTTCCCTCATTTTATCTAAAAAAGTTCCAAGGGGCAGAGATTAAGACTGTGGGGTGACGGATGTATTAGATGATATGTTTAGAGATGATCCGGAACAACTAGCCGGAGTTTGCATCTCTGATGTGTCACTATTAGTGTGGTAGCGTAAATTAATCTCTTTACCTGCCTGTGGGGAGGAACTCTCTGTGTGGGAGGATTCATCATGTGACTCGTTGCCCTGACAGGCGACTATTTGGTCGTCTCCGGCCCTTAATTTGAACCAGACGCTGTAAAGAAGAAGAAATAGATGAACGTATAGAGGGTTCATATGCATTAGTATATTTATTTTTGTGTAGTACTTTGAAGGAATTGTTACTTGCATTAGGTTGCCATTTATATGCCTTACTTTCCTCAAAAGCCTTCCTATCCCTTTGTAATTTTTTGTCCTTTTTGATAAGAATATTTTTATTAAACTGTTCTAGGTGGCATTTCAATTTGTCCACCGACTCTGAAAAAGATGCCTGAGTTCTTAGAGATGACAGTTGGTTTTGCAATTTTTCAAGTTTACCATCTATGCTGGTCATGCGTTTACGATACTCGTCAATTAGCAACAACATCATCTTTTTTGAGCATTCTTTTAGATTGTTCTCCCATGCGTTTTTAAAGCTGGGATCTATATTGTCAAATGTGGGAAAAATTTGTACTCTGAGTCCAAAAGAATTACGATTTTCCTCAATGTAGTCTTCAAAAGACTTAATATGCCAATATAAAAGGGATTTTTTCTCTAACATTTGACGAAGGTTAGAAAATGTTGATGATAATTCAGAGTTAAGGGACTCTTTTTTCTCATACTCATCATGCAACTTTGACATAAAGTCCGTCCAGTGATTACACTGATAGGATGCCATTAAAAAGAGAAAGAACCATGGTTATCAAGTAAAACCCAAAAGAAATATACATATATCAAACTCTGAGACGGGGGACTTACACCGGTATTTGCTACCTAATCATAAGAGTACAGTGAGCATTGAATATGTATAGAATACTGCCAACATCCTTAATAAATTATAGAGGAAAAAATGTGCATGAAATGCACACGGGGGTCGCCCCTTAGGACTTTAAAGGCAAATAATAGATTAGAGTATAGAGAGTAGGTTATATAAAATCGTTGTTATAAAAGTGCCAATTTTTATTGAATTGTAGAAAACAAAATAAAGAAATACAAATATGGATACAATTAACAATAAATGTCTTCGTTTAAAATACACATATCAAGTTATACAAGATAGATATGTCAACCCAGTGCATACAACCCGCAGCCTGTATCGTTGAAGGTCAAATGGATGAGTTACAGCATATATCCCGACATGTTTCGGAAATTGGTATGTGTTATTCCTTCATCAAGGGATTTACAATTGGGTGATCAGATCTTTATCTGTAATGTAAATTTTAACATAGCAAAATAGCAACATATATGAAGCTATTAGAAGATATTGGTCACATCAAAAAGTCTTCTGAAGTATTTGGGCTGATTATACTTACATAAAAGGTTTATAGAAATTAGAACATAGCGAAACAATTCAATAAAAATTGGCACTTTTTGTGCATTTTATATAACCTACTCTCTATACTCTAATCTATTATTTGCCTTTAAAGTCCTAAGGGGTGACCCCTGTGTGCATTCCATTCACATTTCTTGTTGTCGCAAAGTCCGACCGTGTGTATGCTCCATAGAACATTTGTTGGCGGAATTTCCGCCAACAAATGTTTGAGAGTAGGTTCTCAAATTTTCCGACAACAAAACTTGTCGGAAATTCCGACCGCGTGTACACAATTCTGACTCACAAAAGTCCACGCATGCTCAGAATCAAGTAGAAGAACCGCACTGGCTATTGAACTTAATTTTTCTGGGCTCGTCGTACATGTTGTACGTCACCGTATTCTTGACGTTCGGAATGTCCGACAACATTTGTGTGACCGTGTGTATGCAAGACAAGTTTGAGCCAACATCCTTTGGAAAAAAATCCACGGTTTTGTTGTCAGAAAATCCTATCGTGTGTACAGGGCATAAGAATCATTGGTGGGTTTTTCCCTTGTCCTAGTATTGCCATGAGTTCCTACTCAATGCGCACACTGCCCAAGGACCCCACACCTGTATTTTGTTGCATAGTTCCAGTTTTACTGAGAAGCTGTTGAGGACATGTCCCTTTTGCCCTATGTGTTCTGCAGGACCCAGCTCTACTGTAGCTAAAGGTAACTGCTCTCCTACTCATCCACCAAAAAACTGTGAAAGTGAATAAAAACAACAGCTCGCTCGCTCGCTCGCTAACACACACACACACTTTTTCCTGGCCTGCCGGGCTGCATGCTTAAGTAAGGGTCTGGTGTGGATTTTGGGGGGGACCCCCCATCATTTTTTTTTTTTCACACAGTTTTTTTTCAGAATTTTTAATTGTCGGCAATTGTTTTGTTTACATTCAGATGTCATTTGATACTTTTGATGAGTAATCGGTTGTTAAGGATGCCACGGCCAGTTTGCCGGGCCCGCTCCTTAGCAGCCAGCTATTTTTTAACTACTTTTTTTAACTACTTTAAGACCACCCACCGCACATATACTGCGGCAGGGCGGCTCTTTTGCGCGAAATGAGCGTGCGAGCGATGTCCGCCAGCCACCCGCGATCGCTGCACAGAGAGGCAGAACGGGTAAACAAGGCGGATCCCCGTTCTGACAGGGGACAACATGGAGATCTGCTGATCCTAGTAATCAGGAACAGCGATCTCTGTCTTATCCCAGAAAGCCCAGCCCCCACACAGTTAGAGCATACCCAAAGAACACAGTTAACGCCTTGATTGCCCCTAGTGTTATCCCCTTCCCTTCCAGTGTCATTTATACATTGATCAGTGCATTTTGTTAGCATTTTGTTAGCACTGATTACTGTAATAATGTCACTGGTCCCCAAAAAGTGTCACTTGGGGTCAGATTTGTCTGCCGCAATGTCGCAGTCCCGCTAAAAAATCGCAGATTGCCGCCATTACCAGTAAAAACATTAAAAAGTAAATAAAAGTCCATAAATCTATCCCCTATTTTATAGACGCTATAACTTTTGCGCAAACCAATCAATATATGCTTATTGCGATTTTTTTACCAAAAATATGTAGCTGAATATATATTGGCCTAAACTGATGAATACATTAGTTTTTTTATATAGTTTTTTTTGGTGCCTTGAAAAAGTATTCCACACTCCTTGAAATTTTCCACATTTTGTCATGTTACAACTAAAAACATAAATGTATTTTATTGGTATGTGATAGACCAACACAAAGTGGCACATAATTGTGAAGTGGAAGGAAAATGATAAATGGTTTGCAATTACAACTGCAAGTCTTTTTGGGTATGTCACCAGCTGTGCACATCTAAATAGTGATATTTGTGCCCATTCTTCTTTGCTAAATAGCTCAAGCTCTGTCAGATTGGATGGAGAGCGTCTGTGAACAGCAATTTTAAAGTCTTGCCACAGATTCTCAATTGGATTTCGGTATGGTCTTTGACTGGGCCATTCTAACACATGAATATGCTTTGTTCTATATTTGACCTGTATTTGACTCCATCCATCTTCCCATCAACTCTGACCAGCTTCCCTGTTCCTACTGAAGAAAAGCGTCCCCACAACATGATGCTGCCACCACCATGTTTCACGGTGGGGATGTTGTGTTCAGGGTGATGTGCAGTGTTCGTTTTCCGCCACACATAGCATTTTGCTTTTAGGCCAAAGAGTTCAATTTTGGTCTCATCTGACCAGAGCACCTTCTTCCACATGTTTGCTGTGTCCCCCACATGGCTTCTCCTTTTCGCAAACTGCAAACTGATTATGGCTTTCTTTCAACAATGGCTTTCTCATTGCCACTCTCCCTTACAGGCCAGATTTGTGAAGTGCACAACTAATAGTTGTCCTGTTGAAAGATTCTCACACCTGAGCTGTGGATCTCTGCAGCTCCTACAGAGTTACCATGGGCCTCTTGGCTGCTTCTCTGATTAATGCTCTCCTGGTCTGGCCTGTCAATTTAGATGGACAGCCATGTCTTGCTAGGTTTGCAGTTGTGTCATACACTTTCCATTTTCGGATGAACAGTACTCATTAAGATGTCCAAAGCTTAGCTTAAGCTATAAGCTCCCAAAAACACTCTCACATATGGTATCCCCATACTTGGGAGAAGTAGCAGAATGTATTTTGGGGTGTAATTCCACATATACCCATGGCATGTGTGAGAGATATCTCATAAACCACTTGCCGCACAGTCACATACATGTCATAGTGTTCAAGTAGTTATACCGGGGCCATGGCTGCCTCTGTCAGCCACAACCCTGGTATCATTTTTTTTCAGACGGTGGTGCCCTACACTGTGAGAGTGATCTCAACAGCTAGACAGCTGGATCGCTTTCACATGCGGTGGGAGGGGTCATTCCCTCCCTCCTACCGCTCTTCGATGCATTTTTGTTGTTTTCCGGGCTTTTCCGTCCCATCAGAGAGCCCATAGTCCGATCCCACAGTTCCTGCTGGTAACAATAAAGGTGATCGGGGACCGGAACATCTCTATGGAGACCAGAAGCTGTGAGCATTTTGTCACTTTCGGTTAGGGAAAATGTAAATAGAGCAATTTTTTTCTGGAAAGCTTGAGATCAATGTTTTTTTATACATATATATTATTATTATAAAGGATTGATATAATGCCAACAGTTTGCCCTGCACTTTACAACATGAGGACAGACAGTACAGTTACAATACAATTAGATACAGGAGTAATCAGAGGGCCCTGCCCATTAGAGCTTACAATCTAGAAGTGAGGTTAAAGATCTATAGAAGGTAATAACTATTGGGGATTATCTGAAGAATAAAAAAAACACAGTTGTTAGGTAGGGGCAGAATAGTAATTTTTCTCTCATGCTTTTAAGGGTGGAGAGATCTGGGGTCTTATAGACCCCAGATCTCTCCATAAAGATGACCTGTCATGCTTTTCTTGTTATCACAATAGATGTTTACATTTCTTGTGATAGCAATAAAAGTGATCAAGAAAAAATAGCATAAAAAAGTGTAAAAATATTTTTTTTCATAAAACAAATAATATTTTTTCTTTTTTAAAGCATTGGGGGTTTTAGGTAATTTTCCAGCAAAAAAATACAGATTTTTACATGTAGGAGAGAAGTGTCAGAAAAGGCCTGGTTTTCAAGTGGAGTGACAACTTTGTGGGAATGTTTTTTTTGTCATTTTCCAAAAACATGTGGAAAAAAATAAAAATTGCCCATCAGCAAATACCCTGGGGCCTCTACTTTCCAAAAAAGGGTAATTTGAGGGTGTTTGAACTGTCCTGGCATTTTATGCCTAATATTAGGAGCTTCCACCACACATCCACCCACTCTTCTAATGATGGGCATACATGTAATGTTCTTTTTTTTGTGCAGCCTGTGGGCAATTAAAGGGTTAAATGTGGATGGCGATAGTGTGGCAGGCAATCTGACGCTATCTGGGAAGGACATTAACTGATGCTGACATCTGACGTTGCTAGTGACACTAATACAGTGATCAGCAAAAAAATTCTGTACACTGCACTAATGACACTGGGAATCGGGCAGTGAAAAGATTAAATGGAGGGGTTAAATGTGCCTAACTAGGTGTTTGCCAGTGTGTATGTGCTGATTTTGCTTACAATGGTCCGGCTTTCTTCTCTCTCTGGAACCAAAAGGATGTCTGTGTTTACTAACTGTCAGAAACCATGAAATCAGGCCGAGACAGAAGTACAGTTAAATCACACTTGTTTAATATTAAAAGTAAAAAGAACAAACGTAGTCAAAACATAGCCAAAGTTCAGTAACCGGAACGGATAGTCAGCCAAGCCAGAAGTCAGGGATCAATGTAGTGAAACAGCTAGCAGGATCTGGAGCCAGAATGGATGTCAGCAAAGCAAGTTTTTAAACAGGCACGCAGGAGATCTTCTCTGTGATGTTGACCAAGGTGAAGGCAGAGATACTCTGGACTGGACAGCTTAAGTAGGAAGGACTGACAAGCAGGATATCATCAACAGCTGAGTAACTGTGGAGAGAGATGGGACCTGGCAATTAGCCGACAGCTGAGCGGCCAGCTCAGAGAAGGAAGGGCTGAGCCCAGCCCTGACACTAACATGGTCAGAGCCTGTGCTATGATTCGCTACAGCCTATTAGCAGGTCCAGCCAACAATCATTGGCCAGGAACTGCTACCAAGCTTGAGCTGCAGTAAATCACAGCACAGATGGGATGAGGGTACACCTGTGTGCGCCCTATACCTTCTTTTGTTTTTGTACTTTTCTTTAAGCTTCTTTTAGGGGGAAGAATTTGCAGGGGGCACACATTTGCAACTGGGGCTCTTTCTCAAAGTGGGCTATTTCTATAAGTGGGAGCACTTCTGACTCTGCACTTCAGCGAATGCACAAAGTGAAGGGACACAAGAAAAAACTTTGAAAAACACCACACAGACATCAGGTGACCTTGTTTACCCCTTTAGCTCTTTCTCCTTGTAACATGCACTCTCTACCACTCCTTTTTGACAGCCCTGTCCTCTACCCTAAAACTATCTCTTCTTCACCCCTCTTCTCCCCCACACAGCATATATATATATATATCACCCTCACTTCTGGCCTCTCCTTATTACTGCAATCACCAACTCCTGCTAATTCTAAATCCACACACACTAAAAATCTCCAAGACCCTGGGGAATGTCCCTTCATATAAATCCCACTCACATATTACCTCCCCCACCCACCTGCTTCTCCTAACCACTGGGGATATATCCCCAAACCCCAGGCCTCCATCATTTAACTGTACCCCATGCACCCATCACTCTGCACCCTCTGGCAGCAGCCGCAATCAACACAATTTAGTTCCCATTTCTATTCTTCCCAAGACCAGACTCCCTTTCTCTTGTGCCCTTTGGAACTCTCGCTCTGTCTGCAACAAATTCACCTCTCTCCATGACCTCTTTATCGCCAACTCATTTAACCTACTCGCCATTACCGAAACCTGGCTCCACGAATCCGACACTGCGTGTTCTGCTGCCCTATCCCATGGTGGTCTTCTCTGGACTCACTCCCCCAGATCCAGTGGACGTAAGGGAGGAGGTGTCGGAATCCTTCTAGCCCCACATAGCACCTTTCAGGTACTTCAGCCACCTCCCTCTTTGCCACTGCCCTCTTTCGAAGCCCATTACATTCGTCTTT
Organism: Lithobates clamitans; assembly: GCA_037952925.1. Lineage (NCBI taxonomy): Eukaryota > Metazoa > Chordata > Amphibia > Anura > Ranidae > Lithobates > Lithobates clamitans. Next base: position 3,707,230 of record JBBGZY010000270.1, on the reverse strand, counting down.
TCACTCCTATTTCTCTAAGCATAGCCATGATCTACAGGCCCCCTAGACCAGTATCAACCTTTCTTGATGACTTCTCTGCCTGGCTACCCTACTTTCTTTCCTCTGAAATCCCCACAATCATTCTCGGGGACTTCAACATCCCTATTAATACTAACACTCCTGCCCCTTCCAAACTTCTCAGCCTAACCTCGTCCTTTGACCTGAAGCAGTGGATACATGCTTCTACTGACTTCTAAGGCAATACCCTTGACCTTGTTTTCTCTCACCTTTGACTCCATGCAACCTCTCTAACTATCCATTCCCTCTCTCAGATCACCACCTTATTAGTTTCACTCTCTCCCTCTCCTCCACCTTCTCCCCCTCCAATCACCTAAAAGTTACCCGCAGAAACCTACGTCATTTCAACCCTTGTCTTCTCTACTCTGCTATCGACAAGCTCTACGACAAAATCTCACCCCTATCCTGCACCAACCTAGCCACTTCTGTCTACAACACTTCACTTCTAGCCTCACTTGGCTCACTGGCCCCCCTCACTACACACAGAATCAGGCCCCGACCCCTTCAACCTTGGCAAACAGATGATACTAGAAGTCTGAAAAAATGTAGTCGTGCTCATGAGCGCCTGTAGCGTAAGACTAAGTGTCAGAGAGATTTCAACCAATATAAATCTGCCCTCCAAAAATTCCAGCCTCCTCTCTGCCAAGCACACCTATTTTATCAATCTCATTAGCAACTTATCAGCCCATCCCCGTCAACTCTTCTCTACCTTCAACTCTCTACTTCGTACTCCACCACCTTGATACAATTCGCGCGGAGATCTCTACTGTTTCGATATCCTCCACACTTTACACTTCATGCCCACAGGCACAATCATTACTTCCCTCTTTCAACCCCACCATCATAGATGAGGTTGTTAAACTACTTGGTAATGTCCACCTTACCACCTGCCCTCTGGATCCTGTTCCCTCACAAATGCTACGTTCACCCTCTGGCTCTATGCTACACTTACACTCTCTAACCCACATCTTCAATCTCTCCCTCTCCTCGGGCATCTTCCCCAACTCTCTAAAACATGCACTTGTCAGACACATACTTAAAAATCCCTCACTGGACCCATCCAATCTTAACAAGCTATGCCCCATCTCCTTGCTACCCTTCTTGTCCAAACTCCTCAAACGTCTGGTCTACAACTGACTACAACTGACTGAGCATCCACCTCACTGATAATAACCTTCAGTCTGGATTTCGTCCTCAACACTCCACAGAAACTGCTCTCCTAAAACTAACAAACGATCTACTAATGGCCAAAACCAATCTACACTATTCTGTACTCCTACTTCTGGACCTCTCTGCTGCCTTTGATATGGTTGACCACCCCCTCCTCCTGAAAAAAATCTACGCCTTTGGTCTCTGTACTCTTCGCTGGTTCTCTTCCTACTTATCGAACCACACCTTTAGCGTTTCTTACAACTCTATTTCCTCCTCTCCTCTTCCTTTCTCAATTGGGGTCCCCCAAGGTTCTGTTCTTGGACCTCTCCTATTTTCAATGTACACTCCTCTCTGGGTCAACTGATAGCCTCCCATGGCTTTCAATACCACCTCTACGCTGAGGACACCCAAATCTATTTCTCTACCCCTCAGCTCACTCCCTCTGTCTCCTCACGTATCACTAATTTACTAGGAGATATATCAGTCTGGGTGTCACACCACTTCCTCAAACTCAATCTATCCAAAACCGAACTTATAATTTTTCCTCCCCCATATGCCCCTTCCCCTGATCTCTCTGTCAAAATCGATGACACAGCTATAAGCCCATCCCCACATGCCAAGGTTCTAGGTGTAGTCCTGGACTCTGAACTCTGCTTCAAACAACACATCCAATCACTGTCCAAATCCTGCCGCCTCAACTTCCGCAACATCTCCAAAATACGCCCCTTTCTAACCAATGACACAACAAAGCTCTTAATTCACTCGCTGGTCATCTCTCGCCTCGACTACTGCAACTCCCTTCTCATTGGCTTACCTCTACATAGTCTATCACCCCTTCAATCCATCATGAATGCTGCTGCTAGACTCATCCACCTTACCAATCGCTCTGTGTCTGCCACTCATTCAAAATACTAACAACTACGTACAAAGCCATCCACAATTTTGCCCCCAGATACATCACTAGCCTAGTCTCTAAATACCAACCTACTCATTCTCTTCGTTCCTCTCAAGACCTCCTGCTCTCTAGCTCCCTCATCACCTCCTCCCATGCTCGCCTCCAGGACTTTTCCAAAGCTTCTCCAATCCTATGGAATGATACTAATAAATCGAAATAAGTGCGCTCACAGTCTGTATGCAATGCCATAAATTGAATATGATTAAATTGATTAAACGTACATAAATCAAATGCAATGCAATGAATTGAATACCCTAAAATGAGTGTACACTAGTGTGCAAAAATATAAAAAAATATAAAAACTTGAATGTATCAAGTACTGAGTAAGTGATCACATCAATATATCAACAAACAAAACAAAATTCATCAACAGTGAAAACACGTGAAAATAGTGACTATAGTCCATAAACTGAACGACAGAAAAAAGTTCCATGAATGTATGTCAAGTTCATGAAAGTAGGAGAACACATCCACGATCCATCAAGAACCTCAGAAAAGTACATTTCTTACTTGTTTACTGTAGCTATAGAGACAATAGCCTGTTAATTGAACTGTCAATTGAATACAACAATGATATTTACCCCCATCGTATAAAACAGCATTTGTTTGAGAAATCTACTCAAGTCAAAAACAGACAATATCTCTATGACCAACCACTATTGTGTAATGTTATGTCCCATGTATCGTAAGTCTGATTAATTAAAAAAAAAAAAAATCATATTGTAACAAAACGCAACACATTCCGCCCTAGATTTCTTTTTTCCTTCAGACTCCGAATGGAAAATGACTTCATTACTATGAAAACTCATTTTCATTTTCATTTTCCTTGAATGCAACACCTCCCATATTTCTGTCATTGAGAAGTTGTCTAAAAAGTTCATTAGAAAGTCCATTCTAAAGTTCTTTAGAAAGTCCAGGCTTGTAAATCATCAAAGGCCTTGCTCTCCACAGCTCTTGCGATCTTCCATCATTCTTTCCATCATGTCCTATGGATCAAATCAGAGACAGCCTGTGGAGTGGAAAACAAAGCGGATTATCTGTTCCTTCTAATAATACATAAACAGTAGATCCAAGCCCTTCAGCTACAATCTCTCCTCTAAATGGCTTCTTGCTTGGATATCTGACTAACACTTTGCCCCCTGCCTGTACCCACTTCTGACCCTCCCATAGAACATCAGTAGGGAGGAGAGGAAATATACTGATATTTCCCAGAAAATCACTGCTGTTTATTTTGGAAGGTTTGCTGTTATGTAGCCTCACTTTCCACTCTTGCTGAGAAGTATCCACTAACCAGTCAGAGTCCCAGCCACTGTCTTGGAAGTTCATCTGTCAATGCAAATGTAACTTCAACCTTCCTGCCAGATTCCCTCTCATTCCAAGATAGGCTTCAGCTTCAGATACATCACTCTTGGTTTCTATGTCATGGGAAGCAGTAACATGGTGTCTGTTAAGCCCTGTTCTTTCAGAAACCTTACATAAATACTGAACTCTGCACTCCAGCTGTGAAATCTGTGCCCCAGCCCCTACCATCCTCTCATATGGTGTGCTTTTGGCTACTGGCCTAGAATTTAACAACATGTCTGCCTGTGTGAGGACCCAATCCCACCCCCTTAGTGTATGTGTGGGTGTAAGTTTGCATATCTGGTCCTTCAATAGCCCATTGTATGGTTCAATCAAACCAGCTGCCTGTGGATGGTATGGGATGTGGCACAACCAGTACACTCCAGAATCTTTGGCCCACTGCTGTACTGTTGATCTGGTGAAGTGTGAGCCGTTATCACCTTGGACTTGTTTGGGACAACCATAAGCAACGACAAGTTTCTGGAGCAGTAGAAGTGTTGCAACTTGATCTGCACGTTTGCAAGGATGAACAAGCATAGGTCCTGAATAGGTGTCCACTGCAGTGCAACAATATCTCAGTCCATTGTTTCCCTGGGGCAGGGGACCAATGAAGTCAATCTGCCAGATCTCTGTAGGCCTCTCACCCCTCTTAATCGACCCGGTGGAGTACTTTTGCAATGGCCATTGTCGCACTTCTCCACACACTGTACAGTTCCCTAATACAGTCTTTATCATGTCCATGGATATAGGCAATCCTCTCTGCTGTGCCCATTCATATGTTGCTTTCTGCCCCAAATGTCCAGATTGCTTGTGGGCCCAGTTGGCCAAGTTCATCAAGACAGGATCAATTGGCACAACTGCCTTCACTTTGGCGATTTCATCTGCAACTCTGTTAAAGTTCTCAAAGTCTGGGACCAGGGGCACATGTGCATCAACATGCCCCACTTTTATGGTGCGGGAGTGAGCTTCCTTCCAGATGTAGTCCCATACTTCCTTGCCTCCCCATACCACCTTTCCATGAATCATCCATTCATTTGACTTCCACATGGACATCCAAGTTGTCAGTCCTTTAAAAACTGCCCAGCTGTCAGTGTAGATAGTGACATGGGAAGAAGGATCCTCCTGAAGAGTCATCACCACAACTTTCAACTCTGCATACTGACTGGACCCTCCAATTCCGGTCTCCTGCAGGACTGTGTCTGTACTTGGGTTGTAGGCTGCTGCTGTCCATTTATGTCCAGATGAGGTGACTATGGCTGAACCATCAGTGAACCACGCTGACTCCTTCATGTCTTCTGAAAGAGACTCAAAGGGTGGAGCCTCTTGAATGGGGGATGACTGCAGCACAGGAATTTCTTCTTCTGGCTGGGTGCTGGTAAAAGTGACAAGCCCAGCTAACTGTTTTGAAATGTCTCTAACATCCCCAGCTGCAATACACCCTCTTTCTTGAAGGTACCACTTCCATTTCATCAGTGTCTGGTTCTGGGCTACAGCTGCCCTAGTGGTCAGTCCATTATCTCTCACCCATCCTGCTATTGGCAATGCAGTATGGATGATGACTGTGTCCTTTCCTGTAATGGTCTCTACATGTTGAAGTGCTGTGTAGGCCCCAAACAGGTACTTCTCTAGGGGCGTGTATCTCTTCTGTGCCCCTGTCAGTTGTTTGGACCAAAATCCAATGGGTATTGCTCTCAGTCTTTTCTTTTCATTTGGCTGCCACAGACTCCAAGATATGGTACCATTCTGCTCCACTACATCCAGCTGAAATGGTACTCCCTGTCTCACGGGTCCTAATCCCTGATGCTGCAAAATAGCTTCTTTAGCAGCCAGGAATGCAGTCCGCTGCTCTGAACCCCATCTTTTTTCTGGTGACATTATATATAGGCCTCAGAATCAGTCCAAGATGAGGGATGAACGATCTCCAGAACCCCACAACTCCAATGAACTTCTGTGCCTCCTCTTTGGTGGTAGGGGGTGACAGAGCCTGGATAGTTTGCACAACTGTCTCTGGAATTTTCCTCTGCGGCCCAGTCCACATCATTCCCAGGAATTTCACTTCTGTGGCAGGTCCTTGGACTTTGTCTCTGTTGATAGCCCACCCTCTGTTCTCCAAGTGCTCTATCAGCCTGTGCAGTGCTTCAGTTACATCTTCGTTTGTTCCAGAGATCATGATGTCATCAATGTAGTGGAACACAGCGGCTTTCAAACTCAGGGTACTTAAATCTCGGGCAATCAGTCCATGACAAATCATTGGAGAATGAACATAGTCTTCAGGAAGCACGGTGAAAGTGTACTGGTGGCCGTCCCACACCATAGCAAACTGGTCTTGACACTCTGGGTCTATCAAAATTGAAAAGAAAGCATTAGCCAGGTCTATCACAGCATGATATTCTCCTGCATCTTTAGCAATTTTCTCAAAATTGAGATCATATCTGGTACAGCTGACTTCAATGGAGGTGCCACTTTGTTTAGACCTCTGTAATCCACAGTCATTCTATATGTCCCATCAGGTTGCTTTACTGAGAACACCGGAGACGAGAAAGGACTTACAGCAGGTCTAAGGATCCCTACTCTCAACAGTTCTTGTATAGTCTCCCCAATTTCTTTGTGGCCTCCAGGAAGTCTGTACTGCTTGAGACAGACTGGCTTCTCTGGTGGAGGAATGTAGACAGGGGTCCATTTCGCATGACCTCTGACCACAGCCTTCACCGCCCTAACCAGATACGCTTTATCAGGATACCCGAATGTGAATGTACCTCTTTCAGCCTGAATTGACTGACCTTGAAGTACATCCATCCCAAGAATATTTTCGGGTAACTCTGCTACCAAAACATTTGTCATAAATCCTGATCCCTTGCCAATAGCCAATTTCACCCGTATCCTAACTGCTGGTGTGGTTTGCCCTCCCAAACCTTCTACATAAATCAAATCTCCTTTGTGATGGGAAGGATTACCTTGCAAAAGTGTAACTTCAGCTCCGCTATCAACTACAGGTGCACATGGGCGTCGGTCTCCTGCTGTCACTGCCCTCACGGCTATTACAGGAGACTCACCTTCCCTTCATAAAGGATAAGGAACCTCCCAATCCCCTTTTCTGATTCTCTCTAACTCCTCCCCAGGATAAAGGGATTTGGGTTCATGTTTAGTTTTGGGACTTGGTCTGGGGCTAACAGGAGAGGTCTGTTCTGTTTTCTCTAAGTCCAGGCTGATGTTATCTTCACTAGGAGTAGTGTTTCTAGCCCTGACAGTTTTCCCTACTAAATGTTTCCACCTCTTCAGCATTTCTGCAGTAGAAATGCCATCTATCTCATCTTTAGGTACTCCTGCCTTTAATAGGTCCACCCACATTTGTTTCCTAGAAATAACTAGCCTGGTTTTCTCTTCACCTCCTGTCTTCTCTACCCCATTCCCTTTCTTCTCTGTTCTTTTCTGCTTGTATTCTTCCTGTCTGGCCTTGACCTTATCTACTGCCCTGACAGGTTTTGTTTTAGCCTCCTCTAGCTCCCCCAACTGGCTTAAAAGGGTTGTGGCTTCATGAATCTTGCTGTTTAATCCCAGGCCTCCCAACAAGGACAATAATGGAGCCCTGAGATTAAATGGCCCAGACTTCATCAGCTTAGAGCGCAGAGCAGACGTAAAGGGTTCCATATCTGGACCCATCCATTCTGGAAACGTAATTAATCCAGTTTTACAACCCATCTCATGTAACCTGGAAATGCCCTCTCCTATTGCTCTCCATGAGCAGGTATTTTCCAGGTCAGTAGGACTAGCGTATACTCAGACTATTCCATCTCTCACGAGGTCTAACAGTGAAAAATTCACGCTAAACTCTCAGGCTTTTTGCATTGCCTGACGCAATCGTGGATCATGGGTTAACACTCCCATAGTTACTGCTTTCTTACCTGACAAAACAACACTGTCCGCCCCTTCATCCCATAAGCGTAGGAGCCAGGTCAATAGGGGCTCCCCAGACCTTTGTTTGTATTGTTTTGCCAGCTCATGGAGTTCAGTTTGTGCAAACTCCCGTACTTCTTCAAATTCAACATTTCTGGGGTTGCGATAATGCACCTCCCCATCTGCCATATCCTCTCTATCATGTTGCCGTTTCCTATGCTTAGTAATGAGAGGTCTGGCATACTTTTGCTTTCGCATTAGCAGATCATCATGCGAAATATCAAACTCTATCTCCTCATCCTCACTATCATTTGAGGAGAGCACATCCTCACAATCCCAATTTTGGGATGTGACAATGGCACGTACTCTGGCTTTACTAACAGGTTTACGCCCCTTCCTTTTCCTTAAGGCATTAATTGATTTGGTCATGAGGGCTGCACACCGCTCTTGCAAATCATCAGCCCGACTAGCAGTTGAACACACACACTCTGAAGCAACTGCTAGCTGGTCTTTTAATACCTTAACTTCTGCATCTGCCTTCTCCCTTCTCTGTGATTCAGTGTAAATAGCATTAAGGAAATACCAGCCCACTGTAGACACTGTCCTCTTCTCCTTTTTACTTAAATACAACCCCTTAAGGCTAAAATCTACAAAATGATCTGAGACTTTATCATCCCAAGTCAGCTTCAAAGGAGAAGCATACTTCACAAATGCTTTAGCAAGAGGCCCCCCCTCTTTGTCTCTGGCCCAGATAGGTAAGCTGCACACTTCCTTCTGGCCACCAGAACCCTCTGCAGCCTTGCTTTTCATAAACAGCTTACGCAGCATTTTACCTAGCACAAGCTACACAACACACTACAGAAAAACAGGTCTGGTTCAGTTGAATTATAGCACAGATCACGGCACGAGCCCCCTAAAGTTTTGCTTGTGTCTATCTAGCAAGGTTACTCTGTGGTATAAGCAAGGAAGCTGAGATTTCTGCAGTGTGTAAATGTGCTTTTTACTATACAAAACTATTACAATCTTAGGAATACAATACAAGACTGACAGATATCTATAACAAGCAAAAATGCCTAGCAAACTGAACAGCCTATGGTCTGTAATAGTACAAATACACTTAGAGGTTACTTATCTTCTGTTACTGTATGTTCGTGATCTCCATTGGCAATGATTTTTCGGGAGCATCAGGCACTGTTCTTCTATCATGGGTGGGTTTTGATGTTACAGCATAATGGTGTGTGTGTGTGTCCCTACTCACCCCCTTTTATGTGTCAGGCTGTTTGCCATAGTTACCAAACAACAGAAAACATGTCTGTTTACTGTAGCTGTAGAAACAATGGACTGTTGAAAACTGCATCTACATACCCATTGTCTAATCAAGCCAACACCTGACAGTAATCTAACAGTCATTCTTTCAGTTTGAAAGCTGAAAGAACCTCAGAAAAGTACATTTTTTACTTGTTTACTGTAGCTATAGAGACTATAGCCTGTTAAATGAACTGTCAATTGAATACAACAATGATATTTACCCCCATTGTATAAAACAGCATATGTTTGAGAAATCTACTCAAGCCAAAAACTGACAATATCTCTATGACCAACCACTATTGTGTAATGGAATGTCCCATGTATCGTAAGTCTGATTAATAAAAAAATAAATCATATTGTAACAAACGCAACACACTATATCACTGTGATCAGTCACCCCTGTGTTTAGTTCCTCTTCTGAATGGGGAGGAAAATGAATTGTATCTTCCTCTCCTTGCAGGAGATGAAGCTGTAAATAAAATAAATAAATAAATAATAAAAATAAATAAATAAACAACAAGATCAAGGTTTGCCAGGGTTAGTGTTAGGGTCAAAGGTCACGGTTAACCTTTTTTTTTTTTGTATAATTAAAAAAAGATTTTTAAACTAGTATCAGTGTCAGTTAATGTTAGTGTTTTTTTGTTTTTTTTTTATAATTTGGACTAGTTTTCCTTAGATAATAAAAAAAAAATCAGGGGATATATGCTACCATTTACCATATTATTATGACAATATATGAACAGTTTTACTAACAAATGTCAAAATTAAGCGGTTAAACGGTGTGAGGCCCATAGGCCGGTGCATACTCTGCATATTTGGTAATCCGACACTGATGTACAGCTCTCATCCCAGCTAATGGAAGCAGATCAAGGATACCTGCCACTACTGGGGCCCTTAAAAATGAAGACTAGATTAATTAGTAAGAAAAAAATGCAGCATGAGCAATGTCATCCTCTTCATCATTGTATCAATCTATGTCATGTTATTGTAAAGGAGGAACATCAACTACAGTGACTTACATCAAAAATATTATCTTTTCTATTTCTGGGAGCCCTGCCCTTCATGATGCTTTGCTGCCATGCTGCTGACTCACACCCTCTTCTCATTAGTATGAAAAAAAAATGTTTTAATTTTGTGATTACCTTTAATGATGCTTTTCTGTTATACTGTAAATACTGTAAACACACACCCACATTTTTTTTTTTTAAGATACAGTCTCCTTATGTTCTCTCCTAACTTCTGATTTGTTGCTATTATTTTAATGCATACCTGAAACAATATTATTTTTTTTAAAAGTTGACTCCATTTCTATTATCTAAGGAAACAACATATTCTCTCACTCAATTTGTGTTTGTTGGTGTTTGTGTTCTTGTTTGGAGGATTTGCTCTTCCTTACTGTTTTGTGTCTCAACCCATCAGATGGACAGGAAGCAAGGGGAAATCTCCCAAACAGGGGCAATACCACTTTGCCATCTAAAAAAAAAACAAAAAACTGTCTGAAGTGTTAGGCTTTCATTTATTTCCAGGTGTCAATTTCAACTCAGATAAAGCTGAGCTGCAAGGGTCCAAGGCTATTTGATGTACAACAAGAATGTACTTAGGCTGCTAGATTCGCATACATGCTAAGCAGTCGGACTTACATTATTCGGAGGAAGAACCATGGTGTGGGGAGAAAAAGTGTTCGCAGGAAAATGCTGTTTTGCTGTAATGTTGCCATATCTCATCAAAAGATTTGTTTTAAAAAAAATGTTTTTCGTTTTAAATCCATGGGTCTCTGCCTGGATCAAAGTCTGTACTTTACCTGAGTTGTGATTTTTATTGATGCCAACCTGAAGGTTCTGGAAGGAATGGATTGAATATAGAGTGGCTTTACTCTCACAGCGTTGAATGAAATATATGAAGGAGATTGCAGCGACTCAAGCTAGGATGCTCTCATGTGTGAAGAAAACTCTGGGAGGTTCTTTGGACAATATCCAAGAGATTTAGAAGAGTGCCATGCCAGTGGTTGAGAGTGTAACTATTTTTTTTTCATTTTTATTTTACCATAGTACACCCAGCTTTATTTTAGCATAGTACACCCAGCTTTATTTTAGCATAGTACATCCAGCTGAAAAGTCCAATGCTTTTCCTTGTCAAAAGAAGTTTATTGAGTATACAATATTATAAAGATACATAAAGTAAGTTTACAAGGATCTATAAAGTAAGCTCATTGTTTTACAGTAGAGTTTATATAGGTAAATATCATGAAATTTCAAATATTAAACATTGGGTTCATGTAAACCTAAATTAAAGATATATATCATTTCCTTAGTTACTTTTGTAGGTATTTAACCACTTGCCGACCGCCTAACGCAGATATACTGCGGCAGAATGGCACGGGCAGGCAGAATCACGTACCCGTATGTGATCTGCCTCCCGCGGGCGGGGGGTCCTATCGGACCCCCCCCGGTGCCAGCGGCGGTCGGCATTTGACTGGGAGCGTCGGGAGGCGAGGGGGAGACCATCCGATCGTGGCCCCCCCCCTCGCGATCGCTCCCAGCCAATGGGAATCCTCCTCTGCCTGTGTGTAGTTTCACACAGGCAGAGGATGTGATGTCATCTCTCCTCGGTCTGGCAGTTTCCGTTCCAGCGCCGAGGAGAGAAGACAAGTGAGTGCACACAACACACACACACACACAGTAGAACATGCCAGGCATACTTTACACCCCCGATCCCCCCCCGATTGCCCCCCGATCCCCCCCCAATCACCCCCCCCCTGTCACAAACTGACATCAGCAGTATTTTTTTTTTTTTTTTCTGTTTACTGCATAGTGTCAGTTTGTGACAGTTACAGTGTTAGGGCAGTGAGTATTACCCCCCTTTAGGTCTAGGGTACCCCCCTAACCCCCTAATAAAGTTTTAACCCCTTGATCACCCCCTGTCGCCAGTGTCACTAAGCGATCATTTTTCTGATCGCTGTATTAGTGTCGCTGGTGACGCTAGTTAGGGACGTAAATATTTAGGTTCGCCGTCAGCGTTTTATAGCGACAGGGACCCCCATATACTACCTAATAAATGTTTTAACCCCTTGATTGCCCCCTAGTTAACCCTTTCACCACTGATCACCGTATAACCGTTACGGGTGACACTGGTTAGTTCGTTTATTTTTTATAGTGTCAGGGCACCCGCCGTTTATTACCGAATAAAGGTTTAGCCCCCTGATCGCCCGGCGGTGATATGCGTCGCCCCAGGCAGCGTCAGATTAGCGCCAGTACCGCTAACACCCACGCACGCAGCATACGCCTCCCTTAGTGGTATAGTATCTGTACGGATCAATATCTGATCCAATCAGATCTGTACTAGCGTCCCCAGCAGTTTAGGGTTCCCAAAAACACAGTGTTAGCGGGATCAGCCCAGATACCCGCTAGCACCTGCGTTTTGCCCCTCCGCCCGGCCCAGCCCACCCAAGTGCAGTATCGATCGATCACTGTCACTTACAAAACACTAAACGCATAACTGCAGCGTTCGCAGAGTCAGGCCTGATCCCTGCGATTGCTAACAGTTTTTTTGGTAGCGTTTTGGTGAACTGGTAAGCACCAGCCCCAGGCAGCGTCAGGTTAGCGCCAGTACCGCTAACACCCACGCACGCACCGTACACCTCCCTTAGTGGTATAGTATCTGAACGCATCAATATCTGATCCGATCAGATCTATACTAGCGTCCCCAGCAGTTTAGGGTTCCCAAAAACGCAGTGTTAGCGGGATCAGCCCAGATACCCGCTAGCACCTGCGTTTTGCCCCTCCGCCCGGCCCGGCCCAGCCCACCCAAGTGCAGTATCGATCGATCACTGTCACTTACAAAACACTAAACGCATAACTGCAGCGTTCGCAGAGTCAGGCCTGATCCCTGCGATCGCTAACAGTTTTTTTGGTAGCGTTTTGGTGAACTGGCAAGCACCAGCCCCGTGCAGCGTCAGATTAGCGCCAGTACCGCTAACACCCACGCACGCAGCATACGCCTCCCTTAGTGGTATAGTATCTGATCGGATCAATATCTGATCTGATCAGATCTATACTAGCGTCCCCGGCAGTTTAGGGTTCCCACAAACGCAGTGTTAGCGGGATCAGCACAGATACCTGCTAGCACCTGCGTTTTGCCCCTCCGCCCGGCCCAGCCCAGCCCACCCAAGTGCAGTATCGATCGATCACTGTCACTTACAAAACACTAAACGCATAACTGCAGCGTTCGCAGAGTCAGGCCTGATCCCTGCGATCGCTAACAGTTTTTTTTGTAGTGTTTTGGTGAACTGGCAAGCACCAGCGGCCTAGTACACCCCGGTCGTAGTCAAACCAGCACTGCAGTAACACGTGGTGACGTTGCGAGTCCCATAAGTGCAGTTCAAGCTGGTGAGGTGGCAAGCACAAGTAGTGTCCCGCTGCCACCAAAAAGACAAACACAGGCCCGTCGTGCCCATAGTGCCCTTCCTGCTGCATTCACCAATCCTAATTGGGAACCCACCGCTTCTGCAGCCCCCGTACTTCCCCCATTCACATCCCCAACCAAATGCAGTCGGCTGCATGAGAGGCATTTTCTTTATGTCCTCCCGAGTACCCCTACCCAGCGAACCCCCCCAAAAAAGATGTCGTGTCTGCAGCAAGCGTGGATATAGGCGTGACACCCGCTATTATTGTCCCTCCTGTCCTGACAATCCTGGTCTTTACAATGGTGAATGTTTTGAACGCTACCATTCACTAGTTGAGTATTAGCGTAGGGTACAGCATTGCACAGACTAGGCACACTTTCACAGGGTCTCCCAAGATGCCATCGCATTTTGAGAGACCCGAACCTGGAACCGGTTACAGTTATAAAAGTTAGTTACAAAAAAAAGTGTAAAAAAAAAAAAAAAAAACACATACAAAAATATAAAATAAAAAAAAAATAGTTGGCGTTTTATTGTTCTCTCTCTCTCTATTCTCTCTCTCTATTGTTCTGCTCTTTTTTACTGTATTCTATTCTGCAATGTTTTATTGTTATTATGTTTTATCAAGTTTGCTTTTCAGGTATGCAATTTTTTATACCTTACCGTTTACTGTGCTTTATTGTTAACCATTTTTTTGTCTTCAGGTACGCCATTCACGACTTTGAGTGGTTATACCAGAATGATGCCTGCAGGTTTAGGTATCATCTTGGTATCATTCTTTTCAGCCAGCGGTCGGCTTTCATGTAAAAGCAATCCTAGCGGCTAATTAGCCTCTAGACTGCTTTTACAAGCAGTGGGAGGGAATGCCCCCCCCCCCCAACGTCTTCCGTGTTTTTCTCTGGCTTTCCTGTCTCAACAGGGAACCTGAAAATGCAGCCGGTGATTCAGCCAGCTGACCATAGAGCTGATCAGAGACCACATCTCTATGGCCTAAGAAACCGGAAGCTACTAGCATTTTATGACTTAGATTTCGCCGGATGTAAACAGCGCCATTGGGAAATTGGGAAAGCATTTTATCACACCGATCTTGGTGTGGTCTGATGCTTTGAGGGCAGAGGAGAAATCTAGGGTCTAATAGACCCCAATTTTTGCAAAAAAGAGTACCTGTCACTACCTATTGCTATGATAGGGGATATTTACATTCCCTGAGATAACAATAAAAATGATTAAAAAAAAAAAAAATGAAAGGAACAGTTTAAAAATAAGATAAAAAAATAATAATAATAAAGAAAAAATAAAAAAAATAAAAAAAAGCACCCCTGTCCCCCCTGCTCTCGCGCTAAGGTGAACGCAAGCGTCGGTCTGGCGTCAAATGTAAACAGCAATTGCACCATGCATGTGAGGTATCGCCGCGAAGGTCAGATCGAGGGCAGTAATTTTAGCAGTAGACCTCCTCTGTAAATCTATAGTGGTAACCTGTAAAGGCTTTTAAAGGCTTTTAAAAATGTATTTAGTTTGTCGCCACTGCACGTTTGTGCGCAATTTTAAAGCATGTCATGTTTGGTATCCATGTACTCGGCCTAAGATCATCTTTTTTATTTCATCAAACATTTGGGCAATATAGTGTGTTTTAGTGCATTAAAATGTAAAAAAGTGTGTTTTTTCCCCAAAAAATGCGTTTGAAAAATCGCTGCGCAAATACTGTGTGAAAAAAAAATGAAATACCCACCATTTTAATCTGTAGGGCATTTGCTTTAAAAAAATATATAATGTTTGGGGGTTCAAAGTAATTTTCTTGCAAAAAAAAATTATTTTTTTATGTAAACAATAAGTGTCAGAAAGGGCTTTGTCTTCAAGTGGTTAGAAGAGTGGGTGATGTGTGACATAAGCTTCTAGATGTTGTGCATAAAATGCCAGGACAGTTCAAAACCCCCCCAAATGACCCCATTTTGGAAAGTAGACACCCCAAGCTATTTGCTGAGAGTCATGTTGAGTCCATGGAATATTTTATATTGTGACACAAGTTGCGGGAAAGAGACAATTTTTTATTTTTTTTATTTTTTTTTGCGCAAAGTTGTCACTAAATGATATATTGCTCAAACATGCCATGGGAATATGTGAAATTACACCCCAAAATACATTCTGTTGCTTCTCCTGAGTACGGAGATACCACATGTGTGAGACTTTTTGGGAGCCTAGCCGCGCACGGGACCCCGAAAACCAAGCACCGCCTTCAGGCTTTCTGAGGCCGTAAATTTTTGATTTCACTCTTCACTGCCTATCACAGTTTCGGAGGCCATGGAATGCCCAGGTGGCACAAACCCCCCCCAAATGACCCTATTTTGGAAAGTAGACACCCCAAGCTATTTGATGAGAGGTATAGTGAGTATTTTGCAGACCTCACTTTTTGTCACAAATTTGAAAATTGAAAAAAGAAAAAAAAAAATGTTTTTTCTCATCTTTCTTTATTTTCAAAAACAAATGAGAGCTGCAAAATACTCACCATGCCTCTCAGCAAATAGCTTGGGGTGTCTACTTTCCAAAATGGGGTCATTTGGGGGGGGTTTGTGCCACCTGGGCATTCCATGGCCTCCGAAACTGTGATAGGCAGTGAGGAGTAAAATCCAAAATGTACGCCCTTAGAAATCCTGAAGGCAGTGATTGGTTTTCGGGGCCCCGTACGCGGCTAGGCTCCCAAAAAGTCCCACACATGTGGTATCCCCATACTCAGGAGAAGCAGCTAAATGTATTTTGGGGTGCAATTCCACATATGCCCATGGCCTGTGTGAGCAATATATCATTTAGTGACAACTTTGTGCAAAAAAAAAAAAAAATAAAATAAAAATTTGTCACTTTCCCGCAACTTGTGTCAAAATATAAAACATTCCATGGACTCAACATGCCTCAAAGTAAATAGCTTGGGGTGTCTACTTTCCAAAATGGGGTCATTTGGGGGGGTTTTATGTCATCTGGGCATTTTATGGCCTTCAAAACTGTGATAGGTAGTGAGGAGTAAAATCAAAAATGTACGCCCTTAGAAATCCTGAAGGCAGTGATTGGTTTTCGTGGCCCCGTACGCGGCTAGGCTCCCAAAAAGTCCCACACATGTGGTATCCCCATACTCAGGAGAAGCAGCTAAATGTATTTTGGGGTGCAATTCCACATATGCCCATGGCCTGTGTGAGCAATATATCATTTAGTGACAACTTTTTCTAATTTTTTTTTTTTTTTGTCATTATTCAATCACTTGGGATAAAAAAAATGAATATTCAATGGGCTCAACATGCCTCTCAGCAAATTCCTTGGGGTGTCTACTTTCCAAAATGGGGTCATTTGTGGGGGTTTTGTACTGCCCTGCCATTTTAGCACCTCAAGAAACGACATAGGCAGTCATAAATTAAAGGCTGTGTAAATTCCAGAAAATGTACCCTAGTTTGTAGACGCTATAACTTTTGCGAAAACCAATAAATATACACTTATTGACATTTTTTTTACCAAAGACATGTGGCCGAATACATTTTGGCCTAAATGTATGACTAAAATTGAGTTTATTGGATTTTTTTTAGAACAAAAAGTAGAAAATATCATTTTTTTTCAAAATTTTCGGTCTTTTTCTGTGTATAGCGCAAAAAATAAAAACGGCAGAGGTGATCAAATACCATCAAAAGAAAGCTCTATTTGTGGGAAGAAAAGGACGTAAATTTCGTTTGGGTACAGCATTGCATGACCGCGCAATTAGCAGTTAAAGCGACGCAGTGCCGAATTGTAAAAAGTGCTCTGGTCAGGAAGGGGGTAAAACCTTCCGGGGCTGAAGTGGTTAAAATGATTTATACCTACTATACATATTGTTTACAAGTAGAGTGTATATAGGTCAACTAAATTCTGATAATGAGCTTTAATCGTAAGGTGGAGAAAAGGAAAGAGAAGAAAAAGGGTTGAAAGGTAGAGGTATGGTCCACAAGGTTGTCCCGCTCGTCAGTTTATTATTCTTTTTAGTTCTCTTTGAAGCCTTAGAATGGGTGTCTCTGTAAGTCATTTACTCTGTTACCATGGCAACAGGACAGAGTCATTGAAGTTTGACAGGAACTGTTGTTTTATCCAAGGATGCCAAAGTTTTTCAAATTTTGGAATTTGATTTTGATCGATGGCTACCCTCTTAGCATGGGACATTGTATTATTCATTCTGTGAATTGTTTCTGCTAGTACCAATGTAGGAGATTTCCATGCCTTGGCCACTGTTTGTTTTGCAGCCGTTATTAGTTGGATCATAAGTTTGAATTGAGAGAGTGTTAACCATTCCGGTTTTAGATTAAGTAAAGTTAAATATGGATCTGGTTGTATTATTTTTTTAAATATTTTAGATGCAATCACGAAGACTTCCTTCCAGAAGGTTTGGATTACTGGGCACGTCCACCATATGTGTAAATGTGTGCCTATTTCTGGGCATCCTCGAAAACAAAGAGCTGAGGTATTAGGTGAATATTTTGCCACTCTAGCGGGTACAAGGTACCAGCGAGTTAGGACTTTATAATTTGTCTCCAGTGCTAAGATGTTGGGTGAAGATGACTTAGATGTGAGCCATATGTTAGACCAGTCCGTGTCTTCTAAAGTTCGTCCCAGGTCCTCCTCCCACCTCTGAACGTAAGAGGGTCTATTAAGATTTGCTACTCCATATAATTGATTATAAAGTGATGAAATTGTACCTTTAGCAAATGGATCTTTTGTACAGATTGATTCAAAAATGGATAATTGGGATAATGGTGTATCCCCCTTTAGGAATGGTGTATAGAAATTTTTGATTTGGAGATATCTAAATATCTCAGAGTTTGGTAGATCATATTTTTCTCTAAGCGATGGGAATGAAAGGAATGATTTAGATGCTATGAAGTCATTTAGTGTCTGAATGCCTGATGTTGTCCAAGCTTTAAAAGAATTTGGGTAGATCCATGCCGGATAAAAGGCTGGATTTCTGATAAAAGAAAGGAGAGGATTGTGTGGAGATTGTAACTGATATTTGGTTTTTAGTTTATCCCAGAGAGATAAGAAGTGTTTAGTTATGGGATTATGAATTTTAAGGCGGTCTTTAGGATCAAGCCATAATAAATTTGATATTAATAGAGGGTCATTTTCTGAAGCCTCTATAAATACCCATAATGGGATTTCCTGTTTTGCATGGTATTTGGACAGACTGGCCAAATGTGCTGCTCTGTAGTAGTTAGTAAAATTAGGGTACCCCAGGCCTCCTTTATTTTTGGGAAGATGTAGTGTGTGTATAGGTATACGTGGTTTAGAAGAGCCCCATATAAACGAAGTTGCTCTTTTTTGTACTATTCTCAAAAAATAGGAAGAAATTGGAATAGGGAGGACTCTGAATAGATAAAGCAATTTGGGTAGAATAGTCATTTTGATTGCATTAATCTTCCCTATCCAGGATAAAGGAAGTTGCGACCATTGTTTTATTAGATTTGTGATCTGTCTTAATACAGGAGGATAATTGGTTGAGAATAAGTCAGAATGAGATGCTGTTAAATGAATTCCAAGATATGGGATTGATTTTTCTGCCCATGTGAATGGGAGTGCAGCCCTAGCCGGGATCAATTCCATGTTTGTGAGTGAAATATTAAGCACTAGGCATTTCTTAGGATTAATCATAAGGCCGGATAGGGCTGCAAATCCATCAAGAGCTGGTATTAAGTTAGGACCAGAGACCTGTGGTGATGATAGAAAAACTAATATATCGTCTGCAAATAAACATAATTTGTGTGCAATACCTCCTACTTCAATGCCAGTTATAGTTTGGTTTGTTCTGATGTATTGGGCCATGGGTTCGAGTATAAGGGCAAATAATAAGGGAGATAATGGGCAACCCTGTCGGGTACCTCTTTCGATATTAAAGGCATCAGATTTGTATCCAGCATATTTTATATAGGCTTTGGGTTTATTATATAATGCTTTGATCCATGTTAAAAAGTGGGGTCCAAAACCCCATTTTTGTAATGAATATTGCATATATTGCCAGGATACTGTGTCAAATGCCCTCTTAATATCGAGAGATAGAAAACATAAAGAGATTTTCCGTTTTTTAGCAATATGTGCCAATAACACTGCCCTGCGTATATTATCGCCTGCCTGTCTATTTGGCATGAAGCCTACTTGATCTCTATGTATTAATTTTCCTATAATGCTATTGAGGCGTTTTGCTATTATTTTTGCTAATAATTTAATATCGAGGTTTAACAGAGAGATAGGCCGATAATTCACACAGGAAGTATCATCAGAAAGGGGTTTTGGGATCATACAAACAATTGCCATTAGTGTTTCTTGCCGAAAAGAATGTCCATCTAGAAGTTTGTTAAAAGTTTCAGTGAGAATGGGAGAGAGTATTTCTGAGAATGTTTTATAGTATAAAGCCGAGTAGCCGTCTGGGCCTGGTCTTTTGTTAAGTTTTACGTCTTTTATGGCATTAGCAACTTCATCTATAGTTATAGGCTCATCCAAACTGCTTTTTTGATTCTGAGATAACTCAGGTAAGGTTATTTTTGAGAAGAAGGATTCAGCCTCTGTAGGATTAAATTCATTGTTTGTCTTGTATAAATTTGCGAGATGTGAGTGAAATTTATGGACTATTTTAACTGGATTACAAGTGTAAACATTTTTTGATAATTTCAAACGTATTGGTTTGAAAGATTTGTTAGTTGAATTTAATGCCCGAGCCAAATATGTACCTGGTTTGTTTGTATTCATGTAGAAATTGTGTTTGGAGCGTTTGAGGGATTTATCAACTGACTCAGTGAGAAATAGATCGTATTCCAATCTAGATTTTTCCAGATGAGATTTTGTACTCTGAGATGGATTATCTTGAAATGATATGTAGGCTGCATTAAAATTGAGTTCTAGTTTTTTTGCTAGATTTTTGCATTCCCGTTTAAATAGTACCATTTGTCTTTGTATTGTACCACGCAAGACAGGCTTATGAGCTTCCCACAGTGTTATTGGGGAGATGTCTGTTGTATTATTAATTGATATGTATTCCTTTAAAGCTTGTTCAATGGCCATCTGATGTAGTGGGTGTTTGAGCATTATGTCCGGTAAGTACCACGTTGGGTCATGCGCTTTTGGTATGGCTGAGGCTATAGTAGTGTATACTGCATTATGGTCAGACCACGGAATCGGAATTATATCTGATGCAATAATTTCTGGTATCATTCCTATTGTTAGAAAAATATGATCTATTCTGGTGAAGGTTTGATGAGGGTGCGAGAAATAAGTGAATTTTTTTTCATTGGGTTACTTTCTCTCCACGAATCTACCAGATTGTATTTGGAAAGAAGTTGAGAAAAAGGTAATCTAGAGGTTATTTTGGATGGTGTAAAAGGTAATTCATCTAGAAATGGGAGGAGGACCTGGTTCGAATCCCCACACATTATCACTGTTCCTATTTTGTGTGTATTAATCACTTGTAATATATGTGAGAGGAATGGTGTAGGTTGTTTGTTAGGAGCGTAGTAGGAAATCACCGTGATTGCTGTATCTATTATATAACCCATGAGTATCAGGTATCTACCTTCTGGGTCTTTCATTTCTGATGATAAGGTGAATGGTGTGGATCGGTGAAATGCAATTAGAGTTCCCCTTTGCTTGGTACAGGCAGAAGCCGTGTAAATTTGTTGATAAAAAGGAGAAATATATTTTGGAGTAGAATCTTTGGTGAAGTGTGTTTCTTAGAGGCATACTATGTGAGCCTTCTTGTTATGGAAAGTACGGAAGGCTTTGGTCCTTTTTTGAGGGACATTTATTCCCTGAACATTCAGGGAAAGTATATTCAGTGGTGCCATGGCAACAGATCAAATAGTTTTGACTTACTTTTTGTTATGCAGAGCTGACTGCGCAGATCAACCTGTGTGGACTGAAGAGATGAATAGATAGAAAAGAAACCAGTGAATTCTGGAGTAAAGAGTAAACAAAAAACATATGAGATTAGATGATACATTGTATAAATTATTTTTTGCAAGTAATCACAATTTACCCGTGAAATAGAGTAAATATCTCTCTCAGGGGAATAAGTGCCTTCGTCACACTCCCACATAATATGGTTGGGAGAATGAGGAGGGCTAATGGGGTTACACAGATCTTCCGCTTACAGGAGAGAAGTGCTATGTCAAAAGACATCAAAATGATGTTTCATTAATTGGAGTGCAGAATATAGTTTTTGTTGAAATTATTTATTCCAGGGGGGTTGTATATGGTTAGTCTTGCCCTAGGCTAAAAAATTCAGTTAGAAAGGTACTGTTAATAACTTTGGTATTGATGAAGATAGTTTGAATTATTTTGGGATTTTAACCCTTTTAGAGTAAACAATTACATATTTTATTCATATGTAACTGTTTAGATATGTTAACTCATAAAATTGAGGTTATATTTCTTCAGATTAGAATAAACAAAAACATAATTCTAGGAACTAGTTAGGTAATAATATATTTGTTTTAAGAAAAGAAAGAAAAAGCTTCCATTACTTCTGGATTATTGAACATATTTGTCCTAAAAAGTAATAAATCTATTGTTATTACCTGATAATATATAACTGAACAAGAATTTCCTTATTTCACTTACATATTCTAAGGCTATATGAATCAGAAGTAATAAGAAATATAACTGGAATGTAATGATCCCACACAGTGTGTGACTATCAGAATGCAGTTACATTCAGTTATAAATATAGGTTTTTTATAGAGAACCATCTCTTAGTATAATAAATGAAGAGATATCAGGAATTAGGATGTCAGTCCATTGAATCTTCTTGGTCCATGGATGATGTGGCATAACGGCCTCTTTTGTGAGAATGATGATTCCCATTTTGTTCTGAAATTTTCTGAGTGCTGCCTGAAGGTGAAGATGATGCCATTCTTCTGCGTGTGGGAGAGTTGCTGCTTGTGGGTTCTGTCAGATTTAATTTTAAAAGGGTTTGTTGTAGTTCATCTGCTGATCTGCTTCTGTAAATTGTACCTTGGTAGTTAAATCTGACTGAAAAGGGGAAGCCCCATTGATACATAATGTTGTGGCGTTGCAGTTCCATTAGTTGGGGTTTCATGGATCGTCTTTTAGTAATAGCAAGTTGGGATAGGTCAGCAAAAATTTGATAATTGTGTCCTTGAAAATTAAGTTCCTTTTTTTCTCTTGCAGCAATTAGTATTTGTTCTTTCGTTCTGTAATAATGAAATTTTGTGATTATATCACGTGGGGGTCCATCTTTCTTTTTGGCTGTGAGGGCTCTGTGTACTCTGTCCAGTTCTAAACGTTCAATAGGGATATCTGGCTTTAGTTCTTGTAATAGAGCAGTAATAGTAGATTGCAGGTCTGTCACAGTTTCAGGTATTCCCCTTATGCGCAAGTTTGAACGTCTGGCTCTATTTTCGTAAACCTTCTAGCTTAGTTTGAAGTATTAAATTCTCTTCTTTTAATTGTTCCAATTCTGTTATATTTTCTTGGGTTGTAATTTCAATTTCATCCATTTTTATTTCTAAGGCTGTGGTGCGGTTTCCCAGCTCTCTTATTTCTTTGGTTAGGCTTTTTGTTATTTGGTCTGAGGTTTGTTTTAAAGCCTTATGAAGCATCTTTTCAAATTGTAATAATATTACTGGGGATGCTGAGGAGGCTTGTGGAGAAGTTTGTGAGAGGATTTGTTCTGTATCTGACTCAAATGGAGAGTCTTGCTGTGACATTTTCTGTGTGTGAGAGCGCCCTGATGCTGTATATTGTGAGGTGACTGGAGCTGCTTTAGTTGCAGTGAGTGCCTGTGAGCTCTTTGTGAGGTGATTTTTATTTCTGCCACGGTTTCCTCCCAGTACCATATTTCCTGCCCAAACTTTCACAGTTTGTTCCCTGGAGCAAAAAGGTTCAAATGGATACCTTTTGAGCCTGCAGGCTCCTCTTTGTCCTTCTCTTCTCTCCTCAGCGGTGTGGAGCTCTAACAATGCATGTCTGCTCCGTTAGGCTCCGCCCATCTCCCTTCCAAGTCCAATGCTTTTCAAGGATTCAAGGCAGAAGCTTATCTTGATGCCTGTGGGTTCCGATGCAAAAGTTGGCCTGGCGTCTCCACACTACCACTCAATACTACCATAGTGCGCCAAGATACTCCCACCCCTCGCCAAGATACTTCCACTGCTCGCCAAGATACTCCAAATGGCAAAAGAGTTATTTCAGATCTTTATTTACATATTAAGAGGGTAATTCAAAAGATTTTTTGACTTACCTTTACAATTAAATTGAATACCCTGGAGCAGGGGTAGGCAACCTTTGAGAGGCAGAGATCTACCTGCACAACATGAAAGAGATCAAAGATCACCAGGGTGCATCACCTTTTTTTTCTTTTAAAGAATTTAAGGCCTAACTAAACAGGAAAACTTAGAAAAATATAGTAAAACAAATCATAAAAAAGTGGGTAAGTGAGCGCTAAACAGAAATACAGTAAAAAAAAGCTGCTAACAAAGAGTGATCATACACCTCATGAATAACCAGCAAAACAAAAAAAAAGTGCAGCGCTACATATGAAGATTTAAATATGGCCATGAATTACAACTTCAAAATAAAATATAAGTCCCAATATTTCAGATGAAACAACAGTCCTGAACAAGGGATAGATCTCCGTTGTGTGTAAGTTAATGATCAATAAACAACTATTATTCACTTATGCACTCACCAGAAGCTTGTGCAACAACAGCATTGCAAACATGAATGAATGTGAGCCTTAATGGTTTCCTTTATAATGTGGTCGCTCCCAGTTCCTCTAGTCATTTAAACAAGGGGGTCAGTCAGGGAAACAATAAGCACTCATTTTCCCGGCTCCTTGCACTCAAGAGCAAACAGCACTGACAAAAAAAACGTAAACATTTTTGATAGTAAAACAAATTTCACTGTAAAAATATAACCTTAGCCTACCTTGGACAGTGTCAGTAAATATAGCAGTGGACAGTGTCAGTAGGACAGTGGACGGTGTCAGAAGGGCAGTAGATTGTGGTAATAGGGCAGTGGATGGTGTCAGTCGGGCAGTGGACAGTGTGAGTAGGGCAGTGGATGGTGTTAGTAGGGAAGTGAAAGTTGTCAGTAGGGCAGTGGATGGTGTTAATTAGCAGAGCAGTGGATGTTGTCAGTAAAGCAATGGACAGTGTCAGCCAGTAGAGCAGTGGATGGTGTCAGTAGGACAGTGGATGGTGTCAGTTAGTAGAGCAGTGGACAGTGCCAGTATGGGGGTGGACTTTGTCAGAAGGGCAGTGTGCAGGGTCAGTAGAACAGTGGATGGTGTCAGTAGGGCAGTATGCGATGCATACTAGCTCATTATGTCTTTGTCTTGCAGGTTTTTTTTCAGAGGTCTACAACCTCTTTAATAGGGTTCGGAGTTTTGGTCCGAACTTTTGCGATGTTCAAGAGTTCTGGCGCAAACTGAACAGGGGGGGGTTCGACCCAACTACCCAACTCTAATTGTCAGAGAAGCAGCAAGGAGAGGCCAGGACACTGGGAGGGATTGTGATACACTGTCAGAGTAATGGGCAATGGAAAACCATCAGGTCAAATTTAAACAATTTCCTTCTCTTTCTGTGGTGTCATCAATAATGACTGGGGTGTTCTGGCAGGGGGCTCGTCCCCCTGTCAAAACACAATAGCACAGGAAGGGAGATCACTGTGCTAACATTGCATATTTAGTACAGTAGCTCCTCCTGAGCTGTCAGTTTATTTTTGTTCAGCCCTGCTGGGTTGAACACAAAAAAACTAGTAATGTATACAAGGCTTTAGAGGGAAAATCACAAAATATCACAAACTGGATCCAAGGGTTAAATAGGGTGGATCCCCAACAGAGCACATGTCTCTTAGCTGATAGAATCAAAAGATGTTTACATTTCTAATTGTACACGCCCTGCATATCATTATTTGACTTAAGTTTTAAATATGCTGATAAAGGTTTGAACAATATAAAAATGTATGGGGAAAAAATAACTTTTGAATAGTTAATTCAAGTACTTTCTGTTCTTCGTTGTGCAGAGACAAATTACCGTATATACTCGAGTATAAGTCGATCTGAGTATAAGTCAAGGCCCTAATTTACCATAAAAAAATGGGAAAAATTATTGACCCGAGCATAAGACGAGGGTGAGAAATGCAGCAGGTACTGTAAGTGGAAAAAGAGGGTCAACAATGCCCATCTGCAGCTGTATACCTCCCTGTGTCCTGTGCATATGTGCATGTGTCATGTGTCCTGTGTATATATGCATGTGTCATGTGTCCTGTGTATATGTGCATGTGTCATGTGTCCTGTGTATATGTGCATGTGTCATGTACCTGTGTATATGTGCATGTGTCATGTGTCCTGTGTATATGTGCATGTGTCCTGTGTATATGTGCATGTGTCATGTGTCCTGTGTATATGTGCATGTGTCATGTACCTGTGTCCTGTGTATATGTGCATGTGTCATGTACCTGTGTCTTGTGTATATGTGCATGTGTCATGTACCTGTGTCCTGTGTATATGTGCATGTGTCATGTGTATATGTACCTGTGTCATGTACCTGTGTATATGTGCATGTGCCATATGTGTATATGTGTGTATGTACCTGTGTCCTGTGTATGTGTGCATGTGTCATGTGTATATGTGCATGTGTCTGTGTGCATGTGTCCGTGTGCATCCTACCTGTGTCCTGTGCATCCTCCGTGTGCCGCTCTGCACCGATCAGCGTGTGCGACAGCCATTCACTGTTCAAAAGTCGCGCCTCCTCCTTGTCCATGATAGGCAGAAAACTCCATTTCCCAGCAGTCAGTGTACAGCCTATCACGGACATTCCCTCATCCTCATACCATGGACGAGAATGAGAGAATGTCCGTGATAGGCTGTACACTGACTGCCTATCACAGACGAGGAGGCACGGCTTTTGAACAGTGAGAGGCTGCCGAGTGCTATGTAGCACACGCTGGCCACCGTCTGCCTGCATGACACGCTGATAATGTAGGCAGACGGCGGTGACTCGAGTATAAGTCGAGGGGGGCACTTTCAGCCCCAAAAAAGGGGCTGAAAAATTTGACTTATACTCGAGTATATACGGTAATAATACTCCTCATTTGTTATGAGGACCTCACCAAACTGTCTGTAACTCACTGATTATTATTATTATTATTCATGATTTGTGTAATGCTAACATTTTGCATAGTTCTTTGCAAAATAAAGGCAGACAGAATAGTTACATTACAACTCAATACAAGAGGATTAGGAGGGCCCTGCTCCTGGAGCTTACAATCTAAAATAGAGAGGGAGAAGTGGTACAAAAGTTTAAAGTTGTGGAGCAGAGGTCTCCAAACTGTGGACCAGGGGCCAGATGTGGCCCTTTACTTACCTTTATCTGGCCCTTGGGGAACTTTTTTTCCCACTGACACCCAACAATGACAAACGATTCCTCCACTGACATCAATAAAGAGGCACTATTCCTCCACTGACACCAAAGATGGGACATTATTCTTCTCACTGACACCAGATATTATTCTTTTCACCAATGCCATTTTCTACTCCCACGGGCCACAGTCCAGCCACCCAAAGGTCTAAAGGGTGGTAAACTGGCCCTTTGTTTAGAAACTGTGGAGACCCCTGCTGTGGAAGATGAGATAGTCGAAGTATAGATTTTAAGTGGAAGTTTCCCTGAATAGAGTTTTTATGGATCACCTAAATTGATGCACATTTGGGGGGGGGGTAAAGAAAATTAAAAATGTTTATTTAGAAACTTCAGACAAGGTTTTCACCTTGCCTCAAGGTAGAAAACGCCCTGTCTTGTTGCCCCGTTAAATTACCAACTGTTTCCTTACTTTATATCACATTTTACACAGAACAAAACAGAAGCTCCTCTTGGCATCCTGCCCCTGATGTTAATCATTATACTGCTTCATGTGTATTGTAAATGGATCTTTGTTTTTACTATTTGATAAAGGTTATCTCTCCAGAAGTGGAAACTGTAGTATGTTGTTTTCCCATGTGAGGGCAGTAGAACACCACTTCCACCACATGCAAACAAGCATTATGTGAAAAGTACTGTAGGAAAATATATTTTATTTACTTCTCTTAATTAATTTTTACAGCACACAGAGGCATGGACAACTGTAAATCGTGACATCCATTTAGATACTGCTTTGACTTATTAAGTTTAGTCTGACAATGAAACTAGCTATTTCTTAAATTTAACAATATAGCCAACATATAATACTGCTAGATTTTTGCAGGTGGAAAAAAAGAAGAGGAACAACAAAGTTGAAGAAGAAGGAGTAAGCATGGAAGTATATAAGGGTAGAAAGAAAGACTATAAAATATCGTCTGTACACAGCCAAGATGTACCGTGTAACATATTACTAGGCCAATTTGCAGCTTTTTTGTAAATGGTAGATTTCAATTTTTTTTAAGTTTAAACAGCTGAATTTGATAGTTTTTGGTGTACAGTTAAAACTTTAATTTCGGTAGTATGTTTTATATATATATATATATATATATATATATATATATATATATATATATATATATATATATATATATATATATGTATAAACATACACACACACTATATTGTCAAAAGTATTGGGACGCCTGCCTTTATACACACATGAACTTCAATGGCATCCCAGTTTTAGTCGGGGAGCATGTATTCTATTTTTGATAAAAGACAAAAAAGTTGAGTGATCAATAGTACACTATATTGTCAAAAGTATTGTGATGCCTGCCTTTACAGGTACACGCACATGAACTTTAATGGCATCCAAGTTTTAGTCCATAGGGTTCAATATTGAGTTAGCCCACCCTTTCCAGCTATATCCGCTTCAACTCTTGTGGGAAGGCTGTCCACAAAATTTAGGAGTGTGTCTATGGAAATGTTTGATCATTATTCTAGAAGCATATTTGTCAGGTCAGGCACTGATGTTGAACGAGAAGGTCTGGCTCACAGTATCCACTCTAATTCATCCAAAAGGTCTTCTATTGGGTTGAGGTCAGGACAGTCAAGTTCCTCCACCCCAAACGCGCTCATCCATGTCTTTATGGACCTTGCTTTGTCCACTGATGTGCAGTCATGTTGGAACAGGAAGGGGCCATCACCAAACTGTTCCCACAAATTTGGGAGCATGAAATTGTCCAAATTGTCTTGGTATGCTGACGCCCTAAAAGTTCCCCTCACTGGAACTAAGGGGCCAAGCCCAACCCCCAAATGGATTTGGACCGGTGCATAAAGCAAGGTCCATAAAGAAATTGATGAGCGAGTCCTGACCTTAACCTGGCAGAACACCTTTGGGATCAGGGCCGGTGCTACAACTAGGCAAACTAGGCAGCCGCCTAGGGCGCACTGCTGCCTAGGGCGCCTGGCCACTGGTGTTTCTACTCTCTTCTCTCTGCAGCAGCATCAGCAGGCAACCGCCTCTCTGTTTGCACATATTGTCAGAGGCGCAGTGGCGGCGGAGAACTGGGTTTGTGTCCCGACTTCATGGAAGCATACAAACAAACATTTACTGATGGGCACTGGTAGGCTGCATTGATGGGTGCTGGTGAGGCTGCTATTGATTGGCGCTGATGGGCTGCATTTGATGGGCGCTTCATTAAAAAGGTGCGGTATACATGGGCAGGGCAAAGGGGTTGGAGTTAGGGGTGAAACCAGGGGGGGGGGGGGGCAGCAAAATAAGGTTTTGCCTAGGGTGTCAAAAATCCTTGCACCAGCCCTGTTTGGGATGAATTCGACCTCGCAAATACGCTTCTGGAAGAATGGTCAAGCATTACCATAGACACACTCCTAAACCTTGTGGACAGCCTTCCCAGAAGAGTTGAAGCTGTTATAGCTGCAAAGGGTAGGTCACCTCAATATTGAACCCTACGGACTAAAACTGGGATGCCATTAAAGTTCATATGCGTGTCACTCAACTTTTTTGTCTTTTATCAAAAACAGAATACATGCTCCCCAACTTTCTGAAATTATAAAAATGAACACCTTTTAGAACACAGTACAGTATGTAGGTAAAGGACATGCCACAGCCCCGGTTATACGACCCAGGACCTAATGTATAGAAAATGAATGGCTAAGCCACACAAGTGTTTTTTTTTACCTCTACTTTCCTTTATATTGGCTCTCCAAAAAAAATTGATTCAGTAATATAGATGTCAGATAAAGAATTTTGTGCAGTATAAAACTTTTTGCAGTAAAATAGTACATTTTGTGAGATGAGATATGCACATCAGACCAAACAGAGGGACAACTGAGGCTGCAAGAGGGGCAGAGGCATTTGGTCTGAAAAGAGGGATAGTCCCTTCAGATGAGGGATAGTTGGGAGCTACTTATTCTTAAAGAAACCTGGTTACTATGTACCTGTGCTGCAACCCCTGACCCTCTTCAAAACATGATAGTTGCCTGAATCTCATGCTGATCCTCTGGCTCAACTTTGAACAAGCCAAACTTTGAGACTTACTTCAAATATGCGTTGCAGTAAAACCCACGTTTTAACATGTGTAAATACAATGCATGCACAGCGGTGCCTTTTTTTTTTGAGTAGCACCCAAAAGTATCTTCAATGCACCTGTGTTGCACCGCATCACAACTCATGTAGCACACTACCATACTTTTTGCTGTGCAGGGTCAGCAAAAGTCACCCTTTTTTATGCCCATTGTGGTGTATTGGCAGCCTAATTCAAATGAATGGGCTGTTTTAATTCAAGGCACTGTAATGTGAAGCGTAACACACATTAACACACTTAATTCGACTGCACAAATGTAACTGGGGCCTAAAGAAAAAGGATAACCGTGATAGCATTTTTGTTTTGCTTTTTGTGTGGTTTTTGAAGCTAGGGAGCCAGGCATGTACTGGTCATCGGGATTACTGGGCGTTTCCCAGTGGGCCGATGGCTCAGTGGGTCGATTTTTATGCAGTTTGGCGGCAGCGCAAGCGTGTCAGCAAACAGCGGCGAGGATTTGGGGAAGGTGGGCAGCGAGGAAGACAATTAGATGTGAGAGCCCGGGAGGGAGAAGAGCTCCACCCCCTCCTTACCACCGAAGAGGCAAACAGGAGTGGGAACAGCCACCCGGGTGCTCACAGAACCTTGTTCCTCGACCTCCTCTCTGCTCCAAGAACAGTGCAGCCCAGTTCGGAGGACAGGCTGCCTGGGGGCCCGGAGGAAGAGGACAGTCGGGAGGCAAAGGCTGCCAAGGAGCCTCTGGAAGGAGCAGCCCCAGATCAAGAGGGATGCTGGCCATCAGGTACCCGGCATCCTACACATACCTACCCGAACACAAAGCCTGTGGGGGGGAGTGGAGGAAGGACTGCAGATAGGGACAGTGCTATGTGGTCTGCCTCAGCACTCCCCTGTTTCTCTCAGCCCCCCCTTCTCTCAGTCCTCCCCCTTTGTCTCTCAGCCCCCCTTTCAGCACCCCTGTCTCTAAGTCCCCCTCCTTTCTGTCTCTCAGCACCCCTCTGTCTCTCAAACCCCACCTCTGTCTCTCAGCCCCCTGTCTTACAGCCCCCTGTCTCTCAGCCCCCCTATCTCTCAGACCCCCCTCTGTCTCTCAGACCCCTCCTCTGTCTCTCATACCCCCCCATCTCTCAGACCCCCTCCCTCTGTCTTTCAGCCCCCCTCTGTTTCTCAGATCCCCCCTCTGTCTTTCAGCCCCCTCCTCTGTCTCTCAGCCCCACATCTCTCAGCCCCCTCCTCTGTCTCTCAGCCCCCCGTCTCTCAGCCTCCTCCTTCTGTCTCTCAGACCCCCCTATGTCTCTCAGCCTCCTCCTCTGTCTCTCAGCCTCCTCCTCTGTCTCTCAGCCTCCCATCTCTCAGCCCCCCTCCCTCTGTCTCTCAGCCCCCTCCTCTGTCTCTGTCCCCCATCTCTCAGCCCCCTGTCTCTAGCCCCCCGTCTCTCAGCCCCCCTCCCTCTGTCTCTAGCCCCCCTCTATTTCTCAGTCCCTCCTCTGTCTCTCAGCCCTCCTCCCTCTGTCTCTCAGCCCCCCGTTCCTCAGCCCCCCTCCCTCTGTCTCTCAGCCCCCTCCTCTGTCTCTCAGTCCCCGTCTCTCAGCCCCCTATCTCTAGCCCCCGTCTCTCAGCCCCCCTCCCTCTGTCTCTAGCCCCCCTCTATTTCTCAGCCCCTCCTCTGTCTCTCACCCCCCCTCCCTCTGTCTCTCAGCCCCCTCCCTCTGTCTCTCAGCCCCCCTCCCTCTGTCTCCCAGCCCCCTCCCTCTGTCTCCCAGCCCCCTCCTCTGTCTCTCAGACCCCCCCTCACACTCAGCTGTCATCTTTTATCACAGATGTAATATAAATGGAGCACATGACTGCCAAAGTTAAAGTCAGAAGGTTGTAAAGTCAGAAGGTTTTTTATCTTAATGCATTCTTTGCATTAAGATAAAAAGCTTTCTGTGTGCAGCTGTTTCCAGGGAGAAGGTTCTGGAAAGGGGGCAGGGCAGAGAGCTGGAGAGACATGGGGTTCATGTGGGAGAACTGACCAATCCCCAACTAGGATTGGCAGGGGGCAGGCCTCCTACATATACCCACGGTCAGCCTACTGGGGGAGGAGTTGTCGGCTGGGTGAACTGAATGATGGAGTGTTAGACTGTCGTGTCTGAGGGAACCCCCATTCTGGGGGGGTGTACCCCAGACGGGGGAGCTTGGGAGCTGGGAGGGAGCCTCTCCTTACACGGTCATGGAAAGGTGTCCCGGGAAGAGACAGTTGGTCAGCACGTCCGGAGTAAAGTCATTCAGGAGGGATCCAGGCCAGGTGTCAGTGAGTGGAAAGCTCTGGAAGAGACATGCCAGGGGAGCTGGATGTAAAGGCAGAGGGAGAAACTGTGGGAGTTTTGTGTCAAGTCGCTGCAGCCAGGAGGGCGGGCAGGATTTCCAATGGGACTTGCTGGGATCAGTAGTCATTCTTCTATTTATACTTCTGAACTAAATTGGTTGCTACCACAGAAAAGGGATACTGAATACCCCTGCCTACAAAAGGCCACCAAGTAATGAAATATTGGGACTTAATTAGAGTGAGGCCTAGTCATGGTGTGAAAGGAGACTAAAGTTGGACAGTGAAGTAAGTGTTCCTAAGTAGTGTGCAAGAGGAAGTGTGCTGAGGAGAGGACTGTCAAGTTTAGAGTCAACCATCTTTTGTTCTGCTGAAGAAGTGTATGTGCAGTTACTTTTACCCTGCTGAGAAGTGTGACACAGCTACTTTTATTCTGCCAAGTATTATTCATCCTATAGGCATCCCATGTCCCTTTTCCCCAACCAAGTTCAAACTCCTACATAAAAACAACAAAAACAAACAAGAGACTGTTCATTGACTGAGAAAGTGAGTCTAATGGATGTCTGAGCAGCAGGGTGAAATGTGTGGATGCTGTAACACGTAGCAACCCCACGGGGCCATCACTACATAGAAAAAAAAATAGACTTTACAATCACGTTAAGGGCACCCTGGAGCTATTTAACAAAGTATGGGGCTTGTGGAACCAGTTTCTAGATGGCCGATTACCTCCACCTGACACTAGTCCCTGATATTTATTTAATATATTGCTACTTACAGGCTGAATATTTCTGAGATATCTGGTGTGTTTTTATATCTACACATACTTATCTGTTACTAATCACAATATGCTTTTTTCTGTTCAGTCTGGGATAGTCCCAGATCTGCCTTCCTAATTGTTTCTAATGCCGTGTACACACGAGTGGACTTTTCAACCGGACTGGTCCAACGGACCGAATCCAGCGGACAATCCGACCGTGTGTGGGCTTCATCGGACCTGCAGCGGACTTTTTCGGTTGAAAATCTGACGGACTTTAGATTTACAGTGGGGACGGAAAGTATTCAGACCCCCTTAAATTTTTCACTCTTTGTTATATTGCAGCCATTTGCTAAAATCATTTAAGTTCATTTTTTTTTCCTCATTGATGTACACACAGCACCCCATATTGAGAGAAAAACAGAATTGTTGACATTTTTGCAGATTTATTAAAAAAGAAAAACTGAAATATCACATGGTCCTAAGTATTCAGATCCCTTGCTCAGTATTTAGTAGAAGCACCCTTTTGATCTAATACAGCCATAAGTCTTTTTGGGAAAGATGCAACAAGTTTTTCACATCTGGATTTGGGGATCCTCTGCCATTCCTCCTTGCAGATCCTCTCCAGTTCTGTCAGGTTGGAAGGTAAACGTTGGTGGACAGCCATTTTTAGGTCTCTCCAGAGATGCTCAATTGGGTTTAAGTCAGGGCTCTGGCTGGGCCATTCAAGAACAGTCACGGAGTTGTTGTGAAGCC
Source organism: Lithobates clamitans (assembly GCA_037952925.1). Classification (NCBI taxonomy): domain Eukaryota; kingdom Metazoa; phylum Chordata; class Amphibia; order Anura; family Ranidae; genus Lithobates; species Lithobates clamitans. Next base: position 3,673,841 of record JBBGZY010000270.1, on the reverse strand, counting down.
ACTCCTTCGTTATTTTAGCTGTGTGCTTAGGGTCATTGTCTTGTTGGAAGGTAAACCTTCGGGCCAGTCTGAGGTCCTGAGCACTCTAGAGAAGGTTTTTGTCCAGAATATCCCTGTACTTTGCCGCATTCATCTTTCCCTCAATTGCAGCCATTCGTCCTGTCCCTGCAGCTGAAAAACACCCCCACAGCATGATGCTGCCACCACGATGCTTCACTGTTGGGACTGTATTGGACAGGTGATGAGCAGTGCCTGGTTTTCTTCACACATACCACTTAGAATTAAGGCCAAAAAGTTCTATATTGGTCTCATCAGACCAAAGAATGTTATTATCTCACCATCTTGGAGTCCTTCAGGTGTTTTTTTAGCAAACTCCATGCAGGCTTTCATGTGTCTTAGACTGAGGAGAGGCTTCCGTCGGGCCACTCTGCCATAAAGCCCTGACTGGTGGAGGGCTGCAGTGATGGTTGACTTTCTACAACTCTCTCCCATCTCCCGACTGCATCTCTGGAGCTCAGCCACAGGGGTCTTTGGGTTCTTCTTTACCTCTCTCACCAAGGCTCTTGTTCCCCGATAGCTCAGTTTGGCCTGGAAGGCCCGCTCTAGGAAGGGTTCTGGTTGTCCCAAACGTCTTCCATTTAAGGATTATGGAGGCCACTGTGCTCTTAGGAACCTTAAGTGCAGCAGATTTTTTTTGTAACCTTGGCCAGATCTGTGCCTTGCCACAATTCTGTCTCTGAGCTCTTCAGGCAGTTCCTTTGACCTTATGCCTTATTTGCCTTACATGCACTGTGAGCTGTAAGGTCTTATATAGACAGGTGTGTGGCTTTCCTAATCAAGTCCAATCAGTATAATCAAACACAACTGGACTCAAATGAAGGTGTAGAACCATCTCAAGGATAATCAGAATAAATGGACAGCACCTGAGTTAAATATATGAGTGTCACAGCAAAGGGTCTGAATACTTAGGACCATGTGATATTTCAGTTTTTCTTTTTTAATAAATCTGCAAAAATATTAACAATTCTGTGTTTTTCTGTCAATATGGGGTGCTGTGTGTACATTAATGAGGAAAAAAAATGAACTTAAATGATTTTAGAAAATGGCTGCAATATAACAAAGAGTGAAAAATTTAAGGGGGTCTGAATACTTTCCATCCCCACTGTAGAACATGTTTCAAATATTTCCGACGGACTCAAGTCCGGTCCAAAAGTCGGCTCGTTTGTATGCTAGTCCGACGGACTAAAACCCACGCTAGGGCAGCTATTGGCTACTGGCAATCAACTTCCTTATTATAGTCCGGTCGTACGTCATCACGTACGAATCCGTTGGACTTTATGTGTGATCGTGTGTGGGCAAGTCCATTTGTTCGGAAGTCCGGCAAAAGTCCGTCGAAAGTCCGTTGAAAGTCCGTCGGAAAGTCCGTCGGACCAGTCCGGTCCAAAAGTCCGCCCGTGTGTACACGGCATTAGTTTGTTTACTACTATTTTATTCCAGTAGATGTGAAATTATGTGACATAGATTGAGTTCCACCCTTTTTGTGGATCATGCTAGGTGGTGTATAGGCCTGCACTCCTATAGATTGTTGCCACAGTTTCTTCTTGGAATCTGTACTTCATTTATGATGACAGATTGTATCTTGCTCCTTTTTGTTACTGTCTGTATATTCAGGCACTTTGGAATTGTTGTACCCCAAATGTTACTTTCTCTTCTGCAATTCTGTTTGGAAAACAAAATAACAATTAATTTAAAAAAGTGGTTTTGCTGGTTTGCACCTTCATTATCTTCAGTTACTGGTGACCTTTGGTATGCTCTACTGCCTTGCCTTGTTGTCCTCTTACTTGAGCCATCCTGCCTTGTCTTGTTACAATGAGATAAAGCACACTTTCCCCGCCCCAGTACATTAGGAGCTTCAGTATTCTTACTCATAACCTCATTGTCATGAATTATCGCATTCACAAAAAGTGAGTTTGCAATTGCCAGTGTTCACTTCTCTCTATCAATAATTCTTACTTCTTACTTTTGCACATAAGCCACCAACTCCATTCATGCATACATATTTTGAGTTTCGTACAGCCCAATTTTTGATATGTAGAGAGCTGTGGTGCCAATAAATCAGACAGATAATGCACACAATGAAGTTAAAATGAAAAAAAAATGCATTTAGATCTGAATTACTATATTTTGCTAAAAATTCTAAGGTACAGTGTTATGTTCTATTCCTATATGCTCTAACATTCAAGTTGCTGAAATAAGCATAGAATAAGATTTTAAAAGTGTAAATTATAGCTCAAATGAATATGTCTTCCTGAAATTAGAGTAATCCACTTATTTCAGAGGTATGATACACAGATAAACATAAAGAATCAAAGGTTTGCGACGGGGGATACATACATTTACAATAATTATTCAGTATAGCTGATAAATATGTGTATATGCACATGTACATCACTTATGAGCACAAACTATAAGACAGAATATTTTCCCGCAGATAGAATAGTAAAAACGTCTGTTAAAAGTCCATAACTCAATAAGGATGGCAAGAGTTTACCGCTAACAGCTTTTGCAGAATCTCTTCAAAAGCTGGATCTGTCCTGACTCCTGCTGACAAGCCATGTAAAAACAAAAAAGAAAGAGAAAAACCAAAAGAGAAAGAGAGTAAGCTTCCTCGATTCAGTGTAGTATTTATTAACTGGCTCACGTATATTTACTGCGGCACAATGGCACCGCTGCACAAAACCCCGTACGGGTACGCAGTCCCCTTTAAGAGTCGCCAGAGGCGCCTTCATGTACCCGATGCATGGTGGGGGGACCTGATGTGCGTGGTGCGCGCGATCGCATGCACAAGAGCCAACACGGGGATTTGTGTGTGTAAACACACAAATCCCTGTCCTATCAGGGGAGGAGAAACAGATTGTGTGTTCCTACTAAGTAGGAACGATATGTCTCCTCCCCCAGTCAGTGCTATCCCCTCACAGTTAGAAAACACACCCCTTGATCACCCCCTAGTGTTAACCCCTTTCCTACCAGTGACATTTACACAGTAATCAGTGCATACTTATAGCACCGATCGCTGTATAAATGTCAATGGTCCCAAAAATGTGTCAAAAGTGTCCGATCTGTCCGCTGCAATGTTGCTGTACTTCTAAAAACCGCAGATCACTGCCATTACTAGAAAAAAAAAATAACATAAAAATGCCATAAATCTTTCCCATAGTTTGTAGACACTATAACTTTTGCACAAACTAATCAATATACGCTTATTGCGATTTTTTTCGTTACCAAAAATATGTAGAAGACTATATATTGGCCTAAACTGATGAAGAAATTTGTTTTTTAAAAACATTTTTGGGGATATTTATTATAGCAAAAAGTAAAAAAATTATTGTTTTTTTTTTTCAAAATTGTCGCTCTTTTTTTGTTTCTAGCGCAAAAAAAAACGCAGAGGTGATCAAATACCACCAAATTTAGTTTGGGTACAGCTTTGCATGACCGTGCAATTGTCAGTTAAAGCGACCCAGTGCCAAATTGTAAAAAGTGCTCTGGTCTGGAAGGGGGTAAAATCTTCCGAGGCTGAAGTGGTTAAAAACTTCCATGAATTAAAAACAAACTTGTGTGGTTCAGAATCAGCATGTACATAAATTCTAGCAGATGGCAGTCTTCCCCCTGTAAAGCTGTATAGATGGTGTAAGATATTGGGGTGATTAGGTGCATGCAGTTTTCCAGAAACTTGACACTCCAGACTGCGTTTTTAGGGCAGGCAGCCCACTTTTATGTAAAGGTAACTAACAAGTTCAAACAAACAGTATTCTTCCCTCGCAGGCGGTTCCACCATCACTGCATAAACACAAACTTCAGCCTCCTGGCTTACTCACTGTCAGCTTCGTGCTGTTCGGTCACGGGCCACATCTGCCTGCTACAGACGTGCACACACAGGCTGCCACCTGCAGCCTTATGCCCCGTATACACGATTGGACTTTCCAACAACAAAACCATGGATTTTTGTGCGAAGGATGTTGGCTCCAACTTGTCTTGCATACACACTGTCACACAAATGTTTGCCAACAATTACAAACGTGGGAACGTGGTGACGTACAAGACTTATGATGAGCCGAGAAAAAGGAAGTTCAATAGCCAGTGCGGCTTCTTCTGTTTGATTCCGAGCATGCGTGAACTTTTGTGCGTTGGACTTATGTACACACGATCGGAAATTCAGACAACGAAGTTCTATTGGCGGAAAATTTGAGAACCTGCTATCAAACATTTGTTGGCAGAAAGTCCGACAGCAAATGTTCTATGGAGCATACACACGGTCGGACTTTCAGCCAACAAGCTCACATCTAACATTTGTTGCCGGAAAATCTGATCGTTTGTACGGGGCATTAGACTCCGAGACCTCCTGTCTCTTTCTCCTGGAGCCGTCTCCTACTGGGACCCTCCTAACCTCCCAGGCCAGACTTCCTGTCTGCCGGACAGAGCCTGATGAAGGGGCGCGGCTGTCACGTCACCACAGCCCGTACGCCCTGTAACGCGTCGCTCGATCTGTGACGTCATCACTCCTCGCCGGATGTTTTCGTTCTTCCACGCTCTCCGCCTAGTACTGTGACCTGTCACCGCTGCGGCCGGCCATACATCTCAGCGGTACCTCTCCTCACACACAGGCAGAGCCCCCAGCCAGGAGCTGTTTGACTGATTTGATTTCTTGATGGATGATGTCTTCTCCAGTATCTGCTCACTATTTTATGCCTTACTGATGACCTTCAACATGTGAGTTTGACCATCATTATCCTTTTATGAATAAAATCTGTTTTTAGTCTACACCCAGAGGCGCCTCTCTCTTCTGTTTCTCCTTAGGATTTGGAATATGGTTTCGTTTCTTGATGAAGGCAGCCCTGCTTGTGGACTTACCATTCCTTGGATCCTTGAACCCCTTATATGTATATGACTGTGAGATCATGCCCCACATGTGATAATGTGATACATTTTTCTCCATGGACGTATACATGTGGACACTATTCATTTATTGAATTTATTGTAAGACTGGGAAGATTTCAGTTTTCTCCCCACCCCCCTGTTTTTGTTTTTTTGTTATTATTGTCATTTCCAGTTCTCTGCGCCTTTACTTGCATAGTGCAATTAGCAAGCCTGTCTTTGTAAAAAACATGCTGAAATTTGTAATATACACAATCACACAGGGTCACCTCTCCACAATGTATAAGGCAGCCTCTCTTTTCCAAGGAATAAGAACTGCTATGAACCAGAAGGAAGCATCCGGAGCGGGGCCAGACCACCGTGATGACGTCACATTCTGAAATATGACGTGGCAATGTGTTTCTGGGCAGGGAAGTCCCTTTCCCAATTCTACCTCACACCAGGTGTCAAAGAGTAAATAGGCTCTGATGGGGCACCATTTTTTTAGGGAACCAGAGGCTCAGGTACCATTTTTGGAGAGATAATGGGCTCTGTTCGGGTGCCATTTTGGATAACACTAGGGTTGCCACCTGTACGGTTTTCTCCCAGACAGTCCGGTTTTTGAATGATGTGTTCGGGTTTACTTCTGCCCCAGACCCGGACACATCATTCACACGCACTGTACCGAGAGTGACATGTCTCCCCTCTCCCTGACAGCAGCTTGGTTCAGCAGAGCAGAGCAGAGTGTCAGTGTATCAAAACTCCTCCCCTTCTCCTCCTTCTCCGTTCTGTACACACACGAGAATGAGGGGGGAGCGAGGACCCGCTGATATCAGGTCTGTAGAAAGTTTTTATTATGCTCTGTAGATGGAGGAGGGAGGGGGAGAGAGCGGCTGGAAAGGAGGACAAGGTAGAAAATATGTGGAGTGATCGAGGGTTTAGAAGGATATATTCTGGGGGGCTTTGGCAGGAGGAAGATATGCTAAAAGTGTGGATTGGATTTGAAATCTGACAACCCCTCCTAGCACTATCTCTCTTCCTTCCCAAAGGACTCCTCCAGCACATATCCTACCCCCTCTATCCCTCCCCCTTGCACTGGCCATCTTTTCTCACAAAGCACCCCCCAGCACATATCTGACCCCTCCAAGCACCCCCAGCATATATGGGCACAGGCTGCATATGATGGGCACAGAGGCTGTATGATTGGCACAGAGGCTGCATATGATGGGCACAGTGGTTTGTATGATGGGCACAGAAGCTGCATATGATGGGCACAGTGGCTGCATGATTGGCACAGAGGCTGCATATGATGGGCACAGGCTGCATATGAAGGTCACAGTGGCTGTATGATTGGCACAGCGGCTGCATATGATGGGCACAGAGGCTGCATATGATGGGCCCAGTGGCTGCATATGATGGGTACAGAGGCTGCATTTTATGGGCACAGAGGCTGAATTTTATGGGCACAGTGACTGCATATGATGGGCACAGTGGCTGCATTTGATGGGCACAATGGCTGCCTTTAATGGGGCACCATGGCTGCATTTATTGGGGCACAGTGAGGCTGCAATTGATGTTTTTTTCCAGAATTTTTCAGTTTGTTTGCACCCTATAAAAATTTTGAGCACTAGCCGCCACTGCCCTCCAGCAAATATCTAACTCTCCCCACCCCCCCTGCTATCATTCACCCTTTACCCAGGACATATCTGACCCCTGCATTCCGTGCAGAACACTCAAAATTCAGCCACGCCACATTTCTACTCTGTTTCAGGCCACCAAAAGCGTATACCCCCCCCAAAAAAATGCCGCAGCTAAAGGATTTGGCTTGAAGAAAAGGTGGCAACCCTAGATAAGACAGGGAGGTTCTGGTGCCATTTTTGGTGAGACACTGGGATCTGATTGGGCGCCTTTTTTTATAGGACAAGAAAAGCCAGGCACTTCATTTACGGCGGGGTTTAGTTATAGCTGACACCGCTCTGGATGCTACTACAATACCAATATATTAAAAGACTAATGTCAGCTTATTTTAAACATTTAACAATAAAATCTTGTTAAAAAAGTACAGATGTATATGAAAAAAACTAATAAAGATGCATATGAACTTGCTAATAATAATGAAATAAAAAACTATTTTTTTTTTTCATTTTTTTTTTATAAAAAGGACCAACTGTAAATGATTTTAGTAAATATTGATTTTTATCTCCTCATTAAGTCCCATGGGAGCGTGTTTAACATGTAGATCAAATAAGTTTCCTAAAGCACTCTGCATTTGTAAAATTATTAGGTATTGCTTCAATGATCTGTAGATGTTTTGGTGGATTTTGCTTGTATGACTGCAAAATGTCAGGGAAAACTGTGCTCAGAATTACCTTGTTGTGTGAATCTCCAGTGTTCCCCTAATCTCACTCGGAGGATCTGGATGGTCCTGCCCACGTTCAGTAAACCACAAGGGCAACCTAAGCAATATACTACTTAGTAGGTAGAACACTTGTAAAACTTTTTAATGGTAAATGTTTTACGGTTCACTGCGAACGTCTTCTGACTATTCGTTATGAATGGACACGTAAGGCTTGGATTTTTCATGCATTGGAACATCCCAATAAGAATCCCAAAATGATTTAGCCATCTTAATTGTGGCTTAATACTCACTTCAAACCTACTTTGGGCAACTCATATGTACTGTACATGCCACTAGTTGCCATCACCATAACTGGAAGAAAAAATATTCCCAAAAGCCAATTTTGTAGAAGAACGCCACTGCAAAGGAAGACTTTGTCAGATAGAGTGATAAACTGAAAAATTTGTTTTAAGATAAAGGGTATTCAAAAAATATTCTGGAGGAAGTGTATCGTTTTTATCTTGACATACCTGTTGAAAAGAAATAGAAGGTTTTTCAGACTGAAGATAGCATTCAGTTTATTACCCAGTTTCATAGTCGTCATAAGTCTATGGAGAACATTTTTTATTCAACACTTTTATCAGACTGAAGGTAGCATTCAGTTTATTATCCAGTTTAGTAGTGGTCATAAGTCCTATGGAGAAAATATTTTTTTAAACGCCAACCCATTCTATTATGTGATCCATTGCTGGGACTCTTCCTTCCACATAGACATAAATATGCCTATCATGAGGCTCCAAATTTAAAAAGGAAAACAGCCCTGAGTAAAATGACTAAGAAAAAGAAACCACAATTAAGAGGGCTAAATCTTTTTGGGAATCTAATTGGGATGTTCCAATGCAAGAAAAAAACATGCCTTACATGTCCATTCATAACACATGGTCAGATGACGTTCGCAGTAAACGGTAAAACATTTACTAATAAAGAGTTTTACAATTGTGTAGTATACTGCTTAGGTTGCCCTTGTGGTTTACTGTAAGTAGCAGGAACATCTGGACCCTATGAGTGAGAACACTGGAGATGTATAGAAAAAGGTAACGCTGAGCACAGTGTTCCGTGACATTTTGCAGACAAACATGCTAAAATCCACCAAAGGTCTACATGTCTGGATTTTTGAAGCAATACCTAATAATGTCACAAAAGCAGAGAGCTTCAAGAAACTCTGCGAATGCAAAACCTATTGGCTCTATACATTAAGCATGCTGTCTGCCATGGGACTTAATAAGAAGATAGCAATCAATACTGTCATCTAATATCATTTATATTGTTTTTTTTATTTTTATTAAAAACTTTAAAAAAAAGTTCATTATTATTGGCAAGTGCATTATGGATTTTTCATATGCTCATAGACCTTTTAATTATTTATAATACAATATATGCTTCTGATTTTATTTTAGTCTTCCATTCTTATGCATAGAGTATCTTTTTTTTTTTTCCAATACTTTATTTTTTGCAAAAGGAGATAGACACACGGTATAGTACAGAGAGAGAACCCAGACAATGGGATAAAAAAAAAAAACAGAGGTTATCATTACAACAGAGTTAATATGCATAAAATCTTAACTTTTTCCAGAGATGCAAGCGCTCAATATCTATGTCAAGGAGTCTCCGCACCCCGTGTGCCGCCTCTCCCCCTTTTTTTTTTCTGCGAAAGAGTCCGCATTACCGCATTACACAATATTCATAAATCAGGGATAGCCCAAAGAGGTCAAGAACGAGGTAGAAAGGAAGAGAAAGTGGGGAGAAAGAAAGAGAGAAAGAAAAAAAAAAGGGGGGGGGGTGTCCAGCCTTCTAACTCACCACCCAGGAAAACAAGTTCACTGGATGTATCCACTCTTCATGGGGGATTTAGAGCTAGTCCAGCAAACTCCTCATAGTACATGAATTTGCGCTAGTATAACCATTTCTGTCTCTGCTGCTAGGGAAGTTCTTGCCTTCTCCTGTCGGCCAATCAGAGCCCAGCATTTCATTAAACATGGCACCAGAGCTACCCTGTCCTATCCAAAAATGTTACACCCGATTGGAGCCCATTGGAGCCCCTGTCAGGTAAGGCTTACTGGGAGCAGTAGTTCCATACGAACTGGTGCGTGGTTTATGGGTGCCTATGCGCAAACACACACGTGCACGCACGGGAGCATGTGCACAATCTCTGGCGCCAGATGGGCTATTTAAACTCAGCTTCACACTCAAACCCTGCTGTCTGATCTGCAGCATTCCCTGAGAAGTTACCTGCTTATCTGATCTGTTCCTGTGACTACCCAGCTTGCCTTTTGACTACCTCTGCTATCCGCCTGCACCTGACCCCGGCCTGTCCACGACTCTGCTTCTACCTGATCCTCTGGTCCATCTGTGCCTGCCTGTTACCGACCCAGCTTGTCTAAGTGACTCTGCTCCTGCCTGCTGCATCTGTTCCAGTACTGTCTGTCTGTGTTTGACCCGGCTTGCCTGACCCTTCTGTGTTCCAATCCCTGAAACTTCCTCCCTGCCTATCTGCCTTTGCTTCCTGTGGGTGACCCTCTGACATGAGCCTGCTCCTGCCTCCAGCCAAGTGCTGCTAATTTCCAGCCACAGTGCCATCCGGAACTCCAGACCTACCTCTCCACTGTTGATCCTGCCAGGCACTCGTGCTACTCTGCACTCCTGTGCTTCCTGTCTATTCTACCAGGGACCGCGAGTCGGGGGCGTAAGACAGGCCTTCCTCTGCATATTGCGCTCATTTACTAGGTACGTGACGGTATCAGACAGCCGTGTCCGAGCCGAGCAAGGAACCTCTTCCATGGATGAACTTTGTCTACATCTGGCAGCATCTGGCAGGCCCGACACAGGCTGTCAAAAGTCTGCAAGAGGGCTATATCCGTTTGGAGGAACGTGTTCAAGCACTTTCATCTCCTGCTGAAACCCAGGCCACCACAGCCAGTGCATCATCTCCACCTGCAGTAGTGATGCTACCCCCTGAGACCCGTGTGCCTACACCCAAAAGATTTTTGGGAGAATGCAGCAAATTCAGGGCATTTCGCAGCGCCTGTGAATTTTACTTTGCTCTGCAGCCAGTACTCAGTCTTGGGCACACCGCCTTCTTGAACAAAAAGCAGCAGAACTGACCAACCTGACCACCTTCTTCGATGCCATGGCTCAGCTATACAAAGATCCCAAGCTGTCTGCGACTGCGGAAGTCGCATTAAATACCTTACAGCAAGTTCGCAGAGCAGCAGAGGACTATGTTGCATAATTCAGATGTTGGAGTGCTGATAACAACTGGAATGATGCTGCCCTCCGCTACCAGTTTCGTATGGGACTGTCAGACCCCCCCAAAAGACGAGAGCCAAAGTTGGGGTGCCCCAAACTCTGGATGCACTCATTAATAAGGGCCACTGGACAGCTTCGTCCCACCTAGATGTTACCAAGCGTCCCTAGCTACTCCAATCCGGCCCCACCGGTACAGCCAACACCTGCTTTGGACACATCCGAGCCTATGCAGCGGGGTGTGCTACGTCCTTCACGCACGAGTGAAGAACGCCAACGTCATCGTCTGTACAATCAATGTCTGTATTGTGGAGAACCTGGGCACTATGTGAGATCCTGCCTGGCAAAACCCAGTAAGTGCCTTTCAATTTCTTCTGTCCGCACTCCTGCTGTGATCAACACTTCATCTCACGTAGCTATCCCCGTTCTGTTGCAGCTTCCCAGAAGGAACATCCAGGTGTCCGCTATCATTGACTCTGGAGCTTGTAGCTGCTTCATGGACTCAGCTTTCACAGCTAAACATCTGATTCCCTTATTACCCAAGGCTCTGGGACTCTTAGTACATTTAGCCAATGGGTCTGCCATCAAGTTGGGTTCTGTTACACAGGAAACCACCCCTCTACCTGCCATCATTGCCAACCACCACCAAGAACTGCTACGATTGGATATCATCACTTCACCTCTGTTCACAGTTATTCTTGGCATGCCCTGGCTACAGGCCCACAACCCTCACTCAATTGGGCCACCAGAGAAGTCACATTCCCTTCATCCTATTGTCATCAACTCTGCCTTCAAGAAGTTGCCAGTGATTCTTCTTCCTTGATGTGTCTGGACTCTGAAGTACGCCAATCAGTCCCAGTAGCATACCATGACTTCTTGGACGCTTTCAGTAAATAGGGGGCCGAGACTTTTCCTCCCCACAGAGTCTATGACTGTCCGATTGGACTTCTTCTTGGGGCTGAAGTGCCTTTTGGCACTTTAACAGAACTGAAGCCGGGTACACTAAAGGAATACATTGATGACAACCTAAAAAAGGGGTTCATCTGCCTCTCCACATCTCCGGCTAGAGCAGGCATCTTCTTTGTGGAAAAAAAAGATCACACCCTACGGCCTTGTATTGATTACCGCAAACTTTACAAAATCACTGTTAAAAATCACTACCCTCTCCCTCTGGTGCCCAAATTATTCTAGAGACTCAGAGCTGCAGTCATCTTCACCAAACTAGATCTTCGGGGGGCCTACAACTTGGTCCGCATCAGGGAAGGTGACGAATGGAAGATGGTTTTTTGCACCCGATTCGGACACTTTGAAATACTTGGTGATGCAATTCTGGTTATGCAATGCTCCTGCTACCTTCCAGCACTGTCAATTACATTTTCCAAGATTATCTGGACCTGTTTGTCATTGTTTACTTAGAAAATATCCTGATCTTCTCTTCCTCCATAGACAGTCATCGCAATCATGTCAAATGTGTGTTGGGTCAGCTGCGGCAGCACGGCCTATATGCCAAACCTGAGAAATGCGAATTTGAGCAGCAAAGTATCCAATTTATGGGGCTAAATAATTAAAATGAATTTCGCGCAATATTAGCAAGGGTGATGTGTATGGTGGGGCCAATTATTGCTATTAAAGTGTCTATAATAATAGATAGGATCAACGATCTCTAAATTGGAACATATGCCTATTGCCACTATTTGACATTCGAGTGAAAGTGCTGTAATATAAAGTGAAGATGTGCCAGTATCCGAAATACCAAAAAAATAAATAAATATATAATTACCAAAAAAATATATATATTAAATTTAGTGCCAGCAAGGTTAAAATACCATAAATAGAATAACGTGAATAGGTGCTGGTGAATAAAAAATCAATTGTGTAAAATCCTTATAAAGTTAAATACACCAATATGAAGTGCAACCCATCAAAAAGGTGAATAAATTATACACAGATAAATATCAACGGTGAACTAAAATAAATGCAATCACAATTCATCTATCTGAGCCTTTAAATAAATATTATAAGTAGCAGCATTATGGGATTGAGATTGCACAGTTCATGAATTCATGAGTTCATGAATGTGCAATCTCAATCCCATAATGCTGCTACTTATAATATTTATTTAAAGGCTCAGTTAGATGAATTGTGATTGCATTTATTTTAGTTCACCGTTGATATTTATCTGTGTATAATTTATTCACCTTTTTGATGGGTTGCACTTCATATTGGTGTATTTAACTTTATAAGGATTTTACACAATTGATTTTTTATTCACCAGCACCTATTCACGTTATTCTATTTATGGTATTTTAACCTTGCTGGCACTAAATTTAATATACCGTATTTATCGGCGTATAACACGCACTTTTTTCCCCTTAAAATAAGGGGAAAATCGTGGGTGCGTGTTATACGCCGATCCCCGCTATTTTGTGATCTGTCGGAGCGATCGCGGCGATCGCTCCGACAGATCACATAGCTTGAATTTTTAAACATGGCGCCGCTGAGTTCGGAGGGACTCGGGGGCGCTCGTTCAGCTGAACGAGCGCCGCCGAGGACACAGTGACTGGGCGGAGCCGAGATACACATAGCCGAGGCTTCTCGGCTATTCTCGGCGCCGTTCACAGTCACGCCCAGTCCCGCCATTGGACCTGTGTTATGTCCATCATAGGGACTGGGCGTGACTGTGAACAGCGCCGAGAATAGCTGAGAAGCCTCGGCTATGTGTATCTCGGCTCCGCCCAGTCACTGTGTCCTCGGCGGCGCTCGTTCAGCTGAACGAGTGCCCCCGAGTCCCTCCGAACTCCGCAGCGCCATGTTTAAAAATACAAACTAAACGTTTGTATGTCGGCGGCGACAAGGCTGCACGGACCACTGGGGACAAGGCTGCACTGGGGCAAAGCTGAACTGGGGACAAGGCTGCACTGGGGCAAAGCTGCACTGGGGACAAGGCTGCACTGGGGACAAGGCTGCACTGGGGCAAAGCTGCACTGGGGACAAGGCTGCACTGGGGCAAAGCTGCACTGACAAGGCTGCACTGGGGCAAAGCTGCACTGACAAGGCTGCACTGGGGCAAAGCTGCACTGACAAGACTGCACTGGGGCAAAGCTGCACTGACAAGGCTGCACTGGGGCAAAGCTGCACTGACAAGGCTGCACTGGGGCAAAGCTGCACTGACAAGGCTGCACTGGACACTGGGGAAAGGCTGCAGATGAACACTGATGAGGCTGCATTGATGGGCATTTAAATGTAAGTTTTTTTTCCTTAAACTTCCCTCCTAAAAGTTTTTTTCCTTAAAATTCCCTCCTAAACTTGGGGTGCGTGTTATACGCCGGCGCGTGTTATACGCCGATAAATACGGGTATATATTTTTTTGGTTATTATATATTTATTTATTTTTTTGGTATTTCGGATACTGGCACATCTTCACTTTAAATTACAGCACTTTCACTCGAATGTCAAATAGTGGCAATAGGCATATGTGCCAATTTAGAGATCGTTGATCCTATCTATTATTATAGACACTTTAATAGCAATAATTGGCCCCACCATACACATCACCCTTGCTAATATTGCGCGAAATTCATTTTAATTATTTATCCATTAAGTGGTTGTGTGAGCACTTTTAATTTTGCTGCAATATTCACATTCATTATTCCACATTCTTTAGAAAAAATCACCATTTTTTCACATCTACCAGCGCGAAGGAAATTCTTTATAATTTATGGGGCTGATTATCTCAATCGAAGGCATTAAGATGGATCCTCAAAAGATTTCCGCTATCCTGGAATGGCCAGGCCCTGCATACAAGAAGGGGATTCAACGTTTCGTAGGATTTCTACCTGAAATTCATTAAAGGGTTCTCAGCCATCATCTCCCCCATTACACAATTAACTAAGCAGGGAATCCGATTTCACTGGACTCCTGAAGCTCAGGTTGCCTTTGATGCCCTCAAGAGACTGTTTACCTCTTCTTCCATTTTAAAGCATTCTGACTCTACCTTGCCATTTGTCCTGGAAGTTGATGCTTCTCAAATCTCCTTTGGAGCAGTGCTTTCCCAACGACAGGGAGCCAAGGCTCTCCTATACCCCATTGCCTTCTTCCCCTGTAAATGATCTACAGCAGAGAAGAACTATGATGTGGGGGACCGAGAATTATTGGCAATAAAGGCCATATTAGAGGAGTGGAACTATCTTTTAGAAGGTGCAGCCCATCAGATTCTAAACTATACTGACTACAAGAACCTGGAATATCTGAGAACTGTGAAAAGGTTAAGGCCACCTTTTCCAGGTTCTCCTTCCATGTCACCTACTGGCCCGGCTCGAAGAATACGAAACCAGACGCCTTGTCTCGCATGTTCAATGACTCTAAGGAAACAGCACCCCCGGACACCATCCTGTCCTCAGAAAAATATTCTTCTAATTCAGGAAGATCTACTGTCCCGGGTTAAACAGGCTTCTGCTGAAACTAGTCCTCCTCCTGAATCAAACTTGCTGGTAAAGGATGGCCTGTTTTGGCACAATGACAAGATCTTCATACCTAAGAATCTTCAGGTCACCATACTTGAACTCTGTCATGACCATGTGTTAGCTGGGCATTTTGGCACATCCAAGACCTCTGATCTGGTTCAACGCTCATTCTGGTGGCCCCAGGTAGGAAGAAATATGCGGAATCCTGTACCACCTGTATCCGAAGCAAGAGTAATAAAACCAGGGCCTGGGGCTTGCTTTAGCTACTACCTGCTCCAGATAGACCTTGGAGAATGATATCCCTGGAATTTATTGTTGAGCTTCCTCCCGCAGAGGGTCATACCACCATCTTTGTGGTGGTGGATCGGTTGTCCGAAATGGCACACTTTATTCCAATGAAAGGAACACCTACAGCTCCCGAAACAGCACAAGTCTTCATCAGGATTATTAGGCTTCACGGAGTGCCGGCCAACATTGTATCAGACAGGGGAGTACAGTTCACCTCCAGGTTCTGGAAAGCACTATGCTAGTCCCTTGGAATTGAATTATAATTTTCCTCAGCCTATCACCCACAGATATATGGGCAGACGGAGAGGACCAATCAGACCCTCAAACAGTACCTACGCTGTTTTTCCTCATTTTCTCAAGATGACTGGATCTCTTTGCTGCCATTAGCCAAGTTTGCGTACAACTCTACCCACTCCCCCACGAATCCGCCGCACCATTCTTGCCCAATTCTACTCTGGAATGCTCAGTGCCAGCTGTTCTCCTGACTGTAAACTTCTTTAGCACCAATAACAGACTACTACAGGAAACTATGGCTAAAACACAGGAACTCAACAAGGAGACCTTCGACAAAAGGAGACGGGGGAATTGATTTTGGAACCCGGAGACCAGGTATGGCTGTCCACAGAAAACCTAAGGCTGGTATGCCCTTCAAAGAAGTTGGGTCTTAGGTTTGTGGTTCCCTTTTCAGTAAAAAGAAGGATCAACGAGGTAGCCCATGAGCTGGAGCTCCGGATTCATTCCGGATTCACCCCGTTTTCCATGTTTTCTTATTAAAACCTGCCTTTTCCAAAACTTTCCCAGGACGGAATATGGGCCCTCTGGAACCTGTATTGATTGATGGGAAAGAAGAATTTGAGGTGGAAGCAATCATGGATTGTAGAAGGAGAAATGACCAAATGCAATTCTTGATCAAATGGAAGGGGTATGGACCAGAAGAAAATGAGTGGGAACCTGAAGGTAATATCCACGCTAAAAGACTGATCCAATCCTTCAAAAGGTCCCACCCTGAGAAGTTGGCCCAGCTGGGCATCCAGAGGCTGCTCCCACACTCAAACCCTGCTGTCTGATCTACAGTGTGCCCTGAGAAGTTACCTGCTTATCTGACCTGTTCCTGTGACTACCTGGCTTGCCTTTTGACTATCTCTGCTATCCGCCTGCACCTGACCCCAGCCTGTCCACGACTCTGCATCTGCCTGATCCTCTGCTCCATCCTTGCCTTCCTGTTACCAACCCGGCTTGTCTAAGTGACTCCTGCCTGCTGCATCTGTTCCAGTACCATCTGTCTGTGTTTGACCTGGCTTGCCTGACCCTTCTCTGTTCCAGTCCCTGGAACTTCCTCCCTGTCTCTGCTTCCTGTGGGTGACCCTCTGACATGAGCCTGCTCCTGCCTCCAGCCAAGTCTGCTGTCTCCAGTCTGCTGATTGCCAGCCACAGTGCCATCCGGAACTCCAGACCAATCTCTCCGCTGTTGATCCTGCCAGGCACTCGTGCTACTCTGCACTCCCGTGCCTCCTGTCTTCTGTACCAGGGGCCGTGAGTCGGAGGCGTAAGAGAGGCCTTCGTCTGCGTATCGGGCTCCTCTTCTAGGTACGTGATAGCCCCAAAAATGACGCTTGTGTCTTCCGGTCTTATCAAAAATGGCACCCCATCAGAGCCTATTTACTCCAACTCCTCCTGGAGTCATGCAGGCTAGAGAAATGGCATCCATGCCCTAAAAACATGTTGCCATGCCCTTTTCAGCATGTGATGTCATCCCAGTGGTCTGGCCCCACTCTGGATGCTTCCTTCTGGTTTTAGCAGCTTTCCAACCCTTGAAAAAGACAAGCTGCTTTATCCACCTATACTGCTTTACAGAGGGAAGGCTGCCATCTGCTGGAGTTTATGTACATGCTGATTCTGAACCACGCAATATGTGGCACCCCATCAGAGCCTATTTACTCCAACTCCTCCTGGAGTCATGCAGGCTTGAGAAATGGCATCCATGCCCTAAAAACATGTTGCCATGCCCTTTTCAGCATGTGATGTCATCCCAGTGGTCTGGCCCCACTCTGGATGCTTCCTTCTGGTTTTAGCTGCTTTCTAACCCTTGAAAAATACAAGCTGCTTTATCCACCTATACTG
The DNA here is from genome assembly GCA_037952925.1 of Lithobates clamitans. Taxonomy (NCBI): domain Eukaryota; kingdom Metazoa; phylum Chordata; class Amphibia; order Anura; family Ranidae; genus Lithobates; species Lithobates clamitans. Next base: position 3,656,417 of record JBBGZY010000270.1, on the reverse strand, counting down.
CTTTACAGAGGGAAGGCTGCCATCTGCTGGAGTTTATGTACATGCTGATTCATTTTTTTTTTTATTCATAAGAGTTTTTAAAAAGTACTGTTTTTTTCTTTCTCTCTCTCTTTTTTTTTTCTTTTTAACATTCTTTATTTAGTTTAACTAGAACAGGAAAAAGCAATAATTGGTCACAATAATATACCGCATAATTTCCTAAAACTATAAAAGAAAAAGCACTGGGCAACTTACCAAGTTACATAGACCAGTCATACATAATGCAAAGACTTATCTAGCGCTACCCCCGTAGGAGCCGATGTATAGGATGGGTCCTCTGTTCTTTGCCTTGACCTTCTCAAAAACCTCAGCCCCTCTGGCACACCAGGTTGGTAAAAACATACACTATCATGGGAATTCACCAAAGGAAAAAAACTTTGTGCCCAATAGTAGTGATACATCAAAGAAAACAGGCTCCAAGTAGTAGGAAGTAAAGGTTAACTTAATATACTGTCGCGCAAAATATGAGTTTGTTTATGTACAAATCTAACAATGAAAAAATGCGTACCTTTGAATCCACCCACCTTATTGCCTCTATTGGAGGAGGCTGGAGACAAAGGAAAACCACATGTGTTAAATTGATGGTGTAGGAATCAGCTGCTGTGAGCCCAGTGCAGGACACACTCCCTGAAGACCCAGATATTTCATTTTTTGTAGAGTTATTCACGGTTTTATACTGAGGATGGCAATACCCATACTGAGTATGCAGTTTATCACCCAGAAGGATACTCTGTATTCAGAGTCAATGGATCCTTTTTCCCCAGTAGGGATGAGCCGAACACCCCCCAGTTCGGTTCGCACCAGAACCTGCGAACGGACCGAAAATTAGCACGAACGTTAGAACCCCATTGACGTCTATGGGACTCGAACGTTCTAAATCAAAAGTGCTCATTTTAAAGGCTAATTTGCATGGTATTGGCCTAAAAAGGGTTTGGGGACCCGGGTCTTGCCCCAGGGGACATGTATCAATGCAAAAAAAACTTTTAAAAACAGACGTTTTTTCGGGAGCAGTGATTTTAATGATGCTTAAAGTAAAAAAAAAAAGGAAATATTCCTTTAAATACCATACCTGGGGGGTGTCTATAATATGCCTGTAAAGTGGCGCGTGTTCCCTGTGCTTAGAACAGTCCCTGCACAAAATGTCATTTTTAAAGGAAAAAAAGTAATTTAAAACTGCTTGCGGCTTTAATGTAATGTCGGGTCCTGGCAATATGGATGAAAATCAGTGAGACAAATGGCATGGGTACCCCCCAGTCCATTACCAGGCCCTTTGGGTCTTGTATGGATATTAAGGGGAACCCCGCACCAAAATTAAAAAAGAAAACAGCAGTATACAGGCTCTGTACTCTGAACAGCAGTATACAGGCGGTGCAAACAAGACAGGGACTGTAGGTTTGTTGTTAAGTAGAATCTGTTTGTAATTTTGAACTGGTACATTTTTAACGTGTTTAGCTCCAGCCAAAAAATCTATTTTAAACTTTTTGGAAAACATAGGGAAGGGTTATCACCCCTGTGACATTTGTTTTGCTGTCTGTGCTCCTCTTCAGAAGATTTCACCTCACTTTTTGTCCCAATGACAAATGTTTTTTTGAAAATTTGGGTTTTTTTGTGAAACAAGGATTGGTGATAAAGCATTAGTGGAAAGGAGAAATGTTTTTCCCATATTACCTCTTACAGGAGAGAATTTCCCTTTTTAGGGGTAGATTTCATCCCACTTCCTGTTGTCTCTTTCCGTTTGCAAGTAGGATTCGTTTGTAAGTTGGATGTTTGAAAGTAGGGGCCTGCCCGATATACTCAGCAGAAATTTGGGCTTTAGGTGTTGTTGTGGCCACAACACTGTAAGCCTTCACAGGGCCCTGCTGTGAAATATTAGATCAAGAATTGTAATTACATGCCCCTGTTGAACAGGGGCAGACAAATTGGGCCTTTGGTGGTGGTGGTGGTGCTGGTGCCACAACACTGTAAGTCCTCACTCACTCTTGGTGGGCGCAGAAATGGGCCCTGCTGTGAAATATTAGATCAAGAATTGTGATTACATGCCCCTGTTGAACAGGGGCTGAAAAATTGGGCCTTAGGCATTGGTGCTGTGCCACAACACTGCAACCCCTCACAGATACTCTAGTTGGAACGCAGGAACGAGCCCTGCTGCAAAGTATTGCATCAAAAATTGTAATTACACGCCCCTGTTAAACGGGCTTAAAAATTGGGCCTTAGGCACTGGTGGCGGCGCTCATAACCAAAAATGTTCTTACAAGCTATCAGCGTGCTCATTGAGGAGGAGGAGGATCATTACTCAGGATAGTCACTCAGCATTAGCATAGGCAGTCTTTGAAGGTATCTGAGATTTCAAAAAAAATTATTCGGTTACATCAGCATCAGGTGCTTGGTAGCTGGTGGTGATCCAAGACTGATTCATTTTTATGAAGGTCAGTCGCTCGACCGAGTCGGTGGACAGACACCCTGTGATCAGTTACAAAGCCTCCAGCAGCACTGAATATGCGTTCCGAAAGAACGCTGGATGCAGGACAGGCCAGTAGCTCAAGTGCATACTGTGCAAGCTCTGGCCAGTGATCCATCCTCAAGACCCAGTAACCCAGAGGATTTTCGGTGGGAAAGGTGTCCAAGTCTGATCTTGCCCCTAGGTATTCCTGCACCATGTAAAACAGACGCTGGCGATGGTTGCTGGAACCGATCATACCTTGGGGCTGTGGACTAAAAAATTGTCTGAACGCATCGGTCAGACGGCCACCTTCTCCACCGCTCCTTCTTTGACTGACCGAAGCCTCAGCAACACGTTGTCCAGAAACAGGAGTTTGTAACCTCCCAGTCTCTGGGAACGCATTGCACAGACCTTTCTACAAGGCCTCCCGAAGATGTTTCATCCTCTGCTCCCTCTGCGATGGCAAGATAAGGTCCGCAACCTTACCCTTGTAACATGGATCAAGGAGGGTTGCCAGCCAGTATTGGTCCTTCTTCTTGATACCACGAATACGAGGATCATTACGCAGGCTTTGCAGGATCAGGGAGGCCATGCAGTGTAGGTTTGCTGAGGCATTCAGTGTGGAGTCCTCTGGGTCACTAAGGATGACATGGTCCGCAGCCACCAGGTGCCAGGCTCCACCTCCATACTGACACAATCCTCCTCCACCTCCTCATCCTCTTCCTGTGTGATCGGCGGGCACACAGGAACACTGTCTGGATAAAGGGGGCCTTGAGAGCTAAGGAAGTCCTCCTCTTCCTGCCTCTGCTCTGCCTCAAGTGCCCTGTCCATTATTCCATGCAGCGTGTGCTCCAACAGGTGGACAAGGGGGACAGTGTCACTGATGCATGCACTGTCACTGCTCAACATCCTCGTGGCTTCCTCTAATGGTGACAGGACAGTGCATGCATCCCTGATCATGGCCCACTGGCGTGGGGAAAAAAAACAAGCTCCCCTGACCCTGTCCTGGTGCCATAGTCGCACAGGTACTCATTGATGGCCCTCTGCTGCATGTGCAGCCACTGCAGCATGGCCAACATTGAGTTCCACCTGGTGGGCATGTCACAGATTAGGCGGTTCTTGGGCAGGTTAAACTCCTTTTGGAGGTCTGCCAGCCGAGCACTGGCATTATATGACCGGCGGAAATGCACACAGACTTTCCTGGCCTGCCTCAGGACATCCTGTAAGCCCGGGTACCTGCCCAAGAACCGCTGCACCACCAAGTTAAGGACATGAGCCAAACAGGGCACATGGGTCATTTGTCCCCTTCAGAGGGCAGAGAGGAGGTTGGTGTCTTTGTCGCAAACCACCATTCCTGCCTTAAGTTGGCGTGGCGTCAACCACCTCTGAACCTGCCCCTGCAGACCTGACAGAACCTCTGCCACAGTGTGGCTCCTGTTCCCCAAGCACACCAGCTCAAGCACCGCATGGCATCTTTTGGCCTGCATACATGCGTAGCCCCTTGAATGGTTACGGAGCACCGCTGGTTCCAAGGACAAAGCACAGGAAGAGGCCATGGAGGAAGTAGAAGAGGAGGGGGTGGAGGAGAGAGGTGTGTCACAATCATTAGTAGTGGCATTTTGGAGGCGTGGTGGCGGAACAACCTCCAACACTAGTGCACCTTGTCCTGCATCCTTCCCAGATGTCAGCAGAGTCACCCAATGCGCGGTGAAACTTAGGTAACGTCCCTGTCCATGCCTGCTGGACCATGAGTCAGCGGTAATATGCACCTTACCGCTGACCGCCTGTCCAGCGAGGCATGGCCATTGCCTTTCACATGCCGGCAGAGAGCCGGAATCACCTTCCGTGAGAAAAAGTGGCGTTTGGGTACCTGCCACTGAGGAACCGCACATTCCACAAACTCACAGAAGGGGACAGAGTCTACCAACTGAAAAGGCAGCAGTTGAAGTGCTAGCAGACATATGTTGCAAATAGCAGCGGTGGGATCTGATGCACTCGTCTCAAAGAAGGCCCACACCAAAGAACTTTTGGAATAATGCGCAGAGACAGCAACGCCCTGCACATGCGGAGCTTTGGGGTGTGATGCAGTCAGTGTGCTGCCCTTAGGCTGGCCCCTGGAGGGCATCCTGCCTCGTTGGTGATGTGCCTCCTCCTCCTCCTCCACCTCCTCTCTCCTATCAGACACCCACGTTGAGTCAGTGACCTCATCATCCCCTCCCTCCTCATCACTAGAGCAAACCTGGCAGTATGCTGCAGCAGGGGGAGCATGACTGCCAGATTGCTGTCCTTCTTGGGCACCCCCTCTGTCCGTGCTCACGTTACTGCCTTCCTCTAGCTCAGTATCATCATCAGATCCTTCTAAACGCTGGGCATCCTCCTGGAGCATGTACCCAACACTGTGGTCAAACAGTTCGAGGGACTCCTCAGGAGGACATGGTGGGGCTAGGGAAGGAGTCACTGATGCCATTGAGCCAAGGGAAGAGGCCGCATTGGCAGCTGCTTTGCCAGACAAAGTACCCTGAGCATGGGTGAGAGAGGATGAGGAGGATGAGGACGGCTTGGTCATCCACTCGACCAAGACTTCCGCATGTTGCGGCTCAACACGGCCAGCTGTCGAAAAAAAGGCCAAGCGTGTCCCACGGCCACGTGCTGATGAGGATGCACTGTCTCCACGACCAGCACTGTTGCCTCTAGACACAGAGCCTGCTTGCCCTCTTTTATTGGCTTGCAACTGTCTCCCTCTCCTTGTTGGCCTTCCAGACATACTAATGGCCTGTAGCTGCACTAAGCTGGGATATATATATATATATATATAAATATATATATATATATATATATATATATATATATATATATATATACTGATACTGCAGCTAGCAAAATCAACTGCCTGCCTGTAGTATGAGAACACCACCAACCTTCTACAGGTAGCTTTAGCTGAACACTGTGCAGAGCTCGCAAAAAACTAACTTGTAGTTTTAGCTAAACACTGTGCAGAGCTTGCAAAAAACTAATTTGTAGCTTATTTAGCTGCCTGCAGTAGTGATAGGATCAGGAAAACACCACCAACCTTCTACAGGTAGCTTTAGGTGAACACTGTGCAGAGCTCGCAAAAAACTAACTTGTAGCTTATTTAGCTGCCTGCGGTAGTGATAGGATCAGGAAAACACCACCAACCTTCTACAGGTAGCTTTAGCTGAACACTGTGCAGAGCTCGCAAAAAACTAACTTGTAGCTTATTTAGCTGCCTGCGGTAGTGATAGGATCAGGAAAACACCACCAACCTTCTACAGGTAGCTTTAGGTGAACACTGTCAGAGCTTGCAAAAAACTAACTTGTAGCTTATTTAGCTGCCTGCGGTAGTGATAGGATCAGGAAAACACCACCAACCTTCTACAGGTAGCTTTAGGTGAACACTGTGCAGAGCTCTCAAAAAACTAACTTGTAGCTTATTTAGCTGCCTGCGGTAGTGATAGGATCAGGAAAACACCACCAACCTTCTACAGGTAGCTTTAGGTGAACACTGTGCAGAGCTTGCAAAAAACTAACTTGTAGCTTATTTAGCTGCCTGCGGTAGTGATAGGATCAGGAAAACACCACCAACCTTCTACAGGTAGCTTTAGCTGAACACTGTGCAGAGCTCGCACTACACTAACTTGTAGTTTTAGCTGAATACTGTGCAGAGCTCGCAAAAAACTAACTTGTAGCTTATTTAGCTGCCTGCGGTAGTGGTAGGATCAGGAAAACACCACCAACCTTCTACAGGTAGCTTTAGGTGAACACTGTGCAGAGCTCGCAGAAAACTAACTTGTAGCTTATTTAACTGCCTGCGGTAGTGATAGGATCAGGAAAACACCTCCAACCTTCTACAGGTAGCTTTAGCTGAACACTGTGCAGAGCTCGCACTACACTAACTTGTAGTTTTAGCTGAACACTGTGCAGAGCTTGCAAAAAACTAACTTGTAGCTTATTTAACTGCCTGCGGTAGTGATAGGATCAGGAAAACACCACCAACCTTCTACAGGTAGCTTTAGGTGAACACTGTGCAGAGCTTGCAAAAAACTAACCTGTAGTTTTAGCTAAACACTGTGCAGAGCTTGCAAAAAACTAATTTGTAGCTTATTTAGCTGCCTGCAGTAGTGATAGGATCAGGAAAACACCACCAACCTTCTACAGGTAGCTTTAGGTGAACACTGTGCAGAGCTCGCAAAAAACGAACTTGTAGCTTATTTAGCTGCCTGCGGTAGTGATAGGATCAGGAAAACACCACCAACCTTCTACAGGTAGCTTTAGGTGAACACTGTGCAGAGCTCGCAAAAAACTAACTTGTAGCTTATTTAGCTGCCTGCGGTAGTGATAGGATCAGGAAAACACCACCAACCTTCTACAGGTAGCTTTAGGTGAACACTGTCAGAGCTTGCAAAAAACTAACTTGTAGCTTATTTAGCTGCCTGCGGTAGTGATAGGATCAGGAAAACACCACCAACCTTCTACAGGTAGCTTTAGGTGAACACTGTGCAGAGCTCGCAAAAAACTAACTTGTAGCTTATTTAGCTGCCTGCGGTAGTGATAGGATCAGGAAAACACCACCAACCTTCTACAGGTAGCTTTAGGTGAACACTGTGCAGAGCTCGCAGAAAACTAACTTGTAGCTTATTTAACTGCCTGCGGTAGTGATAGGATCAGGAAAACACCACCAACCTTCTACAGGTAGCTTTAGCTGAACACTGTGCAGAGCTTGCACTACACTAACTTGTAGTTTTAGCTGAATACTGTGCAGAGCTCGCAAAAAACTAACTTGTAGCTTATTTAGCTGCCTGCGGTAGTAATAGGATCAGGAAAACACCACCAACCTTCTACAGGTAGCTTTAGCTGAACACTGTGCAGAGCTTGCAAAAAACTAACTTGTAGTTTTAGCTGAACATTGTGAGGAGGACGCACTACACTAACTTGTAGCTTTAGCTGAACACTGTGCAGAGGTCGCACTACATTAACTTGTAGTGTTAGCTGAACACTGTTCAGAGGACGCACTACACTAACTTGTAGCTTTAGCTGAACACTGTGCAGAGGTCGCACTACACTAACTTGTAGTTTTCGCTGAACACTGTGAGGAGGACGCACTACACTAACTTGTAGCTTTAGCTCAACACTGTGCAGAGGTCGCACTACACTAACTTGTAGTTTTCGCTGAACACTGTTCAGAGGACGCACTACACTAACTTGTAACTTTAGCTGAACACTGTGCAGAGGTCGCACTACACTAACTTGTAGTTTTAGCTGAACACTGTGAGGAGGACGCACTACACTAACTTGTAGCTTTAGCTGAACACTGTGAGGAGGAAGCACTACCCTAACTTGTAGCTTTAGCTGAACACTGTGCAGAGGTCACACTAAACTAAATTGTAGCTTTAGCTGAACACTCTGAGGAGGACACACTACCCTAACTTGTAGCTTTAGCTGAACACTGTGCAGAGGTTGCACTACACTAACTTGTAGTTTTAGCTGAACACTGTGAGGAGGACACACTACACTAACTTGTAGCTTTAGCTGAACACTGTGCAGAGGTCAGACTACACTAACTTGTAGTTTTAGCTGAACACTGTTCAGAGGACGCACTACACTAACTTTTAGCTTTAGCTGAACACTGTGCAGAGGTTGCACTACACTAACTTGTAGTTTTAGCTGAACACTGTTCAGAGGACGCACTACACTAACTTGTAGCTTTAGCTGAACACTGTAAGGAGGACGCACTACACTAACTTGTAGCTTTAGCTGAACACTGTGAGGAGGATGCACTACCCTAACTTGTAGCTTTAGCTGAACACTGTGCAGAGGTCACACTAAACTAACTTGTAGCTTTAGCTGAACACTGTGAGGAGGACGCACTACCCTAACTTGTAGCTTTAGCTGAACACTGTGCAGAGGTCGCACTACACTAACTTATAGTTTTAGCTGAACACTGTGAGGAGGACGCACTACACTAACTTGTAGCTTTAGCTGAACACTGTGCAGAGGTCGGACTACACTAACTTGTAGTTTTAGCTGAACACTGTTCAGAGGACACACTACACTAACTTGTAGCTTTAGCTGAACAATGTGCAGAGGTCGCACTACACTAACTTGTAGTTTTAGCTGAACACTGTTCAGAGGACGCACTACACTAACTTGTAGCTTTAGCTGAACACTGTGCAGAGGTCGCACTACACTAACTTGTAGTTTTAGCTGAACACTGTAAGGAGGACGCAGTGCACTAACTTCTAGCTTTAGCTGAACACTGTGAGGAGGACGTACCACCCTAACTTGTAGCTTTAGCTGAACACTGTGCAGAGGTCACACTAAACTAACTTGTAGCTTTAGCTTAACACTGTGAGGAGGACGCACTACCCTAACTTGTAGCTTTAGCTGAACACTGTGCAGAGGTCACACTAAACTAACTTGTAGCTTTAACTGAACACTGTGAGGAGGATGCACTACACTAACTGTAAATAGTCTAGCTGCCTGACTGTGGTACTAATAGGATCAAAAGAACACCAGCAATTTTCTTCAGGTAGCTGTAAATACTGTAACAAGACAAGCCTGCCTGTCAGTAGGAAGATAACAGGAACTAATCTAGCTAAACTGAATACAGTGTATATATCTATATATACAACACCTGGGATGCATATATATACACAATACACTGTAGGTGAAACTCACTGACTGTCCTGCCTAATCTAGCTAACTCAAATGAAATGACACTGTCTCTCTCTCTCTCTCTAAGCATGTCGGAACACACTACACAGGGCCGCCATGCAGGCGGCCTTATACAGTGTGGGGCGTGTTCTAAACCCCCTGAGCCTTAATATTGGCCAATTACAGCTCTCTCTACTGACATGGCGCTGTGATTGGCCAAGCATGCGGGTCATAGTGCATGCTTGGCCAATCATCAGTCAGCAATGTACTGTGATGCCACAGTGAATTATGGGCCATGACGCGCCACACGAATTTGGCGCGAACGGCCCATATCGTTCGCAATTCGCAAAGAGTTTATATTTATATAGACAGTCAAGATATAGAGAGCTTTTGGTTCCATTTGAAGGGCCAGAAGTTTGTTTTTACTTCGGCAAGCATGCCAAGTTAATTTGATTGGCTGTTTTCAGCCTTCCAGGTTCTTGCTGAGGTAGCCATACTAACATTAAAACTCACAAATGGAAGCAGACCAGGCGACTAAGGATGCTGCATTTACAGTCCCGGACACTTGCTGGGTGTGTGCAACTCACAGATTCCACCCTAGTTCTGGCTTAGTATAGCTGGGATTAATAATTCAACTTTAAAGCGGGGGTCCACCTATCTATCGTTTTTTTTTTTTTTTAGTTCATTCACAAACTTTTCTTCTCAGCATTACATACTCACATATTGTGTGTAATATGTCCGCCTATGTCAGATTTCGTCGGAAAGAATAACTTATATTATTCACTGCAGGCAGTTTCCATCTTCAATGTGGGCATTTGAAGCCCACAAGCATTTATTTCCTGGATGTGGTGAATGCTGTGCTCCCAGCATTCACCGCTCGTTCCCACACATGCTCAGTGGCATCCTGGGAAGCCTGAGACTAGCTCCCAGGAGTCTGGGAGAGGCTAGAAACACGCCTACTCCCACGGGAGGAGAACCAGGAAGTGCAAAGAAGAATTGAAAAATAAAAGGTAATTATGGCGATTTAATTTTTTTTAAACGGCATGTCAGCATCTAGGCAAGGAAGAGAATACATACAGATATTGTTCAAAATTTGGGTGGAACCCCGCTTTAAGGACCCCAGAACGAGAAGAACAAGTGGTCCACAGGAGGCAACTTCTTATGAAACAGGACTTTGGAAAAGGTGATCATTTATGGCTGCCAGCCACTCTTGTCCCTTCAGCTTGACACATGGACTGTGTCAGTTCCCCACACGTGGCTCATGTTTAAGGTAAAGTCTACAGGCTTGGAAATATCAGTTTGTAAATTGATAGAAAACTGGCTAAAAGACAGAATTCAGAGAGTAGTGGTGAATAATTCTTACTCTGAATGGTCTAAGGTTATCAGTGGTGTACCCCAAGGTTCAGTGCTGGGACCCTTACTTTTTAATATCTTTATAAATGATATTGGGTCTGGGATCGAAAGTAACATTTCTGTCTTTGCAGATGACACCAAGCTATGCAGTGGAATAACGTCCTTACAGGATGTCTCCAATTTACAAGCCGACCTCAATGCACTGTCTAATTGGGCGACTATGTTTGCAGATGAGGTTTAATGTTGATAAATATAAAGTTATGCACTTGGGGGCTAAGAGAATGCATGCATCATACATGCTAGGGGGAGTACAACTGGGGGAATCCGTGGTGGAGAAGGATCTGGGGGTTTTGGTTGATCATAAGCTCAATAATAGCATGCAATGCCAAGCTGCGGTTTCCAAAGCGAGCAAAGTCCTTTCTTCTAGTAAGAGAGGTATGGACTCTAGAGAGGGAGTTATCATTTTGCCCCTGTTCAAATCATTAGTAAGACCTCATCTGGAATATGCAGTTCAGTTTTGGGCTCCAGTTCTCAAAAAGGATATTGGGGAACTGGAGAAAGTGCAGAGAAGGGCAACCAAACTGATAAGAGGCATGGAGGAGCTCAGCTATGAGGAAAGATTAGAGGAACTGAATTTATTCACTCTTGAGAAGAGGAGAATAAGGGGGGATATGATCAACATGGTCCAATATATAAGGGGTCCATATAGTGAACTTGGTGTTGAGTTATTCTCTTTACGGTCAACCCAGAGGACACGGGGGCACTCTTTACGTTTAGAGGAAAAGAGATTTAATCTCCAAATACGCAAAGGTTTCTTTACAGTAAGAGCTGTGAAAATGTGGAATAGACTCCCGCCAGAGGTGGTTCTGGCCAGCTCAGTAGATTGCTTTAAGAAAGGCCTGGATACTTTCTTAAATGTACATAATATAACTGGGTACTAACATTTATAGGTAAAGATGATCCAGGGAAAATCCGATTGCCTCTTGGGGGATCAGGAAGGAATTTTTTCCCCTGCTGTAGCAAATTGGAGCATGCTGGGGTTTTTTGCCTTCCTCTGGATCAACTGTGGGTATAAAATTGGGTATATTGGATTGTACGATATTTTTTATTTTATTTATTTATTGTTTTTAAGGTTGAACTGGATGGACTTGTGTCTTTTTTCACCCTGACTAACTATGTAACTATGTCATCAGTCACAAGCAGGTATGGCTGCCTTAGTAAATGAGCATGGGACAGAGCCAGGGTTCACCACAGTTGTTTTTATAACATACCACTTCTTGTTTTACCTGTTACCAAAGGTGTTACCAAAAGCTGAACATCCCTTCCAGAGATTACAAAAAGATATATCCAAATGCCCAAGTCAGGATCTTACGAGTATGCATTTTGTCTGTATGGACATGTTTTCTGGGTGTCCAGTGGCAAATGCTACTGCAAAGGCCACAGTAAAAAGTGTTATCAGAAGTAGTTTGTAAGTACAGCGTGCAGAATCTACAGAGAGTAACATTTTTATAGGAGAGTCCTTACTAGAAGTTTTGAGGTTTTATTTTTACACTCCCTACAGTCTACAATGTAGCGGGAAAGGTAGAGTAAGAAACTAGAAAACTTTTTCCTGAATGTTTTCTTATATTTTATCAAGCCCCTAAGGGGATGTTGAACTCTCTCCCTATGGGATTTTGTTTGGGAGTGTGTTACTCACTTGCTTATATTTTGTCTCAGCAGCTGAAGTCCTCCATTCAGATCTCACAGAGAATGTTGCTGATCTTTTAAGGTTTTTGACAAACTCATTTATGTGTTTTCTCCCCAATTCCAGATCCTAAAAGTTTGGAAGGATCTAAAACTAAAGCCAGGTGACTTGTGGATTGTTAAGAGACATTTATATATAAGGAAATGTTTGGAGACTCAATACAGCATCTATTTCATATTCAATTTTGCAAAACATGAAGGAAAAGTCACCTGGATCCACACCAGACATTGCAAAATTGATTAAAAATGATTAAATAAAGAAATCTCTGTGTTTGATTTGTTTTCCCCTTGCGATCACAGTCTAGGGTACTTTTTGATTCAATTACTTTGATTGTAAGGGATATATATATATTTGAAAAGTAGTTTAGCCATGTTGAAGTCATATTTGTCTTTTGTACGTCTTCCATTTTATGTAGAATTGTCTGTGTTTACATATGCCGATAGGTAAGCATGCCAACAATTAAGCTAGAAGGCCATTCTGGCCACAGGAGTGTACAGCCAGTATTCTGTAAATATGTCTTATCAATCATTTGTTTTTCACAATGAAAAGTCATTTTTTAATGAAAAAAGCTGCTCAGCTATTATTTTCTTCACAATGGAGTGTTTGCCTCTTTGGTCAGGACTACCTCCACCTAGGCATGTGGAGGTTCCAGGTTAAAGGTGATAGTAGGTATGGATAGTGATCAAAATATTGATCAAAAGAGAGGAGACTGTAATGGAAATTTGTAAGTTCTGTATATAATTGTATTCTATTTTATATATGTTGCACACTGCCCTTCAGTACATGTTTGCATTCTTTCGAGTCCTGATTAGAATTAGCCTGCCTATGTAACTGCTCTTGTTACCATAAGCGTACAATTGTAATATTAATGTGATACCTACGTAATCATGTGTATAAAAACCTTCAATTGCGTCATAATAAAGCAGAACAGTTATTTGGAAAGATGCTGAGCGTATCTTTTGTGTCTGTTCCCTACTGCAGTAGTTATTATTCATTTGGAACCACTAATCAATATGAGGATAGGAGCTGCCTATCTACAAAATGTCCAACTCAGTAAGTCCAATGTTTGTAATTCACGGTCTGCCTGTATGTATACTTACATAACAACTAAATGAATCTCAATCAGCGTACCTTTTACAAAAAATCTCAATAAACAAATAAATGTGACTAAACAATGATTTCACAACATTGTCCCTTTAAAAAAAATTCTAATAATAAGTGATTATGATACCAACCAATCCATACATAAATAATAGATACTCTAATGTACTGTAAAATAATTCACGCATAGAGATGTGAAAATCAATTTTCTGTGTTACTTAGTCTATAACTACAAAATAATAAAGTAATAAACAAAAATAAAAATAAACAGTAAAAAATTATACACAGTCCAGCATCCTAGTGCAATCAGTGACTATCTATCTTCACTTCTTCTAGTGATTTGTGCACCAAACAGGTGAAAAACCTGCTCACCCTAAATACATCAAAAATAGGCTCATCTGTATCATCCAGATAACTTTGATTATTGGGCCACACTTTCCACACCTCTCCTCAGATACAGGGTACAAGATTAATGGACCCTCCAATTCGAAGTTCACTCATTTATCATCAAACATAATTCACATGGAACAGAAAGGCAGAAAACATAGTACTCTCTATTTCCAAAGATTTATTAAAACCCCAGTCAATACAGGACACTTAAAGTAAAAAAGTAAAAACACAATGCACTTTATGATACCACATCCTCAACCTCCACACCACGACACACTGGGATGCGGCAGTGTGATTGGGCTTCTTCAGTGGGGGAGGGGGGGTGGGGGCCCTTAAATAGCATCATACAACATCTCATTGGTGATGATATACAACCCTTAGGAGCCAGAAGTGTCTCAACACCCACATCAACTTCTTCCTGGCCAAGGAAGCAGAAAAAATACTTGCCCAACCACCAGGGACACTGCTGTATGCTACCAGATAAATAATGTACTCGTTTCATACCGTATGTTAAAAAAAAACAGCAAAAATCTATCTTCCCCCCACCACTGGGGACAGCACTTTATATTATCAGATAGATGGATAAATAAATAAAATGCCGGATAAGTTAATTTAATATTGATGCTGTATGTTAAAAAACTGAAACACTTCTGTTATATTTTATAGTTTTATTCTCATAGAAGTAGTTAAAATTATATGAAAATAGAACCATATAAAATAATAATAATAATTATCTAATGTATATAACAAAATATATAAAACATATAAATAAAAAATACCTTTCTTTTTATATAAGGAAGAGAACAAAGGGGGGACAATAATTAAGTATTACTTACAGTTTGAAGCAGTTAAGATCAAAGTCAAAGTTCAAACCCATAGGGTTCAACATCCTAGTTTCATAGATTCTATGGGATTTACGCTGACTTAAATATCTAATATAATTGCCTCCCCTCCAATGATTCTTTACCTTTTCAACCCCCCAGAATTTAAGACCTTTCAGTTCCCTGTTATCGACATCTCTATAGTGCTTAGATACCCTATGTTCCTTTTTCCCTTTTTTTATGTTATTCATATGTTCACGTAACCTCACCTGTAAAGGTCTAGAGGTCTGTCCCAGATACTGAATACAACAGGGGCATTTAAGCATATATACTACTTTTTTAGAAGTACAGGTAAAGAAATCTTTAACCACTTGCTGACCGCGCTATAGCCAAATGACGGCTACAGTTCTGGGACATCATCATATGACGACGTCCCGTGAACGCGCCTGCCAAGCGCCTGTTGCCGGTCATGGGCGTCGCGCTTTATGATCACATTATCCTCCTGACACTGCTGAGCACAGATTGAGGTAAAGGACAAATTAGCGACGCTTTACCACATGATCAACTGTGTCCAATCACAGCTGATCACGGATGTAAACAGAAGCCGGTTATTGGCACTCCTTTCCTCATGCTAACAGCGTGAGGAGAGGAGAAGAGAGCCGATAACCAGCTTCTGTAAAAGGGACATGTACACTGATAAGCAGGCAACTGATTATATCAGTTGCCTGATTATATCAGTGTTCTGACTATCAGTGCAGTCCCAAAAGTGCTCACCATTGCTGCCAATCTGTGCCCACCAGTGCTACAAATCAGTGCCCACCAGTGCTGCTGATCAGTGCACATCAGTGCTACCAATCAGTGCCCATTAGTGTCTCCTCATCAGTGTCACCTATCAGTGCTGCCTACCAGTGCTCATCAGTGTCACCTACCAGCGCCCATCAGTGTCACCTATCAGTGCCCATCAGTGCTTTATACAGTGCCCTCAAAAAGTATTCATACCCCTTGAAATTTTTCACATTTTGTCCTATTACAACCAAAAAAGTAAATGTAATCCAATTCTTAGTACATAATTTTTTATTATCTCTAGATCTAGGAACACCATATTAAATAGGTCATATTTCCAAGATAGAAAAATATTTCTATTATTCTGATTCAATCTATCCATGAAGGAGAGGAGGCTCCCCTCACCCCCTCCTAAACCATAAACAGATCATCAATATATCATTTGTAACACACCAACTGTCAGGGGGCGTACCTCGGCAGGCAGGGCGCTCGCGGTGGTGTGCGGCAGGGCGCGTCGGCGCGCGTTGGCACGCGCGTTCCTGTGGGCCCCGCCGTGCGTGTCCCTCGCGGTGCTGGTGTGTGTGTCCAGGGTCGTCCTGCTGTGCACGCCGGTGTGCGGGGGCGCGCGCGCGGGCGTTTGCGGGTGCGCGTGCCTGTGTGTGCTGCCTAATCAACAGCTAGTCGTTCTAGTGCCTGACCTTGTACCTTGTCTGTTCCTGAATACCTACTGACCCGGCCGTGTCCCCCAATCTCTCTCTGAACTCTGCCTGAACCTGACTTTTGCTTGTTTGACCATCCGCTTGCCTGCTCCACTGTACCTTTGCCGTCTGCCTGTTACCGAACCCGGCCTGTCTCCTGACCATCCGTCTGCCTGCCCCCTTGGATCCAAGCTGCCTGTCTGCTGTCTATCCAGCCTGCTTTCCAAACAAACCTGCTCAGTCTTGTGCCTGTGCTCCAGCCAGCTTCAGCCTTCCCATCTGTTAACCCTGCAGTATCTGGACAGTGAATACAGGCTCTCATACCACTCCGTACTTTCGTGCCTTCTGTTTACTCTACCAGGGGCCGTCAGTCGGACATGTAAGGGAGCCTACCCTCTGCCCGATTGGACTTGCCGGTCTGGTAAGTAGGAGCCTGATACCAACTGGCTAGGTTTATCTTCAAAAACCACTTCCGACTTCCAGTGGGACACAAAAATATTTGGCACACTGGGAGCGAGCCGGACTCCTATAGCTACTCCTGTGGTTTGAAGGAAATATTGATTATCGTACCAAAAGTAATATTGTTGGAGACCAAACTCCAAACAATCTAATAAAAAAAATGTATGTTTCCTTGTGAGAGCCGAGCCATCTAATGCCTATTTTACCTACCCCATGGCATCTGAGACAGAGAACTCACGTCGGCTGTCACTAAATAACATGAAAACAACAAACAGGGAGTAATACCGCTCCAGTTGATGGTAATACCTTCCTAATGATCAGGTGCAGGTCCAGTCGATGATCTGGGTAACTGATGCAGAAGACAAAACGATTGACCGCACTCCAAGGATAAGGAAAATTGCTTTATTGGTATAAAAACATCCAACATAAAAAACCATTGTGCTTACAGCATCATGACAGCACAGAGGAACACTCTCTAGGATCTGTATGTAGCACCCTCTAGCTAGGTGCTAGAGGTTAGATTTTTTTATAGGGTAGGAAAATTTAGGCAGGCCTAGCTGGTGGCTAGGCCTGTTTGTTTTCATTCTGGGCTGGGAGTGACTCAGGGCAGGGCTAAGTGGCTCACAGGTAGCATCACTGTCACCTGCCTCTTCTTTCTAGAAGGTGCTAGAAAGAAAGGAGAAAAGGAGAGGTGGAGCTACCTGTGGTATTCTAAGGAGCCTTGACCAATCCCCAACTTGGATTGGGGGGGGCAGGCCTCCTTAAACACCCAAGGTCAGCCCATCTGGGGAGGAGTTGTCAGGTAGAAGAGATGAAGTAAGAGAGTGCAGAGGCTGTCATGGCCTACAGGGAGCTCCCCAGTCTGGGGGGGCTGACCTTGGGCCTGGGTTCAGCCAGGCGGAAAGAAGAGATCCTGGAACAGAGGCACATGAGAGAGAAAGGAGAGGACAGCGGGAGTGAGCACTGTTGAGAGACTCCAGGGAGGACCACTGGTCACAGCCAAGAGGGCTGGTGGGTGAGGCACATTCGAGAGAACAGTCGAAAGGAATGGGGAGGCACACCTGAGAGAACTGGGAGGTTGCAGTTGGAGATGGGTACAGAACCAGAAGAGTGGACTGTGGTCAAAGGGGCAGTGGAAAGAGGCAGCTGCAGCCAGGAGGGCTGGCAGGGCCTGAAGAGGGTTTACTGGGATCAGTAGCCATGTTGAGGACAGTTAGCACCAGAACCATTTCCACATCATAGCGGCCTGGGGTCCCTGCCCGCAAAAGGCAATTTACTGAGGTCTGGCTGAGTGTCAGGCCTAACCATGTGGTGCTAGCTGGTCCGGGAAACTTCAGCAAGTGAAGTGCAGGAGTAATGGTCTGCAGCAAGAGTTGTGCTGGAGAGAAGACTGGAGTGTATATACTGAACTGTATATAGTAGTCCCAAGCAAGTTATACTGAATCTTTCTGGGCATCCCATAATTTCCCCTTCCCATCCAAGCTCAATTTCCTCAATAAAAAAAACAAAAAACAAAAAAAAGAGGTTATGGACTATGTCTCTGAGTGTCTGAGAGAGTGTCTGAGAGATGGATGGATGGTCAGGGTGACGGGTGAACCACAATATTCAGCAACTCCTACGGGGCATGGCTACATTTGGGTGCTTTGTCTGGGATCACCTGTTCACGGTTAACCTGCCAGCCGTTGCCCCTAGAAACCTAGGTTGATCGAGCCGGGTAACTGTGCTTTGTTCCACTACCAGTTGAGAAATTAAACTTTGGGGAAGGACCTATGTGCTCTGCTTGTTATTCAGTTCCATGGTAACAAGTACCGTTGTCCATAGCAACCAGTGGGAGCTGCCTTCAAGTTCAATTTCGCCTGCTCACCCAGTTGCCCCAACAGCGGCTGGGATGGGCACTTGTACCAATCCTGCAACTCAGGAACTGTTTATCATGTGCTGTTACCCGTGGCAACCACGGCAGGTGACCATGCTCCTGGATTATAAATACGTCCAGCGTTCTGCTATCGCTGGGCGTTTTGACGTGGATTACAAATATGTCCAGCGATCTGCCATTGCTGGATATTTTGAACTATTTCTCCAAATTCCTGCTTGTTACAGTAAAGTGTGCCTGAAATTGTCTACTGTTGCCTGGGGTGATCAGGGTAAGCCTGCAGGTGCCTGCGGGCGGGACTGTGCTAAGAATGTTCCCTTTAATGATACATGGGCCATAAACTTTATTGTTGATACCGGCAACCACTGGAGGAGTCAGCGGCCATCTGCTTCTAGTAATCTCGCTGAGCAACATGCCTGGGCATGTCCTGCTAGTCACAGCATGTCTGCAAACCTCATTCAACAAGGGGTTACAACAGCGTGCCCAGGGAAGGGGCCTGCCTATCAGTTTTACAGACGCCAGCCTGTCTGGAAGCCTGTCTGGAAGCGAGGGGGCGGTGCCACATTCTAGAGGATAAATAATGATGTAACAGCACTCAAGTCAGTGGATATAACAGTAAAATGACATAGTCCAAAGTATCTGAATGGATTTCTCTCTCTATCTATAGGTAGATGGATTATTTAATCCATATAGAGGGTAGAAAACAATAATGGTCCATAGAGAAAAAAAGTCTATAATATGTGGATTGTCCGTAGTATGGATGGATGTGGGAGCCAGGGAAGTCTGTGCAACCAGGATACCAAGGGCAGCTTCCTGTAGAGTGAAGTCAGCTCTCCATGCGTACATAAAAAATCCAAAAAAGAAAGCGCCTCTTAAGTATCAAAGGTTTATTATAGTATTAAAAGCAATTAAAAACACTTACATAAAAGTTGACGAATTGCCGCTTCCATAGAGAACTGAACCCAGTGTGTGTCATAAATCCAATTGTGTGGGGCTGATGTATGCCGAGCGGATGGCCGCGGACCTCCGCTCGGAGACGCCGGCTGTGTAAGCGGTGATGTGGGGAAGTCACTTCCGCGTTCCAACAGATCACATGGATGATGACGTCACTCGGGTCGTTCAGGTTCGCTGGGAATCACTACGCGTTTCTGAGCATGCGCGAAGCTCGTAATGAGCATGCGCGCTCCTTTGTCAAGTGTCACTTTTAAATGAGAGGGAAGGGTGGTGGATGGGGAGATGAGCTTGACGGGTGTGGCTGTGGTGGTTGATTGGTTAAAATGAGTTTGGGGGGGAGAAGTTTGGAGCAATTGAATGAGGGTCGAATGGAAGACACTAGGGCTCTCCATTGAATAAACACATGAGAAACTTGCACCTTCTGTGTTTACCAGTTTACTCTTGTGTTTTTTTCTTCTTTATATTTATGTGGACTGGCGGGGGGGGGGGGGGGCTGTGTTTGTATGGTAAGATATTTAATGGAAAAGTTTCAATAAAGATCATAAAGTTAAAAAAAAAAAAAGAGGAACTACTAGATAGTAATATACCTTTCGAATTTGTTTAAATTCTTGACAGGGGCACACTTAAGGCCCTTGTCCAATCGCTTCATTTCTTCAACACTCAAGGGGACCCCCACTTAAATTATAAATCCCCTCTCCTAATGATATATATTTTTTGTGGCTTCTCTTGCCTCTTCTCTTTCCTCTTGGGACAAAAGCTGCAGTGATACCTTGAAAGCTGTGAGGAAAGCTTCAACATCAGGCTGGTCGTTCACTGTTGCCCCATTAGACCCGTTGGGGTCTATCTATAAGTTTTTTGTTTCATATTCCTGCGAATTATCCACCTCTAGTTGCTGTTCCGGTATTGTGCCTTCAGTTTTGGGGAGACCGATTTCCCTGAGCTGGGCGAGACTGCCGTAACAGCACTCATCGTCATCTGGTAAGCGGATTATATTACTCACCTAGGGTGTGAAACTACACGGTTTCTTGCATCCCCACGGATGGGTGTTTTTTTCTTGTTTACTCATGGACTGATACTTGATGGGACTTTTCCTCTTTACATTTTTCACTTGTAAAGTTTTATATATATATATATATATATATATATATATATATATATATATTTTCACTGTGTGTTTGACACCAGGGAGGTAACACACACAGCCTATTCACTGGACACAGACACACAACACCAAACTTTTAATCATCCCCACACATGTGCAATTTGTTGCAGCAATCGGGCATGCTATGTGGAGATTTTCTTGGCTGGGGTGGGGTTCCTTGCCTCAGCTCCAGAACAGACAACCATTTGGGGTCCCATCCTCCTCGATGCTAGCCAAGCACAGTGCTATAGCCGACCTTTTACTTCTGTACCCAACTCCTGATGAATGGCATATAGCCATGAAACGCGTCGAGTTTCCATGGGGTGCTCAGACAAGTCCGGCTTATTACTCATTCACTGGCCCATATGTACTTTTTATACATATAAGATTTATTGAATACTATGCAATTATCAATGTGTATGTGTACCTATCTTAAAGCAGCTCTTTTTCATATGATGTACTAATGCCTGCCAATATGAAACGCCTTGTGTTATATTTATCAACATTTACTATCTTTTATGTGCTGCCAAGCTAATGTATATGTATCCATTTGTCATGGTTATGCAATAGAGTTTGTCGATCAGCACAACTGTCTCCATGTGTTCATCTCTAGAGACCAGCTGACCCTCACCTGACTGCATTTGTAACCTCTCCTCTAAGCATGGCCCCACCCCAGGCCCTATCAGGGAACCCTATATTAACCTGTGCACTGCAAGCCAGCAGTGCTGATCAACCATTGTGTGTTAGCCTCTGTGTGTACTTGCTGTGTTTCCTACATCTGATTCCTGTTACCGACTTTGGCCTGTTCTTAACTATTCCTGTCTGCTCGTGACCCTGACCTTTGGCGTGTTCCCGACCATCCCTGTTTGCCTGTGACCCTGAACCTTGGCGTGTACTCTGTTGTCCTTGTCTGCTTGCGGCCCCGACTGTGGCTTGTCCCTTACTTTCTTTGTTGTTCCAGCCTGCTGCCTCCTTCCTCTTCTCCTGTAGTCTACCGTGAGCGTGAGCTGTGAGACCCTGGGGTCCGCGACCTGGAGCCAGACTGCAGCGCAGTCCATCCTTACCATTAAAGGCTCTGGTGAACACCTGCTGGCTCTTAGACTACGCGCCCTGGGGAATCTATGCTCTAGCTCCCAGTGGGATCTGTGTCAGTGATCCAGTAGACCTGCTTCCTGAACCTCCCAGGGTTCAATCCGCAGCAGTCAGCCATAGGGTCCACTACCTTGCGGTGCACTCCTGATCCCAACGGTGTGCATCTGTCACCCAGCCTCTAGGTGACCTGACAGTTTGATCAGCCATTGGCCCGGCTGATGTGCCGCTACCCGCAGATGATCCTCTGCAGGGCTTAGTTCGCAGACTTGAGACCCAGGAATCGCATCAGACCCAAGTGATGTGATTCCTTCAGGATTTGGCATCCTGTTTTGAACAGGTTCAGGCCTTATTAGGACCCCCGGTTCAACAACCTCAACCGCTATCTGCTGCTGCACCTATCGCACCAGTCGCAGCCACACATTCATTACAACTGCCAGCTCCGGCCCGTTTCTCTGGGGACTCAAAGGCTTGCAGGGGGTTCCTTAGCCAGTGCACAATTCATTTTGAACTTCAGCTCCAAAACTTCCTGTCCGATCGGGCGAAAGTAGCCTATATTATATCCCTTCTGTCCGGCGAGGCGCTAGCTTGGGCTGCCCCTCTGTGGGAACTGAATGATCCCACAGTGTCCGCTTCTGTGGGACAGTATGCTCTTCAGTTCCGTATCCACACAGCTGAATTGACTGGAATAATGAGGCCCTAGTTGCAACCGTTTTACATGACCTCTCTGATAGAGTGAAGGATGAATTAGCAGGAAGATCCCTTCCTGCTGATCTGGACGGTGTCATCACCTTGTGTAACCAGATAGATATTCGCTTTCAGGAGAGGGCCCTGGAAAAAAGACGCCAGCACTCCCCGTTCCTTAGGCAGCTTAAGCTCCCAGTCCCTTCTCTTCGATCCGAGGAGCACCCCCTGCCCGCTGAGGAACCTATGCAGCTGGGCTGGACCAAGTTGTCTCCTGAAGAACGCGCTAGGCGCAGAACTCTGGGCCTGTGCCTCTACTGTGGTGCCAAAGGTCATTTTCGTGACACTTGTTCTCTTCATCCAGAAAAACGATCGGGGCTAATACATCTGGAAGGTGGAGTGTTAGACCCTGAAGTATCACCTTCACCTTCTCGTCTTCTTCTTTCTGTATTCCTTCATGTCGGCGCTTCCTCTCGTTCAGTCTCGGTACATCTGGATTCCGGAGCCGCTGGCAATTTCATGGACTGGGGAACTGCGTCTTTCATGAGACTTACCCTTTTGCCCCTTACTACGCCTTTGGTGGTCTTGGCGATTGATGGCACTGTTCTCCCAGGGGGCCCTATCTGCTTCCAGACCCTCCCTGTTAAGATTTCGGTAGGGACACTCCACCAGGAGTGGATATCCTTACTTGTCTTACCTAAGGCTTCGTCTCCTATCATATTAGGTCTTCCATGGTTACGGCTCCATTCTCCACATGTTGACTGGACTGCTGGACAGATCTTGACTTGGGGTTCCTCCTGTTCCTCCTCCTGCCTACTCAAGGTTACCCCAAAAGAGAATACTCCTGTTGCCACCATCCCAGTATCTTCTGCTCTTCCCGCTGCGTATAGCGATTCCTGGAATGTCTCCTGCAATAGTCGGGCTGAGGCACTCTCTGGGTCGTGTGGTACTCTGGATGAGAAGCCTACCTGTGAACCTGAGCCAATCAGTCACTCCAGTTTGCATGGACATTTCTCTTTGCCTGTCCCTGGACCCCCTTGGTCATACACCCAGGCTGACTCGTCCACCAGTTCCACAGTCGCTACGCCCTGCGATGCAATTCTGGTGGTCGCTGCACCTGGCAATGCTGTTCAGTCGGCCTCTGCACCAGTCCAGCCTATGCCCAGTGAGCTTCCCGCTTCTTGTTCAGGACCTTCTGTAACCTGGCCTCACCCTACTGCTACTACATCTGTTCAAACCTGTTTGAGAAGCTCAATCCATCCTTTGGATAGACTGCCTCATTCGGCCAGGTGGGGTTTTCAATCTTTTGCTCAGGGCTCTCTGCATTCTGTTTGTGTTTCAGCTATTCAGCTTAATTCTTGTGACACGTCACCTTTTAACCAACCTGACCTCAGGTATCCACTGACTTCTACCCAGTCTGATGGTCCTGTGTTGGATGTCCAGCACATCTTTAAGGGTCTGGGGGACCCTGCTCAGACTTCTTTTTTTTTTTTTTTTTTGCTACTTCAGCTTTTACAATGAGAGGGTTTAAATCACCATATTTAGGTCATTTCTTCCCATTATAACATCACATCATGGTAGCAGGTATAGTATTCTTGTTTTCTTTTTAAAAAAAAAAACTTTTATTTTGACATTCCAATATTATATGGGCGAACCCCAGCTATTCCTTAACCCAAATAGTATCTTAATACCCCTATCCCTCCTTCCCCCCACCCCCCGAGTTCACCCCCCCGATTCTCCCCTCCCACCCTGGTCCCTCAGAAATACCTTCTCTAATATGTGCATCCTCATATGAACTTCTCCGCATACATCCATGTTTTTTTAAAGGCTAACCATTTCGCCCATTTTGTTCCCCCCCGGACTTCCTCTATCTCTGCCGAAAGATCTTCAACGTCGCCGGCCTCTAAGATATAGATTCCATTGACCCTGATTAACCATTCACGAATGTTTGGGCCTTCTTTCTCTTGCCATTTTTTTGGTATTGAGCTTTTGGCCGCATTTAAGAGAATGGGCGTCAAAGAGGCGTTGTACTTGCCCATCCGACCCTCCGTCCCATGAAACAAGCATACCCAAGGGTCTTCCCTGATCTCAGTCCCCGTTATCTCTTGTATTGTCTTGAGTACTTCTTGCCAGAACCTTTTAATTATCGGACACTCCCACCAGAGGTGGGCCATTGATCCCCTGGCGGAACATCCCCTCCAGCAATTACCGGAGGATTCTCCTTGCATCTTGTTTACCCTGTCTGGCGTCATGTACCATCTGGCTAGGCATTTAAAATTTGATTCTATTGTTCTCACATCTACTGCCGACTTATGTGTTGCGTTAAAGATATTCTGCCATGTTACATCACTTGGTAACATACCTAGCTCAGACTCCCATTTATTGCAATATAACGGCTTTACGCCTACCCCCTCTTCCCGCACTATTTTATATAGTTCTTTTGTTTTCTTTGTGATTTTGTTTTTCAGAAACAATTTCTCCATGGGTCTAAGATTCTCCTTATCTCTAATTGGACCTGGTAAACTTTTAATAAAAGATGCCAACTGATTATACCTCCATATATCTATGTTCATTAGGTCCTTGAGCAGTGACAACTCCTGAAAAGAAACAATTTTGCCGTTTCTTGTAATATCCAATAATTGTGTTTCGTGCTTCCTTATCCAATTCCCTCCCACTTCTCTTAACCCTGGTGGAAAAAACTTGTTTTCCTTTAAATATATAAGCGGTGAGTTAAATTCCCATGTCTTTTGTCTGTGTAATTGATCCCAAATCCTTAAAGTGTGGCGTGTTATTATGTGTGTATTTGGACTTAATTCCCTAAAGTGTGGTGGATTCCAAATTAATTGGTGTATATTTGCCATGCTCAAATCTCTTTCTAATTTCACCCATCTATTCCCTATTGATTCTTTACCCCATTCCAACATTCGTGAGAGTACTATTGCTCTATAGTAATTTTTAAAGTCTGGGAGGGCCAGACCACCCTGTGTTTTGTCCCTGCTCAAGACCCCAAAGGCGATCCGTGGCTTCTTGTTTTTCCAAACGAATTTGGAAATAATGTTGTTCAGGGCTCTGAAAAAAGACTGTGCTAACGGAATTGGCAATAACTGCATTTTATATAGAATCTTCGGAGCTAGAGTCATTTTAACAATATTGACTCGACCAAGCCAAGAAATCGGGGAATACATGCTTTTCTTTGTTTCCTGCCTAATCTCCTCAAGGAGGGGTATAAAGTTTAACTGGTATAATTTCTTAAAAGATTTTGTTAGTACTATTCCTAAGTAATCTATTTTTTTACGCCATGGAAATTGAAAATGTTCTTTAAGTTTGGTTACCTCTTGTTTCTCAATGTTGATGTTTAGGGCTGCTGATTTATCAAGGTTCACCTTATAATTTGAAAGTTCCCCGTATCTCCTCAGCGTAGCCAGGAGGTTCGGGAGTGAGATCCTCGGATTCGCTATGTAGAACAATACGTCATCGGCAAACGCCGAGAGCTTATGTTCATCGCCTTCCACTGTGCATCCGCGTATATCTGAGTTTTTCCTGATTACCGCCAGTAGGGGCTCTAAGGTCAGGACAAACAGAAGAGGGGACAGGGGACATCCCTGTCTAGTTCCGTTTTCCATCCTGACTTCTCTCGAAAATACACCATTTACTTTGACGAGTGCAGATGGGGCCTTATATAATGCCTTGATCCAGTTCAACATAGTGTCGCCCAATCCGATTGCGCTCAGTGTCTTTATCATGAACCCCCAGTCTACTCTGTCGAAGGCTTTCTCTACGTCCAACGACAGTAGCAGACTGGGGGCCCCCCTCACTTTCATCGCGTTTATAACCAATAGTGACCTCACACCATTATCCCTCCCCTCTCTGCCTGGGATAAAGCCCGTCTGATCAGGGTGTATCCAGTATGTCATTTTGTCCTTCAGCCTATTGGCTAATACCTTGGCATATAATTTTGTATCGGTATTGAGTAAAGCGATCGGCCTATAGCTCGAACACAGTGAGCTATCTTTCGCCTCCTTAGGTATTAAGGCAATCGATGCCATCAGTGCTCCTTCACAGAATTCCTCCTGGCTCCCTATCTTATTCCATATCTGACAGAGCTTGGGGGTCAGGATATCTTTAAATTTTTTGTAGAAGTAGGTAGTGAAGCCATCTGGCCCTGGACTTTTTCCAGAGGGAGATGTCTTCAAAGCCCGCTCAATCTCCTCCACCGTAATGGGTTCTTCTAGTTCTTTTGCCTCATTGTCCGAGAGACTTGGTAAGCCTGCCTCTCTTAAAAATTCATCTATCATTTCTTCCTTTCCCAGAGTATTAGCCCCACCTTGTTTGACTTTATATAGAGCTGTAAAATATTTTTGGAATTCTTCAGCTATATCGCTAGGAGAATATTTAAATATCCCGTTTTTATTTTGGATCCTCTCTATAAAGTTCATATCCCTTTTCTTTTTAACGACTGATGCCAGGTGTTTCCCTATTTTGTTACTCCACCTAAATCTGTCTTTTGCTTTTTTATACAGTATGCGTTTAGATTCCAGTTCCATTAAGTCTTTTAGTTCTTCTCTTTTATGGATTAACTGCACTAGGAATAAGTTGTGGCCCCCATTGGCTGATTTATGTATTTGTTCCAACTGATGTATTTCTTCAATTAACTCCGCCTTTCTTTTTTTCCCCTCTTTTTTCTCTTTGGCTTCCAAAAAAATCAATATGCCCCTTGTGTATGCTTTCATCGCCTCCCATAAGACTGAACCTGAGACCTCTC
Organism: Lithobates clamitans; assembly: GCA_037952925.1. Classification (NCBI taxonomy): domain Eukaryota; kingdom Metazoa; phylum Chordata; class Amphibia; order Anura; family Ranidae; genus Lithobates; species Lithobates clamitans. Next base: position 3,629,417 of record JBBGZY010000270.1, on the reverse strand, counting down.
CGGTATCGTTTATCTTGAGGAAGCCCTCTATTTCCTCCTGTATCTTACTATAAACGATTGGGTTGTCTATTAGCTTTTCGTCTAACTGCCATGAAAATGGTGATCTCCGGAATCCCGGCGTCGCCACCCTCATCAAAACCGGTGCATGGTCAGATAGAGTGGCAACGCCTATTTCCGTTTCCTTGACAAAATCGAGTAACCTATGGTCTACCATAAAATAATCAAGCCGAGAATAGGACCCATGTACCGAGGAAAAAAAAGTATAATCTTTACTCTTTGCGTGTTGTACCCTCCAAGCGTCTATCAAGTGGCAGTTGTGCAATTTTTGGCCAACTTTTTTTAATAGTCTCCCACTCGTTCTCTGATTACCAACTGTGCTATCCATCGCTGGGTCCAAGCAGAAATTCAGGTCTCCCGCCACTATCACCTGTCCTGCCCTAAAATCTGCTAACTTATTTAAGATGTGTAGCAAAAATTGTGTTGGGTTGTTGTTTGGACAGTATATGTTCACCAGGGTAAAAACCCTTTCTCCCATTCTAATCTTCAGAAAAAGATAGCGCCCATCCCTATCCTCACATCTTTCTAATAACACAAACCTAGTCCTTCTTGAGAGCCCAATTGCGACCCCCTTAGCTCTCTTGATAGGTAAATCGCTGTAGAACCAGTTGGGGAAGCACTTAGAGAATAATCTAATGTGTGAGTCCTGTGAAAGATGAGTCTCTTGAAGAAACACTACATCTGCCTTAAGTTGTTCTAATTCTCGCAAGATTTTATGACGTTTAAGGGGGGAGTTCAGCCCTTTAACGTTGTAAGTAATACATGAAAACTCTGTCATGTAGCTTTTGCGTATTGCTGCTCGCTAGATACACATCTTATGTTTTGCACTCTTTTCTTTGATACCTGCCGGACCTTTTCCACTCTCCTCCCCTCCCAAACCTCCCTCCACCCCAAACCCCATTCCCCCACCCCCCCCCCAAACCCCCCCCACCCTCCCCCCTTTCCCCACCTGCCTAGACCTGGCAGTATGTCCGCCGCCAAGAGGTATTGCTTCTCTCGGCATGCGACCGGCCAGACCATTGGGGTGTGACTCTAATGACGGATCGCCTCGGTCACCATGTTCCCCCCCCCCTAAGTAGAGAAGGAGGGGGGAGGAACATCGCGAGCGGGCGACCATAAGCCGCTTGTCCCCACATTAGGTGCCCTCCCCCTCCCACCCACGCACCCCCCCCGCCCCCACCCTTCCCCCCCCCAAGGTTTCCAGATGTCTGAACCTCAACTGGGCTTTCCACCTATTATTTGAATACGGCTGGGACAGGGATGTCCAAATCTTTACAGAAGTCTTGCATATTATCTATGTATTTCAGTCTGCATGTTCTGCCCGCTTTCACTACAATCAGTGAAGTTGGAAATCCCCAACTATATTTCATATTTGCCTTTCTCAATTCTTCCAGGAGGGGTCGCAACTGCCTTCTCCAGGCCAGAGTCTCTGCCGAGATATCGGTAAAGAACTGGATTTCAACCCCCTCAAATTTTACTGGTTGAGCTTTCCTGAGGTTACTCCAAGCTCTTGCTTTATCTTCGTAATGGTGGAACCTAATAATTACATCCCTGGGTTTATTCTCGCTGACATTTGGGGGTTTTCTTAATCTATGAACCCTGTCAATCTTCAGCTCATCATTTGGGTTTCGGTCCAGGATCGGGTTGAAGATGGCTTTCATTTTAGCATGCAGATCTTCGCCTTGTTGTTCTGGCAGAGCGCGCAGCCTCAAGTTTTGTCTGCGACTCTGGTTTTCTTGCGCTTCTAATTTATAAAAGATGTCCCGTTGGGCTAGTTGTAGGTCTTTTACCTGTTGTTTTAAGGTAACTATTTCTCTGCTCTGTTTTTCTGAGACCTCCTCTGCTGATTCTACTCGCTTCAGTAGGTGGCCCATGTCGGTTCTAACATTATGAATTTCTGTTTTAATTACCAGTTCCAGTTTGGCGAACATCTCTAGAAGCTCTGTTTTGGTTAATGGTATTTCCATGCTGGTGTCTTCCATCGTGCTTGGGGCTCCGCCTTCTCCCCCAGTTGATCCCCCGTTAGCCCCCTGGCTCTTCACTATTTCTTTCTTCTTTCCTTTCCCACTTTGCTGTTTATTATCTTGAGCTGGGTTTTTTGGGCTTCCCTGGTTTGTCTCCTTCAGATACTTCTGAATAGAGCTAGTGTTCAGGCTCTCTCTAGGTTGCTTCGCCTCTGCTCCCCTTTGAGGGCGCCCTCGCATGTTTGTTATCTTCTATCTCCACCTTGCCCTCCTCCCACCTGCCTCCTCTAGTCCCTCTCCGTCCGCCCCCTCCTCTATACTCTGTATCCCCCCCCTGGCCTGGTCTTGATCTTACCAGACCTAGTGACTACCGTTGTATTTTTGGTCAGGGATAGGGCAGAGTGCTTGAACCCAAGCACTATCGTTACTTTCTTAGCTGCTTAGCAACTTAGCTATCCGGTCTTATGACCATTAGTTTCCCTATACTCCTTCAATGTACACCTGCAGCGGGGGGCAAAGGGAGACGGAGGGTGAAACCATCCCAAAAGGAAGGAAACGGCCGGCCAGACAAGACCACCATAGACGGTAGTGCCGCCCGCCCGCCTGCTCCCTCCCCCTTCCCTTTTTTTTTTTTTCCACAGTCTTTTTAATTTTAAAGCAGCAGTGGTCTACAGTTTATACAGTCTCTCCTGGGTTAGTACCTTTCTACTGGTTTTAAAACCTTGATTTACACCGGAGCCCATCAAACACTGTTCTTGTGTATGGTTCCACCATTACATGTTTGTAAGATTCCTTCCCGATCCACGGACTTCCACAGTATTGTTACATTTACTTGCCTGAATTCGCCGGGGTTCCCACATAGGCTTACCGTCTCTACCTCAGGTTAGGCCCGGTGTCCCTGGAGATTGTGGGCGTTTTCTCCTCTAGGTTGCTGTGTGTCCTTCACTCCCGCCGTGCTCGACGCTTAGGATCCGGTCCTCATCCAGCCCTCCAGGGGTTTATGATGTATCACTGGGGGGAAGGGGTGGGGTGCGGGGCCATCCGGAGACCCTCTAGGGAAGCTGGTGTGTTCCCCTCATCGATCCGAAGGGCCTGAGGGAGCGTGAGGGTAAGCCACCCCGTGTGTCCCAGCGGCCCGTGGTGTACCGACCAACGCCGCCGCCGCTGTTCTGATTGCGGCACGCTGTCAGTTCCTCCTCTCAAGCAGCTTCGTTCACCTGAGTTGCTCCGCCGCCCGCTTCCTCGGCTCCGTCATCAGGCCCCTCCCCCACTACGTGTGCGTCACATCACGCACCTGACCATCTTCCCCTGGTGAGTATCCCTGCTCAGACTTCTGATGGTCTTCTCGTGCCCTTACCCATTTCTAAAAAGCCTTTAGTCCTCAATAAGTCCTTTGGTCCTCTCCTTACCTTGGTTCCAGCCTCTGAGGATAATCTAAAGTACGAGGTTAGTCAAGTTTTGGATTCCCGGCTCCGTAAAGGCATTCTTCAGTATCTCGTACATTGGAAAGGGTTTGGTCCTGAGGAGAGGTCTTGGATCACTGCATCTGAGGTCTTTGCTCCTCGTCTATTGAGGAGGTTCCATCTGGAGTCTCCCTTTAAGCCTGGGCACAGGCGGGGGAGGGGGAGGTCTTAAGAGGGGGGGTACTGTCATGGTTATGCAATAGAGTTTGTCGATCAGCATACCTGTCTCCATGTGTTCATCTCTAGAGACCAGCTGACCCTCACCTGACTGCTTTTGTAACCTCTCCTCTAAGCATGGCCCCACCCCAGGCCCTATCAGGGAACCCTATATTAACCTGTGCACTGCAAGCCAGCAGTGCTGATCAACCATTGTGTGTTAGCCTCTGTGTGTACTTGCTGTGTTTCCTACATCTGATTCCTGTTACCAACTTTGGCCTGTTCTTAACTATTCCTGTCTGCTCCTGACCCTGACCTTTGGCGTGTTCCCGACCATCCCTGTTTGCCTGTGACCCTGAACCTTGGCGTGTACTCTGTTGTCCTTGTCTGCTTGTGGCCCCGACCTTGGCTTGTCCCTTACTTTCTTTGTTGTTCCAGCCTGCTGCCTCCTTCCTCTTCTCCTGTAGTCTACCGTGAGCGTGAGCTGTGAGACCCTGAGGGCCGCGACCTGGAGCCAGACTGCAGCGCCGTCCATCCTTACCATTAAAGGCTCTGGTGAACACCTGCTGTCTCTTAGACTCTGCGCCCTGGGGAATCTATGCTCTAGCTCCCAGTGGGATCTGTGTCAGTGATCCAGTAGACCTGCTTCCTGAACCTCCCAGGGTTCAATCCGCAGCAGTCAGCCATAGGGTCCACTACCTTACGGTGCACTCCTGATCCCAACGGTGTGCATCTGTCACCCAGCCTCTAGGTGACCTGACACCATTATGTTTATGCCATTGTGCATGTATACATATGAATATACTTTTTTACTATTGTTACAAATAAAAAATTATTACTATATACTCTACCTCCACAAGTCAATTGCCTCATTTAAAGTCCCACATTGCCCTTTTTTATGATTTTCCTGAGCTGGGCGAGACTGCCATAACAGCAGTCATCGTCATCTGGTAAGCGGATTATATTAGTCACCTAGGGTGTGAAACTACACGGAAGATTACCCTTTCTTTTTTCTGGTTTCTTGCATCCCCACGGATGGGTGTTTTTTTCTTGTTTACTCATGGACTGATACTTGATGGCACTTTTCCTCTTTACATTTTTCACTTGTAAAGTTTTATATATGTCTTTGTATTATTGTTTACCAAATTATGTCTCATATGAATTTTCACCATTGACCACATGTTGATATGCTTATGAGACTCTGCCTTAGTTTTCTTCAGTCACAATTTTTTCACATGTTATTTCTAGCGCTGCATCTTTTGTGTTTTTGTAAGTATTTTTTCCTCTTCCTTGGCCGGGAGGAAATTGATGTGGTTGTGGAGACACTTCTGGCTCCCGCGGGTTGTGTATCGTCACCATAGAGATGTATGATGCTATTTAAGGGCTTGGGTTAGTCGGCTCCCTGCCTACTGAAGAAGCAATGCATCTAGGAGGGGGAAGCCGAGCTTATGATGTCAGGCCACCGCCATCTCAGTGTGTAGTGGTGAGCAGGTTGAGGACATGTTATCATAAAGAGCATTGTGTTATTTATAAGTGAAGTGTTCAGTATTGGCTGGGATTTTAATACATCTTTGGAACTAAAGAGTACTATGTTTGCTGCCCTTTTGTTCCAAGTGAATTATGTTTGATGATACATAAGTATACTTGGAATCGGAGGGTCCGTCCATCTTGCATCCTGTATCTGAAGAGAGGTGTGGAAAGTTTGGTCCATGATTAAAGTCGTCTGGGTGATACTAATGAGCCTATTTTTATATATTTAAGGTGAGCAGGTTTTCACCTGTTTGGTGGAGGTGCACAAATCACTGGAAGAAGTGAAGATAGATGGTCAATGATTGCCCTAGGGTGCTGGACTGTGTATAATTTTTTACTTTTTATTTTTATTTGAGTATATTGCTTTATTAATTTATATTTTTGGACTAAGTAACACAGAAAATTGGTTTTCACATCTCTATGCATGAATTATTTTACACCACATTAGAGTATTTATTATTTATGTATGGATTGGATGGTATCACAATCATTGCTGCCCTGCCCTTAATATTAGAATGTATATATACTTACATAGACAGGTCAGTGGCTCTGAAAGTATTGGAGCTAAAGGATCGGCATGACAGCAATGCAAATCTCATTTTCAGATGAAAGGGTCAGCAGAAAAACATTTAAGGCATTGTTATATATGAGTTTTTCTTGCAGTAGCCAGCTGACCCCGTTCACCATGGACACTGCCTAGAGAGGACTAATCCCTGGAAATTCTTGAATCCTGCGTTCCTCACATCGAAGCAATTTCTACTTTATGTTGATAGTTTAAACTAACCAGATCCTTCAATAAATTATTGATTGGAATAATAGCAATTTGGAGATTTCAGTAACCTTAGATCCAACATGCTGTCTTTACATTTGTTGCTTCATGTTCAAATTCTCAGTCAATATAAAGACTGTTTACTTTTGCAGAAAATCCATATTACGAAAAATGCCACTCTTATTGCTCCACGGGAGGCTAGAACATTTAAGATTAACCCATTCATTCCATTTCACTTTATTATCATTCTCTGAATCCAAAAAGTAAAGTGTTAAAGAGCACATAGCTTACAAATGTGCTTTCCCATGTTACTGGACCAGGAAGCAATACATTGCCTTAAAATGTAAATAGCAGATACGATCCCAAGAGAAGCTAAGTACATAGCTGGACTCATAAGTCTGAAGGTCACCCTGGTGTAATACGATTCTGTAATACAAACTGGTCAGGTTCACATTAATTTGAGTAAATATTTCTGTGTAAAATTGAAAATTCCCCTTGTGAGACAGTTAAGTTACTACCTGTTGCAAATTTAAAGGAAAAAAAAATAAAGCTAAATCTTGGATAATGGCTTTATTTGAAAAAAGATAAGGTGTTGCTCCTTCTTTCCTGTTCTCTGCCTTCGATTCTTTTGGGAAAAAGCCTGCCTGGAAGCGTATTTAACTGCTACTAGTTAAAGCCTCAGACAGAGATTCAAAGCAGTTAATAAATTGTAGGATTTTGGAAAATCCCACCCTACAGTTCTTCCAATTTCAGGTTTAATTATTTTAATAGTCAAGTAAAAAACAATATATCAACAATGTGCTCTAATGAAAGAATTAAGTAATTAAGACAGTATTAGAATCCAGAACCTTGCTTTCCAGTTATAGAAATACATCTCTTTTGACCAATACAGAAGCAGGGGATGTTTTTCAAGGAAAAGGAGATCTGGTGGATGGGATAAAAATGAATATGCATATAAGGGTAAGTATTATATTTCTATATTAAAGTGATTGTAAACAATCACCTTGTAAAGCAACCCATTCAGTTTAAAGTAGAACGAAAATGCAAAATATTTATGTAAAAAAACATTATAAAAACCCCTTTTTCCATTTTTTATAAGTGATCACATTCCCTCTGTTCTCAGCTGCATAAGAGCTGGGGGAAGGAGAAGCAGCAGCACACTGAGCTTCCCAGTGAATGGCTGTTGTGACAGTATGAGATGCTGTTACTGGAAAGTCGGTCGTTTAAAACAGTGGTTCTCGACCCTGTCCTCAAGTACCCCCAACAAGCCATGTTTTGGGAATTTCTCTTAGATAAATTAGCTGTCCAAAATACCAAGCCATTGACTCTGATTTAAAGCACCTGTGCAAGATAAAGGAAGAAACATGGCTTGTTGGTGGTACTTGAGGACAGGGTTGAGAATTACTGGTTTAAAGGACACAGGGTGTGCACATTGGCTTGGTGCAGGACTGAAGAGTATTGAAGTGGACTGGAGAAAACAGCTTTTGCAGCTTTCTCCTGGTTTCAGTATTCCTGCATGGGGCTCTGTAGTTTGGAGATTCCATAGCATCTTGGGTGGGATGGAATCTCCAACCCTGTGTCCAGGTTTTGTGGAGGACCAGCAGGGTGTGTGCTCAGGTGAGCACAGTACTTATAATGAAGGTATGGGAATACCTCATGGCTCCCAGTTGGAGACTGTTCCACCCCAAGAGAGACAGGAGGTCTCTAGGAGTCAGAGGCTGCATGTGGCAGCCAGAGCACGTGTGTGTCTGCAAGAGGCAGTAAACGGACTGAGGACTAAGACCAGTGCAGAGCTGTGGAAGCTAAAGTAAAGCCGCCCACACTAAAGAATCCTGTGGTCTGTGTGACCCGCATAAAGAGCAGAGGTACTGCTAAAGATAGAGCCAGGTGGGTTAGTATTTTCTGTTTATGTGTATTTGCTGGAGAAGAACACCTGTGTGGAAAACCTTATATGTGTTGGACTTTTCATTTGCATTTTTAATAAAAATGGGCTACCAGGCCCTTAAAATATAGTTCCTGACTGACTTGAATCACTGGAAAACACATCTACCACTAGATCTAACATTCCCACATGTTTCCAATGGTTGCTGGATCCGAGAACAAGATGGGTCTTTGCTCCACAATGAGTTCATGTCAGAAACTTCAAAAAAGGAAGAGAACAGGCGCCTCCAGGTTAGGACTAGTAGCATTTATTAAGTTACAGGTACAAAAATCCACTTACATCAGAGTAATGGAAGTCTGGCACATGTCCTGTCCACATTATTGTGGCATCCGTCCAGCGCTTCAACGTTGCTTCGCTGTTCCATAAGAGGAGAATCCTGTCCAGCAGGGCTTGAGACTGGAGAGCTGTGACCGAGGCTAAGTTGGAGCTGTGGAATGGCGGAACGATGGTGGAACGCAGCATCAGGCGCGGTGATGCCACCGGTGGTTGCGACAATGTTTCGGAGCATGTGCTCTGACTAGCAAGGCAGGCGCGCTCCTTTCTCAAGCTAACAGGATATAGGCTGTGTACAGCCTTATATGTGCATATGGTTTGCTGCCATCTAGTGGATGTAGTAAACATCTTATACTTACATCATATAGAATAGCAGCAAGGAAAGCAGGGAAAAGGGGAGTGCGGCTAACAAGTAAATATACACAATAGAGATAATTAAAAAATGACATTATTATCAATAAAATCATATGTAAAAAACCTATATATATATAGAAAAAACATTCAAAAGATAATACAATTCCTTAATCAATTATGGTGTCACTATTGCATGAAATAAATTGATAAAATATTATAATAATATACCGTATATACAAATCTAATTAAGAGATGGAATTGCTGTGTTTAATGGAGGTGGGCAAATGGGTTTCAGTAGGTGCAAATTGAGGATAAATACATTTATAGATGATAAAAAAAAACTTTAAATACAGTTGCAATAAAAATTATGTGAAACCTTTTAGAATTATATGGATTTCTGCACAAATTGGTCATAAAATGTGATCTGATCTTCATCTAAGTCACAACAATAGACAATCACAGTCTGCTTAAACTAAACACACAAAGAATTTAATGTTACCATGTTTTTATTGAACAAGCCATGTAAACATTCACAGTGCAGGTGGAAAAAGTATGTGAACCATTGGATTTAATAACTGGTTGAACCTCCTTTGGCAGCCATAACTTCAACCAAGCGTTTCCTGTAGTTGCAGATCGGACATGCACAACGGTCAGGGGTAATACTTGACCATTCCTCTTTACAGAACTGTTTCAGTTCAGCAATATTCTTGGGATGTCTGGTGTGAATCGCTTTCTTGAGGTCATGCATCTCAATCGAGTTGAGGTCAGGACTCTGACTGGGCCACTCCAGAAGGCGTATTTTCTTCTGTTTAAGCCATTCTGTTGTTGATTTACTTCTATGCTTTGGGTCGTTGTCCTGTTGCAACACCCATCTTCTGTTGAGCTTCAGCTGGTGGACAGATGGCCTTAAGTTCTCCTGCAAAATGTCTTGATAAACTTGGGAATTCATTTTTCCTTCGATGGTAGCAATCCGTCCACGCCCTGATGCAGCAAAGCAGCCCCAAACCATGATGCCCCCACCACCATACTTCACAGCTGGGATGAGGTTTTGATGTTGGTGTGCTGTGCCTCTTTTTCTCCACACATAGTGTTGTGTGTTTCTTCCAAACAACTCAACTTTGGTTTCATCTGTCCACAGAATATTTTGCCAGTACTGCTGTGGAACATCCAGGTGCTCTTGTGCAAACTGTAAACGTGCAGCAATGTTTTTTTGGACAGCAGCGGCTTCCTCTGTGTTATCCTCCCATGAAATTCATTCTTGTTTAGTGTTTTACGTATCGTAGATTCGCTAACAGGGATGTTAGCATATGCCAGAGACTTTTGCAAGTCTTTAGCTGACACACTAGGATTCTTCTTCACCTCATTGAGCAGTCTGCGCTGTGCTCTTGCAGTAATCTTTACAGGGCACCCACTCCTAGGGAGAGTAGCAGCAGTGCTGAACTTTCTCCATTTATAGACAATTTCTCTTATGCCCCGTACACACTGTCGGACATTGATCGGACATTCCGACAACAAAATCCATGGATTTTTTCCGACGGATGTTGGCTCAAACTTGTTTTGCGTACACACGGTCGCACAAAATTTTCGGAACGCGGTGACGTACACCACGTACGACGAGACTAGAAAAGGCCAGTTCAGAACCAAGCTCGGCACCCTTTGGGCTCCTTTTGCTAATCTCGTGTTAGTAAAAGTTTGGTGAGAGACGATTTGTGCTTTTTCAGACTTGTGGTTTTCAGATTGTTTTCTGCTGTTCAGTTTGTGCTTGTGGGTTTTTATCTGCTCTTCAGTGCGTGCAGCAAGTGACGCATGACTCTTGTCATTCTGTTCTTGTTCGTTCGTTACTGTTTTTCAGGTCGCTCTTCACAGGCCTTGCTGTTCTTCAATGTGTTCTGTTACTCCCTTCTGAGCAGCCGACCGTTTTCTAGCCATGTTGCGTATACGTACTCCTCGTAGAGTTTGTGCTGTGCGGGGGCTTGGTGTTGGGGTCCTTACCTTGACACAAGTCACCAGTCCATGAACAGGGTGGGGAGGAGTTCATGGACCAAGAATTGGTTGCTCCAGCGTGACCAGTTCTGTCACATGCCTTTACTCCGTGAGGTCCGTGATAATAATCCTGATGATTTCAGGAACTTTCTCCGGATGACGGACCCCATATTTCACCGTTTGTTGGCTTTGCTGACCCCCTATATCAGCAGGCAGGATACCTGCATGAGGCAAGCCATCACTCCGGAGCAGAGGCTAGTCCCACCCTGCGGTACTTGGCAACGGGGAGAAGTCTGCAGGACTTGAAGTTCTCGACAGGCATCTCCCCCCCAGGCTCTGGGGATCATTATCCCAGAGACCTGTTCTGCCATCATACAGGTCCTGCAGAAGGAGTATATTAAGGTAAGATTTTTATCCTTTAATATCACATTTTATTGTATTTAATGTTTGATAATATATTGTATTTCTTTCCTCATTCCCTAATTACCATGATTGGAATATGCTGTGAATGTCCCCTTTGTTCTCATGCATGCTGGATTTTTCTTTAATTTTTTTTTGTCCTTCATACATATTTGCCTTCACTAACCTCCCCAGCATGGTCTCCTGGCCCTATATTCACCTCATGTATTCACTTAACAATGTATTTTATCAGCTCCATAGTAGTGCTTTACCCCAAACACCCCCTAAAATGTTTTTAAATGTGATTTGTGCTTTAAATTCAGGCAGAGTGCCAGAGGCTTTTTTTGGGGGGGTCCCCAAATCATTTGGAACCCTCCCTCCCCCTAACTGCTAAGTCAGCTGATACCAATTCTCTATCTATCCTCAATCATCTATCTGCTGACTTTGCCAAACCCATACACACTATACCCATCTCTTTTGTGGTCAGATGTATGGATGAATTCCCCAAAGCATGTAGTGCAAGGGCCTGCCTGTATACTTTCAAATGGTACTGTTAAAAGTTTTTGTATACTATTATTATCTTGATAGGTAGTAGCAGAATGTCCAAATGTGCTCAAATGTGTACAATGTGTATTTATATCTTTGTATTATGACACTTTTTACCTGTCCAGTGGGCTGCCAATAGTGTAACTAAGGAGGGGCTGGCCAAAGTAATACCCATTATTTAGGCATTCATCTCTCAATGAAGTGGAGAGGGTTACCTGTCCAAGAGTTCCCTCCCCTATAATGTTGGAAATGGCCCATGAGAGGGGGTGGGGGAGGGGGAATCTGATAGGTGTACCTTATACTTTGGTCTTTAAAAATACCCTCAAATAAATGTTATCTTGATGTTGGCCAAGAATGTTTGTGTCTGATCTGCTTTCCCTGTTTATGTGCAAAATGACTAATTTTTTTTTCTTGTTTGACTGCACAGTTTCCTTCCACGCCACAGGAATGGCAGACTGCGGCCTTCCACTTTGCCCAGCGGTGGGACTTTCCTAACTGCGGAGGGGCAATTGATGGGAAACACATCCACATCGTCCCACCACCCAACTCGGGGTCATACTATTTCAACTATAAGGGGTTCAATAGTATTGTGATGTTGGCGGTGGTGTCGGCTACTTACGAGTTCCTGTATGTGGACGTGGGAAAGAATGGCCGGATGTCCGATGGTGGAGTGATCGCCCAGACAGAGTTCTACAGGCGTCTCCAGAATGGCAGCTTGGAAGTGCCACCTCCAGAAGACAATGTGGAAGGACTCCCATTCGTCTTTGTTGCAGATAAAGCGGTTGCGCTGGGGGACCATCTTATGCGGCCATTCCCGATTAGGACCCTCACCCTGGACCAGAGGGTTTTTAGTTACCGGCTGGCCAGAGCCAGAAGAGTGGTGGAGAACACGTTTGGAATCATGGCCAGCCGGTTCCGCAAATTTCTTACACCCATACACATGGTGGAGTACAAACTGAATCATATCATCATGGCGTGCTGTGTTCTACACAACTTTTTTTGGCAACATTCTGCCAACTATGCTGGTTCAGTTGGACCTGGGGCCGGAATTCAAAATGAACCAACCCTGACGGCGCTTGAAAGTTGCCATCCTGGCTTGCCCCCCCTGAGTGCCCGTGATGTCCGTCTAAGATACCTTGAATACTTTGTGGGTAGGGGGGCTATCAATATGCCAGACAATGTCTGAAACCTTTTTCAAATAAAAAAAAAATTTACCTACTAAAATCTTTGGTGACATTTACTGCTTGTGTTTCTTTTAGCTGACCCTGACAGAAATGTGGTGAGTCCTGAAAATGGCGTGATTGTGTAACATTACAAAGCATTGTTGGGTGTTTTTTACTAAAGGCAAAGACACTTTGCACTACAGGTGCACTTGAAACTGCACTTGTTGTGCAAAGTGGATTTGCCCTTAGGAAATAACCCCCATTGTCACTGAAAACACCAATTATAGCACAACAAAAGTGTTGGAGCGTTGAAACAATAATCCACACATTCTTGATTAACAATCTTTTTAATACCAGCACAATCACATGTGCATTTAGAAAAGGTTTTTAAAACAAACCAACATGTTTGTTGTATAACAATTTTTGGGGTCACATTAGAAAAAGTATAAATGTCCATTTAAGATAAAACAGGCATGTTTAAAACCAACAAGAAAGACACAAATCTTGAACTTACAAAGTTCACATTTGGTAGAACTTGAAGGCAATATCAGACATGAGTATTTACAAACTGTGTTTGACATTGCATTCAGATGGGGTGAAGTCACCCCTAGAAAAGCCAAATTTTGAAGATGCACACCAATTGTCGAATGTCAACATGTGCTAGCTGCCATCATGGGGGATCAAGGGACGTGTTTTTGGGGTGCAACCCCTTCCTCACAGCTACTTTATTATTGAGGAAGGGGTTGCACCCCCAAAACATGTCCATTGATCTCCCGTGATAGCAGATAGCACATGTTGACACACTGTGTGCCTCTTCAAAATGTGGCTTTTCGCAAATAAGTCAAAAAATGCTAAAAAATTTTAGCTCACAAAAAGTGCAAAAAAAAAGGGATTTTGAGGGGTTTTAAAATCTCCCTAAAACATCAATGATGTTCTTCATTTTTTGTTGAACATCATTGATGTTTTTAAGGATGTTTTCCAAGTCTCTATTACACCCCATGATCTCCCCAATCAGGATCTGTGCACTTTCCGAGGTGAAATGCCCTGGATCCACAACATCACGATCACCTAAAAAGATAGAAACAAAAACACACCATGTATTATAAGTATGCCGGCATCCATTTCTTACCTGAGCCTGTGGTCGCAGACACTCACCTGTTGTGGTGCCAATTTCCACCACGTCTTCCTCCTCCTGCTCTGCTTGACTTGGGTGGATTTCCCCTTGTTCCATAGGTGGGGGGGTCTGTGGTCTCCTCGGATGAGGGGTGTCCTCCGAGTCTTTTATCCCCTATGTAAAAAAAAAATAAGTATACTTAGCACACAGATATTTCATGGCAGAAATAGGAATATGAAACATTGCTTGGAAGTGGGGTACAATTGTCTATTTTGACAGAGCTCCAAGATGTACAATTTTTAGTGTCCTTTGTCAAGCTTGAATACTTACCTGTTTTGTACAAGCTTCACAGATGGAGTCACCCCTATAGTATACACTGGAGCACCTGTGTGGGCCCCCTAATAAAAAGGGTGTTCATGTGTCCCACACTAGTGCTCCAGCGTCCAGATGTGAAAACTGCTGCTGAGTGTCCTCTCCTTACACAGAATCTAGTTTGCATTTCATTCTAGTAAAAAACCCATCTACCCAACCAAATTATTTGCAGACAAGTAGGCCCTAAAAAATGTGGGCACATGCATATGGCCAAAACAATGGTGTTTTCTAGGCCGAACAAATAATGTTTTATACGAACGAATAATGTGCCCATGAACATGAAAGTTGCCATTTTAAACTGGATAACAGTTAAGAAAAGCACATGGAGCAGCACAAATGTAATAAACATAAAGAATAGGACCACAGCACAACTACTTACTTTTTTGCAGCACTCTCCGGATCTTTCTGTACTGCTCGTGCTCTCTTAATTTGAGGTCCGACCACCGCTTCCTGAGCTGATCTTTCGATCGTCGTACCCCAAAATTCCGGTGCAGACTCTTGACCACTTTCGCCATCTTGGCCTTTCTGACATTGGGGTTGGGGTAAGGTCCATACTTCCCGGCATTGTCGGCCCTCTTCAGGATGTCCACCATCTCCAACATCTCCCCAAAGGACATATTTGATGCCTTAAATCGTCTCCTTCTGGATCGGGACGTTTCAGGCCCCGGGCTTTCCTTCTCCTCCTCCTCGTTGCTGAAATTAGCACGCACCTGCTGTGTCTCTGCCATGTGCTCTTCCCCCACTGCGCTGAACGAGAAGGGGCGGGGAATAGAATAGAAAGACTGCAGGGGCGGGCAGAGTTTCACGCATGCGCAGTGTGTATAAAGCGTAACACGCGTGCGTAGTACGTACGATCTGTGAGCGGAGGAAGGAGTATCGGAGGTGCCGATCATAATAACGAAGGTAAGATCTAAACTTGGGCCTATACTGCTTCTACATTGAGACCTATATTGTAACAAGATTAGGAGAGTTTTGCCTGACATTAGGGTTTGTCTTGTGTTGTGTCTTGCAGAAAAAATGGATGGCTTCAATGACCACAACTTCCTCCCCCTGTTCATAGACAAGTACAGGGAGCTGCCCTGTCTGTGGCAGGTGAAACATCCACATTATAATCATAAACAAAAGAGGCAGACAGCGCTGGAGAAACTGCTGGAGTTGGTGAAGCCGGTGGTCCCCACAGCAACCATCCCTTATTTAAAAGCCAAAATTGGTGGCCTGAAGAGCACTTATCTAAGGGAGCGCAAGAAGGTCACGGATTCCCAGAGATCCGGAGCTGCAGCAGATGACGTTTATGTCCCCAGGCTGTGGTACTATAAGAGACTGCGATTTCTGTCAGACCAGACTGGAGTCAGGGAATCCCTCTACACTCTTCCTTCCACTCTTCCTTCCACCCCAGCTGAGGCTTCCGATGTCCAACCTGGGACTTCCAGCCAGGAAGAAGTGGAGGAGCCCAGCTTGAGCCAGGTATAGCATTGTTCTACAGATTTCTGGTCAATAAAGAAATGATCTTTACTAGATGTTATTATTGATCACTAATTGCTGATTTAATAAAGTGTTTTACATATCAATAGACAGTAGTGGGCTAAAATAATTGGGACAAATGCTGGGCTTAGAATGATAGTCTTTTATATTTGTTAACATTCAATTTACAACAGTCATGATATGAAAATTGTGTGTGATTGATGAAGAAAAAACTAAAACTATGTCCCTTTTTCATACACAGGAAGACCTCAGCCAGGACGAGGCTCTGGAATGTGGCATTCAGGAGGAGGCTGTGGAATGTGGCAGCCAGGAGGAGGTGGGGTTAGTGGCAGCCAGGAGGAGGCGGGGCTAAGTGGCAGCCAGGAGAAGCCTGGGCCCAGTAGGAGCCTGACCGAATCGTAGGTTCCTCCCCTCCACCTTCCAAACAAAAGACCCAGGAAGGGGAGTCACGTACAGGATTCAGCACTCAGGCTGATTCAGGAGGCTTCTGCGTCCCTCAGAGCCACCCCCACTCCTGAAGAGGCCTTTGCCTACATGGCTACCACCAAACTGCAGGGCATGCAGGAGGGCCAACGCCAGCTGTGTGAGGACCTTCTTTATAAAGTATTAACTAAGGGGGTGAGGGGTGAAATCACACCCAATACCCACGTGATTGAGTTGGAACATCCTCCTCCTCCACCTGCCACAACTACACCACCACAGCCACAGCATGGAAGGAAGCATGGAAGGAAGACCAGGGAGTGATGACCCTGGGTTCAGTCTGGTCTGGCAAAAGATGCAGTCTCTTGTATGACCACAGCCCGGGGACATACATGTCATCTGCTGGTTTCTGGACCAGACTGCACTCCCTTAGATATGGACTCCTCAGGCCACCAATTTTGCAGTAAAATAATTGATGTCTGCCCTGGGGGTCAAAGGCTTCACCAATTTCTGCTGTTTCTCCAGCGTTGCCTCCCTCTTTGTTTGGTTTTGTGCCCTTAATAAAGGTTTTTTTGTTTTCAATTCGACTCGCCTATGTGTGTTTTCCTTCAAAAAGGACAGTTTGTTTGTGAGGATTCAGGTACATTTCAAAAATACAATGTGAAATTAACAAGAGACACCAACACCAAGCAACCTCCTTGAGATTAAATAATACAAGATAATAATGGTGTTGAGGTAACTTTACACACAAAACACACACAAAAATATTCTGGATGTTAAATAACTAAAAAAAAAAAAAAAACAAGATCAGCCTTGAAAAAAATACAAACCAAAAAAAAATTTAAAAAATCAAAACAAAAAAACAAACAAAAAAAAACATATAGATTTTTGGTCAGATGTGACAAATCATAATATATTGAGGGAATCACGATAAATAAGAAAGAAAGAAGTTTGTGAGAACTCTGTGTGAATATCAGCAGCAAAACTACTTTGTTCTTCCTGCATTATAAAGAAGAAGAGAATGCCGAACGCTAATTTTACCAGAACGAGCTGTTCCGTCTCGGAATTTCTTTTGAGCATGCGTGGCACTTTGTGCGTCGGAATTGTCCACACACGGTCGGAATTGACGCGATCGGATTTTGTTGTCGGAAAATTTTATACCCTGCTCTCAAACTTTGTGGGTCGGAAAATCCGATGGGAAAAGTCAGATGGAGCCCACACACGGTCGGAATTTCCGACAACATGCTCCGATCGCACATTTTCTGACGGAAAATCCGACCGTGTGTACGGGGCATTACTGTGGACTGATAAACAGCAAGGCTTTTGGAGATACATTTATAACCCTTTCCAGCTTTATGCAAGTCAACAATTCTTAATTGTAGGTCTTCTGAGAGCTCTTTTGTACGAGGAATCATTCACATCAGGCAATGCTTCTTGAGAAAAGCAACTGGTGTGTGTTTTTTATAGAGCAGGGCAGCTGTAACCAACACCTTCAATCTCATCTCATTGATTGGACTCCAGTTGGCTGACACCTCACTCCAATTGGCTCTTGGAGATCTCATTAGTCTAGGGGTTCACATACTTTTTCCACCTGCACTGTGAATGTTTACATGATGTGTTCAATAAAAACATGGTAACATTTAATTATTTGCATGTTATTAGTTTAAGCAGACTGTGATTGTCTATTGTTGTGACTTAGATGAAGATCAGATCACATTTTATGACCTATTTGTGCAGAAATCCATATCATTCCAAAATGGTTCACATACTTTTTATTGCAACTGTAAATGATAGAATATAATAAAAAATGGGAAAATATATATAGAAAAAATCTATTGTAATGGGAATGAGTGGTTGTGTGTGGAAGTGCAGCCAGGCAAAAGGCATTGTGTGTTGTAGGTGGTATACCTGGGAATGGAGAGTCAAACATTTTTTTCCTGCTGTGAACTGTATTACAAGTTGCTGTGTGTAAGACCACAAAAATGGGGCGGTCAAAGCAGAAAAAGGAAGCAACCCCTGCTAAGACAAGGGAAAGGCTACTATGGCTGGAGGATATTTCACCACATGTCCCAGCCAGGCCAGAAACTTCAGCGTGGCCAGAGGAGATGTCTCCACCTAGGAGGGCCAGTCCAAAGGGGCCAGTGGTGTATGTGACAGTGAATGAAAGGTTCAAGCAGAACCATAACGAAGAGTGGGGTGCAGTAAGAGGGGCTGAGATCTTGGCCTCTGACTATATGCAACCCATGCTACCTAAAGAGGAAGTTGGGGACTTCCTGGTAAATGAAGGTATGGGAATACCTCATGGCTCCCAGTTGGAGACTGTTCCATCCCAAGAGAGACAGGAGGTCTCTAGGAGTCAGAGGCTGAAGGTGGCAGCCAGAGCACATGTGTATCTGCAAGAGGCAGTAAACGGCCTGAGGACTAGGCCCAGAGCGGAGCTGTGGGGGCTAAAATAAAGCCATCTACACTGGGGGTGTGGCCTGGAAAGCAATGGAATAGGTCACATCTAGAGCGAGCTCCGCTGACCTATAGTCCTATTTGACATCCTGGCGATATCCTGTGCATCCTGCATCGTACAGTACACCTGAGGATCCCTGCTACATTATCTACAACAATTGCAGCCTGCCAGCCCTTTGGAGCGCCGCCCGAGGCCGCTGAGGCATGGACCGCTGGATCGGCCTTTGATCTAGGAAAGGCCCCGGCTTCGGCCTGGTTCCCGGAGTGGCGGCCATCTTGCTGCACCTGGCGGAGGCCGCGATACGCTGTATGGGCCTCCCGGACGGCCGGGAACTCGCCCACCATCGGGAAGACCCTCCGGACCACCTGAGGCAGCTGTAGAGGTACTTATTTGCCCAGTGTTGGCCCTGAGACAGGCCGCGATTTTGGCCTGTGTTCCAGAACGGCGCCCATCTTGCTCCACCCCGGAGGAGGTCTGGAGAAGATTTCCTGACATATCGGAGGTTCTGTGCCCCAGCCCATTCTGAAATATCTTCTGGGCTGCCTGTGACTGTATAGATACAAGCATATTTAACATTGCCTTTGGGAAAGGGGTGAAACTTAGGCCTGACTCCCAGCCGTCCCCAGTGTTACCTGGGGACGGCTCGGCTGTCCGCACTCCGGAGTTTAGAGAGAATATGTCCCCGCTGAAAAGAAATTCCGAAGCAGTGGATAAGTTGGCGAAATATCGCCATCAAGATCAAGACCCGCAGGCCAAAAATGGCGAAGGCATGCGGTCAGAGGTGGACCATCAGGGTGCAGACACAGCTAAGGTCCTAGATGCCATTGCAGCACTGCAAGGGACGCTCACTGCCAAAATAGATGAGGTCAAGATTGACATCTCCCAGCTGCGCCAAGATCTATCCAAGGTAAAAGACAGGATTACAGAAGCCGAGACACGAATCGGAGCGGCAGAAGACACCCTGCACCCCCTGAGTCACACCGCAGAGGACCTGCAGCGCCAGATCCAGCAGCTACATGGCACCAACCCTGCTGAATACTTGGAATCCCTTCTGATTCAACACTTTGGTAGAGAGGCCTTTTCTGTTATGTTCGCAGTGGAACGGGCGCACCGCATCCCAGCAAAGCCTCCTCCTGTGGGAGCCCCCCCCCCAGAACTTTTATTGCCAAGTTTCTCAACTTTAGAGACAGAGATAAAATCCTTCGGCTAACCAGAGAGAAAGGTAACATCACCATGGGCAACGGCCATGTCGCAGTGTTTCCCGACTTCTCTAATGAAGTCCACAGGAAGCGAACACAGTTCCAAGATGTTAAAAGGCAGCTTAGAGCGGCGCACCTTAAATACGCCATGTTGTTCCCGGCCAGATTGGGAGTGGAGGAGGATGGCAGAGTCATATTCTTCGAGGACCCGAGGGTGGCAGCACACTGGTTGGATCAACGTGGGCATCCAGCTGGCTGACCGGATATGCGGCTTGTTACTGTGAGTACTGTCACTGATGTCGACTGCTGGCAAGCCCCTTCCTTCTTCTAAATGTCCCCTCTGTTGTACAATCCTTGTACTCCCTCTTTGGGGGGGGGACTTGGGACATTGATAATCCTGGACACTCGAATTTAGACCTGGAGTTATTTGAACCATAGACTGTACCACCCTGTGCATCTTATTGCCCTCACAGCATACTTATGGGGATACCATGGGGTGGAGGCCCCATAAATCTAGTACATCAGGATGACTATGTATCCTTACAGCGAGAGCCTCACTTGGATGGAGAAAGAGACATAGGTTATGTTTTGTGCCCTAACCTTGCTTCAACCAGTGAATAATCGCCCCCTTCAAGTTTGCAACCCCTTTGCTTTCTTTTTTATGGTGTACTTTTTTTTGCTCATCATATTCTAAGAGTTGTACCTCCAGCTAATGTTGCTAGCTGGAAGATGATATATATACAGGTTGCATGGGACTATATGCTTCCACCAAGTTTGGGAGGTGAGAAGCTTGGTGGGAAGGAAAATGTTAGATCTTTTGATCAGAGCATTGGGAATGTTGGCACCGCTGTGCACATGTTATTTACTTGGAATGTTTTTAAACAAGCACTTATTATATATGTTACATGTTGGTTTAATTACGAGATGGGTATGCTGTCTTGGTGTGTGTGTGTGTGGGGGGGGCTGCCCTGCCGATTCGCACATGATATATGTGCAAATAAACACCATGGCAGACATTAAGTTTATGATGTGGAATGTACGGGGCATGCAGGATAAGATTAAAAGGACAGCAGTGTTACAATACTTGAAAGGTCAGAAGGTGGATATAGTTGCATTGGTGGAGACGCATGTTACGGGTCACTTACAGGTGGCCTTGAAGCATTCCTGGGTGGGGTGGGCTTACCACAGTACCCACACATATATGTCTAGAGGGGTGACGGTGTTGATTGCAAAATCGACACCTTTTGAACTGGTATCCATGGTGTCGGATCGGCAGGGTAGGTACCTCTTTCTACATGCAATTGTGGGGGGGAGACCCCTTGATGATAATGGCTAGCTATATCCCCCTCCATACAGGTCAAACGTGGTCGCAGAGGGTCTCGCATTTATGGCATTGTACCCGTCCTTACCGGTGGTGTGGATGGGGGACTTCAATCACACAATGACTCCGTCCCTTGACCGCCTGATGAACCACAGCATACTAGGCTATACCGTACACTGAATGAGTTTGCCCTTGTTGATGCGTGGAGACATGCTAACCCCACGACTAGAGCATACACATGCCACTCGCTTAGTCATAATACCATGTCCAGGATAGATTACATATTCGTTTCCAGGGCTATTTTACCAAAGGTCACAGGCTCAGGATTTGCTCCTAGGACCCTGTCAGACCATTCTCCGTGCTGGCTGACGGCGTCCTTGCGAGTGGCTTCTCCCACCAGATGCTGGCGACTAAACCCTCACTGGTTATCTCTTCTTAAAGACCATAACTCCATCGCCAGGGAGCTGCTCTTCTTTTTGGAGGGCAAAAAGGGGACCCCTTGCCCTTATCACACACTTGGATGACTTTAAAACTCACGCCCGTAGAATATTATCCTCCAGGATAAATAGGTTAAAACGAGAGTCTAACACTATACTTCAACTCACATCTGACAAATTGCAAGACTTAGAAGAGGCCTATAGCTCTAACCCGACCCTAGAAAACCTGGACAGAGTGAAACTGCAGACCCGACTAGTCACGCAGCTGCACACAGAGAAGACTAAACAGCAGGGGTTTTTTTGCAGGCAGAGGGTGTATGAACAAGGTGAAAGGGCGGGGAGACTCTTAGCCTTTTTGGCTCACATGGACGATAAGCCCCCAGTCGTGGTGTCACTTGTTGACCCAGACGGGTGTACTATAACGAATCCAGAACAGGTGGCAGCTCAATTTCAACAATTCTATAGCAATCTATATAAATCCCACCATACATACACGCAGAGAGAAATTCGAGCGTACTTATCTTCCATACAGTTCCCCCAGCTGATCGAGAACAAGTTGAGCTACTTGAAGCTCCTATTACTGAACACAACATTACGGAAGCGATCACACAGCTAGCTAAATCTAAAGCTCCAGGGATGGAAGGTTTGCCCCTTGAATTATATGTTACTTACTCGGATATAATGGTCCCCAAGTTGAAAGTCTTATATCAGTCTATATTTGATCAGAATTCACTCCCCGAGTTCATGCAGGAAGCCCAAATTATAGTTCTCCCCAAGCCAGGAAAGGACCCGCATCTCCCTGAATCCTACAGGCCTATCTCACTCTTAGAGGTAGATATAGGACTTATAGATGACGTTGACTGGAGTGAGATTTTAGAGGGAACCAAGATGGTGTCCCCCAAGCTGTCTGATAGACTGACACAACTATATATAGTGCACAAAGCCTATCTGACACCGGTGAGATTGGCAAAGTTCCAGCACTCGCCGGACCCGACGTGTCGCCTTTTCAGAGCAGACCCAGGCACGGTTTACCATCTCATATGGAGCTGCACACATGTTCAAACCTATTGGATACAGGTTGTCCGTTTCCTCCATGATAATATGGGATCCCCTGTGGTGCTGGACCCTAAGTTATGTATTTTGGGGCTATTGCCAGATGTGGAGGTGGACAAATACCACACAATTTTCATTTTTGAAACATTATTCTTAGCACGCAAAGTAATACGTAGAGATGGATGCAGAATATGCCCCCCACACTACAGTTGTGGAAAAAAGCAGTTAATGACACCCTGCCATTTAAGAAACTGATCTACACACACAGGGGATCTGCACAAAAATATTCAAAGATCTGGGACAGATGGTTGGAGGATGGGGAGACCTGTGTATAATAGTTCCAAACCCAGTGCAGCGTTCCCCTACACTCAAAAAAAAAAAAACACGGTATATTTATATGTTGGTCTGTACAGTTGCATAACTTATGACATGTGAATGTATGTATATGCATGACCTGTAATATTTCTGCATATTTAATTTCAATGGCACAATATTTATCTGACCTTCTGTGGTTATATGTACCCAAGTGACTTGTAAAATGCGTGTTTTATCAATAAAGTTGGTTTTTTCCAAGTAAAAAAAAACAGCCATCTACACTGAAGAATCCTGTGGTCTGTGTGACCAACATAAAGAGCAAAGGTACGGTTAAAGAGAGAGCCAGGTGGGGTAGCATTTTCAGTTTATGTATATTTGCTGGAGAAGAACCCCTGCTTGGGAAACCCTATACATTTTGAACTTTTAATTTGCCTTTTTAATAAAAATGGGCTACCATGAACAAGTCAAAAAATGAGTGGCCTTTGTGGGCACATAAAGAGAGGGAGAATCAATAAAAAGGTATACATTTTATTACAGCATAATTAAAAAATATATAAACAACACCCTCTATAGACACAGTTACCAGTTACCCAAAATGCAGTTGAAGAGGGCTGGATCTAGGGTACAAAAATTGATTTGATTTATGTATCAAAGTGTGAGAAAAATTTCTGATCCAGTAATGCCTCCAAAAACATGCTTGCCGACGTGTTTCACTAAGATATTAGCTTCCTCAGGACAGATACTGGGTAGGTGCTGGTATATTTAAAAACAAAAAAGTACATGTATAAGTATTTAATGTAGTATATATCTATGTAAGTATAGCTATAGTTATTACAACATTTCTCCAGGAGAAGTACATATACCCAAAGATCAATTACATATAGACATAACAACACATACGCTTGCCTGATGAACTTGTGGCTCAGGGTATGGGAGAACCTCACAAAAGTAACAGACAACCTGAAAGACGAAATTTCGAGTTTAATATGTATGTGTGTAGTAATGAAATTCCCACATATCATGTGGTTTATGATAGGTACCACCAGATAAAACAAAAACAAATGCATTATGGACTAGGCTGCTGCTATAAAAAAAATCTTCAAATCAAAGCGGTTTGTACTAGAATAGCTCTCACCTGTTATATAACACTCATGTAGAAATATTAGAATATAGATCGTGCCTAGAGGTAAGTGGTCACAGATTCCCGCTATAAACATTTTCAACACAGTATCTGAAAATAGACAAAGTATTTAGTTAGGTATTAAGCCCTTAAACAGGGTATATATAGTGGACTAGAGTACAAAAAAGATACAAAAGGTATGCATGAGTGGTACTTAACAATAGTACCAAGAAATAGCCCATAGGTACAGAGCCAATGTATTATATGGGTGAGTACACAATCCCTTTAAGTATAGAGACCGGTGGCATGTCTTAGAGAGAGGGGGTATAGCAACCCATTAAGTACTTAGCATCTATATACAGTAGAAAAGAATACCGTATATACTCGAGTATAAGTCGAATTTTTCAGCACATTTTTTTTGTGCTGAAAGTGCCCCCCTCGACTTATACTCGAGTCAAGCACTTTTCTGCAGCAAAAAATTTCATTTTCCGAACCAATTTGGGGCCCCGTATCTCAGGGCCACTTGATGCTAGGAACCCCAAATTTGGTATGCAAACCCAGTGGAATTGGTACCACAACAAAGCTGAAGTTCCTAGCACCAAGTGGCCCCGAGATACAGGGCCCCAAAATCGGTTCGGAAAATGTCATTCTCTGCTGCAGAAAAGTGCTTGACATTTTCTGAACCGATTTCGGGGCCCCATATCTCAGGGCCACTTGGTGCTAGGAACCCCAAATTTGGTGTGCAAACCCAGTGGAACTGGTACCATAACATATCCAAAGCTGAGGTTCCTAGCACTAAGTGGCCCTGAGATACGGGGCCCCATAACCAGTTTGGAAAATGTCATTCTCTGCTGCAGAAAAGTGCTTGACATTTTCTGAACTGAATTTTGGGGCCCTGTATCTCGGGGCCACTTGGTGCTAGAAACACCAGCTTTAGAAATTTTATGGTGCTAGTTCCAGTGGGTTTGCACACCAAATTTGGGGTTCTTAGCACTAAGTGGCCCCGAGATACGGGGCCCCAAATATGGTCAACTGTGTCTGCAGCAATGTCATTTCGGGACCCTTTGGGTTCAGACACCCCAAATTTTGGCTGAAGCTAGGGGGCATCTAGGAACCCTTAACTACCGAGTTTGAAGTTCAGGGGACCTATGGCTGCAAATGGGCACAGTGAGGCATGCAAATGGGCACAGTGATGCTGCAAATGGGCATTGTTGACCCTCTTTTCCACTTACAGTAGCTGTGCATTTCTCACCCTCGTCTTATACTCGGGTCAATAGGTTTTTCCCATTTTTTTTTGTGGTAAATTAGGGCCTCGACTTATACTCAGGACGACATATACTCGAGTATATACGGTAAATGAAGGCACAACTGACAAAAAAAGATAAAAGGAAGATGTGAGGATCCACCTGAATATGTAAATAATGCACTTATCCCACAGGGGGAGAACTTTTGTTAGGGCTCAAGCCAGTGTTGCCACATAAGCAGGGGAAATTGTGCCCCTATAACAAAAGCAGTTGTATAAGTGGAATAAATGTCCAATTATAAAGAAATGTCAGAAGAAGAACAAATAAAAGCCCAGCACTCAGGATATTATAAAAACAAACTGCAACAGTCATAAATGAATAAAACTGATTAGTTTAATAAAACCAATAATGATTATAAACTAACAATAATAATTGGTAAATTGTAACCCAAGTTGTAAAAACAAGAACCAATGTTATAATAGGACCCACAATAACACAATATTGTAATGTTGTATTGCACTAAATTACAGCATATGAATGTGCACTTAAAATAAAAATAAAAGACAGGCAGTCTTTAAACAACAGGGGACCAGCACGGGAGATGCATCCAGAAAGTACCCCGACAGAAGGCAATGGGTAAGGTGGTGAGAGCAGAACAAGCTGCTCAAAAAGAAGGTGAATAAAACTCACAGCTACCCCGCTGGTTGTGGGGTCTGGTACCGTACAGAGCGGCTCACCGGCTCCAGCGAACAGTAAAGAAATGTCACATAGTGGTATGCTAGGGTAGCTAATCAAAAGTATGACTTACCCTTTGACACTGTACCAGTGTGTGCGGCTTTCCAAACCTATATGCATTCCTTCTTATATAGGGCTTGGGAGTAACAAAGGGGGGTGTGATGGCGCAAATATGGTGCCAAAAAGCCAAGTCACGTGGCGTATAGCAGCCTCACATGATCGTGGGTAATGTGATCGTGGTCATGTGGTCATGTGCATCCCCTCTTCTAATAGGGCATAGGGATAACAGAGGGGAGCGTGGCGATGCGAATATGGCGCCAAAAGGAACCCGGTCACGTGACGTATAACATCGCCACTTGATCGTGGTCATGTGAGCGTGGTCATGTGACCACGATCGCATCTTAAATGATTGGGCAGATGTCAACAGGAAGTGAGGAGGTGTGCAGGGCAGTGCAATCACACACATCCACGCGGGCACACCCAACACCAAAACTCCTCCCCTAAACAAATGGACGGATAGATAAAGCCATCCACATGACCACACATGGCAAACGGCACAGTGACATGCCGCATAACCATTATGTATACATCAACCCCGCATCCACATGATGCAAGAATGCAAACCAAAAAACACATCAACATCAAAGTGTAACGCAGCATCTACAAACGCCCATATCTCAAGCCATACCCTCAACAGCAGCAAAAAAGCCAAAGTTAGATCTCAAAAGCAAATCCAGCGAGTTTTTTTGGAAAAAGGTCTCCAGCCGACAAGCAGCAAGCAAGCTCAGTGACAACCTAAACACACACACATGAATATACGACAAAAAAAAGGTACAGCAGGACCATTGCAACCAGGCTAAGAGGTTGCCATTGTACTATACAGCAGATTGTTTTGAAGTATATGGTTTCAGATAGCACTATGGACAGGTATAAATTTCTTCCCATGGAAAATAAAGATATGGATTTTTTTACAGACATGGTTTATAGCTTATAGTATTGTTAAGGCCAGGGACAGTGGTAGCAGCCAGGGGGTGAATCCATCTCATTTCCCTTTGTGGAATTTTTTTTTTATCATGGTTACCACCTTGAGAGTTCGTTGGAATGTGCTCTAATGCTGCAAATTTCACTACACTGTTGTCACCAGCATGCGTTTGATTTACATGTCGTCCTATTGGTGTCAGCAGTTGATTACTAATAATGTAGTATATATGATCTTTAATTCAATGCCAAAAAGCTTGTTTGGTTTTGCCCACGTAGAAACTGCCACATTCACAAAGCATAATGTACACCACGTTCTCCATCTGACAGTTGACATGGTGTATGGTAGAGTGTAGTTTACCATTTGGTAGATACATTGCGTGGTTTTCGCATATATCCATGTGCAAAAAGTATATTAACCACATTGCCAAGTTCCTCTTGATGTGGTATCCTCGCTGGCTGCCTCAGAGAAATGGCTTTGTGTCAGCCTGTCCCTGAGTGATCTTGCGCTCCTGAAGGTAATATTTGGCTTAGGACCTGTATATTTACAGAGGGTGGGATAATTGGTGAGAAGATACCAATGTTTCTTAAGTATTTCCCGTACACATGAGTGTTGGCGATTATAGGCAATGATCATCCTAGTAGTATCTTCCTCACTTTGTCGGGGTCACCTTCAATCACAACTGTAATATCCAGAAAGGGGATACGTTTCTTACTTTGATGCATAGTGAATTTTAAATTGTATGCATTCTGATCTAGATCATGCATAAATTCAGCTAGATCAGTAGTGGAACTAGTCCAAAGAATCAGAACGTCATCTATATACCTATTCCACATCAGGATAAAATCCCAATATTTGACATACCTGTTGTCAGAGAAGAGCATACGTTTCCACCCCCCAGGTAGAGGTTGGCATACGGTGGGGCACAAGAAGTCCCCATCGCAACCCCCTGCACCTGGACATAGTGGGAATCATTGAAGGTAAAGACATTGCCTGTCAAAATGTGCTCTAAAATAGTATAAATTTACTGAAGGACTATGAGTCTTGAGTTCTCTCACTTAGAAAGTCCTGTGTGACAGAAAGGCCCAAAGAATGTGGAATACTACTGTACAGGGCTTCGATATCAGTAGCTACTAAGATATTATCCATTGGTACTTGAATATTTTCCAGACGTTGCAAAAGATCTGGTGTGTCCTGGACATATGAGGGAAGCGATACAACATGGGATCGGAGGTATTGGTCAACTAGTTGACTAGTATGCACCGTTGCCAGATATGATTGGTCTTCCAGGGGGACACACCAAATCTTTATGCGTCTTGGGAAGAGAATAAAAAGTGGGCATAACAGGATGTTTAATGAGAAAAGCCTTGTATAGATCTTTGGTAATGACTCCTTGATGGAAAGAGTCCATGGGAACAAAGCCTAAAAGTCCAAAAGAAGTAAGTAGAATTCATCCTGAACTGTACTAGCATGTTCTTCAGAAATTTGTTTATACCATTCCTCATTATCCAGGATCCTGTTACACATGGCCACATATTGAGCTCTATCAATGAGGACAATATTGCCCCCTTTGTCTGAGGGTTTGATAATAATTCCCTCTTGTGTACATAGTTTCTGTAAAGCCTGCTTCTGAACGGGGGACAAGTTGTCCACATTGTGAGGATATATTTGTAGTTTTTCAATTTCCTTTGTGACCTGTGTAACAAAAGCCAGGATATTTGAATTGGTTTGCAATGGGGGAAATCTCTCTGATTTCTTTTTCATAACAATTTGTGAAGTATTGTCAATAGAGACATTAGGAACAACATCAAGCTCTGGGACTTGGGAATTCTGTGATTTCTGCTCAAATTTTTCATTTTCTTCCAAGAGATCCGTCAGATCTCTTAGAGCTTGAAAATCCCTCACTGATCTCTAAGCTTCTTATCTTTATCCTTTGTCTTTCTCTCTTGATCAAATAGGTACTTACGAGCAAACAAATTTAGATCCTTAATGGTCTCAAATTGGTCTATTTCCTAAGTGGGACAAAAAGTTACACCCAGGCCTAATACCTCTATTTTTGCAGTGGTCAAATTGGTCTGACAAGTTGATTACATTCAAGATGTCATTTCTTGAGGGGTCTTGACTATGAATGGATCCAAGTTGCTGCTCACTTTCCTTTTTTTTGGTGGAAGAGCCAGCCCCTCATTTGGGCTGGAAAAAAATGAAGGTGTAGTAGTGCCGGAAAGAGAAGAGGGCTGTGCAGAGCTTGACTTACCCCTGTCGTGTTCAACTACATGTGCAGAGGATTTATGAGCAGACGTGCCCAAGGTCTCCTCATTAGGGTTGGATCTAGTGTGTTCATGTGAGCCCCCCGGGGGCGAGTCGTCCAGAAGTCTTTTCTTACCACCTCGTGTGCGCCCATTCCCATGATTGAAAGGTTTCTTTTGGGGATTATGATTTCTTCCATAAGATCTAGCCATACCTTGTGAAAAGCAAGAGTTATTAGAGGCATTGGAGGAATCTGAGTCCCTAATTTCCTGTTCATTCTGGGTCCTAGGTTGCTGTGCCCCTTGGCGCCAACCCCAAGAGCATCTCAAATTCGGAAGAGACAATCTATATGATTTATGATTTGCAAATGCAATTTTGTCTCTTGCAAATTTTTGCTCTTTGTTTTTAATTAAATCAGAGTTAAACTGTTCAAGATGATCACTTAATTCTTCATCCTTCACATTGTATAGGGGGTGTGAGCATAATAGTTGATTTTGGGCATTGTTTAATTTCTTCATCAACCTCTTTAATACTTTTCATGTATTCAGTTCCATCATTTTTTGGTGCATCTCTGCAGGTTTTGTTCCCATGGATTCTATCCATCAAGGAGTCATTACCAAAGATCTATAAGAGGCTCATCTCATTAAACATCCTGTTATGCCCATAGAATAATAAGGGCAGACATGGGCAACACCTAGCATCACATCCCATATATTTTAACAGATAGAGGAAAAGGGGGAAAGGGGTTGAAAAAACAACCCCGGGACTTTTAAGGTGCTTAAATTTCAAGGTAGATAGGGTAGAAAAACATGTACAGTTTATCCATAAAAAATTATTTTTATTAATTGCAATTAAAACAGATACATAGCAAAAGTTTTCCCCTTAAAACAGTGTATATATGTCAAAAAGCCACATCTAATAGTGGGCAAACAGTAGGAAGAGTACCACTTGATTAAATACCACTCTACATGTTTCGCTCATTTGGAGCTTCCTCAGGAGTTTTGGCATAAATTGTGTTATACTGTAGATAGTAAAGAAAACATAAATGAGATATACTGTTGTATTAATACAATGTAAAATTTACAATGATAATATATAAATATGTGTATGGATAATAGTTCATACAATTGAAAAACATCAAAAATATCTATCAATCAAAGGAATAATACATCAATATTAGTGATCTCACCAGGCTGCCGCACAAAGAAGGCTAATTGTATTTGGTAAAAAAAGCTGATAAATTACATCAGCGATATAGAAAATTTCAACTAGGTCTCTCTCACATCAGAAGTTCCCGTCGTTTTTCGCCACAGAAGGATATAGAATTTACGTATCCTTAATAAAAAGGAAAAGAAAGTGTAAGGAGTAAACTGGGATATATAGAAAGTTTATATTCAAAAGGGCATACAGACTGGCCATTATGTTGAAAATAAAAATTAAAAAATATTTGCAATAGAATCAACAATCTTTTTTGCTGGAGGTAGAACCACCTCACTGCAAGTTTAAAAAGCAGTAATGAATCAGTATCCATTGGAAAGCCCTAATCGATCATCTAGAGGTCATGAACATGATATTCTAGAAGATAAATTTGAAGGTACTTCTATAAAGCAAAAAGGAAAAAACAACAAAGAAACTGATCAGGAAGGAATCCCTATACGCAGCCTCTGTATAGATCAGACATAGCTGTATAGGGACACTTACCAGTTAGACGGGATCAAACAGACAAGGAGTTGGGAGAGGCACAACCTCTCCCCTCAGTGAAGAGCCTGCAGCAGAGGGTGGCGGTGTATAAACCACATTCTTATACTCCTTCCATCCCGGCAGCGTCTGACGTCACCGCCGGGATGTGGACAGATAATGAGGAAGCCCGGGGAATGGATGAATAGGGGGAGTGACGGCATCGTAATCATGACGCTGGCCGTGTCTGTAGTTAACAATGCGCATGTGCCAGACGGAATGTATGCACAGCACGTCTGTGAGACAACAGAAGCCTGTGTGGATGCCATTTTGAATATAAACTTTCTATATATCCCAGTTTACTCCTTACACTTTCTTTTCCTTTTTATTAAGGATACTTAAATTCTATATCCTTCTGTGGCGAAAAACGACGGGAACTTCTGATGTGAGAGAGACCTAGCTGAAATTTTCTATATCGGCTTTTTTTACCAAATACAATTTGCCTTTGTGCGGCAGCCTGGTGAGATCACTAATATTGATGTATTATTACTTTGATTGATAGATATTTTTTGATGTTTTTCAATTGTATGAACTATTATCCATACACATCCATACAAGTCCAGGGGCTGTTTTCTTAACCCCTTTCCCCCTTTTCCTCTATCCTGTTATGCCCACTTTTTATTCTCTTCCCAAGACGCATAAAGATCTGGTGTGTCCCCATGGAAGACCAATCATATCTGGGAACGGTGCATACACTGTACAGGCTAGTCAACTAGTTGACCAATACCTCCGTTCCCATGTAATATCACTTCCATTATATGTCCTGGACACACCAGATCTTTTGCGACGTCTGGAAAATATTCAGATACCAATGGATACTATTATCTTAGTAGCTATTGATATCGAAGCCCTGTACAGTAGTATTCCACATCCTTTGGACCTTTCTGTCACACAGGACTTTCTAAGTGAAAGGACTCAGGACTCATAGTCCTTCAGTAAATGTATCCTTCTATTTTAGAGCACATTTTGACAGGCAATATCTTTACCTTCAACGATTCCCACTACGTTCAGGTGCAGGGGGTTGCAATGGGGACTTCTTGTGCCCCATCATATGCCAACCTATACCTGGGGGGTGGGAACGTATGCTCTTCTCTGACGACAGGTATGCCAAATATTGGAATTTTATCCTGATGTGGAATAGGTATATAGATGACGTTCTGATTCTGTGGACTGGTTCCACTACTAATCTAGCTGAATTTATGCATGATCTAGATCAGAATGCATTCAGTTTAAAATTCACTATGCATCAAAGTAAGAAATGTATCCCCTTTCTGGATATCACAGTTGTGATTGAAGGTGACTGGAATATCAACACCACTCTATATCGAAAGGAGACAGTGGGGAACACCCTCTTACATGCCAATAGTTTTCATCTGATCCCTCTTATTAACAGTATCCCTTATGGACAATATCTCAGGTTGCGCAGAATCTGCTCCAATGATACTCTATTCAAGCAGGAAGCAGACGCACCACAAATGGGATTGTCCGATAGGGACTCAAAGACAGCGCTTAAAAAAAGCTTATAAAAGAGCATTTAGGCAGACTAGACAGGAAGCTCTATGTAGGAGACCCTGACAAAGTGAGGAAGATACTGCTAGGATGATCATTGCCTATAATCGCCAACACTCATGTGTACGGAAAATACTTAAGAAACATTGGTATCTTCTCAGCAATGATCTAATCCTCTGTAAATCTACAGGTCCTAAATCAAATATAAACTTCAGGAGGGCAAGATCACTCAGGGACAGACTGACACAAAGCCATTTCTCTGAGGCAACCAGGGAGGATACCACCTCGAGAGGAACTTAGCAATGTGGTTCATGCGCTTTTTGCCCATGGATATACGAAAACCACGCAATGTGTCTGCCAAATGGTAGACTACACTCTACCGTACACCATGTCAACTGTCAGACGGAGGGCGTGGTGTACATTATGTTTTGTGAATGTGGCAGTTTCTACGTGTGCAAAACCAAACTAGCTTTTTGGCGTTGAATTAAGGATCATATATACTACATTAATAGTAATCAACTGCTGACACCAATAGGACGACATGTAAATCAAATGCATGCTGGTGACAACAGTGTAGTGAAATTTGCAGCATTAGAACACATTTCAACGAACTCTCGAGGTAGTAACCATGATAAAAAAAAATTACACAAAGGGAAATGAGATGGATTCACACCCTGGCTGCTACCACTGTCCCTGGCCTTAACAATGCTATAAGCTATAAACCATTTCTGTAAAAATATCATTATCTTTATTTTCCATTGGAAGTAACTTTTACCTGTCCATGGTGCTATCTGAAACAGTATACTTCAAACCTATCTGCTGTATAATGCAATGGCAATCTGCTTGCTGCTTGTTGGCTGGAGACCTTTTTCTTGCTGCTTTTTCCAAAAAACTCTATTTGGGGTATGCCTTTCTTGCTGGATTTGCTTTTGAGATCTAACTTTGGCTTTTTTGCTGCTGTTGAGGGTATGGCTTGAGATGTGGGCGTTTGCATTCTTGCATCATGTGGATGCGGGGTGGATGTATACGTAATGGTTATGCGACATGTCACTGCACCTTTTGCCATGTGTGATCTACCATGGATGGCTTTATCTATCTGTCCATTTGTTTAGTGGCGGAGTTTTGGTGTTGGGTGTGCCCGCATGGATGTGTGTGGTTGCACCGCCCTGTGCACCTCCACACTTCCTGTTAATATATGCCCAATCATTTAAGATGCAATCGCGCTCACACAACCACGATCATGTGGCAATGTTATACGTCACGTGACCGGGTTCCTTTTGGTGCCATATTCACGCTGCCACGCTCCCCTCTGTCATGCCCATGTCCTATTAGAAGAGGGGATGCACATGGCCACGTGACCACGAACACATGACCCACGATCATGTGACGCTGCTATACGTCACGTGACTTGGCTTTTTTGGCGTCATATTTGCGCCGTCACGCCCACCCCACCTTTGTTACTCCCATGCCCCTATATAAGAAGGAATGCATATAGGTTTGGGCCACAAAGAGAGAGGAAAGCCGCACTCACTGGTGCAGTATCGAAGGGTAAGTCATACTTTTGATTAGCTACCCTAGCATACCACTATGTGACATCTCTTTTTAATTGGACATTTATTCCACTTATATAACTGCTTTTGTTATAGGGGCACATTTTCCCCTGCTTATGCGGCAACACTGGTTTAAGCCCTAACAAAAGGTATCCCCCTGTGGGATGAGTGCATTATTTACATATTCAGGTAGGTCCTCACGTCTTCCTTTTTGTCTTTTTCTTGTCAGTTGTGCCTTCATTTAGGCGTCTTTTTATATATAGGCTAAGTTCTTAATGGGTTGCTATACCCTCTCTCTCTTAGACATGCCACTGGCCTCTATACTGAAGGGGATTGTGTACTCACCCATTTAATACATTGGCTATTTCTTGGTACTATTGGTAAGTATCACTCATAGATACCTTTTGTATCCCTTTTGTACTTTACTCCACTATATATACCCTGTTTAAGGGGTTAATACTTAACTATAGACTTTGTCTATTTTCAGATACTGTGTTGAAAACATTTATAGTGGGAATCTGTGATCATTTACCTCTATGTGTGATCTATATTCTAATATTTCTACATGACTGTTATGTATCAGGTGAGAGCTATGTACTTTTTTGTTTTTAAATATACCAGCACCTACCCAGTATCTGTCCTGAGGAAGCTAATATCTTAGTGGAACGTGTTGACGAACACGTTTTTGGAGGCATTACTGGTCAGAAATTTTTCTCTCACTTTGATACATTATCAGATCAATTTTTGTACCCTAGATCCAGCCCTCTATAACTTCATTTTTGGGTAACTGGTAACTATGTCTATATGGTGTTGTCTATATGTTGTTTATATGTTTTTAATTATGCTGTAATAACATTTATACCTTTTTATTGATTCTCCCTCTCATTATGTACCCACAAAGTCCACTAATTTTTTGATTTGTTCAATCCTCATATATATATTTTGGATGTTGGCATGGTGAGGGTCTTCCCGCCTTTAAAATATAGTTCTTGACTGACTGGAATCACTGGAAAACGCATCTACCACTAGAGCTAGGTGGGCTAGCATTTTCTGTTTATGTGCATTTGCTAGAGAAGAACCCCTGTGTGGAAAACCCTACACGTTTTGAATTTTTCATTTGCTATTTTAATAGAAATGGGTTACCAGGCCCTTAAAATATAGTTCCTGACTGACTTGAATCACTGAAAAACGCATCTACTACTAGAGCTAACGTCCCCCCATGTTACACTGTGCAGTGAGGGCGCGTCAGGACAAGTATGATCATTGGAGGAGAGCAGGCTGAGTTCCCAGCATAGCTAGAGAACTGACCACAGTGAAAGAAAGGGGGGAAACCCCCCAGATGACGTCTTTGAGGACGAAACGCATCGGGCAGGACCCCATTGTCGCCACTTTTTCTCATACAGCGCTGTTTTAAAATTTTGGATTTGCATGTGAGTGTACATCTATTTTATTTCAAATAAATACTTTTTGTTTTTTGGATTTACACTATGTGGCCCTTCTTTTCTTTCCCTATCCTTCCACATCAATTTCTGGTCCACGGAATGTTGCCTTGAGGGGTTTGCTTACGGAACACCCCATCACTTCCTTAAGATCTACATGACCTCCCACATCCGGGAGATTACGTACACCTCCCAAGTTCCTGGTATAATTTGGATGAATACAACAAACCCGTGAGACCGCATCCTTCTCAGAGTATACACAGCCACTCACCACCTAAGCCTTGTCCGACCCAATCCGGCGTATGCCCCATTGGGTCCACCTCATCCGGTAAGCCTCCTCAACTCTTGGTGGTAGTGAGCGGATTTTTAGCTGAGATATCTACATAATTCTTCAATATTCTGTTTAACATATTGCCATACAGACTATGTATCTCTAATGTTTACATGAGGACTACATGCTCTAAGCAGACATAATTGATCCTTCTTACTGTCTATTTGACTTGTTTACAGTTTTATATGACATTGTTCAGCGCCACACTTTTTTGTTGTTTAACACTGCACATCACCCTGAACACACCATCCCCAACATGAAACATGGTGGTGGCAGCATCATGTTGTGGAGATGCTTTTCTTCAGCAGGGACAGGGAAGCTGGTCAGAGTTGATGGGGAAATGGATTGAGCCAAATACAGGGCAATCTTATAAGAAAACCTGTTATAATCTGTAAAAGACTTAACACTGGGGCGGAGGTTCACCTTCCAGCAGGACAACGACCCTAAACATACAGCCAGAGCTACAATGGAATGCTTTAGATCAAAGCATATTCATGTGTTAGAATGGCCCAGTCAAAGTCCCAAAATTTGCTCGTCTGTATGCTGTTTCAACGGACCAAAAAACTATGCTTGCTCTGAAGCAAGTACGAGACGGAAGCTATTGGCTACTGGCTATTGAACTTCCTTTTTCTGGTCCCGTCGTACGTGCTGTACGTCACCGCATTCTGGACGGTCGGACTTTGGTCGGACTTTGGATTGACCGTGTGTAGGAAAGACCGCTTGAATGGAATTCCGTCGGAGTTCCGTCGGAGAAACCTTCAGAGTTTATTCCGACGGCTAAACTGGTCGTTTGTACGCGGCATAAAAGTCCCAAATTAAGTGCCTTATGCAAGAAAAAGTGCCTAAGGCTGGGTTCACACCTATGTGAATCCAATTCGCATTGCAGGAGAATGTGACCGGCTCTCCATGGAGCCGGTTCACATGTCTCTGGGGCAGCTGCGGAGCACACTGCACAGAAATGCTGTGCGTCTCTTCCTCCATTTCTGGGCCATATTCAGACAAACATTCTGCCCTGATTGGTCCCTGAAACGGAGAACAGGGATGGACAGCGTTGCTGTGCGATCCACAACCGGTTAAGGTGTGAACCGAGCCTTAGTGTCCCATGTGCTTTACAACCACTGTTGTACTTCCCACTTTAAGCCTTCATTCATCGTGTGCAACCTCCACCTTCACAAAGCACTTAACCAGATATATAGACCCACTGCTGTTTACAGTCAAAACACACTTAGGATCATGGGAGGGTTCTCCCACTTCTCCACCTCGCTTATTCAACAGCACCATCCTCTTTCTCTCCAGGGACTGCACCGCTTATCTCTCCTAAGGGGTTCCACCACTATAGTTCTTTTTTACTCATCAGCCATACCAGTCCGCCAATCATCATAACTCCCCTTCTTTTATTCTCACATGCATGCCGGTATAGGGATAAAATCCAATAGAACTTTTATAGTGTAACACCGTTTATTAATTCAAAACATACATAAAAGCAATAAAACTCACAATGCCTCATTGCTTTCTCCCAGCACTAAGATCCAGGGCTGACATCAGAAGGGGACAGACCATACATGTGTAGGTGGACCCAGGCCCCAACCAGGGCCATCATTAACATGGGGCAGCTACTGTCAGAGTGGACCTTCCAGGATGTAGAGGAGGGTGGAGTGGTGGGCAGATACCAGGTGGTATCTTACTGCCAAGAGCACTGTTTGACGAAAGATTCGGATTCCTCAGCCACTTTGCTTTGTCTGGACACCGACCAGAAAAATTGTCAGGTCATTCCCAAACAATATCATGATTACCTCAATGTTTTCAGTAAAAAGGGGGCAGATTCTCTTCCACCTCACTGTCCCTACGATTGTCCCATCGAGTTGTTGCCAGGATCCGAAATTCCCTTCAGACGCATCTTTCCCCTATCTGAAAGGGAGCAAGAAGTACTAAAAACATATATCGATGAAAACCTGGCCAAAGGATTCATTCGCCACTCTACCTCCCCAGCTGGTGCCGGAATATTCTTTGTTGCTAAGAAAGACAAATCTCTCCGCCCATGTATAGACTACCGAGAACTAAATAAAATCACGGTCAAAAATCAGTATCCCCTACCCTTGATACCCGAACTATTTCAGAAATTAAGGACTGCCGTCATTTTTACTAAGCTTGATCTAAGAGGGGCCTATAATCTGATCCGCATTCAGGCTGGGCATGAGTGGAAGATGGCCTTTTGGGCCTGATTCGGGCATTATGAATATTTAGTTATGCCTTTTGGACTCTGCAACGCCCCTGCGACCTTCCAACACCTAATTAATGATGTTCTCAGAGACTTCCTAGATGTGTTTGTGATCGCATATCTGGACGATATCTTGATCTTTTCAGAATCCCTGGATCTTCATCGAGAACATGTTTGCCGGGTGTTGGATCGTCTCCGCTTACACAGACTTTATGCAAAAGCGGAAAAATGTGAGTTTGAACAACAGAGCATTCAATTCTTGGGCTTGATAATCTCCTCAACTGGCATCAAGATGGACCCGCAGAAGGTTTCCGCTGTTCTGGACTGGCCGGTACCCCTGGACAAAAAGGGGGTTCAACGATTTATCGGGTTCGCAAACTTTTACAGGAAGTTTATCAGGGGTTTTTCTGCAATAATCGCACCTATCACACAGTTGACCA
This sequence comes from Lithobates clamitans, assembly GCA_037952925.1. Taxonomy (NCBI): domain Eukaryota; kingdom Metazoa; phylum Chordata; class Amphibia; order Anura; family Ranidae; genus Lithobates; species Lithobates clamitans. Next base: position 3,591,098 of record JBBGZY010000270.1, on the reverse strand, counting down.
AACAGAATACCCGTTCTTCCTGGAATCACCTAGCCCAAGATGCTTTCGAGAACCTCAAGAGACTATTCACCTCAGCACCTATCCTCAGCCATCCTGAACCATCCTTATCATTCATCTTAGAAGTGGATGCTTCTGAGATAGCGGTCGGTGCGATACTTTCGCAACATAAAGGCAGTAAAGACACTATGCATCCTGTGGGGTTCTTCTCCTGAAAACTCTCTCCTGCGGAGAAGAACTATGATGTTGGTGATCGGGAGCTTCTCGCCATCAAGACTGCATTAGAGGAGTGGAGGTACCTGTTGGAGGGAGCTGTGCATCCAGTACTAATTTACACTGACCATAAAAATCTGGAGTATTTGCAATCTGCTAAAAGACTGAAACCTCGACAAGCCCGTTGGGCCCTATTCTTCTTACGTTTTTCCTTCCACATTACTTATCGGCCTGGCTCAAGAAATGTCAAACCAGATGCATTATCACGAATGCATGATAACCCAAAGGACTTATCTGCTCCTGACACCATCTTACCTGCGAACAATTTCCTACTCTTACAAACACATCTTCTTTCCCAGATTAAGGAAGCATCCTCTTAATCAGCCAGGCCCACAGGGATTACCCTGAGTAGTAGAGACGGATTGTTCTGGAGAGGGAGTAAAATTTTTGTCCCTGAGGAGGTTCGGGTCAAGGTCTTGACGCTCCTTCACGATCACCCACTGGCAGGTCACTTTGGTCCCTCTTACCCACTTACGTTCGTAAGACCCTGGAATTGGTGCAGCGTACCTTCTGGTGGCCCAATTTAAAGGACTTTTGCGAGAAATATGTCAGCTCCTGCCCTATCTGTACCCAGAATAAGACATCCAGGAATCGAGCTTGGGGCCTGTTAAAACCCTTACCGGTACCCGATAGACCCTGGAAGATGATCTCCATGGACTTTATTGTAGAACTTCCATGCTCCGAGGGGTGTTCTGCTATCTTTGTGGTAGTAGACCGTTTCACCAAGATGGCCCATTTCCTTCCATTAAAAGGAACTCTGTCGGCTATTGAAACGGCTCATATATTCATCAAAGAAATCATCAGACTTCACGGAGTCCCTGTAAACATAACCTCTGATAGAGGGGTACAATTCACCTCACGTTTTTGGAGAGCCCCGTGTGAGACTTTAAAGATCAAACTGGCCTTGTCCTCGGCCTATCACCCCCAGACCAATGGACAGACGGAGAGGACCAATCAGACCCTCGAGCAGTACATCAGATGCTTTACTTCCTTCTCACAGGATGATTGGGTATCCCTGCTGCCCTTGGCAGAATTTGCCTACAATAATGCCAAACATTCAGCCACCGGTCAATCCCCCTTTTTCGCTAATTATGGCTTCCATCTAACCTTTTTACCCGATTTCCTTCCAGAGTCTCAAGTCCCGGCAGTACAGAGTATGGTAGATTTCATCAGTCACAACAACCAGATGTTGCAGGAAGCAGTATCCAAGGCTCAGGCAGACAGCAAGAGAATCTTCGATCGGAAGAGAAGAGGGGTATTGAAGTTACAGCTTGGTGACCAGGTATGGCTTTCTACAAGTAATATCAAACTAGCATGTCCTTCTAAGAAGTTGGCACCTAGATTTATGGGACCTTTTCCGGTTAAAAGGAAAATCAATTAAGTTTCTTACGAATTGACTTTACCTGATTCTCTTAAAATACACCCAGTGTTCCATGTGTCATTTCTTAAACCTGCCGTACCTGATCCCTTCCCTGGTAGAGGAACTAGACCTCCTGAACCTGTTGTGATTGATGGCAGCGAGGAATTTGAGGTCAAGGCTATCCTTGATTGCAGGAAAAGATAGGGGCAGATCCAATTCCTAATCAAATGGAAAGGCTACGGCCCAGAAAGTAATTCATGGGAACCAGATAGTAATGTGCATGCTAGGCGTTTAGTTTGCGCCTATTTTTCTACCCACCCTGAGAAAAAAAGGCTTATGGGCATCCGGAGTTTGCCCCTTGGGGGGGGCAATGTTAGGGTACCACCGGCGCCAGACCTGGGCGTTTGCATGCGCCTATGCGCCGGCGCGCTCCTGTACGTACCTTGCAGCAAGATCCTGCTGTTTCCAGGCGTCAGCGCGGCGCTCAGGCGCGCGTGGGTACGCGGCGCTTGTGCGTGCGCACGTGTGCTCGTGCGCGCGTACGGGCACGCGCGCATTCGCGTTAGCGCCGGTTTGGCGCCAAAGTGCACATAAAAGTTCCCCTGTGCCTCTAGCACATTGCTGCTTCGTCTCAGCTCTGTGATTCCTGTAAATCTGCACCTGATTGATTGTTACTTATCTGACCCGGCTTGTCTGACCATCCGTCCCGCTCCCATCCGACCCGGCCTGCCTGACTACTCTACTGCTACTGCCTGATACCATTGCCGACCTCTGCCTGCCTACCGACTCTGCCTCTGCCTGCTGTTATTGCCTGTTTCATCTACCTGCTGACCCGGACCGTCTGACCCTGCTTGTGCCTGCTGTTGTCCTTGCTGTTGCACCTTTAGCTTCAGCTCCAGTGATCTCTGCATCTCCAGTGTTCCAGCCTGCTGCCTCCAGTTTCCACCTGATCTGCAGTCCAGCCATCCCTGTGGGATCTCTCCTCACTTCAGCTTCAGAGACTCTATTCAACAGGTACTCCTACCCCACTGCGCTCAGGAGACCACTGTCCCCACTCCAGTGGCTCCTGAACCAGCGTTGTATGAGAGGTCTTCCCCTACAAGTCAGGCTCTACTACCAGGTACTTAACAGTAGACTTGTCCGAGCTGACAGAAAGTCCACAACTGCTGGGGTCCTTCCTGGTAATAAATAGGGGTATCTTATAAAAAAGCTTTGAGTCATATCTAATATATAAAGTACTGTACTGTTTACTGTGTGAGAGCATTGGGAAAACTCACCTGTCAGACTGAGTTACATAGGCTTGGTAAAAGCTTACTATGTGGACTCTGCTATATGTGTGCGAGCAGGCAGGATTTTGTTTATTTGCTGAAGTGAAGCTGTTTTCTGTTGACTCTTGAAAACGTGAAACGTGAAAATAAATGTGGGACCAGCAATTATATTGTACAGTGCCTTCCTATCATAAAGCCACCACCTTTGACTCTATATATATATATATATATATATATATATATATATATACAACACCTAGGATGCATGCATATATATTTATTCATATATTTTGACAGTGAACGAGGCTTAGGTAAAACCTTCCATTTTCTCCATTTTATCTATAACGAGTTCTGTTTGTATTACATGACCTTTACTGCTACTTTACATTTTACTGGAAACACTGACCTCTTGCTAAGGGTTTAGGGCAAGTAGCCTGATAATTCCCTTTTTATTAAATATGCTACATGATGAAAGCTATTTTAAACAAAATGAAATACATGAATGAGGTGTGATATTAGACAACCTTCACAAGCAGAAAAAAAGATTGCCTTTTCATAAGCATTTGACCTGCAAACATTAATAAATGCCAAGTGCATTACCTGAAATGCATGTCATGGGAACAGAAGGGTATTTAGTCAATTGATGTACAGTGCATGGATATAAATAAACTGTAATACTGTTCTTGTTTTTACACCTGTAGCAGCTTTATGCCCACTGACAAGTGCCCTGGAGCCTGTAGTACCTTAGTTATACGGCTAAAAATTTTATTAAAGTGCTGTACATTTGTATTAAAAACAATCTAATAAAAAAAAGAGTGCTAGAGTAATAGTTTGGCAGTGCGCAAAGTACACTGCAGCAAACAGGATGGAGAGGATTTACTAAAGGCTAGGGATGAAACGAACACCCCCCGGTTCGGTTTGCGCCAGAACCTGTGAACGGACCGAAAGTTTGCGCGAACTTTAGAACCCCATTAAAATCTATGGGACTCGAACGTTCGTATTGCATCAAAAATAGTAATTACACGCCCCTGTAAAACAGGGGCAGAAAAATTGCCACAACACTGCAACCCCTCACAGATGCTATAGTTGGAGCGCAGGAATGAGCACTGCTGCAATGTATTGCATCAAAAATTGTAATTATATGCCCTTGTTAAACAGGGGCAGAAAAATTGGGCCTTGGCCACTGGTCGCGGTGCCCAGAACCAAAAATGCTCTTACAAGCTATCAGCATGAAAATTGAGGAGGAAGAGGATTGTGACTCAGCATAACAGGATAGTCACTCAGCATCAGCATAGGCAGTCTTGAAGGGATCCCACATAAAAAAAGGTGCTTGGTAGCTGATGATCCAAGACTGATTCATTTTTATGAAGGTCAGCCGATCGACCGATTCGGTGGACAGGCGCACCCTGTGATCAGTTACAAAGCCTCCAGCAGCACTGAATGTGCATTCCGAAAGAACGCTGGATGCAGTACAGGCCAGTAGCTCAATTGCATACTGTGCAAACTCTGGCCAGTGATCCATCCTCAAGACCCAGTAATCCAGAGGATTTTTGGTGGGAAAGATGTCCAAGTCTGATCTTGCCCCTAGGTAATCCTGCACCATGTGAATCAGACGCTGGCGATGGTTGCTGGAACTGATCAGACCTTGGGGCTGCGGACTAAAAAATTGTCTGAACGCATCGGTCAGGCGGCCACCTTCTTCACCGCTCCTTCTGTGACTGACTGAAGCCTCAGCAACACGTTGTCCAAGAGGACCAGGAAATTGTAACCTCCCAGGCTCTGGAAACGCTTTGCACAAACCTTTCTGCAAGGCCTCCCGAAGATGTTTCATCCTCTGCTCCCTCTGCGACGGCAAGATTAGGTCCGCAACCTTACCCTTGTAACGTGGATCAAGGAGGGTTGCCAGCCAGTAATCATCCCTCCCCTTGATACCACAAATACAAGGATCCTTCTGCAGGCTTTGCAGGATCGGGGAGGCCATGCAGCCTAGGTTTGCTGAGGCATTCGGTCCAGAGTCCTCTGGGTCACTAAGGACGACATGATCCACAGCCACCTCCTCCCAGCCACGTACAAGTCCATGGGTTTCTTCGGACTATAAATGATCCCTTGAAGACTGCTGCTGATGCTGAGTGCCAGGCTCCACCTCCATACTGACACAATCCTCCTCCTCCTCTTCCTGTGTGATCAGCGGGCACGCAGGAACACTGTCTGGATAAAGGGGGCCTTGAGAGGTAAGGAAGTCCTCCTCTTCCTCCCTCTGTTCTGCCACAAGTGCCCTGTCCATTATTCCACACAGCGTGTGCTCCAACAGGTGGACAAGAGGGACAGTGTCACTGATGCATGCACTGTCACTGCTCACCATCCTCGTGCCGAGCACTGGCATTATATGGCCCGCGGAAATGCACACAGACTTTCCTGGCCTGCCTCAGGACATCCTGTAAGCCCGTATACCTGTCAAGAACCGCTGCACCACCAAGTTAAGGATGTGAGCCAAACAGAGCACATGGGTCAGTTGTCCCTGTTGGAGGGCGGAGAGGAGGTTGGTGCCATTGTCGCAAACTACCATACCTGCCTTAAGCTAGCATGGTGTCAACTACCTCTGAATCTGCCCCTGCAGAGCTGACAGAATCTCTGCCCCAGTGTGGCTCCTGTCCCCCAAGCACACCAGCTCAAGCACCGCACGGCATCTTTTTGCCTGCGTGCTTGCATAGCCCCTTGAAAGCCTACGGAGCACCGCTGGTTCCGAGGACAAATCAGCACAGGAAGAGGCCATGGAGGAAGAAGAAGAGGAGGAGGTGGAGGAGAGAGGTGTGGCAGAATCACCACTAGCAGAATTTTGGAGGAGTTGTGGCGGATCAACCTCCAACACTACTGCACCCTGTCCTGCATCCTTCCCAGCTGCCAGAAGAGTCACCCAGTGCGCGGTGAAAGATAGGTAACGTCCCTGTCCATGCCTGCTGGACCATGAGTCAGCGGTAATATGCATCTTACCACTGACCGCCCTGTCCAGCGAGGCCAAGACATTGCCTTCCACATGCCGGTAGAGCGCGTTTGGGAACCTGACACTGAGGAACCGCACATTCCACAAACTCACGTAAGGGGGCAGAGTCTACCAACTGGAAAGGCAGCAGCTGAAGTACTAGCAATTTAGCCAAGCTAGCATTCAAGCGCTGGGCATGTGGATGACTAGGAGCGAACTTCATTCGGCGGTGCAGCAGCTGGGGCAGGGAAATTTGCCTGGTACAATCTGACATTGGTGTACCGATAGCAGATTGCCCGCAAGTACATGGCTGTGACACACCTAACTCTACACCTTCATTCCTCTCAGTGCAGGTTTCAGAGAGGAATGAAGGTATAGTAGGTTGGAGATCCCAGCTGATGAGGAGCAAGGAGAGGTCCGCTTTGTTCTTTGGTGTGGGTCTTTTAGGTACGCTTGCCAATGAACTGCATGGCAAGTCAACATATGTCTGGTCAAGCATGTGGTGCCCAAGTGGGTGATGTTTTGGCCATGCGAGATATGCTTGAGACATATGTTGCAAATAGCAGTGGTGGGATCTGATGCACTCATCTCAAAAAAGGCTCACACCAAAGAACTTTTGGAATAACGCGCAGAGACAGCAGCGCCCTGCACATGCGGAGCTCTGCGGTGTGATGCAGTCGGTGTGCTGCCCTTAAGCTGGCCCCTGGAGGGCATCCTGCCTCATTGGTGATGTGCCTCCTCCTCCTCCTCCACCTCCTCTCTCCCATCAGACACCCACGTTGAGTCAGTGACCTCATCATCCCCTCCCTCCTCATCACTGGAGCAAAGCTGGCAGTATTCTGCAGCTGGGGGAACATGACTGCCAGATTGCTGTCCTTCTTGGGCACCCCCTCTCTCTGGGCTCACATTACTGCCCTCCTCTGGCTGGGTACCATCATCAGAGCCTTCAAAATGCTGGACATCCTCCTGGAGCATGTACCCAACACTGTGGTCAAACAGTTTGGGGGACTCCTCAGGAGGACATGGTGGGGCTAGGGAAGGAGTGACTGATACCATTGAGCCGAGGGAAGAGGCTGCATTGGCAGCTGCTTTCTCAGACAAAATACCCTGAGCCTGGGTGAGAGAGGATGAGGAGGATAAGGACGACTTGGTCATCCATTCTACCAAGTCCTCGGCATGTTGCGGCTCAACACGGCCAGCTGCCGAAAAAAAGGACAAGCGTGTCCCACGGCCACGTGCTGATGAGGATGCACCTTGTCCAGCACTGTTGCCTCTAGACACAGAGCCTGCTTGCCCTCTTTTATTGGCTTGTGACTGTCTGCCTCTCCTCGTTGGCCTTCCAGACATACTATGGCCTGCAGTGAGATGTAGCTGCACAAAGCTGGGATGTATATATATACTGATACTGCAGCTAGCAGAATCAACTGCCTGCCCGTAGTATTGTTAGTATGAGAACACCAGCAATTGTCTTCAGGTAGCTTTAGGTGCACACTGTGCAGAGGATGCAGTACACTAACTGTAAATACTGCAGCTGTCTGCCTGTGGTACTAATAGGATCAGAAGAACACCACTAATTTTCTTCAGGTAGCTTTAGGTGCACAATGTGCAGAGGATGCAGTACACTAACTGTAAATACTGTAGCTGCCTGCCTGTGGTATTAATAGGAGCAGAACAACAGCAATTTTCTTCAGGTAGCTTTAGGTGCACACTGTGCAAAGGACGCAGTACACTAACTGTAAATACTGCAGCTGCCTGCCTGGGGTACTAACAGGATCAGAAGAACACCACCAATTTTCTTCAGGTAGCTTTAGGTGCACACTGTGCGGAGGACACATTATACTAACTGTAAATGCTGTAGCTGCCTGCCTGTGGTATTAATATGAGCAGAACAACAGCAATTGTCTTCAGGTAGCTTTAGGTGCACACTGTGAAAAGGACGCAGTACACTAACTGTAAATACTGCAGCTGCCTGCCTGTGGTACTCATAGGATCAAAAGAACACCACCAATTTTCTTCAGGTAGCTTTAGGTGCACACCGTGCAGAGGACGCACTACACTAACTGCAAATACTGCAGCTGCCTGCAGTACTAATATGATCAGAAGAACACCACCAATTTTCTTCAGGTAGCTTTAGGTGCGCACTGTGCAGAGGAGGCACTACACTAACTGTAAATACTGCAGCTGCCTGCGGTACTAATAGGATCAGAAGAACACCACCAATTTTCTTCAGGTAGCTTTAGGTGCACACTGTGCAGAGGACACAGTACACTAACTGTAAATACTGTAGCTGCCTGCCTGTGGTATTAATAGGAGCAGAACAACAATTGTCTTCAGGTAGCTTTAGGTGCACACTGTGCAAAGGACGCAGTACACTAACTGTAAATACTGCAGCTGCCTGCCTGTGGTACTCATAGGATTGGAAGAACACCACCAATTTTCTTCAAGTAGCTTTAGGTGCACACTGTGCAGAGGACGCACTACACTAACTGTAAATACTGCAGCTGCCTGCGGTACTAATAGGAACAGAAGAACACCATCAATTTTCTTCAGGTAGCTTTAGGTGCACACTGTGCAGAGAATGCACTACACTAACTGTAAATACTACAGCTGCCTGTGGTACTAATAGGATCAGAAGAACACCACCAATTTTCTTCAGGTAGCTTTAGGTGCACACTGTGCAGAGGACGCAGTACACTAACTGTAAATACTGCAGCTGCCTGCCTGTGGTACTCATAGGATCAGAAGAACACCACCAATTTTCTTCAGGTAGCTTTAGATGCACACTGTGCAGAGGACGCACTACACTAACTGTAAATACTGCAGCTGCCGGCGGTACTAATAGGATCAGAAGAACACCACCAATTTTCTTCAGGTAGCTTTAGGTGCACACTGTGCAGAGGACGCACTACACTAACTGTAAATACTGCAGCTGCCTGTGGTGCTAATAGGATCAGAAGAACACCACCAATATTCTTCAGGTAGTTTAAGGTGCACACTGTGCAGAGGACGCACTACACTAACTGTAAATACTACAGCTGCCTGCGGTACTAATAGGATCAGAACACCACCAATTTTCTTCAGGTAGCTTTAGATGCACACTGTGCAGAGGACACACTACACTAACTGTAAATACTGCAGCTGCCTGTGGTACTAATAGGATCAGAAGAACACCACCAATTTTCTTCAGGTAGCTTTAGGTGCACACTGTGCAGAGGACACAGTACACTAACTGTAAATTATGTAGCTGCCTGCCTGTGGTATTAATAGGAGCAGAACAACAGCAATTGTCTTCAGGTAGCTTTAGGTGCACACTATGCAGAGGACGCAGTACACTAACTGTAAATACTGCAGCTGCCTGCCTGTGGTACTAATAGGATCAGAAGAACACCACCAATTTTCTTCAGGTAGCTTTACGTGCACACTGTGCAGAGGACACAGTACACTAACTTTAAATACTGTAGCTGCCTGCCTGTGGTACTAACAGGATCAGAAGAACACCACCAATTTTCTTCAGGTAGCTTTAGGTGCACACTGTGCAGAGGACACAGTACACTAACTGCAAATACTGTAGCTGCCTGCCTGTGGTAATAATAGGATCAGAACAACAGAAATTGTCTTCAGGTAGCTTTAGGTGCACACTGTGCAGAGGACGCACTACACTAACTCTAAATACTGCAGCTGCCTGCAATACTAATATGATCAGAAGAACACCACCAATTTTTTTCAGGTAGCTTTAGGTGCACACTGTGCAGAGGACACATTACACTAACTGTAAATACTGCAGCTGCCTGTGGTACTAATAGAATCAGAAGAACACCACCAATTTTCTTCAGGTAGCTTTAGGTGCACACTGTGCAGAGGATGCACTACACTAACTGTAAATACTGCAGCTGCCTGCGGTACTAATAGGATCAGAAGAACACCACCAATTTTCTTCAGGTATCTTTAGGTGCACACTGTGCAGAGGACGCACTACACTAACTGTAAATACTGCAGCTGCCTGTGGTACCAATAGGATCAGAAGAACACCTCCAATATTCTTCAGATAGCTTTAGGTGCACACTGTGCAGAGGATGCACTACTCTAACTGTAAATACTGCAGCTGCCTGCGGTACTAATAGGATCAGAAGAACACCACCAATTTTCTTCAGGTAGCTTTAGGTGCACACTGTGCAAGAGGATGCACTACACTAACTGTAAATACTGTAGCTAACAGGACAAATAGGATCAGGACACCACCAATTTTCTTCAGGTAGCTGTAAATACTGTAAAAATACCTGCCTGCCTGTCAGTAGGAAGAGAAGAACAGGAATGGATCTAGCTAATATATATATATATATATATATATATATATATATATATATATATATATATATAACACCTAGGATGCATATATATATATATATATATACACAATACACTGTAAGTGCAGCTAACTGACTCACCTGCCCACTCTATCTAACGCAGGGGGGCTTATATAGTGTGGGGCGTGTACTAAACCCCCTGAGCCATAATTGGCCAAAGCCACCCTACCACTTGGCCCTACCACTTCTATTTCAATCGGATGGTATTTTCCCTTACCTATTCACTTCCTATGTCTTGTAAGCTACAGCACTGTAATTATAAAATATTGACAAGATCGTATGACAGTCCATCAACACTTACTAGGTTTCTTCCTGCTTTACCTAATGATTGCTGGCATTGTCATAACCATGAAGGCATATATCCTAGTATTTGGTGGAGCTGTCTGCCCATCAATTATGGGACACGATTTTTAAACTATATAATGATTGCTATCTTATGTAATATAAAAAAACTCTGCAAATAGTATTACTATGTGTAGCCCCCTGGTCCTAAACTGGGGCTACTATGTACATTTAGTTTTTGGCTGGGTTGAAGACAGCTCAGACTGATTGCATAGTTTATTTCTGGCATTTTCCCAAAGCTCAATTAGGTTATGCATTTCTCACTGTCTCCAGTAGGTGTCACTGGTAGCACAGGCCAGTATGAGATAGTACAACTAGGTTAAGTTTATTTATCTTCCAGTCACCCAAGAAGGATGTTCTGGGCAACTGGTGCATTCTGGGAGAGGACATACCGTATTTATCAGCATATAAAACGCGCTGGCGTATAATACGCTCCCCAAGTTTAGGAGGGAAGTTTAATGAAAAAAAGTTTTAGGAGGGAAGTTTAAGGAAAAAAACTTACATTTTAAATGCCCATCAATGCAGCCTTATCAGCGTCCATCTGCAGCCTTCCCCAGTGTCTATCTGCAGCCCTGCACAGTGTCCATCTGCAGCCTGGCACACTGTCCATCTGCAGCCTTGCACACTGTCCATCTGCAGCCTTCCCCAGTGTCCATCTGCAGCCTTGCACACTGTCCATCTGCAGCCTTGCCCAAAATTGCAGCATGATGGGTTTTTAGATTTAGCGCCGCCGAGATACACAGATGTCCTGTGTATTCGGCTCCTCTCGGCTCCTCCCCGCTGTGGGCAAGAGGAGCGCCACTGACATAGACTGAGCCGAGTGTATTGTGTACTTCGCTACTTGGCTCCTTTCGCAGTCACGCCCGTCCTGCCCCTTGGCCCGGCTCCTATGATGGACACAACACCGGTCCAATGGCAGGACGTAAAGGCTAGGAGGCGGGACTTGTCATGACTGCGAGTGGAGCCGAGTGGAGCCTAGCCGAGTACACAGTACACTCGGCTCAGTCTATGTCGGCGGCACTCCTCTTGCCCTCACAGACAGCGGGGATCGGCGTATAACACACACCCACGTTTTCCCCCTGATTTTAAGGGGAAAAAAGTGCGTGTTATATGCCGATAAATACGGTATATATTTTGGCTGGGCCATGTGCTCTCTCTCTCTTGCCTCAGGCCCCCTGGCCTGAGGAGTGAGCATTGCATACAGGCCCAGAAGCCTGTCTGAGGCCTACTAACTTTGGCTGTCTTGCCGGCATGGAAGAAGCCAAGCCAAATAGAGAATACCCAGGGGAGGATTCTTGCTGGAGTGAGCCAGGATGAAGGCTGGTCTCTCAGGAGGGCCTGGCTCATGTCGAGGACGCACCAGAATTTAACAATGTGCTTACAGTTTCACTGACACTGTGAAGCTGGATCTTGTTCTACATCTGAAAATGTGTTTGCAGTATCGCCAGGTTGGTTTGAAGATCCTGGTACTGTGAAGCTGTACTTTTTCTGGATCCAAGGAATCTGTAAGTGATCTACTGCTGGTATCTGAGACCCCTAACCCTCTCTCCCGCTACCTTCTCTCAAGTTCCACATTAAACTTTGAAAAGTTTTGCTGTGTTTAATACATTGCCACGTTAAACACATCACATCACCATATCAGATGCACTGCCAGCAAAGATGTAACAAATTAAAATTTGCTGACGTGCACAGAAAATGCAGAATTCACATGCATGCATATGGTATGCTAAATGTAAGAACGAACTTGACAGCAAACAGAATTTTGCTTGGTGTATTTGAAATAATGTTATGATGAAATGTTTTTTTTAGTTAAATTGTATATATTTTTACACATAACTATAACAGAGGGACAAAGAGAGTTTAATAAAAAAAGATTGCTGCAAGCCATGGTAGTGTAACCCCAATTCAAAAAAAGTGTAAATTCTACAAAAAAACAGAATGTTTACAGAGTGTTGTTAAAAGACGAGGGGATGCTACACCGTGGAAAACCATGGTCCTGTCCCAACTTTTTTGAGACGTATTGCTGTTAGTTCAAAGTATTTTTCTTAACCACTTGTGCCATGGGCACTTATACCCCCTTCCTAGCCAGGCCAATTTTCAGCTTTTAGTGCTCTCACATTTTGAATGACAATTGTTCAGTCATGCAACACTGTGGGTTTTTTATTTTTTGCGCTATAAATGAAAAAATACTGAAATTTTTGTTAAAAAATGCATTTTTCTTTGTTTCTGTTATAAAATTTAGCAAATTGGTATTTTTTCTTCATAAATTTTGGCCAAAATTTATATTGCTACATATCTTTGGTAAAAATAACCAAAATCAGTGAATAGTATTTGCTCTTTGCAAAATGAAGATTTTTTCCCACAAAAATGTCATATTAACAGGTTATTTTTCTCACATGGCATATGCATACTTGCAACTACTCCCCTAAACACATTCTGCTACTCCTCCTGAGTATGGCGATACCACATGTGTGAGACTTTTTCACAGCCAGGCCACGTACAGAGGCCCAACGTGTAGGGAGCACTGTTAGTATAATTTCCTGACTACCTATTACACTTTTGAAGGCCCTGAAGGCCCCGAAGCACCAGTACAATGGAAACGCCCACAAAATTACCCCATTTTGGAAAGCCAACACCCCAACACATAATCTAGGAGGCATAACATAATGAGTCTTTTGAACGGGTCATTTTTTTTCACAGGTTTTTGGAAAATGTGGACAGAAAATAAAACTTTTTTTACACAAAGTGGTTAATTTATACAATATTTCTAACACATGGCATGTACATAGCAAAAATTACACCCCAAAATACATTCTGCTACTCCTCCTTAGTATGGCAATACCACATATGTGGGACATTTACACAGCCTGGCAACATACAGAGGCCCAACATACATGGATGTAGCCATGTGACATGGATGAGGCATGGGTGACCACAGATGTGGCACGGATGAGGCATGGATGGGTATGAATGAGCATGTATGAGGCATGGATGGGCATGGATAAGGCATGGGTGAGGCATGTATGAGGCATGGATGGACATGGATGAGGCATGGATGGGCATGTATGAGGCACGGATGGGCATGTTTGAGGCACGGATGAGGCATGTTTGAGGCACAGATGAGGCACGGATGAGGCATGTTTGAGTCACGGATGACGCATGTTTGAGTCACAGGTGAGGCATGTTTGAGGCATGAATGAGGCATGTTTGAGGCACGGATGAGGCATGGGTAGGCATGTATGAGGCACGGATGGGCATGTATGAGGCATGAATGGGCATGAATGAGGCACAGATTGGCATGTATGAGGCATGGATTGGCATGTTTGGGGCGCGAATGAGGCATGCTGAGGCATTGATGAGTCATGTTTGCGGCATGGATGGGCATGTTTGAGGCACAGATGAGGCATGTTTGAGGCATGGATGGGCATGTTTGAGGCACGGATGAAGCATGTTTGAGGCATGCATGGGCATGTTTGAGGTACGGACGGGGTATGAATTGGCACAGATCAACTCTGTGGGCACTCCAGAGACAGCCCACTCACGCTGTTGCACCGGCTCCCTCCTCTCCTCACACACTGAGGAGAGCTGAACCGGACATGCTCCAGTTTGTTGACAAGTGATCGCTCCGTCATTGGATGGAGCAGTCACGTGGTAAAGGGCCGCTGTCATCAGCCCTTTACCCTAAATTGTGATTCGCTGGGTCCGGAGAACCCAGTAATCACGGACGCTTCTGGGTAGACCACGCTGTAGCCATCATTCAGCTATGGCCAAGTTGGCAAGTAGTAAAAAGGGTACATTTTCTCAGTTTAAACATTTGATCTGTTTTCTATTTTCTATTGTAAATAAAATATGGGTTTATGAGATTTGCAAATCATTGCATTCTGTTTTTATGTAGATTTTACACAGCATCCCTACTTTTTTGGAATTGGAATTGTAAATAGTTGTTTTAGATGTACAGTATATAAACCCTAAACCTATTTTTCAGTAAATTTGGCATCATGCTTCAGTGTATGCAGTTTCCTTGAGCAATTTGTTTTTTTTTAAATATGTAAACGTTTCTTAACTAGTTGCCGACTGCCTCACGACGATATACGTCGGCAGAATGGCATGGGCAGGCAGAATCACGTACCTGTACGTGATCTGCCTCCCGCGGGCGGGGGTCCGATCGGACCCCCCCGGTGCCCGAGGCGGTCGGCATTTCTCCCCCGGCGATCGGAGGTGGGGGGGAGGCCATCCATTCGTGCCCCCCCTCGCGATCGCTCCGGGCCAATGAGATCATTCCTCTGCTGCTGTATAGTAAGTGATGTCATCTCTCCTCGGCTCGGTATTTTCCGTTTCGGCGCCGAGGAGAGAAGACTTCAATGTGAGTGTAAAACACAACACACACACAGTAGAACATGCCAGGCACACATTACACCCCCGATCACCCCCCGATTGCCCCCCCCCCCCCCCCGTCACACTGACACCAAGCAGTTTTTTTTTTCTGATTACTGCATTGGTGTCAGTTTGTGACAGTTAGTGTGGTAGGGCAATTAGTGTTAGCCCCCTTTAGGTCTAGGGTACCCCCCTAACACCCCCTAATAAAGTTTTAACCCCTTGATCACCCCCCATCGCCAGTGTCACTAAGCGATCATTTTTCTGATTGCTGTATTAGTGTCACTGGTGACGCTAGTTAGGGAGGTAAATATTTAGGTTCGCTGTCAGCGTTTTATAGCGTCAGGGACCCCCATATACTGCCTAATAAAGGTTTTAACCCCTTGATTGCCCCCTAGTTAACCCTTTCACCAGTGATCACCGTATAACTGTTACGGGTGACGCTGGTTAGTTCGTTTATTTTTTATAGTGTCAGGGCACCTGCCGTTTATTACCGAATAAAGGTTTAGCCCCCTGATCGCCCGGCGGTGATATGCGTCGCCCCAGGCAGCGTCAGGTTAGCGCCAGTACCGCTAACACCCACGCACGCAGCATACGCCTCCCTTAGTTGTATAGTATCTGAACGGATCAATATCTGATCAGATCTATGCTAGCGTCCCCAGCAGTTTAGGGTTCCCAAAAACGCAGTGTTAGCGGGATCAGCCCAGATACCCGCTAGCACCTGCGTTTTGCTCCTCCGCCCGGCCCAGCCCACCCAAGTGCAGTATGGATCGATCACTGTCACTTACAAAACAATAAACGCATAGCGTTCACAGAGTCAGGCCTGATCCCTGCGATCGCTAACAGTTTTTTTGGTAGCGTTTTGGTGAACTGGCAAGCACCAGCGGCGTAGTACACCCCGGTCATAGTCAAACCAGCACTGCAGTAACACTTGGTGACGTGGCGAGTCCCATAAGTGCAGTTCAAGCTGGTGAGGTGGCAAGCACAAGTAGTGTCCCGCTGTCACCAAGAAGAAGACAAACAGGCCCGTCGTGTCCATAGTGCCCTTCCTGCTGCATTCGCCAATCCTAATTGGGAACCCACCGCTTCTGCAGCACCCGTACTTCCCCCATTCACATCCCCAACTAAATGTAGTCGGCTGCATGAGAGGCATTTTTATGTCCTCCCGAGTACCCCTACCCAACGAACCCCCCAAAAAAGATGTCGTGTCTGCAGCAAGTGCGGATATAGGCGCGACACCCGCTATTATTGTCCCTCCTGTCCTGACAATTCTGATCTTTACATTGGTGAATGTTTTGAACGCTACCATTCACTAGTTGAGTATTAGCGTAGGGTACAGCATTGCACAGACTAGGCACACTTTCACAGGGTCTCCCAAGATGCCATCGCATTTTGAGAGACCCGAACCTGGAACCGGTTACAGTTATAAAAGTTACAGTTACAAAAAAAGTGTAAAAAATAAAAAATAAAAATATATATAAAATTTAAAAAAATAGTTGTCGTTTCATTGTTCTCTCTCTCTCTCTATTCTCTCTCTATTGTTCTGCTCTTTTTTACTGTATTCTATTCTGCAATGTTTTGTTGTTATTATGTTTTATCATGTTTGCTTTTCAGGTATGCAATTTTTTATACTTTACTGTTTACTGTGTTTTATTGTTAACCATTTTTTTGTCTTCAGGTACGCCATTCACGACTTTGAGTGGTTATACCAGAATGATGCCTGCAGGTTTAGGTATCATCTTGGTATCATTCTTTTCAACCAGCGGTCGGCTTTCATGTAAAAGCAATCCTAGCAGCTAATTAGCCTCTAGACTGCTTTTACAAGCAGTGGGAGGGAATGCCCCCCCCCCACCGTCTTCCGTGTTTTTCTCTGGCTCTCCTGTCTCAACAGGGAACCTGAGAATGCAGCCGGTGATTCAGCCAGCAGACCATAGAGCTGATCAGAGACCAGAGTGGCTCCAAACATCTCTATGGCCTAAGAAACCGGAAGCTACGAGCATTTCATGACTTAGATTTCGCCATTGGGAAATTGGGAAAGCATTTTATCACACCGATTGTCACTTTCCCGCAACTTGTTTCAAAATATAAAATATTTCATGGACTCAACATGCCTCTCAACAAATAGCTTGGGGTGTCTACTTTCCAAAATGGGGTCATTTGGGGGGGTTTGTGCCATCTGGGCATTTTATGGCCTTCAAAACTGTGATAGGTAGTGAGGAGTGAAATCAAAAATTTACGCCCTAATGCCGCGTACACACGAGCGGACTTTATGGCAGACTTTACCCGGCGGACGGGATTTCATCAGACAATTCGATCGTGTGTGGGCTCCAGCAGACTTTGTTTTCTCAAAAGTTGGACGGACTAATGCCGCGTACACACGAGCGGACTTTACGGCAGACTTTGCCCGGCGGATGGGATTTCGTCGGACAATTCGATCGTGTGTGGGCTCCAGCGGACTTTGTTTTCTCAAAAGTTGGACGGACTTAGATTTGAAACATGTTTCAAATCTATCCGACGGACTCGAGTCCGGTCGAAAAGTCTGCTCGTCTGTATGCTAGTTCGACGGACAAAAAGCCACGCTAGGTTAGATATTGGCTACTCGCTATGAACTTCCTTGTTTTAGTCCGGTCGTACGTCATCACGTACGAATTCGACAGACTTTGGTGGATTATGTGTAGACAAGTCCGTTCATTCAGAAAGTTGGTCGTAAAGTACGTCGAAAAGTCCGCCGGGCAAAGTCTGCCGTAAAGTCCGCTCGTGTGTACGCGGCATTAGATTTGAAACATGTTTTAAATCTATCCGTCGAACTTGAGTCCTGTCGAAAAGTCCGCTCGTCTGTATGCTAGTTCGACGGACAAAAAGCCACGCTAGGGCAGCTATTGGCTACTGGCTATAAACTTCCTTGTTTTAGTCCGGTCGTACGTCATCACGTACGAATTCGACGGACTTTGGTGGATAGTGTGTAGGCAAGTCCGTTCATTCGGAAAGTCCATCATAAAGTCCGTCGAAAAGTCCGCCGGGCAAAGTCTGCCGTAAAGTCCGCTCGTGTGTACGCGGCATTAGATTTGAAACATGTTTTAAATCTATCCGTCGAACTTGAGTCCTGTCGAAAAGTCCGCTCGTCTGTATGCTAGTTCGACGGACAAAAAGCCACGCTAGGGCAGCTATTGGCTACTGGCTATAAACTTCCTTGTTTTAGTCCGGTCGTACGTCATCACGTACGAATTCGACGGACTTTGGTGGATTGTATGTAGGCAAGTCCGTTCATTTGGAAAGTCCATCATAAAGTCCGTCGAAAAGTCCGCTGGGCAAAGTCTGCCGCAAAGTCCGCTCATGTGTACGCGGCATTAGAAATCCTGAAGGCAGTGATTGGTTTTCGGGCCCCGTAGGCAGCTAGGCTTCCAAAAAGTCTCACACATGTGGTATCCCAGTACTCAGGAGAAGCAGCTGAATGTATTTTGGGGTGCAGTTCCACATATGCCCATGGCCTATGTGAGCAATATATCATTTAGTGACAACTTTTTGTAATTTTTTTTTTTTTTGTCATTATTCAATCACTTGGGACAAAAAAAATTAATATTCAGTGGGCTCAACATGCCTCTCAGCAATTTACTTGGGGTGTCTACTTTACAAAATGGGGTCATTTGGGGGGATGGTTGTACTGCCCTGCCATTTTAGCACCTCAAGAAATGACATAGGCAGTCATAAACTAAAAGCTGTGTAAATTCCAGAAAATGTACCCTAGTTTGTAGACGCTATAACTTTTGCGCAAACCAATAAATATACGCTTATTGACATTTTTTTTACCAAAGACATGTGGCCGAATACATTTTGGCTTAAATGTATGACTAAAATTTAGTTTATTGGATTTTTTTTATAACAAAAAGTAGAAAATATCTTTTTTTTTCAAAATTTTCGGTCATTTTCCATTTATAGCGCAAAAAATAAAAACCGCAAAGGTGATCAAATACCATCAAAAGAAAGCTCTATTTGTAGGAAGAAAAGGACGCAAATTTAGTTTGGGTACAGCATTGCATGACCGCGCAATTAGCAGTTAAAGCGACGCAGTGCCAAATTGTAAAAAGTGCTCTGGTCAGGAAGGGGTAAATCCTTCCGAGGCTGAAGTGGTTAAAGCAGAACTTCATTAATTTTTTCATCTTTCCATCTATTAAATCTTTCAAAAGATTCATAACTGTTTGCATAAAAAAACTACATACAGTGAGGCATGGTGTAAAAAATACTGAAAATTGGATTTTGTATTTATATATGTGACGGGTCTTGGATACCCCGTATGGGAGCCTCCGCCAGACCTGTGTCTCCTGTCCTCCAAACGCACCCGCAGCCTGCAGACTCGCCATAACCAGCCCTTAACCCCTCAATCGCGAGACAAGCCACACATGTGTTGAGGGTTAAATATGCAGAGCATAAACTATTAAGTAACAAACATACACTTTTAAACACAGTAAGGGACACTCCCCTTAGCTTTGTCATAGAGGGTGTAGGGAACAAGGAAGAACCAATGGAAACTCAACACTTGTATATTTAAACAACTACGGTTTAAACACATAAAGGGATTATGATAAGCAGGGAGCCCCTCCTTACACATACCCTGCTGGTAGGTGTCTGCAGACCTTTGTCTATGTGCCATGACCCAACACAATTAAACACAGCAACAAGATCGGGGGAGAAGGGATGCAGCATTACATTACATTATCTCAATGCCATTTTGTCCCCAAGTCTCTCAGTCTCTACTGGGCCAAAATCTGTGGGAAGAAGGACAGCCCACAGCCCCCTCCAAAACACACAGTGACAGTGGGTTCTGTCACAACATACAAACGAAGTATGTTATGATTATTGATCTATTGTTTACTCACTGCAAAAACAAGCACCTTCGGCATGAATATTTGTTTCAATAATAATAAAATTAAAATAAATTCCTTAAAGCTGAATTTCATGTTGTCTTGTTAAATCACATTCATGGTTGTACCACAAATGAATGATCCGACTCCTAATGTATTTTTTTAGTGTAGGATTGCAATACATATGCGGTATTCAGTAAATTAGCGAAAGTAAATCTAAACTCTAACTGGGGACATTTTGTTTGCTATAGTACTGTGTATCGTAAACAACTACCATTTTTTTTTAAATAATACAGTTTTCCCTTTTTTTCTCAACTTATCAGCTCTCCACCATCACCTGCACTTCATTGCTCTGGACCAGTTTTCCAATTGTGACAACGGTGGACAACACCCATGCAATGTCCATTGATGGGAAGATACTGGAGAGTTTTAATTTCTGTCTTTGCAGATGACACTAAGCTATGCAGTGGAATAACGTCCTTACAGGATGTCTCTAATTTACCTCAATGCACTGTCTAATTGGGCAACTAAGTGGCAAATGCGGTTTAATGTTGATAAATGTAAAGTTATACACTTGGGGGCTAAGAATATGCATGCATCATACATACTAAGGGCAGGACCATCTTTATCACAGGGCAAATGGGGAAGTGCCCTGGGCCCTGTCACTGCTGGGGGCCACAAGCAGCTGCTGCCCTCTTAGCCCGCACTCGGCATACTTGCCGCCTGTCCCGCCGTGCTCTTGTCCCCAGCTGCATTACAGAAAGCAGAGCCATGGTCTGGACAGCTTACACCCATTTCTCTTGTTGCTTCCACTGTCAGCATTATCCGCATTATCTCTGCCCCCTGCACCTCCCCCTACGTTGCTCATCAGCAGTTTCCCTGCTGCTCTCCAGTGGAACTAAGGACCATCCCCAAGGTGGAGCCTCCAGGCTTCTTTTGTTGAGTGGGTGGGATGAGCTAAGCTCCGAGATCGTGCCCGCCTGGAGAAGGGTGGTGTGACAGTAGCTGTGAGCAGAGGGTGCCGAGCAAGTGTGCCTGAAGGTAAAATCACCTAACAGTTCATTGTGGCTTAGCTTGCAGGCACCTCTATACTAAATCTGCTGAGCTACTGCAGTATAGTATAGAAGTGCCGGCTTTTAGCTGAAAAATTGGAAGATGGCTTTTTCATGAAGCATTAACTAAAGTATTGTCCCTGCCCCCAGGTTTTCACTGTCCCAACCCCCCCTGGTGTGTGCCCTTCCAACCCTCCCTGGTGTGTGCCTTCCAGACCCCCTCTGGTGTGCGCCCTCCAGACCATCTCTGGTGTGTGCCCTCCCTACCCCCCCTGGTGTGTGCCCTTCCTACCCCCCCTGGTGTGTGGCCTCCCAACCCCCCTGGTGTGTGCCTTCCCGACCCCCCGGTGTGTGCCTTCCCACCTCCTCTGGTGTGTGCCCTTCCAACTCCCCCTGGTGTGTGCCCTTCCAACCCCCTTGGTGTGTGCTTTCCTGACCCCCCGGTGTGTGCCCACCCTATCCCCCCTGGTTTGTGCCCTCCCCATCCCCCGGTGTGTGCCCTCCCTACCCCCCTGGTGTGTGCCCTCCCAAACCCCCTAGTGTGTGCCCTCCTAATCCCCCTGGTGTGTGTCTTCCCAACACCCCCAGTGTGTGCCTTCCCACCCCCTCTGGTGTGTGCCCTTCTAACCCCCCAGTGTGTGCCTTCCTAACCCCCCTGGTGTGTGCCCTCCCTACCCCCCCGGTGTGTGCCCCTCCTACCCCCTGGTGTGTGCCCTCCCGACCCCCCCAGTGTGTGCCTTCCCACCCGCTCTGGTGTGTGCCTTCCTGCCCCCCCTGGTGTGTGCCTTCCCTGCCCCCCCGGTGTGTGCCCTGCCTACCCCCTGGTATGTGCCCTCCCTACCCCCCTGGTGTGTGCCACCTGACCTTCCTGGTGTGTGCCCCTCCGACCCCCTGTTATGTGCCCTCCTGACCCTCCTGGTGCGTGCCCTCCCGACCCCCTAGTGTGTACCCTCCTGATCCCTATACTGTGCCCTTTCGACCCCCCCTGGTGTGTGCCCTCCTACCCTCCCCCATAATTGGCCCTCGCTCCCGCAGTGTACCCTGAGCTCTCCTGACCCCTTTTACTGTACGATGCTGCCCCTCCTGTACTGTGCTCTCTTGATCCCCTGTTCTTTGCCCTACTGATCCCTGTACACTGTCCTACACTCTAATCACCTCTGTACACTGCTCTACAGACACGTTTCTGATGTGTCAGTAAGGTATTGACTCTGTATCTGTGGACATGTTTTTGGTGACTCAGTATAGTACTGACTGTATCTGCGGACGTGTTTCTGGTGTGTCAGTATGGTACTGATTCTGTATCTGCGCACATTTTTATGGTGTGTCAGTATGGTACCGACTCTGTTTCTTTGGACATGTTTCTGGTGTGTCAGTATGGTACTGACTCTATATCTGCGGACATGTTTCTGATGTGTCAGTATGGTACTGACTCTATATCTGCGGACATGTTTCTGGTCTGTCAGTATAGTACTGACTGTATCTGCGGACGTGTTTCTGGTCTGTCAGTATGGTACTGACTCTGTATCTGCGGACATGTTACTGGTGTGTCAATATGGTACCCACTCTGTATTTGCGGACCTGTTTCTGGTGTGTCAGTATGGTACCGACTCTGTATCTTCGGACGTTTGTGGTGTGTCAGTATGGTACTGACTCTATATCTGCGGACATGTTTCTGATTTGTCACTGTGGTACTGACTCTATATCTGTGGACATGTTTCTGATGTGTTAGTATGGCACTGACTCTATATCTGCGGACATGTTTCTGATGTGTCATCATGGTACTGAGTTGGTGTTTGCGGGCGTATTTATGGTGTGTAAGTTTGGTACCTTTTTTGTCTCTGCTGACATGTTTTTGGTGCATAAGTATGGTAATTATTACTATTCCACAGGCATGTGTTGTAAAAAAAAGGATGAAAAAAATGGATAGAAGGCTGTAACCTTCAGCAACCAATCAGTGAGCAGCAAGGATGTGCAGTAACTTCTAGCAACTAATGAGTGAGCGGTAATGATGTGGTGTAACCTCTAGAAACCAGTGAGCTGTAAGGATGTGCAGTAACCTTTAGCAACCACTCAGTGAGTGTGAACCAGTTCTTTATGCTTACTTTATTAAAGCTTTGAGATAAGTCTATGTGCGTGTTTATTTGTTTTTTGGGATGTTGGGGTGGAGAGCCAAATTGCATGGGGGGCCAAGAAAATGTTTGCCCAGGGTCCATTCAATATTAAAAACAGCCCTGCTGGTGTGTGTCTTACAGGCCCCCCTGGTGTGTGCCATCCAGACCTCCCTGGTGTGTGCCGCCCAGACCCTCCCTGGTGTGTGCCCTCCCTACCCCCCTGGTGTGTGCCCTCCTGACCCCCCCTGGTGTGTGCCTTCCTGACCCCCCGTGTGTGTGCCTTCCCACCCCCTCTGGTGTGTGCCCTTCCAACCCCCCTTGGTGTGTGCCCTCCCTACCCCCCCGGTGTGTGCCCTCCCTACCCCCCGGTGTTTGCCCTTCCTACCCCCTGGTGTGTTCCATCCCTACCCCCTAGTGTGTGCCCTCCCTACCCCCTCAGTGTGTCTATATCTGTGGACACGTTTCTGATCTGCCGGTGTGTCCATATCTGTGGACACGTTTCTGATGTGTCAGTATGGTACTGACTCTATATCTGCGGACATGTTTCTGATGTGTCAGTATGGTACTGAGTTGGTGTTTGTGGACATATTTATGGTATGTACGTTTGGTACCTATTTTGTGTCTGCTGACATGTTTTTGGTGCGTAAGTATGGTAATTATTGTTATTCCACAGGCATGTGTTGTAAAGAAAAATGATGATAAAAATGGATAAAAGGCTGTAACCTTCAGCAACCAATCAGTGAGCAGTAAGGATGTGCAGTAACTTCTAGCAACTAATCAGGGAGCGGTAATGACCTCTAGAAACCAGTGAGTGGTAATGATGTGCAGTAACCTCTAGCAACCTATCAGTGAGCTGTGAGGATGTGCAGTAACCTTTAGCAACCACTCAGTGAGTGTGAAACAGTTCTTTATGTTTACTTTATTAACGTTTTTGAGATAAGTCTATGTGCGTGTTTATTTGTTTTTTGGGATGTTGGGGTGGAGAGCCAAATTGCATGGGTGGGGCATGAAAATGTTTGCCCAGGGTCCAATCAATATTAAAGGCAGCCCTGACTAGGGGGAGTACAACGGGGGGAATCAATGGTGGGGAACGGTCTGGGGGTTTTGGTAGATCATAAGCTCAATAATAGCATGCAATGAAAAGCTGCGGTTTCCAAAGCGAGCAAAGTCCTTTCTTATATTAAGAGAGGTATGGACCCAAGAGAGAAAGAGATGTCATTTTGCCCTGTACAAATCATTAGTAAGACCATATCTGGAATATGCAGTTCAGTTTTGGGCACCAGTTCTCAAAAAAAGGATATCGGGGAACTGGAGAAAGTGAAGAGAAGGGCAACCAAACTGATAAGAGGCATGGAGGAGCTCAGCTATGAGGAAATATTAGAGGAACTGAATCTATTCCATCTTGAGAAGAGGAGATTAAGGGTGGATATGATCAACATGTACAAATACATAAGTGGTCCATATAGTGAACTTGGTGTTGAATTATTCACTTTAAGGTCATTACAGAATACAAGGGGACACTATTTGATGTCTAGAGGAAAAAAGATTTAATCTGCAAATACGGAATAGTTTCTTCACAGTAATGCCCCGTACACACGGTCGGATTTTCCGACGGAAAATGTGTGATAGGACCTTGTTGTTGGAAATTCCGACCGTGTGTAGTCTCCATCACACATTTTCCATCGGATTTTCCGACACACAAAGTTTGAGAGCAGGCTATAAAATTTTCCGACAACAAAATCCGTTGTCGGAATTTCCGATCGTGTGTAACAAAGTGCCACGCATGCTCAGAATAAATAATGAGATGAAAGCTATTGGCTACTGCCCCGTTTATAGTCCCGACGTACGTGTTTTACGTCACCGCGTTCAGAATGATCGGATTTTCCGAAACCGTGTGTATGCAAGACAAGTTTGAGCCAACATCCGTTGGAAAAAATCCTAGGATTTTGTTGTCGGAATGTCCAATCAATGTCCGACCGTGTGTACGGGGCATAAGAGCTGTGAAAATGTGGAATAGACTCCCTCCAGGGGTGGTTCTGGCAAGCTCAGTAGATTGTTTTAAAAAAAGGATTCTTTCCTAAATGTACATAATATAACTGGGTACTAACATTTATAGGTAAAGTTGATCCAGGGAAAATCCGATTGCCTCTCGGAGGATCAGGACGGAATTGTTTCCCCTTGGGAGCAAATTGGGGCATGCTTTGCTGGGGTTTTTCACCTTCCTCTGGATCAACTGTGGGTATAAGATTGTGTATATGGGATTGTATTTTTATTTATTTTTTGGTTGAACTAGATGGACTTGTGTCTTTTTTCAACTTCACTAACAATGTAACTATGACATGGCTGTTTAAATCTCAATGTCTTCATCAAAAGTGCATGTGGCAGGGTGACAACACTGTAGAATCAAAGAAAAGTTCCAACACCTCCAAGTGCTCCCCTCATATGTTGGAATCATGTGCAGGCTTGGAGACCATCACTCCTTCACATGTAGCTTGGTATTATGCAAAAGAAAAAGCCATACGCTAATGATGTATTAACAGGATAAATTTTAATCAGATGACAAGCTTTACCACTTCAATACAGGGCACTTTCACCCCCTTCCTGCCCAAGACAATTTTCAGCTTTCAGCACTGTCACACTTTAAATGACAATTGCGCGGTCATGTAACACTGTACCCAAACAAGTTTTTTATCATTTTTTTCATAGAAATAGAGCTTTCTTTTGGTGGTATTTTATCATCTCTGGGGTTTTTATTTTTTGCTAAACAAACTAAAAAAGACCAAAATGTAAAAAAAAAAAGTATTTCTTTGCTTCTGTTATAAAATTGTGTTTTTTCCTTCACTGACGGGCACTGATGAGGCGGCACTGATGTGGCGGCACTGATGAGGTGGCACTGATGAGTTGGCACTGATAAGGTGGCACTGATGTGCACTGATGAGGAGGCACTGATATATTGAATTGATGGGCACTGATAGGCGGCACTGAAATGCAGCACTGATGGGCACTGACAGGTGGCACTAATGGGCACTGACAGGCAGAACTGATGGGCACTGACAGATGGCACTGATGGGCACTGATAGGCTGCACTGATTGCCACTGATAGGCGGCATTGGTTGGCACTGACAGCTGGCACTGATGGACACTAATAGATGACACTGATGGGCAGCACTGATGATCAGGTACGGACAGGTTTTATTGATGGGCAATGATTGGCACTGTGATAGGCACTGCTTAGCACTATGGTGGGCACTGATTGGCACTGTTGTGGCGCTGACCAGGGTTTCTGATGAGGCACTGATTGACAGCTGATGGGCACTTTTTGGCATGGTTTGTGGCACATTTGACAGGGCTGATAATCAATGTGCTGATTATCAGCACAGACACCCCCTCTGACAGGGAGAGACGCCGATCGGCTCTCCCTGTCAGCGCGAACCGAGGAAAGCCATTTACCGGCACTTCCTGGTTCACACTGTGATCAGCTGTGATTGGTCACAGCTGATCACGTGGTAAGGCGACTCCGTCAGAGGCTCCTTGCTACGATCGAAGATGCAGTGTGTCAGACTGACACACAACACCTCCGATCGCTGCGCTGCGTGCCCCCCGCAAGCACGTGCCAGCATGTTATCCTGCTGGACGTGATATGAAGCCCAGTCAGGATAACAGAACCATCGCCTAGCCGTTATTCTGCTATAGGCCAGCAGGAAGTGGTTAAGCACATGTTCCTGCCCCCGGAACCACCCTTCTAACATGTTTCATCCAAAGGGCATAATCATGGATGATTAAGCCCATCAGATGAAACATGTCAGACAAGTGGTTCTGGGGGTGGGACCATGTGCTGAAGCTTGTTGGTTGATAAAGATTTTGCCTGTGAAGACATCATCAGCGTGTAGCATTGTCTTTCGCTTATTCTGAGTTATGGGTTTGGATCTAATTTAGGATTGATGAATGGACTTACATCCCCCTCAGCATTGT
The DNA here is from genome assembly GCA_037952925.1 of Lithobates clamitans. Classification (NCBI taxonomy): domain Eukaryota; kingdom Metazoa; phylum Chordata; class Amphibia; order Anura; family Ranidae; genus Lithobates; species Lithobates clamitans. Next base: position 3,564,146 of record JBBGZY010000270.1, on the reverse strand, counting down.
TTTCAGCATATCTGCAGTATCTATTATAAATGAGAAAATTAAATTTTTTGAATGCAGAATTGACTCCTACTATCTACTGATACAATTCATCCTTAACCACCTCAGCCCCGGAAGGATTTGCCCCCTTAAAAACCAGGCCCTTTTTTGCGATACGGTACTGCGTTGCTTTAACTGACAATTGTGCAGTCAGGCAATGCTGTACCCAACGTCCTTTTTTACCCACAAATAGAAATTTCTTATGGTGGTATTTGATCACCTCTGCATTTTTTATTCTTTGCGCTATAAACAAAAAAGACCAATAATTTTAAAAAAAAACTTTTTTTTTACTTTCTGCCATAATACATATCCCAGAAAAAATATATATAAAAAAAATAATTTATTCATCAGTTTAGGCTGATATATATTCTTCTACATATTTTGGTAAAAAAAATTGCAATAGGAGTATATTGAATGGCTTGCGCAAAAGTTATCGCGTCTACAAACTACGGGATAGATTTAGGAACTTTTTTTAAATTGTTTTTACTGGTAATGGGGGCGATCTGCAATTTTTAGCAGGACTGCGACATTGCAGCGGACAAATCTGACTCCAAATGACACTTTTTGGGGACCAGTGACAATTATTTCATTGATCAGTGCTATAAAAATGCACTGATCAATGTAAAAATTACACTGGCAGGGAAGGGGTTAACACTATGGGGCGATCAAGGGGTTAAGTGTGTTTCCTGGGTGTGTTCTAACTGTAGGGGGGTTGGACTCACTGGGATATGACAGAGATCACTGTTCCCGATCACTGGGAACAGAAGATCTCTGACATGTCATTAGGCAGAACGGGGAATCGCCTTGTTTACATAGGCAGTTCCCTGTTCTGCCTGTGTACTAGGCGATCTCGGGTCGCAGGTGGACATCGAGTCCGTGGGACCTACGGGCACGCTCCCACGGCGTGTGGCGTCCGTGCATGCCTGCGATCCTCCTTGCATGGACCGACGTACAGGTACGTTGGTGCGCGCAGGAGAGCAATGTTGCTCCTTTAAAAAGTACAACACTGCACATTTCCAGTTACAGTATATGTGTAACTTTATGATATGAGGGATGTCTTGTTTTAGAGAGCTAAAATAAAAGAATAATTGTATTCCTGAATAGTGGTGATTAGATCTTCAGATGGATACTCATTTTCCCTAAGGGTAGGGGCAGATCCGAGACGTAGGGTGGGAGGGGCAGCTGCCCTGGGCACAATAGTTTACTGTATGGATGGAGGCGCCTTCCTTCTGTTATAAGGCTGACAAAAGTAGTGACAGCGTCAATGATTTTGACAAGGGAGTGACTGCTGGGCGTAGGATCCCCTAAGCTTGCACATCATGAATGGGGGGTGGGGCAGCATCCTTGCCCTGGGCACTGGATGACCTTGTCCCGGCACTGGGTAGTGGAACAGGACTATGGCACATTCTATGGGGCTCTGAAAGAACCTAACCCTTTCTGAGCACTGTTTGCATTATCACACTTCTAGCGTTTGAAGCCCTAGTTTATACATTTTGAGATACAAAATATCTGGAACAGTGGCAATACCTGGATGCAAAAAGTGAATATAATAGAAGAATTCTCTTCTGTGTAGCTTTACATTTACATTTAATCCCACCTGCCATTTTTAATTCCTGCAATTAAATCCTATTAGAATATAGATTTTTTTCAATCTTGAAAATAAAAACAATTTTCGAAAATCAATTTCAAGTGTTAAAAGAACATTAGACATTTGACAAATATTGTAGACCTAGGAACAACAAAATTGAGTATGTGCTAAACTGCACTGACATTGAGTTATAACATCCAACACATTACATTGAAATAGTTGTTTACTTGGAGAAGGGGAAAAAAAATCAATTTTGTTTGCTATGTATTATCATGTTTCTCTTGCTATTGCTGTCTGTATTCTCAGCCTTTCCTTTTGTTACTTGTGCAGAAATTGCCTATAATTGCCCTGGTTTACACAGTGCAGTAATAGCTAATCTTAGCTCTTCAAATGATTTGGCCTAAAGTGCTACATAATTGGGCCTTCTTGTCAGTTCAGTTGTGAGCCAAACAGATATAGAAATAAAGGCGTACAAGTGGCTCACTTCAAACAAGTTACATACAGTACATATAATAGCATTATGCAAACTAAAATGTAGAAGGTAATCTATTGCTTGACAGGTGTTGTTAAACTAGAACTTGCACTGTCATTTATTCACTATTCTAACAAGTGGCGCTACCTTCCCCATAAAAGTATAACATAGAAAATCCATAACCCATATACATATTTAGGGCTGCTGTTAGAAATCATGGGGCCCTGTACAGCCTACCTGAGGGGGCCCCCTTCGACCCTGCTCTCAAACCCAACCCCACCCAGTTTTGTCTTCAAGTGAAGTGGGGTGGGGGGCATACAGTGCAGCGGTCTTGGAAGTAATTGGTTGGCTTAAGAGCTGGCCTTATCACATCCACATGAAACCTGACAGTTGACTTTACAAATATACACACACTCCTGGCCACTGACCCCAGGCTGGGAGCAGTGGTTTTGTGCTGCTTTGTCCCACCCCCCCATCTAAATTTGTCCCACCGCAGCCACTTTAAAACTGCGTGGGTCCGTGCAACGGCGAAAAACGACTTAAATTCTACTATCCACTTAACCACTACTATCTACTTAACCACTTCAATACAGGACATTTATACACCCTTCCTGCCTAGATCAATTTTTAGCTTTCAGCATTCTCACACTGTGAATGCCAATTACTCAGTCATGCAACATTGTACAAAAACAAAATTTTTTATCATTTTTTTCATACAAATAGAGCTTTCTTTTGGTGGTATTTAATCATCACTGGGTTTTTTATTTTTTGCGACATATGTGAAAAAAGAGCGAAAATTTCGAAAAATAAACACTTTTTTTTAGTTTCTATGATAAAATTTTGCAAATAAGTCATTTTTGTTTATAAATTTGGGCCAAAATGTATACTGCTACATCTCTTTGGTAAAAATAACCCAAATTAGTGGATATTATTTAGTCTTTGTGAAAGTTATAGAGTCTACAAGCTACCCCCCAAATGACCCCTTTTTGAAAAGTAGACAGTCAAAGGTATTTAGTAAAAGGCATGGTGAGTTTTCTGAAGTTGTAATTTTTTCCCACAATTGTTGGGAAAATTAAGAATTTTGTTTTTCACAAAATTGTCATAATAACAATTTATTTCTCACACACAGCATATGCATACTTCCAATTACACCCCAAAATACATTCTGCTACTCCTCCTGAGTATGGCAATACCACATATGTGGGACTTTTACACAGCCTGGCCACACAGAGAGGTCCAACATGCAGGGAGCACCATCAGGGGTTCTAGGAGCATAAATGACACCTCTAATTTCCTAACGACCTATTACATTTGAGAAGGCCCTGGAGCACCAGGACAGGGGAATTACCCACAAAATGACCCCATTTTGGAAAGCAAACACCCCAACGTCTATTCTATGAGGCATAATGAGTCTTTTGAATGGTTCATTTTTTTACACAGGTCTCCAGAAAACGTGGAAACAAAATTAATTTTTTTTTGACACAAAGTTGTCAATTTATAAGATATTTCTAACACATAGCATGTATATAGCAAAAATTACACCCCAAAACACATTCTGCTACTCGTCCTGAGTATGGTGATACCACATGTGTGAGACTTTTACACAGCCAGTCCACATACAGAGGCCCAACATTGAAGTAGTACCTTCAGGCGTGCTAGGAGCATAAGTTACACATCTCATTTCATTCCCACCCATCACACTTTTAAAGGTGACAATGGAATTACCCACAAAATTACCCCATTTTGGAAAGCAAACACCCCAACATATACTCTATGAGGCATGGGCTGCAGATAGGTACTCGGGTACTCTGATGGGCGGGAGACAGGTACTCGGTTACTCTGATGGGCTGGTGACAGGTACTCGGTTACTCTGATGGGTTGGTGACAGGTACTTGGGTACTCTGATGGCCTTGTGACAGGTACTCGGGTACTCCAATGGCCTGGTGACAGGTACTCAGTTACTCTGATTGACTGGTGACAGGTACTCGAGTACTCTGATGGCCTGGGGACAGGTACTCAGGTACTCTGATGGCCTGGTGACAGGTACTCGGGTACTCTGATGGCCTGGTGATAGGTACTCGGGTACTCTGATGGCTGGTGACAGGTACTCAGGTACTCTGATGGGCTATAGATAGGTACTTGGGTACTCTAATGGGCTGGTGACTGGTACTTGGGTACTCTGATGGGTGGTGACAGGTACTTAGATGGGCAGTGACAGGTACTCAGATGGGCTGTGACAGGTACTCAGGTACTCAGATGGGTTGTGACAGGTACTCAGGTACTCGGGTACTCAGATGGACTGTGACAGGTACTCGGGTACTCAGATGAACTGTGACAGGTACTCGGGTACTCAGATGGACTGTGACAGGTACTCAGGTACTCAGATGAACTGTGACAGGTACTCAGGTACTCGGGTACTCAGATGAAAAGTGACAGGTACTCATATATACTGTGACAGGTACTCAGATGGGCTGTGACAGATACTCAGGTACTCGGGTACTCAGATGAACTGTGACAGGTACTCAGATGGGCTGTGACAGGTACTCGGGTACTCAGATGGACTGTGACAGGTACTCAGGTACTCGGGTACTCAGATGAACTGTGACAGGTACTCAGGTACTCAGATATACTGTGACAGGTACTCAGATGGGCTGTGACAGGTACTCAGGTACTCGGGTACTCAGATGGTCTGTGACAGGTACTCAGGTACTCAGATGGGCTTTGACAGGTACTCGGGTACTCAGATGGGCTGTGACAGGTACTCAGGTACTCGGGTACTCAGATATACTGTGACAGGTACTCAGGTACTCGGGTACTCAGATGGGCTGTGAAAGGTACTCAGGTACTCAGATATACTGTGACAGGTACTCAGGTACTCGGGTACTCAGATGGGTTGTGACAGGTACTCAGGTACTTGGGTACTTGGATGGGCTGTGACAGGTACTTTGATGGGTGATGACAGGTACTTTGATGGCTGGTGACAGGAACTTTTATGGCCGGTGACAGGTTCTCTTTAGGGGGGCAATCAGTGTGTGTTGGTGTACACTGTGAGCGGTAACGAGATGTTACCGCAATCTCCTTCTCACACACGATCGGTGTATGAGGAGGAGAACCCGGTAACATCTCGTTACCGCGGTTTGTTGACATTCTGTGACCGGCTGTGATTGGACACAGCCGGTCACGTGGTAAAGAGCCAATTTCATTGGCTCTTTATAGCGATCAGGGTTGGGCTGTGGTAGGGTGATAAGCCTCATTCCTGATTGCCACTCTGTGCGTGCCCTAGAGGCGTGAACAAGCGCCGTTCACGTGGGCAGTACATGTGACCGGCTGTGATTGGATATATTGAGTAAATGCCCATTTGAGTCCCTTCACTCCGGTAAACCACAACCGATGATGGTTCCATTGTTATTTTCCACTCAACACTGACGTCACGGGAATACTTTTTCTTGTCTTAAAAGCTTATTTTTCCTCACTATTCCTTCATGGACTTTTCAATTCACGTTTTACCAACTTCTATATGATAATACATGGACTTATAGATTTTTGAGCTTTGTGATATTAACATCACTTTTCACTGTTTTTGTCATTTATTTATTTTTACTTTTGTGGTTATTCACATCATACGTATTGTTTTTTTACACATGAATTTGTAGCAGTACACATTTTTAAGCGCTGCACATAATTTTATCTTAGTCACCTCATAGGGGACCCCCTCCACCATGGAGACATGTTGGGGAACAACACACACACTATAATAATTTGTGTGGGCCACATAATGGTGGTCGTTCCTCAAACCAGTATGGAGTGGATACCTTCAGTAGGTATGCACCCCTTGCTAATGACAGTAGAGAAACAGAACCTAGAGTCATTAGGGATCACCCAGCCCATCCCCCTTCTTATGACCACTATCCAGCTGGTAATCATAACCAACAGGATTTTCAGTGGGGCACCGAGGGAGGCACAAAAGAAATGGAGATGTAAGAGAGGGAGCAGAAGGGGAGACACCTTCACCCCAAAGAGAAAGAGGACCTAAGTGAAAGTGGTATAATAAATCTGAGCACTAAAAAAAATTCTAAGGGGGTTGTAACCCTCAACAAGGGACTTAAATTTGCACCTCCATACAATCTTAGTAAGTTTCAGACTTTTATAGACATACAGAAATACACTCATAGGTTAAACATCAAAAGACATCTTATAGGTAATCCCACTAGGCAACTAGCTAGGGGTGTATCAGATGTTGTTCACTCTGGTCCGTCTAACTCCTCCCTTTTCAACCCCCCACCCCAGTAACACTACCCCCAATATCAATGTTTTTTGCAACTTGGTTGTGAAAGACTTAGAAAATTTGAAAATACGACCCATACAACCTCCACATGATATCAGGATAGGATTAGACACTTTGTGCAATAGAAAGGATGTAGTTGTACACAAGGGAGAGGTGCTATTGTGAGGTGCTATTGTGAGGGGCTATCCCTAGCAGACAAGGGAGGTGCTATTGTGATCTTGGACAAGGAAGCATACTCACAAGAAATGATGAGACTCCTATCCAATACCAATACATACACCTCCCTACCTATGGACCCTACGTTTAAATTAAAAAAAAGTGCTTAAAATACTTGTAGAGAAAAGATTCAATATGGGGTTTCTAAATAAAAAGGAGAAGGGGCATAAAACTTTAGTAAACCCTCCAGGAGGACCCATCATCATTAGCATTGACTCTATTACTTCTCGAGTCGGCAAGTATATTGATCATTACTTGCAGCCACTGGTGATGGGTGCCCCCTCTTTTCTTAACCACTTAAGGACCGAGCCTCTTTTTGAGATTTGTTGTTTACAAGTAAAAAACTGTTTTTTTGCTAGAAAATTACTTAGAACCCCCAAACTTTTTTTTTAAATTGATACCAAACATGTCAGATTTCAAAATTGCGCCTGCTCGTGGAATGGTGACAAACTTTCACCCTTAAAAATCTCCATAGGCGACATTTAAAAAATTCTACAGGTTGCATGTTTTGAGTTACAGAGGAGGTCCAAGGCTAGAATTATTGCTCTCGCTCTACCAATCACGACGATACCTCACATGTGTGGTTTGAACATCATTTTCATATGCGGGCACTACTCACGTATGCGTTGACTTCTGCATGTGAGCTCGGCGGGACGGGGCGCGTTTTTAAAAAAATTAAAAATGTCTTATTTATTTTATCTTTTATTTTTACACTGTTCTTTAAAAAATAAATTGTGTCACTTTTATTCCTGTTACAAGCAATGTAAACATCCCTTGTAATAAAATAAAAACCATGACAGGACCTCTTAAATATGAGATCTGGGGTCAAAATGACCTCAGATCTCTTATTTACACAGAAATTTTTTTTTGGGCATTTAAAAAAAAAAAACATAACTTGTAATAGAAAAAAAGCATGACAGGACCTCTTAACCGGTTCAATACCGGGCATTTTCACCCCCTTCCTTCCCAGACCAATTTTTAGTTTTCAACGTTGTCTCATTTTAAACGACAATTGCGCGGTCGTGCGACATTGTACCCAAACAAAATTGACGTCCTTTTTTCCACCACAAATAGAGCCTTCTTTTGGTGGTATTTGATCACCTCTGTGGTTTTTATTTTTTGCGCTATAAACAAAAGAAGAGCGACAATTTTGAAAAAAACACAATATTTTTTACTTTTTGCTATAATAAATATCCCAATTTTTTTTAAAAAAAACAATTTTTTCCTCAGTTTCAGCCGATGCGTATTCTTCTACATATTTTTGGTCAAAAAAAAAGCAATAAGCGTATATTGATTGGTTTGTGCAAAAGTTATAGCGTCTATAAAATACGGGATAGATTTATGGCATTTTTAAAAAAAAAATATTTATTTTTATTTTATTTTACTAGTAATAGCGGCGATCGCAATTTTTTTCGTGACTGCGACATTATGGCGGACACATCGGACACTTTTGACACATTTTTGGGACCATTCACATTTATACAGCGATCAATGCTATAAAATTGCATTGATTACTGTGTAAATGTGACAGGCAGTGAAGGGGTTAACCACTAGGGGGCGGGGAGGGGTTAAATGTGTTTCCTAGGGAATGCTTCTAACTGTAGGGGGAGGGGACACACAAGGGGAGGAGACCGATCAGTGTTCCTCCGTTCTGGGAAAACAGATCGCTCTCCTCTGAGCTGACAGGACGTGGATCTCTGTGTTTACACACAGAGATCCACGGTCCGGCCCGGTTAACGGGCAATCGCGGGTGCCCGGCGGGCCATCGCGGCCGCCGGGCACACGCACCGAGTCCCGAGCAACGCGGCAGGCGAACGCGCGCGGCTAGGTGGCCGGGAACCCGAGGCCGTCATATGACGTCCACCCAGGATGGGAGATCCCATCTGTGGACGTCATTTGACTATAGGCGGGTGGGGAAGTGGTTAAATATGAGATCTGGGGTCAAAATGACCTCAGATCTCATATTTAGACAAAAAAAAATTTTTGGCATTTAAAAAAAAATGGCCCTTTAGGAGTTATGGGCAGAAGAGACATTTTGACGTTGCTTCCGCCCTGCAATGGTATGGAGACGGGTGGGGGCCATCTTCCCCTCACTTGTCTCCATACCCAGCAAGGGACAACATCCAATCGCATTCGCTTCTGCACGTGAGCTCGGCGGGACGGGGCCCGTTTAAAAAAAAAAATCTTATTTATTTTACCTTTTACTTTTACACTGTTCTTTAAAAAAATAAATTGTGTCACTTTTATTCCTGTCACAACGAATGTAAACATCCCTTCTAATAGAAAAAAAAGCATGACAGGTCCTCTTGAATATGAGATCTGGGGTCAAAATGACCTCAGATCTCATATTTTCACAAAAAATTTATTTTGGCATTTAAAAAAAAAAAAACATCCCTTGTAATAGAAAAAAAAACATGACAGGACCTCTTAAATATGAGATCTGGAGTCAAAATAACCTCAGATCTCATATTTAGACAAAAAAATTTTTTTTGGCATTTAAAAAAAATGTCCCTTTAAGAGCTATGGGCAGAAGTGACGTTTTGACATCGCTTCCACCCTGCAGTGGTATGGAGACGGGTGGGGGCCATCTTCCCCTCACTTGTCTCCATACCTAGCAAGGGACAACATCCGATCGCCTCCGCCGCTGCCGGCGGCTCTAGTAAGCAGCGGAGGGCACCGGGAGGGGGGACCCCTCTCTCTCCCCCGATAAAAGTGATCTTGCAGCGAATCCGCTGCAGAGACCACTCTTATTAGAAAGCGGACCGCCAGCCGAAGAAGAGGATACCGGGGTTATGGCAGCTAGCTGCTCCATAACAACGATATTTCTCTTCAAATTAGGACGTATATATCGGCGTGCGGTGGTCCATAAGTGGTTAAAGACACTAAACATGTTATCAACCTCTTCAATACTGAGTGGAAGCCAACATACTTGTTGGTGACCGCAGATGTTGTATCTTTGTACACTGCAATCTCACACAAACTGGGGTATAAGGCAGCTCAATGTTTTCTTTCTTTCTCTATTCCCACTATGCAGAGTAAATTATTTTAGAGTTGCTTGAATTCTGTATGTCACACAATTATTTTTGGCATGATAGGGCGTATTATTTGCAAACTAAAGGAGTGGCCATGGGAGCAAAATTTGCTCCGAGCATAGCCAACCTTTTCATGTCTAAATGGGAAGAGGATATGGTTCTACATAATAGACTTTCGGAACTGATAGTGTGGAAAAGATTTATTGACGACGTCCTGTTCAAATGGGATGGTGATCTTCAATCCGTTGATTCTTTTTTGGCCTTTACGGCTACAATCACATCAAGTATCTCTGTACATGTATAAGAGAAAATAAACAAAAAAAGGTATAAAAAAGAGGTACTCATAGAACATTGTAAAAATGCATATTGGTAAGTATGTAGACACGGTAGACGTAGTTATCTAAGAACTTCACCCCTAGCATAAGTGTGCTAAATAGGGTGGAACTGGTAAAATAAGGTAGATTTAGGTTTCAAAGAGTGAAAAATACTGTGTGCTACTTACATACCTCTGCCTTGTGTCCTGTAAATGTATCGTCCCCCCGCCACCACGGTATCACTGTGGATGTCTGGGGTGTGGGTTAATATACCCCTGGTGAGGCTGATTGATGTCAATTGCACTCAGTGCAATTGAAATCAGCTGGTGGTCAGTGTGACAGATCGCGGCGCTAAACCAATTGCAATCTCGATCTGTCATGAAGTCCCTCGACGCAACGACGCGAGGCACAAGCCTGTCCCCGGGGGCGGGGTCGCGTCCCGTGTCACCATGCCACCGACGCGCGATGTAACCCACCGGTCTGTACTTCACAGTGAAGTGCAAACAGGAAGGAACCTGTCAGCAGACAGGCTTTGATGGGCAGGGATGTCCCAAGCGGTGCCCCAACATGAGACCCCCTGCACCGGGCCGTGGGGCATGGCCTCCAATTCACATGCCCTACCCTAGATGAAAATAGTGCAGCCCGGGCAATATCTGTGTATAAGAAACACAGTCAGTGATGCAGATGTTGATCCACGGGAATCGCACCCCCTGCTGGCAGACAGTGAGAAGCTCATCCAGCAACACCTTGCTAAATAAGTCCCAGCCTAGTAATAAATTACAAAAAGGAAAATATAAAAAGAGAAACAATCAACAGAATATAACAAAGATTGTATACAGTATTGTACTTTAAATATAGTTGCGATATGCTGTACAACAAGGACACAATACACAAAACAAAACACAGTACCCATTGGGATAGTTTGAATAAAGAAGTTGATGAAAAATTAAAGGAACATATACCTCTGTGCGTCACACATGCATACCAATGCATGTGTATGCATGTGCTCGCAAGGGATATAAAAAAACACATCTACAGCTCCAGTTCATAGACACCCGACTGGAATCCCTCCAAATACAGTTTGAAATTGAAGGCCTCATTGAGGCTGGGTGGTGAGATGGCCTTGAGGTGCAAAATCCACCTCAATTCACTTTATAGAAGTAGTTTATTTGAATCCCTACCCCTTGTATTATCATGGCTGTGATCCAATGCAAGGAACCGCACTTTGGGGGTGCGTTCTCTATGCACTGCATGGCTGTGCCTTCCAAGGGGTAGGCCAATATGTCAGTATATTATTCGCCATAGTTCAAGCTTGGTTTTCACTACATAGTAGCAACCACATTCGCACAGTAGTAGGTACACCACACCTGCGGTGCGACAATTTACAAAGTGTTTGGATTTAAACTTTTCTCCATTGGGTAAATTAACATTTTTCCTAGTATCCATGTACTGACAATAATTGCAATTTCCACATATGAACGTCCCTGTTTGTTTTGTGTGATCATGTTTCCTTGTTTTATATTCACTATGAACGAGTTTATCCCTCAAAGAAGGAGCTCCTCTGAATGTAATTTGTGGTTGATCAGAAACTAAGGGTGCCAGTGTGGTGTCCATACTAAGTAAGTGCCAGTATTTATGTAGGATATGGTTAATTTGTTTATGTTGTTGGCAAAACCTAGTGATCACCCGTGTGGTCATGGGTTCTTTCTCTTGTTTCTATGAGAAGAGCAGATCATTCCTCGTTTTGTTTTTGGCCTTCTTATAGGTTTTCTTGAGGTTACCATTAGCTTATCCCCTAGCTCGTCAATCAGAGATCTCGGTATATGCCTATACCACTCTGGATTGTCCAATATGTTGATACACATATCGACATAATCTATGTTGTTCTGTATCACAATATTACCGCCTTTGTCGGCTGGTTTGATTGTTATGAGTTGGTTCTGTGTTAGTGATTGTAGTGCTCTATGTTTCCTATTTGTAAGATTCCCCAGTCCTTGGGGAGAATGTTCGTCGAGGGACTTCATGACAGATTGAGGTTGCAATTGGTTTAGCGCCGCGATCTGTCACACTGACCACCAGCTGATTTCAATTGCACTAAGTGCAATTTACTTCAGTCAGCCTCACCAGGGGTGCCTCACCAGGGGTGCCTCACCAGGGGTGCCTCACCAGGGGTATATTAACCTACACCCCAGACATCCACAGTGATGCCGTGGTGGTGGCGGGACGATACATACACAGGACATGCGGCAGAGGTATGTAAGTAGCACACAGCATTTTCACTCTTTGAAACCTTTTTTTTGTTTCTTTTCTCTTATACATATACAGAGAAATATACACAGCACTTTACTGCAGTATACATCTAGACTCCATCGCCTTTTGGTCAGAATCTTGGCAGGAGTTTGACTCTACACGCCTTAAGTCCTTGTATTTGGTACAGGTGCCGCCTCTTTGCTCTCTCGCCCCTTTGTGCATGCCTGCTTTCCTTTACCCGGTTGCCATCTGGGGCCTACCTCAGTTTTGCGCTCAATCTGTGGGAATACATCCCCTGACCCCCTGGTTGCTTTTATTGATGATTTGTTCATCCTTGTAAATATAGTCTCTTTTGCTGTTATGTTGTTATCAAATGTGTCTAGAGATGCATACTTGTTTTGGCTAAAAAATATTTTTCTTTTGTTCCATTACTATTGACAAAATTGTTATACTGGTTCATTACTCTACTAATGCATTAACATATTTATAATATAGAATACTCATGACATAAGCCTCCGAAGAAGGACTACAAGGTCCAAAACATTTTAGGCGTCATTTGTACTATGCGTTCTTGCTAGCCCAAAATTGTCTATAGGGCAGCCGAGCTTCATACCAATGTTAATTTGAGTTTACTTGTTATTTGTATATACACATTTTTATCATGTAATTCTATTCTCTTTCTTTTGCAATTTTACTGTATGTTTATAATAAAATATATATTTTTTACCAAATTACCTACTCTGTCTATAAAATCCAGAGGGGTATTACCGTGCCTTGAGCACTGGGTTTTTTTCTTTTTTTTTTTTGGTTCTCTATAGAGTTTACCTCAAGGTTGAGGGCAATACCCCTATTGTTGTTATTCAGAAGGGCCAAAAAAGAATCAACTGATTGAAGATCACCATCCCATATGAACAGAACGTCGTCAATAAATCTTTTCCACACTATTAGCTCTAAGCATCTATTATGTAGAACCGTATCTTCTTCCCATTTAGACATGAAAAAGTTGGCCATTCTCTGAGCAAATTTTGCTCCCATGGCCACTCTTTTAGTTTGCAAATAATATGCACTATCATGGCAAAAATAATTGAGCGACATAGAGAATTCAAGCAATTCTAAAATTAATTTACTCTGCATAGCGGGTATAGTTGAGTCGCGGGAAAGAAAACATTGAGCTGCCTCATACTCCAGTTTGTGTGAGATTGCAGTGTACAAAGACGCAACATATGCTGTCACCAGCAAGTATGTTGGCTTCCACTCTACAGTACACGAATAAGATTACTGAATTTACTTTGGTGGGTACAAGAGTCACTTACCCTATTAAGTCCCTCATTTCATGTACAACCAAGTGTGTTGTTTACCTTCTTAGGTGCCCTTGTGGCCTAGAATATGTAGGGAGTACTATTTGTATGCTACATGTCAGGTTGGCAGAACATATAACCATCATCAGAAAGGGTTTTGACTAGCATAATGTTTCAAAGTATTATGCTTTGAAGCATAATCGGAATCCCAAGGGCACCACTTTTGTTGCCCTTGAGAAGTATGTTCCTCACTGGCATGGGAGCAATGGCAAGCAGAATATCTCCAGAGCTGAGACCAACTGGATTTATAAATTGGGTTTTCATGTGCCTCATGATTTGAATGTGGAGTGGGACATCAATGTTTTATTAATAATAGTTAATGTCCCCTCCACTACACATTACAATCTGTTCCCTTTTGAATGAATCCATATTATTTATTTTTATTTCTATTTTATTCTATTTTTTCTTAATATCATCACGATTCTATTCTATCCATTTTGGGTCCAATATCTCCATGAACTGTATGTATTTTTCATGTATGTTTCACATACATTGTTTTTAATTTTTGAATACTTTTTTATATGTTCAATTGGAATTACAGGGAACTGAGTGTACATGATTGATAAAATTTTATTTATGTGAGGTTTGATTTTGACCCAAAAGATGGCGTTGTCTATTCTAGTGCCTCTTGTACTGCTGTCTATAAAAGGATCTGTTCATCTTGATTGATGGACACATATTTTCACCAATGACAGCAATAATTGATTTAATTTTTGTTGGAAGGCAACATGGTCTAATGTCATATTTCTGGAGTATCTCTGTCGATGTTACTGTGTTTATTGGTAACAGTGTTTTGACATTATCTAGAGTTTGAACTAGATCTGTCATAGATCATAGATACTTGCAGTTCCATGGCTTTAAAGGGTAAAGGTCTGATGTTCTTCTTGGTTGATACCAGGTCTGGAATGTAACGAGTTGCACATCAAAGCTTTGTAGCATATCTGAAAGAAGAGATCAAGGCTGAACAATGCTTGGCTCCAGACCGTCTGTTGTTATAACACTATACAAGCAAGCTTGAAAGGGACCATAGCTGACAAGATGATTGATGAATGTCCTGCTACAGAAGCTTAAAAGATTAAAGACATTGACGATTGACCAGGATACATAGACATGGACAATGCTGCCCCTAGAGGCCAATACAGCAGGATGGACAGTAATATAATATATTGAGGAGGACTGCCCCATAAGTACTATGATTTGTCAAAAGTCTAGATGGGATAGTAATGGGGTTGGGTCTGGATGGTGTATGATTGAAGTATAAAAGGACTGAACGAGTAAGAAAGCTCTCTTGCTACCCTTTTCGCTCTTGGCTCAAGCCTGGTAGCTCTCTGAGCCGCATGGCTCCCTCTTTTGCCATCCTGAGCCCAGTCGACTAAACAATATTTCGAGGAAAGCATTGTGATAAGTATCTTTGATGTTCTTGTATTATATGTTATGGTGTTATATGCTTTGTAAAATCTTTCTTTAGTATTTTCATGTTAGCGTTTTCCTATTTACCTGGGAAATAAAGACGTTGTTTTATCAAGCTAACCTTGTTGTCATAGCTAACCTTATATTATTGTAATATCAACAGTAACATGTGATCAGAGTTTTAATAGACTAGCCATCTATAGGAATATACAAGGTAATACATATATAAATAGAGGGAATCCGTAACTACCCTTGATTAATATTTATTGTACCAATTTATTTCAATTTCATTCATGTGAGGTTATATTTTACTCCACAAGGTGGAGCAGTGTATTCCAGCGCCTCTTCTATTGCTGTCTACAAAGAATCTGTTCATCCAGGATGATAGACACATCATTTTACCAATGACTGCATAGGTAAATCTTTTTCACTTTGCTTATGACAGGCTGAGTCCTGTCTGCTAATGATTGTCCTCAAGCAAATTTTATGACCAATGGCTGTGCTCCCTTGTCTGCCAATTGGAGCATTTACAGCGCAGGTAGAGGTGTGTGTACGTCATTTATGACGATCGTCGGGACGGACATGTACACATGCTACTGCGCATATGCGATCGCTGTTTGGATTTTAAGGAAGTGTTTGGATTGAGACATGTTCTCAGCTTGAACTTTTGCTATCCTGTGTATATGCACTGCTGCTAATATACTGCAAAGAGGAGACAATATTATACTATGTGGAGTCTTTTTGTCTCTCTATATACTCCGGCTCTTAGGCTTTTCTAAAACACTACGCCCTGATCAGCTGTGAAGTCCCTGGTGTGTATCCTCTGAGGTTACTGGGGAGAGATGTTAGGACATCTTTTCTGTGGATCACAGAATCAACAAAGCGCTTTGTGACCTCCCTGAATAAGGGGGGTCGCTGGCTTTCTGGTAAGCTTTTATTTTATTTTTGGTGATGGGTATCACACTGCCAAACATTTGATCATCGTCTTCAATATACCCCCTCTTCATGGGACCCATTCTGATGAAAATCAGCTGCATATAAACTTTTCTTTTTCTTTTTGTTTGCACATTGTTTATACTTGGGATTCTACAGTGCACATACAGTATGGTATGATTTATTTAATTTCAAACTGTATCAATTATTGCACAATTGCACTAAATTATACCATTTTTGGATGTATGCACATCACATGTATTGTGTGATTCCCATGAATTGCTCTTTTTGCCCTAGCGCTACACTTTTATTTAAACATGTTATTATCTAACAGAGGGGATTGTAGAGATATAACACTATTATTTTACAAGCTGGAGGATCGTGGAGTACCATGGTCCGTTTACATAGGGGAGAGCAGAAACTGGCAGGATTAGCCAAGTTTTTTAGGTGATACATGGGGCCAAATGACAAAGCACAAGCACTGTGCTGTATAAAATGCTTTAAAGGAACAGGATCTATTAATTTTTTTTAGGGTTACAAACACTTTAAGATACCAGTGGTTGTTCATGGTTCTACTGCTGGTCATTAAAAACCTGTGACTTTGTTTAACAAATAGGCAGGCTTGTAGACATGTTTTGCACAATTTTTTAGGCATTTTGCTAAGGTATCTCTGAATAACCCAGAAGGCTCCCCAGAGTGCCACGACACCCTGGTTGAAAAAGCCCGTCATAGAATTCTCCTTTTTGTGAAATGTTTTGTGTTGTGATTAGTCCATATCTCAATATAGATCTGGAAATATTTTCCCACAAGATAAATGTATTTTTCCATTGTAAGATCATTTGCGTATGTGTATACAGTATTTTGAGGCATCCTTTTCATATTATCTTGTATTATAGCAATGACTAGGGTGAAGCAATACTTAAAAGGAATTTACATTTCTTCTTTTTGATAGATAAAAAGTGCATTTTATCTACAACTATATAGATCAGACCAAAATGAGGGACAAATGAGGAGCAGTGAGGGACAGAGGGAAATTGTTCCAAATCAGGGACAGTCCCTCTAAATCAGGGACAGTTGGGAGCTATGCTATATGAAGTGAAACATGACATAACTGAATTTGCAAGCATACTGTCTATACATACTTGGTGGTTAAAAGGGAGAAGAGACAAAAAACTAGACTTTCATACTTCCATGCTTGTTACAATGGTAACCATATCAGTAGCCAGTAGAGGATCCCGAGAAATGGATATCTAAGGCAAAATATTATACTCAGTAAATGCCAGAAGCAAAAAAATACAAAGGGCTATTAGTGGCTATAATACTAACCTTGCAAGTATGTTCCATCCAACTTGCAATACTTTAGTCCTGTTCCCAAACCCAAGAAATCTGCATAGGAAAAATTGGTAGTATATCTTATATATGTAAAAAAAATATTTACCAAATAAATAAAGGCAAATAGTGGCGCTAAAACTCAAATCATAAAACACCCAGTGTTGAAACTAACAAAATGATGATATATGAATGTACATATAATCATATTGCGTGACTAGAAAGTCCATACATGATACATGATGTCTCAAATAGTCTTTTGTAAAATCTTGATTTCTTCCACCACACCACATGCACTTGGTGATTCCACTCCCCTCCGGATATGCACTCACTAGATGAAGATGCCTTGCACTCTCATGCTCGGCAAAACAGCATAAACTCTCACAGGGTTAACATCCACCGATCTTCAATCGTGAACCAGATGTCATTAGACTCTCCACATTAAATAAAATAAAGTGCTCCAATAGTGTAAAAACATTGTGGTGAATTTATTGGATTAAAAAAATGTCAAACATTACACTCACATGGAAACAGGTAAGTGAAAGCAGTATATATCCACTTGCAGCAGCAAGTACTGGCATGGTATGGTCACAGCGGACCCAACGTGCGTAATCAGTATCTCACCCACACAAGATCGTACAGCCACACCCTGACGTGTTTCATCATCACCACCTCTCCTTTATAGTGTCTCATCTAATGATGGTAAACTTTCTGCAGTGCATGTGCTACCTTCGTGTCTCTGTGACCATATTGCAGCCAGCTCTTCCTCTTCTTACAATTGACTTACAGTATAATGTGTTAATCTAAATAGACAAATTTTTGTTAAAAAGACACACAAACATAGTTGAGCGACTCTGCGACCACACCTGACTAATTTGCATACATTAAAAACATGCAAACTATATGATTAGTATAGAAGCACATAAGCAAGCTAGTTAATGTAAACATATTAAACAGAACAAACATAAATTATATGTAAATATTAAACATTTAGTAAGTTATTGTATAGGCACAAAGTGTTCACCTAATGCCTTAATAAATTAATTGATAAATATTAAACAGAAGGAACCAATTCCTAAAATGAGACTAATAGACCCATCAAATTATATCAAATACTATTAAAAAATATTTATGAAACAATTGAGATCCAGCTCAATAGTTAACCCCCTAGGAGTAGAACTATTTAATAGAAAAATCCACTTAGTTTCTCTTTGTGACAAGTCACGTAGACGGTTAGAGCCCCACCATGATGGAAACACACAATCAATTCCACAAAATTGTAAAAGTGTGGGATCTTGGTTATGTTTCTCCTGAAAATGCAGGGACACACAGTGATGTTTAAATCCTTTCTTAATATTAGCCAGGTGCTCAGCAATGCGAACCTTGAGGAGTCTTTTAGTTCTCCCCACATAGTATAGCCCGCATGGGCACCACAGCAAAAAAAACACATGTGAAGTGTTGCATGTAATGAACTCATCTAAAAAAAATGACTCATTATCAACGTTCGTAACACTACACATACCCCCACTGCTGATTTTAACCGTTTTACAGCAGATACACTTTCTGCACTAGAAAAAGACCTTTTACATTAATCTGGAATTTTTATTGACCAGGAGGATCTAGGACAGGGGTCTCAAACTGGTGGCCCTCCAGGTGTTGCACAACTACAAGTCCCATCATGCCTCTGCCTGTGGGAGTCATGCTTGTAACTGTCAGCCTTGCAATGCCTCATGGGACTTGTAGTATCACAACAGCTGGAGGGCCGCCAGTTTGAGACCCCTGATCTAGGATTTTCCTCACCACCTAGTCTCCAAAATTCAGAGCCTTTTGGTATATGAACCTTGGATGATTGGGTAAAACTGACCCCAGATCCCTGTCCAAGCACAGAAAATACCAATATTTTTTTTTTAAAATCTTCAATTTCCTTATATTGATAATGAAAATTTCATATAAATCCCCACTGATGTTGATAAGAAGCTTGTTGTTTGTCCTTTTTGGCCAGACATTGGGTTCTAGGTATATTAGCTACTTCATTAATGGTTCTATCCAAGACATCCTCTTTATAGCCCTTTTTGTAGGAATTTTTCTTTCAGAGGTGATCAAATACCACCAAAAGAAAGCTCTATTTGTGCAGAAAAAAGAAAGGTAAATTTTGTTTGGATACAGCGTCGCACGACACTGCAATTGTCAGTTAAAACAACGCAGTGCCATAATGCAAAATAAGGCCCGGTCAGGGAGGGGGGAAATCGTTCCAAGGCTGAAGTGGTTAATCTTTCCAACTTTATCTTCTTCCTTTTCAAAACCAATGTTTGTAATTATCTTCCTGTTCTGTTAAAAAATTCAAGCCATTTATCCATACATTTTTGGTCATTTAGACCATCCTGAGGGGACACTTCCCATCTTAAGCTTCTAAATATAAGATTTTCCTTCAGATAATGTTCAAAAGTGAACACATACCACCAGGTTTTCGACTGTTTTTCAAGTTAATTTTCCAGAGATTTGAGCATCTCTGAAAAAGACTCAGGATTCAATTGTCTGTTAGAAAACGAATCACCTCCATGGCTGCAAAAAAATAAAGTATATAAAAACTGATGGTTCAGCAAGATCTGTACACCCACACTTGAGGCCCCACCACTGCGCCTAGGACACACTAACTTGAACTGTAGAAAGCTGCCACTTTACAAAAACATGATATAAAAATATATTTACCAAATAAATAAATAAAGGCAAATAATGGCGCTAAAACTCAAATCAGAAAACACCTAGTGTTAAGTGTTGAGACTAACAAAATGATGATATATGAACGTAAATATAATCATATTCCGTGACTATAAAATCCATAAATGAGACATGATGTCTCAAACAGTCTTATGCAAAATCTTGATTTCTTCCATCACACCACGTGCACTTGGTGATTCCACTCCCCTCTGGATATACATTTACCAGATGAGGATGCCTTGTACTGTCATGCTCGGCAAAAACAGCATCAACCCTCACAGGGTTAAACATCCACCGATCTCCAATCGTGAACCAGATGTCATTAGACTCTCCGCATAAAATAAAATGAAGTGCTCCAAAAGTGTAATAACGTTGTGGTGAATTACATTATTACACTATTGGAGCACTTGATTTTATGTGAGTCTAATGACATCTGGTTCACGATTGGAGATCAGTAGATGTTTAACCCTGTGAGGGTTGATGCTGTTTTTGCCGAGCATGAGAGTGCAAGACATCTTCATCTGGTGAGTGTATATCCAGAGGGGAGTGGAATCACCAAGTGCACATGGTGTGGTGGAAGAAATTAAGAGACTGTTTAAGACATCATGTCTCATTTATGGACTTTCTACTCATGAAACATGATTATATTTACGTTCATATATCATCATTTTCAGGGCCAGCCCTACCATGGGACCCGATGGTACCATCGGTTCCGAGTGGCAGCCGCCCTTTCCGCCCGCTCTGCTACTTATTCCACTGTGAGGAGCCTGGCGCCGAGGTGACAGGAGCGTGCGGGCAGAACAGGGAAACAATCGGTGGGTGGGTGGGTCGCGGCTGAGTGAACGGGCAGGCCAATCGGCAGGTGAGCGGGCTTGCTGGCCAATCAGCTGGCCGGTGGGCAGGAGAGCAGAGAGATGACATCATCTCTCACCGCCCGCCCTGCATCACTGCAGTTCCACCCCCACTGTGCAGCCACAGGCAGCAGAGAGATTATATCATCTCTCTGCTGCCTGCCTTCACTCTGGGACACAGCAAGTGGCAATCCGCTATGTGTGGCAGGTGAGGTGGCAAGTGGCAATCTGCAACGTATGGCAGGTGACGTTGTGGCAAGTGACAATCCGCAACGTGTGACAGGTGACATCGTGGCAAGTGACAATCCGCAACGTGTGGCAAGTAACAATCCGCATCTGGTGGCAAAGTGATGCGGCAAGTGACAATCTGCATCTTAAGGCAGGTAACGTTTGTGACACACTCAGGGCTTCCACTGATTCTGCATTATGGTGAGTTGAACTATTTTATTTGATATAACAATGTAATAATAGAAATAATGCACTTCAATGATTCTTTTTGCGATACAGCACTATGACGAATTAACTGACTATTGCGCAGTGGTGCGACGTTGTACCCAAACAAGCGAGACTGCGACATTGCAGTGGACAGATCGGACACTTTTGACACATTTTTGGGACCACTGACATTTATACAGTGATCTGTGCTATAAAAATGCACTGATTACTGTGTGAATGTCACTGGCAGGGAAGGGGTTAAATGTGTTCCCTGGGAGGTGTTTCTACCTGGGGGGGGATGGGACTGACTGGAGGAGGAGAGAAATCTCTGTTCCTAATCACTAGGAACAGCAGATCTGTCTTTTCTCCCCTGTCAGAATGAAGATCTGTCTGTTTACATTGACAGATCCCGGTTCTGGCTCTCTGTGGAGTGATCGCGGGTGGCCGGCTGACATCACAGCCGCCGGCAATGCACAGGTCCTTTTATACTCCTATATACATGTATAGAGCCATGACAGGTCCTCTTTATACTCCTACATATATGTATAGAGCCATGACATGTCCTCTTTATCTTCCTACATACATGTATTGAGCCAGGACATGTCCTTTTACACTTATATACACATGTAGAGAGCCCTGACAGGTCCTTTTATACTCCTATATACATGTATAGAGCCATGACTGGTCCTCTTTATACTCCTACATAAATATATAGAGTCATACCAGGTCCTCTAAATACTTCTATATACCTGTAAAGAGCTATGTCATTTCCTCTTTATTCTCCTATATACATTTATAGAGACATGACAGGTCCTCTTTAAACTTCTATATACATGAATAGGTCCTTTTTATACTCCTATATACATTTATAGAGCCATGACAGGTACTCTTTATACTCCTATATACATGTATAGTGCCATGACAGGTCCTCTTTATACTCCTATACATGTAGACCACCATGACTGGTCCCCTTTATACTCCTACATACATGTATAGAACCATGACAGGTCCACTTTATATTCCTACATACATGTATTGAGCCATGACACGTCCTTTTACACTACTATACACATATATAGAGCCCTTAATGGTCCTTTTATACTCCTACATACATGCATAGAGCCATAACAAGTCCTCTTTATACTTCTATATACATGTATAGAGCCATGACAGGTCCCCTTTATACTCCTATACACATGTATAGAGCCATAACAGTTCCTCTTTATACTTCTATATACAAGTATAGAGCCATAACTGGTCCCCTTTATACTCCTACATACATGTATAGAGCCATGACAGGTCCTCTTTATACTCCTATACATGTAGGCCACCATGACCTGTCCCCTTTATACTCCTACATACATGTATAGAACCATGACAGGTCCTCTTTATACTCCTACATACATGTATAGAGCCATAACACGTCCTTTTATAATCCTATATACATGTATAGAGCCATGACACGTCCTTTTATACTGCTACATACATGTATAGAGCCATACCAGGTCCTCTTTATACTACTATATACATGTATAGAGGCATGACAGGTCCTCTTTTTACTCCTACATATATGTATAGAGCAATGACAGGTCCTCTTTATACTCCTATACATGTATGGAGCCATGACAGATCCTCTTTCTACTCCTATACATGTAAACAACCATGACAGGTCCTCTTTATACTCCTATATACATGTATAGAGCCATGACAGGTCCCCTTTATAATCCTATATACATGTATAGAGCCATGACAGGTCCCCTTTATAAGCCTATATACATGTATAGAGCCATGTCAGGTCCTCTTTATACTCCTATAAACATGTGTAGAGCCATGACAGGTCCTCTTTATACTCCTTTTGCATGTATAGAACCATGGCAGGTTCTCTTTCTACCCCTATATACATGTATAGAGCCATGACAGGTCCTCTTTATACCCCTATACATGTAAACAACCATGATAGGTCCTCTTTATACTCCTATATACATGTATAGAGCCATGATGGGTCCCCTTTAGTTATCATGATATAAAATAATGGATGTGGGGTCCTTTTGGTGGGCGTGATTTTTTTTTTTGGGGTGGGGGGAGCAGCATTTCATTCTTGGTCCCAGGCAACACATTGTCCTGGGCCGACCCTGATCATTTTGTTAGTCTCAATACTTAACATTGGGTGTTTTATGTATTTGGTAGATGCATTTTTTATATCATGTTCTTGTAAAGTGGCAGCTTTCTAAAGTTCAAGTTATTGTGTCCTAGGCGCAGTGGTGGGACCTCAAGTGTGGGTGTACGGATCTTGTTGGCCCCTAAAGCGGAGTTCCACCCATTTTTTTTATTAAAAGTCAGCAGCTACAAAAAGGGAGGCTGACAGGGAGGGGCTGCCTAGGGCGAGAGGAGGAGACGCCTAGGCGGCCAAAGATAGGAAGCAGGAAGTGGGACAGGAAGTCCCACGAAAAAAAGGGGTATGAACTCCCCCCCCCCCAAAAAAATGACATGTCAAATGTGGAATGTCAAGGGGGCGAGGAGTGCTTAACCTCCCTGGCGGTATAATTATTTCAGATTTTAGGTGCTGAAAGCGGTACAATTATTTTGCATGAAAATTTGGCGTTTTATATTGTAGGTCTGTAAATCTTAACAATAACGCACTTAAATCTGTCCAAACCAGAGTCTAGTAGATATCCCGAGTATGATAAAGTTTGAAACACAAAAACATAAATTATAATATAATAAATAAAAATAAATAATTTAAAAAAATAAAAATAAATAGTAATAAAATAAATTTCCCCACGATTCACTATCGCTCAATTCTGCAAGTGTTCTAATTTACTATCGCTGTTTTCTAGCTGGTCTAAAGCCACTTTTGACGTAAAGGGACACTTTTTGGTTGCTATGGACAATCTCCAGTTTCCAGGGAGAAAGAACAGTGTATATCATATAAAACTGCATGCAGGGCATGGGCCAAAGCACTGGGGACAAAAGGGATGTGAAATAATTTCATACAGTACTGTAATCTGTAAGATTACAGTACTGTATGTGTTCTGATTTTTACTTTTTTTTTTTAATTGCCGCCAGGCTCCACCCCCGTGCGTCGCGACGCTCGCAGGGAATGGAGCCTGGCACAGAGAGGCTTCGGAGGAGGACACAGCCCGCGGACACTGCGGGGGACATCGCAGGATCCCGGGGACAAGGTAAGTAAGGAGGCACCAGGATCCTGCAATGTAATCCCGAGTGTGGCTCGGGGTTACCGCTAATGGTGCTGAATTTTAACCCCGAGCCACACTCAGGAAAACCGCCAGGGAGGCTACAGTAGAAGTTCCACTTTTGGGTGGAACTCCGGTTTAATTTCTTATATAATTTATTTTTAACCATTTTAACCATTTGTAGCCATGGAGGTGAATAATTTTCTATCTAACAGACAATTGAATCCCGAGTCCATTTTTTCATCCAGTCATGTGATGACTGAATGTGATCAGCAAAATCTTATATTTTGAAGCTTAAGATGGGAAGTGTCCCCTCAGGATGGTCTAAATGAACAAAAATTTAAGGATGAATGGCTTGAATTTTTTAACAGCACAGGAAGGGAATTACAAACATTGGTTTTGAAAAGGAAGAAGATAAGGTTGGAAAGATTAAATGAAAAAATGTGATTTACAGAACAAGTTGGAACCCATTCGTGAATCTAAAGTATTTAAAGATTTTAATAATTATGTGAAGAAAAAGTTAGATTAGGTAGACCGAGATACCCCAAAAAAGAAGGATAAGAAATTTAATAGAGATGCTAATCATTTTTAAAGGAATAATGTATATTTATGGCATAATGTGGGTGCAGTGGACACGACACCTCATAATGGTAGGAGCGATGGGGTGGAAGCAATTACCATATCCAAGTCTAATATTCTGCAAAATGACACTGTAAGGGGCCCTCAAAATAAGGGTGGGACCAATACACCCAGACAGCCCCGTGGTAATCCCCCACAGCAATGTAGGGAACCCCAATATGGGGGTGGGTTACAATCTCTACACAAGGAAGGGCTAACCAACACCCTAATTATGGCCCGTACCCTAATAACCAACAATGGCAATACCATCCCCCTCCAAATGAATTCCCTGACCCAAGGTTTCAGGTACCAAAACAAAATAGATACCAATCCCTTGCTTATAAGGGATATAATGAGAATTACCATCAACCGGAATCTTTTTTAGGGAAATGGGGGAAGAGGAGGATGAACACTGAGGCGGAACTTTTACCCCCCAAACAATCGGGGAAGATGGACTAATGCACCCACCTATCAACTGTACAGCGAAATGGCACCTTATCAAGGTGAAGGAGAGGCTGTAGGGCAGGTAGACAAAAACAAACCAAGAAAACAAAGGGATACGTAAATGCAGGGATCTATAATTTGAATAAGATTGAACTGAGTCATAAAGAACTCAATATATTGTATCTAGGCTTGAAATGTGCTCCAAAGAAACCCATGAATAAATTTGAGATATATATATATATATATATATATATATATATATATATATATATATATATATAGATAGATACACATAAATATATAATTACCTCAAATGTGAAAAAATATTTTTTAAGCCATCCAGCAGCACCTTCAAATAGAGTAATAATAATACTAATCATATTGATGGGAATTTACTAAATAAATCAATTTTTAACCCGCAGAATTTTAATAATCATTATATTGAGTTTACGAAATTGTGTTTACAAATTTAGTATTGAGAGATATTGAAGAATTAACCCCTAAAAAAGATCGAATCCAGAAATTATTAAAGATGGGATTAAACTATTGGAGGACAGGAAGGACATCATTATAAAGCCAGCAGATAAGGGAGGTGGGTTAGTTGTAATGGATAAATCCTTTTACCACAAACAATTATTGGAATTATTGGGAGAGGGATCTACATACAAGAGGTTGGATTCTGATCCAACAGATTCTTATAAGACCCATTTGAACTCATTGGTTGAATTGGGCTTTAGAACCAATGCTATTAATGGTAAAGAAAAAAGATACCCTAATCCTAGTGCATGCAGAATCCCAGTAACTTATACATTACCTAAAATTCATAAGAACCCACTACTTCCTCCTGGACGTCCGATTGTTAACGGCATTGGCTCTGTCAAATCGAGACTAGGAGAATATCTAGATAAATTTCTCCAGCCAAGTGTAAGAGCAAAAAAAGCCTTTTTGAAAGATACCACGGATCTTCTCCAGTCATTGAATGAGGTGAGGCTGGATCCCAGCACACCCGCATATCTAGTGACTGCGGATGTATCCTCGCTATACAGCATCATCCAACATGATGATGCGTTATTGGCACTCAATTGAGTTGTCAGTAAAAGGGACGATATTCCACACACTCAGAAATCTTTTCTAGGTAAGGCACTTGATTTTTGTATTTTGCACAATTATTTTTGGTACCATTACACTTTTATTCCCAACAGATTGGTGTAGCTATGGGTGCAAAATTTGCGCCCAGTCTAGCCAACCTGTTCATGGCTGAATGGGAAGATAGACATGTTTTTAATAGACATAGCCCTCAATTGAGGTTTTATCGCAGATTTATTGATGATCTCCTGATTATTTGGGAGGGATCAAATGAATCTGCATTGAAATTTATATCCCATGTAAACCATAATGGTATTAATGTTTAACCCTGTGATAGTTTATGCTGTTTTTGCTGAGCATGAGAGTGCAGGGGTCAACTTTTGTAGGTGAGCAGGCATTTCAGCTAGAGGTGGTGGTCATTGAAGTCACTGGAAATTTATGAACTGTCACTGAAAGTTGCACAACAGTGGAATTTTGTTATATTTGGACTTGTTTTATTCGTATTTGTTTTTGGTGACACTACACTATATTTTGTTTTGTTTGATATATTGAGAGTCACATGTGGATACACACTCTAAGTGGTGTGAGCAGCAATCATGTTAAGTCTATTAGTAGGCTAATTACACTATATATTGATTTCACATTATTATATTGATTATTGCGCTGATTATATATTTTTTTTCACTAGCATATGTAACAGTCTCAACCCAGAGTGCTTTCCTGAAGATAACCATGATGCAGTATGCCTGTCCCAGGGAGGCTCCTCATTACCTCTACTCCTTACACTGGCCTCCTTAAATACTCCCACTGCTGGGTGCACATTCGCACACTGCAAACAATCACATGGCTGATGACGTCATCTGGCGGCATGGCGCAAGATGGCCCCCAGGCAACAACACGGCCTGGCCAAATCCATTCTCCACTCACAGCCAGGGCAGTGCGAGACAAGGCCAGACAGTGGGAGGAGGTATGGGCAGGCCCCAAGGGAACAGGTTTCAAAAAGAGAAATGCTTATTCTTCATGCCTGCAGCACTTGCCAACTAGCCAACCTGTTCATGGCTGAATGGGAAGATAGACATGTTTTTAATAGACATAGCCCTCAATTGAGGTTTTATCGCAGATTTATTGATGATCTCCTGATTATTTGGGAGGGATCAAAGGAATCTGCATTGGAATTTATATCCCATGTAAACCATAATGGTATTAATATCAGATTAGACTTTCAAATTAGTGCTAATTCAGTTGATTTTTTTTATTTCACCATTGAAAGGAGTGGCAATGAACTAATCACTAGGGTATACTTCAAGCCAACGGGTTGGAATAGCTACTTATCTGTTAAGAGTGGGCATCACCTGGCATGGATCAAAAATATCCCTAAGGTCCAAATGCTGAGGGTGAGACGCAACTGTACTAAACAGGAAGATTTCTTTGTACAGGCTAATGTTCTCAAAGAAAAATTCATACAAAAGGGCTATAGAGAGGATGTCTTGGATAGCACAATTAATGAAGTAGTTAATATACCTAGAACATAATGTCTGGCCAAAAAGCATGAACAACAAGCTTCTGATCAACATCAGTGGGGATTTATATCAAATTTTCATTACCAATATAAGGAAATTGAAGACATTTTTTAAAAATATTGGTATATTCTGTGCTTGGCCAGGGATCTGGGGTCAGCTTTACCCAATCATCCAAGGTTCATTTACAGAAAGGCTCCGAATTTTGGAGACCGGGTGGTGAGGAAAATCCTAGACTATATAAGGCCTTATGACTTAGGCCTTATACCCTGAAACGCGTCAACTGTTCTCATTTCCGTTTGGTCACTGTGGCTTGTCAATAAATATTACACTTTTTAAGAGCAATCACCGGAGTACTGATCATCTTTTCCTCATTTCCCCACTCAGCACCCGGGATCTCTGCTTTCTATGTGATGTATGGGTAGTAGCACTGACTTTTTTGTTTAAATCCTAGATCCTCCTGGTCAACAAAAATTCCAGATTAATATAAAAGGTTTTTTCTTGTGCAGAAAGTGCGGTTAAAATCAGCAATGGGGGTATGCGTAGTGTTACGAACATTGACAATGAGTCTTTTTATAGATGAGTTCATTACATGCAACACTTCACATGTGGTTTATTTGCTGTGGTGCCCATGCGGGCTATACTATGTGAGGAGGACTAAAAGACTCCTCAAGGTCCGCAATGCTAAGCACCAGGCTAATATTAAGAAAGGATTTAAATAGGGTTGTCCCGATACCACTTTTTTAGGACCAAGTACAAGTACCGATACTTTTTTTCAAGTACTCGCCGATACCGATTACCGATACTTTTTTTTAAATGTCACGTGACAGTGTTTTTTTTGTTTTTTTTTAGGGGGGGGAGGAGTGAACGGTGTCTGTGTGTGTTTTTTTTTTATTTAAGTGTATTATTTTTTACAATAATATTTTTTTTTATCTTTATTGCAATATGTGTGTTTTTTTTTTAATCAAAACTTGGGGGCTTTGGTGAGATATCAGGGGTCTTAACAGACCTCTGATATCTCCCCTTTGAGACAGAGAGAAAGAGACCGAGGATAGAGATTCCCCAGTCCCTTTCTCTGCAGCCTCAGCTGCACTGAGAATGAATAGAGAGAAGACAGCGGCTCCTCTCCATTCATAAACTGACACATCGTAATCACAGGAGATTACAATGTTTCAGTTATGTGAATAGAAAGAGTCAGCTGACTCTGTCCATTCACACAGCGGAGAGAGACAGCAGAAAGGAGGGGACAGAGAAGGAGAGGGGGACAGCGGAACGCCGGAACAGATGGGGACAGCGGAGGGGGAGAGCAGAGGAGGACAGAGCAACGGAGGAGGACAGTGAAGGAGGACAGAGCAACAGAGGAGGACAGAGCAATGGAGAAGGACAGCGGAGGGGGACAGAGCAACGGAGGAGGACAGAGCAATGGAGGGGGACAGAGGAATGGAGGGGGACAGCGGAGGGGGACAGAGGAACGGAGGGGGACTGAGGTGACAGTCAGCGGTGATCACGTGTGGGGGAGTTACAAGCACCGATCACCGCTGTATGTCACTAAAGCAGCTGAAAGCCGCGGACGGAGAAGGTTGTAACTCCCCCACACGCCGATCACCGCTGACTGTACAGGTATCGGGGGAAGCATCGGGAGCATTTGCCCGAGTACAAGTACTTGGGCAAATGCTCGGTATCGGTGCCGATACCGATACTAGTATCAGTATCGGGACAACCCTAGATTTAAACATCACAGTGTGTCCCTGCATTTTAAGGAGAAACATAACCAAGATCCCACACTTTTCCAATTTTGTGGAATTGATTGTGTTTCCATTATGGTGGAGCTCTAACAGTGCACGTGACTTGTCACAAAGAGAAACTAAGTGGAATTTTCTATTAAAGAGTCTTACTCCTAGGAGGTTAAATATTGAGCTTGACCTCAATTGTTTCATTAATAATTTTTATTAGTATTTGATATAATTTGATGGGTCTAGTAGTCTAGTTTTAGAAATAGATTCCTTCTGTTTAATATTTATCAATTAATTTATTAAGGCATTAGGTGAACACTTTGTGCCTATACAATAACTTGCTAAATGTTTAATATTTACATATAATTTATGTTTGTTCTATTTAATATGTTTACATTAACTAGCGTGCTTATGTGCTTCTATACTAATCATATAGTTTGCATTTTTTTAATATATGCAAATTAATCAGGAGTAGTCGCAGAGTCGCTCACTTATGTTAGTGTGTCTTTTTAATAATAATTTGTCTATTTAGATTAACACATTATACCGTAAGTCAATTGTAAGCAGAGGAAGGGCTGGTTGCAATATGGTCACGTGGACACGAAGGTAGCGCATTCGCTGTAGAAATTTTACCATCATTTTACCATCATTAGATGAGACACTATAAAGGAGAGGTTGCCGTGCCATACAGCCAATCCCATAAGTAAGTCGTGATGATGAAATGCGTCGGGGCGTGGCTGTACAGCAACCATTTGTGACTTCTTGCGTCATACCGGAAGTGACGTTCCGATGTTCACGATCTCATGTGGGTGAGATACTGATTACACACGTTGGGTCCACTGTGACCTTACCATGCCAGTACTTGCTGCTGCAAGTGGATATATACTGCTTTCACTTTCCTGTTTCCATGTTACTGTAATGTTTGAAGTTTTTTTAATCCAATAAATTCACCACAACGGTATTACACTATTGGAGCACTTTATTTCATGTGGAGCGTCTAATGACATCTGGTTCACAATTGGAGATCGGTGGATGTTTAACCCTGTGATAGTTTATGCTGTTTTTGCTGAGCATGAGAGTGCAGGGGTCAACTTTTGTAGGTGAGCAGGCATTTCAGCTAGAGGTGGTGGTCATTGAAGTCACTGGAAATTTATGAACTGTCACTGAAAGTTGCACAACAGTGGAATTTTGTTATATTTGGACTTGTTTTATTCATATTTGTTTTTGGTGACACTACACTATATTTTGTTTTGTTTGATATATTGAGAGTCACATGTGGATACACACTCTAAGTGGTGTGAGCAGCAATCATGTTAAGTCTATTAGTAGGCTAATTACACTATATATTGATTTCACATTATTATATTGATTATTGCGCTGATTATATATTTTTTTTCACTAGCATATGTAACAGTCTCAACCCAGAGTGCTTTCCTGAAGATAACCATGATGCAGTATGCCTGTCCCAGGGAGGCTCCTCATTACCTCTACTCCTTACACTGGCCTACTTAAATACTCCCACTGCTGGGTGCACATTCGCACGCTGCAAACAATCACATGGCTGATGACGTCATCTGGCGGCATGGCGCAAGATGGCCCCCAGGCAACAACACGGCCTGGCCAAATCCATTCTCCACTCACAGCCAGGGCAGTGCGAGACAAGGCCAGACAGTGGGAGGAGGTATGGGCAGGCCCCAAGGGAACAGGTTTCAAAAAGAGAAATGCTTATTCTTCATGCCTGCAGCACTTGGTGCTCCTCTCTGCTCCCATAATGTGGGTAGATCATTGAAGTCTTCACATACAAGCAGGATGTGAGTCCATTTACATCCTCCTATCTCCGAGTCCGTCAAGGTCCAGAAAAAAAAAATGGAAAAGGATCATATCCTTTTTAATTTTTCTTGTGTAAAATATGGTCGCAAGCCCTTTCACATCTGGCCACCCACTGAGCCATCACGGGCCTACCAATGTCTGCTGTAAAAAAGCAGGGAAAAAAATGAACAGGCCCAGATGTTACAAAAGTGACTTCCATCCTGAACATCTCCAAATCAGCAGAGAATCTGTTCATGAATCTCCTGTTGAACCGAGCGAATACAGCTGTGTGAAAGGACTCTAAACTAGAGGTGGTGGCAGGGAGTCTAAAAAAACAAGGCCAGAATGCTGTCTATGTGTGCCACCATTAAACCTTTAGTTTGACATGAAATGCACCTAACTAATTAGTTGCTAATTAGTTGCTGAGAGCTTGAAAAGCAACATGGGAATGTGTTTATAAACAGAAAAAAAATCTGTAATTTTGCAGCAAAAGCCATTTATCTGAAATCCTTCACTCATTCCTGCTGGACATAAAGATGGTTAGTGGGTTCTCAAAGTTGTGAAATACTGGAGCTAGCGGTGAACATACGGTAGCTTAGTACTACTAGCTGAGATCATAGCTTAGTACTGATATCACAGCTCTTAGTTTAGTAATACTAATAGCCATCTTAGCTCAATACTACTAAAGAAGATCTTAGCTGTACTACTAGCAGACTTCCTACCTTAGTACTACTAGCAGAGATACTAGCTTAGTACTTTTTTCTGTACAACAGGTTTACTTTTATTAACATATTATTTCAACTGTGGTTCTGTGAAAATGAGCTGAAAACAGGCACCTAAATGTGAATTTTATAGCCCATTTCCACCTTACAATCCCTTCCAGGCACCCACACTTGAAAAAGTGCTAGGCAATTAAATAAAAACAGAATCACACCATCCACTATTCCATGGATGCTAAGTATACTATGTACAGGTTTTTTCAATGTTCCATGTTCAAAGCATACATAATGTTAATTAGGACAGGTAAACGCAAAATCAAAAAGATTATGTATTGCAGCTTACCAGTCCTTAGATGTGCTGGCTGCATTCATTTTCTAGTGTATCTATGGTCAGAATTTAATATCATAGATTCAGTTTCACATTGTATTTCAATTATTTCTAGTCAATTAATCTGAACTGTTCTAAAGTTTGTACACTTACTTTTTGAGGATCCCCACACATTTTCTTTCTTGAATTCTGTGACATATATTCACTAGGCCCTGTGAGTAGACACTGCTGTGTCACAGAATTTACAGAGCCTGCCTTCTGAACTACAGAGGTGCTGAGAGGTGGAGCTTCAGGAGGTGGAGTCAGTACAAAAACCACTGCTTACAGCAGCAAGGTACCAGCTCGACCTTCCTCTCGCCAGAAGGGGGAGATCTAAGTCAAGCGAACCCCTAGACTTCAATGCAGAGCACCTGGAATCCTGGGAGGGGTAGTCTGAGGTCGCAGCCATGTATTGGTACCACTGACCCTCTGAACTACAAGCCCCAATAGACTCTGTGTGAGCTGGAGGAGCTTCAAGGAGCTTTTTATTCAATTGCCCAGGAAAAAAATGCTCTCTTGCACAGCGGGAGTCCACACATACAGACCTCTCTGTGTGAGCAGAAGACAGAACCAGCCCTAAAAAGCCTGAGGTTAAGAGTGATATCACCAGAGATTCAGCAGCACTGTCAGCCTTGTTTACCTTGTGGGATTGCTGCCAAGAGACCAAAACGTTCTACAGATTCTTCACTTTAGCCGTTTGAGTTTCAGCCACACTGAAACAGGACTGAAATTGCCCCTTCCACCGCAAGAGCCTATCGCCACCTCGTGAACTCAGTGAGAGGGCTGCTGGCCCGCTTTCTACTATTAGAAATAGTTGAGCCGCTGGAGCAGAGCAATTACAGCAATTACTTGTAGCAATTCTGTATCTCTAAGTTCCTACTGTACTATTACCAACTTTGAGCAGTGATTTTATTGCATTATCACTGTCTCCAATCCACATCTATTCCACTTTACACTGAACTGTATTGCACTTTTTGCCATCTGAATGCAGGTTTAAAGGGCTATCATAAGCGCACTAACGCTCATATAAAGAGCCCTCATGTTAGCTGGCAGAAGATCAACTTTAAGTACTTCCCCTATAATCTATCTTGCAAATTTCCCTCTTTTCCTTTCACTGTTTATGTTGCTCAAAACAGTGCCTTCCCAGTCGGTTTAGGCCTAGCACAGCTGCCATTAGTGTACACTGGCAATATAGCTCCTGCATTGTTGGATCAAGTCGTATTACTGCTCACTGTTGCATTTTATGTAGCACTGCTACTGTTAATGCTGATCTGGGCATTCCATGCCATTTATGCTTAGCCCTCACTGTTAGTCATTCTGTATGCTAAAATGTGTTACCACAATTGCCAACTTGTTTGTACTTGCTTGGTTATCAACTCTGCTAAGTAATAATACATTAAGTTTACCCTTGTTAACTGCTTTGGTGCCTGCTTTCAAGATAGTACTAATATTGGATGATAGGAATTACTGTATTTGCCATGTTTCACTGTGTTTACTTGCTTTTATGCTCAACCTGGTGTGTTTGAGGGGTACATGCCCTTGAGGAGGTCAAAGTAAAAAACAGAGGACCCATCTTAATCAGTGGCTCCTTCAGAGGTGGTACTTCATAATGATTATTTGTATTGCTATTACAATGCTGATGTTATAAAATGAAAGTGTTTATATAATTACTACAATCATTTTCAGTTTATTCAGTATAGTAAATACCTGGTAACCCTGTCAAAAATGTAATGTCTTTGTCACCTCCTCTAAGCTGAACAGAAAGAGAAAACAATGTTACCTTTCTTCTATAAATGACTAATCCCATTACTGTCTATATAGTTTAGATGAACAAAGGTAGGCATGTTTGAAATCAACAGCCATAGACCCCTCTATAGATACAATGGAGTGGTTAGTGTAGACATGCAGCATCGGAAAATATGTTATTTGCAGGTGAAAATTCTAATTAAGACAAAAAGCCTGGAGAAAAAAAATAATGCAGCCACCATGCCTAATGACTGGTATGCTGAAATATATTTATTATTTGTTTAAATACACCTTAATGATTGTAAATATAATATTGAGGTTTTATTTATAACACACATATAAAGGAAATTAAAAATAGTAATTGCAAAACTATATTTTGTATTGACATATTGATTTAACGTACTGAGGATTTTAGAGGGATGTGTTAGTACAATTATTTTGTAATTGCTAATTATTGCTTTAGCACAGCTGTGCATTTGCTTCAATTGATTATCCAATCTTGTAAAATTTGCAGACAGCTTTCTTTCTTCCTAAGATTCAGACAATTGTGTACAAAAGGAGGATGTGTAGATTTTCCCACCTCTGTATTATATTTCACTTTATGTGTTATCACTACATTGTTTGCACAGGCATGCTGGCTTTCATGAAATCAGATAATCACTTGGACTTGAAGCCAAAGGCGTACTCTCTCCTCTGCCAGACTCAACAAATACATCTATTACTAATAACCTAAGCGAGTTTGGCCCTTATATATTGGAAGACTGACAGAATGAAAGTGAGGATCATGTTACAAACTATTTATTTTTACTGGATCATGCCTCATTCTCAGATAAGATATTGGTCCTATTAATCAGGGAGGCCTAGCACTTGAACAACACACAATATGTGTTTAGGATACGAAAGAAAAATCTATGCAACTATCAAACGGGAAACAGTGAACATTTTTTGTTGCTTGTAAATGTTACTGTTTCCAAAGTAAGCATCTAGAATCTTAGAATGCTATGCAAGTGAACTGGGCTTGTGGAAATTATATTTATATAAAAAAAGTATGTTTATATTATTTGTAAAATGTTTGCCCTCTTTAAATATTTTTTTATATTTCAAGTTTTAAAATAGGGTACCACAATAAAATGAAATCACTTTCTAGTAAATGTCAAATTGTCTGCATTTTCCTTTCCATTGTTTGCAGCCCCTATGACTGCAGATTTGTGTAGTTTTTTATAGTTCAAATAATATAAATAATTGTGTTATGTATGTACTTAAATTATTATTCTATGATTTAAAGTGAGGTCCTTCGCGCTACTAATTAAGTGAATAACCAATGAAAACTAATAATGTGAAGTACGTGAAATCGCTGCAAGATCTGAAGTGTACACTAAACACAAAAAACAGTAAATAATAATGAAAGTGATCCACACAGACTTCTAACACATTAATATGATCGATAATCCCAAATAGTGTGAAAAAGTAAACACAATAGCTGAAATCCAAAATAGAATGTGTATACATCAAAAAAGTGCATCAAAGTGATAGATTAGTGACAATAGTCATGAGTGTCCATAATCCTAGTGAATCTTCTAAATAAACAGTTGTGTTGTGAAATTGATGTAAATTTTTGTGACTAAATAGTCACGTAATGCTCCCAGAGCCCTTACCTCCAAATGGAGAAAAAAAAGCCTTGGATCGATATACTGGGATGGGATCGCCTATGTGTCGTCCGGACTCCCAATCAATGTCTGTGTAGATGATTATGGACGTGGTTCACGATCCGCTGAGCAAGCCCTCTCTCTGCTGACAGCTTGAATGGCCTTAAAATCTCATGATTCCGTTATGGACGTTCAGTGTTCCCCATTAAAGGAAATAAAAGAAAACAGGCCTCCCATAGTGTAATATGCAAAAATAATATCATTTATTGAAAATGCCAAGTTGCCCACATTCTATTTTGGATTTCAGCTATTGTGTTTACTTTTTCACACTATTTGGGATTATCTATCATATTAATGTGTTAGAGGTCTGCACGGATCACTTTCATTATTATTATTCTATGACACTGTTTTATCTGAAGATTTCACTAAGAAAGACTCGCCCAATCGAAACCCAATTTCAGGATAAAACTTTTAGTTCTATTACCTATGGAATAAATATCTTAATGTCATTATTTCAATAATTTTTAATATACTAGTTTTAAGATAATATTCTTCAGAATAATAGAATTCTAACCAAGAATCAAATTTAAATATGTATACAACATTTATTTTTATTGAGACCTCAACTACAAGAGTGATTCTTGATCTTCTACTGTATGAGCAAAAATCTCTCCTGTTCCCCAGCAGTCACCTAGATTTTTTGTACAGATAGTCTATTTCACTACACAATTTAAAGTAACCTACAATGAGAAATTGTCCAGGACTATTTAACATCACACTAAACCTGACAAAGAGCTACCTTAACAATTCATTTAGTTTGTATTCGGTCAGGCACAATACAGCATAGATGTTAGTATAACTAAACAATACGATTTTTACCTATAAAGCAATCTTAGAGCTGTACCTCACGCAGTTATAAAGACACACAATATTACACTGCTAAATATCTATTATACATCATTTTGGTTGTAGCTGTTTTAATGTACTTGGAAGAAAACATTGTATTTCCTTTATATTTTTTTATTTGTACTGAAAAACATTTTCAGGACAAGCTTTTGGGGTGTACCTTCATCTCAGTCCAGGTAGTACTGATGTAGTACTGAGTATGGAGCAGTTCAGTACTGCTTGGATCAAGAATAACGTAACAATTCAAAAGCTGGTCCTGAAAATGTAACTGTTAGTGCAAATAAAAAAAAGTATCACTTAAAGTATTAATTTTTTTATAATACACGATTCAAAGAATTTTCCTTTTCATTCATTGAGGCACATAGGATTTAGTTATTTGGAGACAACTAAGTTATACCATTGCCTTCAGGAGGAATTAGACACTGGCAAACAAAAAAAGCATTAGCCAGCCAGATATAACCCCTATTACACTCATCATATTTCATTTTTTTTGCTAGTGTCTTGGGAGGATGGAAGTCTTTCTTTTTTGAAAAAAGTTTAAACATTTTAACTAGCCATTTTCTTTTTTTTTTAGATTATTTTTTTCTTTAATTACAACTTTATCTACAGTGTATGCTGGGATGTTTATACGGTTATCTGGATGGTCAAATCCTTAGCTATAACTTTGGGCTAAACTAAACCCTGCTGGAGTGAAACTGCAGTGAGTCGACTGCGACCTTTGAACACTAGGTCCGGCTTATGGCACTTTCCAGACCGCTGGGTACTGTTAGTTAGGTTAGGGTGACCAGACGTCCCTGGTTTCCGGGGACAGTGTCCTCATTCCGGGGACTGTCCCCGGAAACCAAGTCTGTCCCTGGTTTTGTCCCGGATGGGATCTGAACAGGGGCCGGGCAATTTCAAAGACAGTCAGTGCAGAATTGAAAAAAATCTTAATTACAAACCCCCGCTCCGCCGCTTCTACTAGCTTAGGCGGGTGTATTTTTTCCATTATCTGTGCCCCTTTAAGATGATCATTTGCTGGTCGGAGCGGAGCGACTATTTCTTTTGTTTCGGGCGCATGCCCATTCTGCTCCCACTCGTATGTTTTTCTACCTTGGCTCAAGTCCCAGCCGCTCAGCTCCGCTCCCCACCGAGTAGTAGCCGAGGCTCGCAGATTGAGACTTGGGAGGCTGTGAGGAGGGTGGCAGTGGCGTCAGGCAGAGAGAGGATGCTGAACTCAGCTGATAGTGTTCAGCAGCAGGAACAGAGGGGAATTGGATCAGATTGTGGGGCTGCTAATGCCTTCAAGGATTCAACACAGGTGTGCTTTGGGGGTGTCTGTGAATAGACTACATTGCACTGTGTCTATCTCTCTGGCATAATGGATAGTATCATAACTCACAGGCAGCAGGCACTCTAGCATGGCTCTGGCTGGCAGTGCACTGTAACAGGGTTTCAAAATAGCTTGCCGCCCGCAGTCCACTCAGCTGTGTT
The DNA here is from genome assembly GCA_037952925.1 of Lithobates clamitans. Classification (NCBI taxonomy): domain Eukaryota; kingdom Metazoa; phylum Chordata; class Amphibia; order Anura; family Ranidae; genus Lithobates; species Lithobates clamitans. Next base: position 3,525,661 of record JBBGZY010000270.1, on the reverse strand, counting down.
AGGAAAGTGAATGACTATTGGCTTTCCTAACACTGAACCGCTTTTCCGCTTTTCAGGTGCTCAGGTCTGTTACTTGTCACCTGATTGGCTGAAACGACAGGCGCCACTATTAGACGCCTATTAGGAGGCAGGAGACGCATGAAGAACCCCACTCGTCGCCGTCACCTGCTGCCCCACAGACACAGGCTAAGTGCCGGGCAGATGGCCAGCGGGCGGGGGGCACACTGGCAGCATTTAATGGGCACACTGCCACCATTTAATAGGAAAACTAGCAGCATTTGATGGGCACACTGGCAGCGTTTGATGGACACACTTGCAGCATACGATAGGCAGTTGGGCACACTGGCAGCATATGTTGGGCAGTTGGGCACACTGGCAGCATTTGATGGGCAGTTGGGCACACTGGCATCTTTTGATGGGCACACTGGCAGCATATGATGGGCACACTGACAGCATATGATGGGCACACTGGCAGCATTTGATGGGCATACTGGCAGCATTTGGCACAGTAGCTGCTTTTGATGGCACAGTGGCTGCATTTGATGGCACAGTGGCTGCGTTTGATAGGCACAGTAGCTGCGTTTGATGGCACAGTGGCTGCATTTGATGGGCACAGTGGCTGCATTTGATGGGCACAGTGGCTGCATTTGATGGCACAGTGGCTGCGTTTGATGGGCACAGTGGCTGCATTTTATGGCACAGTGGCTGCGTTTGATGGCACAGTAGCTGTGTTTGATGGCATAGTGGCTGCAATTAATATTTTTTTTCAAAATGTTTTCAGTTTGTTTGCACCCCAAAAATTTTGAGCACCAGCCGCCACTGGTTGTGATTATGATTTAAAAAGAGTAAACACAGTTGATTGATAATAAATGGCTTCAGCCAAACACTAACCATGAGTGAAAGAAAAGTTTTGGTGTTATCATTCATATTCTCTGAAAAATGGCCAAGAAATCAAAAATTCTGCCAGGGTATGTAAACTTATCAGCACAACTGTAGGTTTTTCTCCTTTAGAACATGAACATATTGCACAAGTTTGTCAAATTTTAATTCCAGGTGGTCCATGCGTTCCTCCAGCAGAGCAATCTCCCCTCTCAGCTGCTGTGTGGTCTTACCCACCTCAACTGCAATATTACGGGTAATATTATGGAGCAGTGACTAATTTGTGAGGCAGTGAGGAGAGGACTGCAGCAGTATCAATGGAGTCCTAGACAACTTTTTAGTGTAGGGGACTTAGTCAACAAAAGAATCTTGCCTCCAATCTCAATCAACATTCTGGAGCTCTGAGCGATTTGGTTGTCCCTGCAACACTGGTCATCCGAACTGGAGGGTCATCCAGATCTAGTTGGACAATTCCACAGCAGTGGCATACATCATGCACCAGAGATGCTCTGGAAGTCTTGTCATGGAAAGAGGAGTATGAAGCTTTCCAGTCTGGCCAGAAATCCACATACCATTACAGGGCAGTGTTGCCAACGGCCAGTAAATTTACTGACAGTTTGTAAAAATCAGTGATTTTTTTACAACTGCCAGTAAATATCGGGGGCTGATAATTTCATTCTGTGTTGACTTTTTAAGTGTAAATCAATAAAATTACTTTGCTATTAGGTATTGTCAGTGTTTCCATATCATGTTTATACTGTTCAAATATCCACTGTGTTAGTTTTCAATAGGAGTTCTGTAATTTCTCAGGTTGCCAGTAAAAAATGTGCTCCACTAGTAAATTTCCCATGTTTTGTCAGTAAAAAAATGCTGCGGGAGGTTGGCAACCCTGTTACCGGGGCAATTCTCAGCCCTTCTGATCTTTTTCCAAAGACTGTAAAGCCGAGTACACACGATCAGATTTTTCCCAACTTGGATATTTTCACCTAGGAGTGTACTGACTTTTGTTGCCAGCAGTTTAGACATTAATGGATGTGTGTTGAGTTATTTTGAGGGGACAGCAAATTTACACTGTTATACAAGCTGTACACTCACTACTTTACATTGTAGCATTTTTTCAGTGTTGTCACATGAAAATATATAATAAATAATAAAATATATATTATACAATAGAATATGTACAAAAATATGTGAGGGGTGAAAAATGTATTTTCATAGAAAGCATAAAAAGTGTTCAATTGCATAAGCAAATTTTTGAATGGTCTACAATGTTTTTAAGTGTAGTAGAATACCTACTGGAAGACGTTATCATTCAGTTGGTTTTATTCAAGGGTAAAACAGAAGAGGAATCAATCCAGATTCTGTCTCATTGGTGCCACAAAGGTTATATCTTGTGACTGTTTACACCCCTTAAAATGATTAATTGACCAATGGAGATGCCCAAATAATTATTTCTGTGCAATAATTAGATTTTATCTACCTGTATATTTATACTTCTATTTTATATCATCTCATATAATTTTATATCATCTATAGCAGTGTGTTATTTTACCTCATCTATAGTAGTGTAATATGCTTTAATTTAAAGTGTGCCTCCTGTCTAGAACAGGAGATTGGAAGCCGCTGTCTATGGTATCTTTTACCTTTCTTATCAAAATGTTTTATTTATTTGTCTAAGGCCACTGTCACACACACAGCGCCTGGGCTTCAGCGTTAAAGCACCATTATTTTCAGCAGCAATTTAGCGTCATTTTTGCAGCACTATTTGGCCGCTAGCAGGGCACTTTTAAGCCCCGCTAATGGCCGAAAAGGGGTTAAAAGCGCCCACTAAGCGCAGCTACAGCAGGGGCGCTTTAGGAGCGGTGTATACACCCGCTTTAGGAGCGGTGTATACAGTGCTACTAAAGTACCTCAAAGAAGCTGTTTACAAGACTTTTTTTGACGTCCTGCCAGCGCACTGCTCCAGTGTGAAAGCCATCGGGCTTTCACATTGGAGTAACAGGAGAGGCACTTTACAGGCATTTTGCAGGCGCTATTTTTAGCACTATAGCACATCAGTGTGAAAGGGGTTTTACGCTTTTTTCATGGAAGGGCTATCAAATAGCTTCTTTAATTTTTTATTTGCACAGAAAACTTCATAATGTTTTGATGTGTTGTGGGTTTACTGTACAGTGTTTTTTTCTGTTGAGTCAATACAATAAATAACACAAACAATATCTAATAAACTGTGAGAAGGAAATTATGTTTTTTGCTTACCTCTGTTACTTTTTGTCACATTTTTACTTCTATCATAATTTTCGTTTTTCATAGTTTTTCATTCAATCAAGTAGATAGAAAGAAAAAAATCCAAACTTTTAAGGTAGGTTTTTCTTAATGAAAGAGTTGAGGGGTGAAAGTACGGAGGCATTTGCCGCCACTTACCTTTTCGCACGTGCACGCCAAAAAAATGGAGATTGGACTATTTCGGCACATGGTAATTGATCACAATTGATAAGTCATAAAAAGTATAAATTTTAATGAATATAATAACAAAAATACACAAACAATCTTAAAAACAGTAATGTGTATACACCACAACTAACAGGGTACTAATGGGTATCCCCGTGGAGTTTCTGTTGAGGAAGGGGGTATACATGAAATTCCTCAACCAGTTTCGCGTTGAAGACCGCTTCTTCAGGAGGGGCTGGTCTATAAAACAATTCAAATTTTTAATACAAAGTACACAGTACAGCAACTCAGTTTATAGAAAAACATGGTACAATACATAATTTCAAAGGAGAAGACTAGCTCAGCCACTCAGACGGGGTCAGTAAACGGCAGGACCCAAACAATTCCCCCCACGGCGGACACGAGGGATTGTAGAAACAGAATCTGGTTGATGGTTAATGAAGGGTAAGTATATAGACCTTATGGAAGTTTTGGTGTGCACACCCGGGAAATGGACGTGAAGAGGGGGTAAAGAGAATAAAAGGGTGCAGGATGGAGGGGGGAGGGAAGGAAGGAGGGGAGGGGAGAAGGAAAGGAGAAAAGGAAGGAAGAGTAAAAAAGGGGGGAGGAAAAGAGGGAGGGGCAAAAAGGAGAGGGGAGGGGAAGCAGGGGGGATGGGAGGATGGGGGGGATAAGCAATGGAGAGGGGAGAAAGGGGAAGGTAAGGGAGAAAGGGGAGCGAGGGTGGGAGAAAGGGGAGCGAGGGTGGGAGGGGGGAGAGAAAAAGGGGGGGGGAGGTGAACGGATAGGGAAGGGAGAGAAGGGGAAAAGGGGGGCGGGGGGAGGTGGGAGAAAATGAAGGGGGGTGGGTGGTAGGAGTGTAAGGATAGGAAAAAGGAGGGAGGGGGAAAGAAGGGTAGAAGGGGGAGAAAAAGGGGGGGGGAGGGGGGAAGGGGGGGAAATGAGGGAAGGTAAGGGGAAAAGGGGGGGAGAAAGGGGGAAGGACCCCCTTATCCTCATCCTCATCTTCATCACAATGGGATGAGGATCTCGGAGGACCTCATCCCATTGTGCTCCTTCAAAGAGCACTCACTTAAACGCACTCAGTCACATCTCCACACCTAGCAGGGCATCATTACCCAAACCTTTTCGATTATGTTCAAGTAGATTCCCAGACTTAAACACCTGCCCTGAGATTTGGGCTTTCCTTCAAGCTACAATCAGAGACCTTAAAAAACAGCATTGGCCTGATTTTTCTTCTAACCTAGACCACAGCCAAATGCAAGCACTCAAATCTTTGCAAAGGCGTTCTGATATTGTCATCAAACAGTCAGATAAAGGCGGCAACATCGTCCTAATGATGCATAACCAATACCAATCCATGTGTTTGACCATCCTCAATAACCATAATTGGTACCAACCCATTACCCAATCACATGTGTCGTCCTTTGCCCAGAAACTCCAGATCTTTTGCACTGAGGCCTACTTCTTAGGCCTCATTGACAGGGATACTCTTGAGTTCCTGGTCCCCAAGTTTCCCCGTGTCCCCACCTTTTATTCCCTCCCCAAAACTCACAAAAATGTTCAGACCCCCCCTAGGGAGACCTATAGTTTCGGGGATAGGTTCCTTAACTGACAATGCAAGTAAGTTCGTTGACGCATTCTTGATGCCCCATGTACGCAGCCTCCCTTCATACATCAGGGATACCACTGATTTGTTGCAATGTCTAGAGGGGATCCAGATCCCTCCTGACGCCCTGCTTGTGGCAGTTGATATTGAGGCGCTTTACTCCAGTATCCCCCACGATGCGTACGGATGGCTGGATCCTTTCTTTTCGAACAAGACACCACTACATGGCTGCTTAACCAAATTATTCTTGCATTACTACAATTTATCCTGACTAAAAATTATTTCATCTTCAATGATCAGCTTTACTTGCAGACCCAGGGAGTCGCCATGGGGACTTCCTGTGCTCCAGCTTATGCAAATCTTTACCTTGGTGGTTGGGAGAGGCACGTCCACTCGGATGATAGATATGCAGATTTTCTTGACGATACCCTGCTGTGGTATCGTTTCATAGATGACCTGTTCTTGGTATGGACTGGGTCGAAGGACAAACTTTTGGACTTCCTCCATATGTTGGACGATAAAGACCTCAACCTAAAATTCACCTTCAAAATTGATACGGATCAGATTTCATTCCTTGATCTTAACATCATCAAACAACAAGATGGCTCCCTGGGTACTGATCTTTACCCCAAGCCCACGGCTGGGAAAACTCTATTATACGCCACCAGTGCTCACGCTAGATCACTGGTGCGCAGTATACCATAAGCACAATACCTGCGTTGCGCAGAAATTGTATGCATGAAAGTGACTTTAGAACTCAGGCCAAGGCGTTACGCAAACGACTCTTACTGCGAGGATACTCTCCTACTAATTTGAGAAAGGCTTTTAACAAAGCCCTCTCACGGCCCCGAAACTCTTTACTATTTAATCGTAAAAAAATCCCCCTCCTCTGACGACCCTGTAAGGTTTATTACCACATATTCAGCTCACCATAATGTACTTAGAACTATTCTTTCTAACAACTGGCACCTACTCGCAGAGCACCATATCTTGGGCAAACATGTGCGATCTGCCCCTGAGTTAGTGTTCCGCAGGGTGTATTCCTTACGTGACCAATTGACTTCCAGTCACTACACATCTGCCAAGCTTCCCAGGAGAGGACCCAATGGCACATTTAGATGTGGTAACTGTCCCCGTTGCCCCTGGGTTTACTCTACCCAATGGTGAACTCTTTACCCCACGAACCTTTGCAGACTGTGGCACCAGAGGGGTCATTTATTTGATGTTATGTACCTGCAAGGCCTTTTATATTGGAAAGACCATTGCAGAACTGAGGCAGAGGATTGGTGACCACCTCTACTATCTTGAGAGTGGTAATTGATTACGATTGGGAGACATATTGGACTCCATCACAGATATGACACCTCTGTTGTACAGTTCTCAGTCCTAGAGGTGGTGCAACCTAACCCCAGGGGAGGCGATTGGGAACGTACAATCCTGCAGAGGGAAACTTTATGGATAATGCTACTCGTCCCCCTGGCCTTAACGAAATGGTGTCGTACAAACCATTTTTGTGAATCTGTCCCAATACACCCCCACTACCCTTCCCCCCTCTCCCTCCCTTTTTTCCCCCATTTTTTACTCTTCATCACCATCTATATTATGAGGTTTCTGATGCCTGCCCCTGTTATTATCGAGATCGCACAATGTCACCTCACCTATGTCATGTATCCCATATTCTGTGTTAGAACTATTGACTTGCTGGGCGCTATATCCCCAGTGTCTTTACAATCATCTTCTACAATGTTTTATTAGGTTTTGTATGTTAACTTTTTTAACACATCGTTTTGCTGTTAAGGAGACTCGCTACACCCTGGCTCTCAGCGGTGCTGGATTCTGCGGGTACACCGGCCCCTTTTGCGGGTACCCTGGCCCCCCCGACATGTGTTTACCCTGGCAGGAAGCTTCTATTTCTTCTTGCACTGTGTCGCCCTGGACACTCTTGTCCATAGGTCGCATCAGCAAGCGCTTGTGCAGTAGCACAACACTGTGCACCTGCGCAGTGCGGGTAAACAGACCCTGTGATGTCAGATGCCGCCCACAGTGGCTTTATCTGACGCCAACAGAGTTGGGGAGCTCATACGGCGGTCTATGGCAGACCGCTGTGTGAGCTTTACAGATTCTCCTTGCTGGGCTGTCGTGTTGCATCATTTCACCTGAAGGTTAGTGTGTCCTAGAGAGGGGTATAGGGATGTGCCCTTTTTTCCCCCACATCCTCTTACCATCCTCACACCCTCCGTTCTCCCCTACCTCCCTCCCTCCCTTACCCCTCCTGGCTCCCAGACTTCAGTATTCTGATCCCATGTACCGTATATACTCGAGTATAAGTCGTTCCGAGTATAAGTCGAGGCCCTAATTTACCACAAAAAAATGGGAAAAACTTATTGACCCGAGTATAAGACGAGGGTGAGAAATGCACAGCTACTGTAAGTGGAAAAGAGGGTCAACAATGCCCATTTGCAGCCTCACTGTGCCCATTTGCATGCCTCACTGTGCCCATTTGCAGCCATAGGTCCCCTGAACTTCAAACTCGGTAGTTAAGTGTTCCTAGATGCCCCCTAGCTGCAGCCAAAATTTGGGGGCTCTGAACCCAAAGTGTCCCGAAATGACATTGCTGCAGATGGACACAGTTGACCGATTTTGGGTCCCCGTATCTCTGGGCCACTTAGTGCTAGGAACCCCAAATTTGGTGTGCAAACCCAGTGGAACTAGCACCATAAAGTATCCAAAGCTGGGATTTCTAGCACCAAATGGCCCTGAGATACAGGGCCCCAAAAATCGGTTCAGAAAATGTCAAGCACTTTTCTGCAGCAGAGAATGACATTTTCCAAACCGATTTAGGGGCCACTTGGTGCTAGGAACTCCAGCTTTGGATATGTTGTGGTACCAGTTCCACTGGGTTTGCACACCAAATTTGGGGCTCCAAAGTTGGTTCGGAAAATAAAATTTTTTGCTGCAGAAAAGTGCTTGACTCGAGTATAAGTCGACTTATACTCGAGTATATACGGTACCTATTTACTTCACAGACTGCTTATCACTGGGATTCTATACAGCAAGTGTGAGACTCGCTGCATCCCTAAGCTCAGGTGTCAACTAATTTTCAACTAATTTTCACTCTATTACTATCGGTGTATACCGTTTTTGGTACATCCAGCCCATGCAATTACAATTTACCATCAAATACCTGGTGAGTTCCAAAATCCTTATATACTTTTATATATTTGCATCTTCTTTGATCAATTGGACGTATGATGGGTTTTTGTGGCACTTCTTGCCTCATTTCCTTCCCTTCCCCCCTTCCCCCCTCCCCCCCTCCTTCCTTCCGCCCCCCCCTCTCCCTCCCCTTTCCTTCCTTTCCTTCCCCTCCCCCTTACTTCCCTTCTTTTCCCTCCCCTATTTTCTCCCCGCTTGCCCTACCCCCTCTCCCCCCTCCTCCCCTCCCCTCTTTCCTCCTCCCCCGTTTTTCCCCCCTTTTCCCCTTACCTTCCCTCATTTCCCTCCCCCCTTCCCCCCCTTTTTCCCGCCTCTCTTTCCCCCCCTTTTTCTTCCCCTTCTACCCTTCTTTCCCCCCTCCTTTTTCCTCTCCTTACACTCCTACCACCCACCCCCCTTCTCCCCCCCCCTTTTTCCTTTTTCCCCTTCTCTCCCTCCCCTATCCGTTCCCCACCCCCTCCCCCCCTTTTTTCCCTTTCCCTCCCCCCCTCCCACCCTCTCTCCCCTTTCTCCCTTCCCTTCCCCTTTCTTCCCTCTCCACTCCTTATCCCCCCCATCCTCCCATCCCCCCCTGCTTCCCCTCCCCTCTCCTTTTTGCCCCTCCCTCTTTTACTCTCCCTATTTTCCTCCCCCCTTTTTTCCACTTCCTTCCTTTTCTCCTTTCCTTCTCCCCTCCCCTCCTTCCTTCCCTCCCCCCTCCTTCCTGCACCCTTTTATGCTCTTCACCCCCTCTTCACGTCCATTTCCTATCACACCCGGGTGTGCTCCCCAAAACTTCCATAAGGTCTATATACTTACCCTTCATTATCCATCAACCAGATTCTGTTTCTACAATCCCCCGTGTCCACCGTGGGGGGAATTGTTTGGGTCCTGCCATTTACCGACCCCGTCTGAGTGGGTGAGCTAGTCTTCTCCTTTGAAATTATGTATTGTACCATGTTTTTCTATAAACTGTGCTGCTGTACTGTGTACTTTGTATTAAAATTTTAAAAATTTGAATTGTTTTATAGACCAACCCCTCCTGAAGAAGCGGTCTTCACCAGTTGAGGAATTTCATGTATACCCCCCTTCCTCAACAGAAACTCCACGGGGATGCCCATTAGTACCCTGTTAGTTGTGGTGTATACACATTACTGTTTTTAAGATTGTTTGTGTATTTTTGTTATTATATTCATTAAAATTTATATTTTTTATGACTTATCAATTGTGATCAATTACCATGTGCCGAAATAGTCCAATTTCCATTTTTTGGCGTGCACGTGCGAATAGGCAAGTGGCGGCAATTGCCTCCGCACTTTCACCCCTCAAATCTTTCATTCTCAACCTGGATGATGGCACCCCTATTGGTTATATATTAGACTTGTATTTAAGGCTATACTCTCCCATTATTAGGTTTTTCTTAAAAACGTAGTAAACTCAGCTAAGGATACAAAATTTAAATAATATAAATTTTCCACTAGACATATTCAATCTCCAACCCATAAATAGGATGCTGTAAAATATTTCTTACTGGCATAATCAAGTATTATCTAAACGCTTCTGCTTGGTGTTAGACACCGCCATTTCAACTCCTGTTTTCCGCGTCAAACTAGCACTGTATGTCCGCCTTCAGTATGTTTCCCTATACATATTCCCGCGCATGCGCATTAGATAGAGGCCACAAGGGGTCCAGGATAAGCTTAAAAATGCAGAAGTAGTAGTAAGCAGTATCACGTTATCGAGGGGCTGAGGCCAACTCAAGGAGATGATGCAGCCATGGCATAGACCCTGCATTTTTACGGCATCATGCACGGGTGACGTCATCTAAAAGAAAAAGAAAGATTTTGTGCAAACAACGCAGGTACAGATCAAACATTAGAAAACAGAAGAATATCCTAAAATTGTTAATTTACAGGAAAATCATCTTAATGGGGATACAACCGCTTTAATAAGGTTTGAATTTGAAAGAATGGCCAAGTTTAGTACACCTTTGAAAGCAAATGTTTTCCCATCTCTTCATGTAGTAAGTAAGTAAATGAGCATGAACCTTTTTCTAAGCTGGCCATAGATGGTTCAGCAGGGACTGGCCGAGAATCAATCCATGTATGGGTAGGCTGATTCTACCCAATAGCTGCTAGCAACAGTCACTGTGTTCTCCCGGCAGGGTCGGTTTCCGTGCCCCCCGCCAGCAGAACACAAAAGCTCAGCAGGAGGGATTCCCCCATAAATGCTGACTGTGTTGATGGGGGAATCGAACAATCCTCATCATGTATGACATCACCTGTGGCCTGCCCTAAAGTAGTTCATAGAACAATTGTAAACATAAGATTAATACGTGAAGTGAGAGTACTATTAGGGTAGCTATATACTGTATGTATTGTCTTGATGTACATCAATTAAAGGTTCATCCAATTACAAGAGTCCTGTAATAGAGTCTCTTCATGGATAAAACGAAATATGCTGTGTAACAGCACTGTCATGCAGCCCGTTGTTGATCCAGAGAACACAAATCCAGGTTCCCTCTGGTAATGATTTGAGGAATATTGCTAGTTGCCCTTCTTCATATAAATGGCAATCTGTTGTTCCTGCACCAAATAATTATTATAAACACCTCAATTCTCCACATAACTCTTATGTTCCTACTCACAAACTCCAAAACACAAAAAGTGCCAATAGGCATACTATACATTATCTGTCAATGTTTGCAACTATAAGACTATCCCTCAGCATGAGATAACTTTAAGACTGGGAAACAATAACTTAGCTGTTGGCACTGTAGTATTCCTGCAGATACCTTCTGGCTAATCTAACTGAAGGGGAAAAAAAAATGTGCAAATGGTTTTGATCACTATTCTTATGAAAAATACCAGTGACAGTGGAGTCTGTATGGGTGTTTGGATCCAGTCCTGGTCAGGACACTATCTGCATGACGTTTGCATGTTCGTGTCTGTGTTTGCACGGGTTTCCTTTGGGTACTCCGGCTTCCTCCCACACGCTAAAGATGTGCTGGTGGGCTAATTGTCTCCTGTCTAAATTACCCTAGTATGTGTGTGCATGTGAGATAAGGATCTTAGTTGGAAAGCTCCTTAAAGCCTGGTACACATGTTTAACAGAAACTGGCCGACATTCAGACTGTGTGTACAGCAGCCTGTCCAACAGAAGCAGGCTGAACGTCTGGCTTCTGCAGAACGGGCATACCAAAAAAAATCTGCCGATTGACATCTGATCAGCCTTCACAGCCAATTAAAAATGTGAAATATTTGTCTGTAGCAGGAGGCAGTTTGTTCACTGAAGGGCTGGAGAGCAGTACAATAATTAGTGTTTGCAGGCAACAGCGAAGCATGGTGGAGGTTTTTTGCAAATTTGTGGCTACTTTTCTGCAAATGGAGATTTGGTTAGGATCAATGGTGTTCTCAATGCTGAAAAACATAGGTAGATATTTATCTATCCTGTCATACCATCAGGCAGGTGTGTGATTAGGCCCCAATTTATTCTGCAGCAAGGCAGCGAATCCAAACATACAGCTAATGTCATTAAGAACTATCTTCAGCATAAGAAGAAAAGGAGTCCTGGAAGTGATGATTTGCCCCCTACAAAGCCTTGATCTCAACCTCATCAAGTCTGGGATTACATGAAGAGTCAGAAGGATTTGAGGCAGCCTACATCCACAGAAGATCTGTATTTAGTTCTGCAAGGTGTTTGAAACAACCTACCTGTGTGCAAGTGAGCCTAGAAGAACTGATCCTTTCCAGGAGTATGTAACAGCTTACAGCTGCTGGGCTCATTCCAGCATCCTGGTTTTGGCTGAGCTGCATTCTTCGTGTTTGCCTGTCCACCTGTGATTTAGCCAGCCTCTGAGTGGAGAACAAACCTGTTTCAAGCCAGGCAAACCCTCAGTGTCTTGTCGATTAGCTCTTTACTTCAATTAGCTCTTTACCTCAATCTGTGATCAGCAGTGTCCAGGGCACACTGCGATCACAGACGGCCTCCCAGAACTAGCCGGCCATGCTGTAGCCACTATTCGGCTACTGCGTGGTCAGAACAGGATTAAAGCAATCTACTGAGCTGGCCAGAACCAGCTCTTGCAGGAGTCTATTCCACATTTTCACAACTCTTACTGTGAAGAAACCTTTCCATGTTTGGAGATCTTTTCCTCTAGATGTAAAGAGTTCCCCCTAGTCCTTTGTGATGACCTTAAAGTGAATACCTCACCACCAAGTTCACTATATGGACCACTTATGTATTTATACATGTTGATCATATCCCCCCTCAATCTCCTCTTCTCAAGATTGAATAAATTCAGTTCCTCTAATCTTTTCTCATAGCTGAGCTCCTCTATGCCTTTTATCAGCTTGGTTGCCCTTCTCTGCACTTTCTCCAATTCCCCAATATCCTTTTTGTGAACAGGTGCCCAAAACTGAACTGCATATTCCAGATGAGGTCTTACTAATGATTTTTACAGGGGTAAAATTATGTCTCTCTCCCTCAAGTCCATACCTCTCTTAATACAAGAAAGGACTTTGCTTGCTTTGGACACCACCGATTGGTATCGCATGCTATTTTTAAGCTTATGATCTACCAAAACACTCAGATCCTTCTCCTTCTTCTGATGCATGCATATTCTTAGCCCCCAAGTGCATAACTTTACATTTATTAACATTAAACCTCATCTGTCACATAGTTGCCCAATTAAACAGCACATTGAAGTCAGCTTGTAAGTTGACATCCTGTAAGGACGTTGTTCCACTGCATAGCTTAGTGTCATCTGCAAAGACTGAAATGGTACTTTTAATCCCAGACCCTATATCATTTATAAATATATATACAAAAGTAAGGGTCCCAACACTTAACCTTCGAGTACACCACTCATAACCTTAGACAATTAAGAGTATAAATCATTAACCACTACTCTCTGAATTTGGTCTTATAGCCAGTTTTCTATCCATTTACAAACTGTTCCTTCCAAGCCTGTAGACTTTACCTTACACATTAGCCATGTGTGAGGAACTGTGTCAAATGCTTCTGCAAAATCCAAGCATACCACATCCACAGCCACACCTCTGTCCAAGATTTTACTTACCTCCTGATAAAACAAAATCAGATTTGTTTGACAACTTCTGTCTTTCATAAATCCATGCTGCCTGTTGCTTAAACTATTTTTGTTCCAGCAAGCACCCATCTATGTGGTCTTTTTTAAACTCTCCAGTATCTTCCCAACTATAGAAGTTAAACTAACATTACTTGTTAAAGACTTTGATTACTTTTTAAATATAGGCACCACATTGGCCTTATGCCAATCCAGTGGTACTATGCCAGTCATTAAAGAGTCCCTAAAAATTAGAAACAATGGCTTTCAAATGACAGAGCTCTATTCTTTTAGGATCCGTGGGTGTATGCCATCTGGTCCAGGTGCTTTATTCGCCTTTATTCTGACTAAATATTGTGGGACCATATCAATTTTGAGCCTTAGTGGTTCATTTGGGCCTATGACAATACCATCCCTATTATGGAGATGAGCTCCCCCATGCTTCTTTGTATACACAGAGCTGAAGAAAGTATTTCATAAATTTGCCTTCTCTTTGTCCCCAGTGACCCACTCTAGAATATTTTGTAAAGGGTCTAAATGCTCAGACCTGACCTTTTTACTATTAATATATTTTAATTTTTATATTTGGGGGGTTTATCCTACTATCTTTTGCAATCTGTCGTTCGTTTTGAATTTTTGCGGCATTGATTTTCTTTTTACATATTCTGTTATATTCTTTGTAACATTTAAACAATGATAGTGTTCCTTCATTTTTATATTTTATAAAAGGTCTTTAATTATTATATATAACTTTTTTAACTTTGGCCATAAGCCACATAGGTTTTATTTTGAATCTTTTAAACGTATTGCCCATGTGAATATACTTAGCAGTGAGTTTGCATACAGTCTTTTTAAAGAATTCCCATTTCTGTTCTGTGTCCATCAATGCCAATATTCCCACCCAGTCTAAGTCTTGGAGAGCAGCCCTCATCCTTGGAAAATTTGCTCTCTTTAAGTTAAGTGCTTTTATATTTCCCTTATGTGTTTGTTACTTACACCTAACATTAAATTAAATCATTTTATGGTCACTGACACCCAGATGTTCTTTTATTTTGGGGGGTCAGCAACCCATCAATCGCAATCTACACGTCGATCGCGAGAGGGTGACGGGTTGCTCTTGTATCCGCAGTGCCAACCTCGCTGTCCAAACAATTCCTTCCCGACTTCGGAGCAGAGCAGCACACACAAGCAGCTGGCTCTGCAGCATGGCTTCACTGGCTCCCATGTAATCCTCCCCTCACATCCGTCTCGCCCATTTTCTACATCTCATACAGGCACTCGGTGTGGATGTGAGGGTAGGTACAGAAGGCAGCATGTCGGAACAAGCAGGTAAGGAACTGATCATTAGGGAAGGGCAAACAGTAGTGGGCTATATACTCCTGACCTGTTAATGCTGGGCTATATACTTCTGAACTGTTAATGCGGGGCTGTATACTCCTGATCTGTTAATGCTGAGCTATATACCTTATCTGTTAATGCCGGGCTGTATACTCCTGATCTGTTGATGCTGGTCTGTATACTCCTGATCTGTTAATGCTGGGCTATATACTCCTGATCTGTTAATGCTGGGCCATATACTCCTGATCTGTTAATGCTGGGATGTATACTCCTGATCTGTTAATGCTGGGGTATATACTCCTGATCTGTTAATGCTGAGCTATATACTCTTGACCTGTTAATGCTGGGCTATATACTCCTGATCTGTTAATGCTGGGCTGTATACTCCTGATCTGTGAATGCTGGGCTATATACTCCTGTAAATACTGGGCTGTATACTCTGGACCTGTTAATGGTGAGCTATATACTCCTGACCTGTTAATGCTGGGCTGTATACTCCAAACCTGTTAATGGTAAGTTATATACTCCTGATGTGTAATGCTGGGCTATATACTCCTGATCTGTGAATGCTGGGCTATATACTCCTGACCTGTGAACACTGCACTATACACACCTAACCTGATCATATTTTTACATTGACATTTGTATTATTATAGTTTTCTAAGGGTCAGTTCACAAAAGAATGTGGTGCAGGAAACGTGCATTCCATGCACGTTTCCTGCACTGCCGGTGTGCACACTGCCTTTGGGATCTCCATGCAGGTGGCAATGTAATGTAATGTAACAGCACCCCAAATGCAGATTGCAAATGCAGTGCATTTCTGGGCGCCATATCGCATGGTGTCAAAGTACAATGCCATTTGCTGCAGCATGCTTTTAAAAGTAATGCATGCATTACTTTTTCTGCACTCCAGTGTTATTTGCAGCCCATTCAAATGAATGGGCTGTCAAAATGCACCAGGAGTATGTGCCGCAGCACTGTGTGATCAATTGGCCCCAAGTTTTCTTCAAAACTGCCTTTCCATTTAATTGCCTTGTCATATTAGCTCCCAAAAATAGTGTATTATGCCCAGTGATCTTTGATTTCTCCCATGTTGTTCAGGTAGATCTCCACCACTCTAAGGTTGCCTGCCCCTGTTTTATATGAACATTGGTAATAAGCTCTGCATGGTTTAAGATTATCAGGTCCAGCAGAGCATCATTCCTAGTCTGGGCCTCAATGAACTGTACTATGTTTTGTCCCACTGTTTTGACATTTTAATTGTAAAGCCAAGCTTTTGTCATATTTTATGTTGTCATGTTTTTTGTCAGTACATGTTTAGTCAGTAAAAAAAGGCGTGGGGTTTGGCAGCCTTCTGAAGTTGACTTGCAGCAAGTAACTTCCATTGGTGAAACTAACAACACTTTAAGTAGCGCCTAAGAAATTCACAGACAAATTCAAGTAATAGACTACTCTTCATTCAAGCATTTCCGGAGATTTAGGTGGTTTTAAATTTAAAAGCTCATTATATAAAAGAGGCTTATGCAAAAAATACAGCTAGTAAATCTTGAAGGCAATGAACACTTTCATGGTAAAAAAATAACATTATTCTAAAAGTGGTGTGCTAAATTGTTTCATTTTAAATATTCATGTTCCTGAGAGTCCATGTCTGGTCAAAGAGCTGGTCATTTTTTTGGTTCTCTGAAAAATTTTTCAGATAAATAACTAGTTTAAGTAGGTTAGATATTTTTTTTCTACTATTAGAGGGATTTTGGAGGCACATTGCACATTCAATTAAAAAAGGTCTGAATAAAAATTCTAACAAACAACAGATACACATTCTGTGTGAAAAGCAAAGAGATCTCCATCCATCAGGAAAGCATTGGAAGCCAAAAGGAATCCCCTGAGTCTTCTTCAGGGCATTATTTTGAAAAAAAGTAACAATCAACAAATAAAGTAGAAAAAACAAATGGTTTTTATTTCAATGTGCAATAAACTTTTGTATATTTTATTACATTATTTGCTTGTATTGGTGTCTCCAAAATCCCTCCCATAGTCATGTTCCTTTGCCTTTCCTGGGATGTGGTAATATTGGGCAGTTTAGGCATTTCTTATAGATCTGATCTATTTTTTTTTTCTATTTATTTTTTCTATCTTTGTCTATGGATTTTTTGCTATGACAACCTTTGACCCAGTCTGATTCTGCGTAACCCCACCTCAGTCTGGCGGGGGGAGTAAAGCTTTAGGGTGCCTTCATACATATTAGGAAGGGAACGCCAGTCGGCACACAGCTCTGAGGAAGGGAGTGCGTCCCTGAAACACGTCAGTTCACTCAATCTCACACTCGTTAATGACTGGATATGTTGTCATGCTTGTTACTTCTGTCTTCTGTGAATATCCATTTGTTTTTGTTTTTGTTTCTTTGTATTAATAAACCTTGGGTAATGCGCTAGGTGTTTGCGCCCTCCTGCTCGTGTTTTTTGTAGTTTTATTTTGGATTACCCCATCCGAGGAGGGCTGCATTGTTGAAGCATTCTCCCAAAAGAAGTATAGACGCCACACAGTTACTTGATTTGGTGACAGTCCTTTGAGCGCCAGAGTGGTTGTTTGTTTGTTTACATGTAATAAATTGAGTAATTATGTGTAGAACTAAAAAAAATATCAAAACACTATTTAAAAGTGGAAAATGTGAAGTCTTTATATAAACCATAAATACATATGAACCAAATTATAAACCATATGAAAAAACTATATGAAATCCACCATACCTAAACCATATGAACAAAAACCACCATATGAAAAAAAATTCACCATATGAAAATATCCACCACCATGTGAAAAAACTATAGTCTGTGAATCTAAAAAAGTGACATAATAGTTTATTACTCTTCTATAATTGGTGCATACATTGTGAACTTCTGCTTGTTAACACCTCTTCCTACACTATCATGGGAGTGTGTGTGAATCTGCTCATCTTGGAACCAACCCTCAAATTATCAGAGATCTGAAAAGGCACCATGAAGTATTCAAAAGGGAGTTGGTCCACACCTCCTTTGTTCACAGAAACTGGGATATCGCTCCAACTCTCATCATTCCCATCCACAAAGACTGCTCCGTTATATATTAAGAGCCCCTCAAAACAATAAAACCAGATCTAGTGCTCTTTATTTAAAAACTTTATTCACCAAATAAGCAATCCAATCTACATAGAATATACAGTTAGCCAGATACAGGAAGCGCTGCTATCCGTCCAAAGTCAAGTGGCTGGGCATGATGACATCATCTAGTATGCTCTGCTCTTACATGTTACATCCCTTGCTGCCAGGACTCCTTAAATACAGAAGGTCTGGCCAAGCTTAATCAATGAACCCAGAAACCATTTTCTTCACTGGATTAGCGCATCTACCAAGATGGCATTGCACTGACCTAGTGGAGAAAACTGTTTCTGGGTGCATTGACTGATTGTACTGTTTATTTCTGTGGGTGATACAGAGAGTGTGCTATCTTGCTATTACATTCAGCTAATTAATTTTGTTGCATATGCATATTTTTTTTTTATCGATATGCAATGTGAGCTTCATTTTTTGTTTCTTATTACTCTAGTGTAAAAAGTTACCAAATTTGTAGCCGTATGTTATTTATTGATCAACTGATTTAAATTTTTTTGTAGCTGAAAAAATAATCCTCATACTTGCCACATCAGCCCCCGTTTTAACCCTGCAAGGCCCGTATCAGCACACTGCAATTGCAGGGTGGTATTGGCAAGGCCCTATTCACCTGAATTGGTCACATTTGACAGTGGAACTGCCCACAGATCACAACAGGGGGTAATATTTTGATCATAGCTGTGACGAAAAGCATTGTGGCTGTGGCTGTGGCTTTGGCATGTGTACAGCCCTGTCTGTCTACCTGTGCAGCTTGAGATTGCTGTTTGGATATGGAGTAGTAAAAATGCTAATTGACTTTCTTTTTTTAGCACCTCCCAATCGCATGTGTAACTGAGCCCTTAATTGTGACCAGAATTCAGAGCTGTCCTGTGTCTTGTACACATCCTCTTGTATTATCTCAATGCATTTAGCCCTCCAACAGAACTTCAGAATTATTTCTGTCTATGTTGTAAACATGGAAAGGTGGGAGGATTTGAGTAGTTAAGCAAATATAACTGGACGGGCTGACACAATGCAGTTCATAGGAATGTTGTATGTTGTCAGCTAATAACAGGACATAAAAGCTAAGTGCATCTCTGATGCAGATTACATGGCATTTGAGTACTTTTAGGATGTTGTAAGGTTAAAACATTGGAAAATGTGCAGGTATTGCAGAAATATACTGCATATTTATTTATTTATTTATTTATTTTATTTTGGCCTAGCATACACTTTAATTCCAGCAGTGACTGGTCAATTTATATAGAGATGCCATAGATGATTGATATTTGAAACAATTGATAATTTTTGGCTTTTTTCTACATCATATACAGACTTTTCTTTTGACACTATGTAAGAGAATCCCTCCATCAGGCCCATTTTCATTGCAAAACAATATAGATTATAGCAAACTTAGCAAGAGAAATCATGGGGTAATAGAATGATCCTTCCCATTTCTATCAAGCTCCTATTATTTTCAGAGGAAGTTGACAATGAAATATGGTCTGGTTTTCTTTATGTGCTTTACACTGTAAGATGATCAGTACATATTTATCAATGCTTATTTGTTTAGTGGGTGTCGCTTGCCGTTTCAGCACCTATCTTGCCAGTTTCCTGAACAAAAAAGGCTTGGTCGCAACCCCACCTCCGCTTTTTATAAGTAGTTTGAGTAAAATCTGCGTTTTACATTAGTAAAAGTGGCAAACAAACAGAAATAAAATAGAATTATTTACATGCAGCTTAATAAAGTGCAAGACTTATGTTCGAGAAAACTAGATTTTTATTGAATATTACTTTAAATAAAATGACAGCATTTTATCAGTACATGGTATTTTTAACACAATAAAATTGACCTTTATATAAACATTCAATTTAGTAAAAGTATTCACACATATCACATTTACAGAATTAAGATATAAATTTACTTTTTAGTATGTAGCTAGACGTATTCCTCATGTTGAAGAGTTGAATAAATAGTTCACACCATGTAGGCATATGTCAGTATGGGGTTTATTTACTAAAGCTGGAGAGTTAAAAATCTGTCTCACTTCTGCAGAGAAACCAATCAGCTTGTTCAGTTAAGTTTTGGCACTAAAAACTTGAAGCTGATTGGTTTCTATGCAGAAGAGAGACTGATTTTGCCCTCTCCAGCTTTAGTAAATAACCCCCTATACAAAGATAATTTATTTTACTTAATAACATAATGCATATTCATCCATTTCTGTTCCCAGACTATTCCAAATGACAATTGGATATACATTTTATTTGTTCTGTAAATCAAAATAATGCAAGTGCAAATTACAAGCAGTAACCCTTAACAACAAATCTGTATCCATTAGCCTACCCTAAACTGCTGATGGTGACATGTGTATTTCTGGAAGAACCTTCAAAAACAGCCCTGATGACTTTGCAAAGAATACCCAATCATAGACAAGAGAAATAAAAAAACAGCATTTTTGCCAGTACATGATTTGATGATGCAAGTCAGCAAAGCGTCATTTCTTTCACTAAGCTCTGGAGGTGATTACCTCGCAAAATGAAACTTCCTTATAAAGTGAACAGTCTATTTAACTTTAGTAAATCAACCCCAAATTGTAAATATGTTAACAAATAATCTAAAACATAATTCTCAGTCTCAGTGTGGCTTTATATGTCATGTGTGTATCCAAACAACAACACATGAAACATGTCAACATTCATTCATTACCATAAAGTACATCCTTGAAAGGAATTAGTTTAACCAGCCTGAATGTAGATCAAGAAAAGCCTTTAAAGACCGCCAACACCTAAAGTATATGTAATCTAAAAAAAATAATAATATAATAAAACAAAATATTGCGTCTTATTAGGCCTCATATGTGGGGGCTGCATTTGTTTTCCTTTTCGCAAGTACATAAAAATACCGTATGATCCTGCCAGAAATCCAGTTTCCTCATAAATTTTTGTGTAGTAAACAATGGTGTTCTGTGGTCCCCGCACACTTCCTGCCCATTGGGTCAAAACGCTGCTTCTCTATACATATAGTATAGTGAGCAAGCGTTGTTACTTTAGGACAGAAAGTATACCACTTACAGGATCATCAGATGAAACTAAAGGGAAAAAAAGTCCTGCAAAATAAAACAAGTGGAGCCACAACTTCTAAGAACTGGTGAGCTACAATATATTTGGTTATTGTTCTTGGGTGTAGATCTGTGTTAACAGGTGTCAAAACATAAGGGGCATGTGTATTTGTTTCCTATTCATTAAAGTATAACTAAAAGTAAAACTTTTTTTTTCTAATTGGTTTTGGATAGAGTGAAGAGGGAATAGAATACCTGTTAACGAGAGTGAAAATGAAACAAAATGCCAAGTTTTGGGTTGTCAACAGGAATAAAATGGAAATATTCCAATGGGGATGCTAGTTCTGGTAGCCCTGGTGTCCAAAAAGAGAAAAAAAACCTTGCAATGGTTATAACCCTCCATTACACTATCCAAAATGTTTTGCCTTTAGTCCTACTTTAATAGTACAATTATTGACAGGATGTATCCTAAGGCCCATTCACTTTAAAATACGTGTTGAGATGCACCTGCTCTATGTGTGTTAAGTTGTGGTGGCATTCCTCATGAATGGCATCCCAACACGCTGTACAGTAAAGTGCAACGCACAATGCATGGCAGCGCACCACAGCACACATACCATGCTGTGTGGGGTACTGTGCTTTAGAAAAGAGTCATGTCTGCTTCCATTTCGCCTGTTATGTTTTTCTAGCATTTAAATTAAAAGAGATGACCTAACGCAACACACATTAACGCATAGTGTAAATGGGCCCTCAAAGTTAAGTAATAAAGTGGCACATATATTAAAGCACTTGAAAAAAATCAATTTTTTTTCTTTAAGACATTGATCTGAATTGATCTGCTTAGGTCAACACAGGCTCAATGCAAAGACACCTAGAAAATAATAATTTTTTTCTTTGCTCTGTTCACACCATAGCATTGGATTGAAGTGTGGTGCACTATATGGCACCACGAGTCACAGCAGCACATGCCAAACAGGGTGAATAGACTTGAATAAAGTTATATTGTGACCCTTTAATAAAGTGTAAGAAAAAAAGAAAAAGTAAATAGTGCAATGTGTTGTAAGAATGCTTTGAACTACCTCTCCTTGCCCCTATACAATGCACACCAGTCTGCTCATGTTTTAGCATGCAGGCTGGTGTGAACAAACGCTTACAGGTTTAGACACCCCCCTAGTTCCTACATATCTTACATATACAGAATTCTTGTTAAGGATTACTGGTCTTTTTATGTCAATTTGACTATGTTCATAAATTACATGTTTTTCATTTATCCTGTTTAGACATACCATGTTCCAGAAATGTAAAAATCATTTAACTATACTCGTATGAAATA
Source organism: Lithobates clamitans (assembly GCA_037952925.1). Classification (NCBI taxonomy): domain Eukaryota; kingdom Metazoa; phylum Chordata; class Amphibia; order Anura; family Ranidae; genus Lithobates; species Lithobates clamitans. The sequence goes on along the minus strand of JBBGZY010000270.1, from coordinate 3,503,592 downwards.
TGCTGTTGGCAAACTGTGGGAAGTCTAGCACTAGCTTTAGTCAATTATTGTATAGTATTTATTGAGGAATTAGGTTACTATATATTAAAAAATAATAATAATGACATTTTAAAAATATATTCTGAAATATAGCTTACTAAATACCGACATAAAATGATTTACACATTATACAAATACTTATAGTAAGAATAGGACATTAGAGTAGTGCACAGAAAAGTACAATCTAAATATACCTGATCACATAAAAGGGTAACAGTCAGTTGTGCAGCAGTGTAACATTCAAGTGCATTTTTTCCAGACTTATAGGAAACAACTTGTACATTAGCAAGATACATGTAACATGGTTGTAAATCCTTACATATACCCAGTGAAATGATTAGCCTCAGGGGATACACAGAGATGAAACAAATCCTCTGCATAAGTTGTACCTGTTTATCTGTAGCCACCTGTTCTCTACAGTCTTCCAAAACACACATTTTACACAGCATCTCTCAGCAACAGAAAGCAGAGGGCAGGGATCTGACGTCTCACACACTGCGGAGCTAGAGCACAGAGCCGAGTGTAATCTGAGAGCTGATTGGAGGAAAGTTACTTAGTTACATAGTTAGTCTGGATAAAAAAATACACAAGCCCATCTAGTTTAACCAAATAAAAAAGTGGCCAATTCCTATCTTCATAGGCTCAGAGAAACATAGAATTGAGTGTGTGGGTCATCTGCTGTGTGCTGGAGGAGCGGGGGGGGGGGGGGGGCGCCTCCTGGGATCCTGAGATGTGGGGTTAATCTATTAGGAGTGAGTCATGCAGATAGAGGAGAGATCAGAGAGGAGCCACACTTGGTGCTTTGGAGTCAGGTTAGTACATACTATAGTGGGATGTGCTTTGTTCATTCATCATGTCTAAAGTTCACAAACACTTTAAAACTGAAGTCCAGGTGTGGATATTTTTGCATCTCTGACTCCTCCAATCAGAGAACACTTTGGATTCATTGATTCAGTGCCCATGCCTTGTGAGCACCCTTCTGTGTTTTTTTCAAAGCAGCAGGGCAGCGGCTCAACATGAAACCTGGAAGCTAGTGGTGATCAATATAGCAGCAGTGCATTCTACAGTGATTTCCAGCTTCCAAAGGGATCATTCAGATATGGATCATGCATAGGTAAATTGTCCAAGCTAGACCAATGCAACTATGCAAAAATATCTATACCTGGTATTCAGCCTTAAAGCAGCTGCTAAACTATGTTGCATTGTGCTGTATATTTGTGTTCTTTTGTAAGTGAATAGCAGGCAAAATACAACATTCAGTGTTGAAAGTGTTATATGAATGGAGGGAAAGGGGGTGCCTGTTTTAAGCTTAACCGCTTCTTCATGAGATTATGGCAACTGGCAGTTTCACTGCTCCCCTTTCCAGCTGTAACCTTTGGAGTGAGCTTGAGACCTGTCAGCTGACATTTAGCATCCTTCTAGAAGGTGTCTAGGACCCTATATAAAGCCCAGATCACAGGCTCAGGTTATCAGTCGTCAAGGCCCTGTCAGTGAGTTCCCCATCCTATCGCCCTTGTTGCAGCCATTATTATGTGACACCATTCTTAGTAAAGGGGGACAGTTTCAGTATATTGCCTATGTTATATCCAGCCTGACCCGTGGTGACTGTGCTGGGTCATGGTTAACTGTTGTTTAAGTCTGATTGGATAAATTATTTTATTTGGTCTTTAGTTATTTCTGGGTTTTTTTTCTTCCCTGCTTTTCTTCCCTGCTGCCTACAATCCCATTATGAGAACACATATACAGCCATGCCTAATTCGGTATTTGGATAAAGATCATCAGTCATTTAACAGCTCCAAATACTTACTAGTGACAAGAGCAGTATTATGTACACTTAACACAACTATCATTGGCACACAAAGTTATTCAGTCCTCCAAAGGCTTCCTTTATAAGTTCTTGATTGCACATTTCCATACAAATGTGAACAGGCATTAAACCTCCAGTGCAGGTACTTTTGGTGATCATATTAAAACATGTTGTGTACATTTAGCTTTTATTTTGTAAATCAAACATAAATGAAATAGCTGCAGTACCTTTATTTACTTGGCAATATATAATTTATACTTTTTTACTATATAATATAAAACATTTTGTTATATAACATATAATGTGTTTCTCTGTTATAGGCTCTTGGTATAGCTACAATATACCATGCATTTATGAATTACAGTACAGGTAAGAATGTGTACAGTAGTCAAAAACATTTAGTACATTATGTACGTTGCATTTTGTCTTTTAGCACATCAGTTAACATGACTGGACATATTGCCAGAGTATAAAAATGAACACTGTATGGTGTTAATATTATATGTACAATTTAATACAGCATACATTCAGCTGGAAATGACTACATTAAAAATACTGGAAAATGAAGGACTAAAGATGAATTTCAGCCATTATCATAATGCTACATTTAGTCAGGTAGAATACACAATCTCATATGGGACACAGTTTCTAAATGACTTTCAGTTAGCTACAATATATAGCAAGACCAATTGCTGAATTGATGTTGCTTTATTTGCCCTGTGCTACTTTAGTGAAAACAGACATCCTTTCACACACTTTATGATGTATAAGACCCCTTTCACACTGGGGCATTTTTCAGGCACTTTTGGGATAAAAATAGTGCCTGTAAAGCGCCTGAAAAACACCTTCCTGCAGTCCCAGTGTGAAAGCCAGAGTGCTTTCACACTGGGGGGATGCGCTGGCAGGACGTTAAAAAATGTCCTGCAAGCAGCATCTTTGGGGCGGTGAAGGAGCGGTGTATACATTGCTCTTGCACCGCTCCTGCTCATTAAAAATTCATGGGCACCGCTGCCAAAGCGCTTGCACTGGCGCATTTAACCCTTAGCGCCCCGCTATCGGCTGAATAGCGCCGCTAAAATTACAGTAAATCGCCGCTAAAACTAGCGGTGTTTTACTGCCAACGCCTGCCCGCCCCAATGTGAAAGCAGTCTAAGTGTAAATATGGCGCAAAGCTATTAGCTTTTGTTTTATCTACAGGGAGTGCCAAGTGCAAAATAGCCAATGTTTTTAGAGGTTTTGCAGCAGGTAGTACTGTGGTAGGGAGACAGGGGGCTTTTGCTCTCTATACCAGTGTTTCTCAACTCCAGTCCTCAAGGCACCCCAACAGGTCATGTTTTCAGGATTTCCCTTAGATGAAACGGCTGTGGTAATTACTAAGGCAGTGAAACTGATCAAATCACCTGTGCAAAATAACAGAGAGCCTGAAAACATGATCTGTTGGGGCGCCTTGAGGAGCAGAGTTGAGAAACACAGCTCTAGACCAGTATACAAGCTTATGTTGAGCTCCTGCCTTTGAGTAGAGATGCTCCCCCATTCAAACCTCAATTAGGATAGGAGTTGCAGTCATATAATTTTTTTGTCATTATCTCCTGATGAGACTGTGACCATGGTATTTAACAACACTTTTGATAAATTATAATTAAGCTAATAGCCACCCAACACAGAGTTAGTTAACTTACACTGCAATTAAATTACCTTTGCAGCTTCAAGTGTATCCAGGCCTACTGATAGCCAAGTGACCCCAGTCAGCCAGAACAGACTTATTTCATTTGTACTGCAGCTATAGTACATTAATATAACATAGACTCAGTAGTCAACTCAGTCTTGCCTAAACCTGTAGCCCAGGGAACCAAGTCAGAGCCAGAGACACCCAATCTCAGCAATCCTTTAAAGCAGAGAGCATGATGTAATGTACACCTTTTATATAGCTACAACCCACACCTAGCTTACTGGTGGAAAAGCATGTGTGTGCCACTTTTGCCTAGTTTAAATGATTAAGTCTTGCTTTCGTTTAAATCGATAGTTGTTGTACCAAATCCCTTAACAGTGAGTTACCAGCAGCAACAACAGGTGCCTGCATGGCATGCAACAAGAGAGCAGGGCTGTGAGAGCAATCCTTCCTCAAACCATCAGGTGCAGGTCCATTCCGCGTTCTGGATAGATAGCCAAAGAAACATGAAGAGTTGTCCGCACTCCAAGGTATAGAGAAATAATATGCTGCTTTATTTTAAATTAAAATCCATTTGGATAACATCAATACAGACAAAGCAGAGATTGACGTGTTTCACAAATCAAATTCGTATAAACCTAATCTTATTCTTGATTATGATTAAGCAAATTTGATTTGTGAAACGGGTCAATCTCTGCTGTGTCTGTATTTGATGTTATCCACATGGATTTGAATTTAAAATAAAGCTGCATTGTATTTATCTATACCTTGGAGTGCGGTCAACTATTCATGTTTCTTTGGCCTGCATGGCATGGGCCCATCATAGAGGCCATCCATAACCTCCTCTCATCAGGTTCACATGTGCATCTGCTTTACTATGATGAAATATGTCCTATGAACACATTGGGGTTGATTTACTAAAGACAAATAGACTGTGCTCTTTGCAAGTGCAGTTGCACTCTGCAAGGGCTATTGTTCCAGAGCTTAGTAAGCTCTACTAACTTCCATCATCCAATCATGATGGAAGCAAAATGCTGTTTTGTTATTATTTTCCTTGCATGTGATTGGGTACTCCTTGCAAAGTGATGCTTTACCTCATTACTTTGGAGTAAATGCCCTTGTCAAGTGCCCTTTGTCTTTAGTAAATCAACCCTGTTGCATAAAACCAGGTAGCTGACATAACAACAACTGCAGCCGCACTGAAAATCTCTGAAAGCCTCTACTTTGCCCCAGTTTTCTCTCCGTCTTGGTCATCAAGTAACCTTCCCAAGATATGGGGGCTGCAATTGCTGACCTTCTTCTGAAAATGTTCCTCTCCTGGAGCGTTTTTTTTGGGTTCTAGTAAAACAAGTATACCTTTTTATATTAAATGTTTCCAAAATGATGGAAGAAAGTGATAATACTGGCTTCTAAAAGCAACCTTAGACATAAGATGACAGTTATTGGCAGAACAGGGGGGTACATTTCATGTTTATGGATGGCTCCTTGACTCTTCTGATCAGCTACTTTGATAGGAAATGAGTTATTGGACAGATTAGTTGATCATTGTTATGTCCTCCTACACTCAAGCTATGTAAATATTCCCATTGCACATGTTCATTGAGTAGGTTTAAGAATAGCCGGTGCTGCAGCAAGAGCCAGCTGGAGACTTGAAACTTCACAGTTCAATAAACATATCTGCCAGAACATCACTGATCTTCAAATAACGTCCAACGGTTCTATTCAAAGGGATCACATCACAGAGGAAGAGTGCAACACTGCTGGTCCACAGGACCCCTTCGAAGGACCCCTGATTGAAGGGGTCCTGTTCAGTCCCGAAATGTTGCACACTGTAATGTGATCACTATGAATAAAACCCTTGGATGGTATTTGAAGGTCCACTGTGTGTGCTGGCAAATATGTACATTGACCTCCCCCAAGCAGGCCCTGGGCTCCTACTCACTGCCTCCTGCTCCTCTTAATTAAAATATAAATATATACTTTTTATAGACAGATCTTTAGCAGTCTGAAGACATCATGCACTAAGTGCTCCTCATTTCTTGGTTGTTATATTCTATATTACTAGTTAATGCACACAATGCCAGATGAATCACATAACTTCTGAAAATAAATTTCTGACCTTACACGGACAACCAAAAACCTTAGGAGATGAATTGCAAAGTCTGCTCACTACAGTTCAGTACCTGTAGAATCTATGATAATACAGCTAGGTCCACAATGGACAAATAGCCCTAGTGATTCTGTGTGTAGAGCAAGGTCTGAGGTGGCAGCACCTGGTATTAAATGTTTTATTTTGCAAAATAAGTATTGTATTTAAATTATAAATATAAAGGTATAAAATATCAGTTTATAAAAGTACAAATGTAAAAGAAAAAAAATAAATAAAACTGACCAAGCACCACTACAGGTTCCCTATTACACACACTGGCAGGTGGTCCCTACATAGCCCCTTTTATCCCAGGTTTAATAACAGTCACATTTATAAAATGGAAGCACCTAAATGGGTACTGCTGAAGTTTGATAAACAAGCATAATTATATATTTTTTTTGAAACAGGTTCTGCTATTTGCAAAATGAATAAAGCTGAACTCCAGGCACACAGTTGAAACACATATATGGAATTTGTTTTACCCACCGAGGGATGTGTAATTCTGCAAAAGCAGTATTGAAATGTACATAACTCTACCATATAGTATAGCCAGGCAATGACCCACACTTTCTCAAATACAGATAGCTTGGACACTTCCCTGGTTCCAATCTGTGAAGAAGTAGCAGAAGACCGATAAGGTGATCTCTCTTCTCTCTCCTATTGTCAATATATTTTTTGTCAGAACACATAACCTGTACCCCTAAATGGCTCTAAGTGCTGCACCTCCCTCTCACATTCCAAGTGCTGCTATGCAGGGGAAAACAGAAGGCTGGTACCAAAACAAATTCAGGTACTTACAAAAAATACAAATAAAGATATTTTAATACTTAGGTACAACTAAATGCTCCTGTATATTGGTCTAAACAAATACCAAATCCAGTTATGTGATGTGTGAGCCTCAAAAAGTAAACACAAAAATGTATTTACTTTCCCTACCTAAGCCAATTCTTCCCTTATCTGTGTCTAACATGCTCACTGTTGCAGACACTGCAGCTCATAGTGAGAGAATTTCAGCATCAGAGGCAATGCTATCAATCCAGAAGACAGAGGGCAGGACTAGCTGCGACCAGGTGCTGACTAACAAGGTAAGAGATGTGGGGAAGAGGCATTTGTCCTCTTCAACATGGGAAAAGGGTGCTTTACCAGAGTTTACCCCCCTGGCAACAAATCCTCTCTGTGTTGGGGGCATGTGGCCTAGTATGGTTCAGGAGGTGCACCTCACCCCTCCCACTTTTTTCCTGAATACTCAGAAGGGTCTTGTATGCATTTGGGGGGGACCGTGCACAGTTTTTTGGTTAGGGTACCTGCTTAAAATCCAAACCAGACCCTTATACAGAATGTTGAAGGGAATCCCCAGCCAAATAGAACGAAGTTTCTTCAATTTAAATTTCATTTTTTTTATTTTTGGAAATATACTTTTTGTTTTAGCACATCATACAGGTGCATCACCCACAGGCAGCTATAGCGCATCCCCAAGCATTTGTAGAAGATCAAACCAAAACAAACCAAATGGTTTTCATCCCCCATAGACTTTAATTGTGTTTGGGAAACGTTCGGAATTTCTGAACTATTTTTATCTGTTCGGCAAACTTCCATTAAACCAAACTCGAGCATATCCAGCTTATTACTAGTTGAGAGCAGCCATACCAAAGGCTTGTTCTTTTTGTTACGTGACAGGGGCTGCTATTACTAAGCTTTTTTTTTTTAAATGCTCATTTAGTGGCTGTCATTCTGAACCTCTTTTTTCAATAATTTGAAATATTTTGAGGCGCACTTAAGTGTAGTATTTAAAACATAGTTTAATGCACCAGGTATAGCACTTACAGGATAGAAGAATTCATAGGCATATCTGTAATAAATATGTCCTCCTCGAGGGTTGCCTGCTATCTGGTGTGTCCCGGCGTCCAGATGGTGTCAGGAGGCTGAGCAGAATGCTGAACCCAAACAGGAAGTGCAGGGATCTCAAGCTGCCAGGCATGGACCACACAGAGGGAAATGACGTCACCCAGAGGGCGGGCCTTGATGGAGGGAAAGACAGGAAACTAGGCTAAGCGCTCGGAGCACACGGCTCCTTCTAATGGCCTAACAGCAAGCAATAGCAGCTTAAATACATGCCCAGGACCTGACCATGGCTGTGGAACTAGGAAGACCAGCAGACCAGGAACATGTAGAAAACATATTAAATTATCAAAAAACATAATGTTGACAATAATAATAGCAATAAATCATAGCTGATGGATGGCTATAGAGGAAAACTGGCAGATATAGAGATCTAAAATAAAGAATAAATTATTGATATTCAAAAGCATTAATAAAAATTAACATAAAAAAAAAATCATGATATATATATATATATATATATATATATATATATATATATATATATATATATATATATATTTATATATATATAATATATAAAATATATGGGGAATACTGAGACATGGGGGAAAAAAGGAGGGAGGGGGGAAAAAAGGAGGGAGGGGGAGGGGGGGAGAAAAATAAGCGGGAAGGGGGGAGAAAAAAAACTGGGAGGGGGGAGGAATTGGGGAGAGAGGAAAAAGGGAGGAGAAGAACGGGGCGGGGGGAGGGATGTGAGAATAGGACTGGCATATTTAAACAAAAAAAAAAAAAAAAATATATATATATATATATATATATATATATATATATATATATATACATACACACATATATATATATATATAAAATGTACACATATATAAAACTTGCATCTGGATTGTATATGTGTACATTTTATATATTTGTGTATTTAATATATATTTAATATTTTTTCTACATGTTCCTGGTCCGCTGGTCCTTCTAGTTCCACGGCCGCGGTCAGGTCCTGGGCATCTATTTAAACTGCTATTGCTTGCAATGTATTAGGCCAGTAGAAGGAGCTGTGTGCTTCGAGCGCGTAGCCTCGTTTCCTGTTTTTCCCTCCATCGAGGATCGCCCACCAGGTGACATCATTTCCCTCTGTGCGGTCCACACCTGGCAGCTTGAGTTCCCCTGCACTTCCTGTTTGGGTTCAGCGTTCTGCTCAGCCTCCTGAAACCATCTGGACACCGGGACACACCGGATAGCAAGCACCCCTTGAGGAGGATGTATTTATTACAGATATACCTATGAATTCTTCTATCCCGTAAGTGCAATTTCTTCTGCATTAACTATGTTTTAAATACTACACTTAGGTGCACCTCCCTCTTTTCTTCCCTTCATATTTCCTACAGAGTTTCTGGATATGCTCTGGGGATGGCTGGACAACATTACCTACAACAAGGACTATTACAATCAATAATTTTAATCAACTGCGCAGATTCATCACTGTTATGCACTGGGTGGCTCTATCTTTTCAAGAAAAAGGGGGGTCTGGGGGAAGCTGCAGCACAGAAGGTTTGTCACCTTAATGCATAGAATGTGTTAAGGTAAAAAACTTTAGGGCTGTACAACCACCTTAATACATGTGCAAAAATGCTTGTAAAACACCTGCAATCTCCCTGAAAATGCCTGAAAAGAAAAGCTTCAAAATCACCAGGAATATACTCTGCTCAGGTGTAAAAACAAGCTTATACAGTATAGTCACCTTTGAACTCATTTACACTCATTTACTCGTTTAGATGCGTACAGCGGATAGTTTTGTATGCATCTAAATGCAGCATTATAGAAATCAATGAGCCATACACACAGCTGCGTCTGTACCTTTCTTTCATGCATAAAATACATGTCTAAACGCAGCATGCTGCCTGTATGAATGAGTCCTTTATGCGAGGTAAAGCAGGAAATGTGTGACAATCTTTGGCCCATTATCAAACAGACTATATATAATTACAACCCCTGCAAAAGGCTCTGTTCATATCTTAGTATTTGTTATGCTTATTTTGATGATGGATTACAAACACATGGAAATCACATTATAATTTAGCTTAAAATCCTCAGTGAAGGGGATTCTCAGTAGGATAATTTTCCCAATTCCTAAAATACATTAAACCCCAAGAGCAAGTTTGATCGACACCTTTAAACGTACATCTTGTCATTCAATAAAAACTTGCAAACACGTTTTCAAAGGCTTGGGTTTGTAAGTATTTCAGTAATGCCAGTCATTGCTGAATCACTGGGTAAGCTATTGAATATGTCTTTTGTGTAGAGGCATATTTACTAAGTGCTAACTAACATATTACAATTGCCTTGCACAGCAATACTTGCAAACATTAATAAATACATATGGAAGTTTAACTCACTGAGCAACTGTCGACTACATCTGGTAATAGGGTAATGGACTGCTGACACAATAAATAATTTGCACACTTTTACTGAATGGGGCATATGGAACTTGTGTTTCTTGTAGAACTGTTTCTCCATGTCATCCTATAAGGCTCAGTTCACTAAGGATTGGTATTTGCAATAACACCAGGGATTTTCAGCAATGTCAGCCACTGAGAGCTGCAAACAATAGTGATATGGCTCAAAATGGCAATAATCATTATAGCAAATTACTAAATTACTAAATGCATTATAGCGCAATGAATTGAGCCTATACTCTTTTAATAACCTACAGCAGACATAACTAACATGAAAAGCTGTTAGGTACTGGCAACAGACACCAGATCCATATACAGTAAGCTTAAAATGGTTGTATAGGCAAAATAGCAGCGCCCCTCCAACCTTAAACGCTTATCTGAGTTCTCGATGAACGCTGTGCCCATCTGCTGCTCCCCCTTCTGATATTTACAGGAGGCTCTACTAGTCTTATCCTGTGAGGAAGAAGTGGGGGGCATGACTGAGCCATGATGTGTGTGTCTATGGATGCACACAGCCTGGCTTGGAAACAAGCCCACATGAGTGCCCCCCACAGCAGTTGGATTGCTATGGGGGTACTCGGAAAAGAGGAGCAGCAAACAGCGTCTGCAGGGGACTCCAGAAGATGAGGTAAGGACCACTCTGTGAACATTGCACAGAGCAGGCACAGTATCTCACAAAAGTGAGTGCACCCCTCACATTTTTGTAAATGTTTTATTATATATTTCCATGTGACAACACTGAAGAAACGACACTGTTACAATGTAAAGTAGTGGATGTACAGCTTGTATAACAGTGTAAATTTGCTGTCCCCTCAAAATAACTCAACACACAGCCATTAATGTCTAAACCACTGGCAACAAAAGTGAGTACACCCCTTAGTACAAATGTCCAAACTGGGCCCAAAGTGTCAATATTTTGTGTGACCACCATTATTTCCCAGCACTGCCTTAACCCTCTTGGGCATGGAGTTCACCAGAGCTTCACAGGTTGCCACTGGAGTCCTCTTCCACTCGTCCATGATGAGCTCACGAAGCTGGTGGGTGTTAGAGACCTTGCGCTCCTCCACCTTCCATTTGAGGATGCCCTACAGATGCTCAATAGGGTTTAGATTTAGAGACATGCTTGGCCTTTCCATCACCTTTACCCTCAGCTTCTTTAGCAAGGTAGTGGTCGTCTTGGAGGTGTGTTTGGGGTCGTTATCATGTTGGAATACTGCCCTGCGGCCCAGTCCGAAGGGAGGGGATCATGCTCTGCTTCAGTATGTCACAGTACATGTTGGCATTCATGTTTCCCTCAATGAACTGTAGCTCCCCAGTACCGGCAGCACTCAGGCAGCCCTAGATCATGACACTCCCACCACAATGCTTGACTGTAGGCAAAATACACTTGTCTTTGTACTCTTCACCTGGTTGCCTCCACACACGCTTGTCACCATCTGAACCAAATAAGTTTATCTTGGTCTCATCAGACCACAGGACATGGTTCCAGTAATCCATGTGCTTAGTCTGCTTGTCTTCAGCAAACTGTTTGCGGGCTTTCTTGTACATCATCTTTAGAAGAAGCTTCCTTCTGAGACCACAGCAATGCAGACCAATTTAATGCAGTGTGCGGCATATGGTCTGAGCATTGACAGGCTAATCCCCCATCCCTTCACCCTCTGCAGCAAAGCTGGCAGCACTTATACATCTTTTTCCCAAAAACAACCTCTGGATATGACGCTGAGCACGTGCACTCAACTTCTTTGGTCGACCATGGCGAGGCCTGTTTTGAGTGGAACCTATGCTGTTAAACCGCTTTATGGTCTTGGCCACTGTGCTGCAGCTCAGTTTCAGGGTCTTGGCAATCTTCTAATAGCCTAGGACATCCTTATGTAGAGCAACAATTCTTTTTTTCAGGTCCTCAGAGAGTTCTTTGCCATGAGGTGCCATGAACTTCCAGTGACCACTATGAGAGAGTGAGAGCCATGACACCAAATTTAACACACCTGCTCCCCATTCACACTTGAGACCTTGTAACACTAACGAGTCACATGACACTGGAAGGGAAAATGGCTAATTGGGCCCAATCTGGACATTTTCACTTAGGGGTGTACTCACTTTTGTTGCCAGCAGTTTAGATATGAATGGCTGTGTGTTGAGTTATTTTGAGAGGGCAGCAAATTTACACTGTTATACAAGCTGTACACTCACTACTTTGCATTGTAGCAAAGTATAATTTCTTCAGTGTTGTCACATTAGAAGATAGAATAAAATATTTACAAAAATGTGAGGGGATGTACTCACTTTTGTGAGATACTGTAAGTATAACATGTTTATTATCTTAAGGAAATATATGCCTTTACAACCACTGTAAGAAGAAACTATAGGCAAAATCAAAATTGACATCCTAAATATGATGCCGTCTGTCAGGAGCATTAAATCAGTAGTTTTTCTCAATGTAACATAGTTTATTACTGGTTGATCCTGCCAGTAGAGCCATTTCATTTTTACTTAATTTAATAGGTTTGAGAACACAGTTTGTTCTGCAGTTAAATTGCCACAGCATTGTCACTCTGCTTACAGAGTAGTATTGGATGGACATAGTGTTAAATGGCCTTTAAGTAAGAAACAATGAAATTAAGCTCAACCCCAGCTAACACAATTTAAGCAGTTACAGAAACTGTTTTTTTTTTGTTTTTTTATAGTTTAAATCCTACTAATAAAAAATGACCATTGTAAGCACCCCTGTCAGGCCTGAATCACACTTTTGAGTTGTGATGCACTTTATTTTGAATGGCATCCCAATGCAATAAGGCAACTCAGCATTACGCATATGCATTGCAACACAGCACAACACAGAGTATAGCACTACAGTACCTTGTGGTGTGCTCACACATAAAAAATGCTGCATGTATCATGCGAAAATCATTGTACACTAGCATAATTCGAACTATCCTTGTCACTGTTATCTGACCAATATAATTCACTAGTGGAAAACCTGCAGAGGGAGTAGGGTGACAGTGGATAGAATAAAGACTCTGCAGCCTCCTTTATCAAGAAGATTGCTATGCCTTAAGCTTTTCAAGAATGTGGATGTAAGACATTGTAACACAAGTTTGGATTTGACAGCACCTCTTTAGTCCAAGAGTTTTTCACCACTGCAATTGTGTAGCACTGCTATTGGAAATAACAATAGGGCATACTAACCCTTACATTCAAACAATATCACATACCCTTGATAAAATAAAATATATCTCCATTTTATATCTATATCTTTGAACAGTCATCAGCACATTGAAATTACATTATAATGCACATTAAAATTGTATTAATAGCTGGCTAGCAAGAACCTCTGCCTCTGATAATATGCTCATTTGTTTTTATCAATGGCATCATTCAAAGTTGATTTTAGTGAAAAGTTCTATTTATACTTTTCTATGGCATAAGGTTCTAGGATGTACAATAGGAGAAATGATTGCTTCCATCAACAACTTAACAAAGAAATTGAAAATAGAGAAAAAACAGAATAACACCATACAAGGCGGTCATGACACTTGTATTCCCAAGTATACTCTGAAGGTATTCAGAATAGGAAAATCTTTCTCAATGTGTGTTAAACAAATCCACCACTCAATGACTGAATATATTATGATTATTTTTTTCTTCCTATTTATCTTGTATTTCTTCCATCAACTTTTCCAGTGTTCCTATACACTAAGCCAATGATGGAGCTGAAAATAAAAATAATTGAATCATGCCAATAACATTGACGTAGTAAGGCAAACATTGAGCTAATGTTATATAAGCAGGTTCAAAGTGTCAACATTGCTTCAGTCACATTTTTACATTGTCCCTTGGCATATAATGAAATGTATACATTTGATGACACTAAAGAGAGTAAGAACATAATCTTTAAAGCGGAAGTAAACCCATCCATAAAAGTTTCATTTCTAGCACTTCCCAGAAATGTAACACGCCCATTGGTTGTGCTCTCAACCAAACTGTCAAACCATCCAATGGCTGCATTCATAACTGATCACATGTGCAGCATCATGGCAGTTGTAGATTAAACAGAGGCAAAGATGGCAGCTTCCTTTGCTGAAAACGATAAGGGGGTTTACTTACACTTTAGGTTTATATAATGACATTGGATGCAAACTGAAAAGAGCTGCCCCACAAAGATAAGCAGGTGGTGCATCTTTCTGTATTTCTACTCATAAGATCTTACTGCCAATACATTGGCTACTTAGTGCCATGGACTGTAACTAATGCCAAACTTTGCAAGTTATGTGGGTGGAGCTGTAAATTTAGTTGCAGAAATTTCACCCTCCTGAGCCCTGAGAAATCCTAAAAACCTGTGAGTAATTGTAGAATTTGCAATGTCTAGTATGCCTACTTTCCCCTCCAGCCACCTCCCTTTTGTGGAGATTTGATGTGGCACTCTCTAATTGTGTATTAAAATAGCTACTCTTCTAAAGACTGGTATGTAGTAATATGTACCTCTGCTCAATAATTTACGGTATACAATATATAAGTGTAGACACACTATTTTTGCAGACTACACAGCTCCACAAGGGCCCTCTAGAAGTTAGGATCCGATTTATACTCCATATGGGCAGGATGGATGCTGGGACCTCCTCTTGCTGCCATGAAGACCTAAGCACTGCTTAAGTACTGCTATGGAAGGTGAGAAACAGAAGGCACTCTTCACTTAAAGTACATGTACACCCAATCATTAAAATCTCATATAAGATTTTTTTTTTATGTTATGTTATGGTTGGAAACCCTCACATATACCCAGTAAAGTGAACAGCCTCAGATGATACACAGAGATGAAACAAATCCTCCTTTATGTTTATCTTCAGTCTTCTCCTCTCTACACCCCTTCAAAATGGCAGAAAAGGGTTAAAATCTTTCTTCCTCTGTCAGGAACAGAGAGGAGGGGGCAGAGAGGCTGTAGTTACAGTATGTGAGAGCTGATTGGAGGAAAGGCACACCCCCTCCACTCCAATCGGTTCTGAATAGACAAGCTGTCTGCTGAGCTCCCCCACCCCTCCCCCCTCCCTTCCAACACAAATTATTCTCATGTGTGCAGGAAAGTGACTCATGCTGATAACAGAGGAATGAAGCACCAGAGAGAAACCACACTTAGAGCTTTGGAGAGAGATAACTAAATACCATATGTGTATGTCCTTTGCTCAGATTCCATGACTGAGGTTTACAACCACTTTAAGCACTTAGCGACCACCCCACCTACATTTACTGTGGCAGGGCAGCCGCTCTGCACCAGACCACATACCTAGTACATTATGTGACAGTTCTAGGTCTGGGGCGCTCAATGTCTGCTGGGACCCACCGATTGTTCAGGACACAAGCAGAACAGCAGTCTGCCTATGTAAACAAGGCAGATTGTCATTCTGTCAGCGGGGAAGGCTTTGATCCTGTGTTTCTGCACAGCAGTAACACGGATATATGCCTTCCCCTAGTCAACGCACCTCCCCCACAGTGAGTTAGTACAACCTAGGCATACATTTAACCCTTTTATCGCCCCTGATGTTAATCCCTTCCCTGTCAGCATCATTAGTACAGTGACAGTGCATATTTTTATAGCACTGATGACTGTATTAGTGTCACTGGTCCCCAAAAAGTGTCAAAAGTGTCAGTTAGGTGTCCGATTTTTCCGCTGCAATATTGCAGTCCCGCTATAAGTCGCTGATCGCCACCATTACTATGTATCTACTTAAACATTGATTAAAACATTATTCTCACATATAGTAGGTACCATTTGCAAACTGTATATAAAAAAATGTATTTAAATAAAGACCCATACAAAATGCTTGCCCTATTTGTACATACTGTACTTTTTTTATTTTTGGAATTCATAACCATCATATCTACTATCTATTGATTATATAATTGTATTTATGTTTTATAAATACTTCTACCTAACAAAATGTCCTAATGTTTGAGGTCATTGTATTTACAGTGACTAGTGAACACACAAAATAGCATCAAATTTCTTTTTTCAAAACTTTCACAATGTTTCTCAATATACTGAATGCATGCTGAGCAGCTCCCCATGTGCAATGTTATTTAGGCTATTAAATGTGGCATTACAATGAAGGCAATAACAGGGTGAATGTCCTGATTAGGCATGTGGCCGGCAGTAGCATGCTTACTTAATTATATTGTTAGAACTATCATTAGCATGCTCCACTGGGTCATTGAATGACAATGTAAGTCTAATGAAAAACCAAACAAAACTATGCTTTCATTTATTCTTTCTTTTTTAACTTATCATGTGTTCTATTAATTGTTGTCCTTGAAAACATTTTGTAATATCAGTGTTAACAAAACATAAATGACATAATTACGTGCTAAACGGAGAGCTAACATAAACAAAAAAGTTACTTTGTGAGAAGACAATTTGGCAGTATAATATACAGTTCAAAAATATGCGCAAAGAAATACTAAGATGATTCACATTACTGTGACCTCATGTGCAAAGTCTTCTGCCATACTAAAATCTAAGAAAAAAAAACGACCCTGTCGTGAAAAAAACAGACCTCTTTACCTATAAAAAAGAATACTGTAAATAATAATCTTTGCCAGTTCACCCTTTTCTCAAGGAAACAAACACTTTTGGATGGGGTTCCCTGCAGTTCTCACTACTTTGGTCGAAAACTCACTACCTTGGTTTTTGACATCACTGTAGGACACAGTAGGACACAGTAGTGGTGTGAAGGTAGGTGAGAAGAACCAGTGAGAACTGCATGAGCCCAGATGATTGACACTCAAAGAAGTATGATACAGAAAAAAATGTATCACTTGACAGGATGCAACCACCTTCACCTTTTCTTTTCATGGAGACAGAAAAACTTGCTAACACTGTACCTTTGAAGCAGGCTTGAGGTATTTGTCTCATACTGTTAGTACAGCCTTCTTAACCATATTCGCTACACCAGGCATGTCCAAAGTCCGGCCCACGGGCCAATCACGGCCCGCGTTCCGGTTTCGGACGGCCCGCCTGGTAATTTTGACACGTATATCTTTTGTGGCCCCCAACGAATCCCCGAGTGCCGGGGGCCACAAAAGATAGATATGCTGGCTGCCTTGGAGGGGGCGGGATGAGTGTCGTGCATACAGGAGGGGAGTATTTCCAGTTTACATGGCATCCTGTGTAAAAGGAAGTCCAGTCTCTTGCGCTGCCATTGGACAATTGTTTTGTCCATCATAGGAGGCGGGACTTTCAATTAAAGAGGCCGCCGATAAAAACAGGAGTTTCTCCTGTATGTCTGTTGGCGCTCGTCCCGCCTCCTCCCTGTCTCCTCCAACGCTGCAGATGGACATGAATCAGGCTGCACTGACAGCAATGGTGAGTCTGCATTCATGTCAATGTGGGAGCTGCATTAATGGCAATGGAGTGGATGCTGCATTCATGGCAATGGAGTGGTTGCTGCATTCATGACAATGGAGTGGGTGCTGCATTCATGGTAATGGAATGGGTGCTGCATTCATGGCAATGGAGTGGGTGCTGCATTCATGGCAATGGAGTGGGTTCTGCATTCATAGCAATACGGTGGGTGCTGCATTCATAGCAATACGGTGGGTGCTGCATTCATGGCAATACGGTGGGTGCTGCATTCATGGCAATGGAGTGGGTGCGGCATTCATGGCAATGAAGTGGGTGCGGCATTCATGGTATTGGAGTGGGTGCTGTATTCATGGCAATGGAGTGGGTGCGGCATTCATGGCAATGGAGTGGGTGCTGCATTCATGGCAATACGGTGGGTGCTGCATTCATGGCAATACGGTGGGTGCTGCATTCGTGCCAATACGGTGGGTGCTACATTCATGGCACTTGTAAGGCTGCAGATGGGCACTGATTAGGCTGCATTGATGGGCACTGACTCTTATTTTTCTTCATAGTTCTTTATTTAAAATTTAAGATTTTTTTTCCTGAAACTTTCTTTTTAAAGTTAAGGTGCGTATTATAAGCTGATAAATACGGTATATCCAAATAACACGCCCAAGCTCATCTATTCACCACACACAGCACAAAGGCAAGAGAATTCTTGTTGGGCAGTGTATTAGTGCTCGGACGAACACACTTATGCCCCGTACACACGGTCGGATTTTCCGACGAAAAATGTGTGATAGGACCTTGTTGTCGGAAATTCCGACCGTGTGTGGGCACCATCACACATTTTCCATCGGATTTTCCGACACACAAAGTTTGAGAGCAGGCTATAAAATTTTCCGACAACAAAATCCGTTGTCGGAAATTCCGATCGTGTGTACACAAATCCGATGGACAAAGTGCCACGCATGCTCAGAATAAATAAAGAGATGAAAGCTATTGGCCACTGCCCCGTTTATAGTCCCGACGTACGTGTTTTACGTCACCGTAATACAACTTTGTGTGACCGTGTGTATGCAAGACAAGTTTGAGCCAACATCCGTCGGAAAAAATCCTAGGATTTTGCTGTCGGAATGTCCGAACAAAGTCCGACCGTGTGTATGGGGCATTAGACCACATTTTAATGGTTTAAAGAATGTCAGGCAAAATGGTCGGCCCTCAAGCACGTTCACTTCATCAAATCTGGCCCTCTTTGAAAAAAGTTTGGACACCCCTGCCCTACACAGATTCTCCAGTGCTGCTTGGGTTATGGATAGACTTTAAAATCCCCCAAAAAATTTTCCCAAAATTCCAAACGTTGACTTTGAGATATGTAGGAGTGTTTTTTTTTCAAAACCACATTATCTTTTGCTGGTTTTCAAAGGTCTATTTCAGATTGCAGTGTCCAAGAGTCAGTACTTTGTGCTACTAATCTGCCAGGACTTTGTTTAGTAGGCTCCAGAGTGCTGTGACACAGGTGTGAGGTGGAGAACTCTACCTGGTTTGTTGGCTGGCCAATTCCTGATGTGTTTGTAATATGGAGCTTGGAACTATTCTAACAGGGTCCTTTTCCTAACTAGTGTCCTTTCCTATTTGTAAGCTGTTGCGTGAAAAAATTGGTCTGTGTTCCTAAAAAGAGACAGGCTATGTGACTTGGAATTAGATGACCTCTCTTTTTGGAAAAGCTGTGTCCTAAACAAATAAGTAAGTCCCCATACACACTATTTGATTTTCTGCAGAGTTTTGTCTTCAGATTTACCAAAACCATGTAATGCAAGGGCCTGCCTGATTTATACAAATTGAAACTCTTAAAGTTTGACCTCATATTATATGGTTTTGGTAAATCTAAAGACAAAAATCTGCAGAAAGTCGAATAGTGTGTATGGGGTCTAAGTGAGCTAGAGTTATGTCAGACTACCTCAAGATTTGCGAAAAGTTTTGTTTGTGGTAGCTGTGTTCCCCTGTAGTTGAAACCTGTCCAGAGACTGTCAGCACTGAAACAGCTATGTTAGTAAGTAAATAGATTTTGCATGTTCCACCCATTCCTCCCGTCAAGCTTTAATTAAGCATTTGAAAGGTTACCTAAGGAATGGACGTGCATTGCAGAAAAAAATTTGTGAAATGCTATGAGACAAGGTATTTTCAAACGGAGATCACACTGGAAAAATCAAGGACCTTCTGAGTGGAGGCTCTATACTAAAGATAATTCAGGCAATCTATCTTCCACTTATGCAGAGGCTAAGATCTTACCCATCTTACATACAGAGAGAAAGTGGATGTAAATTGCCAAAATTGGTAATCTCCACCCCCACCAAAAAACAGGGTTATAGTTGCAACATTTACGTTACATTTTAAAAAAAGTTGTCAAACATCATCACATTGGTGTTTCACTGTTCAGTTAGCAAGTTGTGAAGCTGTAGCAAGAATAAAAAAGCATTCAATGTGGCAGAACATTGAACAGTCATTTGAGCTATCAGCATGAAGTGAATCAAGATAATCAAGGTCTGATCATTTTAGACCCCTTTCACACTGAGCCGCCCCGGGCGTCAGCGGTAAAGCAGCGCTATTTTTAGCGCCACTTTACCGTAGTTTTAGCGGCGCTATTCGGCCGCTAGCAGGGCGGTTTTAACCCCCCGCTAGCAGCCGAAAAGGGGTTAAATCCGCCCGCAAAACGCAGCTGCAGCGGCGCTTTGCTGGCGGTATAGAAGCGCTGCCCCACTGTTTACAATGGGGAGGAGCGGAGTATTCATCGCTCCTCCACCGCTGCAAAGAAGCTGCTGGCAGCACTTTTTGTGATGCCCTGCCAGCGCAGCGCCCCAGTGTGAAAGCTCTTGGGTTTTCAAATTGGGTTTGCAGCTGAGACTTTTTTCAGGCGCTTTACAGGCGCTATTTTTAGTAAACGTCTGAAAAATGCCTCAGTGTGAAAGGGGTCTTAGTAAATCTGAAAGTTTAAATTCCATTTCTTAATCTTTCGATTTTTACTGATACACAATTTATATAAAATAAGTTGTTAAAAATCTAGATTATTCTTTTAAACTGAAGCTTAAACTTAAGAAAACAAGTCAATGCATACATTTAGAAGAACATTTTACTGGTAATACGATGTGCGGTAAAAGACTTACAGTAAACTGGCGTACTTCTCCACTTTCTATCAGCTCATAATCTTTTTCAGGGGTTATTGAATATGCAATTTTCTGAAATAGAAATGTCATAAATATTCATGTAAAATCTATAAATCTATAGTCATAATACAGTTTCAGTGTAATAAATTATGTTATACACACCTTACGAAAGGATCCAGGAATTGTACAAAACTTATATATGGCATAAATGGGAACCAAGGCCATTGATGATAGGGCAACTAACCAGCCAATAACATTTGCCCATTCCGGGAATGTGTAGTTTCCATATTTTGGTGATCTATATGTAACAATACTAACAACGACCACAAACTAGAAAAAAATATATCATATTAATTATGCAGAAATGCAGAAAAAAATTTTCAGTATATCTGTAGACATTTTTTTTTTATATAATATCTAAAAAAAAAGTAACCAATGGCAACCAATCAAATTTGATACAATAACATCATCAGCACAATGTAAACTATAGTTGGTTACTCTGGGCTAGTGTAACATTGCTGTTTGTCTTTCTAAATCCCCTACAAATTGTGCATCCTCTGTCAAAGGAATTCATACTGAAACTTCTTGACTCTAATGCCATTCTTTGTGCTTCCCATAACCTTTACCCTAAAAATGGAAACATCCATTGTCAACCTGGCCATGCCATGCATTCGCCTCCCCTCACTCCCCTTTAACTATGCTTCTGCCGGGGGGGGGCGTGTCCAGACATGCATTGAGGAGGACGTGTGGAAGCTGAGGTCCACAAAAAGCACAGCGAATCCACCACCATCCGGGTCCCATTCCATCTTTGCGAGCCCGCATCACACTCACACTACCTCCTGGACCCCCCTGCTATACTCCTGGAGGGGCCTTTCCCAATTTTGGCTGACAAACCCTGTTCCGGGCCTACAGATTGCTCCACACCAAGGACGCTCGCCGCCATCTTGGGGCCTGTTGCCCGATCGGAGCCTGCGGCCTGTTGTTCCTGCGTTCTGGGCAGCAAACTGACGTGTTGCCCAGGTCGGCGATCTGCCGTTCTGCCGGAGACCACGGGAAGACAACGGCGGTGGATTACCTGAGAGCCCGGTCCCTCTGCTTCGATCCCCAGTGGCCTGACGCCATCTTGGAGCCTGTCGGCCTGACCTTTCCTGCACCAGGGACACAGTGAGTAGCAGCTCTCCCCTTTACCCACGCACCGCGCAGAGATTCTATCCTGCTGCAGCATCAGGGCCCAAAAGCCTGTGCCCACAAAGGTAACGCTGTGTCCTGAGGGGTGTGTAATCAACCCGGCTGGCTCTCATTCATAGGATAGTCCGTGGCTTCGGCCTAGTCCTGGAAGTAGCTGGCCATCTTGCTACTCCAAATACACCCTTTTTCACTCCTCTCCACTTTACCCTATTGGCAGCACGGCTCCCTCTCCTCATAGAATTTGGGTATTGTGTGGCCCATTACCACCTCCCACAGTACCTCCAGGGGTTTCCTAGATAACTGGCTAATATGTTTGGGAATATAGTTACGACCATTCTGTGCTCAGAAATGACAATGTTGATGACTGGTCTTAAAAAAGAACTTGCTGGTATGTTTCACAGCTTAGAGAAATCCATTAAGAAGGAAATTACCACTGTGAGAACTGACATGTCCCACCTCCTGGTTAGGGTAGAGGAAACGGAACAGGGTCAGGACTCCCAAGCATCAGCCATAAAAGAGTTACAAGAGACTGTTACCCAGCTCACATTTGCTCACCGTGTCTCTCTCTACAAACTCGAGGACCTCGAGAATCGTATCAGAGGCCTACCCTAAGCAACCAGAGACAATGACCTAGAGCCATCGATCCGGGGAATTCTCAATACAATCCTGGAAAATCCTATCACTGACCCACTGAGATTTGATTGTGTACATTGTGCCCTGCGCCCCCGTAATGTAAATTCAGACCAACCCAGAGATGTCATTTGTCGTTTGCACTATTTCGAGGATAAAAACGCCATCATGACAAAAATGCGGAACACTCCTAACATTGACTTTGATGGAGCAGTCATTAATATATTCCCTGATCTGTCCAAGGAAACTCTTGATCGCCGCAGAGCCCTAAAACCGCTCCTTAAACACCTGCGCACAGACGGGATTACCTACAGATGGGGCTTTCCAGCTTGCTTGATTGCCACCAAAGGTGGCCGTTCTCACACTTTTCGCTTTCCAGAGGAACTCTCTACTTTCCTTCAGGATCTGAATCTTCCGCCTGTAGACCTCCCGCGCTGGCAAGACCCCATTCCGAAATTCTCAAACCCCTTGGACCCCCCTTGGAGGAAAACTCCATCAAAGAAAAGGCGCACATCACTTCCTGGATCCACACAGAAACATGGCGGAGATATGCCTTTCTTTACTCATCTCTGTTTCTCCTTTTTTTTTTGTGTTTGCTGATACCCAATTTTTCAATTTTCATTATGCTTTGGTCAGACTCTTTGAACTCTTTTTTAGCCTCATTGGCTTAGAGGATGTAGACCTGACATAAATTTTTTTCTTTTGGGTATCCCATTGTTTAAATTCAGTTTTTCTGTACCTGGAAGGTTCAATTGCATTCTTTATTGCAGAGTTTGTTAGGTTCACTCTGCTGTTGTTATTATTATTGCCTTGGTTTTTCATAACCTTTCTTTTTCCCATTTGTTTTGTTATTTTTTTTTTCTCTTATTTAATTAATTTTGCTGGAGCTCATTAAAATTAATTATATATGTCTTTTACTAACAGGCCGAGTGCTGGCGGGGCGCATCGATCTCTCGTTCTTTTTCCTCGGTGCATCCCCCGCCCCCCTCCCTTTTGGGGTTGGTGAGACCGGGCGGCCCATAAGGATTCTCATCCAGACTCTCATTGGAGTTCTGGATGGCCGCCTGTTCTTTCTCTCCCCACAGGGACCACTGCAGATTTCTGCGTGTCTTACTGGTTACTCCCACAATTGTGTTATTGCATATCCATGCTTTCTCTATGTATTTTATCTCCTTTCTTCTACTTCTTCTACCTCCTTCTCCCCATCCTCCTCCCTCTCCCCCTCCTCCACGTTGGCATGCGTGGAAGTATAGGCTAGGATGTCCCACTCTGTTGTACCAATGGCGACTCTGACAATTACATCTTACAATGTCCAGGGTCTTAACGTTGCTGCTAAACAACACCAAGTATTACGTGAGCTAAAGCATACCGCTTGCTCTATTGCCTTCCTTCAGGAAATGCATTTAACCCACACTACACCGTTCAGATTGACCTCGTCCTACTTTCCGCAATGGTATTACAGCCTTTCTGACACCAACAAAACTAAGGGTGTTGCCATTGATTTCAGTAGTGGGGTATCTTTTCGCCTAACAGAAATGCTAGCAGATGACTTTGGTCTTTTTCTTTTCCTTAAGGGCTTTATAGGCAACACCCAATGCACGTTTGCAAATATATACTGTCCAAATGGGTGCAAATATATTGGTATCAATGTCCAACATATGTATATATGCATAAACCGCATTCCTTTTATTGTTTGATATAGTCACATTGTTGTTGATATATATTTCTTTTTTTTAAAAATGTCCCTGAAATGAATAAATGCTTTTTTTTATATACTACAAATCTTCTCTTATATTCATATATACGTGTCTTTAAAGTCCACCAATAGGGGAACTTTCTTCTTGCTCGATGATTCACCTTACATAATGGCACTAGGAAGGGATGCCCTCCCCCCTCCTCTTCGCTATCACTTTAGAGCCCTTCCTAGCCACAATTAGACGCAATATCAATATACGAGGCATCCAAGTAGGTGACAGAACTCACAAATACGCCGCCTACGCCAACGACATACTCACGGTAGGAATTTCCGACAACACGCTCCGATCGGACATTTTCCATCGGAAAATCTGACTGTGTGTACGGGGCATTACATGCCAATGTAATTAAAACTCTTCCTGGGATCCTCTGCTCTAAACATATCACATTTATGGATAAGTGGAGATATCATCAATTGCAACGCTTTATACGATCCTTCCCTCTCCCATTGCGAGGCTTACAGGACCTAAATAGCATAGAAGAAATACTCCACCCAAAAGACCCCCCACTGCATGGTATCTCATTATTTTACAAAGCTCTTACTGATCTCTCCAATCCTACATACCCACTCTTCCTGGCTAAATGGGAATTAGATTTAGATTTCCCCCTCACAGACCCTCTGAAAGATAAAGTCTTAATACTCGCTCATACCTCCTCACTCACTTCAAAAATGGCAGAAGACAACTACAAACTACTTTCCAGATGGTACTATACCCCAGTTAAAATGCACCAAATGTTCCCCGACAGCAACTGGAGGAGTTGTGGGAACAAAGCCACACACGCTCATATTTGGTGGCATTGCCCAATCATTCGGCCCTTCTGGACCAATGTTCTTAATCTTATATTACAGATTACAGACATCAATCTCCCCCTTGATCCCTGGCATGTTCTCTTTCATGATACTAAAGAAACAATTGGTTCCTATAAATGTTCACTTCTTCCTCATCTACTGAATACTGCCAAGGCCCTAATCCCCCAATCAACCCACAATCCCGTCAGTAAAAAATTGGCTACATAAGATCTCTGAAGTACATCATTTGGAGGACATAACTCACAGCATTAGAGGTACTTTCCAGAGACACACTTTAACATGGGCACACTGGACAAAGTTCACATCCTCATCCCAATATAAGGAAATCATAACACAATCCGTATGAGCTTACCTTTTTAACCATTGTATAGGACCCTTATGACCTAATTTCAGAGATTTCTCTTCTTCTGACTGTGGTTTATTCTTCTTCCACATAATTTCATACTTATTGGTACTGTTACCCTAAAGTATGACGACACGCATGCCACCCCCCCCCCCCCCTTGATCCCACTCTTTAACCTCTCTCCCACTCTTACCTCCATATCTTCTCTTTCTCCTCACTTTATCCTTCTCTTTATCTCTCTTTTTGCTTTCTTTTTCTAATTACTTACTTTATTTAGTTACAATCTTATTTCTTGATTGTCTATTATGTTCACATGAGTTATAAGCCTCCGCTCAGTCTATGGCTTTATTTGTCTGTTTATCCTTTTATGCACTTATAGTGGCATTTATCTAAATGTTGCGTTATGCTGAGATTAGGTGCACAATGAACCCTTTGTATTTCACTCATAAGATTGTTTATAGTATGTTATTTGTCTATTTTACTATTCTTTTTGTAAAAATTCCTTAATAAACAATTATTAAACAAATATGAAAAATAGAAAAAAACTGCGCTAAAAACAAAATAAGAATCAAATAATATGTAAAGCAGCAATCCCCACAAAAACATCAATTGTGAAAAAACGTAAAGAAAATAAAGGGTTTGCGCTATACTAATGAAGCATAATAAATAATTCACAGTGAAGCAAAATTCATATAGTGCTCATAAATGAAAATAAGTCCATGTGCAAAAAAACGTATAGTGGTAGTGAAAAAAATCATTTAAGTGAAACATCAATTCAATGTTGTGAAAAAAGTCCGCACCACCAACAATATACAAAAAAACATCCAGGTGAAATTGATGAAATTCTGTGACAGCAGCGAGGGGTCCACCACCAAACAATAGAAGGGGTTACTCCTTACCAGAAGGCCATGACCCCCCACCACAGAGGGTCACAGCAAGCAGGAATCTATGGGAGCCAAGAAGTGGGGAATGCCAGCGGTGTCCACCAGGGGTCATCACATCCTCAGCAACTCAAGTAATCCGGGGCATATACACAAAGCTTTTTACATGTTCTGACTATTCTTTTATTTAAAAAAAATATGTTCCATGATGTTAATCCATTGTTAATTTTGTTTTCCAGCAATGTTCATCCTTGTCACAAGGAAAGACACTTTTCTTAAATGAAAAAAAAAAAAAAAAAAAAAGTTCTCTTTGGCACTCTCAATAGTGTGTGCAAATAATGTCCAGCAGTGATAATAAAACAATGCGTGCAGGTGGTGTTCAGCTGTCACAACAATACAACATCATGCCGAAGATATCCTGAGTGCTGCAAAACATGCTCCTGTGCTCCTTCGTGACCCCCTTAAGCTAATGTGCTCACCTCAGAGCGTGTGACTCAGCTTCTACCCTGAGTCCAAAATTGCTTTGGAGCCACCCCTGGGCTCAGTCTCAGTGTCTGCTCCACTCCATTGGAGTGGAGCAGACACTGAGACTGAGCCCAGGGGTGGCTCCAAAGCAATTTTGGACTCAGGGTAGAAGCTGAGTCACACACTCTGAGGTGAGCACATTAGCTTAAGGGGGTCACGAAGGAGCACAGGAGCATGTTTTGCAGCACTCAGGATATCTTCGGCATGATGTTGTATTGTTGTGACAGCTGAACACCACCTGCACGCATTGTTTTATTATCACTGCTGGACATTATTTGCACACACTATTGAGAGTGCCAAAGAGAACTTTTTTTTTTTTTTTTTTTTTTTTTTTTTTCATTTAAGAAAAGTGTCTTTCCTTGTGACAAGGATGAACATTGCTGGAAAACAAAATTAACAATGGATTAACATCATGGAACATATTTTTTTTAAAAAAAAGAATAGTCAGAACATGTAAAAAGCTTTGTGTATATGCCCTGGATTACTTGAGTTGCTGAGGATGTGATGACCCCTGGTGGACACCGCTGGCATTCCCCACTTCTTGGCTCCCATGGATTCCTGCTTGCTGTGACCCTCTGTGGTGGGGGGTCATGGCCTTCTGGTAAGGAGTAACCCCTTCTATTGTTTGGTGGTGGACCCCTCGCTGCTGTCACAGAATTTCATCAATTTCACCTGGATGTTTTTTTGTATATTGTTGGTGGTGCGGACTTTTTTCACAACATTGAATTGATGTTTCACTTAAATGATTTTTTTCACTACCACTATACGTTTTTTTGCACATGGACTTATTTTCATTTATGAGCACTATATGAATTTTGCTTCACTGTGAATTATTTATTATGCTTCATTAGTATAGCGCAAACCCTTTATTTTCTTTAAATTATTA
The DNA here is from genome assembly GCA_037952925.1 of Lithobates clamitans. Classification (NCBI taxonomy): domain Eukaryota; kingdom Metazoa; phylum Chordata; class Amphibia; order Anura; family Ranidae; genus Lithobates; species Lithobates clamitans. The sequence goes on along the minus strand of JBBGZY010000270.1, from coordinate 3,476,105 downwards.
AACAAAAAACGATGCTTCTGCCCTCCCTCCATTCTGGCAATCTTTGTGACTGTCCTCTGTCCTTTGCCACTGGACAACCTATGTGCTCAGTCCACCTCTTCCCTAAGCAACCGTTGTGTCTATTCTCTCTCTTCTTAAACATATTCCTCCCCCATGTGTTTTCCTACATCTCCTTCCTTCTTCCAGGCTGAGTGGTTTTCCTCCCTCTTTATGCTGAACTACAGCTAAATAAATTTTTCACCGCATCCTTCAGATTTGTTAGCAAACTGACATTGTAATACCTTGTACGGTGCTCTCCCCAGGACCACCAAAAAAAAGGAGACATTGGAGGAGACACAGATTGCTCAAGAAATAGACTTATTTTTGTAATTATATCTGAATAGTTGTATCATAATAACATGTTAGTGAAATCTGAAACTACAAATCTGTGTGCAATAGAGAAAGGGTATCTGTGTGGTGAGGAAGCCATACTGACGTTTGAAGGAATTAGGAAATGTACAAAATAAGAATTCTTTAGAGTGGCTTGAATAAGAGTAAATATTTACACAATCTCTTTTCTTTGTAAATTAGCATTAACCGATTGCCGACTGGCTCACGCCGATATACATTGGCAGATTAACGTACCTGTACATTGCCTTTCAAGAAGTGGTTTGCGTGCGGTTTGCGTGCGGCAGCGTGCGCCCGCCGTGACCTCCGTGAGTGTGATTGCGGGTCCCACGGACCCGATGTCCCTGGGGATACCCGCGATTGTGTCACAGAGAGGAAGAATGGGGTAATGCTAATGTAAACAAGCATTTCCCCATTATGCCTAGTGACAGGACACTGATCACAGCTCCCTGTAATCGGGAGCGGTGATCAGTGTCATGTCACACATAGCCACGCCCCCCCACAGTTAGAACCACTCCTTAGGACACACTTAACCCCTTCACTACCCCCTAGTGGTTAACCCCTTCACTGCCAGTCACATTTACACAGTAATCAATGCATTTTTAATTGCACTGATCGTTGTATAAATGTGATTGGTCCCAAAATTGCGCTAAAAGTGTCCGATCTGTCCGACATAATGTCGCAGTCATCATAAAAATCGCTGATCACTGCCATTACTAGTAAAAAAAAAAATTATTAAGAAAAATGCCATTAAACCATCCCCTATTTTGTAGATGCTATAACTTTTGCGCAAACCAATCAATAAACGCTTATTGCAATTTTTTTACCAAAAATATGTAGAAGAATACGTATCGGCCTAAACTGAGGATAAAATAGTTTTTTATATATTTTTTGGGGATATTTATTATAGCAAAAAGTAAAAAATAATGTGTTTTTTTCAAAATTGTCGCTATTTTTTTGTTTATAGCGCAAAAAATAAAAAATGCAGCGGTGTTCAAATACCACCAAAAGAAAGCTCTATTTGTGGAGAAAGAAGGACGTCAATTTTGTTTGGGAGCCGCGTTGCAGTTAAAGCAATGCAGTGCCGAATCGCAAAAAGTGCTCTGGTCTTTGGGCAGCCAAATGGTCCAGGGCTTAAGTGGTTAACAAAGAAGGCCAATATCTAAGTGTTATTTTACAAATAAAGAGTAATAATGGATAAGAATAATATAAAAGAACATCAATTTACAAAAGGACACTGGCTCAATTGACATTGGTGGTCTTGGATCCAAGGATCCTGTAATCCACTCCTGCAAGTGTTCATCATATCGGCATCTTCTTTCTTTGGGAAGGGCACATCATTATATAAATTATATTTATGATACATTTTCCTTTTCTTTTTTGGTAAGTCATTAAAATTTTTCAAAGTTAGTTTTTTCTTAATTACTTCATTTAATTATATACTGCACAAATAATGTTGATTTAATTGAATAGTGATGATACCATCATACAAACACATGCTTTGCCTAAAAAACCAAACACCAGAACAATATAGTATATTGAGCAGGTTTGATCCAAAATATTGTATTGATTAGCCTATTATTTATTCACACTTTCAAGAATGAAGGGCTTGACCTATGCATCATATTGGGAGTCTACACAGCAGAATTCCTGCCAGCATTAGATATTCCAGTTATTGCAGGGGGTAGTGTTTCAGCAGTGCTGAGGGCTAGTTACAATATACCAAAGCTGTGTGTTTATCCATATGTAACATCTTAGAAGAAAGATTTTATGACCAATCCATTAATTCCACCTCCATATGTATGATTTATATAGCTAGACTGAGTTAGAGAGGTTTATCTGATAATATTTAGACCATCTAGTAGTCAAATGCCATCATGTAGTAGCTAAGTGCAAGCTGTTGTATAATGCCTGAAGATAGAGAGTCCCCACTAAAGACAACATTTTGGTGGCCCTAGATACAGACAACAATTTAGTTTGAAATACAGCTTGTAATATAGCAACAGGTACGTTAATAAAGCACATATTATTTATAGTACATATTCAGAGCGATAGTGAGGAGGTACCTTCAGTGGATCATGGGCCCTAAGTAACTGTGACAGAGGGCCACTTTAAATCACTGTAAGGAAAAATGTCAAGGAGTTTCAATAGTAAGAACAATCTGGCCTATGGTTTTTTAACTATAATTGTGTGTTATTCAACTTACCAGGAGAAAACAGGGACTGACAAACTTCCAGCAAAGTCTCCAGTACAATCCTGGTCGTTTTCCAATCATCTCCTCTATGTCATCACTGAATCGATCTACACCTGGATGAAAGTAAAGAAAGCTATAAGTAATTTTACATATTTTTAAAACAAAATTGTTAGCAAAACTACAAAGAAATATACCAGACTCATGGATCACTTTTCTATTCAACAACATTGGTGCCAATTCTCATTTTCACCAACAATCCTTAAAGGGTGAGACAGGAAGGGCCACCACTGCTGATGTATAAAAAAAAATACTATTTACCTGACTTTTCCTGTCCACCCAGAAGGGAATACTTTTCTTAAAGAAGATGGCACACAATAAAAAATAATAATAGTTTAAAAAATAAAATAAAAAACATTGCTTTAGATTTTTTTGTTCCTCAATATCTACTATCATGTACCCAATTAATGAGGGGAGAATTCTGGCACATGGGCAGGTCGGGAATCAAGGAGCCATTTAAAGTCCAACTGACTCCAATGCATTTTCCTTAGCACTACTAAACCCAATTATTTAATAATCAGTAGGAAGTTGTGATATTTAGCTACATCTTAGTAAATGACTACTTGGCTGTGTAGTTTATATATTTATATGGTCATATATTAGTTAACATACCCTGGGCATATACACCCATAAAACTTTCACAGGGCATGCATAACAAAATCCTGTCCCTCTGCCTCTATTGCTGCTCCCCCTGCCATTCTTGCCAACAATTAGGCCAGGACATGCTAAGTATTTCAGTAGCAGCATCTGTAATGAATAACAGAACTTTTAAACATTTTTTGTAAACTGTTTAGGTACAATAATCAGAAATAAAGTGTTACATTTTGTTACATTGTATTTATATGCTTTATTCATATGCAAATTAAATAAATTGCCTTTGGTCTGCATATTATGTCAGTTTTTTTAACCTCTCATTAACCCTGTTACCCTAATCACCCCAAGTTAACCCCATCCACGTCTTCTACTATTAATCATTATTTTTCTGCAAACTTTCTCTATTTTAATTCTTCAACCACTTCCCTACCACTGCAGTGATGTTTGCAATACCTACAGTGCTGATACAGGCTGATATTGATTAAAAGACTTCTTTTTTTTTTTATTCCATTTTTACTTGTAAAAAGTCTTGCAAGATTGAAAAAAAGCCTTTGTTTCACTATTAAACAATTTTGTAATGCTTTATACCAGAAAATACATTTTAATGTCATTATACACAGGACAAATTGTAAAATAAAATGTATACTTTTTATCTACAGTAGTACTATTTTCTTTTAAAACTAACACTGATCAAAATAAGAGAAAGTGTTATTTTTTTCTTTTTTTTTAACATTTTTTTTGTCCACAAATTGCATAGAACAAAAACAAGATATGTATTACTTTGTTATTGCAGGTAATGACAAAGTTATCTCCAAATACACAAACCAAAAGTAAAAAAGTAAAAAAAGAGGTAAATACATCACATGAAAGGTGGAAAAGGTTCTGAAATTATTTATCTTTGTCTCATTTCTTTGCATCACAGAAACCTGACATTTTAACAGGGGTGTGTAGACTTTTTATATCCACTGTAGGTGTGGGAGCTGTACTGGATATGAATGAGTCTCTAGTTACATAACAAATATACTTGTCTTTTAACTCAGATAGGCAATAAAGCAGTAAAGTTGTATGTCTTGCAGCACCCTATACAGGGAATCAAGCATTTCACATCCATCATACCACCTGCAGAGCATGCCTTGTATTAATTAAGGTACAATAGCATTCCTGGGACAGAAGGGAGGAATACATCTTGTACTAAATGTAAAATATGTTTAAAAAGTTGGTTTATGTTTTTTGTAAACTTACTGAGGAGAACTATAATTTATTTTACCTGCTGTTTTCTAACATTCTGAATAACAACATTTACCTAAAAAAAGGTACAACAGAGTATTCTGTCAATACTTGTATTTCTTACCATAAAACCATGCAATTCCAATAGCTTCAAAGAGAACCCCAAAAAGAATTGATGTACCTGCAGCAAAATGGTCAAGTAGTGTAAAAACATAGATTCCACCCTAGAAAATATTACAAAAAAGAAGAAAAAAATTAAGTCTGATATCTTAATGGACAGCATAAAACATGTGCGTCAAACATGGAAAGCCAAATCTGAAGTTGGACAGAAGTTAGTACATGTTTTCTTTGGTGATTTATGCAGTCTCACTCTCTAGACCGGTGTTTCTCAACTCCAGTCCTCAAAGCGCCCCAACAGGTCATGTTTTCAGGCTTCCCATTATTTTGCACAGGCGATTTGATCAGTTTTACTGCTTTAGTAATTACCACAGCCGTTTCATTTGAGGGAAATCCTGAAAACATGACCTATTGGGGCGCCTTGAGGACCGGAATTGAGAAACACTGCTCTAGAACATTAGTATAGGAACTAATTACCAGGGGTTAGGTTATCCAGATTTCTCACATGGTTTACTTTATCAGGTGGAATGGTCATTGGCTCCACCTATTCCAAACTTTAAAAAATGTATGGTATAATTACCTCTCCAAATATTTGGGTGCAGGTTTATTTTCCTTCTAGTAAAAAATACCTGCCTTAAGCTTAAATTGGTACTAATAAAAATGACATATATGATGCAGTCTGTCACTAGCATTAACAAATCAGTCTTGGTTTTCCCCCCTGTAACTTTGTTTTTTACCTGTTGATCCTGCTGGTTTTTTTTTTTTTACTTCCTTTAACACACCAAGCTGTGCAACAAATGGTTGAGACAAACCATTTAACACTAACAGGGGTGTTAACAAAAGGTCAGCTTCTTTTCATTGGGTTACAACCTTTATTCAAAAAGGAAACACAACTATTACTGTAAGTGCTTAAACAGTGTTATCTGGAGGCTTTAATTTGCTATTCACTTATGTATAGCTCATTTAGTTCTACAAGTCCGTCTAATACTACCCTCTCCAAACAGTGCTGCTGTGCAAGGGTGACACAATTGCTCCCCCATACTGTAGATAGAGGAGGTACCCTAAGACAGGAAGTGTGTTACTGGCTGGATCAACAGGCCAAGATAAGGGGGAAAAAAGAGTAAAAAAAAAAAGAAAACGTATGCAACCACCAAATTTCAGCATCGGTAAGCTGCAATATAATATTTGTTTATTTTTGGGTTTATTACCACTTTAATTTAGGCACATTTATGTTGCATCAAATTTTTAGGGGATAAAATGTTACTATCATTTGGGAGATTTTTCCTTAATATGCTCCACCTATGTTTGCTAACTCTTTCAAATATCAATCATCATTGTGAATAATTTTAATTTGTTTGATTTATTTGCATATCATAAATGACTGGACAGAAAAATCTCAAATTATACAAAGCAATCTGAAAATTTCCCAGCCTGTCCAAATGCTTCCTTTGCAATATAACATCTGAAAAACTTTTAAACGTATCAAATCACATCATTGGATTTTTCAGTGCTACAACTGTATTTTAACATGTATGTCAACTGTTATGCCCTGTACACACGGTTGGACATTGATCGGACATTTCGACAACAAAATCCATAGATTTTTTCCGATGGATGTTGGCTCAAACTTGTCTGGCATACACACGATCACACAAAGTTGTCGAAAAATCCGATCGTTATGAACGCGGTGACGTAAAAAACGTACGTCGGGACTATAAACAGGGCAGTAGCCAATAGCTTTCGTCTCTTAATTCATTCTGAGCATGCGTGGCACTTTGTGCGTCGGATTTGTGTACAATCTGATCTGAACTTCCGACAAGGGATTTTGTTTTCGGAAAATTTTATAGCAAGCTCTCAAACTTTGTGTGTCGGAAATTCTGATGGAAAATGTGTGATGGAGCCAACACACGGTCAGAATTTCCGACAAGGTCCTATCACACATTTTCCGTCGGAAAATCCGACCGTGTGTACGGGGCATTACTCATATAGAGTTTCTCCAAAATAGTGTTTTATTCTCATTATTATAAATCGGTACAGTGTATCAGGGGAAAAGGTGGTGGTGGAGAAGTGGGAGCTGATGGAGGCTAATGATGTTGGGAGGTAGGAAATAGGAATAAAAGCCTAACTCCAGGCAGTTGTGTTATGATATGACCAAACATATCAGTGTGGACAAGAGTGTAGTAAAGGGGACCATATTGTGGCTTTAAGGAAGGAGAGAGCAGATCATAGACAGTGAGAAAGTAGCCATCTTTGAGAACAGATCATGGCTGAGAAGATGGAAAGTAGAAGCAGCAGGCGTAGATTGTAGACATAAGGGGGAAGAGGAGGCAAGAGAATAATTGCCAAAATAAGCCCTTTAGGTACATAAAGTTATGCAGGATCTCCTGTTCCTGTCCTCAATGGGCAGAAACAACAGTTAATTGCTTTTTACACTTATGTGAAATTGAGGTACAGTTTTCTGCACCAGCCAGCGCATAATTATATATGGGTTGGGGCTGAGGGACAAGGAGCATAGTTTAGTGCTAGCTGGACTCAATTATATTTTACTTGTCGTAAGGAGTTTGTTTCCCATGTGACATCCAAGAGCTGCCCACAAGCAGATGTGCAGTGGCTTAAGGCACTTCATACATGTACTTGTGCATGCAGAATCATACTGAAAGTTTGGTTCAGAAGACTCAGAACCATTATAGATAAAATGAAAGATGAGAGCAGTTATAGTGGATATTGAGAGAGCAATGGTCCTAAAAAACTAGACTAAAGGCACTGAGAACTTTGAGAACTAGGAACATGAGTGCAGGGCTATCCCCTTTGTATAGTGGGCACCTCTGTGGGTGTTCAGGATGGTGTACAGTATCCAACAGAGTTGTGCTGTCTACAGCTGTACATTTTAAATGAATTGTAGAGGAACAGCTGAAGAGGGTTGCAGTGACCTTTTGCATCACTTCTGGACTTCTCGGCATTTACATGCACTTTCTTTGCAGGTGGTGCAGGGAGGTCTTTAAAGCCCTTCTTCCTTTATTCAGGGCAGTACCAGGAGGAGTTGGAATCTTTTGTGTGAACTAAAAGTGTCTGAAGTAAAAGCTTTCAATAGGACATTTCTGCATGGCACAAATAGTTACTGAGCAACGAGCCCATTGCTTAGAGGTTCTGTTACAGGCAATGACTAATGTTTTAGACGGCGTGAGCTATGATACCCTGAGAAGTTGTTATAATTCCCTTAGCCCGCATTCACACTGCCCGGGACTTCAAAGTCAGACCCCAGCACGACTTTGGCATGACTTGCACGCAACTTCTTTAACAGAGTCGGACCAAAATTAGTGCAGGAAACTTTTTCTGAGTCAGAGCAACTCAAGTCGCACCGATTAGAATGATTCCATTGCAAAGAATGGGATCCAACTTCTGATGCGACAAGTGCTCCAAAGTCAGAGTGATTGTTGCATCAGTGTTAACCGGGCCTTAAAATGGGAACTTCATGGTATATGTAATGTAGGTGGGCTGACTTTTATATACCTTTGGATGTGCATTGGATAAATATTATTCTGAACCCCAAGACTGTTATTTATGACAATCACTGCCATTTCATGGCAAGCTTCAAGAAAACGCTTAGGAGAAGGGCGAGAGCAGACAGAGAAGAAAACTTAAATAGCTATGGGGAACATAGGAAAGCAGGATATCACAGACATTCAAACAGTAAGCAGGCAGGAGATGATAGCCAAGGTTGAGAGGCCACACTGAAAGGGATTGTAATGCTAAGGATGAAAAGGTGGGGGAAAGTAGGGAAGAGGAGAGCAGAGAGAAAGATGGTGCATGCTTCCTGAGGATATAGAGCAGAATTTGTGTATAAATCACCCAGCACTCCTGGCAGAAAAGATAACCATTTCTCTTATATTATGCTGGATGACGAAATTGCCCCTAAAGCTCACACTATGCCAAAGTTAAAATGATTTTTCAGTTTAACTGACAAAGTTATATATCAAAACTTTTACTGTTAATGTGCTTTACAGCTTTATCTTAAAGCTGAACTATGGGTAAAATCATTTACCTTTTCAGTGGGGCTTCCCCAAAACTAAAAGAGTAAAAGGGTTAAATACTTGTTTTTGTCCAGGGAGAATATAAAAATCAGTTTTACAAACTCTACTCCTCGCTACAGCAGACTTCCTCCCAGCTGTATGATTAATCCCCAGAGCAGGTCCATCAGGCACAGACATTCTGATGTAATCACATACAATGCTAGACCAACAGTCCAGAACCCAGAATTACAACTTGCCACATTTGCATTTGGCAAGAGGTATCTTTATCAGTGTTTTTATTATATTTTGTCTTATTTTTAAATATTTTTAGAAACAAACTGTATATTTTGCCTTATTTTTAAATATTTTTTGGAAAATACAAATAGGACAAACTGCATAAGCTAGTTTAGAGTATGTTACACTGAAATGTACAATTAATACTTATTATTAATATGTAAAATGTTTTGTCAAAGTACAGAAACATTTAAATACATTTTAACCACGCAAATGTTAATACCCTGTTTGCTAAACAAAGAAAAGAAGTGGAGGATTCTTTACTGATGGGGACCCAAAGCGCATATACTGTCACATATACCGAGTGCTTGGACCTCAGCTAGCTACACAGCTTTACAAGGTTTTTTACATGTTTTTAGGAAAAGAAAAGTATATTCCAGTGGTTTCTTTTTTTACTGATAGTTAGAAAACAAAAGAAAATATCTTATTAGAACCTATAGGCAATACCTCAGTTTTTTAAAAATCAGTTTCACATCCTGTAATGTATAGCCTCTAACAATGTTGCTGATTTTTTTTTATTCTATTACATGAGCAGAAATGAAAAGAGCAACACCTATAAATATTGTCAAAGTGTTTTTAAAAGGTGTCTAATCATTGTTATACTTTTTTAAATTTAGTCATATTGCAGCCTGATACTACAGTTTCAATTATTTTTTTTACACTCAGTATCCTACATTTCCAGCAAGTGCCAGGAATGTTACTGTCACATTGGTTGTGCTCTCAACCATAAAGTCAAACCATCCAATTGCTGGTGTTATAACTGATCACATGTGCAGCATCATGGCAAAAAAATAAAAAATAAACATAGGCCAAGATGGCAGCTTCCTTGGCTGAAAATGATAGGAGGATTTACTTCCACCTTAATTACAAAGTGAAAATAGAATTTTAGAAATGTTTTCAAATGTATGAAAAAGAAAAAACTGAAATACTGACATAATTATACTGGCAAAAACAGGCATAAGTATCCAGACCCTTTGCAGCAACACTTGAAATGTAGCTCAGGTGCCTCTCATTTTTCTTGATCATTGCTGAGATTTTTCTACACCTTGATTGGAGTCCACCTGTCGTAAATTACTTAAATTGATTGAATATAATTTGGAATCTCTTGCCCCGGCCAAACTGAGCAATTGGGGGAGAAGAGCCGTAGTAAGAGAGGTGACCAAGAACCTGATGGTCACTCTGACTGAGCTCCAGAGATCCTGTGTGGAGATGGGACAAAGTTCCAGAAGGACAACCATCACTGCAGCCCTCCAAAGATCTGGGCTGTATGACAGAGTGGCTAGGGGTAAGCCTCTCCTCAGTGGAAAACACACAAAAGCCTGCTTGGAGTTTGAAAAAAAGCACCGGAAGAACGCTCAGACTGTGAGGAACAAGATTCTCTGGTCTAATGAAGCCAAGATTGAACTGGTTGGCTTCAATTCCAAACATTATGTTTGGAGGCAACCAGGCACCACTCATCACCTGCCCAATACCATCCCAACAGTGAAGCATGAAGGTGGCAGTATCATGCTGTGGGGGTGTTTTTCAGCAGCAGGACTGGGAGACTATTCAGGATTGAGGGAAAGCTGAATGGATCAAAGTACAGAGTTGTCTTCCGTGAAAACCTGTTCCACAGAGCTCAAGACCTCAGACTGGGCCAAAGGTTCATCTTTCAATATGACAATGATCCTCAGCACACAGCCAAGACAACACAGGAGTGTCTTAGGGACAACTCTGTGAATGTCCTAAAGTGGCAAAGACAAAGCTTTGACTTGAAGCCTATTAAACATTTCTGGAGAGACCTGAAAAAGGCTGTCCACCGACACTCCACATCCAACCTGACTGAGCTTGAAAGGATTTGCAAAGGAGAATGGCAGAAAATCCCCCAATCCAGGTGTGCAAAGCGTCATACTCAAAAAGACACAAGGCTGTCATTGCTGCCATAGGTGCTTCAACAAAGTACTGAGCAAAGGGTCTGAACGCTTACGTATGTGTGATATTTCAGTTTTTCTTCTTAATAAATTCACAGATATTTCTAAAATTCTGTTTTCAATTTGTCTTTATGGGATGCAGAGTGCAGATAAAGAGAAAATAATTAATGTAAACTGTAGTATCACGCTGTGACATAACAAAATTGAAAAACATGAAGGGGGTCTGAATACTTTAGGAATGCACTATATATTGCTACAAATAGGGTCATATATTTTTTTTTTAATGGAACAAATGGAATACATTTGCTTCAAGTTTCTTTTTAGAAAATGTATGTAACTATAATCTTTAAAGTTTAAATAAACTCTACAAACTATTTTGAGTATTGCCATTTCTAATTATTACCAATGTATTGTAATAAATACTATTGACGCCAAGATCAGATGTAAAGGACACTTTTTTTTTTTTTTACTTTTGCACTATACTCAGACAAGAAATAAACAGGGCAGACTTGATGGTCTTTTTTCTGCCATCACTATTCTATGTTTCTAAGGACACACAAATAACATACGTTGGTTACACAGGAAAGAGATATGAAGAAAGTACACAGCACAATGAAGAGTGTAAAGAGCTCCCGATGTTTATGCAGAAACTTAAATTCATCAATCAGGCCAGTGATTACAGACTCCATTCCTCCCATCTGTAATAAAATAAAAAGGAATAACCTTAGTTTACTCCAATGAAAAACTCTTTTTTAAATTAAATTAACTAAGATATTTTACATTGCTGCTCATCAGCTTAAGAAGTATTCAAACACAGAAGCTAACAATTTATATATAAAAAAATATTGATCCTTCTTTCATGTCCTAAATTCACGCAACGTATAATTTTCAAACAACCTCTGGGTTGGTGGTACAAAACTGACAAAAATTTACACATCTCAGTCTTATTATTTACATATGGCCAGCTTAATTTAAGAAAGGGTGTGCTTATGCCCAGATACAATTAAGATACACTTGTCCCAGATAGCATCTTTACCTGTATACTGAAAGAATTACACTCAGTAACTGGCACACCTCAATAACCTATTTTTTAGACTCCCTCCTAACTGGAGTAGTATAACAAAAATGGGATACAGCATACTTTGTACCATTATTTCAAATGATAGAAAAGCTAGAACCAGACCAGTAAGCCTGACTTCTGTGGTGTGTAAATTATTTGAAGACATTTTGAGGGAAGACATACAAATATGTATAATACTAGGGAATTGGCATGAATGACCAAAGCTGAACAACATTTCTATATAACCACAGAGGTTACAAGCATAAAGGGGAAAAAGACTCATCAGTATAGACAATATAGTATTTTTATCTTTTTTGCTGAGATTTTTATACAAAAAAAAAAGCATTGCTGTTTAACAACTTACATGCCAAATGTACTTTTCCTGACACAAGCATGACAACATACATGAATGCCCTCTGCCAAATTACAGGACCAGTTATACAATATAAGTAAGTCACTTCCCCCAAGGCAGCATTCTCTTTTTTGTCCTCAATGATCAGCCAGTTGTATAGCTGCTTAAAACGGAGTTCCACCCAAAAGTGGATCTTCCGCTTATCTGATTCCTCTCCACATTTGGCACCTTTCGTGGGGGAGGGGAGAGCAGGTACCGGTTTTTACAGGTACCCTGTCCCCACTTTCGGAAGACCGGGCCACTGCGAATTACTTCAGCAGCTCGGCCCCCTTCCTCCTCGCTCCTCTTCTGCCGAGCCAGTGTGAGAGCGCGCTTCGCACATGCACAGTAGGGACCTGGCTGTGAGGCTACACTGCCAGGTTCCCTTACACTCAATGGCGGCGGAGGCACTGACCGATGTAAACATTCTGATTCTGATTCTGAGTGATTCTGCCATGTAGGTCCTTGGCCAGACACTTCCTGTTACAGGGGGATGACGCCCTGTTCTTTCTCCCCATTATACTCCTGTGTTGTTACAATGTCACACGGGCTTCTGATGGAAATGATGAATGGTTATTTCAACAAAAATTATTGAGGCATGGTCCACTTGCGATTTATTGTGCCTTGTGATTTCTCCTTCCTGTAGTGCATGCATGTAGATGTGAAGTGGCTGTAAAAATGATGCTGGCAATCAGCAGCACTGAGATGGTTTTACTTACTGCACTGTCAATTCCCAGAGTGAGAAGCATGATAAAGAAAATAACAGCCCACACTGAAGAAAGTGGAAGGGTAGCAATAGCCTCTGGATATATGATAAATATCAGCCCAGGCCCTGGTGGGAATAAAGAAAATAATCTATTAATATTAAATCTTTTCAACTACCAATTACAGGAAGGAATGGGTGGCAAGGGAAAGGAAAGAGTTGAAGAAATCTAGGAAGTTACATATTAAAGTAAATATAAACTGTACTGCATAATAAATAATATAAAGTTATACTGAATTTTGGTCTTAAGGTTAGAACATACATTCAATCATACCTCTAAAGATAAATGATATTCATTTATGCTGCTGTTTGGAATGAGAAAGTTACACAAAATATAATATACACACGGTCATATTAACAGAAAACCTTATGGCAAGACAAAAGGTCACGGTAAACTTTCAAAACAAGTTATGTTCACACAGTTAAGAAGATCCATTTTACACACCAGTGGCTGAAGCCATGCTGTAACAGAGAGCAAGTCTCTTCTGCCATTTAGACAGCTTGGATCTGCTGACAATAGTGGAGGGAGCACCAGCAGTGTAAGGCGTATACCCTATGCACATTGCTGAAGTTTTTCAGGTCACCCAAAGTATACAAGAAGTTAAGGGTCATAAACCTATATACACTGCTCAAAAAAAATTGAGAAACACTTTTTAATCAGAGTACAGCATGAAGTCAATTAAACTCCTGGGATATTGATCTGGTCAGTTAAAGTGTTTGTTAAGCCATATAAGGGAAACACTGCCAGACCCTATATTAGAGCCTGACAGAGCACACTACATTAGTCTTTTATAAAAATGAGCGCTGTAAATACCGATTTACAATCATTTTCAGGCCGGTCACATGACTCACGGAAGCTGTATACATCTGATGGATGGCTTCTGCAGGAGAGGCTGTGATCTCCCTCTGACGTCAGCCGGGGAGATCACGTGGCTGCTCAGCCTCTCCTGCAGTAGGCCTGGAAACCATCCGAGAGTCACGTGACCGGCCTGACTAGGGAGGGGGGCGGAGACGGAGACACACAGATACAAGCTGACAGGCAGGGAGGAGGGGGTGAGGGGGAGAGAGGAGAGCAGAGAGGACAACAGCCTATGACGAAAGCATGCACTCAGACCATGGTGGTCAGGGCTCAGTAGCCCTGATTTTCGTGGTCTTTATAGAGGGGGCATACAAGAAGTAGAGGGTTCAGGCAGGTTTTTTTTTTACAGTTTAGAGGGGGCAGATTACACAGTAAAAGGACTGTGCTGTATAATCTGCTTTAAGGGACCACAAAATCATTTTTTTGGGGGGGTTAACAAACACTTTAAGTAGCAGAGGGGGTTGTTAATCAGTTTCAGCTGCTTTGGTGTTAATGAAATTAACAACAGGTGCACTAGATGGGCAACAATGAGACGACCTCCAAAACAGGAATAAGGAACAATTGGTTCCCCTGGGGTGGGATTTTGAAGGCATTACCACAAAAAATGCATAAATGGTAAAAAAAGATATTTTTATTACAAAGTGCAAAAACATAACACAAAATACACCAAAGTAAAATTGTTAACAAACATAAATGATACATATAAACAATTACATCAAGGATAACATGTATGTGACAAAGAATATCACACAAGGCAACAAAAACAGACCAATAATATAGGATGAGGTAGGTCTCACTAAACCGACGCGTTTCGGAAAGTCCTTCGTCAAGGTTTGACAAGTGAGAATTATCATCTATTAGATATTAGATCTCAGGGAACAAGGACTCAAAATGTGAACACAGTGGATGGTTCACAAAATACAGCTTTGGGGGCAGGTAGATCATTAGGAGGGACTAGTGGTTGTCCCACCACTACCCCCCATATACCTTCGGTGAACAATACGAACTCACCCCCGGTCACTAGATCTAAAACCACTCATCAGGCAAGTGACAGACAGGACATTGTCCCTTTAGCGGAGACACTTTTAAACAAACTCACAAACAGAACTTAGATGGGGTTGGGGAGGTGGGTTTGACGGATGGTGCGGATCGGCCCCTCGGGGCTTTCAGCATCGTCAACCTCTCCTCCCACATCCTCACAGAAGGGGAAAAATATATGCTTCAGAAGGGACTGGGGTTTTGCCCTAATGAGAACATGGACAGGTTCGAAGTTGTCAAGGATCTCAAATTGTTCACACGTAAATTAATGTTAAAAAACATGTACCAGAAGCCCCAGGGGTCTACAGATCTTACACCCCAGGAAAATCAGGCTATTGACCAACTGGTGTCGCTCTTGGAGGAGAGCGACACAACTGATCTTATTGATCGTATTGATTTGCCCTCTGTGCTTTCTCTTCCCCTGTCTAACAGGGAGGGGCCGGCCGTGAGTCGGTCCAGGGGTCCAAACTCAAAAAGAAATCGGTCCAGTTTCCACCCCCTAGCTCTATTTCAAACATCTCTACGTTTCTTAAACTGGTACACAAAGATATTGAGAGGCTGCGTATTCGCACTCCCAGAGAGACTAATACCAACTTGGCTGACAGACAGGCACTAAAGGAACTTGGTGACAACAAATCTATAGTCATCAAGCCCTCGGATAAGGGTGGGAACATTGTCCTGATGGACAATGCTCAATACATTTCAATGTGCAACAAAATTCGTATGAATAAGAATTGGTACAAAAAAATCTCCAGAGATTTGATCAACAGGTTCCACCAGGAATATTATTCCCTGGTGGACCTGGCATATAACAATAAAGTTATTAACAAGACTGTGTGGGAGTATATCAGAGAGAAATTCCCAATTGTACCAACATTCTACTCATTACCAAAAATCCATAAAGACAGCCAGAACCCTACAGGGAGACCAATTGTCTCGGGTAGAGGGTCCATCAGCGAACACGCTAGTCGTTTGATTGATGAACATCTCAAACCCCATGTTACCAGCTTACGGTCATATGTAAAAGACACCATACATTTCCTCAAAATCATAGAAAATCTCACCATACCAGACAATGCATATCTAGTGACGATTGACGTAGAGGCCCTGTACAGCTCTATTCCCCATGCTGGTGGACTTAGGGCTGTCAAGAAGGCCATTTTTCAGAGACAGGATGGAGACTGGACCTATAATGACTTCATCTTACAACTGCTGGAATATATTTTGTACCACAATGTTTTTTCCTTTGATGGTTCCCATTTCCTCCAGGTACAGGGGGTGGCGATGGGGACTTGTTGTGCCCCGTCCTACGCCAACCTGTGCCTGGGGGAATGGGAAACCACCTTTCTCAGTGATGAAAACTTGTCGATGTATACGAACCACTTCCTGTTGTGGTTCAGATACATCGACGACATTTTCACCATCTGGGACGGCCCCATAGAGCTCTTACAATCATGCCTCGTGTGCATGAATAAAAACTGCTTCAATCTTAATTTTACCATGGCATCAAGTCGCAGTGAGATCGCATTTTTGGATGTTATGGTTCGTAGGGATCGGGATGGTGGACTCAGCAGTGGCCTCTTCCAGAAGGCCACTGCTGGGAATACCATCCTACATGCCTCGAGTTTTCATCCATCTAGTCTCATTAAGTCAATACCATATAGCCAATATTTGAGCGTGCGCAGAAATTGCACCGATGAAGCGACTTTTAAAAATGAGGCAAATAATCTGCGTGCGAGACTTCTTGAGAGAAGTTACTCACGCACCTCCCTCAAAAAAGCCTATAAACGGGCCATCACACATAGTAGGCAGTCTCTTATCTACTCGCAAAAAAACAAGACTCAGGACAACTCCTTGCGCATCATCACAAAGTATTGTAACCAACACTCTGAAGTCAAGAGAATTGTGTCCAAGTATTGGCACATTCTCACTATAGACCCCAACTTACAGAGACTCCTCCCTGAAAGTCCCCTCTTTACCTTTAGGAGGGCCACCTCTCTATCCTCCAGATTGGTGAGAAGTGAATTTAGGGATGAAAAATTTGCTCAGCACTGCAAGTACAGGGGCACTTTCATGTGTGGGGCCTGTGGATACTGCAGATTTATGTACACCACCAAAAATCCCACTTTACCTAATGGTAGTGTCTTCAGGCCCAAACACTTTGCGAACTGCAAGACTAAGGGGGTGGTCTACATGCTCTGGTGTGATTGTGGATGTTTCTATGTCGGGAAAACCAAATTGGAATTCTGGCATAGGGCATACCGCCACATCAGAAGCATGCAGACATGCGACCCCGATCTACCACTGGGGAGACATACGGCCCTGGTCCATCAGGGAGAGTTTCCAAGCATCAAATTTTTGATCTTGGACCGGGTCCACCCAGGTTCGAGGGGGGGAGACTGGAACAAAGATCTCCTCCAACTTGAATTGAGGTGGATCTATAACTTACGGGCGACCAGACCCCCTGGACTGAACGACACTACATGTTTCAAGCCCTTTCTGGAGGGTTTTGACTCCGGGGGCATGGAAAGATAGACTTTCACCTCGGTACCTGTTTGGATGTACGCCCCAGGTCTTACCACACTATATGCAGGCTATCTGACTCTGGCCCCTGCTCTGCCCTAATATATGCCCCTATTACTTGTAGGCCTGTTATTGCCTACGTCTTACGTTGTAAATGGATTCCATTATGGGCTATATTAGGGGCTAACTCGCATGTCCATGCTCTCGGACTGGTAAGACATCTGGGTGATCCCCTGTTCTCATAATCCTGCCCCAGCCGGGAGAGGCAATTGGGTTTTATCCCTTTCATGTTTGTTCTGCGGTTCAATGCTTTTGTTATTTTCCTTTCTCCCCATGGTACAGCTCTGCTGTGGTCTCTCACGCCTTAGGTGCACTGGCAGACAACCAATATAGTTTTGTGTTCCTATACTGTACAACACTTTGTGCATATATATTTTTATATCTTTCTATTGTGTTTAACCCCTGGTTGGCATGATTTCTTTGGTGCCTTCCTTTTGCTGTCACTGTGCGTGGACCCGGCACGGCAAGGCTGTCCCCTCTGGGACACATCAGGGGAACTGTTCCTGTTCCTCTTTTCCTGATCTGGTTCAGCGTCAGCTGAGTCCAGCTTTGGCTTCCCGTGCTGGTGGGAGTGGACGGCGGCGCGCGTCTCCGGAACGCAGCGCCGTGACGTCAGCCGTGACGATGCGCTCCAGCTTGACTGGCACGCATGCGCGGCATGAGGTTGGGGCCGGCGTCTGTGGGGGGGGCGTGGCACGGTCCACTCCCAGGGGGTCCATGATTGGACCAAGATGACAGGATGCCGGTCTATAGGCTGACTGTTTGCCAGCTGGGGGAAAATGGGAGGAGGCAGCTTAGGGAGGACACGGTGCGCACAGCTGATTGTTGTTGCAATCAGCTGGGAGCGCATCTAGTGGGGATATATACTCTAGCTCATCCACTCAGATCTTGTGATTGGAGGTGGATGATGCACCAACGCTGCGCTCTTGGCTGCCATAAGTAAGTTACCTTAACTGACTGGGGGCACTTTTGATTTTTACTTTGTAGACTACTTTCAAATATGTGGTGTGTTTTACACATACCACAATTTGCTCATATAAATTCCTTATGAGTTCCACCCTTTTTCTTTCTTTTTTAACACTAGGTCTCCACTTTAGTGTCAGCCCGGTAGCCAGCATGGTGATCTGTGAGCCCTCCTCCCTCCCCCCTATGTTATACCTTGTAGGCGTCTCCTTTGGCTCTAGTTTCCAGGTATGCTTTCCGGTCACCAGTTTCCACATACATGTATGTTTTCTTGTACCATCTCTGGGACCCGTTTTTCTTTAGATCCCACCATATGGAGGTTGCTCACCTCCATTAAACTGCCATCTCTCACGATACTGTATGCTTGATCTTAGGTCCGAAGATCCTTTTGGACCCCAGCCCACGCACAGGCGCTGCGCCTAAACTTGGACGTAGCGTTTTTTTCAGCACCTAGGGGGACAGTACTCTTTACATGAACCTTCTACAGTACTCTACCCACCCATAATTGGATCTTTGGGATATGCACACGGCCTGGGATACCACAGCAGAGCTGATTGTTTGCTTTGAATGTCTTTACAACATTTGCATTGGGTAAGTGAGTGTTCTCTCACACATGGGGTGTGGGGGGTACACCATTTTCTATATGTATGCGATGCTAACCATTTTTGTGCTTTTTGCCTTTGCAATATCTAATAGATGATAATTCTCACTTGTCAAACCTTGACAAAGGACTTTCCGAAACGCGTCGGTTTAGTGAGACCTACCTCATCCTATATTATTGGTCTGTTTTTGTTGCCTTGTGTGATATTCTTTGTCACATACATGTTATCCTTGATGCAATTGTTTATATGTATCATTTATGTTTGTTAACAATTTTACTTTTGTGTATTTTGTGTTATGTTTTTGCACTTTGTAATAAAAATATCTTTTTTACCATTTATGCATTTTTTGTGGTAATGCCTTCAAAATCCCACCCCAGGGGAACCAATTGTTCTTTTTTCTATACTATGGGATGTGGCATACCTACTTGTTTACTACTTCTGGTCAGAGCCCTTCTGTTCCAAAACAGGAATGGTTTTACAGGTGGAGGCCACTGACATTTTTTTTTCCTAAACATCTTTTCTGACTGTTTTTCACAAGTTTTTCAATTGGCTAGGGTCAGTGTCACTACTGGTAGCATGAGGCAATACCTGCACAGGCAGTCCAACACCTCCAGGATGGCACATTAATATGTGCCATTGCCAGAAGGTCTCAAAAGCATTGAGGAGATTCCAGGAGACAGGCAGTTACTCTTGGAGAGCTGACAGGGCCATAGAAGGTCATTAAACCATCAGCAGGACCTCTATCTGCTTGTTTGTGCAAGGAGGAACAGGATGTGCACTGCCAGAGGACTACAAAATGACCTCCAGCAGGCCAATGGTGTCATGTGATGTCTCTGACCAAACAATCATAAACAGACCTCATGAGGGTGGCCTGAGGGCCCGATGTCCTCTAGTGAGCCCTGTACTCGCTTCTGTCCGGCACTATGGAGCTCGATTGGCATTTTCCATTGAACACGAGAATTGGCGCTCTGTGCTTTTCACAGATGAGGGCAGGTTTACCCTGATCACATGTGACAGATGTGAAAGGGTCTGGAGAAGTCGTGGAGAACATTATACAGCCTGTAACATCGTTCAGCATGACCAATTTAGTGGTGGGTCAGTGATGGTCTGGGAAGGTATTTCCATGGAGGGACGCACAGACCTCTACAGGCTAGACAATGGCACCCTGACTGGATGAAATCCTTGGACCTATTGTCAGACCCTTCGCTGGTGCATTGGGTCCTGGGTTCCTCCTGGTGCACGACAATGGCAAGCCTCATGTGACGATAGTATGCAGCCAGTTCCTGGAGGATGAAGGAATTGATACCACTGAATGGCCCCTATGCTTGCCTGACCTAAATCCAATAGAACACCTCTGGGACATTATGTTTTGGTCCATCCAACGCTGCCAGGTTGTACCTCACTCTGTTCAGGAGCTCAGTGATCCTGGTCCAGATCGGGAGGAAATACCCCAGGACACCATCCGTCATCTCATTAGGAGCATGCATACAAGCACGTGGGGGCCATACAAACTACTGAGTACCATTTTGAGTTGTTGCAATGAAATTTCAGCAAAATGGACTAGTCTTCTGCATCATTTTTTCACTTTGATTTTCGGGGTGTCTTTGAATTCAGCCCTCTGTAGGTTGATCATTTTCATTTCCATCAAACGATGTGGCATCCTTTCATTCCTAACACATTACCCAGTCCATATCAGTATAGATATCCAGCGTGATATTTTTCCCCTTTGAGATCTGATGTGTTTTCAAAGTGTTCCTTAAATTTTTTTGAACAGTGTATCAATCAGTATACTTACCATCCTTGGCAACATCGCCAATAGGTACACTATGCTTTTGAGACATGTATCCAAGGAAGGAGAAGATGACAAATCCAGAAAAAAAGCTTGTCAGGGAATTGACTGAGGTTGTAATAATTGCATCTCTGTGAAAACAAAACAAAAGAGCAGGGTAGCCTTATAAACACATTTGGAAACCACAAGAGACAGAGAACAGTCAAATCCTGAAATTAAAATGATTACTCTGAGCTGAGTGAATATAGTGTAATTTTTGCAAAAACTGGGGCTGGTACAGAATAGAATTTGCTGTGCCATATTCCCTTGCTCCCGCACACTAATCATCCCTCCACAATTATGGTTGGGTAGCACCTATACTATTGATAACTACATTTAATATGTTAAAGAAGCTATAGGCAAAACATTTTTATGTTGGGTAGAGTAATGGAGGGTTATAAACCCTGTCAGATTATGTTTTGCCATTTGAGTCCCATTAGGAATTTCCCTTCAGTTCCTGTCCCATAGCCAAAACAGGAAGTGACAGGATATCCCTGCAAATTAAGGGAATCCCTTGGGGACCCCAGGTGTCCCCATTGGAAGATTTCCCCTCTATTACTTTTCTGGGGACAACCCAAAATTTGGGATTTTCTTTTACTTTCAATTTTAATGATAATGGTAATTTAGGACATATAGAGAGGGTGAATCTCCCTAATGGGGGCACAGACAACAATAAAAACTGGCAGGTGTTCTAGTCCATCTGCACTCTTTCCAAAACCAAAAAAAAGAGTTCTGCCTTTAGTTTTACTTTAAGTAAGCAATGTCTATGTCATGTCTACTAATGCCTGCCACCACTCTATGTATATTTCATTTCTGCTGCCAATATGTGTAACCCTATTCTGGAATTCCTTAGATGTTTCTCTCTTCAGGTTACTAAGATAACATGCATCTATGTGATAACTGAAGGCTGAGCCTTTGCAAGGTGGGAGCATGGGACCATAGTACAGTCTCTTTCTGGCAGTGCCTCCTTGTATAGTGCAAGTAGGAGCCCCAAATGAGAATTACCGTGGGCATAGTACTCACATTAGTTACACACTGTATCTCTCACAGATTGTATCTCTTGTGCTCATTTTAAAGGTTTATTTAAAACACAAAGAGGATAGGGATGGGTGAAATATCCAACAGTGGCACATCTTCTCAAGCTGCCAGGACCTGCATGGAGCTCAGAGTTCTCCTGCATATAGCAGACAGAAAAAGCATCCATTGCAACAGAGGTTCCTGTGTTTTCACTGCACCAGGTAGTGACAGAAACAGAAGAACAGTGGAGGCTCAGGTATTACTCCATTGTCCCCCGTAACATTCCTTTAGCTATTGGATCAACTTGGGTAAAGCAGTAGACCAGTGGAGATTCATGTTTTGCTCCAGTGGTTTCAGTGATATTCTTGGTAGCAGTCAGATTAGTGTGGATAAGATCCATATTTAAGCATCCAGTATGATATGGTAGGTCCAGAGGTTAAGGTACCTCAGGCCTGGGATCCAGCCCAGCACCTCAGACCCCGGTAAAAACCTGTAAGCAAGGGCCTCCCAGAAGCATGTTTTTATAAAAACTAGGCCAAATTCACCAATAACAAAGCTCATCATGGATTGGGTTGTCAACAAACATCAAGGCAAGCAAATCTGACTCAGTCCTCTGAATCACCTGACAGAGTTTGTCAGATGACATAGGAAGCCCACAAGCACACATTACTGTAGAAATTCCTACTTTACACCAAAATAGTGGCAGATTAAGGTGGGCCTTAAGGAACACATCCCTACATGCAGCAGGAAACACTACCAGCACATTAGGTACTAAGAGCTGTCAGAATGCGACTCTACAGAGGTTTGCAGCAGATATTCCCCAAGCCCACTTATGGCTGGCAAGACCTTAGCTATGCTTGTAGATAGCAAGTTTTTATCCAGAAAACAAAACATAATTTTAGTCCACTCTACTAATGCACAGACGAGATCTGGGGGAAAAAAGAAATATTGTCTAAAGTGGCTGTGTCATTTTAAATACAGTATGTCTCACTAAAATCACATTAATTGATAGGTAGGCTTTGAGCAGCATTTCTGAAACCTTCAACCCTTTCTATGCCACTGATGTAATATGTTGCAGCAGCAGCGCTGACCTGTAAACAGAGTCCCAACCACTATAGCAGCCAATACCACTGCAACTACAGCAGCTGGTAATTTACATTTTCTCCTCAGGTTGTTGGATTTTTAGTAGAAGTGATTTGGGTGACTGTAAAGTCACTCAATAATTTCTACAGCCTGCAGAATAATCGCTGTCCCCCACCCTCTTTACCTTACCTCCTGCCATGTATTCCAAGATCACTTGTCCCTCCTGGGTGCCCAGGATCATCATGGTGGGTGTCAGCATGAAAAGCAGCAGGACATCAGTGAACATGCATTCGCTGATCATCCCTCTGACTAATGACACCAGAGACAATCAGCTCAGATCGTCTCCAGTCTCAGCGCTCTCATTCCCCTCCATAGCTGAGGAAGAAGCAAATTGAGCAGAATCTGTGCTCAGTTAGCTTTAAGGAAGTGCAGAGATTACATTAGGGATCTGATAGATTACTGATATCTCCTTAAAGAGAACATATCTTACGTAGAATGGGGTTCCCCTTGCTTTTCTTTAAGTGGCTCCAGTGGCGGAGGCACTGTGCACTACCCCGCACATCAAAGGTTTGCGCATCGGTCTGCTCGAGGAGAGGGTAGCCCTGTACTGCGATGACATGCTACTTTTTCTCGGGGATGCAGGCACAGCACTACAGGGTGCACTAACAGTTCTGAATACCTTTGCTAAGGTCACGGGGCTTAAAGTAACTTGGTCCAAATCTTTATTGTTCCCTATTGATCAGGCTGCTAGGACGAATTCACCCCCGGGTATCCCCCTTCAGTGAGTGTACACTTTCAAATACCTAGGTGTAATTATCTCCTCCCGAGCTACAGATTTCATCCCTCTCAATCTAGACCCAGTTATGCTTGACATAAAGACTAAACTCAAGTCGTGGGGAAATTTGCCACTGTCCTTATGGGGTAGAGTCAACCTCCTCAAAATGAAAATCATTCCCAAACTCACATACCTCTTTAGGCATTCCCCGCAATGGATTCCCAAATTCCTCTTTAAAAAACTCAACCAGATGTTCTCATCTTTTCTATCTGGCCACACAGTTGGTGACTGTGGCATGGTGGTTAGACCCAGATAAAACAAATTCAGCCACAGTCTTGGAAGCGGCGGTGGTGGGATCATTAGAGGCGTTTAAATTGCTGGTCTACAGGGGCTCTCGTGCCCCATACCCCCTGACCCCCTCCATGCGTACCACCTTACGGGCATGGCGAGCAGGGCTAGCGGGGGAAAAGTTTACACCTAATGAAATCTCACCAAACACTCCGATTTGGCTGAATCCTAATATCCCCCACCTCTACATAATGCTAGATCCGTATGCATGGACCAAATATGGTGTTAAACTTATATCTCAGATAATATAGCAGAACGCCTTAGCCCCCTTCTCTCAACTCTCAGCGACACATAAAGTACCAAATCACTACGTTTTTAATTATTTACAACTCTCTCATGCTTTTGTGGTGCCATTCCCACAATCCTCTTGCATAGTGGTCCTGTCGCAGTTGGAAAAAACACTCCGCTCCAGATGTGCTGAGAAACCGACCTCACATCTCTACGAACACCTGATTTATGTGTCTCTCCCACCCATGCATAAACTCTGATCCTGTTGGCAAAGAGATATCCCTGAACTAGACAATTATGACTCGGATGATGTCTGGGATTTCCCCTTTAGTTCCCTGGTTTCACTCCGAGACAGACTTGTGCAGTTTAAAATAGTACAAAGAGCATACTACACACCATATAGACTGCATAAAATTAAACCCAAGCTTTTCGCAGAATGTTGGAGATGAAATACTTCGCCAGGTGATTTCACACATATATTTTGGACCTGCCCAGGGATTCAGCAATATTGGACTGAGGTGCTGGATATGATTAATCTAGTTGCCTCAGACACAATACCGATGGAGGTGGGTCTCTTGGGACTGATAGAAACAATTGTGCCGACTGTTGCAAAGTGGACATTTATTGGTTTATTACTCTTTTATGCCTGGAAAAATATTGCTATGCACTGGAAAAAAAAACACTGTGCCTTCTTTGGCTCAGTGGAAATGTCTGGTAAATGAGAGCCTTCCATTATACAAGGATACATATGTTAATAGGGGTTGCCCCCTGAAATACGACAAAATTTGGCGCACATGGCTAACTAAACCATATGCGGCTTAACGGATGAAGGGTGTACCACTAGTCCGGTTTACATATTAGCTTGTACTCAGCTGTCCCCAAATGTATAGGCAGGTGAACTTCATGTCTGACCGTTAAATAGTTGTTTCCTGAAATTGTGTGGAGACCTCAATAATGCCGGTTATCTTGCTGTATCCCATTTTGCACAACTATAGCCACATACTGTTCAATTACATGCTGGTCCTATGGATGTTTGATAAGCACTTACTTTTTTGTTGTATATGTGTTTCTGTTTAAAAATGCAATAAAAAGATTAAAAAAAAAAAAAAGAAAATATCACTTACACTATGCTATCATATTCTAGGACCAGCCATTCACTGTTAAAGGGTAACTCCACTTTTGTGGGGAAAATAATAGCAAATAAAAAAAATAATAATATAGTGTATACAATTGCGACTCAAGTCATATTGTAATTGACTGTTATTAAACAATACCTTTCTTTTTCAATCTGTAATTTTCTGTAAAATACAATGCAATATAGCTATCTAGAGGTGTTCTGTACATAGATAGTATACAGAACACCCCCTGAAAATGTAATTTGCTGCTTGTGTGAGTGGCTTACTGATCACATCTAAAGGGATGCAGACCTTGCCATTTTCCTCATTAGAGCCTTGTAGGTGCAGCAGCTGATTGATAATTATAAAACAACTCCCATACAGATTCACTCATGGACACAGGCAAACAAAAAGCTATTTCTTCAGAATAACAAAAGGTAGGAATCTGCAACAAAGTTTGTTAAAAATCCTTGTAGCAATGCACATAAATCACCCAGAGGGAAATGCTTTTTTCTCAACAAAAGTGAAGTTACCGGTAATTTTTAACTATAAATTAAAACTGCTCCAGATATACTGTATACAGTTACATTGTTACATAGTTAGTCTGGTTGAAAAAAGACACAAGTCCATCCAGTTCAACCAATAAAAGGGAAAAAAAATACAATCCTATATACACAATCCTATACCCACAGTTGATCCAGAGAAAGGCAAAAAAAAAAAAAAACAGCAAAGCATGATCCAATTTGCTCCAGCAGGGGAAAAAATTCCTTCCTAATCCCCTGAGAGGCAATCGGATATTTCCTGGATCAACTTCACCTATAAATGTTAGTATTCAATTATATTATTTACATTTAAGAAAGAATCCAGGTCTTTCTTAAAGCAATCTACTGAGCTGAACAGAACCAGCTCTTAGGGGAGGCTATTTCACATTTTCACAGCTCTTACTGTGAAGAAACCTTTCCATATTTGGAAATTAAATCTCTTTTGCTCTAGATATAAAGAGTGCTTCCTTGTCCTCTGTATTGACCTTAAAGTGGTTGCTAACCCACTTCAATTAAATCCTCCCATCCTCTCTGTACCATAATAATAAGTGTCTCTGTGTTATGTAAAAAATCTGACCGATTGTACCTATATCAGCGCGGGTTCAGGCGCTCAGCTGACTGTCAGCTCTCTTCTCCAGTGGGGGGGCTGAGCCTTCCAGCTGACATCAGCCAGGGAGGAAGGGAAAAGAGGAGAGAGAGCCGACAGTCAGCTGAGTGCCGGGAGCCGCACTCATATAGGTACAATCCGGCAGATTTTTTTACATAACGAAGGCACAGGGACACTTATTATTATTATGGTACAGAGAGGATGGGAATATTCAGTAGAAGTGGGTTAAGAACCACTTTAAGGTCATCACAGAGGGCAAGGAGGCATAACAATATGATTATGGTACACAGAGGATGGGGGGATTTAGTAGCAGATATGAGAGCAGCAGGAGCGGGGGGGGCACTGGTACGAGCAGACAGGCAGGGAGGTGAGGGGGGAGGAGGGCAGAGGAGACACAGACACAGGAGAGCAGAGCTGTGGATGACAAAGGCACGTACTTTGACCACGGTGTCAGGGCTCAGCAGCTCTGATATATCGTGCTCAGCGTACAGGGGGAGGGCATAGCCAGGCAGGATCAGCCAGGTTTTTTAGGTGTTACAGGGGGCCAAATGACACAGCACAAGCTCTGTGCTGTATAACATGGTTTAAGGGAACAGGATCTGTTTTGTTTTTTTTGGGTTAACAAATGTTTTTTTAAAGTGAATAACTCAACACCAAGTTCACTATATGGACCATTTATGTATTTATACGCAGTGATCATATCCCCCCTTAATCTTCTCTTCTCAAGACAGAATAAATTCAGTTCCTTTCATTTTTCCTCATAGCTGAGCTCCTCCATGCCTCTTATCAGTTTTGTTGCCCTTCTCTGCACTTTCTTCAGTTCCCCGATATCCTTTTTGTGATATGGTTTGTATTACACAGTATGCATACATATTTCATACCTGTTGAACTGCTGTGGAAGGGGAGTAGTTACTGCTGCTGCAGTGATCACTGCAGCTTTCCAGATCCCATGCTGCAATTTAAAGAACTCCCTGCATTTTTCTCAAGGTATGCAAAGTGTTCTCAGATTGGACAAGGTGGAGAGGAGGGCTGGTGTCATTATGATCTCCACTCACCACCTCGTCCAATCAGGGAATGTTTTGCGTTCGTTGAGAAAAATGCATGGCATTCATGGCTTTCGGCCACGCCAAGTAAGTGCCCCCGAAACAGGACCTGGAAAACCACAGAAATCACTGTAGTAGCGGCAACTACTACTGTGATTCCCCTCTTCCACATCAGTCCCACAGATATGTATGATGCCACTCTGTACTTTGTTGGGTGTCTAAAAGTATCTTTCCTGGGTGGTAACTAGCCTTGAACAATTGTTAGCTGCTCATTTGGTCTCTCCCTTACATTTCAGAGTTGCTGTGGTACCCTACTGTCATCAATAGGTGTCACAGACACCTAGGGCTATAGTTATGGGACATGGCAAGTCTTTTACTTTTAAGCATTTATGTCGCTTCTGGCTCCCACTAGTAGTCTTCCTATAGTGGTGCATGCTGAGAGAGCTTATAAAAGCTCAGGGAGTGGCTTGGCGAGCTCTCCCTCTTCCTGGGCCTTGGCTCTCAGAGAGTTCTGGCCCTTATTTTGCCTGATGGATGTCTGCTAAAGGGGACTGGAGTGTCTGCTCTCTAAGAATCCTGGCACTACTTTGGAATAATGGAGTCTGAAAGCCTGGTTGCTATTGTAGACCTAACCCTAATCCTCTCTTCCTGTGAGCCAGAGCAATAAAACCTCAAAATCCTAAAGTGACTGGTGCCCTTCCACACCATGTAATGTTCTACTGTGGCCATGGATCTACCCTGAGGTAATTACTAGCCTTCTCCCTGCTGGATGTGAGTCCACTCTCTCTCCTCCTATGCAGGAGGGGTTCTACTATATGATACAAACAATAATTGGAGCTATAAAGGCTCTCAAAGCACACAATTTTAAATTGCCACCAATTTTTTTATTCTGTTGGGCGTGACCAAGGGACGGGAACTGCACAAAAGCCAGTAATTTGGAATAAACCAAAGAGTGAACTAAGTGTTGCCTCAAGTTTTTTTGTACTACAGGATCTATATGGAGCAGAATGTGTTCCTTTCTGGGACTGGCACCTAGTGCGGAAGTTTATCCAAGAGGCTATGGACAAGAGGCAGTACACACAGTGCATAGTACAGGACCATCCTGCATTTTGGCACTGCTCTGCTCCCCCTCGTTCACAGGGTCTGAGTCCCACAAAGGCTCTGCCCCTGTACCATGTGCTCACAGCTTGAGTCATTTATATGCAAAATGGTGTGAGATTTGCCTATGAATTAGCTTTACTAGCTCATTCATATGCAAATCCCCCCACAGCTCATTTATATGGCAAACCGGGGGGGGGGGGGGGAGCTCCTCCTTGGATCCAGCTGAGTTAATTAAAGAGGGGAAGGAGTCTTTACATTTGGGAGGAGATTTGTACTGGAAGAGGTGTCTGTACTGAAGGAAGGGAGGTCAGTACTGCTGGGGAGGGAAGGAGCCTGTACTGGAGGGGGACTCTCTACTGAAAGGAGGGAGGTCAGTACTAGAGGGATCCTGTATTAGAGTGGCATTTGGTACTGGTGGGGAGAAAGTGGGTTAGTTCTGGAGAGGGGCTCTATACTGAAGGGGGGTTTGTATTGGTGGGGAGGGAGGAGATCTGTACTAAAGGGTGTCTATACTGGTGGGGTGGGAGGAGATCTTTACTAAGTAGGCTGATCTGTACTGTGGAGCAGTCTGTACTGATTAGGGGCTTGGAGGGGGTATGTGCTGTGGGGGTGGTCTGTACTGGTGGGTTTTTACTGAGAAGGGGTTGGGAGGGGGCGTCTGTGCTGTGGGGGTGGTCTGTACTGGGGGGGTCTGTACATAAAGGGTCTGTAAGGGGGTCTGAGCTGAGGGGAAGTTAGGGCTGTACTGGGTAGGATATGATCTTGAGGGGATTTTTACTGGCAGGAAGGGGTCATTTATTAGTTGTTCTCTGTGCATTATGCACTGCTGTGCTAGCTAAAAAAAAATTTTATTAATGAACACCACCTTCTTGGTGGGATGTGTCTTTGTCCTTATTATGATAAATCTTCCAGTGCTAGGTGGGATTTTTATCAAAGCTGCTGCAGGAATATCTGTAAACATCACCCATGTGCCAATGCCTACTTTTTGCACCACATTTTTCCCCTTTTAAAAATTGTCCTCCTTTGTCAAGTTCAAAAGTTGAGAAGTATGATAATTAGTCTGTAGAAATATATTCTTACCTTCCTGCTTCTGCAATAGATTCAATTTCATTATATGAGCTCAAAACTTGAGGTTAAATGACTAATTACTTAAAATAGTCAAATGTGCCATGCCAGGAAAAATCTTTTGGTTTAATGCACTGGGACTTTCCTTTCTCATAAAAGACTGCACTTATGGAATGATGGTGCATTGTTTCTTATTACAACACTGCACTGTACTGATCAAAGGTACTTCCCTCTAACTTTCAAAATATTTCTGTTAACATACTTCATAGTCTAACTTAGTATCTATAGAAATAGA
Source organism: Lithobates clamitans (assembly GCA_037952925.1). NCBI lineage: Eukaryota > Metazoa > Chordata > Amphibia > Anura > Ranidae > Lithobates > Lithobates clamitans. The sequence continues at coordinate 3,446,009 of JBBGZY010000270.1, read as the reverse complement.
GCAGGTAAAGATTGTCCATACCATCTGAAAAATCTTTGCCATGGATATTGTTTACCCAGGATTACTTTTTTATTTTTTATTTTTTTTTACAAAACTGAGATTTTCTAATGTTGTAAGGGTTGGCTTAAAACAGACCTGTAGTAAAAAAAACAAAAACCCATAGTTATTTTGATATTCTGCATGCGGGCTATAAGTAATTAATTTTTTTAAAAGGATGGGAACTGTGCATACATCTGGGCCCAGTACAGTCTCATTATTTGGGGACTCTTACAGAACAGACATCGTGAGTCAATTAAGGAAGAGTTGTCTATTCAACAGAAGAGACCTCATGACAGATGCTTTTGAAATAGTCATATGAGCAGGCACCAGAAGAATGCAGATTTTGCCATTACTATAGCAAAATAGTCAAGCTTAAGCGTATTTTGTTGGATTTTAATTTTATCAGGCTGGATATTAGCATAATGATAAGCCTAGTTTTCATTATAGGTCCACCTGTCAACTAGTGAAAGAGCAGAAAGAACATTGTGCACCATTATAATAAATAATGCATTGTCACATTGGTTGTTTAAAATACAATGTACATTACGTAAAACTGTTGTGGCTTAAGATGTAATAGTATGGCAACTCAATAATATTCTGCGTTTTAATCTAAAAGCTATATATAGACTGCAAATATTGGCAGCATTTTGATTAACTTTATTTTAATGATGTATATAATTTATTTAACATATTAGATAGCATTACTATACTGTAGTGTATCATAACATTGCTTTTATGACTTACCTATAGCAGTTGTTTGTAAACTTATTGTAACTGGAGAAAGCAATTAGCACACCAAACCCAACACCGAGTGAGAAGCAGATCTGAGTGGCAGCATCAATCCAAACCTTTAAACAGTCCCCAGAAGCAGGCAGACAAAGAATGGTGGAAGGAGGAGGGAGAGAGGGAGAGCTGTTATTAGAGATAATTGCAGGAAACTCATTCAGCATAAAGATGAAAGATAGTGTTGAATACAAGGTAATTTCACCAATTACTGAGCCCAATTCCAATTTCTCAGATTATTGCTTTGAGTTGTCAAGTCGTGAGCTAGCAAAAAGGGAAATTATGCCCCTCCATTGCTCTTTATTATGGAAAATAAAATATTAGCTCAGATTGATCGCAAATTAAAAAAATGAACTCAGTAGCTGCATTGTTTCTTTCATTAAATTTATGTCAGGAACCCGTGAAGGTGCGTTTGTTAAAAAAATGATTGCACTGTTAATCCAAATATCTATTTAAAAAATGAAGGATGTGTTAAATGGCCATAACAGACAAAATTTACTTTTTTTTTCCACTTCTTCTATAAATCGTAAGTGAATTACGTGCAAGGTAACACAGACTTATGCCAAATGTGGTTATATGAAGACCAGCACATTAAAATGAAAATGGTATTCTTGTTATTCTGCCTACATGAAACATCCTTTGGAAATCTACACCGATCAGCCATAACAATATGACCACCCACCTAATACTGAGTGGGTCCCCTTTGACCTAATATTGAGTAGGTCCATGCCTTGACTTTTCAAGGTAAAGACTCCAAAGTAACATTCACATGGCAGAACCCAAGGTTTACCAACATAAGATTGCCCAAAGTTTCAGACTGCCTCTACCGGTTTGTCTTCTTCCCATACTGCATCCTGGTGCCATTTCCTCCCTAGGTAACTGATGCACATGCCCCTATGATGTAAAAGAAACAGGATTCATCAGACTAGGCCACCTTATTCCATTGCTCTGTACTCAGTTCTGATGCTTACATGCCAATTGTAGGCACTTTTGGCTGTGGACACGGGTCAACATGGACAACCTGACCCATACGCAACAAACTGATGCACTGTGTCCCCTGACACCTATTGGAATAAACTTTTTCAGCAATTTAAGCTACAGTAGTTCTTCTTCTGGATCAGAGTACACAGGCCAGCCTTCATTCCCCACTTGCCTTAGTGAACCTTGGCCACCCATGTACCTGTCGCTGGTTCACTGGTTTCCTTCCTTGAACCACTTTTGGCAGGTCCTGATCACTGCAGAATGAAAACATGCCAGACAACAGCTGCAGATTTGGAGTTGCCCTGGCCATTACAATTTGGTCCTTGTCAAAGTCACTTAAATCCTTACACTTGCCCTTTTTTTTCTGCTTTCAACATATCAGGGACAACATGTTCACTTGCTGCCTATTATATCCCACCAACTTTTAGGTGTCATTGTAACAAAATAATCAATAATATTCCTTTTACCCGTTAGTGGTCACAATGATATGGCTGATCTGTGTATATTTATTCCCAAGGGGAACAGTCAATGCTGATTTGGGATACGGGAATGTAATCACCTATTTAACTTGTTTAACCTAGCTTTTGATTCTGTAAAAAAAAAAAAAAAAAAAGCTGTGATTCGAGGTCCAATGCTATGAAAATTTACACAAATATAGGCATGTCAGCTACTGCAGACCTTAAATGAGTTTAATCAGACAGAAGAAAACAACTTAGTTAGGGAGAAATTACCAAAAAAGGGGGTTGCAAAGTAGGCTCTGTATATCATTTGATTGGAACCTACCAGCAGGCAGAAGTCTAATCAGGACTTGGAGCTAATCATCTTCAGGAAGCCTCCCTGGCAGTATGATTATGTCAGATTTTTGTGTCTCAAAGCGGTACAATTATTTTGCATAGAAATTTGGTGTTTTATATTGTAGGCCTGTAATTCTTAGCAATAACACACTTAGATCTATCCACCAAGAGTCTAGTAGGTATCCCGGGTATGATGAAGTTTGAAACACAAAATCGTAAATTATAATATAATAAATAAATATAAATAATTATAAAAAATAATAATATAATAATAAAATTAATTTCCCCATGATTCACTATCGCTCATTTCTGCAAGTGTTCTAATTTACCATCGCTGTTTTCTAGCTGGTCTAAAACCACTTTGGACGTAAAGGGACACTTTTTGGTTGCTATGGACAATCTCAAGTTTCCAGGCAGAAAGAACAGTATATAAAATATAAAACTGCATGCAGGGCATTAGACAAAGCACTGGGGATAAAAGGGGTGTGAAATAATTTCATACAGTAATGTAATCTGTAAGATTACAGTATACTGTATGTATTGTGTTTGTTTCACTTTTTGAATTTGGCGCCGTTCTCCGTCCCTGTGCGTCGCAACACTCGCAGGGAACGGAGCTCGGCTCTGTGATGAATTGAGCGGAGGACGAGTCGCTCACACTGCGGGGAGACATATTATGATTTTTCACTTTTTTTAATTTGCCGCCGGGTTCCGTCCCCATGTGTCGCGACGCTCGCAGGGAATGGAGACCGGCACAGAGAGGCTTTGGGCGGAGGACACAGCCCACGGACACAGCGGGGGGAAATCGCAGGATCCTGGGGACAAGGTAAGTATACCGCACCAGGATCCTGCAATGCAATCCCGAGTGTGGCTCAGGGTTACCACTAATGGTGCTGAAATTTAACCCCCGAGCCACACTCGGGAAAACCGCCAGGGAGGTTAAAAGGAAAGTGTACTACATAGCAATGGAAAAATACATTATTTTTAATACGTTTTTAACCTATATATTATATTTTTTGCTATATGTGTACAGTCTTTGTTTTACAAATAAACATTTAATACATGACAAAGAATTCCCCAAGCACTATGGGTTCTCTAAAGGGACAACACAGCAGGGAAAGCCTGTCTTACGGCTGGCTTTGTTTGTCTAAAAAGTTCCAGAGCCATCTGGAAATTCAATCACTCCTCTGATTCATTTAATTGCTTGTGTAGATTTGAACTTGATCTATTGGGCTGTGTCACAAACAAAAGTGATGTTTGTCTGTGCACTGGGGTATAGAGAGGAAGAATAGAAATATTTGCATATCGTTATGAAGTAGCTGGGGGCATGGATGTTGGTGTCTGTGCTCTCAGCTACATGATGGTTGTTGTGTATTTAGTTCAGATATAAAGTTTCTTTGATATTACGGACACACTCGGACTCTAATAAATCAAGATGCTAGAGGTTTGCTAATAAACACTTAAGGAAAACTAAACTGACACATGATACTGAGACCCCATTTTAGCAGCCCTTAGGCATATATTAATGTGCCTAAACTGCTACTGTAGCTTGATAAATCAGGACCATAGTCAGTGAAACTTTGGCATCCAGAAAATACCTTCCATCTATTAGGAAAGAATATTATAAAGAAATTCCTTCACATTCACATCCTATTGTAAGTGGATACTGGCCAGAGATTTTGGAGTTTCAGACTCTTTAAACAGATACTAGAATAACCATATGCAGGAAAATATTGAGAGGGCTAGAGAGTCAAGTGTAAAGTGCCCAAGCAAGTAGTCATCCAAAATTAGGAATCAATCACAGACAGGATTAAAATAGGAAACACAAATACAAAGATTACAGCTCTGGTCTGGCAACCATGAGGAAAGGTTTGTGGTGTTGGCAAGGTCTATCTGTAACTATTAAATTTGACTTAGAATGTTCACGGATATTCAGATGCTCTCATGACCTACAATTCATAGAACATTCTCCTATTCTCAGGTGAACAAGGATGCCAGAATATGTGAACAGATGCCAGGAGAGCTACAGGGACATACATGAGTATACTGGAGGCCAAACAAACTGGAAAAACACCAGACTGAGGAATAGGATGCCTCTGACTCTGGCCAGCACTTTAAGGTAACTGGAGTAAAAGTGCAAGATGCAAAGTAGAAGGGAGAACAAGGCTAGCAAAAAAGAGAAAAAGGCTAAAGCCAAAATCAAAGTGCAAAGTCTAAACCAATAAAAGGGGTGGGGGTTAAGCCAAAGATCTCAAAGTAAACTCCCCCACAATACTTAGTCCAGTTACCTGCACACATATGTATCCACAGAGTACCTTCCCTACTCTTTTATTACCCATGAGTCAACTGTTTCATATTTACTACTCATAAATGCTACGTGGTACCTACCAGCATTGTAAGGTTTTAGCCATCATCATAATCCTAACAATGAAAAATAGCAACCTCCCCCAATTAGAGTGTCCATAAAAATTAGATGAGAGTTTCCTGATCCATCTGTTTTGGTCAGACTGGATGATGATCTAATGCCTATGGGGAACCAACAGACACCCAGAGGGGAATTTCTGTTATTTTATCTTTGTTAAGCCAGCTCCAGAGTTGTCTGCAGCACACCTCCCATGCCTCTTTTAATTGGCACTTGCTGTGTTCAGGTAATTTCAGAACAGCAAAGATGCCTGAGGATGTGCTTATACTGTACATCTTTGGCAAAAAGCAAACCATCATTAATTATTGGTTGAACTAGATGGACATGTGTCTTTTTTCAACTTGACTAACTATGTAACTATGTAATAAGTAGCACATACTAGAAAGAAAGATGGAAGGGTAGGAAAACTAAGCCCATGATGGGGCAGAAACTATAAAAAGTAGCTTGGCACAAAGGATCAGGAATGATAGCCAGAGTAGGACTTAGGAGCTGCCAGTTGGGCAAAATGGTGATGCAGGAACCTGGTCCTGTTGATGCTTGCCTCCATTGATGCACCCAAGGCAGACTCATCTTCTGCCCACCTTTCAGCTTTCCCCTAATCCAGATGTACTAGCTGCAAGATGTACAGGGTGGGATGCAGAAACATCCACACAATAAACAGCTATGTAAGAAATAAGGTGTCTTTAAGTACCCTCAGGTGTTGCTCAAACAAAACACATGTCAGAAGAAGGTGAAGTCACTAAATATGACAGAGACTAAGGTTAGTATTTAACAGGGGAATGAAAAAGGTAAATGTTGAGTTTGTTGACAACCCAGTAGAAAGAACCAGAGTCAACTACAGCCAGATTCATTTAATTGTAGGTTATATTTAAACTTACCGTTGCCTCACAAAGACGGAGAAAATCAACACTTAAGTAAGCTTTGATGCCATCAATGGCACCGGGAAGTGTTATACCACGAAGCAGCAATGCGGTCAGGACAACATAAGGCATTGTTGCTGTAATCCATACTACCTGGAAACAAAATGAAATGATAAAGTAAGGTACCAGGAAAGCAAAAAGGTTGGGAATGATCCACATACAGTATATTGTGCTTCATTATTTTTAAATGTAAGAAAATTAATACAATTGATACATTTCAGAAAATGACAATGCAAGTACTGCTATTCATAAACTGTCTTGGGGAGAAAGAGAGATCATGCTTTGGATAGAGAAAGAAGGACTGCCATATGTAAAGACTGTCTGAGAGGCGGAGTAAAAGAGAGAGACAGTAGAGAGAAGATTGCACTGGTGTGAGATAGGGAATGCCCTGGTAAAAAGGGACAGCATGCTTCGGGTTTGAGAAAGAAGGGCTGCCATGAAGCATTTGCCATGTACACAGAGACTGCTTATGAGAGAGAGAGAGTAAGTAGACTGCACTAGTGTGTTTTTTGTTTTTTTTTTGGGGGGGGGGTGTTTGTGTGTAGGAGAGAGCAAGAGGGATTTAAAGTGGAACTTTACTTTCTAAATTAACATTATTTTTAATCATTATGTTGCTTCTGTTAATAAACGGATAGGAAGGTACTGTATATTATACTTTCTGGTTTTAACCCTTTTTTTTTTTTACAGGTCGAAATTATGCCATACATCCCAGGAGTCTTCATGGGTATTTATTTTCCTTTCAACTTAGCTAAGCACTCTCTCCAGCCTGCATGCCTGAGCTAAGAGCAGATGGATTCCAGGAAGTAAATACTACATGAATCATTTGCCTTTACTCAAGATGGCCACAGCTAGAAATTCTCGGGGATTGTTTTTCAAATTGACAAAATAAACCATGGAGACATGAATAGATGAGCATTTGCTCTGAATATTAAAAATAAATTAAATAGCGGTTTTTGTTTGTGGTGCTCATATACAGTAAGGTGCAGTTGAAAGAGAGAGACTGCTCTGGTTATAGAGTAAAGGACTTTCCTGGAGAGTTTTCCATGTGAAGAGAGAGAGAGAGAGAGAGAGAGAGAGAGAGAGAGAGAGAGAGAGAGAGAGAGAGAGAGAGAGAGAGAGAGAGAGAGAGAGAGAGAGAATTACATTTAGCCACATTTAAAGTTTCTAATGGGATCTGGATGCACAGAATTCCAATTCCTCTAAAGGAACTTAACCTGACAGCACCTAAACGCAGGTATAATGCTGACTTTGAATGACACCATTAACCTCCTAACACCAGCATCTCCCGGCCCTTTAAGAGGTTTATGGCACCGAGAGGCGGGCCGTGGCTTAAGATCACATGACCACCGTGATTGGCTGTCACACAAGGAGTGAACGGGAACTTTTGGTTAGGCGTTGGTAACCGTGCCATGCGCGTACGGCACATGCGCTCTTGGCACAAGTGTATTGGGAGCAATTCACGCAAATATGTGGCCCCTTGGAGATAAGGACCAGGCGCCGAGAGGCCGCATATTTGCATATGGCTGGCGCCAAGGGGTTAAGCATCATTACCTGAATTTTTTATGTGTTTAGAAATGTCCCTTAAATGCATATAAATGCATATAAATGCAGGTTTGACAGTGCCAGTGTGAATGAATCCAAAAGCCTAGTACACACTATTCACTTTAACCCAGTGGGTTAAAGGAAAAAAAACCTAAAGTGCCCAGGATTACAGCGATCTCCTCTGCTGATATATTGTGTTCTGACAGGAGGACGCCCCCCCGCCGGGGGAAACACCAGTCAGCGTTTGCAGCTATTGACCGAGAGCGCCGATTAGATGCTGATCGGCAGACCTTTTTCGGTCATGCCCCTACAACAGAAGATCTGCCTGGCTACCATAGACATGGGCCAAATACGACCCGATATTCGGCATGTTTAAATGTGATTGCCACATCTTTGGCAAAAAGCGAACCATCAGTAATTATTGGTTGAACTAGATAGACATGTGTCTTTTTTCAACTTGACTATGTAACTATGTAATAAGTAGCACATACAAGAAAGGAAGATGGAACAGTAGGAGAACTAAGCCCACCTATGATGTGGCAGAAATGATAAAAAGTATTTTCTGCCCAATTTTTTTAAAACCAGAGTTTAGTGTTACTTTAATGTACCAACAAACTGCTCACCCTGCACACCCAGCCCTGCTGAGCCCCCCCCCCCCCCTGTGTACTACTCCCACAGCAGATATGTGGACTGGTAGGACTATAGTTATACCTTTGGATACAGCAGTTCACATAACTCTATGTAGACTAATGCCCCATACACACGGTCGGATTTTCCGACGGAAAATGTGCGATCGGAGCGTGTTGTCGGAAAATCCGTGTGTGGGCTCCATCTGACTTTTTCTATTGGAATTTCTGACACACAATATTTGAGAGCTTGCTATAAAATTTTCCGGCAACAAAATCCGTTGTTGGAAATTCCGAACGTGTGTACACAAATCCGACGCACAAAGTGCCACGCATGCTCAGAATAAATTAAGAGACGAAAGCTATTGGCTACTGCCCCGTTTATAGTCCCGACGTACGTGTTTTACGTCACCGCGTTTAGAACGATTGGAAATTCCGACAACTTTGTGCGACCGTGTGTATGCAAGATAAGTTTGAGCCAACATTCGTCGGGAAAAATCCATGGATTTTGTTGTCGGATTTTCCGATCAATGTCTGACCGTGTGTACGGGGCAAAAAAGACTATTATTTTATTATTCCATTTTTTTTGCTTTCATATTCAAACAACCCTTCCATGTGATATCCTGAAGATATAAAAAAATTTGTTTAGGTATTAAAAACATTGAAAGAATAAGTATACCTTCCCCGAAGTTTTCACCCCTTTCCATAGACTGAAATAAAGGAATACAATCACAATAATCAGGCAGGATGTCAGCTTCCAGCGTGGAAGTCCTAAATCATGGATTCCTTGGCTTTCATGAAGATGCAGAACACCTCGTCTTAAAAACAGAAAGAGAAAAAAATGTGTTTTTCTTTCAGAAGTATACATTGGGTTGCTATTTATCTTTGCACAGAACATGGCACATCATCCAGTATGGTAATCATAAAGCATGCTAGCTAAATAGTAATTCAGAAGTAAATTATTAATGGTTTGGTAATTCTTCTACGCTACACTATCACTATTTCAAGTACTGTTTAATACACTGCAAAGCTGTCGTTACAGACTGCTAATGCTTCCCAAGTGCTCCCAGTAATATATAATCACAGGTTGTACATAGAAACAGTGGTCTTGAAACATTAACACAATTATGGTCTCATTACAGCCCCTGCTACCTAGGTTCACATTTGTGCGCCTGCATTTTCACGCATTTTTTGTTAATGTGTTTAAAGGTCTTGTGCGCCTAGACATTTTTACAGGCCTATGGCCATACAGCGTAACATACCCCCCCATATATGTGGTGCCAGGGAACCCCAACTGCTCTGTAATTCTGCCAAATGGTCTGAACTGCAGAATACGCTTTACGTGGGTATGCACGTGTAAATGCTGCGGCAGTACTGGCATTTACAGACTAAACTTGCTTGTTCAGGAAAATTTGTTTGTGTCTGTAAATGACGTTTACAGGTGTATACCCACATACATTATTTATTATTTCCATGCGTTGTTCATTCATTTTCATGCATATTATGACTTTTCATGCATTTTTACTAATGTTTATGGGGCCAAAAATGTACATTTTTGCACCAAAAAAGATGCACAGAAGAGAAGCTCATAGATGTGAGCAGGCCCCAGAGAAAACAATGGCAATCCCCTTGTCATGCAATGGCACACGTCGGCCAACGTCCACAAAATTGTAGATGCGTGACTGTGGATTCGTTATTTTTAGTAAATAAAGCACTCTGGTGCAAACAATAAAGGGTGCTTGGGCAGTAAATCGTTGCAACTTAGCATCCATAATGTAGAAAAATTGGAGCAACTTTCCTTATGCAGATAATATGACCCCTATGCTGCAGCCAGGACATGAGTCAGAGAAGTGATTGGTTGGTTTACAAAGCTTATCACTTTGTCATTCTGCAGCCAGCAATCAGTATTGAAAGGAAGAACAGTATACAGTGGGAGGTTATGGGGACAACAGTTTTCTAAGGCAATATTATAATTCCACATAGCACCCTACAGAACAGACATGATACAGTGGATATAAAAAGTCAGGTTTCTGTGATGTAAAAAAAAATGAGACAAAGATAAATAATTTCAGAACTTTTTCCACCTTTAATGTGACCTATAAACTATACAACTCAATTGAACAACAAACTGAAATCTTTTAGGTGGAGGGAAGTAAAACTAAAATAATATGGTTGCATAAGTGTGCACACCCTTAAACTAATACTTTGTTGAAGCACCTTTTGATTTTATTACTGCACTCAGTCCTTTGGGGTATGGGTCTATTACCGTGGAACATCTTGACTTAAAAATATTTGCCAACTTTTCTCTGCAAAAACAAATCTGTCAAATTGCGAGGGCATCTCATGTGCACAGCCATCCTCAGATCACCTCACAGATTTTTAATGGGATTCAGGTCTGGGCTTTGGCTGGGCCATTCCAAATTCCATCTTCTGGTGAAGCCATTCCTTTGTTGATTTGGATGTATGCTTTGGGTCGTTGTCATGCTGAAAGATGAAGTTCCTCTTCATGTTCAGCTTTCTAGCAGAAGCCTGAACGTGTTGTGCCAATATTGACTGGTATTTGGAACTGTTCAAAATTCCCTCTACCTTGACTAAGGCCCCTGTTCCAGCTTAAGAAAAACAGCCCCAAAGCATGATGCTGTCACCACCATGCTTCACTGTGGGTATGGTGTTCTTTTGGTGATGTGCAGTGTTGTTTTTGAACCAAACATATCTTTTGGAATTATGGCCAAAAAGTTCAACCTTGGTTTCATCCGATCATAACATATTTTCCCACATGCTTCTGGGAGACTTCAGATGTGTTTTTGCAAAATTTAGTCGGGCTTAGATGTTTTTCTTTGTCAGAAAGGGCTTTCATCATGCCACTCTACCCCATAGCCCATACATATGAAGAATACGGAAGATTGTTGTCACATTTACAACACAGCCAGTACTTGACAGATATTTCTGCAAGTCCTTTAATGTTGCTGTAGGCCTCTTGGCAGCCTCCCTGACCAGTTTTCTTCTCATCTTTTAATCAATTTTGGAGGGACGTCCAGTTCTTGGTAATGTCTGTGCTATGTTTTCTCCACTTGATGATTGTCTTCACTGTGTTCCATGGTATATCTAATGCCTTGGAAATCCTTTTGTACCCTTCTCCTGACTGATAACTTTTACCAATGAGATCCCAATGCTTTGGAAGCTCTCTGCGGACCATGGCTGTTGGATGTGACTAAGAAAATGTCAGGAAAGACCTACTAGAACAGCTGAACTTTTGTTGGGGTTAATCATAGGCACTTTAAATGATGGCAGGTGTGTACTGATTCCTACTTAATATGAATTTGAACGTGATTGCCTAATTCTGAACACAGCTACATCCCCAGTTATAAGAGGGCGTGCACACTTATGCAACCACATTATTTTAGGTTTTTTATTTTTACCCCCCCCCTAAAAGATTTCAGTTTATCTTTCAATTGTACAGTTGTACAATTTAAAGGTCACATTAAAAGGTGGAAAAAATGATCTTTGTCTATTGTTTTACATCACAGAACTTTGACATTTTAACAGGGGTGTGTAGACTTTTTATATTCATTGTAGATACGGTTTTGAGGCAGCAAAGCCCCTGTAAACTAATTTCATACAACTAATTAGGCAACAGGGGAAGCAAGGGCTTGTTTTATCATTTCAAATAAGAAAAATATTTACTGCTGGCAGTCTACTCTGATAAAAATAAATTCCAAATTTTATGTGTATTTAAACCAAGAGAAAACAGTTAAAGTGGATTTAATACAAAACCAATATGTATGTGACTACAGGGACAGAAACTCCCTACCACACAGCTGATATCTGAAATCCAGTGGAAAAGACCATTGCAACAATTATGAAGAAAAACACCAACCTTATGGTATTACTGTGAATAAGAGCATGGTGACTAAACATGTACTGACAAACAAGATACAGTGGGGTTGATTTACTAAAGGCAAAATAGACTATGTGCACTCAGCCAGCACAGTTTCTCCAGAGCTTAGTAAATGAGCAGAAGCTTTACTGACTTCCATCACCCAATCATGTGCAAGCAAAAATGCAGTTTTTTAAAATTTTCCTTGATTGGGTATACTTTGCAAAATGAAGGTTTACCTCATTTACTAAGCTCTGGAGCAACTGCACTTGCAGAGTGCAACTGCACATTGCAAAGTGCACAGTCTATTTGCCTTTATATCCCTGAAAACACACTTTTTAAAACAATACACATTAAAATGTACATTAAAACCAACAATCCTCCCATGGTCATTACTGTATATCCAACATAATCATTCTTTGTAGCAATCCCACCCTACAGGAAAAGTCACCTATTTACAAGAAAATGTCAAAACAATGTTATATAATCACTCTAAGTTCAGAAGGAAAATAATTTATTCTGTGATCCATCACTTGTTGGTACTTTTTTTCTCTAGTAATCATTGTACTCCCATCCCATGGTAATGACACATTAAACAAGCTCAGCCTGTCTACACCATTGCATTCAGTTCACATATAATTTTTTGATTCATTGGATAGCTTTTCTTTTGAGTCTCTTACGAGTTTGTTAGCAAGCAACAAAATAGTTTTTGGCCCTTCCCAGTATTATCAGTTTTCCACTCTGGATTTGCATCAATAAACTGTATTTGTGATCAATTTCAATCTCACAATTTTACACAGTGATACCTGGATAAATTGTACTAGCACAATTCAGCTCTATTTGCAATAGTTTCTTTTGATGATTGAATGCTTAGCCCTTGTCAAAGACTCATATCCCCAGTCAAATCTTGGGAGAACAAACCACACTTACAACATATAGGAGATTCAGCATATGGGAATAACACCGATCACTGTATGCTTATATGCAAGTTATTGCCATAAAAAAGTGTATGGGGACCCAGGTACTGCCCAAGGGGACATGTATCAATGCAAAACAAAGGTTTTTTCAGGAGCAGTGATTTTAATAATGCTTAAAGTGAAACAATAAAAAATGAAATATTCCTTTAAATATCGTGCCTGGGGGTCCCCTTAGTCTGCCTGTAAAGTAGTGCATATTTCCCACGTTTATAACAGTACCACAGATAAATGAAATTTTAGGAAAAAATGTCATTTAAAATTGCTCACAGCTGTAATGTATTGCCGAAACCCGCCAATATACATAAAAAATCATTGAAAAAAATGGCCCCCCCCAGTCCATTACCAGTCCCTTCGGGTCTGGTATAAATATTAAGGGGAACTCCACGGCATTTTTTTTTTAAATGGCGTGGGGGTCCCCCCAAAATCCATACCAGGCCCTTCAGGTCTGGTATGGATTTTAAGGGGAACCCGGTGCCAAATTTAAAGAAAAATGGCGTGGGGGTCCCCCCCAAAATCCATACTAGACCCTTATCCGAGCATACAACCTGGCAGTCCGCAGGAAAAGAGGGAGGGGGGATGAGAGAGTGCCCCTTCTGCACCGTACCAGGTCACATGCCCTCAACATGGAGAGGGTGCTTTGGGGTTCCCCCCAAAGCACATTGTCCCCATGTTGATGGGGACAAGAGCCTCATCCCCACAACTATTGCCCTGTGGTTTGGGGGTCTGCGGGTGGGGGCTTATCGGAATCTGGAATCCCGGGTCCCCCTATGTGATCCTGGCCCCCGCCTACATTGTATCCCTGCCCATTCACCAAAAAAGTAAAAACGAAAGGAGACAATTTTTGACAATTCCTTTATTAATAAAAAAACTCAGCCAACTTTTTGCGGTGACAGCTGTTATATAGCCAAGGGTGTGGCCACCCAGTGATGCAAGCGGGTGACCCCGCCCCTTCTAACAGCTGTCAAAGCGAAAAGACTACAGTCAGCGGGACGTCTCCCATGGAGATACAATGTACCCCTACCCATTCACATAGAGGGGCGGGATCTGGGGGCCCCCTTGTTAAAGGGGGCTTCCAGATTCTGATAAGCCCCCTGCCTGCAGACCCTCACAACCACTGGGCAAGGGTTGTGGGGATGAGGCCCTTGTCCCCATCAACATGGGGGCAAGGTGCTTTGGGGGGGATCCATAGCACCCTCCCCATGTTGAGGGCATGTGGCCTGGTATTGTTTAGGAGGGGGGCGCTCTCTCGTCCCCCTTTTCCTGCTGCCTGCCAGGTTGCATGCTCAGATAAGGTCTGGTATGGATTTTGGGGGGACCCCCACGCTATTTTATTTTCAATTTTGGCACGGGGTTCCCCTTAAAATCCATACCAGACCTGAAGGGCCTGGTATGGATTTTCGGGTGGACCTAATGCCTTTTTTTTTTTTTGGCGAAGGTATATACTGAATATATAAGCTACACTGAATGCAGAATATATATACATATATATATATATATATATATATATATATATATATATATATATATACATATATATATATATATATATATATATATATATATATATATACTAGCCTGAATATATATATCAAATACATTGCGACTACCTAACCTGCCTGCCTAATCTAGCTAAATCTATCTCTGTCCACACACTATACACAGCCGCTATGTAAGTAGCCTTATATAGTGTGGGGCGTGGACTTAGTCCCCCTGAGCCATGATTGGCCAAAGGCACCCTGCCTTTGGCCAATTATGGCTCTCTCAGCAGAGTGCGCTGTGATTGGCAAAGCATGCAGGTCAGGCGCAGGCTTTGGCCAATCATCATACAGCAATGCACTACAATCTCGCAGTGCATTATGGGTCGTTCCTCGGCGCTAGAATTTCCTGCAAACGCCCCATATGTTCAGTTTGTTTTAGAACAAACGAACACCCAATGTTTGAGTCGAACTTACATTCGCATGAACCGCGGGCTCATCCCTACTGGTGACCCCTTAAAGTGGTTGTATGCCTTTACAAAAAATAAAAACCCCAAAAAACCTGTAAGGCAAACGCATAATGAGCTAGTATGCATCGCATACTAGCTCATTATGAAATACTTACCTTAGAATGAAGCGCCCGTGCCGCCTCCCAGGCACGTTGAGGGAGCTGACATGTTCCCTCTGCATTTCTTTGCGGCTCCGGCGATGTGAGTGGCCGCACCACAATGACATCACTCCCGCACATGCACAGGAGTCCTCCATTCCGGCAAGGAGCTCTGAATTTCTGGCATGATCCGCCGGACCTTCAGAGCGCATGCACCGCTGACGTCAGGGGCTGCATGCAGGGCGAAAATCTCCAAAACCGTGCAGGTTTAGGAGATATTCATTTTACCTACAGGTAAGCCTTATTATAGGCTTACCTGTAGGTAAAAATCACAAAGCGGAGGATACAACCACTTTAATATCTTATATACTACTTAAGGAGGTATCATCCCTGATTTGAAACTGCAATACAAAATATATTTGGGATGGGACTTTGTGTATAACCCCAAAGTAATACCACCTTTGTTTTATTCAAAAGTCTGATTTTTATTATACACAGGTACCTTTGTGCCTTTTTGATATATAAGAACATGTTGACTTTTTAATAAAACAAAGGTGTTATTACTTGTGGGAGTATACACAAAGTCCCATCCCAAATATATTTTGTATTGTAGTTTTAGTGCTCAAACAGGGCTTGAGCAGTGAAAAGGTAGAACCCAGACTTCTTTTCCCTGACCCACCATGGGCAGTCATCAGACACCATTAAAAGCTGGAAGATAAATATTAGTAAGAAAAACATTTAATAAGTAATTTTTAAATGTGTGGTGTTTTTATCCACATTTAACTTCTTTTCTACATGTATGGAGAATTGGTTAGAGGTCTGGGAGACCCCTAAAAACCGGTTCACCAGGAAGGAGATGACTATAGTTCCTCCATTTACTAGCATGCCCCCCCTGGACACCAGTGGTGCCAAAGAGCCTAGGTCCCTGTGAGTGTCAGGAACTGGTGCTTTGATAGGACAACCTCTGCTTTGGGGGGAACCCCTCTGAAAGGACTACACCAAGGCTGAAGGGCATGTAGACTGTTATAAGCATTGCAAGAGGCTGCACACTCCCCATGCACTTGCTATGCATGCACGACAAGTGGGGAGGGCTAGTTAGTTCTCATGGGAGTGGGCAGGGATATGCTCATTTTCTTTTAGTTTGTTATGCATTAAAAAAGTGACAGTTAGCTTCCCAGTACTGAAATTGTGATTAAAAAAGTAGTTTCAGCACCATGGGCAGGTCATGGGGGCAGATGCATCTGCAGCATGGTTCCTTTAAAAGCGAGACTCAATGGCTTTGCTGAATTCATCTGGTGCGCATTCATACTATTTTAAATTGGGTGAATGTGACTATGGAATGTCAGGCAAATGCTGTTAAATCTTAGTTGAATGTGAATAGAGGTAACTGATTAACGTGTCAAATTTCCCACTGTATCCCTTAAATATAGACTCAACTCTTATCAGCAGAAAAAGTAGCTTTAAAAATAATCAGATCTAGCTATCCATCAGGTTAATTGAAAACTTGATAAACTTATAAACTCATGATAAAAAAAGAACTGAGTGCCCTTGTTGTTTTTTTTTAGGTTATGAGTTAAATGTTATGCGTTATGTTAAAGCTAAACCCTAGGCAAACAGCTTATCACACAGATCCAATACATATATGGGAGCTGTTATGCCTGGCAAAAGATTTGTAATTCTGTCTATCCAGTTGTAAAATGTACACAGCTTTGCCGCATAGCCCTGCCTTGTCTAGCAGAACAGGAGACCAGATTTGTCTCTGCTCCATTTTTTTTTTACTTAAGTTTTTTATGTTTCAAAGTTTTTATTAAGGTTTTTCAATATACAAGAATAAAAAACATTGAGCAGTTTACAGTCGTACAGAAGAAATGATGAGTTACATTTATAAACAAGATAATAATAACTTTAGCAATATCCACAGAAACATGGTGGTGCATAGGATTGGAGAACCATTTGGGTCTAACCCAAAGGAAAGTAGGGTGAGACAGGTGGGGGACTCTGTGTCAGACTTATAGAGAAACCGGGCATGCCCCTGAGGCACCCAAACACCCCTACTGGGAACAAACTGTGAGTGGGTGGGGGCAATTATAGCCGGAATTTGTCTCTTTATCTTACCGGTTCTCCGAGAAGTATATTCGAGTCACTCTGTCACGTACCTGGTAGGTGGAGCC
Organism: Lithobates clamitans; assembly: GCA_037952925.1. NCBI lineage: Eukaryota > Metazoa > Chordata > Amphibia > Anura > Ranidae > Lithobates > Lithobates clamitans. The sequence goes on along the minus strand of JBBGZY010000270.1, from coordinate 3,428,798 downwards.
CGGAATGCAGGGAACAGCCTCTCGTATACCTCCGACTCAGGTACCCCTGGTAGTGATGACAGGGGCTCGGGAGTGCGAAGGGGCACAAGTGCCTGATTGGAAGGCTGGAGCAGAGAGCTGAATCAGGTAGTCAGCTGGGAGGTGTCCTGTAGTCCGGCAGCAGGATGTAGACAGCAGAGAGGTGTCTTGTAGTCCAGCAGCAGGATGTAGACAGCAGGGAGGTGTCTTGTAGTCCAGCAGCAGGATGTAGACAGCAGGGAGGTGTCTTGTAGTCCAGCAGCAGGATGTAGACAGCAGGGAGGTGTCTTGTAGTCCAGCAGCAGGATGTAGACAGATGGGAGGTGTCTTGTAGTGCAGCAGCAGGAGGTAGACAGCAGGGTACAGGCAAGCCGGGTCAAACACAGACGGGCAAATCAGGTACAGAAGGTAAATCCGGGAGAGTAGTCAAAGTCCAAAAGCTGAGATCAGGGCGGGCAGAAAACAGAGTAGTCAAAGTCCAAAAGCCGGGATCAGGGCAGGCAGCAAACAGAGTAGTCAGGAACAGTCCAACAGGTATCAGGTAGCAAATGCAAGTAACAGGGCACAAGGGGTCTTCAGGAACGCTGTAGACCGGACAGCAAGGCAGCAGTGGAACAGTCCTCTTAAAATAGCCTCTTTGGCGCCAAGTGCTGTCACAGGGAGCCGCTATTGGCGCTAATGCGCATGCGCGTACGTCCGTACGCGCTATTGGCGTTATTGCGCATGCGCGTACGCACGTTAGCGCTATTGGTGCTATTGCGCGCGCGAGAGCGCCGGATGGCACTTCTGTGCACAGGCATTCCTTTAAACTTTAGTTTGCTGGGATATTTGCAAGAGGGCTTTTCCTGACACACTCTATGTCTTGGGTAACACATATTTTAGACTTATCTTCATGGATGTACTGTAAGGAGGAATCCCCTGATGCTATGTTAAAGTGGAGTGGTGTACATTTTTAGCTGGTGTAGCTCTAAAGCCCATTGGAGAACCTTAGTTTCTGTTATGGGGGGGGTATGGGGGATGTTGGGTGAGGTGTGTGAAGTATATGTGTGCAGATGATTGATCAGACCAGGTATTCGGTACATTGTGGGAGCCCCCAGGTCAAGCTATTGAGATATGTTCAATAGACTGTGGAATTCTACCAGCAGGCCCGGACTTTATGGAATTTCATCAGGGTCTCTCTAGCCTGGTGTACTAGGTCTTCCATTTCCGCAATCCTCCCTACACGTTAAAGCCATTCTGAGATGCTAGGGGGGGCTGTCCTTCCAATGTAAGGGAATACACATTTTGGCTGCATTAATGAGGTGAAGGGTGAGAGATCATTCGTAAGCTGATTTGTGGTATGGAAGTGTGGTGAAGCAAGTATTGTGCGGGGTGAAGTCTGGGGAGTAGGTCGTTATATGGGTGGTAAGGCAATGTATTTCTTTCCAGTAGGGTTGTAACAATGGACAATCCCACCGTATGTGGAGTAGGGAACCTTGGGCTGTGTTGCATCTCCAACAATGTGGGGAGACACTGGGATGATATTTGTGTATTCTATCTGGGGTCCTGTACCACCTGGAATAGATTTTGTATCCATTTTCCTGTTCGTTAATGTTGATCGACCCTTTGTGGATGTGAGTGTGGATTTGCTCCCACTCTTCTTTTAACAGGTCTATTGCGAGTTCTTTTTCCCATTGTTGGCTAGTTGCGTTTTCTTTGGGATTGCTATCGGGTAACAGTAGAGAATATATGTCCAAAATCAAGTGTCTCTGGGGCCCCGAGCTAGTGCAGATCGTTTTCAAGGGAGTACGATCTCTATACCACTTGGAGAGTGGTTTGGAGCTATTTAGGAAATGTCTGATCTGAAGGAATTTGAAAAAAGGGATGGGTTGATCAAGATATCGGGAGGAGAGGGTTTGAAAATTTAAGAGCTTGCCCTTATCAAAGAAGGTTTCTGCCCTAACCGATTTTCCGGTGTGTGGGCTAAGCCCTGGAGGAAAGTCTGGGTTTCAGTTAATAGGTGTCAAGGGACCTGGTGAAGAGGCAAGATTCATCATTTTGCATGCAGCCCGAAAGTTCTGTAAGATTGGACCAATAGGGGGTGTACCACACTTTCCTTAGGTAACATGTTAAGTCTGATCCAGGGTAGGTGGCAGATTGGCAGGTGGGAGAACGATTCTTCCAGTCTAATCCAATCTTTAGTGTTTGCATGGATGTGCCAATCAACTATTCTAGTCAAGTGGCAAGACCAGTAGTACTTGTAAACATCTGGAAGTCCAATACCTCCTTTCAATTTTGGGATCACTAATTTATCCCAACTCAAACGAGAGTGTTTGGAGGCCCATATGAAATTTTTGTAGATCTGTTTATAAGTGGAGAAGAAAGTCAACTGGATTTTAATTGGTAAGGACTGGAAAAGGTAGAGGAGTCTAGGAAGAATATTCATTTTTATGACTGCCACCCCCCCGAACCACGAGAAAGGGTCCAAGTTCCATTTTTGTAGGTCTTGTTGGATGACCTTGAGCATAGGAAGGAAATTCCTAGAGTACATTTCCGTAAGTTTTACAGGTAATAGGTAATAGCGTGGGGATCCCATCCAAAGGGAAAATTAGCCTGACATAGTTTCACAGTGTCTGCGGGAAGGGATATGTTTAATGCCCTGGATTTTGAAAAGTTTATTTGAAGATTGGAGGACGATTTGAAAAGTGAGAAATCTTTTAGTATGTTGGGTATTGTGGTGATGGGGTCTGTAAGGAACAGTAAGATGTCGTCAGCATATGCCCCTAGTTTGTACTGCCAGTCCCTTATTTCAACCCCTTTAATATCTGGGTTGGCCCTAAGTCTGCGGAGTAGAGGTTCTAGGGTGAGCAGGAATATGAGTGGGGATAGGGTGCATCCCTGGCGTGTGCCGTTCGTTATGGAGAAGGCCGACCATTGACTCTAATTTTTGCTGTTGGGGACAAATATAGAGCAAGGATGGGCTCTGCTCCAGTTTTTACTTTCACTTACAAGTCTCCTCCCCACCTCCACTCTCTCACTAAGAAATAAATGGAGAGACAGCAGACCGATGAGCTAATCTCTCTGTCACTCTTCTCTCTCCTTGCACTGCAGCACACCTGAATGGCTCATCGTGCTGCTTTTCCCTCCCATTCTTTGAGCTCTGCTGTAAAGTAGACCACAAGAGGCTAATCTGAAGTCACATTCAGGTACTATTGTTTGCAAAAAAAAATGATGATGCTTTAACCAATTCAGCCCCGGAAGAATTGGCTAGCCCAATTTTTGCTATACGGCACTGCATCGTTTTAACTGACAATTGCACGGTCATGCAACACTGTACCCAAACAAAATTTATGTCCTTTTTTTCCCCACAAATAAAGCTTTCTTTTGGTGGTATTTGATCACCTCTGCGTTTTTTATTTTTTTGCGCTATAAACAAAAGAAGAGCGACAATTTTGCAAAAAAAAAACACAGTGGGTGTTATTTACTAAAGGAAAATCCACTTTGCACTAAAAGTGCACTTGGAAGTAAAGTCGCTGTAGATCCGAGGGGGACATGCAAGTAAAATAAAAAACAGCATTTTAGCTTGCACATGATTGGATATTAAAATCAGCAGAGCTTCCACTCATTTCAGATCTATCCCTTAGATTTAGAGCGACTGCACTTCCAAGTGCACTTTCAAGTGCACTTGCAGTGCAAAGTGGATTTGCCTTTCGTAAATGCCCGTATTTATCGGCGTATAACACGCACTTTTTTCCCCTTAAAATCAGGGGAAAGTCACAGGTGCGTGTTATACGCCGATACCCTGCGATCCCGAGCTGTCAAAACGTAAAAATCGCCGACCGCGATTTGAAAATGGCACCGCCGGCGCCGAAATACACAGAGCCGGTCCTCGGCTCTTTCCGGCGGCTCTCGTTTACTTTCGGCTCCACTCGTAGTCCCGAGCGGAGCTATCCGAACGTGAAGCCGAAAGTGAACGAGAGACGCCGGAAAGAGCCGAGGACCGGCTCTGTGTATTTTGGCGCCGGCGGCGCCATTTTCAAATCGCGGTCGGCGATTTTGAAGCCCAGGAAGCAGGGACAGGGGATCGAAGGCTGCACTGGGGCAAGGCTGCACTGGGGAAGGCTGCACTGACAAGGCTGCACTGCGGAAGGCTGCACTGGGGAAGGCTGCACTGGGGAAGGCTGCACTGGGGAAGGCTGCACTGACATGGCTGCACTGACAAGGCTGCACTGACATGGCTGCACTGACATGGCTGCACTGACAAGGCTGCACTGACATGGCTGCACTGACAAGGCTGCACTGACATGGCTGCACTGACAAGGCTGCACTGACATGGCTGCACTGACAAGGCTTCACTGGGGCAAGGCTGCACTGAGAAGGCTGCAATGATGGGCATTTAAATGTAAGTTTGTTTCCCTTCAACTTCCCTCCTAAAAGTTTTTTTTTCCTTAAAATTCCCTCCTAAATTGGGGTGCGTGTTATACGCCGGTGCGTGTTATACGCCGATAAATACGGTAACCCCCAATATCTTTTACTTTTTGCTATAATAAATATCCCACATTTTTTTTCAAAAAAACAATGTTTTTCCTCAGTTTAGGCCGATATGTACTCTTCTACATATTTTTGGTTAAAAAAAATCGCAATAAGCGTATATTGATTGGTTTGCACAAAAGTTATAGCATCTACAAAATAGGGGATGGATTTATGGCATTTTTATTATTATTATTATTATTTTTACTAGTAATGGCAGTGCTCTACAAATTTTATCGCGACTGTGATATATTGCGGCGGACAAATTGGACAGTTTTGACACATTTCTGGGACCATTTACAATTTATACAGCGATCAGTGCTATAAAAATGCACTGATTACTGTATAAATGTCACTGGCAGGGAAGGGGCTGACACTAGGGGACGATCATGGGGTTAACTGTGTTCCCTAGGTGTGTTCTAACTGCGGGAAGGGGGCAGGGGTGGGACTGACTAGGGGAGGAGAGAGATCGGTGTTCATACTTAGTATGAACACACGATCTCTCTCCTCTCCCCTGAGAGAACCAGGATTTGTGTGTTTACACACACACAGATACCGGTTCTCGCTCTGTCACGAGCGATCGCGGGTCCCTGGCAGTCATCGCGACGGCCGGGCACTCGCATCGGCTCCATGTACAGGATGCAGGCGTGCGCATGCCTCCTACAGCGTCTTAAAGGGCCAATGTACAGCTACGACGGTTCGCCCAGGGGAGCCATTCTGCCGCAGTATAACTGCGGTGGCCGGTCAGGAACCGGTTAATGAATACACAGCTGCATTTATTTTTTGCCTTTTATTTATGCTTAGAGTTCAGTTTTAATAGTCTCAGCACTGTGTGTTATTGTGTTTGAATACTAGTTCCCGTAACTAACAGGTGCTGCCATATCTTCTAATTACATACTCAGGCTGCCATACATTATTTGTACTATACTATTCCCACACTAAAATGCTATGTTTTATTTGACTCACTGAAAACAGTTTAATCCCTGTATGGGTGAAATTCTAATTCAACAGTTATTCAAGTGGACCTGTAATCTGGAAGTTTAGCGCAAAAAGAAAAAAAAAAGCACCCAGCAAAATACTAGTAACCAGTGTTGTCTATAGGCTCCCTGCAGCTGATCTTTCCCCCAATACTTACCAGCCATACTTTTTTACACTGTGCCTGTGTGGAGGCAGCCAACCAGTTCCAGGAGGAATTTGAAACTAAAACAAAATCTTTTCAGGATACTACTTAGGCACAAGTAATAGTTCTAGATGTTCCCTAAAGCATATTTTGACTTTTTGAGATCAGGTCCACTTTAAGAAAAGGTACAATCTATGTACCGATGAGAACTTTCTTTAGTGGCTAATCTACAAAATCTCTGTATTTAATCATGAAATATCTAGTACATAAGTTGTGTATACAACAATTAAGAGAGAATGTTTGTCTATAGGTAAAGAGCTGATAAAAGAAAATAGGTATTATAAAGCGGATTTTGCTTTAATACTTACCTTCAGTCTGGAGCTGCCCCTCTGCTGTCCTTGGTCTTCCAATTTGAATGACAGCTATTACCACTCAACTCATTTTTTCTGGGCCCAAGATGTCATGAACATGCTACTTGGGGCAGCTGCATCGTATAGCCCGGTCTCAAAGTTTTACTGCACTGTTACTCCTGTGTGCATGAGCAGAAGTTACATTATCAGCGGCCATCTAATGACTGAAGAGAACCAATACAGGACCTGGAAAAAGTATAGGGCAATATGGTGGTGGAATCAAATGGAAGTGTGCCATGATGTGCAAGGATGCTGTACATCCTTGCACACTATGGTGACAGCTCACCCCAATACAGGGGAATTCAGCTCTGCTTTAGTATTGAAAAATGTATGGATTTGCATATAGAGAAGGGTAAGATCATTGCCCTTTGTATATTTCATGAAATATAACTGGAAAAATATAGAGCTGGAAAGGACATAACCTTAGAAATTCCACCTAGTGGAGTATGCCAGGTATGTAAAGAAGACAAAAATAAATGCTGCCAAAACAATATCTGAGTAAATCACTTTTAGGGTCCAATCAACAACATCCATGCTCACTGGGCAGCATTGTTGAATGGAGCACCATGCATGGGGAGTGTCAGACTGCTGAATACCCAGACTGCTGGAGCGCCGGACCACTGTGCTCTATGTGTGAGCAGCGGTCTGGCTCTCCAGTGTAATGCCAACACTAGCATATTTTACTGTAGTAAACACACACACAAAAGAAAACAAAAACAAACAGTACCCTATTTTTTGCTTCATATGAAACCTGACAAGTAGAAAATGTTAGGATTTAATTTGGCTCTGAGCACCTAAGTAGGTGTAATTGGATTTTACAAAAGCCCAGGAAGTGGTACTATGTAATGACGGTACATAGTTTACACTTGAATGATGATCAGAAATCAGTATCAATAATGTTGGGTTTCCAAAAAATCTTCTAGTAGGCATAGTTAAAGTGGTATTAAACCCAAAAGCAAACATTATATTATATTATATAATGACACCACAAAGCAACTTATCCACTCCTTGATTATTTCCCGCCTTGACTACTGCAACTCTCTCCTTAATGGCCTACCCTTAAGCAGGCTATCCCCCCTTCAGCCTATTATGAATTCTGCTGCTAGACTAATACACCTCACTAACCGATCCATGACTGCTGCTCCTCTCTGCCAATCCCTTCACTGGCTTCCCCTACCCCACCGCGTAAAATTCACAATGCTAACCATAACCTACAAGGCCATTCACAACATCGCCCCCATCTACATCACCAACCTTATCTGCAGATATCGCCCAAATCGTCCCCTCCGCTCCTCCCAAGGACCTCCTGCTCTCTAGCTCCCTTGTTACCACCTCCCATGCTCGCCTTCAGAACTTCTCCAGAGCCTCTCCCATGCTCTGGAACTCCCTGCCCCAGTATGTCCAATCAGCCCCTACCCTGTCCACCTTTAGGAGATCCCTGAAAACTCATTTATTCAGGGAAGCCTATCCCACACCCACATAACAATTGTCCCTGAGCCACCCCCATCAAATCATTCTCTATAGCTATTACCTTTTGTACCATCACCCCCTCCCTTAGAATGTAAGCTCTATGAGCAGGGCCCCCCTGTACCTTTTGTATTGAACTGTACTGTAGTTGTGTTGTCCCCCCTATACATTGTAAAGCGCTGCGTAAACTGTTGGCGCTATATAAATCGTGACTAATAATAATAATAATAATAATATTGCAGCTCATCACATCTTAGATGTGATGGCTGCATTGATTTTCTTTTTTAGGCTTTCTTTCTTTTACTTTCACCTGGTGATCTGGCCAGTAAGTCTGTTATGTTTAAAAAAAAAAAAAACAAGCTGTCCTGCAGATTTAGCAGTTGCAGGCTTAAATTAAACCATTTACCATTTACGGGGTGCTAACAATAATCAGCTTTTATTTATAATTGTAAAACCTTCATCCCAAAAGGAACAAAACTATTTATATACAGTGGGGCAAAAAAGTATTTAGTCAGCCACGAATTGTGCAAGTTCTCCCACTTAAAAAGATGAGAGAGGCCTGTAATTGTCATCATAGGTGTACCTCGACTATGAGAGACAAAATGTGGAAACAAATCCAAACAATCACATTGTCTGATTTTTGAAAGAATTTATTTGCAAATTATGGTGGAAAATAAGTATTTGGTCAATATCAAAAGTTCATCTCAATACTTTGTTATATATCCTTTGTTGGCAATGACAGAGGTTGTCGGGGAAATAGGCTAGCAAACCAGCACAGGCAAGGTCGCGCTAACGCGCATCAACGCACACAGGTGTACAATGCTTCTACTAGGCGAACGACTGGCGCCACATTCGGACGAATGCGCATGCGTAGCAACGTCGCGATGTTACGATCGCACGAACGGAACGGTGTGCGTACGACGTGATACTACGCCTTGTCTATGTTCCACAGTGCCAGTGCCACATTGCTGGATTATCGTCAGCTCTTCCTGTGTTCCTGTGATTGTGATTCCTGTTGTCCTGACTCCCTGTGTACCGACCCGGCTTGTTATCGACTCCTCTGAACCTCCTGGCTTATCCACTGGCTTGCTTCTGACTTTCCCTGCCTGCTTCCTGCATCTGACCCCGGCTTGGCTAACGGACTCCGCATTCCTCTGTCTCCTGTACCTGGACTTGTTGTTTTGATTCTCGGACTGCTTGCTGTGTTTGACCCCTTGGCCTGGCTTCTGATTTTCCTATTGGACTTCCATTGGTCCCCTCCTTGAACCCCAAGCACGTTGCCTCTACGGACTTTCTCTATCAAGCCACCAACACCGGCTCCTACTTCCAGGCAACCCGTGCTTCTGTGAGCACCACATCCCTGTACCATCTTCAGGGTTGTGCTGCACTCGGCCGCAAGGGGAGCCCTCTCAGCAACTCGGTCTCCTACCAAGGTCCTGACAGTATAATCCAGCCATGTCAGAGACCGACGGAGGTGACTCCCCGATGAAGGCCATTCTCCAGCAAATCACGGCCTTTACCCCAGTCATTCAGCAGCTTCAGGAGGAATACTTCCGGTTGGAGAAACGTCTGCAGCACCTACCTGAGTCATCCTCCTCCTCGGTTCAAGGTCCACCTCCAGCGGCAACTGCTGGGATCATGGTCCCTCCAGAACCACGTGTCCCAACGCCAGAATGTTTCCGTGGTGACCGAAGAAAATTTAGGTCTTTCAAAAACTCCTGCTACTTATACTTCGACTTGCAACCACAGACTTTTTTCAGTGAAACAGTCAAGGTGGGGTTCACTATCTCCCTATTACGTGGTGAGCCACAGACCTGGGCCCATGGCCTGTTGGAACAAAGCAGCCCCTCCATCAACACTATGGACCAGTTCTTTGAAGTCATGGCTCGGTTATATGATGATCCCCTACGGGTGGCCACTGCCGAAGCAAATCTACGTTCCCTCCGTCAGGGTCAGCGCCCTGCGGAGGACTATACAGTGGAGTTCCGCACATGGTCCATAGATTCTGGTTGGAATGAGGCAGCATTAAAATACCAATATCGATTGGGGTTATCAGAGGCCCTCAAGGATGAGTTAGCCAGGTTACAGGGTCCGGCCACACTTGAAGATCTCATCCAGTTAACTATTCAGCTTGACAGACGTTTACGGGAACGTCAGGGTGAACGTGACCAGGCCTCTTGCTCCACTCAGAACCTGCCCCGAGTTCAGTCTGCATCAGCTCCCTTACAAGTCGGCATGTTCCGTCCAGCATTAACTCCTGGGGCGAGACTTTATCGCCGGCAGGCAAGACTTTGCTTCTACTGTGGGGAATCAGGACATTTCATAGATTACTGCCCCATAAGACCAAGAAAACCGACCCTCCGTACTCACCTTCAAGTATCCAGGTCTTCCTCTGCCCATATCTCACTTCCTGTTACATTGCTAGTGGCAGGTAAGGAGATCCACCTCCAAGCAATACTGGATTCCGGGGCGTGTAGTTGCTTCTTGGACTTGGCCTTGGCTAAGGATCTAGCTATTCCACTAAACTATAAGGAACAGAGACTAACAGTTCATCTGGCTGACGGCTCCTTGCCAAGCTCGGGTCATGTCACCCAGGAGACCGTACCTATCCTTACCACTACCAATTCTGGTCATCAGGAATTTCTCAGATTTGATGTCTTAAGTTCCCCTATGTTTCCGGTCATCCTGGGAATCCCATGGCTACAAGCACACAATCCTTTTGATTGGTCCAAGAAGGAGGTACTCCTTACATCTCCCTATTGCCAACAACATTGTTTGACCCCCGAATTCCGGGACCTTTCCAGTTGCCTGACTGTACAATCCACACCGAGTCCGGATCCTAATGTACCAGCAGCTTACCTGGAATTTCTTGATGTCTTCGATAAAAAGAAAGCAGACACCTTACCGCCACACCGTCCTTACGACTGCCCCATCGAGTTACTACCAGGAGCTACTATTCCTTTTGGTCGTATATTCCCCCTCTCCGAGACTGAGCTTGAAACCTTGAGACAATATATTGATGAGAATCTTGAAAAAGGTTTTATCCATCCTTCTTCTTCCCCTGCCGGTGCCGGAATCTTCTTCGTTGAGAAGAAGGACAAGACCCTGAGACCATGTGTGGACTACAGGGAATTAAATAAAATTACCCTTAAGAACCGCTACCCACTCCCGCTCATCCCTGAGCTTTTTCAAAGGTTCCGCACAGCATACATCTTTACCAAACTCGACCTCCGTGGTGCCTATAATCTCGTCCGTATCCGAGAGGGGAACGAGTGGAAAACGGCTTTCAGAACAAGATTTGGACATTTTGAGTACCTAGTCATGCCGTTTGGGTTGTGCAATGCCCCGGCGACCTTTCAGCATTTCATAAATGACATCTTCCGGGAACATTTAGATCATTTTGTTGTTGTCTACCTTGATGACATTCTTATTTTTTCTGCCACCCTGGAACTCCATAGAATCCACGTGAAGAAGGTACTGTGCATCCTCAGAACCCATGGGTTATTCGTCAAATCTGAAAAGTGCGATTTCGAAAAGACTTCAATTCAATTCTTGGGTCTTATCATCACCACAGGTGGAATCGCCATGGATCCTCAAAAAGTAAAGTCCATCCTTGATTGGCCGGCCCCTTCTGACAAGAAGGGTGTACAGAGATTCATTGGCTTCGCCAACTTCTACAGAAGGTTTATAAAAAATTTCTCCACCATTGTAGCACCTATCACTCAGACAACCCGCCAACATACCAAGTTTCAATGGTCAGCAGCGGCACAGTCCGCCTTCGATCAGCTCAAGACCTTCTTCACTTCTGCCCCAATTCTGCAACACCCTGACCCTGCTCTACCCTACGTCCTGGAAGTCGACGCCTCAGAAGTCGCCACAGGGGCGATTCTATCTCAGCGTCAGGGTCCCAAAGCATTGCTGCACCCCGTTGCCTTTTCCTCACGGAAAATGAGCCCTCCTGAGAGGAATTACGATGTGGGGGATCGGGAACTTTTGGCAATCAAGACGGCTCTCGAGGAATGGAGGTATCTCCTGGAAGGTGCCACTCATCCCATCCTGATTTTTACGGACCACAAGAACTTGGAATATCTCCGTACGGCCAAACGCCTAAGACCCCGACAGGCTCGATGGGCACTATTTTTCTCTCGGTTTAATTTTCACTTAACCTATCGCCCAGGGTCGAAGAATAGAAAGGCGGACGCCTTATCCCGGATGTTTCCGGACACCCCTGAAGAAATTACACCTAGTACAATTTTGTCTCCCCAAAACTTCCTACTGGTCCAACCCGACCTAAGATCCTCTATCGAGCAGGCCTCTAGCCAGTGTACTGAAGCGGAAGTTTCCTCCCTGAGAAGCCAAGAGGGACTCCTATGGTACCAAGATAAGATTTTCGTTCCCCAGCAAGCCAGATTACAAGTATTAAAGTCCTTTCATGACCATCAGCTAGCTGGTCATTTTGGGGTTCGAAAAACAACTGAGCTAGTTCAGCGGTCCCTATGGTGGCCCACTTTGAAACTTGATTGTAAAACCTACGTCAGCTCCTGCATCACTTGCCAACGAAACAAAGGATCCAATGCTAGGTCTTGGGGCTTGTTAAGACCATTGCCAGTCCCAGAACAACCATGGAGGAAGATTTCCATGGACTTTATCGTGGATTTACCCCCCTCAGAAGAATTTACTACCATCTTGGTGGTAGTAGACCGCTTGTCCAAGATGGCGCATTTTTTACCTATGAAAGGTACTCCCTCTGCCTTAGATACAGCAAAAATCTTTATTAAGGAAATTGTTCGACTACACAGATTACCAAATAACATCGTATCAGATAGAGGGGTACAATTTACTTCTAGGTTTTGGAGAGACCTCTGCAAATTACTTTCCATTGAAATGTGTTTGTCCACAGCTTACCACCCACAGAGTAACGGTCAGACTGAAAGGACCAACCAAACGCTGGAACAGTATCTGCGGTGCTTCTGTTCTTTTTCTCAAGACGACTGGATTCAACTATTACCTTGTGCAGAATTTGCCTATAATAACTCAATACACACTTCTACCAACCAATCACCCTTCTGGGCGAATTACGGCTTCCACCCCTCATTCCTACCCAACGTCATACCGGAATCTTCAGTCCTGGCGGTTCAGGACAGAGTGGATTTCATCCATACTAATTATCAGACACTCCAGGATACCATAAAGAAGGCCCAAGAAGAATATAAGAAGCAATATGATAGGAAAAGAAGAGCGAGCCCTACCTTTAAGATAGGGGACAAGGTCTGGCTCTCATCTATAAATCTCAAGCTACCATGCCCATCTCGGAAACTGGGACCTAAGTTCCTGGGTCCCTTCGAGATCAAACGCGAAATCAACCCTGTAGCCTTTGAACTCACTTTACCCGAATCCTTCAAGATGCATCCTGTTTTTCATGTGTCACTTCTTAAACATGTTGTTTCTAGTCCTTTTCCAGGGAGAGAAGAAGTGCCCCCACCTCCGGTCCAGGTTGGAGATGAAACAGAATTTGAAGTTGAATCTATCCTTGACTGTCGTCGGAGAGGTAGGACAATTCAATTTCTAGTCAAGTGGAAGGGGTATTCTGCAGAAGAGAACTCTTGGGAGCCCGCAAGTTATGTACACGCTCCTAGACTAATACAGAGATTTCGCAGTAGGTACCCCGAAAAATGGGCACGTTTAGGCATCCGGAGGCTGCCCCTTGGGGGGGGCACTGTCAGGGCAATAGGCTAGCAAACCAGCACAGGCAAGGTCGCGCTAACGTGCATCAACGCACACGGGTGTACAGTGCTTCTACTAGGCGAACGCCTGGCGCCATATTCGGACGAATGCGCGTGCGTAGCAACGTCGCGATGTTACGATCGCACGAACGGAACGGTGTGCGTACGACGTGATACTACGCCTTGTCTATTTAAACGTCCCACTGACAGTGCCACATTGCTGGATTATCGTCAGCTCTTCCTGTGTTCCTGTGATTGTGATTCCTGTTGTCCTGACTCCCTGTGTACCGACCCGGCTTGTTATCGACTCCTCTGAACCTCCTGGCTTATCCACTGGCTTGCTTCTGACTTTCCCTGCCTGCTTCCTGCATCTGACCCCGGCTTGGCTAACGGACTCCGCATTCCTCTGTCTCCTGTACCTGGACTTGTTGTTTTGATTCTCGGACTGCTTGCTGTGTTTGACCCCTTGGCCTGGCTTCTGATTTTCCTATTGGACTTCCATTGGTCCCCTCCTTGAACCCCAAGCACGTTGCCTCTACGGACTTTCTCTATCAAGCTACCAACACCGGCTCCTACTTCCAGGCAACCCGTGCTTCTGTGAGCACCACATCCCTGTACCATCTTCAGGGTTGTGCTGCACTCGGCCGCAAGGGGAGCCCTCTCAGCAACTCGGTCTCCTACCAAGGTCCTGACAGAGGTCAAACGTTTTCTGTAAGTCTTCACAAGGTTGTCACACACTGTTGCTGGTATGTTGGTCCATTCCTCCATGCAGATCTCCTCTAGAGCAGTGATGTTTTGGGGCTGTTGCTGGGCAACACGGACTTTCAACTCCCTCCAAAGGTTTTCTATGGGGTTGATATCTGGAGACTGGCTAGGCCACTCCAGGACCTTGGAATGCTTCCTACGAAGCCACTCCTTCGTTGCCCGGGCGGTGTGTTTGGGATCATTGTCATGCTGAAAGACCCAGCCACGTTTCATCTTCAATGCCCTTGTTGATGGGAGGAGGTTTGCACTCAAAATCTCACAATACATGGCCCCATTCATTCTTTCATGTACATTGATCAGTCATCCTGTTCCCTTTGCAGAGAAGCAGCCCCAAAGCATCATGTTGCCACCCCCATGCTTCACAGTAGGTATGGTGTTCTTTGGTTGCAACTCAGCACTCTCTCTCCTCCAAACATGACAAGTTATGTTTCTACCAAACAGTTCTACTTTGGTTTCATTTGACCATATGGCATTCTCCCAATCCTCTGCTGGATCATCCAAATGCTCTCTAGCAAACCTCAGACGGGCCCGGACATGTACTGGCTTAAGCAGGGGGACACGTCTGGCACTGCAGGATTTGAGTCCCAGGCGGCGTAATGTGTTACTGATGGTAGCCTTTGTTACGTTGGTCCCAGCTCTCTGCAGGTCATTCACTAGGTCCCCCCGTGTGGTTCTAGGATTTTTGCTCACCATTCTTGTGATCATTTTGACCCCACGGGGTGAGATCTTGCGTGGAGCCCCAGATCGAGGGAGATTATCAGTGGTCTTGTATGTCTTCCATTTTCTAATTATTTCTCCCACAGTTGATTTCTTCACACCAAGCTGCTTGCCTATTGCAGATTCAGTCTTCCCAGCCTGGTGCAGGTCTACAAATTTGTTTCTGGTGTCCTTCGACAGCTCTTTGGTCTTCACCATAGTGAAGTTTGGAGTGTGGCTGTTTGAGGTTGTGGACAGGTGTCTTTTATACTGATAACAAGTTCAAACTGGTGCAATTAATACAGGTAATGAGTGGAGGACAGAGGAGCCTCTTAAAGAAGAAGATACAGGTCTGTGACAACCAGAAATCTTGCTTGTTTGTAGGTGACCAAATACTTATTTTCCACCATAATTTGCAAATAAATTCTTTCAAAAATCAGACAATGTGATTGTCTGGATTTGTTTCCACATTTTGTCTCTCATAGTTGAGGTATACCTATGATGACAATTACAGGCCTCTCTCATTTTTTTAAGTGGGAGAACTTGCACAATTGGTGGCTGACTAAATACTTTTTTGCCCCACTGTATATAAATAGTTTTGTTCCTTTTGGGATGAAGGTTTTACAATTATAAATAAAAGCTGATTATTGTTAGCACCCCGTAAATGGTAAATGGTTTAATTTAAGCCTGCAACTGCTAAATCTGCAGGACAGCTTGTTTTTTTTTTTTTTTAAATAACAGACTTACTGGCCAGATCACCAGGTGAAAGTAAAAGAAAGAAAGCCTGCTTAAAAAAGTGTTAGCTGGAGTTCAGGTTCAACTGATTAGTGTGTTTATTTTCTAGTACATCTAACACTTCCCTCCCATTAGCCTGACAATGCTGCTGCCCAAAGGTGTCTCTGTTGCTCCTCCATCCAGATTGCAGACATCCTAATACAGGAGGCGTATTACTGGCCAGATTCCAAAGTGAGAACAAAGGGAAAATGCCTAAAACAAAAGAAAACTAATGCAGCTACCACATCTAATGACCAGTAAGCTGAAATATATTACATTTTTTGGCTTTGGGTTTAACACTACTTTAAGCCTTGTTTAAGCTCTGAATTTCGAAGATATAGATTCGGTAACATATGAGACCATTACTTCTCATACCAGGGACCTAAATTCCTTCCCAGTGTTGTTTATTATATGTTCTGATAAGCTGTATACATTCTACTAGCAATGCGTATTTAAAGCGGAACTTTAGTCATTTTTTCATTTTTCCATCTATTAAATCTTCTGCCCTTGTTATTTTAACTTTCGATAGTAAAACATTTTTTCTGCCAGTGAATACCTTATACAGATCACTTCCTGTTTCTTGTCTGGTAAAAAGCCTAGGCTTATGACATCATGCAGAACTCTCACTCTCATATGAGTTTACCAGGAAGGGGGGGGGTGATGAGTCATAAGAGGGCCAATCAGAGCTGCAGGGCTGCAGAGCTGGAGCTGTGTCTGTGTAAATCCAGGAAGTGAACAGGCAGCGGCTTCAGCTGCCCACATTTAAAATAGTTGCAGTCAGACTCAGTGGAGGGAGATTTCTGCAGCATATTTGGCAAGTACAGAATCACAGTATATATATATATATATATATATATATATATATATGCAAAGTGGTTGGAGGGAAGCCTCAGAATGGCAAAGATGTTTTAATTACAAATTACAGTATGTGAGCCAACTTCAGTTCCTCTTTAATTGGTCATTGTACATGTACTGTAAATATCAGATTATCGGTACATATTACAAGTGCTTATCTGGAGGTTATCTTTATAACAGAGTTAAAACAATATTAACTTGAGACTACTGCCTAATACCCTGTTAGCTTGAGTCTGAAAAAGAGTTTTGTGTGTGTGTCTGACCTGTGCCGCATGTTCCAGCACTGTTTTCAGTTCACTAAAAGACGTTCTCTTAATTGCTCACTTTCACTTTGCGGATATGGTCACAAAACCAACATATTTAGTGGTTATCAAGCCAAACACCTTTCAGCCAAAAATGAGAAAAAACATTAATACCTCAAAAGACTTTCTCCACCTTTCTAACTCAGACATGATGGTAAACAAGTGGCAGCTACACATCAAAACCCAACGACAGCTGCAACATCTGCTGCAAGAGAGGATTAGCACAACAAAAGGATATCGTCTCAGCATGAAAGACCAGATGTCAAACGCAACTACTATAGCTTAGATATAAGGCCCATGATTCCAGTTCCTAAAAATCCACGCATGTAATTTTTTCAAAAATAACACACTGGCAAAATGTCTACATAAAACATCCAGATACATTCTTATTTTATGCATGTACATGTGTTCAGTGTAAATAGGGCAAAAATGAATGGTTAGGTTGTTTTCATCTTTAAATGCTCATTCTTTTATTATGGGCAGTATTTATTTGATAATTCCCTCTAGCGTTCCCTAGTATTGTTACATTGTATCTCTTGTTAAAAATATGTATATACAGTAGGTCCGTTGCTCCTCTGCTCCCTCTAGTGCCCGTGATATGGTGTTTGACTAAAGGCCATAATCAAAGGACACTCTCAGAGGAGAAAACTGCCTTCAAAAACATTTATTTTTAAATAACTCACACAGAACAAATGTACAAGCAGATTAATTTGACAAATAGCTGTATATATATCGCACTGCACTAATTGAAGACTGGGTGTTTCTTTCCTCTACTTTGAAAAGTTATAATATATATAATATATATATATATATATATATATATATATATATATATATATATATATATATATATATATATATTAGGGCTGTTACTGATTAAAATTTTCGTGTTCGATTAATCGATTCTTTTTTTAATCGATCATTCGACTAATTTTGATTAATTATAACTTACATACAGGTCCAACTACTTATAGCTGATTTAGCACCGTTGTTATGGCAACGGCCAAAGCCGGACATAGCGGGGCATGGCTAGGACGTTGCACGTCATAAACTCAGCCTCAGCGTGCCCATAATCGCAGCCTCACTGTGCCCATAATCGCAGCCTTACCGTGCCCATAATCGCAGCCTCACCATGCCCATAATGCCGTCTCACCGTGCCCATAATGCTGTCTCACCGCGCCCATAATCGCAGCCTCGCCATGCCTATAATGGCAGCCTCACTGTGCCCATAATGCAGTCTCACTGCGCCCATAATGCAGTCTCACCGTGCCCATAATGCTGTCTCACCGTGCTCATAATCGCAGCCTCACTGTAGTCAGTGCCTGTGCCTGGATTACACAGTCTGCGGGCATCTCCCGCTGTGTGTCTTGGAGCTGAGTGTGAAAACTTTGGCCGCACTGTGAGAAAAGGCCCGCCCTCCTCCTAGATCAGCTCGTGTGATAGACAGAACACAGTGTCTATCACACGAGCTGATCTAGGAGGAGGGTGGATTTTCACACTCAGCTCCGAGATACACAGCGGGAGATGCCCGCAGATTTTTTATGACATATAGTGGAGGAGGAGAAGGAGGGAGCGGAGTGCTGCGCTGCAGCCACAGCTTGGCCCAAAGCGGCCCCAGGGCAGGCAGCCTACTGATCAAAAAAATTTTGATCAATCAAAAAAATGAACGATTAATCAAGGAATTCATCTTTAATTTCCACAGCCCTATCCTGTTGAAATACTGCCCTGCGACCCAGGCTTTGAAGGAAGGGGATCATGCTCTGCTTCAGTATGTCACAGTACATGTTGGCATTCATGTTTCCCTCAATGAACTGTAGCTCCCCAGTGCCAGCAGCACTCATGCAGTCCCAGATCATGACTTTCCCACCACCATGCTTGACTGTAGGTAAGACACACTTGTCTTTGTACTCCTCACCTGGTTGCCACCACACACGCTTGACACCATCTGAACCAAATACGTTTATCTTGGTCTCATCATACCACAGGACATGGTTCCAGTAATCCATGTCCTTAGTCTGCTTGTTTTCGGTGGGCTTTCTTGTGCATCATCTTTAGAAGAGGCTTCCTTCTGGGATGACAGCCACGCAGACCAATTTGATGCAGTATGCGGAGTATGGTCTGAGCACTGACAGGCTGACCCCTCACCCCTTCAACCTCTGCAGCAATGCTGGCAGCACTCATACATCTATTCCCCAAAGACAACCTCTGTATATGACGCTGAGCATGTGCACTCAACTTCCTTGGTCAACCATGGCAAGGCCTGTTCTGAGTGGAACCTGTCCTGTTAAACCGCTGTATGGTCTTGGGCACCGTGCTGCAGCTCAGTTTCAGGGTCTTGGCAATCTTCTTATAGTCTAGGTCATCTTTATGTAGAGCAACAAATCTTTTTTTCAGATCCTCAGAGAGTTTTTGCCATGAGGTGCCATGTTGAACTTCCAGAGACCAGTATGAGAGAGGGAGAGTGATAACACCAAATTTAACACACCTGCTCCCCATTCACACCTGAGACCTTGTAACACTAATGAGTCACATGACACCGGTGATAGAAAATGGCTAAATAGGCCCAATTTGGACATTTTCACTTAGGGGTGTACTCACTTTTGTTGCCAGTGGTTTAGACATTAATGGCTGTGTGTTGAGTTATTTTGAGGGGACAACAAATTTACACTGTTATACAAGCTGTACACTCACTACTTTACATTATAGCAAAGTGTCATTTCTTCAGTGTTGTCACATGAAAAGCTATAATAAAATATTTACAAAAATGTGAGGGGTGTACTCACTTTTGTGAGATACTATATATATATATATATATATATATATATATATATATATATATATATATATATATATATATATATATATATATATATATATATATATTTTTTTTTTTTTTTTTCTTTTTTTTTTATTATTTTATTTATTGTTTTATTTTTTTTAAAAAGACCCCATGTGTGTATAACATAGGCAAACTAGCTTTGGTGTTAAAACACCTTTACAAAGAAATAGGAATACAGTCAAGGCAGATATTAAATGTCAAAAGCTGAAGGTGAACAAGATAAAAAGAAGCCAATGGAAAGCAGGAATCGTATGTTGCCCAGAATGGAGAAGTTTGCAGTTTCAGGTTATAAATAAGCAAACGCTATTAGGCAAATGCTCTGCTATGGGCAAAGGGAGGGAAATACTAACATTTTATGAGAGAGAAGTTTGTATGCAGCTAATTTGGTAACACAATTTCAGTGATCACCATGATAATTTGTCACGGTGTTCATTTGGTCGGGAACCATGCTGACTGGTTCCTGATTGTTGGTCTGAGACATTTACTGTAGCTGTCACGAAACTAGTACACTGTAAATTCTCGGCTGCAACATTAATGAACATTTATACAGGACAGGAAACAATTTTGAGAATTTCAAAATATAGAGAATAAATATCATACCTTTTGCCTCATTAGCATGAATATTTTTCCTAATGATTTTACTATACACATAACATCTCTCAGAGAGAAATCTTTTGTCTGCTTATTCAACTTTGAAAGCTTTGAATGGGCAACTGGCTACCATACAGAACATCATATTGTAATTTTCAAAAGCTTCCTATAGGGTTCTACTTATCTTTTCTAAAGTCGTTCCGATGCTTTATAAACCATTGATCCATGTTAACTGCATAAATAATAATTTAAATTACACAAAATAGCATTAGGCCTCAAACACATGTGTGTTTAGCCATGTGTTAACCTTAGCTTAAAAGCTTAAAAAGCTTAGCTTAAAAACTTTAAAAGGTATTGACCTCAGACAGCATTTTTAAAGCTTTCTCGATGTTTTGAAGCACCTTTTAGCTCTACTCCAGCTGTGTACAGATGACAATAGGAATAATGGCTGTAGCTTTAAACAGTCCATTGACAGGCTTTAGCGCACTTTATCAATCCTGAAACATACTAATAAGCTTGCTGAAGCCTGATAATTCCCATTTACAACTACAACCAGCAATACAGTTAGGATCTTAACTCCACGCTCCCAGACTAGAACTAAGAGGTACCTATTGAGGACTTTGGGAGTAAGGGTCCATTTACACGTTTGCCTTCTTGTGTGTTGTGTCCTGCATTACCAAGTGTTGTGCTAATGCAGCCCAGACATTTAGATTGGGTTGAATAAAAAGAAATGGCTGCATACCACAGTAATGATCCAAGATCCTTTATTGGACATCCCAAGTAACATCACAGGACCAGAATGCCTGGTAGAATCAGTTTCACAAAGTTCATCTGAACTGCGTGAACTGCGTCTACCAGGCATTCTGGTCCTGTGGTGTTACTTGGGATGCCCAATAAAGGATCATAGATCATTACTGTGGTGTGCAGCCATTTCTTTTAATTCATTGTCTAAGGAGGTGAGCAGGGGCGGGCACCCACCACTTCCATTAGGATACTACAACTCACCTGGAGCGGTGAGGCTTTCTTGTTTAGTCATTTAGATTGGGCTGCCAATGCACCAGAATGGACAGAAAAAGTACATGCAGACATTTCTTTTGATGCAGTGTACCATCACCCAGTAGTGCACTACAAAAAATTTGCATTGTAGTTGCAACTGCATTGCCTTAGTGCATTGGTGTGCCATTGAAAATTAATAGCACTGCAGCATGCTAATACTTGTTTTATGCATTAACTTGCAGTGCAACACAAAAGTGATTAAGCCCCAAAAATTCCTATTCACTAAAAGCAACCATTCTACTGCTATTATTGAGAGGCCAGCTGTCAAAATGACACTTTGTGTTTCAGGAGTCACTGCAGCGGTTACTGTGAAAAATATCTAAATTACGTAAACTATGGGGGAGATTTACTAAAACTGGTGCACACAGAATTTGGCACAGCTGTGCATAGTAACCAATCAGCTTCTAACTTCAGCTTGTTAAATTAAGCTTTGACAATAAAAGCTAATAAGACCCCTTTCACACTGAGCCGCCCCGGGCGTCATCGGTAAAGCGGCGTTATTTTTAGCGCCGCTTTACCGTTGTTTTAGCGGGGCTATTCGGCCACTAGCAGGGCAGTTTTAACCCCCGCTAGCGGCCGAAAAGGGGTTAAATCCGTCAGAAAATCGCCGCTTTGCTGGCAGTATAGCAGCGCTGACCCATTGTTTTCAATGGGCAGGAGCGGTGCAGGAGCGGTGTATTCAACGCTCCTGCACCGCTGGAAAGAAGCTGCTGGCATGACTTTTTGTGATGCCTAGCCAGCACAGCGCCCCGGTGTGAAAGCACTCAGGCTTTCACACTGGGTTTGCAGCTGATGCTTTTTTCAGGTGCTAAGCAGGCGTGTTTTTTTTAGCGCTGTAGCGGCTGAAAAATGCCTCAGTGTGAAAGGGGTCTTAAAGCTGATTGGCTACTCTGTACAGCTTCAACAGAGTCTGTGTGCACAAGCTTTAGTAAATCCCCCCAATGTTCCCAGGCAGCATTGAAAAAGATTTACCAATATTATTTTTACTCTGTATTTATGCTATTTCTTTGAGGTGCAAATGGAGTAAAAAGGAGTATCTTTACGTTTGCACATAATATTGGTTAAAGCAACCTTACAAGTAAAGTTTCTATATTTAAAAAAACAAAAACGTTTTGCCTATATTTAATTTTTAAATAATGGGAGACATTTTAGAATAATTTGCAATTTTTATCTATAGCAACACAAGTTGTTTTAAAACTATCACTGGTGAAACAATAAAAAGGATATTTAATTCTGTTATGTCTTTTTGGCTCTACATTGCATAAGAAATAAAATCATTTTTATAAGACAGCACTGCCAAAAGAAAGACTTATTGATTCTGAAAAAAAAAAAAAAATGTTTTACTTTGTTTTCCATAAGTAAGACAAAGTACTTGCCAAATGATAAGATGATAAAATTGCTCTGGTCCATTAGAAATATATAGGGTGTGGGAAATGTAATAGTTAGGGGAATCAGGGAAGCTTTTCGAAGGTTGGTAATCGCTTTGTGATTGATTGCTGAATATGACATTCTGTAGCATAACATTTTCATGTATATAGAGTCAGGTTATCTTTAGAATAACATTTACATGGTAAAGGGTTAGTCAGTAAAGGGTTTAAAATATTTTTGTCAAAGTATATATGGCTGAGTCAGCCCTAGTTGTATTATGATTGCATTCTCCAACTGCAATATCTTCCTGCTACAATTTCTGACTTCTTTCATGCCCATCATTGAGTTTTGGGTGTCACTGTTACAAGATCTCTTCTTGTATCCTCAATAATTTTACCTAAAAGCTAAAAATCCAAAAGGAAGCCTGGGAACCTCTGAAAATGGCCAAAGAAGGTATGCAGATTTAGGAACTGAAGTAAAGGTGTCTCACTAACCGTCTACCAAAACCCAAATTCTCCATCTTGGGTGGACTGGCCCTTTAAATAAAACCTGTGTTTAGGACCTAAATGTAAAACTATGATTTAATCATACAAAGATACAGCAAAGTAATGCGTTGGATTTTACATCAGCAGTAACCAAATCTAATCAAATCCATTCTAATTCAATCCATGCAGCCAGAAAAAAAAAATTAAACGCTCATATACAATATGTGAATAACTACAAAAATAAAAATACAATTTTCAAAATGAATAACACAGTCCTGATAGTGCTCTATATGTGGATTATTCTTTCAAATTCTTCTTATGACTAGTGCTCATCTGCCGCTAGGTAAAAAACCTGCACACCTCTAATACAATAAAAATGGGCTCATCTGTGTCCTCCACTGGCTATTAATCTCCCAAGATAAATGAGGGTAGTTGTAAGCTGGCTGACTGAATTGTTTTAAAGTGATTTTTGATTGTCTTTCTTGTGTTTTTATAAGTGGGGGATAAATTAAGAAATGTTATATAGAGAGCACTATTTTGTTGCCCTTTTGTCCCATTTAATGGCGGATGCCGGACAAGTGGACGGAGTTACCATCCAAAGTCTGAGGGGGTCAGAGCAGAGATCTATTATCCTGGGAGATTAATAGCCATTGGAGGACACAGATGAACCTATTTTTATTGTATTAGAGGTGAGCATGTTTTTTTACCTGGTGGCAGATGAGCACTAGTCACAAGAAGAATTTGAAAGAATAATTCACAAACAGCGCACCTCGGGTGCAGGAGTGTGGTATTAATTTTAAATATTTTATTTTTATTTTCGTAGTTGTTCCCAATTTCATATGGACTTATACATATTGTATTTGAGCTAGTTTAAATTTTATAGTGTTGCCTTACACTTTATTGCAGTATATAATAAACCAAATCTGGTTAGAAAACACAAATTTTCCACTGCTGTTATTTACTCACAGACCATCAATGCCTTGATGAGTAATTGTTCAGTACTTACTCAAAGTATTCTGCAGCTGGAGTGACCTTGGAAGTGTCATTGAAAGAAGAGTAACCTGAGCCATTGAAATCATATTTTGTCTCAGAACAGTTGGGACTATTCCATGAATTGTTGCAGTGAATCCATGGAAGCTCTGATGTAAATGAGGAAAAAAGATAATACAAAGCCCAAGCAATGATCACGTTGTAAAAAAATCCCACATATAATGATATCAGAATGACTGTAAAGCCAACACCTGCAAAACAAAGACAAAAGGTATTTTTTGGGAAAAAAAAATCAGGCAACAAGTTTGAAAATTGGGAATTCATAAAAAATGGAAAAACTGCGCTGTTCATCTAAACCAGAAAACAGATTTTATAAGACACACACGGTACTAAATCACGTGGAGCGGCGTGCTGACGTGCTTTAGATTTCATTACCATTAAAAATAAAGAAATATTGATAGTCTTATATAGTCTTGTAGAAGGGCTAATAATGGGGGCTTTGTCATGTGCTAGCCCTCTCACTAAAGGATTGGGGGGGGAGCACAGAGCAGCCAGAGTGTTTGTGTATTGGAAGCTGCTGTATGGAAAGGGCAAAGCTGACAAATTGCTTATGAAAAGATTAGAGTCTGTTAAAAACTGTACTTTAATTCTCATTTCTAGCTCTTTTGATATTCAACACTTTTGCTCCTTTTTTTGCTATTAATATTGTTGGCTTGTTTGTCTTTAATTGTATTTTGTGGTTGAATTAAAGTCATTGGTGATTTTTAGCTGATGTATTGTCCATAACAAAAGGGCAAGAACAGTGTGCACCTAAATCTCATTACATTAGATCACTTACATTCAACGCATTTCCCTATCACCAGAAATAAAATAAAAGTTAGATATACATCAGTTGGGTCTATTATCCCTGAATAAAAATGTCCCATATCTGGATAATTTTTCACTGCTGTATCCTCTGCAGTATATTATTTCTTGTAGCAAAACCCTACCCGTGTCTCTAGCAAATTTGGCCCTAAAATTGCTATGTACAATTATCCTGCTGCTGGCAAATTGTACACTGCTTTATCCTCTACAGTGTCTTATTTCTTGTTGTAAAACTCTACCCATGTTTTTTGTCTTTCCAATACCAATAAAAATTTCCATACAAAATTGTCTTGCTGGTGGCAATTTTTACACTGCTGCAACATCTTTGGTCACTTAACTTTTAATGAGAGTTTTAAGGAAACTCCTTGGATCCCTCTAGCGATGTACAGTATATTGATATTGTCATAAAAATAAAGTTAAAGTGATTGTAAAGGAAAAAAAAATAACATCTCTATACTTACCTGCTCTGTGCAATGGAATTGCACAGAGCTGTCCCAAAGCTCCTCTTCCCAATTCCCCCGCTGGCACACCTGGCTCCTGCTCTCTGTCCAGTACCCCCATGGGAAGCCTCTTCCCGTGGGGGCACTCATGCATGCTCGCTCCCGAGCACCGCTGCTGCATCCATTAACAAAAGACAGTGGGACTTGGCCCTGCCCCAAGACTCTCTTGTCACTGGCTTTGATTGACAGCACAGGGAGACAAAGTCTCCTGGTGCCCCAGAAAAGCCAGTGAGACACAGAGGTGAGGGGAGAGAAAAACTGCAGATGTGCACAGCGCTGGATCGAATGAGAGCTCGGGTAAGTGTAAGTGTGGGTAAGGGGCCAAATTCAATGCCTAAACTTTTTTTACCTTAATGCAAGGAATGCATTAAAGAGGAAGTAAACCAGGGTTTTTTTTTTCTTCTTTATTCTTACGTAAAGGCATAATGTGCTAGTATCCATGGAATACTAGTACAATATGTGACACTTACCTGCAAACGAAGCCCTCATTGTCCCCGCTCGAGGCCGCATCTATCTTCACCCATCTTCCCTCTGGGTCCGCGGACTCCGGCTGTGTGACTAGCCGGAGCCGCGTGACGTCACTCCCAGGCATGCTCACAGGAGCCACTGGTCACGGCACAGGAGACAAGAGGCTTCCCATGGGGGTACTGGACAGAGAGCAGGAGCCAGGTGTGCCAGCGGGGCACACAGGAGCCACTGGTCAAGGCACAGGCTTTTGAAGAAACGGCACGAGCGGCCTTTCCTTCAGAGCGTATGCGCCGATGACATCATCGGCGCAGTATACAGTGACTACCTCCTAAACAGCACACGTTTAGGAGATATTTATAGTACCTATAGGTAAGCCTTATTCTAGTCTTACCTATAGGTACAAAGAATACAGGAAGGTTTACTTTCTCTTTAAGGTAACAAATGTTTAGGCTTTAGAACCACTTTAATTCCTAAAGTCTGATGATGTTTAGAAATGTAAGTGACAATTTTCTTTATTTTTAAAAAGAGGTCACTTGGAGGGCCTTCCAATCATCTGGCACATTGATTGGCTGCCTGGTGCTCATGTCATTGGGAGCCAACTCCTGGTTGTTGATAGTTGACAGTGAGCTGTCAGTAACAGCTCAGTCAAAGTCCTGGTGACACAATGGCACAACAGAACAAGGCAGCAACACATATATGAGGTGGCGGGGCATTAAGGCCCAACCACCTTGCTATTGTATGTATGTATACTGGTTTTGTAAAAGAGGTTAATTGGCTTTTCTTGGGGTCAAAATCGAACATGCAGACTATATATCTACCTCTGGTCTGCCTAAAACCTACAGTAAATCTAAGCCAATACTTTTTTCTTGTGTTGGATAGACTGGGGAAAAATGAAAACCCCTGCCTTTAAGAGATTTCTCGATGATTCATGTCCTTTACCCACAACAGAATGAGAGAGGAAATCTCTCCAAGGAGAGGGACATCTCTTCTTAGAGGTATTGTCCCTATTAGAAGATTTCTCTCCTATTCGGGTTCTGAATTAAACATTTTCCCTTGCATTCAGTTTCAGTGACAATGGTGATCAGAACAAATAGAGAGAGAGAATCTTTTCAGTGGGGACATAGCAATAAAAACCTGACAGGGTTCTTACCATTCCCCATAATTAAAATTAAGATAACCTTTGAATTGTAAATTTTCCTTAAAAAACACCTAATTGGCAGCCATCATACCAATTCCCAAAATTTGCTCACTAATATTTATTATTGTACAAAGGATGGAAAAGGGACACAAGTCAACTCTATATGGCTCATCTCTCCTCATGCATTACCTTTTCTTATATAAAATGTGCAGTCAGCTGTGCGGTGATTGGGTGGTTTGTATGTGGCAGTGGATTCGCCAGTGCCAACATTTAATCACTGCATTGTGTAATTAGACTTATAGGGCGTACACACGGTCGGACTTTGTTCGGACATTCCAACAACAAAATCCTAGGATTTTTTCCGACGGATGTTGGCTCAAACTTGTTTTGTCTACACACGGTCGCACAAAGTTGTCGGAAAATCCGATCGTTCTAAATGCGGTGGCGTAAAACACGTACGTCGGGATTATAAACGGGGCAGTGGCCAATAGCTTTCATCTCTTTATTTATTCTGAGCATGCGTGGCACTTTGTCCGTCGGATTTGTGTACACACGATCGGAATTTCCGACAACGGATTTTGTTGTCGGAAAATTTTATCTCCTGCTCTCCAACTTTGTGTGTCGAAAAATCCAATGGAAAATGTCCGATGGAGCCCACACACGGTCGGAATTTCCGACAACACGCTCCGATCGGACATTTTCCATCGGAAAATCCGACCGTGTGTACGGGGCATTATAAATAAATGCTATGGCATGAAATACATCATATAATACGGTGTTCTAAAGGTGATTGTGAGCAAAGTCTCCAGGTGGGAGGGGGTACTTGTATAGTTATATGTAATTTATTTATAGCACTTTACTCTTTTTCCTTTAATCCTTTACAAGGGAGTGAGTAGAGGATATTGAAGGACTATTCCTTCCTTTATTACATGGACAAACATGACCCATAACTCAACATAAAAGAATGTCCATTGCACTCCACTTAGCTCTCCTTGAGGTATTTTTTACTACTTAATTAATTGGTAGGACTTCCCCTATCTTAGTGAGCAAGCCAGGAGTGGTGAAACACGTCAAGGAAGGCTGGTTTTGGGTGGAGACTTCACTGTATGCAGTCAATTTTTTGACTACTAAAAATACTGCAAGGAGAGCTGAGTGGAGTGTGGCTGACATTCTTTTATGTTCTCAATGAAGAGTGGGGATGGACTACTATGGCCGGCAACCGGGTTGAACATGTACAAGAGAGGCTAGTTTTGAGTGGAGTTACGGATTTGTGTGTGCTTCTGCCATACAGTAACTCAACATGTTTTACCACTACAGTGGCTTCATCAGTAGTGACCAATAAAAAAGTGCAAAATCAAAAAGGTATAGAGCACTCCATAATGTGTGAAACAAATAAACTTGCCAA
The DNA here is from genome assembly GCA_037952925.1 of Lithobates clamitans. Classification (NCBI taxonomy): domain Eukaryota; kingdom Metazoa; phylum Chordata; class Amphibia; order Anura; family Ranidae; genus Lithobates; species Lithobates clamitans. Next base: position 3,400,455 of record JBBGZY010000270.1, on the reverse strand, counting down.
ATGCTTCCTGGTATTTATACCAACCCATGTCAACAAACCATTGGTTATAAATTGTATCTGTTTACTCCCAAAGGATGTTTACATAGGGAGAAGTACATTCAAACTTTTTATCACTTTCTTTCAATATCATTTACAAAGCAGGGTGGGGGGGGATATCCACCTTGTTGAACTTCATTGGTTTCCAGTAGGAGGATGCCTATAACATGCTATCATTCAGGACACCAATAATGCAATGCAGTTGGAAGTTTTTAAAAATATTTACCTTTGAATATAGGGCATATCTTCCACACTCCAGCAGCTCCCTCTCGATTAAACTGTCCAATAGCCAACTCCATATAGAAAAGAGGCATGCCAGCAATAATCATGAAAAACAAATATGGTACCAAGAAAGCACCTAAAAATATAAGACATGGGACATACCTTCAATTAAGGTATTATAGGTTGCATGTTTGTTTTAAAGATTACATGAAATAACACAAATACATACATGCATTTGCTCAAGTGTTATATATTAATCACAAGTAAAAAATGGACTTAAGTAGGGATTGAAGGATTGGCAGCTTTTCACTCCCAGTATCTCTACTCAAAAACGGTATTGATTCTGCCATGCTATTGCTTGTTTAAAAATAAAATAGAGAAATAAAATAGTTTGCAAAACATAATGACTGGGTGCTAACATCTCCCAAACACTAAGTGTGTGATGCATTGTAGGAAGCAAGACTCTCAGTGCTGGCCTTCATTGGTGAAAGAAAAAAACATTGAAGTGAATGACATCTTGTCAGAACTCCCATGTTAGTACAAGGTCTTCTGTCAGGTTTTTTTTTTGCTGCCTTCGTGATGACTAGTGACCACTATGGCATAGATAAAAAATATTTCCCCAATGTGGACATGAGCAGCAAAACATGGCAGACTATCTTCTAACCCTTTCTTGCTGTACTCAGAAAGGGCTTTTATTGCTGTCTGTGCCATAATCACCCCTCACATTTGTTGGTTAGCCAGCCACTTTTTTGTCTCTCCAACTGGTCTTGGTGATGTGGGACTGTCCCTGATGTCTCTACACATTTCTCTTTATATTCCTATTCTTGCTAAACAGTGTTTTTTGGTATATCAATACGTTCACTGACTTATCACTATCTTCACCATTCTGATTGGTCATCTTTTATCCTCACTGGATTTTCTCATGGACATCATGTAGTTAATTGAAACCCTATTCATTTATCATAGACTGTCTGACAGTCACCACGTGTCCATCATTTAAACCCACTGTGAAGACTGGCTATCTGTGCTCTGGGGGGCTCTGTGCGTGCGCCCTGCTGTCACGCAGCTCCAATTACCTCAGCTCCCAGGACAGACTACCCTTCTGGCCCTGGCCCCACACTCACTATACTCCACTATATTTCATCATAGGTAAGTATCCAGGACTGGCTTATTTGCCTCTTCCTGTCATGTTTATTGCCATATTAGATTAATTATATTTATTCTTTTTAGATACTCCTGAGCATCTTCCCCTGATGAGTGTTCATACACGAAACGCGTCAAGATTTTAGGAGGCAGATACATGCCTGTATCAGAAATTACTTCAGCATATCATCTACATTAATCATGTTTATACCATTCTATATTATTTACTTCTATTGCAATGTGCCACCTATATGACATGTATATGAATCTACAGAATTTATCTATTAATTTCTTTACACTACTATGTTTTATCAATATGATATCATGTATCCTTGATGTCCATTATAAATGCATATGTATGCGTGTATATATATATATGATCAATACTTTTTACTTGTTTTGTATCATTGATATGCATTTTTTACATCTTTTCATGTTATTAAATATGTCCTTTTACCAATCCACCTCCACAATGTCAATTAGTCTCATTTAAAGTCCCAAATTCCTTTTTTATTTATCTGTGCCATAATTGAAAAGGACACAGCCAGAATAAAAACCCTTACAGAGGTTCTAACCCTTTCCCTTTTTTTCTTTAAAAAAAATTATACTTTAGACTGGAGAGGCATTTCAAATAATGCAATGGAATATGTAGTTGGTGGTTGTAAGACACACACACACACAGACACACCAGCATAGGTTTTTGTTGGATACATTTGCAAATACATGTACAGCCACACTGCTGCTTCAAGGCACCTCTGCAGAATATGGTCCCTAACTCTAAATTATCTCAGCTCCTATCATGGGGCATACTGCTAGCATTACTGCATACATGTCTCATCATGACAGGTTTTGGTACTCAGAGCTAGAGGGGGAGGGGTTTTGGCAGGCTTATAAGAGGGTAGAAGGCAGGTGTAGGACTTCACCAATGGATGCTGGAGGTTAGAAGGTGACACAAGAGTCTGCAGACTTTAATTTATGTCACACTGCATAGCTCAAAAGAACTACTTATAATGGTTGGCTGCTGGCCCAACAGAACTTTAACTATTTTTTTTGCAGATACATTTATTCTTTATCTGTTGTATGAATAATAACTTACCTCCTCCATTTTTGTAACACAGGTATGGAAACCTCCAAACATTAGCTAAGTCCACTGCAAACCCAATAACAGAAAGAAGGAAATCGATCTTCTTACTCCAGGTCTCTCTCTCTTGATTTTCAGTATTGGTCTGGGATGGATTAACCAGTGTCGAGTTAGTGAACTGGACTCCATTTTGTTCCTTTACAAGTATAAGTTCAACATCTTTAGGTCCCATTGCATTGGTTTCTTTAGCAGGTGCAACCACTGAAGACATTTGTCCAACTGGTGGTCTAGCTTTAATCATGAGATTCTGTTGCAGTTATCCAGTGGTGTTGGAAGAGTCCACAAATTGAAGACTGCGAAAAAGGAAAATGCAATACATACAATACAAAATAACAGTTTAATTCAGAATAACATAAAAAAGACACAAATTTTACATAGAAAGGAAATACAATAATATTACAAAAAATAAAAACAAGACACAGAATGCAATGGTTTGTACTAGCCATGAACTTGAAGGGCCATTGACCTTTAAATCTAAAAAAAAATCATCATACATGTTTATGATTTTTGGATACTCAGTGGCATTACTATTTTAGTTACTCATCTGTCATATCGAATAATTTCAATTAATTAAAATAAAATGCATTTTTTAATCCACTAATTTGTAAAACTATATATAGGATTAGACAGGAAAGTTGTAAAGAATGTGCCCTTATAATTTTAGCATCATCCCAGTAACTCCTTTCATTTGCATATCAGTGTATTTCTTGATTAGTTTTGCATGTATCATTAGATATATTTATTCTGTAGCTGTATCTGTTCAACTAGATATCTGGTAAACCTCAGCTCTGCACACCCATTCGCTCATTTGTCATTACCAAATCTTATGACAACATGTCATACATAGATAGATGGCTTATAGTAAATGGTATTTTTGGACTGCATTCCCTATATATGTTTCCACATCAGACCAAGCTTGCATAGTTTAAAAACATTGTACAGCATATTTGACCTAAAGTAGTCAAACACTTTAAGTAGACACTTACCAATAAAAAAATGCATCAGATTACCACAGTCCACCAGAAAAGAGACACCTGGAAAGCCATCAAGAGCAAAAGTCTAAGATGTTTTCCATTTTCCATAAAGCGGTTACAGACTCCCTTTTCAACCTAATATTGCTTGGATTATTCCACTATACAGAACTGAAGCACCGGAAGAACTCCCACAGCCATAACTTAACATTGTAATGAGTCAAGGCTGTGGGAGTTCTTTCAGTTCTGGTGTGAATAGATATAAGATGTGTTTTTTAGTATTTTTGATTACTTTTGATTACTTTTTACTATTGATGAAGGGCAATGTTGCCCATAACTGTTGCTCTCAGTTCTGTGTAACATAGAATTTTGAATAAAAAAGAAGAAGAAAAACTGGTACTCCATCCCCTTTATCCGTAGGATATACAGAGAGCAGTATGTGGAGTCTGGTGAATGATGAAGCATGGACAATGAACAACTGCATTACATGCAGCTCACCTTTAATGAATATTATTTATATATATATATATATTCAGAAAAAAGTAGAAAGCCTATATTACCCCTGAAATGTAAGCCTGCATATTATAGACTGTGCATTTTATAAATATGCTTTTTGAGTAAGAGGTCAGACAACAATGTCAAGCTCAGTTTTGACTCAGTTTTGGCATATGCTAACCTTGAGGTGTCATTTGTATATACCATTATACATTACTTAAGCTCACTTGGCACCACTTTTACACTAGCTATGCTGCTGTGGATTTTGCAATTTGAGCTGTATTGCCCAGAGCACCACAACACACATGCCAGCAGTTCTAGCAAATTACATATATGCCACACTGACAGCCTATATCTGAAAGCAAGATGTAATTATATGTAAAAATAACATGTGTTTTATTCATAGTTGAAAAAAGACACAAGTCCATCTAGCACAACTAATAGAAAAAAATAACATATACATATACACAATTCTAGAACCACATTTGATCCAGAGGAAGACAAAAAATAAAAACAATGAAGCATGATCTAATGTGATCCAGTGGGGAAAATAATTCTGCCTGATTCCCTAGGGGGCGATCAGATATTCACAGGATCAACTATCCCTGGTGCTAATACCTATAAATGTTATTATCCATTTTGTATATTTTGCGCATTTAGGAATTAATCCAGCTATGTTTAAAACAACCTACTAAACTGGCCAGGGCTAGTTTTTGAGGGAGTCTGTGTCACATTTTCACAGCTCTTACTGTGAAGAAGCCTTTCTGTATGTAGAGGATAAATCTCTTTTCCTTCAGAGTTAAAAGTGTCCCATGTCCTTTTGTAATGACCTAAAAGTGAAAAACTGTAAACCAAGTTCACTATATGAACATTTATGTGTTTATACTTGTTGATTATATCCCCCTTAATCACCTCTTCTCTATAAATTAAGTTCTAAATCTACTCTGTTTTCATATCTGATCTACCTCATGCCTCTTACCAGTTTGGTTGCCCTTCTCTGCACTTTCTCCAGTTCGTTGATGCTTTTTGAGAACTGGTGCCCAAAACTGAACTGCATATTCCAGATGAGGTCTTACTAATGCTTTGTACAGGGGCAAAATAATGTCTCTTTCACTCTCCCTGTCTCTGGAGTCTATACCTCTTTTAATACAATATTCATCATCAGTGGAATATTTCAGATTGGCATTTTTTTTTTTTTTTTAGGCTTTAGGCATTGCATGACTGAAGGTACAAAAAAAGATTATGATGTATAACTGCAACATTAAAACTGCATTATGTCTACATAGTTATGAAATGAAAATAGTTACATCTAAAAAAAAAAAAGAGGGACTAACAAAATTGTATTTAGTCTTTGAGATAACTTAGTATTCTCTTTCCTGAATGATCAGACATTAACAGTGGTGTACTGAAAATTGTTAACTGAGGAAAATGACTAGTTTTGCACTGATCAACTATTTTGTAGAATAACTACTGTTTATTATCAAATTCCACAATTTAAATTTACAACTCTAAAACTGTAAATATGAATTCTATGTAAACAATTACTATGTGTGTTAGGTTTAAACAGTTGCCTACACATCAAGAGCACTAACATAAGAACCTATATGTCAATTGTACTGGAAAAGAAACAATACCAAATGTCTTCCCTGTAAGAATTTTTTTTTTTAATAAAAGGAAATTGGTCTCCACTCCAGCAGGTACCCAGGCACGGGGAAGAATTTACTCTAAAGTCCTGCCAAGATTAATTGTAAAATAATCTGATTTTCTCTTGTACCAATAGCAGACATAAAATCAGGATTTTGTGACACAGTTTGCACAGTCATCAGGGAATCTAAAGCTTATTAACACATAGAACAGGCAGAATAAAAGTTTCAGTACCACCCAGAAAGGGACAGCGACTTCTGAGCAGTGCTGGAAGGATAAGAACCCGCTTTTACATAAGCTCGCTCAAGCTCTTTAAATATTTGTATCAATAGAAATTGCAAATCTAAAAAAAAAAAAGAGCGAAAATATAGACAATGGATTTCTTGTTAAAAAAAAATATAGACAATGGTAAATGCTAGGCTGACATTTTGCAAATCAATCAGCAATTTAGAAGTCTATTTCTGTAGTGTTACATAGGCAGGATGCTCAGTGTGATAAAGCGGGGTTGAATTCATCAATTCCAGTGACCCCAGCACTACCCCATGCAGCGCTTACTGGGTTCCATACTGAATTTATTCTACATGGAAGTATGCACAGTCACAACAAACAAATCCAACACAAATTAAAATATATATTATGCAGAATGTACCAACTTACTTTTTTCATAAAATTGCTGAAATAAAAGTTGAATTGAGTGAGGGCAAATAATATTATTACTCTACCAATATATTTTTAGCATGATAAAAAATAAAGACAATACAAGATAAGTTCAGATTTTACTTTAACAATTGAAAAAAAAAAAAATATTTTGGTATTCAGAATACAAGGCAATGAACGTTTTGCATCTATTCTGTATCCCTAATTAAAAAAATGTAGCTTTTCCTAAAAAAAAACAAAAAAAAAGATAGATAGATAGATAGATAGATAGATAGATAGATAGATAGATAGATAGATAGATAGATAGATAGATAGATGTGTATCTCACTGACATGACAATAAATCAGTAATCAATGACACATTACAATCATTTAACAGCTATATGCTGTTTGTAGACTATCAAGTAAAAACATCAAGAACAAGTCTTACTTACTCTTTTTAATCTATAACAGTGAAGGCTGTACAGAAGGAATAGTTTCATCAGATAGTAAAAGTGTTCTTGAAAGTCACTAAGATATAAAGAACATAATCTGTTTTTCCTATATTTCTGGTCCTGGCATTTCCCTGCTGGTCCTTGGGATTTAAGATGTGTAAGAGGTCAGAGCAGAGAAGATGGAATGAGCATCCACTGCTCCCTGTGAACTTGTACTGTAGGCAGGTGCCAATGATAAGCAGCTAGACAATAATAGGCAATAGCCCTCCCTCATCTGCTCATCCTTTCAATGACTCTCCAGCTCCACTATATATTAACATCAACCATCCTATGACCCTCCAGATTATGCAATCTGACAAAAACAGAGATGCTGAAAAAGTTCAGTTGATTATTTCCTAATACCTGTTAACTGATTGCAAGAATAGTTTTGACAAATATATAAAAAAAACAATTAAAACTAATTTTTATGCTTTACTCTATACTGTTGGTTTGAAAATGTTATCATGTATAATATTAGGCATTGCTGAATGATTTTATTCCAATATTAGGACAGTATTTTAATTAACACTGTGTTCCATGGGTTTCAGGATAGTTATTAATTTAGTCTTATTGGTGCCTAATATTTCAAACGGCCTCTAGATGTCACTATCGCAATGTTGCCGCGGAGAGGAATGTATAATTAAACGGTCCACTCCAGACAGAAAAATCACAAGTGACACCTTGTGGTCACATTAGGTACTACACATTTTAATCTTTGGTTAAAACTTTATAAAGGCTAAGTCAATCTTTTAGGGAAAAAATAATAATAAAATACTGATGTAACATGGTGCAAAAGCTGGGTATTTCCGCTTTTGCAGTCAAATTTGAGAAAACACCTCTATAGGTTTGTTATGTTTTCCCATTCACAAAGAATACAAACAATTGTGTTTTTAAATGATTAAAAGTCATCATTATACTAAGACTTTGGTTTCTTCCATATCTTGATTCAGGCTAAGGAATATGGGAGGATGCTTGGATTTAACAGGCTTTACACAGTAATGTCAACTCTTTGGCTGCTATACTTGCATAACACATTTGAATGTTACAATAAAAGAATACTGCTCACTAAGCAGTCATAACCCTATGCAACTGCAGCTGACAATACAAGGTGACAGAATGGGGGCATTGTGCTTGTTTGGGATTGCCAGGACTGATCACCACACAACAGTAACAAAACCAATGCATTAAATTAGTATTAAACCCAAAAACAAAAACGTATTATTTTGCAGCTTACCAATTCTTAGCTGTGGTGGCTGCATTCGTTTTCTCATTTTAGGCTTTTTTCATTTATTTTTACCTGCTCATTCTACCTACAAGTCTGTTGTTTTAAAACTTTTTTTAACAAGCTAACCTGTTTAGCAAAAGTGTTGATTCGAGGGAAGAGACAAACTATTTAACACTGACATGGGTGCTTACAATGATGAGCTTTTATTCATTTAAATAAAACCTTTTCCTAAAAGGGAAAACAATTAACAGTTTCTGAAACTGCTTAAAAAGTGTTATCTAGAGTTCCACTTTAATGTGTTAGTCGAGTCCATCTAAATCTGCTAATATATCTAACACTGGTCTCTATTATTCTTCCGTTTAGAATGGAAGCACCCTTATGCCCTGTACACACGGAAGGATTTTCCAACAACAAATGTTCGATGGGAGCTTGTTGTCGGAAATTCCGACTGTGTGTAGGCTCCATCGGACATTTTCCATCGGAATTTCTGACACACAAAATTTGAGATCTGGATCTCAAATTTTCCGACAACAAAATCTGTTCTCATAAATTCCGATCCTGTGTACACAATCCTGACGCACAAAGTTCCACACATGCTCAGAATCAAGTATGAGACGGAAGCGCTCGGTCTGGTAAAACTAGCGTTCGTAATGGAGGTAGCACATTCGTCATGCTGCAACTTTTTAAATCTTTTAATGCAGCGCATTCTCTTCTTCTTTAGAATGCTAGAATAATGAAGTTGTTTTGCTGTTCATATTCACACAGAGTTCTGACAAACTAATTTCTTTATTATTTTTCGTGATCTCATGAATAATTTTTTTTTTGTCAGATCTCCATACTAATGCTTTTAATTTTTGATTATATATATATTTTTTTTTCATCCAGATCTCCTATTTTTTTTATAGTGATCTCCATAATTTTTTCTTTCCTTTTGTGTCAAGTTACCACAACACCATTATTATCTTGTATTTTTTAACCTCAAGGAGGAGGTTGGTGTTGGTGTCCCTTGTTAATTTGACATTGTATTTTTGAAATGTACCTGCCTACTCACAAACAAACTGTCCTTTTTGAAGTTAAACACATAAGCAAGTATTTGTGAAAAATAAATAGCCATTTATTCTGGGTCATAACAAAATAAAGAGTAAGGCAATGCTGGCGAAATTGGTGAAGTTTGTGAAGCCTTTGTACCCCAGGGCAGACATCAATTATTTTACAGTCAAAATTGGTGACCTGAGGAGTCCTTATAATAGTGAACACAATCCGGTCCAGGACTACAAGAGATCAGGAACAGCAGCAAATGACATATCTGTCCCCAGGCTGTGGTCTTACAAAAGCCTGCGTCCGTTGTCAAACCAGACTGAACCCAGGCCATTACTTTCTTGTCTTCCTTCCACGCTTCCTTCCACACTTGCTTCCAGGCTGTGGCTCTGATGTTGTAGTTGTGACAGGAGGTGGAGGAGGACCATGGTTGAACTCACAAGCGTGGCTTTGGCTTGTGGGTTCGACCCTCAACCCATTATTTAGGGCTTGTAACATAACTTCCTCGCATAAGAGGTGTTGGCCCTCCTCCAGTCTGGATTCTTGGGGGGGGTTCTGAGGGCCGCAGTAGCCTTCCGAAATAGGCCAAGTGCTGCCTCCTCCAGGTTACTCCTCTTCTTGGGATTTTTTTTGGAAGGCGGAGGGGAGGGACCTGGGATTTGGGCAGGCTACTGGGCCCGGCCACCATCTGGCTGCCACTTACCCCCCACCTCCTCCTGGCTGAGACTTTCCTGTATATGAAAAAGGGACATAGTTTTAGTTTGTGGTTCATCAATCACACACAATTTTCAGCTCATGACTTGCAAATTGAATGTTAATAAATAGAAAAGACTATCATTCTGACCCCAGTATTTTTCATTCTTGTCCCAATCATTTGCAGCCACTTCTGCCTATTGATATGTAAAACACTTTGTAAAATCAGAAATTACTAATCAATAATAACATCTAGTTAACATCCTTAATTATTTGACTAGAAATATGTTGAACAATGCTATACCTGGCTCAAGCTGGGCTCCTCCACTTCCTCTTGGCTGGAAGGCCCAGGTTGGATGTCGGAAGCCTCAGCTGAGGTGGAGGGAAGCCTTGAAGGAAGATTGGAGAGTGCTGGCCTGGGTTCAGTCTGGCCTGCCAGAAAATGCAGTCTATCATAGTACCACAGCCTGGGTACATAAATTTCTGCTGCAGCTGCTGATCTCTGGGAATCCTGGACTTTCTTGCACTCCCTATTATAAGTGCTCCTCATGCCACCAATTAGGGCCTTCAAATAGGGGATGTCTGCCGGGGGGATCACCGGCTTCACAAATTCCAGCAATTGTTCCAGCGCTGCCTTCCACTTTGGTTTATTGTTAAAAAAGGGGTGGTTTACCTGCCACAGACAGGGCAGCTCCCTGTACATATCAATGAATATGGTGATAAAATCCTGATCATTAAATAGATCCATTTTCTCTGCAAGACACAACACAAGACAAACCCTAATGTCAGGCTAAACTCTCCTAATCCTGTCCCAATATAGGCCTCAATCTAGAAGCAGTATAGGTCACTGATGCACCAAGTTAAAACTGTACCTTCGTTATCATGATCGGCGATTTCAATACTCCTTCCTCCTCACACAGATCGTACGTATGACGCACGCCTGTTACGCTTTATGTACACTGCGCATGCCTGAAACTCCACCCGCCCCTGATGTTCTTTCTAGTCTATTCCCCGCCCCTTGTATTTCAGCGCAGTAGGAAAGCACATGGCGGAGAAAGAGCAAGTGCATGCAGCGGAGAGCAGCAACGACGAAAGCCCGGAGCCACGAACATCCCCATCCCGGAGGAGATTTAAGGCCTCAAATATGTCCTTTATAGAGATGGTGGAGATGGTGGACATCTTGAAGAGGGCCGACTATGATGGGAAGTATGGACCTTACCCAAACCCAAATGTGAGAAAGGCCAAGATCATGGCTAAAGTTGTGTAAAGTCTGCACAGGGATTTTGGGGTACGACGATCCAAGGATCAATTGAGGAAACGCTGGCCTGAAATTGAGGGAGCAGGATCAGTACAGAAAGATCAAGAGAGTTCTTCAAAAAAGTAAGTATTTGTCGTGTGTTCCTATTATTGTTATTATTACTTGCATGCTGCTCCATGTGCTTTTCTTTACTATTGTACAGTTTAAAATGGCAAGTTTCAGGTTCCTGGACACAGTAATCGTTCATAGTAAACATTGTTCGTTCGCCCACTAATACGATGTTTTTGGCAGATGCAGGTTAACTACATTTGTTCAGGCCTATTTGTATTAAAAGAATTTTATTATAGAGTGGTAGCATGGTGGCATTATTATAGAGTGGTAGCGCAGGAGTTTGAGCAGCTTAAGAGTCGTGGCAGAACAGAGATCCAATCATAGCTAGTGGCCCCTGTTGGGGTAAGTGCCACAGTGTAATTAAATCTGCTAGTACATCCAACAACCACCCCCCCCCCGACTGACAATGCTGCTGTCCAAAGGGGAAAAAAAGAAAAAAAAAAGAATACTAATACAGCCACTACATCTAAGGATTGATAAGCTGCAATATATTATACGTTTGGTTTTGGGGTTTAATACTGATTTAAATTGAACGTATAGTGGTTTTGTATTTTATTTATTATGTACTAAAACCAAACATTTTAACGTAAAACAAAAGGCAAAACTTTTTTTTTTTCATTTTGGATGGAGTAAGGGAGGGTTATAACCCCTGTTGGTTTATTTTTTGCTATCAGTGCCCGAGTGGGGAGATTTACCTTCACTTCCTGTCCCATAATAAAAACAGGAAGTGAGAGGAAATCCCTGCAAATTAAGGTAATCCCTTGGGGACCCCCAGGTCACCATAACTAGTGTCCCCATTGGAATGTTTCCCCTCTATTAATTTTCTGGGGGCAACCCAACTTTTGAGATTTTCTTTTACTTTCACTTCCAATGATAATTGGTAAACAGAACAAATGGAGAGGTTGAATCTTCCTAACGAGTGCACAGACGGCAATAAAAACTGATAGATGTTCTAATTCCTCTCCCCTCTATCCAAAACTAGAAACACGTTTTGCCTTCATACAGAAATAGAGAGTAGAAAAAATGGACTTTGCAGGCATATTTTTCATTATATAAAAAAGATATCAAAATTTTATTGGTTGACAAAACATCAATGAAAAAAGACTAAGACAAAGACAAAAAACAAATACAAAGTGAAGGTGGTTTAAAACATGTCTCAGTGGCCAAACATATAAAATGCCTGCAATGTCCATTTTTTCTACGCTCTCTTTCTGTATAACCAATTAGGATGTGGCATGGTGTACCATTAATTGTACTGTCCACAGTGCCACTTTCTGGTGACAGTACCAAAATATATATTTATGTGATAAAGTTTTGCCTTTAGTTATACTTTATGAAAACATTTCTTCCTTTTTTTCAGGTATATTTAAAATATTGCATAAGAATACTTTGTTCTTTTTAGCCAGCACACTAAGATCTAAATAGATAGCTTATTTCAAGTTTTTAAGCAGATAAAGCCTTCCTCAAGGCTTGCTGCTTTTGTGCTGCGTACTCTCAAGCTAACCCATGACGCTCTAGGAATCTTTTGTCATGTATTTTTTTACTTAGTCAGGTAGATGTAGATGAGTGTCTAAATCTATCTCTCCTCTGAAGCCCGATCTGCATACGGATCGTAGGCGGTGAGAAAGCGATGTGACACCTGTTCACTGCCCGTATAACTCCAAGAGATGTGCTGGTTGTTACGTTCTGAATTAATATTCGGGCAAATTTTTGTTTTTCGAATTACAATAGCAGAATTTAAACGCATCCGAAATAACAAAAAAAAAAACAGACGAATTCGAATTCAAATCGTTTTCAAATTTGAATAGTTTTCAAATTCGAATTCTAAAACTTTTGGAATTAATAGTTTTCCCATTTCCAAAGAGAATAAAATAGAATACAAAATAAAGTAATAGAACAGAAAAAAATAGACTAGAAAAGAATATAACAGAAAATAAAAGAATAGAATATAATAGAGTAAAACCAAACAAAATAGAATAGAAAATAAAAAAGAAAGAAATAGAATAGACTAGAATAACATAGAAAGAATATAACCATCTTCTGAAATTCGGATTTCAAATAGAATAAACTTAAATTTGAATACATAGGAAAAAAATAGAATGGAAAAAAAAAGAATAGAACAGATTAGAATAGACTATAACAGATTAGAAAAGAATTAAAAAAAACAATAGAATAGACAGAATATAACCATTTCCCAAAATTCAAATAAAATCTATTCGAATTTGAATAGCATAAAAAAGAAAAGATTAGAATAGAAAATAACAAAAAAGTATAGAAAAAAAACAACAGAATAGAATAGAAAGAATATAACAATCTTCCAAAATTCGAATTTCAAATAGAATATATTTGAATTTTAATAGAATAGAATAGAACATAATAGAAAAGAAAATAATAGAAGAGAAAATAGAATAGAATAGAATAAACAAAAAAAGAGTATAAATTAAAAAACAATAGAATAGTTTTTCAGAATTTCAGAAGATGGTTATAATCTATAATTCTATTTTGTTCTATTCTATTCCTTTATTTTCTATTCTATTTTATTCTCTTTGGAAATCGGAAAACTATTTGGATTCGAAAACTTTTCAAATTTGAAAACTATTTGAAAAATTTTCGAATTAAAAAACTATTTGAAATTTGTTCGAAAACTTTTCGAATCGATCAAATTTGAATCTGAAAAACTTGAATCGTTTCGAAAATGAATAAACTAAACGAATTCCAAAAACAAATTAACCACTTGCCGCCCGCCATATAGCAAAATGACAGCGGCAAAGTGGTTTCAATATCCTGACCAGACGTCATATGACGTTGCCAGGATATTAAGCCGCTGTGCGCCCCCTCGCTGCGATCTCTTGTTGCGGTGTGTCAGTATGACACACCACAACGCTGATCTAGGTAAAGAGTCTCTAATGGAGACTCTTTACCACGTGATCAGCCGTGTCCAGTCATGGCTGATCACGATGTAAACAGGAAGAGTCAGTGATCGGCTTTTTCTCACTCGCGTCTGTTAGATGCAAGTAGAGGAGAGCCGATTGGCTGCTCCTCTGACAGGGGGGGTCTGTGCTGATCGATTATCCCCCCCCCCCCCGAGGATGCCCACACATTTCCACCAGGGACACTACTAGGACCACCAGGGATGTTAGCACAAGGTATGCCACCCTAGACCACCAGGGATGCCAATTAATGACCACAATGGATGCCAATCAGTGCCCACAATAGATGCCAATCAGTGCCCAGAATGGGCATCACTGATTGGCAGGCATTATTGTTTGGCACTGATTGGCATCCATTAGTACCATACATTACAGTACATGAGTGCCACCTATTAGTGCCCATCCATGCCCATCTGTGCCACCTATCAGTGCCCACCTGTGCCGCTTATCAGTGCCCATCTGTTCCGCCTATCAGTGCCCATCAGTGCTGCATATCAGTGCCACCTATCAGTGCCCATCAGTGCCACCTATCAGTGCCCCATCAGTTCCGCATATTAGTACCCATCATCAGTGCCCATCAATGCCACCTCATTGGTGCCATCTCATCGGTGCCCATCAGTGCCGCTTTATCAGTGCCCGTCAGTGCAGCCCCATCAGTGAAGAAGAAAATGTACTTATTTACAAAGCTGTAGCATGACCGCGCAATTGTCATTCAAAGTGCGACAACGCTGAAAGCTGAAAATTGGTCTGGGCAGGAAGGTATATAAGTGCCCTGTATTGAAGTGGTTAAACACATTTAACTAAAGTAATTTATAGAAATAATGAATCGAAACCAAACAAAACTATTTTTTTGTTCTGCACATGTCTAATAAACCCATTTTTGCTGACAAATGCATTGCACACGTTTGCGAGACATTTGTGGCACTTCCCTGTTCACCTGAATGTGTCGATTTGATGATGGGTAGATTTTACTGCAGGCTTGAAATGACATAGTTACATAGTTGTTAAGGCTGAAAAAAGACACCAATCCATCCAGTTCAACCTGTGTGGGTATGTGTGAATGTGTTTATGCATTGCAACCACGCCATGTAAACCAGCCACCCACTGCCAATCGCATCTTAAGGGGGAGTGATTAGAAGGCTGTAAAAATTAGGCTCAACCAAGCGTTTTTACCACCCCTCCACCACACATCTAAACATAGCCTTAAACAAAGATTGCTTAAAAGATTGCCCTTTTCTGCACATTTTTCAGTTCTCCTATAAAATGCTAGTGCTCTGGTTCTAAAAACAACTGCACATTCAAAATGAGGTCCTACCAATGTTTTCTATGGCTGGATGATTATGTCTCTCTTTTTCTAGAGTCTATTCTTATTTTAATACAAGAAAATATCTCCCTTGCATTGAAGCTGCATATTAGCATTGCATGTCAATGATCTGAACACTGCATCCTTCCTCGTTATTGATTCATTTTACTCCCCCTAGATTGTAAGAAAAGCAGTATTAACCACTTGCTTACAGGGCACTTAAACCCCCACCTGTCCAGACCAATTTTTATCTTTCAGCACTGATGCAATTTGAATGAAAATTGCGCGGTCATACAACACTGTACCCAAATGAAATCTTTATTATTTTTTCCCACAAATAGAGCTTTCTTTTGGTGGTATTTGATCACCTCTGTGGTTTTTATTTTTTGTTAAAAAATTTTAAAAAAACCGAATTTAAAAAATTAAAAAATTATATTTTTTTATATTTTGTTATAACATTTTGCAAACAGGTAATTTTTCTCCTTCATTGATGTACGCTGATGAGGTGGCACTGATGAGCACGATAGGTGGCAGTGATGGGCATTGATGGGTGGCAATAACGGGCACTGATCAGCACTGGTTGGTTACACTGATAGGCAGCACTGCTATGTGGCACTGATTGGCACCGCTGGTGGGAATTGATAGGTGGCACTTGTGGGCATTGATAGGTGGCACTCATGGGCATTGATAGGTGGCACTGGTGGGCACTGGCAGGCGGTAATTGTGGGCACAGATGAGGCAAATGTGCCTCCTTCCTCTTCGGAACCAATGTCTCTTGCACATAAGTGGGAGATTGTTTTTTTTTCTCCTCACGCCAGCGTGGGGAGAAAAAAAAACGATTACCGAGCTTTTGTTTACATCACGTGATCAGCTGTCATTGGCTGACAGCTGATCACGTGGTAAGGGGCCGGGATCGGCCCCTTACTCGGATCAGTGATCACTCGAGTCTCAGTGACTCCAAGATAACAGAGCGTCCCCGTACGCGCCCTGAAGGGGGCGCGTGCAAAGGGGAGGCCGTCATATAACGGCCTCCCGGAAATTCAGGTTCGCGCTGTGGCCGTCATTTGTGTGGCCGTTGTTGAAAAACAACAGACTTACTAGCTTGATCACCAGGTGAAAATAAAAATAAAATAAAGCCTAAAAAAAGAAAACCAATGCAGCCATCACATCTAAGAATTGGTAAGATGCAATATAATAAATGTTTACTTTTGGGATTAATGTTGCTTTAAGCATGTATGACTTTAGCTCTCAGGTTCATGATATTTCTAAAGATTAAAGAACAGTCAAAATTTTTATTTTTAAAATATTTTTCTAGTTATAGATAGAATTCTAAAAATGGGAACCACTTTTAACTTTGCATGGGAGATCCCTTCTCACTTTCTGTCTGACTGCTGCCAAGCCCAACTCCAGGAATTACACAACAGTTATGCTCCAGGCTGTGGGTGGTTCCTCACTGCCCTCATGTACAATACAGGGCTACTGGCCTTATGTTGTACTTTATGTCACTATTTGACCACCAGTGGAGTATCTTATGCCGCGTACACACGACCGGTTTTGCCGTCGGAATAAACTACGAAGGTTTCTCAGACGGAACTCCGACGGAATTCCGCTCAAGCCATCTTGCCTACACACGGTCACACCAAATCCCGACCGTCCAGAACGTGGTGACGTACAGCACGTACGACGGGACTAGAAAAAGGAAGTGCAATAGCCAGTAGCCAATAGCTTCTGTCTCGTACTTGCTTCAGAGCATGTGTCGTTTTTGGTCCATCGGAACAGCATACAGACGATTGGTTTTCCCGATAGGAATTGGTTCCGTCGGAAATATTTAGAACATGTTCCATTTCTAGGTCCGTCAGAATTTTGGAAAAAAAAAGTCCGATGAGGCATACACACGATCGGAATACACGATGAAAAGCTTCCATTTTACTTTTTCTGTTGGACATTCCGCTCGTGTGTACGCGACTTTAGAGACAGAAAAACAATTGCACCCTACACCTAATGAGCATTTAACCCTTGCAGTTGAGGGGGGCACTGCAAAGGTTACATGCTCCTTAAGGGTTAAATATTCAATTTACATATAGGTACCCTATTTAGTTTGTTCCGTTATATTGGTACAAAGTCAATCAATAAAGAGACTCCAAAATGTAACCAATGTACCCTGTTTGGTTTAGGTGCTTTATTCACATTTATTTTGTCTTATTGTTATTAGACCATATTCAGTCTGAGGTGTCATTTTAAGGGCACAACGCTGTATTAGAACAGCAGCCAGACTCAGCAGCTCTGGTAGGCTTAGTGCTGGATCCCCTGAACTGAATATTATCATTACCATCCTCATAATGTACATCAGCACCACCACTTTCGATCGCATATAGAGAACTAAAAGGGGATACCATCCAAACATTTTCCAACAAGCTGGCTGTACACAAGTTGATTAAGGTGGTTGTAAACCCTTTACTACCACTTTTACCTACAGGTAAGCCTTATTATAGTATTGTACCTTGAATATCTCCTAAACTAGGAGATATTCACTATATCCGCATGTGCCAACATCATCAGCACATGCGCACTGAAGAAACAGCTCGCTTGTGCCGTTTCTTCAGTAGCTGTGCCGTGACTGGCGGCACCCACGCGCATGTGTGGGAGTGACGTCATCGTGGCTCTAGCCAATCACAGCGCCGGAGCCCGCAAACCCGGAAATAACTCCGGGAGAGATGTCACCTTTCACAACGGTGTACAGGGGCCGCTGCAACAGCTTCAGTCTAAGGTAAGTATTTCATAATGAGCTAGTATGTGATGCATATTAGCTCATTATGCCTTTGTCTTGCAGGTTGTTTTTTTTTTTTTTTTTTAGAGAGAGAGTTTACAACCACTTTAATAGATCGACTTGTGTACAAGCAGCCTGTCCATACATGGATCGAAGTTTGGCTGGTTGCTGATGAACCAACCAAATTTTAATCAATCTATCCATGTATTTGGCTTAAGAAAAATATGATTTTGCGTGTTTTGTTTTGTGTGTGTTATTTTGGTCTGCAGACCTCAGCTTTGATAACCTGATTCTCTTAAAATTATGTGAATTTGTCTATCTAATATGTACTTGTTTATCATTTAGACCCCTTTCACACTGAGGTGCTTTTCAGGCACTTTCATGCAAAAAAAAAGTGCCTGAAAAGCTCACAAATCCTATTTCCATTAAAATCAATAAACGCTTTCACACTGGGGCATTGCGCTGGCAGCGGTGAAAAAATGTTCCTCTCCATTGAAATGAACGGAAAGCTCTTCAAAAGCGCCTGAAAAGCTCTTCAAAAGAGCTCAGTGTTTTACTGGCAGCTTAGAAGCGCCTCAGTGTGAAAGGGGCCTTAGGCTAAACAAAGTCATATCACAGGTACAACTATGAACAGTTGTAATACGCTTCGCATTGTTTGGGGTTAACAGGTCCAGCAGAGCTTCATTTCTTCTTATGGCTTCAATAAACTGTCCCATAAAACTGTTCTGCAACACATATGCACTCACCAGCCACTTTATTAGGTAGACCTTGCTAGTACTGGGTTGGACCCACTTTTGCCTTCAGAACTGCCCTAATTCTTTGTGGCATAGATTCAACAAGGTGTTGGAAACATTCCTCAGGGATTTAAAAAAACGAAAGAATCACATGTACATAAGTATTCACAGCCTTTGCTATGACACTCGAAATTGAGCTCAGGTGCATCCTGTTTCCACTGATCATCCTTGAGATGTTTCTACAACTTGATTGGAGTCCACCTGTGGTAAATTCAGCTGATTGGACGTGATTTGGAAAGGCACACACCTACCTATATAAGGTCCCACAGTTAACAGTGCATGTCAGAACATAAACCAAGCCATGAAGTCCAAGGAACTGCCTGTAGACATTCAGCAATCAGGCCTGTATGGTAGAGTGGCCAGATGGAAGCCACTCCTCAGTAAAAGGCACATAACAGTCGGCCTGGAGTTTGCCAAAAGGCACCTGAAGGACCCTCAGAACATGAGAAACAAAATTCTCTGGTTTGATGAAACAAAGATTAAACTCTTCGGCCTGAATGGCAAGCATCATGCCTGGTGGTAACCAGGCACCACTCATCACCTGGCCAATACCATCCCTGGTAGCATGGTGGTGGCAGCATCATGCTGTGGGGAAGTTTTTCAGTGGCAGGAACTGGGAGACTAGTCTGGATCAATGGAAAGATGAATGCAACAATGTACAGAGACATCCTTGATGAAAACATGCTTCAGAATGCTCTGGATCTCAGACTGGGGCGAAGGTTCATCTTCCAAAAGGACAACGACCCTAAGCACACAACCAAGATAACAAAGGAGTGGCTACAGAACAACTCTGTGAGTGTCCCTCAAGTGGCCCAGCCAGAACCCAAACTTGAACCCGATTGAACATCTCTGGAGAGATCTGAAAATGGCTGTGCACTGATGCTCCTCATCCAACCTGATAGAGCTTGAGAGGTCCTGCAAAGAAGAATGGGAGAAACTGCCCAAAAATAGGTGTGCCAAGCTTGTAGCATCATACTCAAAACGATTTGCAAAGATTTCAAACAAACTTCTTTCATGTTGCCATTATGGGGTATTGTTGGTAGAATTTTGAGGAAAATAATAAATTTAATCCATTTTGGAATAAGCCTGTAACATAACAATATTTGGAAAAAGTGAAGCGCTGTGAATACTTTCCGGATGCACTGTATATTGACAACTATAGCAGCCTTTTCAACTCCCCCTCCCACACCATTCTAAGCCATACTATTGTGTCCTGCAGTGAAAAGCTCTTTATGGATAAAGGACGGATAAAGCAGGGCTGAGTGAAAAGCCCGCTTTTTTCATTCACAGAGTGATTTTTATTGAATGTTTCAGATTTCAACTTGGTTTTTGATTGTAAATGATTACCTTGTAAAACATCCCGTTCATTTTAAAATAGAAATGAAAGGCAAAACATGTTTGTATAGATATAAAAAAAAAATTATAAAAACCTATTTCCCTTTTTTATAAATTATCACAATGCCTCTATTCTCAGCTACATAAGAGCTGGGGGAGGAGAAGCAGCAGCACACTGAGCTTGCCAGTGAATGGCTGTGCAGCGGGGCATGTCAGGACAAGTCTGATCATTGGAGGAGAGCACACTGAGTTCCCAGCATAGCTAGAGAACTGACCACAGTGTGCTCTCCTGCTTAATGCAGTCAGCTTTCAACAGGAAAGCAGAGGGACTGGCAGGAACTCCAGAGTCTCACACAAAGGAAGCAATACAAAGAGATAAGGATACTTTCTCATTGAAGTACATGGTACAGCAAGGAAATATCAGGAATATGAAGTGTTGGGGTACCAAAAACTTTAACGCAGCAGCCACCAGTACACAGGACACTTTTCATCCATGGTAAGTACTGTCACTAGTGTAGTTTTAAAAAACATACATTTTGGGGGGGCGTGGCCGGCCGCGGAACGAGATGGCAGCGTGAGTGCTGACCTCCTCTTCCCATAGACAACCAGCGGCACACAGCGACTTTCCAGTGGGGTTTTTCACCCCAAAAACGGAGCGGTTTACCCACCACCAACCTGTGGACCATGGCCAGGAAAAGGAAGGAACACAGGAGACCACAGAAACTGATGGAATTCTTTACATTGCAGCCACGTGGAGGTAGACAAGGTGGCGCCGGTCACACATCTACCCCGGCCCATAGCTCACGCTCCCTCTTAGCTAAATCTGCATCCATCAGCAGA
This sequence comes from Lithobates clamitans, assembly GCA_037952925.1. Classification (NCBI taxonomy): domain Eukaryota; kingdom Metazoa; phylum Chordata; class Amphibia; order Anura; family Ranidae; genus Lithobates; species Lithobates clamitans. Next base: position 3,379,380 of record JBBGZY010000270.1, on the reverse strand, counting down.
AATAGTGCGTCTCCCTCCAGCCAGCAATCCTACCTTAACACCCCCCAGTCTACTAGCCCTGCTAAGGCCAAATTCCGGATGAATGGCTCTGGATGCAGCCCCACAGCTAGCCCAAGCACTGATTCTGGGGAAGACACTACAGAACTGCCTGACAGCATAGAGGTCTTCCCCACTAACAATCAGCCAGTTATGGACACAGTATTAAAAGACATGTTACGGTCCTTAACCACATCAATACTGGGCACTTTCACCCCCTTCCTTCCCAGACCAATTTTCAGCTTTTAGCGCTCTCGCACTTTCAATGACAATTGCGCGGTCATGCTACGCTGTACCCAAATTACATTTTTATCATTTTGTTTGCACAAATAGAGCTTTCTTTTGGTGGTATTTATTCACGACTCCGTTTTTTATTTTTTGCGATATAAGCGAAAAAAGAGCGGAATTCTGCTACATGTCTTTGGTAAAAAAAATCCCATTAAGTGTCTAATAATTGGTTTGTGTGATCACGGACATATGTACGCAGATGATCAGATGTGCGCAGATGTGACTTTACTAGTAAATCTGTGGGGGACAGGTGTTTTTACTATGTGGGAACATGTGTGTGGGGACATGTGTTTTGGGGACATGTGTGTTTTACATTGTGTACATGTGTATTTTACATTGTGTACATGTGTGTTTTACATGTGTGTTTCACACTGGTGATCAGTGTGTAAAAAGCTGTAAAAAACAGCTCATACTCACTGATCACCAGCCGGCTGCAGTGACCCGCTCTCCTCTCCTCACCGACAACTTCTATGTGAGGAGAGCCGATCCCCTAGCAACTGGCTCTCTGTTTACATCACATGACGGCTGTGATTGGACATGCCCGTCATGTGATCAGGAGGGCCAATCACAGAGCCCTCCTGCCGATCGGAGATGCGCCGTGTCCGGGGGACATGAGCGCATCGGGTCACGCCGCTGCGGGCACGCGCACGCACAATCCGCCTCCTTTAGAGGGACGTTCCTGAACATCCACTCAGAAGGAGAGAGCACCGACCTGGCCGTTTATGTACAGTGGCCGGGTGGGAAGTGGTTAAGGAGTTCACTCCAAACTGATATGATGTCCTGCATGCAAAAGTTTAATAAGGAGATACAGGCTGTAGAATCAAGAGTGGGGCACATTGAAAACAAGATGGGGGAATTTGCAAACACTGTGAATGACCTGGTAGATGCCCATGATGAAAAGGACAAGGTAATAAAGGTCACAGCAAAGAATGCTAAAAAAAACACTGATCATCTGGGAAGCAGACAAGTTTTATCTTCAGTTCTATGGGGAAAGTAGCCTCTGTCAGTTCACAAACTCACCCCTCAGACTACTTGAGCAGCAAAATGCTGCATTCGGGTACAAGTTACCCTTGTTTGGCTCAAAACTTTATTTACAATACTTAAATCTCTTGTTCACAGTTCAAGTTTTTTTGTCCAGTCTCAGTTTTATTTTCCTTTTTGTTCTATCCTCTCAATACAGTCAGAAATTATAGATTTCTTTACAGCTCTTAGTCGAAGTTACAGTTATCCCCTCCAGAACACCAACTCCATGTAGCCTTCACAAGCACAGTCCGGTGGAAAACCGCAAGAGTACCACACTTCTATGGTCTTCACTTGAGTTTTACAACATAGCTCATTCCAAACTTGACCACATGAGGGAGCTCCCCACCCACAAAAGGATTTATAATGGCTCAGAATGTCACACCAACAAACTTTTCTTGACCACGTGGGGGTGACATTCCTCTCCATTCATGCAAAAGGACTTAACCATCCTGTCAAATGCAAATCAATGTGGAAAGAAGCCCAACAACTCCACTGTGATGTAATATGCGCTCAGGAAACATATTTTAGCAGCATAACACCCACAAAATGCAGAAACAAGCAGTTCCCCTATATCTTCACTGCAAACACGGACTCCAAAAAAATAGGAGTTCTCACTGCAATCAGGGACACTGTCTCATTCCTACTCCATGAAGTGATTGCAGACCCCCAAGGACGGTACATAATATTAATTTGCAATACCAACTCCTCAACATATACCATTGCAAATCTATATGCTCCGAATTCCAACCAAATACGCCTTATCAACAAAACCTTTTGGAAAATCCATGCTCACGAAAAAGGTGCTCTGATTGTCTGTGGGGACTTCAACCTTATCCCAGATTCAAACCTTGACTCCACCTCCACACCCACCAGGACAGGACAGACACTTCAAAATACTATCCATCAACATAAGTGTTTGATGCATGGAGGTGCCTTCATGCAGGGGAAAGAGACTTCACCTTTTTTTCTGCACCAAACCGATCCTACTCGTGTATAAATCTCTTCCTAGTTGATCAATGGATCCTGACAAAAATTGCCTCAATTTGCAACAATCAACAACATTACATGGTCAGACCATGCATCTGTGGTGCTGACAGTCAAAGACTCATTTTCCTCAAACCCAGTTCCAATTTGGAGAGTTAACCCACTTCTCTTGCAGGAAAAAATTCCACAAACACATTGGAACAACAATTACTCGTCAGGGGTGCCCACTCTCACCATTAATTTTCAATCTACTCATGGAACCCCTGGCGAGCTACATACGTGACCATCCTCAAATTACAGGATATGAGTTTAGCAATTCAGCACATTACCACCAGATGCTAGAACTATAGCCGTCCACATTCTCTTGAGTGCAAGGTTGGTATTAATGCGCCACTGGAGGGATCACTCCGTCACTCCAAGAGGTAATAACAACAACCAACACTCCTGCCGCGTACAAGATGTTGTTCGCCTCAATGCAAAACAATCACCAAAGGGCTAATAAAATGTGGGGAAAATGGGGGGAATGGTACACAACCATACCTAAAGGCTAAATAACTAACTGACTATGTTTTGTTACTCAAAGAAATTAACACTCTGACTGTATTTTATTTTATTTTATTGTAGTTTACTTTGTTATTTTACATTAACATGCTCAATCTACATATTCAGTTACTAATCCCTACTCTTGATAATGGTCATGTATAAACAGCTATAAAAGACCACACTACTTTCTAATGTATATAGTATAGACAACTTGTTGGAAACATTGGAGCAACATCTACATGAAGTAGTGGGTGGTGTCATCCTCCTCCCGAATGCAGCTTGCTCCCAGTTGAGGTGTTTGGTTATGGGGGACGGTGCTCCTTACTCTGTGATTACTTATCACCTCGGATTACTTGTCTACTATACAATGCATTTCTATTTGAATAATCCTCGTTATTGTGCCTCATCAAGAGGAAGTTTATGTACTTTTTCCTATGTTTCCTTTCTTTGTTTTGTGAAAACATTGATCCAAAAAAAAACATACAGTTTCACACACAGTTTGAACAGTCTGAAGCAACCGCCAGGGGGCGCATTATTGTGAAATTCAACCATCCTGCAAATAGCAGGATTGAAAGGAATGAGGGACCAGCACTGTTTCTAGAGGGGACCCCCCAACCGCTGCATCTGTAATGGGAAGACCTTCTTCATTCCCAACAGGCTAAGCTATAGTATAACTATTCATTGGACCTAGAACTGCATAGGGGGACATTCTGAAAACCTTATTGAAAGATAAGTTTACACTTGCAGCTTTAAATACTCTATAAGTCATCTCAAATTATTCCCCCCTAGTGCACCGGACCCCTTTTATTCAGGTGTAAACTGTCCTTAGCATATAGGTTGTACTCCAATACAAAATCAACTCAATGCCTAAGAAACCAAAATCCTTCCCTTTTACAACAAGATCAGCTCTGTAGGCTCCCACTGTCTTTCCTTTGCAGAATACAGTGTAAGCAATATTTCTACATGGACAGCTGAATCATTGCCAGCATGTAATAGTAATTTGTCTACCCAATCTACCACACGCCAAAGCAGGGAGATAGCAAACAATTCTGTTAACCTGGCACCCAATTATTCTATTTGTCTTTTTGATGAACAAAATGCTTATTACCACCAACTGTTCAGGCATTTCTGCATTACATTCCTCTTCAAGGTGTTGGGGAGGAGGTAGCATCAAATAGGGATGGCACTTCTATATTTTCACGCCATACATCTCTTTATGCAAAAATTCCTCCATGTTTTATTTAAATTATACTTTTTTCACTTATTCAGAAGCGCAGTGGAGGTATCACAGGGTGTAGAGCGTTAGCTTGTGAACTATCAGGTGTGCAATTCCTCCATGCTGCAATGTGTTCATCCAGATTGCCAATGTAAGCTTTCAGAGGGGCAACATACTCAAATCTATTGCAGAGGTATTCGCCATATTCCCTCTGTTTGTTCTTACATGTGGCACACCGTGTTCTGAGCAAAATTTTCAATCTGGCTACCACCCATTATTCCAGTAGAATATGTGTAACATTACTTAGAGGTAAGGGGACTTGTTTCTTAACCTTATGTAAATGTATAATTATTTAAAATACTGTACTTTATTTAAAATCTTATTTTTGACTCCCACTATGTTTCAATGTACAGTATTAGTTCTCCAGCCTCACTCTAAGCAAGTGCAGCACCCTCCTAGATAGGTGCTAGGTAGTGGATAGGTTAGCTTTAGTTTTGTTTTGATAGGTAAATGTATTTGCAACGCTGTAGGCAGTGTGGATAATTTCTGTTAGGCAAACATATATTCTGGCTCACTGCAATCAGTACAGCCACAATCTGCTGGTGTGTTCTGCTGCTGCTATGCCGCCTACAGCTCCCTCTGCTTTCCAGAAGTTAGAAGAACAATCTGGATCATAGGTTTGGGGCTATGCAGATAGCAGCATGAATATTGATACAGCCCCAGCCTATCCAAGAGAGGCAGGCTCTGATGGCATACTGGGAGATTGTATTTATTCAGGGAACACACTGAGTTCTGGGTCTTGCCCAGTGGAGGAGTCCAGTCTAGGGAGGGCACGCTGCTCTCCACCAAACACCCTGCGCTGAAGAAGAAGGAATGCTGAGACCCTGGTGCTAGGAACATACTGACTAGGGGGAGCTGTCTAACAAAGATCTCTCTGGGACTCCAGGAAGGTGACCCTTTGAAGATCAGAAGGAGGCCCCATTCTGTCCTTAGCCCTTGTGAGTACAGACTGTGTGGGATCTTGGGACCTTGTTGCTCTAGCTACCCCTCTGGTGCATAATAGTCAGCTGTGGGTCTATTGAAGAGGACATACCAGGTGGTGATCCTGAAGAGCTCTGTCCAAAAATAGCTTCTACTTAAAAGGACTTTGCTCTATGGCTCAAAAGTTCTGCTAACAGCTGAAGTCTATTGTTTGTTACAAGCCTGGACTTCATTTAAAGCTTGCTCAAGAAAGAAACCAAGTCCTTAGTGTACATAGTTCTTATTCTTGGAGTATCCCACCTCTACCCTAACCCTATCCAAGTTGTCCAAAAATAAAAAAAAATCCCCTAGACTGGTCATAGAAGAAAGGAGCAGAAGTGTGTGTGCACCTGGCTGTGGGAAATACTGTGTGCCTGGTTGCAGAACTTAAATTTGGGAAGACCTGGGCAAAATACCAGTGGCTCCTACAGGATTAGGAAGTAAATTAAAAACACCTATGTATAATTCAGTGCACCAAGAAACAATGCAGGGAAACAGTACTTTAAAAAGTTACAAAGAAGTGTTAAAAAGTTAAAGAATTGGCAAAACCAAGAGGGAAGGTATGTTTATCCCAAACAATCGCACTAATCACACAGCAGCAAAATTAGCTCAAATAGCACAGCGATGCTCCTATCTTTTTAACTCCCACTTTGTTCCAATCCACTTCGTTCACAAGCTTCTCTTGTTAGGAAAACAATGGCATTTTGGAAAAGGCTTTCTCAAACAATAATGACAGGTTCAGTGAGCCTGACAGAGTGACTGAACACACTGATGTGCTTGTAATATGCCACTGCCTCACTCTATCTACCAGTATGAATATAATGTTTCTTCTTTTATGTAGAGGGACAGCCAAAACACATCACTCTTGCGGGAAAGCTTTTCTCAGAATGGATGCTAGGGATGATAAATTCAGATGCTTCAAAAATAGCTTGAGTTGCGTAGGCATCACTCATTAGTCACAAGCACCAATGCAAAATAGAATTACTGGATTACACACTGAAGTGTGTAAGTATTTTCTTTTGATATTTTACATACACATTCCAACAAAAGATCAAAGCACTATATAGCCTTTGGTATTTTTAATAATTACACAAGACAACAACTCAACTTGTTTTGTAAACTTGAAGATGTTTTATAGCTTATTCAAGGTACTTGATCAGTCCAAGAAGCGGCAAAAATGAGATGCGCATCATCTTTAACATTACAGAACAAGTCCAGTTGAATGTGACTAACTACTATTAGGGATCCCATGACATGGATAAACCTTTACAGATACAATTCTTCAATTCTGGAAAAAAAAGTGCTTGAGGTTGTTTCTATAGCATAGAAAACTTTCCGACAACAAAACCGTGGATTTTTGTGTGAAGGATGTTGGCTCCAACATGTCTTGCATACACACAGTCACACAAATGTTGGCCAACAATTACGAATCGTAGTGACGTACATGATATCTCCATTGAGAACTCATTTTTTTCAAAGACCGAGCGCTTCCGCCTCGTACTTGATTCCAAGCATGCGTGGACTTTTGTCCGACTGACTTGTGTACACATGATCGGAAAGTCCGACAACAAACATTTGTTGGCGGAAAATTTGAGAACCTGCCAGCCAACATTTGTTGGCGGAAAGTCCGACAATTGTCCTATGGAGCATACACACGGTCGGACTTTCCGGCAACAAGCTCACATCCAACATTTGTTATATAAATCAAATTTGTTAAATAAATCAACCTCCCAAGTACAAACACACAGTAGTACACTTTTCAAAAGTAAAAAAAAAAAATGTCACCTCTACCTTTGTCCTGGGGACACCCTTTGTACTCAAGCACTGCTACCTTCGCATTCAACTTGCTCTTGTCAGGAAAAGCGATAGTCTGATCTGTGATGACATCCAGCACCAGGACATAGGCCAATACACAGCACAGCAGTATCTGCTCAGTGTAAGCTTTCTTTTGTCATGCAGCATAACAGCTTTGCTTTCACTGCTCTGTATATTCAGAACAGCTACAGAAGTCACTCTCACTTACACACAGGAGCTCATGTACAGTATAAAAAGTAGAGCAAAAACAGCAGAGATGTTTCCCACAGCAACCAGTGAAATCTCAGCTGTCATGTATCGGTTCTGTGTAGAAGGAGAATGCTAATACCTAACTGGTTGACATGTGTAACAGGCCTATTTTGTGTTTGCTCCAGTTTGTACAAATGAGCCCCAGAGTCTCAGAGCTGGCCATTATAAGGCAGAATAGGAAAAAATGATGGATGTGCTAAAAAATAATTCTACAACGTAGTGACTTAATCAGGAGGGTGACATACATATTATATATATATATATATATATATATATATATATATATATATATATATATATATATATATATATACATACAATTTTTATTTTATTTTTTCCTTGCTTAAATTAGGTTTAAATCAGGTTTGTACAGCCACCTACTGGTCATTGTTTAGAATTTATTAGTCTTGCACTATTGGGAAGATTTCTCTTCAATTCAGAGAAAAAATAGTATCCTGAACAGGTGTTCCCATTGAAAGATTTCCCTTCACTTCTATTCCTGCGACAACTCAAATTTTGGATTTCCCATCAATTTTTTACCTAAGACAATGGATTTCAATATAAATATTGTAAGGGAAATCCCCCTAGCAGGGCCACAGATGGCAATAAAAACAACTGAACAAAGGTTTCCACACTCTATCCACAACAAAAAGGATTTCAGTTTTTCCTTCTCTTTAACCACTTAAGGACCAGCCTCGTTTTGGATTTTAGGTGTTTACATGTTTAAAACAGGTTTTTTTGCTAGAAAATTACTTAGAACCCCCAAACATTGTATATATGGTTTTTCTTCTAACACCCTAGAGAATAAAATGGCGGTCGTTGCAATACTTTTTTTTGCACTGTATTTGCGCAGCAGTCTTAAAATCGCACTTTTTTTGGAAAAAATTCACTTTTTTGAATAAAAAAGTAAGACAACAGTAAATTTAGCCCAATTTTTTTTTATATTGTGAAATATAATGTTACGCCAAGTAAATTGATACCCAACATGTCACACTTGAAAATTGTGCCCGCTCGTGGAATGACGTCAAACTTTTACCCTCAAAAATTTCCATAGGCGACGTTTAAAAAATTCTACAGGTTGCACATTTTGCGGTACAGAGGAGGTCTAGGGCTATAATTATTGCTCTCACTCTACCAGTCGCAGCGATACCTCACATGTGCGGGCGCTACTCACGTATGCGTTCGCTTCTGCGCGCGAGCTCGTCGGGACGGAGGTTTTTAAAAAAAAATATATATTTTTATTAATTATTTTACATTATTTTATTTATTTTTACACTGTTTTTAAAGAAAAATAATTGTGTCACTTTTATTCCTATTACAAAGAATGTAAACATCCCTTGTAAGAGAAAAAAGCATGACAGGACCTCTTAAATATGATCTGGGGTCAAAAAGACCTCAGATCTCATATTTACACTAAAATGCAATAAAAAAAAAAAAAAGTCATTTAAAAAAATGACATTTGAAAAAATGTGCCTTTAAGAGGCGTGGACGGAAGTGACGTTTTGACGTCGCTTCCGCCCAGCAGTGTCATGGAGACGAGTGGGCGCCATCTTAGCCTCACTCGTCTCCAGACACAGGACGGAGACAGATGCGATCGGCTCCGCCGCTACCGACAGCTCCGGTAAGCGGCGGAGAGCACCAGATCGCGGCCGGAGGGGGGCCCTCCCCCGCCACCGATAAAAGTGATCTCGCGGCGAATCCGCCACAGGGACCACTTTTATCTGAAAGCCAGCCGCCGCACGAAAATGGGGATATCGGGGTTATGGCAGCTAGCTGCTGCCATAACAACGATATCCGCCGCCAAACTTTGGATGTACATCGTCGTGCGGCGGTCGGTAAGTGGTTAAAGGTATTTTAAAATAGTGATTAGAAGATTTTTTTCTTACTATATTTTATATAGTCATTGAGCAGTTAGCAAAGATAGAGCCAGAAAACTGCAAAGTACTGGTATGCAGTGTTGAATCCAAGAGCTATAATTTACTTAGCAAACATGCTTCCTCCTAAGCTGTTGATGTTGAGCAAAATGTTTTCAGGTATTAGATGCTGGAAGAGAAAGTGTTATGCCCTGTACACACGATCGGACATTCCGACAGCAAAATCATGGATTTTTTCCGACGGATGTTGGCTCAAACTTGTCTTGCATACACACGGTCACACAAATCTTGTGGGAAATTCCGAACGTCAAGAACGCGGTGACGTACAACACGTACGACGGCACTAGAAAAGGGAAGTTCAATACCAAGTGCGCCACCCTTTGCGCTCCTTCTGCTAATCTCGTGTTAGTGGAAGTTTGGTGAGAGACGATTCACGCTTTTCACCCTCGTGCTTTTCCGATCGTTACTGCTCTTCAGTTTGTGTGTTCGTATCTGGTTTTTAGTGCGTGTAGTAGTTTCGCATTTGTTTAGCAGTGCGTATTTTTTAGTACGTATTTGATTTAGCAGTGCGTTCTTCTCCGTTCGTTTCTGATTTTCAGATCGCTCTTCTCAGGCCTTTCTGTTTTTCAGTGCTTTCCGTTAGTTCATTCTGACCAGCCAACCGTTTTGAAGCCATGAGGACCCTCACCCCGGATCCTCTTTAATGTTTAAAGTTGTATGGATAGTCTTTAATAGATCATCCACCTTTTCTAGAGATAATCTGTAGAGTGAAGAAGAAGCTTCTTTCTCCTCATCCTCTTCTTCCTCAGAACCTTCCCCCTTCGTCCTCCGAATCACTGACCCCTCTGGGTGTAGAAATACTTGGATAAGAACAGGATGGCGAGTTGCCTCTACTGTTAGGCTGTGCAACCGGGCGTTTGTCCAGATAAGAACAGAACGTCTCAAACGCGTCTGCAAGTTCTTTCCAGAAGGAGCTTAGTAGTTTTCCAGGTTGGGTAGCAGATGTAGCTGAGGAAGTCTCCTCTTTAACTAAATCTGCTATACAGGTCCTGCATAACACTTTGGTCCAAGACTCCCTAAGTGTATTTTTGCAAGACGGGCATTTTCTTTTAGGGGGAGGGGAGGAATGCTTGGCTTTTTCATTGGCTTTTGTCTGAAATACACCAAAAGCCCACTCTAATAAATACATATATCTAAAGAAAAACTGATAAACAGTCAAACAATTAAAGCCCTTGAACCTTTAGGAGCTTCCAAACAGAAGAGCTAACCCTTTAGCCCCTGTGTTTGTTACCACAGCTTTACAATGCTAGTGACTCCCCCACTGCATCACCATGCTACAAACAAACACATTCTCGTTAGTGCTATGGTCCAAGGAGAGTGATGCAGGCTCCTTTCCTCCCCCCAGGAAGAGAGGGAAAACTCGAGACCCCTAAAGGATAAGATACAGGGACCTCTGCCCCTGCTTACCTGGGTCTGGCTGGTGTTAGTGGCTCCTGCTCCTGCCACCGCCGCTTGTTCCTCTGGATCCTAGTGGCGTCCGGCTGCTTTTATATTTAATTTTCCCGGTCCGTTTGCCGCTGCGAGGACCGGAAATGACACCAGCTAAGGCCGCCTCCTCCCCCTGCGTTCCAGCGGCCAGAACCGGAAGCCGCACACACGGACGGAAGTCTCGCCCCCTGCCAGAAATGACACACTCGCCACTCGGGACCCAGAAAGCATAGAGGCTGAGAAAAGAGGAGACGTTGCTCCCACCACTGTGCAGCTCGCCATCTCTCTTTTCAGCCTGCAGCCGACGGTCTGAAGAGAGCGGGGACCCCCAGCAGCCAGAACCCTCGCCGGGCATGAAGAGGAGGAGACACCGGAGCACCCTCCTCTCGTAAGGGAGGATGCTGGGGGAGCCTGTACCACAGACTACACACACAGGTATGCCCCTTACTATCTACACCTGGCGAAAGAGTAGCACACCCTTGGTTCCCTGCAGCGCTTCCACCATGGCGGAGGAAACACTACAACTGAGGCCATGGTGGAAGTGAGCGGTCTTTAAAGAAACTGACTGCAGTGTTTTCTGGGAAAATGGGTGAAGCTGCACTCTCTCTGGGTGCCGTCCTGAAAGACGAGGTGAGAAAATGACATTTTTGTTGCAGGGGATGCCAGAAATCTGGTTTGTATGCATAGGCGTGCGCAGCCTATTGCATTAGGGTGTGCACCCCAAAGCTCAAACACACACACGTATATATATATATATATATATATATATATATATATATATACACATATACACTGTATTACCAGAAGTATTGGGACGCCTGCCTCTACGCACACATGAACTTTAATGACATCCCAGTCTTAGTCCGTAGGGTTTAATATTGACTTGGCCCACCCTTTGCAGCTATAACAGATTCAACTCTTCTGGGAAGGCCGTCCACAAGGTTTAGGAGTATGTCTATGGGAATGTTTGACCATTCTTCTAGAAGAGCATTTGTGAGGCCAGGCACTGATGTTGGATGAGAAGGCCTATCTTGCAGTCTCCACTTTAATGTGAAGGCCAGTCAAGTTCCTCCACCCCAAACTCGCTCATCCATGTCTTTATGGACTTTGCTTTGTGCACTGGTCCAAATCATTTGGTGGAGGCGAGATTTTGGTGTGGGGTTGTTTTTCAGGGGTTGGGCTTGGCCCCTTAGTTCCAGTGAAGAGAACACTTAAGACATCAGCATACCAAGATATTTTTGATAATTTTATGCTCCCAACCTTGTGGGAACAGTTTGGGGAAGCCCCCTTCCTGTTCTAACATGACTGCACACCAGTGCCCAAAACAAGGTCCATAAAGACATGGACTGAGCAAGGGTGGTGGAAAATTAACTTCAAGCGCAAAAATTCACATTATAATAGTAACTAAAACATATAAAATTAAGAGTAACAATCTAAATAATAAAAATTCCAAAGTGCTATAATGGTGTGAACCTCCCAACTAAAAAGTTGCTGCACTTGAAGTTAATTTGTATTGCAATTATCTGTAGAGGGGTTTCCACCATCCCTGCTAAGTTTCATTTTTTATTTATTTTTTCAGTTTGATGTGTATTATATGTGACGTTACATATCACCGGTATTTTGGTAATATTGACGTTTATTGGGAACACATAACAGTGATTAGCAGCAGGCCTTTTACTGCACTTTTTAAATTTACCTCCAGTAGTTTATTGTAACTAGTAGTGTGGTGATTAGGTATTATACTAAATATCGGCAAGTGGCATTAATAAACAGACGGATTTCAGTTGTGCCCCATCAGGACAGCCCCCATAGACAATGTGCCTAGCTGCTGAGTTCAACTGCCCATCCCTGAACAATGCACTAATGGGGACTGATTGGAAGCACTGATAGGCAGCACTGATTGGCACTGATAGGTGACACTGATTGGCAGCACTGATGGGCATTGATAGGTGGTACTGATTGGCAGTACTGATTGGCAGTACTGATAGGCACTGCATGGTGGCACTGATTGGCACTAATTGGCAGCACTCATTGGCACTGATAGGCAGCACTAATGGGCGGCACTGATGAGCACTGATATGCAGCACTGATAGGTGGCACTGATGGGCATTGATAGGCAGCACTGTTGGGCACTGATAGGCTGAACCGATAGGCAGCACTGATGGGCACTGATTGTCACTGATAGATGGCACTGCTAGGCAACACTGATTGGCAGCACTGATGGGCACTGATAGGCAACACTGATGGGCACTGATAGGTGGCACTGATTGGAAGCACTGATAGGCAGCACTGATTGGCAGAACTGATTGGCACTGATAGGCAGCACTGATTGGCACTGATAGGTGGCATTGGTTGGCACTAATAGGCTTCACTGATTGGCAGCACAGGTGGGCACTGATAGGCAGCACTGATGGGCACTGATTTATGGCATTGGTTGGCACTGATAGGTGGCACTGATAGGCAGCACTGATGGGCACTCAATGGCAGCACTGATGGGTACTGATTGGCACTGATAGGCAAAACTGATGGGTACTGATAGGCAGCACTGATGGGCACTGATAGACAGCACTGATGGGCACTGATAGGCAGCACTGATAGGTGGCACTGATTGGAAGCACTGTTGGGCACTGATTGGCACTGATAGGTGGTATTGGTTGGCACTGACTGGCAGCACTGATTGGCACTGACAGGTGGCAGGGATTGTCTCTGATAGGTGGCATTGGTTGGCACTGACAGGTGGTACTGATGGGCACTGGTGGGCACTGACAGGTGGCACTGGTGGGCACTGGTTGGCACTGATGAGCAATGATTGGCACTGACAGGTGGCAATGGTGGGCATTGACATGTGGCACTGGTGGGCACTGACTGGCACTGACAAGTGGCACTGGTGGGCACTGATTGGCACTGGCATGTGGCACTGATGGGCACTAACAGGTGGCACTGGTGGGCACTGACAGTTGGCACTGATGGGCACTGACAGGTGGCACTGATTGGCGGCACTGATAGGTGGCATAGGTTGGCAATGATAGGTGGCACTGATGGGCACTGATAGGCAACACTGATGGGCACTGATAGGTGGCACTGATTGGAAGCACTGATAGGCAGCACTGATTGGAAGAACTGATTGGCACTGATAGGCAGCACTGATTGGCACTGATAGGTGGCATTGGTTGGCACTAATAGACTTCTCTGATTGGCAGCACAGGTGGGCACTGATAGGCAGCACTGATGGGCACTGATTTATGGCATTGGTTGGCACTGATAGGTGGCACTGATAGGCAGCACTGATAGGCACTCAATGGCAGCACTGATGGGCACTGATTGGCACTGATAGGCAGCACTGATGGGCACTGATAGACAGCACTGATGGGCACTGATAGGCAGCACTGATAGGTGGCACTGATTGGAAGCAGTGTTGGGCACTGATTGGCACTGATAGGTGGTATTGGTTGGCACTGACTGGCATCACTGATTGGCACTGACAGGTGGCACGGATTGTCTCTGATAGGTGGCATTGGTTGGCACTGACAGGTGGCACTGGTGGGCACTGACAGGTGGCACTGGTGGGCACTGGTTGGCACTGACAGGTGGCACTGATGAGCAATGATTGGCACTGACAGGTGGCACTGACATGTGGCACTGGTGGGCACTGATTGGCACTGACAGGTGGCACTGGTGGGCACTGATTGGCACTGACATGTGGCACTGATGGGCACTGACAGGTGGCACTGGTGGGCACTGATTGGCACTGACAGGTGGCACTGATGGGCACTGACAGGTGGCACTGATTGGCGGCACTGATAGGTGGCATATGTTGGCAATGATAGGTGGCACTTATGGGCATTGATAGGCGGCACCGATTGGCACTGATCTAGGAGAAGGGAAGTTTCCCATTGAGCAGTCAGCTAGGCATGTAAGAGCCGCTCAGTGTTTGAAACTGTAATGTAATGTCCGTGCTTGCAGAGAGGAGCTGTCAGAACCCGGAGCTGATGTCGGGTGTGGGTGGGACCGAACAGCTAGCCTATCAAACACAAGCTGTGTATATGGCTCCGCCCCCTTTCTTAAGCAGCCCAATCATTGGCTGGTGTTTAATAGCTGATAGAAAGGGGCAGAGCCACATACACGGAGCGGCCCGCCCAGCCCTTGACATCAGCGTGTTTGATAGGCTAGCTGTTTGGTCCCGCCCACCCCCGACATCAATCCCGAGTTTTGACAGCTCCTATCTGCAAGTAGTGACATTACATTACAGTTTAAAGCACTAAGCGGCTCTTACATGCCTCCCTGACTACTCAATGGGAAACTGTCTCACAGGCAGCTCCCTATACAGTCTCTTGCAGCATCTTACAGCAGATCTCCAGACACACATTAGGGTGTGCCCAGGCACACCCGGCACACTCTGTGTGCACGCCTATTCTTGTATGTTAGGCAGACTTCTGGGAAAATTGGTGAGCCAATCTCACAAGCAGGAAATCATGTTTCTGGGGAGTGGTCAATACACGCTGTGTACAGAACGGCTCCAGGTAGCCATATTGCAATGCATTCTCAGAAAATTAAAGTGGCTGCAGATTAAAAAGGAAAGGTAATTTTAATAACATTTAAGTACAATATGATTAGTGTCGCAATTATATGCCTTATATTATTTTTTCCTCACGAAAGTGGAGTTACCCTTTAATAGATGGAAAGTTGAAAAAATGACTGAAGGTCCGCTTTAAGGAGATTTGCCCTCACTGTTTATCCTGTTTACTGTTATCATCAAAAGTGAAAGTGAAAGAAAATTCCCAATTTTGAGTTGTCACCAGAACAGGAATCGAAGGAAAATGTTCCAGTGAGGACACTGAACCTAGTGGCAACAATGGATTTCCTTTCACGTCATGTGTGGCTATCTTTTAGACAGGAAGTGAAGGGAAATCTCCCCAATCAGACACAGATGGCAAAAAAGAACTTACAGGGGTTATAACCCTCCCCTACTCTATCCAAAATGCAAAATGTTTTAGCTTTAGTTCTACTATTACTATGCATTTGCGTCTAGCTGATATTTCTACATGTTGCAAATCAGCTTTATGTTGGAAATCTATGTTTATGTCGTTGCACAGGTCCTCGTCATATTTTAGCCAGTTTTCAGCCAGCCAGTGAAGAGGTTGTCGATGAGCAAGTGAACAGCATGGAGCAGCTATTAAAAGCCACTTGGCAGAACGGTCATATAGGCAAAGCAGGAGACAATTGTTACCTTTAAAGTGGCTCAGCAGAACTAGTCACTGTAAGCATTTTTTAAAGCTGGCACTGTGGACATTGCCCCAACACCTGCAGCATCTGTCACAGCAGTTAAGATGCATCAAGAGCGGCAGCCACTTTGGCACTGCCTGCATGCAAAATCACATGAAGATACACCACAAAGCATAGTGGGAGCAACACCTGGCAGAGGGAGCTTAGTGGAAAAGGTTCTGCACACTTTCTCCTAACTCAGTTTCTGAAATTATTGCAATTTTTTTCTAATGGAAAATGCAGTATAAGGCATATACATCACTTCCTGTCATGGAAGACAGATAGTGATGTCAGGTACACACAGGAAGTTCCAGGTGAGAGATAAAATTAGAGCCAGAACGTCTGCAAAAATAACAGAATTTTTACATCAACTTTTCCCTCATTTGACAGTCTCTCTTCTTTCTGAGCCTATCCCAAGTACATCTCCGTACAGCTATGAATCAAGGAGACGCTTAGGCCCGGTTCACACTTGTGTGATGCCAGACATCTCATGTAATTCACAGCGCACTGCTGTTCACATTACATGCGATGTTTGTGCGGTGCGATATCAGCCATACAGATAGTATGGCTGATATCGCCATACAGCTAGTACAGCCATACAGATAGTATGGCTGATATCGCACCGCATTCGGTCCAAACACGCACAGGACCCTTTTTCTGTTCGGACCAGAATCGGATCGCATGTGTGTTCACACATATGCGATCCGATTCATGTCCGAACTGTCAGTTCGCAGTGCGATATGCAAGCTGAACTGGGGGTGTCGTTAACAATGTATTGACACTCCGCAGCGATTCGCATATGGCAGTGTAGCACTAACTCACGGTGGAGCTGCTGGTTTAAGCGGGTCTGTTACCTTCACTTTGCTTCCCCCTGTTTCACCGGCACCAGATCTAGGGGTTCCGTTGAGTTTACTGCTGGACGACACACGCACCAACACTGGAGTACGTTTTCAATGCTTTATTGAACAGTCAAACTTTAGGAAGTAGCAGGAAAGAGGCGGAAAAGGAAACTTTCAGGAGAAACTCAAATATCTTCTTCTAATATCTTAGCGACAAATGTCCCGGTAGATTTCAGATAATTATGTGGAATGCATTCCCCTCATGGGACACACTCTTTGCTCCTCTGGATAGGCCTCTCTCACCGGTCTAGCAGCCAGTACGCAGCACGAATCTAAAGTCTCTGCCACAGACTTATTTGGGGGGGTAAATCTGTACGATCCTCTGCCACAGGATGTATCAGATCTTCTGCAGTGAACAGTCAGTCACAGTGCCTGAACCTTTAAGCCGAACCGGCGACACTATGCTGTATGGTAACTTCTTTTAGATACGTCCTCCAGCCGAGTCACCAGGCCCCTCTATAGACCAGCACGCTGCTTGATCTCTCCAAGACGGGTCCTCCCCTGGGATCTCCTCGGCTGTCCAGCTTCGTCACACAGGACCGACAGCTCAGGACCATTCCTCGGCTGCGGTGGTAGGCCCCAGACAAGCCTCTGGACCCACCCCTGCGCCACAGCATCGTGGGCCTCTCGATCAGAGGACCACGAGGTAGCTCCTTAACACATACCTGTCGGCCAGGAGGGCCAGCAGGTGGCTGTAAAACGAACCCTAAAACATGGCGTCTGTCCCATAAATACCCCCTTCCCAGAATGCAACTTGGAGGACCACCTCCACCGAGCTTGTCTCCGAGACAGAGGAGCATCTATACACTTCAACACGTTGCCCTTCCAACACTGACTAATGGTAACAGCGACACCCACCGGTCAGCACGAAAGCACACACAACATCAGCCAAGCTGGAACAGAGGCGAACTTTTAACCTTCCTAACACCCAATTTACTAAATTTACCTAATCTGCGGTAGATTGTAAATCTACCAGCGCTACAGCAGTGTGAACTGATATACGAGTCGGTGCAATGCGGGGACCCGTAGTGGATTTCCGGTGTTCTTGCATCGCACAAGTGTGAACCGGGCCTGAGGGGGTTGCCAGTACCAGGTCCATTTCCTGTTTGTGTCCAGCAGCCATCCTTGGAAGACAAAGGCCGTGGCTGGGATATAGCCAAGGCCTCTTTCTGCTTATTATCTGGTAAGCAGGCAATTTATACGGTGGTCGGGCACTCTTTCATATGTGTGGAGTCACTGCGGTGTTATTCAACAATTGAGTTTATGGACTATTCTCATCATTATTGATTCACCTGTTGTTATAGGCGCAACCATTCCCTATTTTATATACTGTAAATATTGGGAGGTTTTAAGGGCACCGTAGTAGCAAGTGCAGAGATCCCACTAAATGATCCACTAGAAATAGAAAGAAAGAAAAAAAAACGTCAGATAGTTTATCTCCCCATCATCTACCAATACCTATAACATACAGTATGTACTAGGTGGACCAATGCAAGTTTCAAACAGCTGTCTTGAAGTCTTTATTGCATACTTCAGAATAATCTGAAGGTATTGGATAAAGATCTTAAATGAGTGAGGGCTGTAGTTTTAAACACGTTTTAGCAAGCTTCATTAGGTTGTTAAACTTTTTTAAAAAACAGCCAACACAGAACAAAAATGTATTATATTTTAGCTTACCAGTCCTTAGATTTGGTGGCTGCATTTGTTTTCTTAGTTTTGTGCTAACTGTTGATGCTGCCAGAAATCTACTGTCCTTCTAACTTCCAGTGCACTGAACTGATATCTATCTATATTTCTTCTCTCAGCTATGTTCCCAGCTATCTGAACTACAAAACACGCCCTACCTATGTAACGAAGATAAGGAGAGGAGCTCCTTATCTATATTATCTCCTGATTTGTGTTGAAAATTAGGAGAGCATCCTAGGGTGTTTTATGCTGCCTCTCCATAAATCCCAATATATTTCAACTGTTAAGCTGTAATATAATAGGAATTGTACTCGATGTAAAATCCATTTCTTCCCCTGACAATCCAGAGAGGCACGGGATATTACCTACTCCAGAAACAAGCTCTACATATCATGCAGGATCTGAGGTGCATTTAGGTATCCATCAAGCTAGGCTGTGACTAACTATATTGTCCAGCACAGGA
Organism: Lithobates clamitans; assembly: GCA_037952925.1. Lineage (NCBI taxonomy): Eukaryota > Metazoa > Chordata > Amphibia > Anura > Ranidae > Lithobates > Lithobates clamitans. Next base: position 3,360,534 of record JBBGZY010000270.1, on the reverse strand, counting down.
ACCAGATTGCCTATTCTGCTGCAGGAAGGACTCCCACAATGTAAAAGTAACCACCTCTTCTGGAAGGCGAGAAAGTACTCCCTGAGATAATAATTCTCTAGTGATAGAAGCCCCCAGGAATGGGGAAAAGAATCTATCCCAGCCACCTGATGGGAGTGATCACACCAGGGCTTACCTGGTTTATAGAGACAAGTTAGATCGCTCAGGAACCAGACTCGCAACAGTGGAGAAGGGGGCTGAAACAAGAGGGTTTATTTACTAAAACTGGAGAGTGTAAAATCTGGTGCAGCTCTCCATAGAAACCAACCAGCTTCCAGTTTTGTTTTGTCATATCTTAACTGAACAAGCTGAAGTTAGAAGCTGATTGGCTACCATGCACAGCTGCAACAAATTTTGCACTCTCCACTCAACCCCTCACAGAGAAAAAAAATGAGAAAGGTAGAAAGTGAGATATTTTAACTCAGGAATGATGAATTATTATTATTATTATTTTTTTGGATTGGATGCATAGGCAGGTTGCCTACATTGTATTAGCTAGACAGTTGCCTTGCTCAGGCTGAAGAAGGGGTTAACTTTTTGCACTTCAGTTCCCTGGCTTTTTGGGCCCTGCCTATCTGCCCTGTTATATAAATGGTGGGGGAAGAACAGGTTCAGGGAGCACCTCTTCCTGGAGATGCCGTAATGGTCATGGAGCACTGAGTGGGATTGTTACGCCCAGCAATCTGTCAGAACACACTGGGAGTCCTGCCAAGCCTTGGGGAAATACTAGCTCTGAACTACCATCTTATTGAGGTACACCTGGGTAGCCTAGTTCAGTTACATAAGTACATGTGGCACTGGAAATGCACTAAATGTAATTGTTGGCCTTTTTTGCCAATTTTCATGTAAAGTTGCACGACTATTTAAAGCCTGGACTGAAGTCATATATAGGGGGCGTATGATAGTTTCTGGCGTATGAAAGAACAAGAGTCAGTAAAGCACATTTGGGGTATAAAGCATAGTCACTACAAGAGGTTTGCTCAGCAAGACAAGCAGGTGGAGGAATGCAGTTGCTATGAGTAACCAGGAACTGGTTCAAGGTACATTGCAGCTGGTCATAAAGCATGATAGCTGGCATGGTGGAGGGTCCTTTGGTAGTGAAGGGGTTGGTCGATCTGGCTCCCTCCCCCACAGTCGGTGCCCAGAAGGTATCGGGACCGAACCCGCGTTACAGAGACCCACAGCTTGGTCGCATGGTATGGGAGAAAAGAAGGTAACAAGTGCACGCATGAGGTCCATGCTAGGTGCATGGTGGGACCCTATTCGGTCACTGAGCGTGAGGTGCCAGAGGTACGCTGGATTGGGCATAGGCTCAGCAGTGTCCCTCCTAAATGCGATATACAGTAAGTGAAATATGTGTAGAGACATAGGACAGTGCTTTACAGAAGCGGACGGATTTTGCAGGTGGTATGCCATTCAAGAAGATGTTGTCTTCTGGATTCATGAAGCTGACTGTGTTCACAAGAGGTTGTCGGAGCATCCCAGAGTGGAAATGAAAGGAAATGGCACTAGATTAAACACAGGGGTCAGTGATCTGGGAAGTATCAGGTCCGTATGGATCACACTGAGAATCCAGGTCCTTACCCTGATGGGAAACAACTGATTCCAGTTAACCTTATAGGTCAGGGGAGACAGGCAAATTCAGATGAGAACTTGCTGTGCTATGCCTCATGAGAGTTGTAGTTCTTTAAGGGGGCACTGCACCATCCCTGTGTATGGAGACCCATGACTGCTGAACTTTTTTCCCCACAATCCCCTGCACCAGAGGAGGAGTTTTTCACTGCTTTTCCCAGGCAAAGATTGAGATATTGTGTATTTGGGATAGAGGACGGCATGCTGAGAGGATCTGCTGTGAGATGTGCTGCAGTCGCCACAGAAAAAAAGAGTGCCACGCTGAGAGGTTTTGTTGCTGGTGCCTAACTGCTTGCATCTGAGGGAGGATAGTTCTGCTGCCACAGCTTATCAGGGTGGGGGGATCAAGTCTCTGGGACCTGACATTTGCAACCACCAAGTGGGTGCACGAACCTTGTCGCCTGGTAGAAGGGCCTCGCCAAAAGCCGGCTAACATTAGTAGCAAGGCACCAGGAACTTGCCATCACCTTTAAGGGGTACTCCACTTGCAGATGCTCATATCTGGGGTATCATAACAGAATGCACTCAGGGACATTTTTATTGGGTCAGTTGGGTCCAATCCAGTTAAATGGTGGTTAGTCTGAGTAAGACTTGGTTTATTATTGTTGTAATACAGTTAGACCTTCTGGTTTTGTAGGCCATGTTCAAGTTATTCAATTCGAAAGTGTTTGTCTGCTACATATCATGTATTGTATGCTCACCTGCTTTGGGATTTGGTAGTCTGGGTCTAATTTTCTTGTGCACTTTTACATTGTTGTGACTCACTAATGGTTAAGTTGACCAGGTGTAAATGGTCCTCTACCTCTAACTGGGTGTGTCAGTGGGGACCAAGCAGGTTTAAGAGTCGTGGCAAAACAGAGGACCCATCAACATCAGGGGCTCCTGTGGGGGTAAGCGTTACATGTGCAATAGCAAAGTAGCTCCCAGTGCTCAGTCCAGTTGACCTACTCAACAGAGTGAGTTTTCAGAGACAGGGCAAGCATGAAGGCAATGCCATGGCTCCAGACCCAGAAAGCATTTTACAATTAGGGTGGATATCTGGAAAGCACTACAAGCAGAACTCGGTGTCTGAAGGCCACATTCCAGGCTAGCTGCACAATGTCAAGTATGTCAGCATTCCAAAAGCAAGCTAAAGGAATAGATTATCTGGATATCTGCTGTGTACAGTAATGTAGTAAGGAATCTTGAATAAAGTTATTTGAAAAAGAATCATGGCAAAAAAAAGACAAATATAATAAAAAAATAAAATCCTCCTAAGGGTTATCCTGGACTGACCTACATTTTTTTTGTCTGCTAGTGTCTAATCTCCCTGTCAGGAGCAGTATAACCTGACAATATCTGAATTCCAGTGTCCCTTAATAGACATGAAAAATTTTGGGGCGTTTAGATATGCTTTAGGATCTGCATTAAACCAGATCTTTACTATTTGTTCAGAATATATACATATGTTAGTGTGATGAAATGGGCACATATTCATGTTAAAGGTGAATACCAAACAGATTTTAAAAAAGTTATGCAGTTATGTTTACTAAAATATCATTTGATGTATTTTTAAATGAAAATAATATAAATGTTCAAATTTTTATTGATATGGCCTCCTGTAATGCTCTGTACTACAGCACATTTGTACTTTGGGAGAGCAAGGGTCAGTGTTAGGAGTGCTGGAAGTAAATATTCTTACAGAAAAAGTGAGAGCAGGTCAAGGTTTTGCTGCTTCTTGGGCTTGGGTGATCTAGAATAGATTATACTGCTGGAGTGGAGGTCCAAGACCGGATTGTCTGCCTAGCTGGGTGTCTAGGTTATGAAATCTTTGGCAAGTACAACAGTTCCCATATTTCAGCAGAGTATTTAGTAGTTTGTGGTGCAAAAACCATCTGATTTGGGTTCTGGTCTTGTTAGGCAAAGTAAAGAATAGGGCTGAATGAGAAAACATAACAATGTGGAGTGTGGTGAAGTTGAACATCAAAGGAGGGGGGGGGTGCTAATAACAAAACATGTTACTTTGCTTTCAATTAAGTTTTAGGGTTATTAAGTGTTAGGGCCAAAGTTATGTTAAGGGGTCTTGTCTTGTGCTAAGGTTAGGATGAAGTTAAGGGTTAGGGTAGTTTGTAGGATTTGGATAAGTGGAGGGTTGTGTAAAGTCTAAGGGTCTGTTGAAAGGGTTAAGAAAACCCTTTTACATAAGTCTACTTGGGAACTAGGTTATCTTGGCTAAACCCAATGTATCATGTCTCCTATATACTTTGTGTGAAGCAAAACACTTTATTTACAGTTATGGATAACATGGGGAAGGATTAGAATTTGTATCAGTTTTTTTTTTTTTTAATGGCTATCAGGGCTTTGTTAGACTTTGTTAGACTTAGGACTTTCTGTCCTGCTGACAAAGGACAATATGTATCAAGGTGAATACTGGTAGATGATCTGAGCCAAGCTCTAAAAGTCAAGCCTCTCACCCACGTGGATTAGTCGAGTGCCAGCAAGGGAGCCATCCATACTCCTGATACCAAGACCACATCAAACCACAGGTCATACATTAATAAGGTGTTTACTACGTAAAGGCTTAATCAACCACAAGCAACATCTAGCCTGTCCCCATCCGTTCTCAGGCAAAGAAACACCTGCAATTAACTGAAGATTTTAGGGTGGTCTTTTTATTAAGAGCAGGGATGGAAGATAGTCTGTCAGGTGTGCCATTATCACACTGTAAAGCCAGATTAGATTAGCTCAGATTTTCGGATGGCCGTTAGTCCGTTTTTCATTGCATGCTAGTCTCATGTCAAAATTGAAGAGGTTACCCACCATACGAAAATTCTCGTAAGACAGCATACAACATCAGTGACGTAATGTGTTGAATAGTTTTGTATGTATTATTTCGTTTCTCAGCATGCGTAGTCTTGCTCTTGTTTTTTTTTCATACAAAAACCATACTAATGAATTGAAAATCGGACGTTGCGTTCACGTACGCCAAAAATATTATAGTCTGCCCATCCAGCTTTTGTCTGATGAAAAAAACTGAATCGGCTGTCGAAAGCACCGTACTAACGATCCGATTGTTTGTCGGATGAAATTTTACTTCCGATTTTCATATTGTGTGTACGGGCCTTTAGTGTATAGCTATCAACTACCATTTATGTTGTGCCCCATCATGATCTGTCAGATTAAACCACTACTGTGGATGGCCAAATCCAGCCTCATGTCACCAAGTAGAAAAGCAGAATTTTTTATGGTTAGTTTGATTCCATTGTGTATTACTTTCCACTAGATGGCAGCATTGGCATACATTTGATATAAAAGATAAATTGAATATACTCTAATTTTGTGGGCTAAATTCAGCCAAGCAGACATTTTGCTGGCCATGCTGTCACACAGAAATGTTTACTCTGTTGCCCCTTGGAAGACGTCCCGTCAGACGTGTGTAGGACAGAGTTTAGCAGTGACATTATCTGCTAAACAAAATGTTAAAAATGTAGTTTGTGCTGTCACTTTTTAGTAAAAAGTGACAGCACTGAAAGCTGAAAATTGGCCTGGGCAGGAAGGTGCGAAAGTGCCCAGTATTGAAGTGGTTAAGAAGCAGCACACATGCATGAGGCTTTTATTTTATTTTTTGGTTGAAGATTAATGATTTGATGGTTGATGACTTGTTATATTTTTGGAAGTTCTATTGGCAGATAGCATGTCTAATTTTTTGTTTTCTTTTTTTAATGTACAATAAAAAAAATTGTGTAGAATAATACAATGTAAAATTTTCAAGGGACACCAACATAGTTGTATCTTAAAAACTACGGGATAACGGAAAATTTATATCAAATACTTACCATAATTTTCCTTTCCTGATGAACTCCATGGAAGCCTACGTATGGGTTAATCCCGCCTCTTATACCTCATAGGACCCCACTCCCATAAATCTTTGCACCTAGACAGAGACCGTGTCTGTAACTTGGCATACTCCAGCAAATGGGAGGGAACTCCTGCTGCCATGGAGTCCATCAGGAAAGGAAAATTACAGTAAGTATTTGATATAAATTTTCCGTTTTCCTGACAGACTCCATGGCAGCCTACGTATGGGAAATAACTAGCCATACACACCCGGGTGGGCAATTGCTGGCTAAAGAAAAAAAAGGTTTAATTGGCACCATCAACAGATAATACGTGCAAACCAAAATTAACCAAAGACAAAGAAGCCGGTTCTACGCAATAGCGCATCATAAAAGTGTTAATCGATGACCATGAGGCCGCTTTACAGATTACTTCCGGAGATACATGATGGAATGCTGCCCACGATGTAGAAACGCTCCTGGTAGAATGAGCGGTCACTGCCTCCGGAGGAGCCAAACCCTTAGACTTATAAGCCCACTGAATGGCCTGAACAATCCATGCTGCGATGGTTCTAGAGGAAGCACGCAATCCCTTGTTTTTACCATGGAAGAGAACAAACAGGTGATCAGACTGGTGAAAAGAAGCTGTGGCTTCTAAGTATTGTTTTAGAACCTCGCCAAAATCTAGAGGATGAATATTAGAGTCCTTAGTAGACCTGAACGTAGGAAGAACAATCTCCTGATTTTCATGGAAGACAGTTGTTACTTTGGGATTTGAACCTAACATAGGAATCAAGACTACTCGATTTGGGAAGAAAGTAAGGAGGAACCAATTTCGGAAACCCTCTTAGCTGATGTTTTGGCTACTAGAAAGACCACTTTGAGAGAAAGTTCTTTAATAGATGACTGATCCATATGTCGTATTTCTTTTCCTGAGAAAAAATCCAAGACAAGAGGAAGATCCCATTGAGAAAATCTCGGTTTTCTTTGAGGTCTAAGTCTTATTGCTCCCCTGAAGAACTGCCTAGTAAGAGGGTGTCTGGCCCATGATACGCCTGTGAAGGCAGAGATTGCAGAAACCTGAACTCGTAAAGGGACTAACCGATAAAGACAGATCCAGGCCTGTTTGTAGAAAACCCAGAATATCCTGTATCTTTGGGTCATTACAGGAACCATAAGTGGAAACAACGTAGTCCGCAAACTTCGACCAAATTCTTTGGTAAACTCTGTTGGTGCCCGCTCTTCTGGCATTCAACAATGTAGCAATAGCTGTACTTGGACATCCCAGTGCTTCCAGGAGACAGGTGCTATGGAATGGCAATTGAGGAGATTTTTCCATTGCAGCCACCAGGGGAGGCTCTCCCGCATGGACGGGGTTATTCGTACAAGATGGTCTCGAGACCCTGGATCCCACTGTTGGAGAAAACCCTTCTGAAAGGGCTGCATCTTCCATTGCGCCCACTTCACCATGGGAGCTGTGGCTCCCATGGTGCCGATTATCTTGAGACATTGTGAGGCTCTGAGAAGAGATGATGACATTGCGAGATGAATTCTTTCCCGCATCACCGGAATTTTCTCCAGAGGCAGGGAGATGGTGCTCTCCACCGTGTCAAATTGGGCTCCAAGGAATATTAGAGACTGTGTCGGGTCTAGATGACTTTTCTCCCTGTTCAACAGCCAACCGAACTCTGTCAGGGTAGAGATGACTTGATCTCGATGTGACAACAGCTGTTCCCGGTCTTGTGAAAGCAGGAGTAGGTCGTCCAAATAATGGTGTAACCGAATACCTCTGACCCTGATTAATGCCACTACAGCCAATAAGAGCTTTGAAAACACTCGAGGCGATGTTGTAAGCCCAAATGGGAGACATGTAAATTGGAGATGCCTCTGGTCTACTGCAAATCGGAGATACTTCCAGAATTCCTTTGCAATCGGCACATGAAAGTAGGCGTCTTTCAGGTCTATGGAGACAAGCCAATCTCCTGGTTGTATTGTCTGATGTATTGTTAGCAGAGTTTCCATCTTGAATTTTTCCTTCTTGATGAAGGAGTTCAGATGTGTCATGTCGATTACTGGCCTCCAGGAGCCATTCTTTTTGAGGACCATGAAAAGGGGGGAATAAACCCCTAGAAATCTTTCTTCTGTTGGTACCTGAATGGCGGCCCCCTGGGCTATCAGTGAATCTGTATATGACAGAAGAACTTGTTTCTCTTCCAAGTGTGGTAGGCCTGTGGGGACAAACCGGTGTGTGGGTGGACTGCTGAACACCCAAGTATGACCTGAGGAGACCGTTTTGACGGTCCAGAAATCTCGAATCGAGGCTGCCCAGACATGCTGGAAACTGAGTAAACGAGCCCCGAATCACTCAGTCTGGACAGGCTCTATATCAAAAGGACTTTGCAGCTTCTCGTCCCCCAGAAGAGGCTGACTTTGAGAATTTCTGTCCTGAAGGTTGATTTCTCCTCCAGTTGTTTCTGAAATCATCGGCCAGGCCTGTAGCAACGTGCATCCCTAGCACGCTCCCGATCTTTTCTGGGTTGAGTTCTTCTCTGACCCAAAAGACGGCGGTCCTGGGGTAAGAACCCTGATTTACCCCCTGTAGCACGGGTAATGGCAGAGTCAAGTTTATTCCCAAAGAGGGAGGAGCCCTCAAAGGGAATTTTACACCATGCCCGTTGAGAGGCAGGATCCGCAACCCAAGGGCGCAACCACAAGGCGCGCTTCGCTGTGACTGAAGAAAACATGACACGTGCCACAAGGCAAATAATATCAAGGGATGCTTCTCCCAGAAAGACTGACGCCAGCTTCAGCTCGTGTACTGGTGAGTTCTTGACCAACACCTCAGATCTTTCCTAACACTGCATCCATATCATCCGTCTATGCTTCCATAGCTTTAGACAAAGCTGCAAGAGCCAGGGCTGGTTTACTAGCAATCCCTGCCGTAATATAAATGCGCTTGAGGTCAGTGTCGCTTTTTCCTCTCTAAACCATCTTTAAAAGAAACGGTGTCCTCCCAGAGGAAGTGTGACATGTTTCACCAACCTCATTAAAGCCGCATCAATGAGGGGAGCCGATTCCAGATGCTTTACCTCCTCACCTTTGAATGGATACATTTTCGCTGTTTTGGAAATTAGCGAGTTTTTCCTCAACTTTACTCCATTCATCTGAAATAATTTCTCCAAGTTCACCCAGGAAGTGGAAATTTGGGCATTCTTTCTTGAGCTGCTTGAAGTACTTCCTCTGTTTAGAGGGTGCTTCTACTGGCTCTTCCCATCTCAATGCGTCTTTAACCAGCTGTGGAACCAAGCAAAAATCAAATCCTGCACTGGAATCTTCCACCTCTACTTCGCTGTCCGAGGAACCACTTAAGGAGGGACTTCGTCGAGAAGGACCAGGAAAGGCAGGGTCCACCCCGCCAGCAACTGGTGCTGGAGCAGCCGGAGGGCTAGTTGCACGGACGCAATCCGTTCTATTCAGAGATTCTTGAACCACTCTTCTGACCAAAGCTTCCACCTGTTGGTCTCCAGCTCCTCTTTCCTTTTACAGCTCGAATAGCATAACTCACAGAGAGATTTACCCTCTGGGACCTGAGCTTTATGCCGCGTACACATGGTCGGGCTTTTCGTCTACAAAAGTCCGATGGACGCCGACGGACTAAAGCTGGCTGACAATCCAATCGTGTGTGGGCTTCCCCGGACTTTCAGCGGACTTTTCCAGCCTCAAATCTGACGGACTTTAGATTTGAAACATGCTTCAAATCTTTACGTCGTAACTACGCCGGACCCATAAATCCGCTCGTCTGTGTGCTAGTCCGACGGACAAAAACCCACGCTAGGGCAGCTATTGGCTACTGGCTATCAACTTCCTTATTTTAGTCCGGTGTACGTCATCACGTACGAATCCGTCGGACTTTTGTGTGATCGTATGTAGGCAAGTCCGTTCGTAAGAAAGTCTGCCGCAAGTCCGCCAAAAGTCCGCCAAAAGTCTGACAAAAGTCAGTTGAAAGTCTGTCGGACGGGCTGTCGGACTTTTGTAGACGAAAAGTCCGACCGTGTGTACGTGGCATTACATCCCCAGCATGCTTTCTTTTCAGAGTGGCTGGAATGGCGGTGAGAATGATGACTAGACGTGGACCGTCTGGAAGATGATCTAGGACATCTAGAACTTGACGTTGAATGACGACTTTGTGATCTAGAATTGTCATTAACTTCACGTGCCGAAGACCGGTGTTCAGACCTAGAAGGGCTGAGGGAAAGAAGGAGTTAACATGCATCTGACTAGTAAACCCAGAACAAACAGGAAGAGGAAAATGAATTCCATCCTACCTGCAGTGTAAGGGTTGGCCACTGGGGGGCGGTGACACATCCATGGCAAAAAGCTCAGAAAGACACTGAAAAGTGATCAACAAGGCATATAAGAAAACACAGCATTTAGCAGTAAGTTACAATCATGGACAAGCAGTGCAGCATAACCCCTTACCTTAATCAGCAAAGAAATGCGCTCGGGGAAGCAGCTGCTAAAGCCTGCAAGGCATCCCAAAGAATAGCAGAATCTGACAGCTTTAAATCTTTTGCCTTGGATGATGTCATCGCGCACCCAGCGAACCTGCGCTGTGCCCAACGCCACCCCATGGACCTCGCGCGCATGCGGGACCACCGCCATCTTTCCCGGACCGCGCACGCGCAACCAAGCCTCGACCTCGATCGCGGATTGCGCATGCGCAGACGGACCGAAAGGCGGCGAGGAGTTGCGGGGAATGCCTCATCTGGGGCTCCACCAGGCACAGAGAGTGACCAGAGGGGATCTGATGATTAAAGTGGTATCCCTATGGAGAGCAAAGTGACATTTGGGGGATGAAGTAATGGAGAGCAGAGGGGGCTTTGTGGGAAGGGCTATGGAGAGGTGAATGGCATTTTGGGGTGGGGCTATGGAGAGAGAAATTTGTGAGTAGGGCTATTGAGAGTAGAGAAGGGCATTGTGGGTGTGGCTATGAAGAGTACAGAAGGGGCTGTAGGTGGGGCTATAAAGAGTACAGGGAGGTGATGGGCAGGGCAATGGAGAGTTGGTTGGGGTTATGGAGCTAAAAGATGGGTGGGCGGTAATAATGTGCAGTAACCTCTAGCAACCAATCAGTAAGCAGTAATGATGTGCAAAAACCTCTAGCAACAAATTAGCAAGCAGAAATGATGTGCTATAATCTCTAGCAACTACCGTATTTTTCGTTCCATAAGACACACTTTTATCTCTCCAAAAATGGGGGGAAATGCCTGTGCGTCTTATGGAGCGAATACTGACCAGGACTGGCCAATGTTACCATGTTAGAATACTGGGCGACCGTCTCCCACGAGCGCTGGGCAATCCTATCATCCTGAGCCTGTCACCTGTAACCTGTCTGACAGCTTTGCCTGTCAGACAGAAGACAGAGCATGTCGAATGGAGTGCAGCCGCGGCTCAGGCTGCTCTGTTGGATGTGATGACATCCTCGCCAGGCACAGGTCAGGCTGCATTGTATGACACAGTTCAGGCTGCATTGTATGACACAGGTCAGGCTCAGGCTACATTGTATGACACAGGTCAGGCTGCATTGTATGACACAGGTCAGGCTGCATTGTATGACACAGGTCAGGCTGCATTGTATGACACAGGTCAGGCTCAGGCTACATTGTATGACACAGGTCAGGCTGCATTGTATGACACAGGTCAGGCTGCATTGTATGACACAGGTCAGGCTGCATTGTATGACACAGGTCAGGCTCAGGCTACATTGTATGACACAGGTCAGGCTGCATTGTATGACACAGGTCAGGCTCAGGCTGCATTGTATGACACAGGTCAGCACATTAAAACATTGCCTTGCAGGAGGAATTATTTACTACAGCTTTAAAATGCACAGTAATTGTAATTTGGTATTAAAAAAAAAAAAAAAGGCCGCTCAGTGTAAAATGGTACTTTAAAGAGGGATATTGTTGTTATGGCAGTAGCAGCTAGCTACCATAACCCCGGTATCCTCTTCTTCAGTGAGCGGTCCGCTTTCAGATAAAAATGGTCTCTGTGGCGGATTTGATCACTTTTATCGGCAGCGGGAGAGGGCACCCCTCCCACCGCCACTTACCGGACGCGCCAGAGGCGATCGGGTCCTGTGTCCTGTTAGGTATGGAGTTGAGTGAGGGGAAGATGTCCCCCACCCATCTCCATACCATTGCAGGGTAGAAGCGACGTCAAAATGTCACTTCCGCCCATAGCTCTTAAAGAGACATAATTTTTTTTTTTTTTATAAACAACATTTTTTTTTTTTATTGCATTTTAATGTAAATATGAGATCTGAATTCTTTTTGACCCCAGATCTCATATTCAAGAGCTCCTGTCAAGCTTTTCTTCTATTACAAGGGATGTGTACATTTTACAATTTTTTTTTTAAAAGAACAGTGTAAAAATAAAAAATAAATAAGAAAAAACAAACAAATTTTAAACGCACCCTGTCCCGCCGAGCTCGCGTGCTGAAGTGAACGCATATGAAAATGGTGTCCAAACCACACATGTGAGGTATCACCGCGATCATTATCACCGCAAGCAATAATTCTAGCCCTAGACCTCCTCTGTAACTCAAAACATGCAACCTATAGAATTTTTTAAACATCGCCTATGGAGATTTGTAAGGGTAAAAGTTTGTCGCTATTCCACGAGCGGGCACAGTTTTGAATCGTGACATGTTGGGTATCAATTTACTCAGCGTAACATTATCTTTCACAATATAATATAAAAATTGGGCTAACTTTACCATTGTCTTATTTTTTAACTCAAAAAGTGTATTTTTAAAAAAAAAAAGTGGGCTTGTTAGAACGCTGTGCAAATATGGTGTGACAGAAAGTACTGCAACGACCTCCATTTTATTCTCTAGTGTGTTAGAAAAAAATATATATAATGTTTGGGGGTTCTAAGTAATTTTCTTGCATAAAAAACTGTTTTTAACTTGTAGACACCAAATCTCGGTCCTTAAGTTAAGGTGACCAGATTTTTAAAATGAAATCTGGGGACATATTCGCTTTTTACTAGTAATGGCGGCAATCGGCGACTTATATTGGGACTGCGCTAGCGGGGGACAAATTGGATACCAAGTGACACTTTTGACACTTTGTGGGAACCAGTGATCGGTGCTAAAAATATGCACTGTCACTGTACTAATGACACTGGCTGGGATGGGGTTAACATCTAGAGCAACCAAAGGGTTGTAGGGGAGGTGCTTTTACTAGGGGAAGGCATAGATCCTTGTCTCTGCTTTGCAGGGACACAGGATCAATGTCTTCCATACTGACAGAACGGCGATCTGCCTTAATTACATAGGCAGACCGCCCTTCTGCCCTTGTACAGGATGACAGGTGGGCACTGGCGCACGTCGAGTCCGCCGGACCCGCTGACCGGCTCTGATACCCAGAAATGCAAGATCACGTATATACAGGAAATTTATGATCCTGTGCAGCGCGACCGCCCTGTAGAAGTAAATCTGCTACCCTGTTTCCCTGAAAATAAGACCTAGCGTGATTGTCGGTGATTGCTGCAATATAAGCCTACCTCCCAAATAAGCCCTAGTTAAAGTCCTTGTAGGTCTTATTTTCAGGGTAGGGCTTATTTTGGGGGTAACAGGGTAGGGCTTACTTGGGGGGTAGGGCTTATATTGCAGCCATCACCGACAATCACGCTAGGTCTTATTTTCAGGGAAACAGGGTATGAGGTGGTTTGCAACTGGTTAAGATCATCAGCATTATGATAACTCACAGGCAGCAGGCACTCTATCATGACTCTGGCTGGCTCTGTGTCAGTGTGTCACATAACATGGCTGCTGGGTGCTGATACATATGACCAATAAGGTAACAAAATCAGTACCTAGCAGCCATGTTATGTGACACACTGTGACAGAGCCAGCCAGAGCCATAATAGAGTGCCTGCTGCCTGTGAGTTATGATACCATCCATGATGCCAGAGAGACAGACACAGTGCAATGTAGTCTATTCACAGACACCCCCAAAGCACACCTGTGTTGAAGCCTTGAAAGCACTGGCAGCCCAACGATCAGATCCACTTCCCCTCTTCCTGCTGCTGAACACTGTCAGCTGAGCTCAGCTGCCTCTCTCTGCCTGACGCCGCTGCCCGCCTGCCTTACAGCCTCTCAAGTCTCACTCTCTGGGCCCCAGGTACTACTGGGTGGGGAGCGTAGCTGAGCAGAGGAAGATCACTCTACCGGGGAAGGCAAGGAGATAGGCAGGCAGGCGGCTAGCGGGGACTTGAGCCAAGGCAGAAGAACATGCAAACGGGAGCGGAATGGTCATGCGTCCGAAACTGAAAAAATAGTCCCTCTGCTCTGACCAGCACAGGATGGTCAGAAAGGGGCACAGATAATGGAAAAAAATACACCCCCCTAAGCTAGTAGGAGCGGCGGAGCGGGGGTTTGCAATTTTTTTTTTCAATTCTGCACTGACTGTCTTTGAAATTGCTCAGGCCCCTGTTCAAATCCAATCTGGGGACAAAACTGGGGACAGACTTGGTCTGGGGACAGTGTCCTCATTCAGGGGACTGTCCCCAGAAACCGGGGACGTCTGGTCACCCTACCTTAAGTAGTTAACCTCTTCTGGACCGCCCACAGCATATATACTGCGGCAGGGCAGCCCGTCTGTGCAAAATCACGTACCTGTACGCGATTTTGTGCACACAGTGTAGGGGGCTCACGTGCTGCACCCGCTGTGATCCGTTCGTTTTGTGGAGCAGCAGTGTGCCTATGTAAACAAAGCAAACCGCTGATCTGTCAGGGAACAAAAGAGATCTTGCGTTTCAGCTAAGCTGAAACATTATCTATCTTTTCCTCCAGTGTATCTGTCCCCTACACAGTTATAAAGCACCTTCCAGGCACACACTTAACCCTTTGAATGCCACTGGTGTTAACCCCTTCCTTGCCAGTGTCATTTATACTGTGACAATGCATTTTTGTCACATTGGTGTCACTGGTCCCCCAAAAGTGTCACTTAGTGTCCAATTTGTCCGCCACAATGTCGCAGTCCCGCTAAAAATCGCTGATGGCTGCCGTTATAACAATAAAAAAAAAATCTCTAAATATATCCCAGACACTATAACTTTTGCGCAAACCAATTAATTTACGCTTATTGGGATTTTTTTTTTACCAAAAATATGTAGCAGAATACATATTGGCCTAAATTGATGATTTAAAAAAAAAAATTTATTAGGAATGTTTTATAAAAGAAAGTAAAAAATATTGTTTTTATTCAAAATTGATGGTCTTTTTTCATTTGTAGCACAAAAAAAAAAAAAAAAATATAAAAAAATAAAAACCACAGGAGGTGATCAAATACCACCAAAAGAAAGTTCCATTTGTGACAAAAAAGCATATCAATTTTATTTGGGTACAGCGTCGCATGACCACACAGTTGTCAGTTAAAGCAACGCAGTGCCGTATCGCAAAAAAATGGCCTGGTCAGGTAAAACCTTCCAGAGCTGAAGTGATAAAAATCACTGCTGTTTTAAAAAAAGTTTTGCATTGATACATGTCCCCCAGGGCAGTACCCGGACCCCCATACCCCTTTTAATGGCCAATTGCTTGCATATAACCCTTCAAAATGGTCAGTTTTGATTTATTTTCCTGTTCAGCTCCTATAGACTCCAATGGGGTTTGCCGTTCGTGTTAAAACTTTCCCCTGTTCGGGAGTTCTGCTGTGAACTGAATAGAGAGATGTTTGGTCCATCTCTAGTTATCAGTGCTGTCACACCAGTTACCCAGTCATGCAACACATGCAATTTTTATCATTTTTTGAAACAGATATATTATGTGAAAGGAGGTATGGTTCCCAGAAGTTTCAGGTGGGAGGTCAGCCCACAGAAGGGTAAGGTCCAACTTGAAGATTGGTTTAGCTACTTCAATAAAGCAGGGATCGATTTTTTTCAATTTCTTATCGATCGTAAGAAAGCTAAACTTACTAGATTAGACGAAGAGATAAAGATTATTAAGGATAAATTAAGCCCCCTCAGGGAGAGTAATGAATATAAGGAAAGATCTCTCTCTCTCCTTACTCTCTTAGAAAAGGAGGAGAGGGACCAGAGAACTAAGAAGAAAAAGAAATATAACAGGGATTTGTTGGACTACCAAGGGGCAGTCGTATTTGAATGGCAAAAGAAACTTTTGGCCGAACAGGCCTCTAATAATCCTGTTGATATGGAGGTTGGTCCGGCGAATATAAGGGGATTGCCTCCCACCGTGCCATATGCCCCCCCCCCACCACCACAACCTGGTAATGCTAAACACTTCCCTGGTGGTCCTAATGGTCCCCCAGGGAGATTTGGACCAGGGCCTCAGCAGTCCCCTGCAAGACGTGGTGGTGGAGGGAAAAGGGGTGCTGCACCTAATTATCCGCCCCCTCTCCCGCGACGATCTCGTGGGATGGGTGGTTCCCATCAGGGGGGACGGGGTAGGGGTGGTGGTCATGGTAATGGTGGACCTTGGTTGGCCCCGCATTTTAGGGATAGGCCGCATGACCATTACAATACCTATGTAGACTATCCACCTTCTCCTCGGGCTTTTGATTTTGGACCGTATTCTGATCGCAATTACGGACCCAATCAAGGCTTTAAGCATGACTTTTATGATAGGCAGGGGCGTGGGTTTCAAAGCCCTAGACTTTTGAATAACGGAAGAAGTTATCCTGATTATAATATCAGTACCTCAAATCATTTTTATCCCCTCAGTGACCTTGAGGGACCTGTGTTGCACTCTAATTTAAGGGATGACCAGGATAGAGGTGCCTTGCAGCCTACCCCCATTTTGAGGGAATTCACTGGTGATGGGGGCAATCCGGGACCTTCGGGTTCTAGTTATCAACAGTGGGGTTTTCACAGACCAGGTCAGGGCATCAAAAGGTCGGCAGACCAAAGAGAGGATCTAGAGGGGGGCGGCGTTTGCGAACAAAAAAAAAATCATAACCACTGATGGGATATTTAACTTGAGTTCAGTTACGTTGAGTGATTCCGAAAAAACCCTGCTCAATAAGGGGCTCAAGTTTGCACCTCCTCGTGGTTTGGATAAATTCCAGACATATATAGACATACATAAATTTGTACGTAAAGTTAACATCAAAAGATATATGGCCTCCAACCCTATGCCGAATACAGTGACTAGCTCTAGCGAGTATCGCCATTCGGGGTTGGCGAATGCGTCTCTATTCAACCCCCCGGGTACTATGGCTCCCTCTTTAAGAGTGTTTAGGGATTTAATGCTTAGGGATTTAGAACAACTACCCCTGAGAAAAATACATTTCAATAAGGATCTGAAGTCTGGTTTGAACTCCTTATGTGAGAATAAGAACCTAGTAATCAGACCTGCCGACAAAGGGGGGGGTAATATTGTCCTAGATAAGAAGGACTATCTCGCAGAGATGTCCAAGATATTAGGGGACCGAGACACATATACCCCCCTCAGATCAGATCCTAAGGCTCAATATAAGAGGGAGCTTGAAGCAATTGTCCAATATGGTTTCGACCAAGGTATTCTGAATAGTAAGGAGAAATCCTATCTGGTACCCAGGGCTCCCCGTACCCCGGTAATTTATTATCTACCGAAAATTCACAAGCATCCTACCTGCCCCCCGGGACGCCCCATTGTTAGTGGCATTGATTCCATCTCATCCCGGGTGGGCAGGTATATCGATTTCTTCTTACAACCGTTAGTTTTGAAGATGCCGTCACATTTGAAAGACTCTCGCCATGTGATCAATTTACTTTCCAATGTTACCCCTAATTCAGAATGTTGGCTGGTGACGGCTGATGTCGCCTCATTATATACGGTGATACCACATGATTTGGGGCTATTTGCAGTGGAATATTATCTGAGGCGCGATTCCACATTATTTGATGAACAGATTTGCTTCATTATGCAATTGCTTCATTTCGTAGCCACCCGGAACTACTTTTGGTTTGGGGGTCAGTTTTATAGACAAGATAGAGGGGTTGCCATGGGGGCTAAATACGCCCCTAGCCTGGCAAACCTCTTTATGGCCCTATGGGAGGAGGATGTCATCTATGCCCACCGGAAACCCCAGGTGGTCTTGTGGGCTAGATATATAGATGACATCCTCCTCCTGTGGGATGGAGATCGCCAAGATTTGGACTCCTTTATGAGTGAGTTAAATGATAACAATCGAGGTATACGACTTTCATATGAGGCAAGTCAAACCGAGATTAACTTTTTGGATCTCAAGATAGGAATTAGAGATGGACAACTTACTACGGCAACTTTCTTTAAAAATACGGATCGTAATTCCTATATATCCACCGATAGTTGCCACCATGAAGCCTGGCTAAAGTCAGTGCCGAAAAGCCAACTCATACGCTTGAAACGTAATTGTTCGGATCATGAGGAATTTTTGACTCAGGCTAATGTCCTAATAGGACGTTTTCTTGAGAAAGGGTACCCTGAGGCGTCTCTCAAAACCACATTGGAGGAGGTTACTACTCTTGATAGGGGGATCCTACTTAGGGAGAAAGCTCCCAATTTGGACAGGGTACCGTCTGTTCCATTTATTACTACTTATTCCTTACAACATAGGAATGTGGCGAGGCTGGTTAAAAAATATTGGCATGTTCTTAGAAACGACCATATACTGGGTACCATTCTTCCTGCGAAACCACAAGTGGTATATAAAGGTGCCCCTTCCCTTAGAGGGAGAGTGGCCCCTAACATCCTTGACCCTCCCCCGATCAAGAGGGGCTTTTTTGAGTACTTGACGGGTTTCTACCAATGTAAGAAATGTAGGGTATGCTCCCTAAGTGGGTGTACGCATAGAAGAACACATAAGTTTACTTCTACTAGTACTTCGGTTGAGTTTGGAATTAAATCATTTATTACGTGTTCTACTGAACGCGTGGTATATCTATTGCAATGTCCTTGCGGATTGCAATATGTGGGGAGGACGAAACGCCCCCTCTCTGTAAGGCTCAACGAGCATATAACTAACATCCTGACAGGTTTCCCGAAACATCCGGTCTCCAGACACTATCTTGAGACACATAACCGTGACCCTAGAAAGACTATCTTTTTGGGGATCGATAGATATACCACACCTTGGAGAGGGGGCTCCCTTTTAAGGGGGATTTCTAGACTTGAGATGGCCTGGATATACAAACTCAGGTGTTATACCCCGTTTGGGCTCAACGTTGAGGTAGACCTCAATGCCTTTTTAGATAATTCATGAATCCACACTTTCCATAATACATATATCGGGATGTGAGGGCTATATGTATATAAAGAAGAATTTTAATATATTATGTGATTATCAGCCATGAGTAGTTTCATTTTGAATTTACTGTTTTGGTGTGAATCCGCTCTGAATCTCTGGTGGCCTGGCTTTAATGGCAATTAGCCAGTGTTAAGTAGCCATTAGTGGTTTTGTCTCCCCCCTTAGGTTAAGAACTTTTATCAGTCTAACCTTCAGTGCCATGAATGTATACTATGTCTTTAGGGAGGTACACACCCCTGCGATGGAGGCATATGTGTTTCTGTTTTTAGATTGTTTAAGATTTTTTTAGTGTTTATACCATTTTTAACAATACATTTTTGATTTTTTTGCCTTACCTGTCAATATTATGCAATATGATGATTATGGAGTTTTTTAATAATTTGGGCAGGCGTAACTGTTCTATGAAGCTTTTTCGCCCTCTTTATTATGCTTTTTTAATTTTATAATATTTATTGGGTTAATTACATGGAGGCATTTTCATTCATTTTTTTAGGCCTCCTCCCGTTTTCTCTTAAAAATTTTTTAATTTTCTGGGGTTTATGATAACATTAGAGCTTTATTACAGAGTGGTATAAGACTCTGGGAATGTTATAAATAAACTTGCCTCCATAGACATCTATATAAATTGCATTTGCCACTTAGGGACTTATGCATTCTAAAAAATCCCCACTAGATGGCATTCTTTCAATTTCTCATGGATATATGTTTCAAGGACGTTTCCCAATTAGTTATCTTTATTGGATGGGTAGTCTTTTAATAGTATCAGTCTGTGCGATCTGTCCATTATTAATATCTTTAGGGACATATATATGCGGACTGGGCCCCTCCAGCGATCGGGATATGGTATCGTTTGGGTGCTTTAGTGTGGTCGGGTTCTAGGTGGATCATTCCCTTGTTCCCCATGAGATAGAGTTGATCAGCGTCATATCCTAGTACTGAAGTGAGGCTTGGTTTTATTCAGACTACTTCCTGGTTCTCTAGAGGATAGGATGTGGCCACCAGAGCGTCAGAACGAGGTGTGGTTCCGCATCTGTATTTAAGGAGCGATGAGTCAGTGCGTCGCCCGTTCCTATGACAACGTCCAATAGGACGAAACGTACGTCGGAAGGCAGACGCGCTGACGTCATCGTTTCTTTCTCACTACGAACGGGTGCATGCAGGCCGGCCGGCTGCTATACAATTACATGCTGTTTATTCCTTACAGCTATGTAAGTGTGCTACTTTTACTTTTACTATTAAATTGTTTTATACGGATTCACACTATGGAGGATGTGTCTTTCATTTCCTTGGGTTCCCCCTGTTGAATTCTGGCCTTTATGACGGAGAGTTCTGGGTGATCCTTCCTCCATGGTGAGACTGATGGTGGTGTCCCCGCAGAGTGGATTGTGAATATAAGCTTTGATTAAGCTTACCTCTGGTAAGCGTACATCTTTTTAGGTGGTGGATCCTCCTCACAAGGTGTTTTTGTTTATTTGAGGCATCAATCACTACTGGTGGAACTATCTACATTAAGGACTGTTTTTCATTTGAAGTCACTATCAGTTTATGGACTTTATCTTTTTTATCACCTTTTATAATTTATTTGCTTTAAAGTTTTTTCACACAGTCACTATTATCTATAACTATCTAATAATCACAATCATGTTGTGTTGATATTTGGGTTTACAATATAATATTTGAAATATTCTGGTTGATGGGAATTTTATTCACTTTAGTTTTCTAGCGCGGTTCTGTTAATTGTTTGAAACAGATATAGCTTTCTTTTGGTGGTATTCAACCACTACTGGGTTTATTTATTTATTTAGCTATATAAACAACAAAAAAACCTGAAAATTAAAAAAGAAAAAAAAAACAAAAAATGTTTCTTAGTTTCCATTATAAAATTTAGCAAATAAATAATCTTTCTTCAAAAATGTAGGCCAAAATGTATTCTGCTACATTTATTTGGTAAACTAACTCAAATCAGTGTATATTATTTAGTCTGTGCGAAAGTTATACAAACTACAAACTATGAGAATCTACAAACTATGGTATATACAGTTGTGCTCATAAGTTTACATACCCTGGCAGAATTTATGATTTCTTGGCCATTTTTCAGAGAATATGAATGATAACACAAACTTTTCTTTCACTCATGGTTAGTGTTTGATTGAAGCCATTTCTTATCCATATTAGCCATTTATTCTCAATCAGCTGTATTTACTCTTTTTAAATCATAATCACAGCAGAAACTATCCAAATGACCCTGATCAAAAGTTTACATACCCCAGTTCTTAATACCATGTATTGCTTCCTTTTACATCAATGACAGCTTGAAGTCTTTTGTGGTATTTGTGAATGAGGCTCTTTATCGTCTCAGATGGTAAAGCTGCCCATTCCTCTTGGCAAAAAGCCTCCAGTTCCTATAAATTCTTGGACTGTCTTGCATGAACTGCACATTTGAGATCTCCCCAGAGTGGCTCAATGATACTGAGGTCAGGAGACTGAGATGGTGTCAGGAAGATCCTGCTAGTAACAGAAGACCTGGACTAGCTGGTACACGATTGCGGGTGCCAATGCGCATGCTCTAGTGCGCATGGGAGTGCTCGTGCGCAGTCCCTGATGCCAGATGGGCTATTTAAACCAGGCTGACACACAGAAGCATTGCTGTCTGACCTACAGCCTTCCCGTGTGTACCCTGCTAACTGAATCTGTTCCTGTGTATTACCCGGCTTGCCTTTGACTATTCCAGCTGTCTGCCCGCATCTGACCCCGGCTTGTCTTGACGTTGCACCTGCCTGCTTCTCTGGTCCTTCTGCTGCCCGCCTGATACCGACCCAGCTTGTTCCAGTGACCCTGCTTCTGCCTCTGCCTTGTTCCAGTATACCTGTCTGTGTATGAACCGGCTTCTCAGACCCTTCTGTGTTCCAGTCCTGTGAGAATCTCCCTCCAGTCTGCTCCTCCAGTCTGCTGCTCCTGTCTGCTGACCATCCTGCACAGTGCCATCTGGAATTCTGGACTGACCTCCTTGCTGTTGATGCTGCCAGGCACTTGTGCTACTCTACACTCCTGTTTGCTCTATCAGGAGCCTCGAGTCAGAGGCATAAGAGAGGCCTTCCTCTGCAGTTTGGGCTCATCTACTAGGTACTACGTGACAGATGGCCAGTCCAGAACCTTCACTTTATTCTGCTGTAGCCAATGACAGGTCGACTTGGCCTTGTGTTTTGGAGTATTGTCATGTGGGAATGTTCAAGTACGTTCCATGCGCAGCTTCCTGGCTGATAAATGCAAATGTTCCTCCAGTATTTTTTGGAAACATACTGCATTCATCTTGCTATCAATTTTGACCAAAGTTCCTATGCCTTTGTAGCTTACACATCCCCAAAACATCAGCGATCCACCTTCATGTTTCACAGTAGGAATGGTATACCTTTCATCATAGGCCTTGTTGACTCCTCTCCAAATGTGGTGTTTATGTTTGTGGCTAAAAAGCTCAATTTTGGTCTCATAACTCCAAATGACTTTGTGCCAGAAGGTTTGGAGCTTGTCTCTGTGCTGTTTGGCGTATTGTAAGCGGGATACTTTGTGGCATTTGTGTAGTAATGGCTTTTTCTGGCGACTCGACCATGCAGCCCTCCTTATTGTGCATCTTGAAACAGCCACACCACATGTTTTCAGAGAGTCCAATATTTCACCTGAAGTTATTTGTGGGTTTGTCTTTGCATTCCGAACAATTTTCCTGCCAGTTGTGGCTGAAATCTTAGTTGGTCTACCTGACCGTGGTTTGGTTTCAACAGAACCCCTCATTTTCCAATTCTTGATTAGAGTTTGAACACTGCTGATTGGCATTCTCAATTCCTTGGACATCTTTTTATATCCCTTTTCTGTTCTATACAGTTAAACTACCTTTTCCTCCTACAGATCCTTTGACAATTCTTTTGCTTTCCCCATGACTCAGAATACAGAAACTTTAGTGCAACACTGGATGAAAGATGCAAGGGTCCGTCAGGAGTCCATAAACTCATTGATCTTTTATACACACACACTAATTACAAGCAAAAAGATCACAGGTGAGGATGGTTACCTTTAATAGCGATTCAAACCCGTGTGTCAACTTGTGTGCATGTTATCAGGCCAAAATCACCAGGGTATGTAAACTTTTGATCAGGGTCATTTGGGTAGTTTATGTTGTGATTATGCTTTAAAAAGAGTAAAAACAGTTGATTGATAATAAATTGCTCCAGCCAAACACTAACCATGAGTGAAAAATGTTTTTGTGTTATTCAGATTCTCTGAAAAATGGCCAGGAAATCATAAATGCTGCCAGGGTATGTAAACTTATGAGCACAACTGTACATTTAAGAATTGATGAATTTTGATGTACTGATGACCTATCCCATTTTTGAGGCCCTAAAATGCCAGGACCGCCTGTTGCGTCATATGCATAACAATTTTCCTTTCAAATGGGCATGATCACATATCAAGTATTTGGGACAGTTTTTCAGGTGAACTTCCCACCCCTCCTTCAACGTATAAAACAAGACCTAACAACATGGCACACACGTACTTTCTCATGGTTTGGACGATGTAACATATTGAAAATGACGGTTATGACTTGCATACTGTACCTGCTCCAGGACCTGAAAATACATATTCCATTTTCTTACATTAAGCAATTGAATAGGACAGTCTCTTGATTTCTATGGCCCCAATAGCACCCTTACCTTCCGTACAAAATTATAAAACTTGCAAAGCTTGCAGGGGTGATTGTCCTTTAACCAGAGTTATTGACTGGTGCGGTCATGGTTAATTTAAGCAAACTGGCCAATCGTATGTAATGATCCACATTTAAATAAGATCTTGCCGTCCAAACCCAAATTTATCTATAGACAGGCAAGAAGGATTAGAGATGGTATTGTGAAGAATGTGCCTGACCCCCCTAAAAAAATGGTAACCTTATTTGACCACAAGGGCTTCTACAGGTGTGGAAAGTGTAAACCCTGCAGGACCACAAACAAAGGAAATAGAAAAACTATAGAATACCAATTAAATATAATAAAATTGAAATATAATATTGATAAAAGTATCACTTGTAGCAGTACCCATATGATCTACATATTGGAATGTAGCTGCGGACTGCAGCATGTAGGAAGAACAACAAGACCACTCTACATTAGGATATAGGGGAACATATTAGAAATATTAAGAAGGGGTTCAGACACCATAGTGTCTCAAAACATTTCAGAAATATCCATAACAGAGACCCACAACACCTGAAATTCTATGCTATAGACAAAGTAGACCGTAATTGGAGGAATTCAAATCTGCGGAGGGAAATATCACAGAATAACACTTATTGGATTTTTTAATGAAATACTATGAAACCAAACTGTTTGAATGTGGAACTTGACATTAATTGCTTCATAGATTTTTATTTCTATTTCTATTTTTGTTTCATTTTATTTTATTTTAATTTTATTTTAATTTTATATATTTTTATTTTCATTCTTATTTATTTTTATTTTTACTTTTATATATTTTTTCATATATTTTTTCATTTTTTATGTGTATTGATATATCCATATACATTTCTTTTAACTAATTAATATTTTATAAAGATTATGGATAACAATTTTTTGGTGCAGTCAAACGGATATAATTGTAGTATTGACACATAGGGGGTCATTTACTATAGCGCTGCGGTGCTAATTCGCGCACATTTGCGCAAATTAGCGCTAAAACCGTATTCACTATAGCGCTGGTGAGAAAATACTCCCAGAATCAAATTTACTATAGTTACCTGAAACCAACTAGCACCTAAACCCTTACTCTGCTAAAACCTGGAGAATTGCACATGGAAATAATGTTTGGAGCATGATATAATTGTCTAAATGGTACTAAAATATGCAGTATATTATTTAAAGCGGGAGTCCCGCAATTTATTATTTTTTTTAAAGTCAGCAGCTACAAATACTGCAGCTGCTGACTTTTAAAGAAGGGACACTTACCTGTCCCAGGGTCCAGCGATGTCGGCACCCGAGGCCGAACCGTCCCTCGGTCCTCGGATGCTGCCGCCGCCATCTTCGGTAAGGGAATCAGGAAATGAAGCCTTGCAGCTTCATTTTCCGTTCCCTACTGCGCATGTGTGAGTCACGCTGTGCAATCCAAATGGTCCCTGCTGTCTCTGGGGCCCGTGTGTGTTCCAGCAGACAGCGCAGAGGGACGGGAAGTGGAGTACACTCCCATGGGAGTTTATGCCCGGAAGTGGGTGCAAATACCTGTCTTAGATAGGTATCTGCACCCCCCTCCCCCCTGAAAGGTACCAAATGTGACACCGGAGGGGGGGAGGGTTCCGAAAAGCGGAGGTTCAATTTTTGTGTGAACCTCCGCTTTAAAGATAATCTGCTTTTTAACCACTTGAGCCCCGGACCATTTTGCTGCCTAAGGACCAGAGGTCTTTTTCCAATTTGGCACTGCGTCGCTTTAACTGCTAATTGCGCGGTCATGCAATGCTGTACCCAAACAAAATTTGCATCCTTTTCT
Source organism: Lithobates clamitans (assembly GCA_037952925.1). NCBI lineage: Eukaryota > Metazoa > Chordata > Amphibia > Anura > Ranidae > Lithobates > Lithobates clamitans. The sequence continues at coordinate 3,335,234 of JBBGZY010000270.1, read as the reverse complement.
TCCCACAAATAGAGCTTTCTTTTGATGGTATTTGATCACCTCTGTGGTTTTTATTTTTTGCGCTATAAACGGAAAAAGACCAAAAATTTTGAAAAAAAATGATATTTTCTACTTTTTGTTATAAAAAAAATCCAATAAACTCAATTTTAGTCATACATTTAGGCCAAAATGTATTCGGCCACATGTCTTTGGTAAAAAAAATGTCAATAAGCGTATATTTATTGGTTTGCGCAAAAGTTATAGCGTCTACAAACTAGGGTACATTTTCTGTAATTTACACAGCTTTTAGTTTATGACTACCTATGTCATTTCTTGAGGTGCTAAAATGGCAGGGCAGTACAAACCCCCCCCAAATGACCCCATTTTGGAAAGTAGACACCCCAAGGAAATTGCTGAGAGGCATGTTGAACCCATTGAATATTTATTTTTTTTGTCCCAAGTGATTGAATAATGACAAAAAAAAAAAAATATTTACAAAAAGTTGCCACTAAATGATATATTGCTCACATAGGCCATGGGCCTATGTGGAATTGCACCCCAAAATACATTCTGCTGCTTCTCCTGAGTATGGGGATACCACATGTGTGGGACTTTTTGGGAGCCTAGCCGCGTACGGGGCCCCGAAAACCAATCACCGCCTTCAGGATTTCTAAGGGTGTAAATTTATGATTTCACTCTTCACTGCCTATCACAGTTTCGGAAGCCATGGAATGCCCAGGTGGCACAAAACCCCCCCAAATGACCCCATTTTGGAAAGTAGACACCCCAAGCTATTTCCTGAGAGGCATATTGAGTCCATGGAATATTTTATATTTTGACACAAGTTGCGGGAAAGTGACACATTTTTTTTTTTTTTTGCACAAAGTTGTCACTAAATGATATATTGCTCACACAGGCCATGAGCATATGTGGAATTGCACCCCAAAATACATTTAGCTGCTTCTCCTGAGTATGGGGATACCACATGTGTGGGACTTTTTGGGAGCCTAGCCGTGCACGGGACCCCGAAAACCAATCACCGCCTTCAGGATTTCTAAGGGTGAAAATTTTTGATTTCACTCTTCACTGCCTATCACAGTTTCGGAGGCCATGGAATGCCCAGGTGGCACAAACCTCCCCCCCAAATGACCCCATTTTGGAAAGTAGACACCCCAAGCTATTTGCTGAGAGGCATGGTGAGTATTTTGCAGCTCTCATTTGTTTTTGAAAATGAAGAAAGACAAGAAAAAACATTTTTTTTTTCTTTTTTCAATTTTCAAAACTTTGTGACAAAAAGTGAGGTCTGCAAAATACTCACTATACCGCTCAGCAAATAGCTTGGGGTGTCTACTTTCCAAAATGGGGTCATTTGGGGGGGGGGGTTTGTGCCACCTGGGAATTCCATGGTCTCCGAAACTGTGATAGGCAGTGAAGAGTGAAATCAAAAATTCACGCCCTTAGAAAGCCTGAAGGCGGTGCTTGGTTTTCTGGGTCCCGTGCGCGGCTAGGCTCCCAAAAAGTCTCACACATGTGGTATCCCCGTACTCAGGAGAAGCAGCAGAATGTATTTTGGGGTGTAATTTCACATATTCCCATGGCATGTTTGAGCAATATATCATTTAGTGACAATTTTGTGCAAAAAAAAAAAAAAAATTTGTCTCTTTCCCGCAACTTGTGTCGCAATATAAAATATTCCATGGACTCGAAATGCCTCTCAGCAAATAGCTTGGGGTGTCTACTTTCCAAAATGGGGTCATTTGGGGGGGTTTTGAACTGTCCTGGCATTTTATGCAGAACATTTAGAAGCTTATGTCACACATCACCCACTCTTCTAAGCACTTGAAGACAAAGCCCTTTCTGACACTTATTGTTTACATGAAAAAGTTTTTTTTTTTTTTTTTTTATATATTTTTTTAAAGCAAATGCCCTACAGATTAAAATGGTAGGTGTTTCAATTTTTTTTCCACACAGTATTTGCGCAGCGATTTTTCAAACCCATTTTTTTGGGAAAAAACACACTTTTTTAAATTTTAATGCACTAAAACACACTATATTGCCCAAATGTTTGATGAAATAAAAAAGATGATCTTAGGCCGAGTACATGGATACCAAACATGACATGCTTTACAATTGCGCACAAACGTGCAGTGGCAACAAAATAAATACATTTTAAAAGCCTTTAAAAGCCTTTACAGGTTACCACTTTAGATTTACAGAGAAGGTCTACTGCAAAAATTACTGCCCTCGATCTGACCTTCGCGGTGATACCTCACATGCATGGTGCAATTGCTGTTTACGTTTGACGACAGACCGCCGCTTGCGTTCGCCTTAGCGCGAGAGCAGGGGGCGACAGGGGTGCTTTTTTTTTTCTTTATTATTTTTTTTCTTTTTTATCTTATTTTTAAACTGTTCCTTTCATTTTTTTTTTTAATCATTTTTATTGTTATCTCGGGGAATGTAAATATCCCCTATGATAGCAATAGGTAGTGACAGGTACTCTTTTTTGAAAAAATTGGAGTCTATTAGACCCTAGATCTCTCCTCTGCCCTCAAAGCATCTGACCACACCAAGATCGGTGTGATAAAATGCTTCCCCAATTTCCCAATAGCGCTATTTACATCCGGCAAAATCTAAGTCATAAAATGCTCGTAGCTTCCGGTTTCTTAGGCCATAGAGATGTTTGGAGCCACTCTGGTCTCTGATCAGCTCTATGGTCAGCTGGCTGAATCACCGGCTGCATTTTCAGGTTCCCTGTTGAGACAGGAGAGCCAGAGAAAAACACGGAAGACGGTGGGGGGGGGGCATTCCCTCCCACGGCTTGTAAAAGCAGTCTAGAGGCTAATTAGCCGCTAGGATTGCTTTTACATGAAAGCCGACCGCTGGCTGAAAAGAATGATACCAAGATGATACCTAAACCTGCAGGCATCATTCTGGTATAACCACTCAAAGTTGTGAATGGCGTACCTGAAGACAAAAAAATGGTTAACAATAAAGCACAGTAAACGGTAAAGTATAAAAAATTGCATACCTGAAAAGCAAACATGATAAAACATAATAACAATAAAACATTGCAGAATAGAATACAGTAAAAAAGAGCAGAACAATAGAGAGAATAGAGAGAGAGGGAACAATAAAACGACAACTATTTTTTTTAATTTTATATATATATTTTTTTTTTTTACACTTTTTTTGTAACTAACTTTTTTAACTGTAACCGGTTCCAGGTTCGGGTCTCTCAAAATGCGATGGCATCTTGGGAGACCCTGTGAAAGTGTGCCTAGTCTGTGGAATGCTGTACCCTACGTTAATACTCAACTAGTGTATGGTAGCGTTCAAAACATTCACCAATGCAAAGACCAGGATTGTCAGGACAGGAGGGACAATAATAGTGGGTGTCACGCCTATATCCGCGCTAGCTGCAGACACAACATCTTTTTTGGGGGGGGTTTGTTGGGTAGGGGTACTCTGGAGGACATAAAGAAAATGCCTCTCATGCAGCCGACTGCATTTGGTTGGGGATGTGAATGGGGGAAGTACGGGCGCTGCAGAAGTGGTGGGTTCCCACTTAGGATTGGCGAATGCAGCAGGAAGGGCATTATGGACACGACGGGCCTGTGTTTGTCTTTTTGGTGGCAGCGGGACACTACTTGTGCTTGCCACCTCACCAGCTTGAACTGCACTTATGGGACTCGCCACGCCACTACATGTTACTGCAGTGCTGGTTTGACTATGACCGGGGTGTACTAGGCCACTGGTGCTTGCCAGTTCACCAAAACGCTACCAAAAAAACTGTTAGCGATCGCAGGGATCAGGCCTGACTCTGCGAACGCTGCAGTTATGCGTTTAGTCTTTTGTAAGTGACAGTGATCAATCGATACTGCACTTGGGTGGGCTGGGCCGGGCGGAGGGGCAAAACGCAGGTGCTAGCAGGTATCTGTGCTGATCCTGCTAACACTGCGTTTTTGGGAACCCTAAACTGCTGGGGACGCTAGTATAGATCTGATCGGATCAGATATTGATCCATTCAGATACTATACCACTAAGGGAGGTGTACGGTGCGTGCATGGGTGTTAGCGGTACTGGCGCTAATCTGACGCTGCCTGGGGCGACGCATATCACCGCCGGGTGATCAGGGGGCTAAACATTTATTCGGTAATAAACGGCGGATGCCCTGACACTATAAAAAATAAATGAACTAACCAGCATCACCCGTAACACTTATACGGTGATCAGTGGTGAAAGGGTTAACTAGGGGGCCATCAAGGGGTTAAAACATTTATTAGGTAGTATATGGGGGTCCCTGTCGCTATAAAACGCTGACGGCGAACCTCAATATTTACGTCCCTAACTAGCGTCACCAGCAACACTAATACAGCGATCATTGATCGCTTAGCGACACTGGTGACAGGGGGGGATCAAGGGGTTAAAACTTTATTTGGGGGGGTTAGGGGGGTACCCTAGACCTACAGGGGATAATACTCACTGTCCCAACACTGTAACTGTCACAAACTGACACCAATGCAGTAATCAGAAAAAAAAAAACTGCTGGTGTCAGTTTGTGACAGGGGGGGGGGGGTGATTGGGGGGGGGGGATCGGGGTGTTTTGTGTGCCTGGCATGTTCTACTGTGTGTGTGTAGTGTTGTGCACTCACATACCTGTCTTCTCTCCTCGGGCCGGAACGGAAATTACCGAGCCAAGGAGAGATGACATCATTTCCTTTGCTGCTGTTTAGCATACAGCAGCAAAGGAATGATTCGATTGGCGGGGGCCACGAACGGATGGCCTCCCCCTCACCTCCGATCGCCGTGGGACAAAAGACGACCGCCTCGGGCACCGGGGGGGGGGTCCGATCAGACCCCCCACCCGCGGAAGGCAAATCACGTACATGTACGTGATTTTGCCTGTCCGTGCCACCTTGCCAACGTACATCGGCGTGAGGCGGTCGTCAAGTGGTTAACTGTGTGAAAAAATTATTTCTAAACTGAAATATCTTTAAAAGTCTGAGAACAGATAAATTCCCCGTTTTTGTACAACTAGATGCCAACACAACTGAGCATGCTCAGACCTGCAAATAGCTCTCATTTTAGCTCAAGTATCTTTTTTACCAGGCGCTATAGTAAATACAAAAATGAGCACTCGGCTAAAATGCGTTTTTGAGAATGAAAATTGGCGCTATTATAGTGCAATGCAAGTTTCAGCCATTGATTCTAATGGTACAATAAATAAATACTTTTAATGTTGAAATGAAATGTACCTTTCTCTGAAATAAATGTTCCTTGCAACAATGTTGTTGCTTCTATTTTGTTTTTTTCTCATCTATTTTGTTTTTAAGTATGCTAGAATGTGGAATGTTTTGATGATTTAGTAAAATATATTTTTCTCTATCACTTTCACTTATTACTCTCCATCTCACAACAATCTTTACCCAAACTCACACAGGTGTCTTTACAAAGCACAAACAATACCATTGCTGATGCAAATTTAAAATGAGTCACAATTTTTTGTGCTTTTTATTATTTCCAAACAATTATAATTTGAGCCCAAAAAATGTGATATGTGTTCCAACATCAGAAACCAAAATGTAATTCCCAAAAAATTGAGGGTAATATCACTATTCACTACTAATATCACTAAACACTCACCCACAAAGAACCACCAAATATCACAGAATAAATCAAGAAGAATAACTCTTGTGTAATGTAATTCCATCACCTGGCCAAAGAAATGCAGTATTTATGTGTATTCATGTGTAGGAGGTTCTCACGTGTGGCAGCTCCCTGGCTTAGAGGTTAGAACTTCTGCTTAGCATCCCTGAGTGTCTGGGTTTGATTCCCAAACATGCTGCTTCATGTAGAGAAGTTGTCTCATCTCCCAGGTCCTAAAACTATGTCTAAATGTAGTATTTATCTGTAGGAGGGTTCTGCCACCATTGTAAATCTTACCAGATACACTAGTCAAAAATATTGGGACACCTGCCTTTACACACACATGAACTTTAATGCAGAGTCTTAGTCCGCAGGTTTAAAAATTGATTTGGCCCACCCTTTGCAGCTAGAACAGCTTCTGGGAAGGCTGGGAAGCCTGTCCACAAGGTTTAGTGTGTCTATGGCAGGGGTCTCAAACTGGCGGCCCTCCAGCTGTTGCGAAAATAAAAGTCCCATAATGCATTGCAAGGCTGACAGTTAGAAGCATGACTCCCTCAGGCAGAGGCATGATGGGACTTGTAGTTTTGCAACAGATGGAGGGCCACCAGTTTGAGACCTCTGGTCTATGGCAATGTTTGACCATTCTTCCAGAAGTGCATTTGTGAGGCCAGGCACTGATGTTGGATGAGAAGGCCTGGCTTGCAGTTTCTACTCTAATTCAGCCAAAAGGTGTTCTATCGAGCTGAGATCAGGACTCAAATACAATCGTAATATGTAGAAATACAGATTTGCATATCTGCAAAAAAATGAAAATAAAAAATACTAATCGTGGTTGCGATCAAAAGAGTGTGGTTTCACCTTCTGACCCGGAAATGAGTAATTATAATCACCCGGAAGTTCCTGTGCTGGTCAGGATCTCCATCTAGGTGGACATGGCGAGGTCCCTCTTTAGCAAAAAGGAGGTGCTGCTGATTTGCCAGGTAAGTGTAGGATATGTACTTGTGCTTACTCAATGTGGGGTGGATGAGGTAGTTAGATTTGGTGTGGGTGGGGTTAATTGATTTGTTTGGCATCACCACACATTTGCTTCCGTCCCATGTGCACACATCACTTCCTGCATTTGTTCTGCTGATGTAAATCAGTAAGGACTACACAAATATAAATGAGAGCTCCTTTCTATTAAAATATATATGACTTGTTTTACAGTTGGGTGACGTTTCCAGCAAATTTGGACCTCTAAGTTGCATGACAAGTTGTACCCCAGAAGTTGGGGCCAAGTTGCAGCGGCAAAGTGGCAGCAAAATAGTGCAACTTTCAGGTCGCAGCAGTGTGAATAAGATTCAGGGATAACACCTTTGAATTTGGCCATATTGTCACTTGTGCATCCTGAAAGTGGGGCAAATTCATCCCTGCACTACCTTGGTTTGACTTTGATGCGATTTGAGGTCCATACACCACAAGATTACACAGACATTGCTTCAAGTCATGGAAAAGCTGTGCAATTTTAAGGTCACACAACTGCAAATGGGGCCTTATTCAAAGGTGTTTAACTTAATTAGATTAATTGATCTTTCACACTTTCACACTTGGGTGATTTTTCATGCAGCTTTGGACCTCAGAGTCACTTGAAAAGTTGTCCCCCATGGTTTGCAATTAATATCTATGCAACTTCACCCATGTTCACATCGTTCTAAATTGACATGTCAAATTGCAGGCCAAATTGGCGCCTAACGACGGCAATGGAACTGTCCGAATTGGTGCGATGCCACAACACTTCCCAAAAGTTGTTCCTGCACTGCTTTGGGCGACTTCAGGGGGCGATTTCTTACCTCCCAACTTTTTGAGATGGGTATAAGGGACACCTATTAGCAAAAGTATGTAGGCATAGGACACACCTCCTAAAACACCTTCCACTTCCCTACCAGGCCAATTCTGACATTTCTCTCCTACATGTAAAAATCATCATTTTTTTTTCTAGAAAATTACATAAAACCCCCAAACATTATATATGTTTTTTTTAGCAAAGACCCTAGAGAATACAATGGCGGTTGTTGCAACTTTTTATCTCACACAGTATTTGCGCAGGAATTTTTGTGTTTTAAAAAAAAACCAAAACAGTAAAGTTAGCCCAATATTTTTGCATTTTGTGAAAGATGAAGTTACACCGAGTAAATAGATACCTAACATGTCACGCTTCAAAATTGCACACGCTCGTGGAATGGCGCCAATGTTCGGTACTTAAAAATCCCCATAGGCGATGCTTGAAATTTTTTTACTGGTTACATTTTGAGTTACAGAGGAGGTCTAGGAACAAAATGATTGCTCTTGCTCCAACGTTCGCGGCGATACCTCACATGTATGGTTTGAACTCCGTTTTCATATGTGGGCGGGACTTACTTATGCGTTCGCTTCTGTGTGCGAGCACACAGGGACAGCGGCGCTTTAAAAATTATGGTGTAGAGATTCGCCGGCTGAAACCGGCAATATCTGAATGATGTCTGTAACTACAGGCATCATTCAGATATACCCGCCCAAAGCCCAGGACGTCATATGATGGTGGGCTGGTGGGAAGTGGTTAAAGGAAAATTATTAAAAAAAAAAAAAATATTAGTTAAACCTCTAAGTGCTTTTTTTTTTTTTTACCAATAATATTCCTTTAGATTGGCTTTGGAAATTTACAAACAAAGCAATTTAGAAATTAGAGGAAAGTTTTAGCGCTGGGAAACCCTTTTTGAAAAGATAAAAAGTGCATTTTATATACAACTATACAGATCAGAATAAAATGAGAGACAAATGAGGAGGAAAGAGGGACAGAGGGACTTAGTTCCAAATCAGGGACAGTTGGGATGTGATTTTACTAGACATCTGTGCAGGAAAGTGCACTGTCTCTGAAATCGCTGACAAAGTTGCACTGAGGCCCCTTTCACACTTGTGCGACTTTGGACATCAGAGTCGCATGACAAGTCATACCCCATGATTTTCAATGTGTACCTTTCGTATCTGTGCAACTTCAAGTCACACCAACTTCAATGTAGTCCCTGTAGTACTTTGGTCCAACTTTGATGGGAGTTGAGGCCCTTAGAACTTAAGTTTACACAGGCATTCCCTGGAATCGTGGGAAAATTGCCGACACAAAATCGCGGGAAAATTGCGCACCTTTCCCTGCGACTCCTGCATCCATAGACCTCAAGATTAAACAGGCATTGCTTAAAGTCACATCAAAATCGCGCAACTTTCAGGTCGCACAAGTGTGAAAGGGGCCTAAGTCACTGTGCTAAGTATTATTATACCTAGAATATAAAGTAGTCCCATTATCAAACACTAGTAAACGTATGTTCTCAATATAATTGGGCTCAAATGGCTAAAAAGCACACAGATGGTATTACCTATTCAAAGCTTGCACTAGACTCAGCAGCATATGCTGAAAAGAGGTGAATACCTATTAGCCAATGCCACATCAGCATGAGCATGGTTGTTACTATAATATTAATGCCTGAAATGCAAAACATTATTGCATAGAATCAAACATTAGTAAATGTATTTTCCCTGTAGGTACGTGCTCAGCTCTGTAGCTTAGCAGTATGCCCTGCTGCCCTCAAAGGTTCAAGCCATGAGTTCAAATCCCACTGACAGCATCACCTCCTGAAAGCGTGCGTTGTACTCAGCAGCATAATTAGCCAATGCACATCTGTCTGGTTTATTCCATATTTTAACTCTTCAAATGTATACAGTTCTATGTACTTATTTAATAATATTATGGTGTGGAATTCCAAAAATCAAGGAAAAAACATCTTAGGGTCCCCCCAGTACATACCAGGCCCTTCGGGTCTGGTATGGACTTTAAGGGGAACCCCGCACCAAAATGTAAAATAAAATTGACGTGGGGGCCCCCCCAAAATCCATACCAGACCCTTAGTCGAGCATGCAGCCTAGAGGTCAGGAGAGGGAGGGGGAGCGAGCACCCCCTTCTGAATCGTACCAGGCCACATGCCCCAATGCACCTTGTCCCCATGTTGATGGGGACAAGGGCCTCTTCCTGACAACCCTGGTCGGTGGTTGTCAGTCTGCGGGCAGGGGGTTTATCAGAATCTGGAAGCCCCCTTTAACAAGGGGGCTCCCAGATCCTGCCCCCTATGTGAATAGGTATGGGGTACATCGTACCCCTACCCATTTACCAAAAAAAGCAGTGAAATGTAAAAAAATCAATAGCTGGCTTTTGACAAGGCCTTTATTATTAATAGCTCCGAGCTGTCTTCTTCCCTGAGCCGTCTTCTCCAGACGCTGTCTCTCCCTCCTCCATCTTCTCCCCGGGCTATATTCTCCCAGAGCCGTCTCTCCTACCACCACCATCTTCGTCATCTGCTGTGTTCTTCCGCACCGCCGGTTACCCGCTAATAGAAAAAAAGCCACTCTTCTTCTGTCCGTCTTCCTCCACTGTGTTGTCACCTGCTGTGTGGCGTCTCTTACATAGCCATGGAGCCAACTCTCTGGGTGACGTTATCGGATGGCCACAGAACACCGCTACAGAAGAGAGGCTTTCTTTTATTAGCAGGTAAACGGCTGCACAGAAGAACACAGTAGCAGAAGAAGATGGCGGCGGCAGGAGAGACAGCTCTGGGAGAAGACAGCACGGGGAGAAGAAACATTAAACACTAGTAAATGTATTTTTTATGTATTATTGTGCCACGCCCAATAGGCTAGTGGTCAGCAGTTCTACCTTGAAAAACTCAGGCTTTGAAGGACTCATGGGTTCAAATCCCACAGAGAGATACTAAAAGATTGAATTGATGAAAAAAAAGCAAATGACTATTAGCCAATTAGCCAAAGCAGCATATGCTGAAAATAGGTGAATGCCAATTAGCCAATGCACTTTAATTTGGCTGATTCTATTATATTAACTCTTCAAATGCATACAATGGTATGTAAGTATTCAATAATATTATGGTGTGAAATTCCAAACACCAAACACTAGCTAACAGGCAAATTACATTTCTTTGTTTATTTTAATTCACGTGTGCACTGAAAAAATAAACACAGCTGGTGGATGGTAGGTTGGCTGTTATTTGAGCTTGTACCGTGAGTGCTGTGGAGACATTCGAGCAGACCACTAAGCCATTGTGCTAAGTACGAGACCTGCGTTAAAGTGTAGTATGATTAAATAATGAACATAAATAATTTCCGCTTTATAGTCAACTAAATTAAAAAATAAAAAACATGAAAAAAACAACATACAACAAATAGGTAGCCTAAATGTTTAATACATGTAACTTTACAGAATAGCAGACATTATTATGTAATAATCATTCATAACTGCATTTGTTTGCAAAAGAAGGAAAAAACTAGGAATATTAATTGCAATATACATCAATAGATGCACATGAGGTAGAGCACATCTCACATAAAAATGTTTCTTTCACATACATGGATCATGGTTACAGTGCAGTGCTATATAATAACTTAGTAGAAATTGGCATTTGCATATACGCAGAAGCGCTAATTAGCGCTGATTTCGAATTTACTAAAGTTTGTTTGCCGCTAATAGAGCTCTTTTTCAGGCGCACATTCACTTGTTGAACATTTAATTGGCTAAAATGGGCGCTATTATTTGCAACAGTGCCCAGTACTTCCTGGCGCTATAGTAAATGACCCCCACAGTGACTAGTTAGGAGGGGGTTCTGACTTCAAAAGTTTAATGACTTATAGAGTGCAACACACATAAGAATGTAAAGTTTTTCCAGCCGTCATTTTTTTTTGGGTGCAAGAATAGGTCTAAATTACGAAATACAAACAAGTAGTGATGGGAGCAATAATTTTTCCTCTAGATGTAAAGAGTGCCCCCCTGTCCTCTGTGAAGTGAATAACTCAACACCAAGTTCACTTATGTATCTGTACATGTTGATCATTTCCCTCCTTAATCTCCTCTTCTCAAGAAGGAATAGATTAATTTCCTCTAATCTTTCCTCGTAGCTAAGCTCCTCCATGCCTCTTATCAGTTTGGTTGCCCTTCTCTGCATTTTCTCCAGTTCCCAGATATCCTTTTTGAAAACTGATGCCCAAAACTGAACTGCATATTCCAGACGTGGTCTTGCTAATGATTTGTACAGGGGCAAAATGATATCTCTCTCTGGAATCCATACCGCTCAATACAAGAAAGGACTTTGCTCGCTTTGGAAACCGCAGTTTGGCATTGCAGGCTATTGAGCTTGTGATCTACCAAAACCCCCAGATCCTTATCCACCATTGATTCCCCCAGTTGTACTTCCCCTAGTATGTATGATGCATGCATATTGTTGGTCCTCATGTGCATAACTTTACATTTATCAACATTAAACCTTATTTGCCACATAGTTGCCCAATTAGACAGTGCATTGAGGTCGGCTTGTAAATTGGAGATGCAGGGTATTTTTTTCATCTGTTGGAAAATAACTGACTGTCCACACCGCACAAGGTATAAATGTTGTATGAGGATATGTAGGTGTACTGTTGTTGGTGTGACTTCCGCATTGCATTATGCTCTGCACTGTCTAGGTTATACCTCCTTTATAAAAAAAATGATCAAAAAAAGTGTCAGGACTGTACAAATACACCTGAAACAACTCCTTTTTTTAAAGTAGACACCCCAATATATTTATCAAGAGACATGGTCAGTTTTTTTGAAGTTGTAATTTGTCACAACTTTGACTGATTTGATATATTTTTACATACTTTCACCAGAGCAGTACAGCATCATTATATGACTAGCGGTGATCAGGGACACTGAGTGAGTGTTGACCGTATGTAAAAAAAAAAAAAAAAAAAAAAAAAAAGGGGTTCTTTCAATTTTTTCCCATATTGTAGAAAAATAAATCTGGATTTTTTCTTCACTAGGACTGCTTATTACAGTGATGATCACTGTATAAGAAATCATTTTTACTTAGTGAATGGCATCTATTCATGTTCCATTGTGTACTATTGTGATAGTTGTGATTGGTCACAGCCATCATATGGTACAACAGGTCTGCTGTAATTGGGCCTGTTCTATGTGATCACTGTGACCAATCAGATAGGTCACAGTAGTGCACAATAGCTATGAGTGACAAGCCATTGTTTGTTTATAACTGACGTGATCACTGTGATTGGCCACAGTGATCACATAGTACCAGGGCCATGCACAGTTGCCTGGGTACACTGATCGGCGTTCCACCAGACACAGCGGGACGAAGATCGCACTGCGCCTCCTAGGGTGCACAAAATCATATGACATCGACCCAGAATAGCAGTGCTCCTGCCTTGCCATTTTATCACTATAGGCCGAGGAGGTGGTGGTTAAATCAGCTAAATACATTTCAGGTGCATTAAAACCAAGTGTGTTCAAAGTATTACAGTTCCTTTTCCTTAGGCAGCCACTACTTAAGTAGAAAAGCATGTCCCATGTCAATATGCTATAGAGAAGGAGCCTTGCTCATGGTGTAGAAAGGTCCACATACACAATATTCTCGAAAATCAGCAGGAAGCAGATTTGACGATTGGATAACTCTTGCTCCGACTTACCAGGGGGCATGTTGGCCCTTGCTGGGTAACCACTGCATATACGCACAGACCAATGTTCCTTCTCCACAGCATGTTAGCTGGGCAGAGATTTTTTTTTTTTTACTCAGGCTATGACTGCTATTTAACCACTTCAGCCCCGGAAGATTTTACCCCCTTCCTGACCAGAGCACTTTTTACAATTTGGCACTGCATCGATTTAACTGACAATTGCGCAGTCATGCAATGCTGTACCCAAACGAAATTTGTGCGTTTTTTTTGCGCTATAAACAAAAAAAAGAACAATTTTGCAAAAAAAAAAACAATAATTTTTTACTTTTTGCTATAATATCCCCAAAATGTTTTTTGAAAAACAAATTTCTTCATCAGCTTAGGCCAATATATATTCTTCTACATATTTTTGGTAGAAAAATTGCAATAAGCATACATTGATTGCTTTGCACAAAAGGTATAGCATCTACAAACTATGGAAAATATTTATGGCATTTTTATCACTTATTACTTTTTTTTTGGCGGTGATCTGCGCTTTTTAGCAGTACTGTGACATTGCGACGGACAGATCGGACACTTTTGACATATTTTTGGGACCATTGACATTTATACAGCGATCAGTGCTATAAATATGCACTGATTACTGTGTAAATGTCACTAGTAGGAAAGAAGTTAACACTAGAGGGCGATCAAGGGGTTAAATGTGTGTTCCCTAAATGTGTTCTAACTTTATGGGGATAGGACTGACTGGGGGAGGAGACAAATCGCTGCCCCTACTTAGTAGGAACAAACAATATGTCTCCTTTCCCCTGTAAGAACAGGGACTTGTGTGTTTACACACACAAATCCCCGTGCTGCTAACATAATCAAAACACAAATAAGATGTATGTAAAAAAATAAAAACTAACTGGATAGCTTACTATTTCTAGCATTACTGGCAACATTATCACTGACTCCATCTTTTAATACTATAAAGCTATCAACACAACCAAAAGATTTGTAAAAAAAAAAAAAAAAAAAAAAAAAAAGACAGGTAGTCAAGAAAGACAAAACAAGTTTTGTAATTTATTTGCTTAACACTGAAAAATAGAGTTTAGACAGTCACATTAAAATATACTTAAATGTGCAGTATAACCAACTTCATATTAAGTGTAAGCACAACATAAATATATCTTGCAGTATACTGAGCTACAAATGATCATTAGTCCTTCCTAAAAAAAAACAAATGCAAAACAAGAGAGAATAATAACACATAACAATGGCAGGCATTTAAAAAACAGTTTTGCAGTTTGGTATGCTTCTGGAATGAGAGTAAATCAAATGTTACAGCATTAAGTGGTTAACTATCTTGATGTGCTGTTTTTAATTACATGCAACATGATTAAAGTGCTATAATAATAATTACTCAAACACTGCTCCAGTTTATCCAACAGTACAGGCTTTAAAAAACACCAGGGATTATTTAATGTTATTCTAATAAAACAGGGAGCCTAGATACTTGAGGGTTTAAAATCCTGGGATTTTAACTAGGAAGGCAACTATTATAAAGTAAGCCTTTCTTTACTAAAATGCCTACAAAGTGGCAGCCTGACGCAATGCTACCCAACAGCGAGTTGTGGGATAGCAGAGCAGCCCTTTTTCTTTTTTTTAGCAAGCTTTCAGGATTCTTCTATAAAACAAGAAGAGTTATGTCAAGGCACTACAGTCAAGCTGCTGCATTTTGTAAAGAAAGGTTTACTCTGCAAAGAAGACTGGCCTTTTTCATGTTTAAAAATTCCCCTTTATGAACCCCAAAATATATATTCAAGAGAACTTCAGAGTATAGAATTTTACAGATTTAGATACATTTTGTGCTAATATTGTGAGGCTTGTTTGGGATAGAAATGCCAATGGATTTGTGTTTGTAGAATCACCATATATTCCATATAAGTCCAGATCACAATACCTAGCATTCAATGAAATTGTTTAGGAGCACCACACCAACAAATACCTGTACTGTTCTGGATTTTATTAGCATACCTCAAAGCTATACTACTCTGATATAAGCCCATTTTTTTTACCTGAAGAAATGTTCAGCCAAATATTTCACGTTAAAGAGTCACTGATATTACTTGTTTTTAGGAAATGGAATTAATTAGATGGGCTCAAAAATGGTAGTCTCACGCAATCTGAAATGGTCATTCCTCAAACATTCCATACTAACCGTAGTCAAGCTAAGCAGACATAAATGGCTTTTAAATGGTCTAAAACATCCAATAAATGCCAAGAAAAAAAAATTCTCATACGCATTTTCTGCAATTTTTCTACATTGCTCTTTATTGGTGTTTTGGCCCACATTTTTCCCCCTCAATGCAGGGGGGCATCTAATTACATTCTGTAATATTAGGCAACATCTAGGAATTCTGGAAGTCTGTACCTGGATTAGGAGGGCTCCCAACAGTGGCGGAATTAAGGGGAGGCCATGGAAGGCAATGCCTTTCCCAGATGTACTGTACATCCAGAGCTGTGGCAACAAGCAAACAGTGGGAAAAACATATGGGAAGTTTGTGGCCATGACGAAAAAGTTGTTGGGTAATATTGTTGTGAGTTATGCTTTTTAATTCGATAAAAATTTAATGAATTGTTTAGGTTTACCTCTTATCACATGGTTTTAGTAAATTTCAAAGAGTTTGTAAAGAAATTTTACAACCAGACTGTAAGATGTAAAGTCACCCTTACAGTCTTTTGTTGCATGCAATCTATCTAATCTTCTGCACCACGCACACAGTCTTTTCTTATAATGGAGCAGTCTGTGAGGGACTTATGATACATTAAAGCAGTACCTGACAGGATTTTTTTCATATGTGCCAACAGTCTGTCTTTTGCAACATGTGACCAGTAAGAGTGGATTGCAGCTATTCGAATACTAAAAAAGTATTCATTTTTGTTGTCAAAATTTGCTGTGCCCTGTTTACACCAGAATGTTGTGTTGATGTGTTGCAGCATGTATGCAATTTTATGTAGCACAGTGCACGACACCATGTTAAGGCTACAGCATGTAAACTTGAACGACATGTCATTTTGTGATACTATGGTTAAAAAAACCTGACTGTACTGTGTTCTTACAACTCATTATACTGACCCTCAAAGCCCCAAAACCTTTTAGAATGCAGGCTGCTGGGAATCAGCCCTAAACAGTTGATGTGAAATTATGCCTGTTTAATCACACCCCATAGCTTAAAGATCCTTCAGTCTTTTTTCTTCTGGTGGGTCCCAGGTGCATCCTGACATCACCCACGATTCCAACTGCTTCTCCATCCAGTCTACCACATGCGAGTCCCATAGAGCACATAACAAATCATTTTTATGTTTATTTTATAGCAGGTATGCTCACCCATTAAATATTGCAATGCCTCCCTTTGGATAGGCCTCTGGCACTCCTGATTTACAAACATGCCTGCTTTGTTGAGCTACTGCTAGTTGGATGTGTTTGGGAAAGACCACAATTCACTTTAAATTGATATTACAAATTTACTTTTAGAAACAAATTAAATAAAAAAGAAAACAAAAAACAAAAAAACACTGGTTTGGAAAAAGCAATAAAACTCAAGATGAAAAATACATATTGTACAATGTATGAAATTGATCGGATACTGCACTAGTACTATTTTGTGACAGTGTTAAATTTTAGGCAACATTCTAGAATTTCATGCAATGAAAGGGCTTTCCCTTTGACCATCAGTTAAAAAAAAATACTTCATATCACATACAAAAAATAAAAGAAAGTGCAACATTTCATGTTCACAGCTCATACAGAAATACATACAGGCTGAGAATTGTTAGAGTAAATAAAGCTCAACTTCCAGCCCACTTGCACTCATTCAACAATGCAAGAAAAGAGCAAAAACAATGTTTAAAATGCAGCAACCCAAAGTAACTGATCTCCTTCAGTGATCTAACCACAGCACTATACAATCTGGTTACTGTAGGTTATAGCACTTTACATATCATTGCTGCTCTTTGACTGCATTACTGAATCATCTAAAGTAAGTCTGGAATGTTCAATGAGAATCCTAAATGTTTGCCGTTTACGTTTTCATTTAATTTTTATATCTTTCTGTTAGTATTTCACTGCTAACAAAAGGGTAGTTACATGTACGGATGTATGAATTGGACTGACCCACAGCAATCAGATGTTTGCTATAGATCACTTATTTGTTCTGGCAGGCAAGAGATCTAAACCCCTTTACCACTCCCTCCCCAGGTGTTGAGGTCCTGCCATACCTGCTGATTAGAGGTTACTTTCTGAATACGCAGTTTCCACACATGGAAGACTAATCCTTAAAAAAAAAAAAGTGAAATATGATGCCATTTTCAGTTATGGCTTTAACAGTTTTCTACATGATCACAATTTAATATAGGAAACCAGGAAATATGGCTATCTACGCAAACGGTGTTCATATATTACCTGCCTTGTTCTGTCATGCTTGTTCAGGCCCTGTGAACATTGTTCCAATATGGCAGCCAGGTTCACAGCAGTGTAGGGCTGCCTAAAGTGGTATCTCTATTGGGACAGAATGTTGTACCAAAGCACTCGTTTTGTCACCTGTATATAACTAGAGGCCACTGGCGACTGGCAACAAGGGTGCTAGATAAGGAAACATCATTAATATCTGGCACAGTGAATGGATTAATAGCCGTTGCAAAAATAATATTACAAGACAGGTAATAAACACTATTTGCAATCTTTATTACCCCATTACCCTGCTTTACAAAACCAAATTAGTAATATATTAAAATAAAGAAGCAGTTACACGTTTAGGAATATTTTGTTGTGGTTCCAGTTGAAACTAAAATTTAGATAAACATAGGTGTAAGATCAGGCATGTTTTAAGGGCCAAGTATAACTGGCAAGATATCCACAAGTGATGCTAAGAAAAAAAAAAACTACAATGGAAGAGCTTGTTTACTGCATTCAGCAGAAAGAGGGGCCTTTCTGAGCCTGGTCATCATTTGTGTCCTTTACCATGCATGTTCTGCTTTCATATGCTGGCTAAATGAGGATAAAAGGTAAATCAGCTTTTAGCAGTGTGGTAATCAAGATGAGCACAGGTTGATCTCTCCTGATGGTTTCTGGTAACAGATCTGCCAATAGTTAAAGTGGTTGAAAACCCCTACACATACCCAGTGAAGTAACTGGCCTCAGGTGATACACAAAGATTAAACAAATCCTCCTACATAAGTTATACCTGATCATCTCTTCTCTACAGCCTTCCAAAACTTACATTTCACACAGCATCTCTCAGCACTGAAAAGCAGGGGGCAGGGATCTGGAGTCTTACACTGCAGAGCTCAGTAAGGAGAGCTCTGAGCCCTAAATGGAGAGAAGGGTAACACCCCCCTCCTCACAGTACATGATAACATGCACATCTGTGGATGTCAATAGCAGGCTGTGTGCTGGAGCTCTCCTCCCATCCCCAATTATTTCTTGGTGTTGAGAGAAGCTGTCAAAATTGACTCATACAGATAACAGAGGAAAAGCAGCAAAGAGAAATTACACTCAGTTCTTTGGAAACAGACATGTACAGTACACATTGTAAAAGGATGTGCTCTGTTCATATTTCATGTGTGAGGTTTACTACCACTTTAATACAATCATGTGGCAAGGATGCTGGCAGGGGGGCTTAATCTGTTTGGACCCCAATGCGTAAGCCTAGACTAAAATCCTGCATTGCCTGGGTTTGGGGTGGCAGTATTACCAAAAGCATAAGAATGGCCTGCAGTAAGGGAAAAATCTTGTAGTGCTATGAGGAAACTGCATGCAAATCCTTTGGAAAACCACTTAAAAAAAGAGGGTGCTATTTTAGACACATAGCTGGAGTCAAGACATCAGTTAAAAACTTGTGAACTGCTTCAGGAATAAAAAGATTTAACATATCTGTTCATCTGAACCAAACCTAAAAAAGGAAATTGCTGAGCTAGCAACCAATAAACCAGGGCAAATTAACATCAGAACACACCACTTTATGTTGTGTGGTTAAAATAACCTGAAGCAAAAGTACTGTAAATATTTTATTTTTGCCAAAGAAACTGCTAAATACAGTCTGTAATTAAACTAGGATCAGTTCAAATTCCCAAAATCTAATAAACAAAAAAACAGAAAGACAGTGAATCCCATACAGCAGAAATACTTTGTAACAGAAAAAAAATTATATAAGTTGTGCATAGCTGTACACAACATTAAATATGCCAATCTGTAAGAAACAAACATATGCAGTTTATAGAAATGCACACATTTAAAGTGTATTAGAAATATAGTTAGACATGTTAGATCATTGTTTTTTTTTTCTTGTTACGCAAAACATTTTTGTAGGTGCCACCTATCCGGGTTCTCCATCCCTCACTCAAATACTATGTTCAATGTACTAAGCACATTCCATCTTGAGCTATTTGAGGTCAAAGGAACATCAATGGACCCATCAAACAGGGGCACATTCTTAATGAATCACTTGTTCAGCTTAAGTGTGTGCTCTTAGATTTACAAGAAATGGGAATGTTAAGAAAGTCGAGCACACAATTTCTTCAGGAGTACTACAACAGCAAGCTCTAAAGAGGAATCCCAATACCCACAATCGGCAACATAGTAAAAACCTTAACTATTTTCTCCTAGTAAATTCACAGCAACAACTGCAAGAAAAATGATTCAAGAAAACTTAAGTTTCTGAGATCTCTTATATAGCAATAATATGGAACCAGTAAAAGTCAACTGCATACGAATGTTCATGGTCAAACCCAAAGGGTGAAAGTATTAAAATATATGTAAATGGACTGCAGAAGAGCCATCAAAGCACAGCTTATGAAGACCCATTTAAACTTCACTTGCTGCATCCACACATGTTCGACCTGAGGTTTCTTCACTGACATCTTAATGTAAAACATTCATGGACCATAGCATTCAGCACAATCAAAACACCATTTACTATAAGAAAAACAATTTTATGAGATTTGTCAATGAAGAGAACACCTGTCCCAGAAGGTTTTGATGAAAGCAATGTGAAATCATGGGCTGCACTTAATAGATCTGGTGCAGGGTGGTCAAACCGTTGCTACCCTGCTCTATTATGAGGCCCATGACGTGGGCAATGGCAGCTTTGATCACTAGCTTCTGAGAAGATGTTTTCCTTTGTTAACAGAAATTCCCTCTAAAGTAATGGGGAAAAGTGCCTTAATTTTAATATAATAAAAGCTTGAGCATTTGTTTCATCTTTAAAAGCTAAGAAAAAAAAAACTACAATGTACCAAGAACACCATAAATGAAAAAAAAATTACATGGATTTACAAAAGCATACTAATTTCAATGCATAACAAAAAAGCAGTAAAGAGATCATCTACATATAAGAAAATACAGATGGGTGTGCTGAGCCAACCTTTGTCAATTAAGTCACAAAAAAGGGGCAAATGTGGCTTGTTTTAGATTACAATTAACAGGGGCATGAAACTGCCCATAGCTACCAGTCTTATTCCAAATTTAATCAAAGTACTAACAACAAAAATCTCTAATTGGTAGGTACTGCAGTCTGTATACTGCCAAATATTTGAAAGTCTATTGTGCCTTGTGATGAAAGCAGATAAGTACTGGTAATAAAAATATCAGCCAATGATTGGTAGGCATCATACAGTGCATGATCATACCGGTGTTGCAAGAAAATTCCCTCAGCCTTTACATCTTATGCAAATACTTTTATTTGTACAGATGTGTGCACGACCCCACCCAATGGTACTCAAGGACACAAGAGCTGCAGTTATGGGAAATGCCTATTCTCATCATACTCTGGAAGCCACTGGCAAAGGGAAGTTTCTTATAAAACAGGTTATTTGGCAGCTTGACACCTAGTATTTAGCACATGGCTCATTTTGATATTACCACCACATGTTAAACTTTACACAACAGCATCCATTTCCAATGATAATTTGGATCATAGAGTGCTTCCTTCAAAAATGTAGGTTTTGATGAACTACATTTTCTGAATTTGAGTGATCCTTCTGTAAATTGCTGCCTCAATGTGTGATGATTGGTTACCAATGTAAAAATCTGTTCAGTCAGTTAAAAGGTTTTACAACCAGCAGAAAGTCTTGTTATTTGAGGTCCATGGCCTTTTGAAGCTGCAGTACATCCTTTCTTTGCTCAATGTGGTGCTCTGTATTCAAGGAGACTACTAAATAACAGGTTCACTGCCTAAAGAGATACAAAATGAGTTCACCTATAGGCAGCAGAAGATTTAGTCTTAGTATCAGATTTCCACCTTCATTAAATTTGATCCTTGAAGTTCAGGTGGGACAGTTTTTTTTTCCTATGTGCTTATGCAATATCTTGCAATATGATAAACAGGAAGTTTATATTGTGTTAACTGCTGCAGAGGTTCTGAAGACATAGCCCTTTAAATTTTGATCTCCTGAAACCTAGTAACCTTCATATTCTAGCCATTTAAATATGTAAATAATAATGATTACATGGACCTAACAGTCCGTATTTCTTAAAGGGTATCCACAGGATGTTTGTCTTAAGAGAATCATATATAGATATATATAGATATATATCTATATATAGATATATATCTATATCTATATATATCTATGTATGAAAGTGATACATTGAATGCAAGTGTTATCATAATGTGATTGTTAAAAAAGCTCTATGTTTACTATGTAACTAGTCCTGGACGGAGGGGGGGGCATCTATATTTACTCAAATGCAGGCCGCTTCCTATTTAGCAGTGGTAAATAATGGTCTGCCGTAAAGTAAAAGTCATGGCAATTTTTTTTCCACACTTGGCGGCAAACCTTAGCAATGGCCAATGTGCCTTAGTTTTTATGTGAATGGTCAGCAGTCAGTATTCTCCATATATCAGGCACTAAGTTTAATGTTCAGTGGCGATTCTGCCACTTCCGGTGCTTCAATGGCTTAGAGTCCACTAATGGCAGCACCCTTCACTTACATCAGTGCCTCTTGCTTAATCTATACAGGCAGACATACAGCACAATACCTCCTTGTGTTGCCCTATTGTGTTTTGCAGAGCATGTATATCATGTCACTATATCACGTTGCCAAATTGGGCCTTTGCAGCGACTGTCCTCCTGGGCAACATCTTTTGTAAGCAGGACAGAGGGACTATATGAACTGCTTTTAGAAGATGACTTTAGGGTACTTTCACTATATTAATTTTTTTACTGCATGTACTGGAAAATTTCACCACTGAACTACAGTGGTTCCTCCCTTTCCTCATGAGTCCTGCAGTAATGTATCAACGAAAGGGACCACAGCGTGCGGTTGGGGAGCACATATTCTACATGCCTGGAAGTGTAGAATACCTGCAGCAACCAGGGAGCAGCAACACGGGACCTGGGAAAGGTAAATATATACAGTAGTTTCTTTTCCCAGATATGTCTTCTATTTTAATCCTTGTATTGACCGGGTTACTGTAATGTGCACTTATGCTCATATATGGTCATTAATTTGCACATTCTTAACAGTATAGAATATTTACAACAAGCCTTAAATGAACACTCTAGCTGCTTTTAATTTGGAGTTAGTCCTTCTCAAAAATACCCAAAGATTACAACAAAGACCAGGCTTTTATAGTTGTATACATTCCGGGATGAATGCCGCAAATGTTGGAATTCAGGCCTTACAAATCACAAAAACACCAGTTGGCTGTTTTATTAGAGGGCTGGCAGCCTGTCAAGATCTGCACTCATAGCAAAACACAGAGCTTGCCTTGTTAATTTAAAGTGAATTTATATACAATGCTTATAGATACAGAGATGAATAAGGGCTTGTAACAAAGTGCCTTTCCAGCTTCTAAATACTTTAGTGTTTGGTAGCAGGTTCACTTTGATGTCACACATAGCCAAAAGTTAATTTGAAGATTTCCCAATGGACACACTACATGCTTCAAGAGGCCATGCAATTGTCAACGGAACAAGATAAGAAATACGTTCTTTTTTGCAATAATTATAATTAGCTTTCATGATTTACAAGCAGGGGTCTGTAGTTTGGAGATCCCTGATTTAGAGCACTAAATTCATTGGAAAGGTGGAGCTGGTTTTCGATGTACAATTTTTGACATTCTTGAAAAAACAGAGAAAGTAGGATATAAGAAAATCTGCAAACATTTTATCCTACTGAGCACAATTAGCACAGATATTTGAATGTAAACATAACAGTATACAAGAGGAAAGACTTCCAATCGATATAATCAACCTGCCATTTATAAAATAGTTGCTTTGTTCATAATACTACATATATCTGAATTGTAGGAAAAGTGAACAAAAAAGTCACTTAAAATAGTTTGCTTTTGCAACAAAATGAAGTGAACACAAAAATACATTGACCTAAAACGACTATTCACCAAAGTGCACTATAAATTCCACACCAGTTAAAAATCTGTTCTACATGCACACATTGTACAAATCATTGAAAACATACTAAATGTTTGTGTGTGCGCTGGATGTTTGCACAGGAATTTTTTTTTAAAGGGCCAATAAACTCAAAACAAGTTATTCCCATCTGAAAGAGTGTGAAATATTCTCACTTGCAAATGTAAATCTACATAAATCTGCACTGTTAATATTGTATTTACTGTAACTTACAATGTGGCTTATTATTTCACATTGTCATCCAGTTAACAGTAATTACTAGACAGGAAGTCAGATAAGGGAAGGAAAATCTTAAAGCTGGACTCCAGGAAGATGTTAAAAAAACACTAATGAATGTAGGTATGCGTTTAGCAAGATAAATGCATGAATTAGAATGGATTTCACTCTCTTGTAATCCCCTCCACATCAGCGCTTAGACTTGGAAAGGTGGGCTTGCACTACACAACAATAACATATGTTCACAAGGAACATACTGGCAGAGGGCTGGCCTTTTGAGTCTCTTTTTGCCAATTCACTCTCCAATCACAGACTAGGGGCAGGCAGATGGATAAGTTGTGTTGCCTAACTGCAACAGAGAAAAAGTCATGTCACTAGGCTGGTGGTGCTGGATGGACAGAAATTAAAGTCCATTGGCAGGACTGATTCAACAGAGATCATGTCCTTTGGCAGGTAATACAGCTCACATAAATCTATTTTAAAGGTGCATTTAGCTCTTTGCTTGGGATTTCGTTTTAATTCTTCCCAAAGGTACTTTTGTCTCTGATTTTTTTTTCACTGCTAAAACTTTATTTGTCCATGATTACAAAGTCTTTTTGGAGAATAACAAACTTATTTTATATTTACTGGCCCATGAAATATAATTCTGCGCACCAAAATTCAGAAATTATCAAATTTCTTGAGTGCTATACAATGGTGCAACTATATATTTGCAAAGCAGATGAAATATATATCCCAACACAACATGTATCAAAAAAACTTACAAAGTAATAACTAGAAAATGACAGACCTCTTGTCCCTATGACTTTAAAGCAAGGTGGACCTTGTCTTTCACAATCCACTGTCTAAAGCATGGAGGGACTACCTAATCATAGAATGTTAGTCAGTCAGAAAGCAGCCAGTGAATCCATCATAGAAAAAGGCACTTTTGTAAGATTTTTTTGATGACAGTTGTTTATTTTTCAGTACACAGTGAGTATAGATCACTCGCAATTTCTGCAATTTAAACACCTTATGATTGTAATAAAGATAAGATAGATGAATGCTGGGCAAAAATGGAAATTGTCACAAACAAAAGACTACTGTGTATAGATGAGTCTAAATATATTCAGAGGTACAATACACATAAGCCCCTCACCAGGAGAGGGAGAAGTAGGTCCCGCTTTAGTTTGTTTTCTTTTGATCACTGTGGTACTGCGTCTCCTCCATGTTGTCAGGTGTAAAATCAGTACAGAAGCCATTTGGAGCATTGGGAGAAGGGCTGTCTATACGAGTTTCAAAGTCCACCATATTTGGATAAATATAGTCTTCAGCAAAATTGGGGTTCAGTTCTGCAAATCTGTCAAAGTCCTCTAAAACAAGATAAAAACAAAAAAAAATAAACACACAGACATGCAAGTTAGTACTTGTATTTTTAAAAGGAGATTGGCATTAACAGCCCCCCCATATATTTCTGCCTACAGGTCAGAAATATCAGCGGGTGCCAGAGTTCAGAGAGCAGAGGCCTCGTCGCCATCATGTAAAAGCGCTCACACACTTCGTCATGGCGGGAGGTCACTTGCACCCTAAAGCCTGGTACACACTACAGCTTTTTTCTGTGCAACCCCATGGGTTGCACGAAAAAAAAACGGACAGCTCCGGTGGGAGACACTGCACTAACCATGCAAGGTTAGTGCAGCAATCTCCTCTGCTGAGCAGTTGTGTTCTGACAGGGGGACAGCCCCCCCACCAGAACACCCCAAACAGCGCTCTGCCTTTGGCTGAGAGCGCTGATTGGGAGTCGGTCGGCTGCTGGTTTTCAAGCATGCACATCCGACACAATCTTCTGTCAGACAGACTGACATACACACAGGCAGAATGACGGTCGGTATTTTTTGTACCGGAAAATGTCTCCCGACATCCTGCACGTGTGTACGGGGCTTTACACCTAGAAGTACCAGGCATTTTCTACTGACTGTAATAAAGGCCAGTGTGACAAGGAAGCACTGGAGAGACAAGTATCAACGTGTCAGAGGAGGGAGCAACTTTACACAATATTTTAAAGGATTGCTATGGTCTTTTTCTCACAACTTTTGCTTACACCTGATATATGTACCAGAATGTGATCAGCTAAATGAAAATCTTATGACTGTGTTACGGGCCAGGTGAACCAAGGTCCTTCAATACTCCTACTCCAATAGCAAATTCTCCCTACCATAATTTACAGCTCTGTCCATGTCCACTTTGGAATTGTGTATGTTCTGCCCAAAGTTGGGAACATGAAATTGTCCAAAATGTCTTGGTATACTGATGCCTTAAGAGTTCCCGTCATTGTAACTAAGGGGCCAAGCCCAACCTCTGAAAATACAATCCCACAAGATAATCCCCCCTCCACCAAATGATTTGGGGAGGTGGCCCAATACTTTTGGCAATATAGTATGGATGAGCAAGTTTGCGGTTTGCAAGTGGTTTATCGGGGTTATGGCTGAAGCTATCAGCCAAAACCCCGGTATATATATAGGGGCTTAGCCCGCGAAAGGGGCGACTGGCTTTCTCATAAGGTCCCGAGAATTTATTGAGCAGCTGGCCATAGAGGTCGTCTCAGAGTTTTCGGTTTAGGGCTAAGGTCCCCTTTTTTTTTTTTTTTAAAGCATAAGATCACATTTTTTTTCTTGGACCTTTTGCTTTTAAAGGTAGAGGAGAGATTTAGAGTCTTATTGATCTGTCCATAAAGAGGACCTGACCCTTATGTTTACATTTCTTGTAATAGGAATAAAAGTGATTAAAAAAAAATAGTAAAAAAAAAAAATTAAAAGTGACAGTGTAAAAAAAGAAAAAAAAATGAAATACGAAAAAAAAAAATGAAAGCAGGCCCCCCTTATCCCTCTATAATCACACACAGAAGTGACCACATACGTAAGTTCTGCACACATAAGTACACAGTATCGACGCGAACATTAGAGCAAGAGCAATAATTCTAGCCCTAGACCTCCTCTAACTCTAAACAGGTAACCTGTAAAAAAATTTAAACCGTCTCCTATGGAGATTTCTAAGTATAAAAATATGTCGCCATTCCTAGAACGTGCGCAATTTTAAAGCGTCACATGTTAGATATCGATTTACTCGGCGTAACATCATATTTTATAACTTACCAAAAAGTTGGGTTATGTATTGGGTTTTTTTGCAATAAAAGTCATTAACCACTTGCCGACCGCCACATGTACAAATACGTCGGCAGAATGGCACGGACAGGCCAATGAGCGTACAGGTACGTCCCTTTAAATTTGCCGCTCTTTTGCATACTTCAACCTGTGGTTTATGCTTACTGGTTTAGTGGAGCTGCAGTGATCATAACTACGGCCACATTTGTTTTCTTCCAAGTATCTTTAGAAATGTGTCATTGTCACAGCATAGCCTGAGACATCTTACCATGAAGAATTGCATTTGGTCTCCATCCCCCGTACAGTTAGAACACATCCCTAGGACACACTTAGCCCCTGCAGCGTCCCTTCCTGGTTAACCCCTTCACTGCCAGTCACATTTACACAGTAATCAATGCATTTTTAATTGCACTGATCGCTGTATAAATGTGAATGGTCCCAAAATAACGCCAAAAGTGTCCGATCTGTCCGCCATAATGTCACAGTCACGATAAAAATTGCTGATCGCCCCCATTACAAGTAAAAAATAAATTATTAATAAAAATGCCATAAAACTATCCCCTATTTTGTAGATGCTATAACTTTTGCGCAAACCAATCAATATATGCTTATTTCGATTTTTTTTTACCAAAAATATGTAGGAGAATACGTATCGGCCTAAACTGAGGAAAACAATGTTTTGTTTTTTTTTATATATATATTTTTTGGGGATATTTATTATAGCAAAAAGTAAAAAAATATTGCTTTTTTATAGTGCAAAAAATAAAAACTGCAGAGGTGATCAAATACCACTAAAAGGAAGCTCTATTTGTGGGGAAAAAAGGACGTCAATTTTGTTTGGGAGCCACGGGGCACAGCCACGCAATTGTCAGTTAAAGCGATGCGGTGCCAAATTGCAAAAAGTGCTCTGGTCTTTTGCCAGCCAAATGGCCTGGGACGTAAATGGTTAAAATTAAATATATATATATATATATTTTCATGTGACAACACTGAAGAAATTACACTTTGCTACAATGCAAAAGTAGTGAGTGTAAATTTGCTGTCCTCTCAAAATAACTAAACATACAGCCATTAATGTCTAAACCGTTGGCAACAAAAGTGAGTACACCCCTAAAATGGTTAAAATGTCCAAATTGGGCCCAGAGTGTCAATATTTTGTTAAGCCACCATTATTTTCCGGCACTGCCTTAATCCTCTTGGCCATGGAGTTCACCAGAGCTTAACAGGTTTCCACTGGAGTCCTCTTCCACTCCTCCGTAACGAAGCTGGTGGATGTTAGAAACCTTGAGCTCCTCCACCTTCCGTTTGAGGGTGCCCCACAGATGCTCAATAGGGTTTAAGGTCTGGAGACATGCTTGGCCAGTCCATCACCTTTACCCCCTCAGCTTCTTTAGCAAGGCAGTAGTTGTCTTGGAGGATCTGTTTGGGGTCGTTATGTTGGAATACTGCCCTGCGGCCCAGTCTCCAAAGTGAGGGGATCATGCTCTGCTTCAGTATGTCACAGTACATGTTGGCATTCATGGTTCTCTCAATGAACTGTAGCTCCCCGGTGCCAGCAGCACTCATGCAGCCCCAGACCATGACACTCCCACCACCATGCTTGACTGTAGGCAAGACACACTTGTCTTTGTACTCAAACCTGGTTGCCGCCACACACGCTTGACACCATCTGAACCAAATAAGTTTATCTTGGTCTCATCAGACCACAGGACATGGTTCCAGTAATCATGTCCTTAATCTGCTTGTCTTCAGCAAATTGCTTGCAGGCTTTCTTCTGCGTGCATGATCTTTAGAAGAGGCTTTCTTCTGGGACGACAGCCATACAAAATAATTTGATGCAGTGTTGAGTATTTATGTTGGCGCCGGCCCTGCTCGCAGCTTTACCTAGCTGCACACCATCCACTTCTTTCTGTGTAGCCCGTGTGATGAGCAACGATATGTTCTGGCTCCCACATAGGCGGCAGCAGTAGAAGCATTAGCCAGCACACAGATAATCGCTGCGGGGGGGGGGGGGGCGCTGAGTGAGACCAGGGGGAGGGAGTGTGAACCAGACTCAGCCACTGCTCCTGCACAGAGGCAATCACTGCTAAATTGTAAGAGGAGGAGGAGCCGAGTGAGACCAGGAGGAGGGACCAGCAGGAGCAGGAATGTGCCGTGTCGCCCCTCCGGCTATTCCCTCCATGGACATTGTGCCTGGGCAGGAAGGCTGCCTGCAGTGTTTGTGACAGTCTCGCTTCACTGATCCCAGCCAACTGCTCCTCCCCCTCCCTCCCTGCCCCAATGGGAGATGAGAAAGAAGGATGTGTCTGTCCCGCTCCTCCCCCTATCTGCCCCGCCCACACTCCTATCCCCAGCGTGCAGCTAGTATGAGAAAGGGGATGTGGGCGGGAGATTTGAAGTCACAGGAGATTCAAAGTTACAGCAGCTTCAGCTGCATCTAACCGCATGATTGGTGCCCCAGTGTGAGCCATCAGATAGTAGCCTTGGGTGAGTGCGAGCTGAACTGTCTCCATCTCCCTCCCTTCTCTCCCCATCAGTCTCCCTCCCTCTGTTCGTCGAATTACGAACGATCTGGGCCGTTCGCTCCAAATTTGAATGGCGCGTCATGGCCCATAATTCACTGCGGCATCGCAGTGCATTGCTGGCTGATGATTGGCCAAGCATGCACTATGAACCGCATGCTTGGCCAATCACAGCGCCGTCTGTACAGAGAGCCGTAATTGGCCAAAGCCAGGGTGGCTTTGGCCAATTATGGCTCAAGGGGTTTAGTACACGCCCCACACTATATAAGGCCGCCTGCACGGCGGCCCTGTGTAGTGTGTTCCGGCGTTGAGAGAGAGATAGATAAGACAGAGAGACAGTGTCATTTGATTTAAGTTAGATAGAGTAGGCAGGCGAGTTAGCTGCACTTACAGTGTATTGTGTGTGTAAATATATACAGTGCTGGTCGTGGATCCTCTTCTTACTGACAGGCAGGCAGGTGTTTTTACAGTATTTACAGCTACCTGAAGAAAATTGCTGGTGTTCTTCTGATCCTATTAGCTACAGTATTTACAGTTAGTGTAGTGCGTCCTCTGCACAGTGTGCACCTCAAGCTACCTGAAGAAAATTGGTGGTGTTCTTCTGATCCTTTTAGTACCGCAGGCAGCTGTAGTATTTACAAGTTAGTGTAGTGCGTCCTCTGCACAGTGTGCACCTAAAGCCACCTGAAGAAAATTGCTGTGGTTCTGCTCCTATTAATACCACAGGCAGGCAGCTACAGTATTTACAAGTTAGTGTAGTGCATCCTCTGCACAGTGTGCACCTAAAGCTACCTGAAGACAATTGCTGTTGTTCTGCTCCTATTAATACCACAGACAGGCAGCTACAGTATTTACAGTTAGTGTACTGTGTCCTCTGCACAGTGTGCACCTAAAGCTACCTGAATAAAATTGGTGGTGTTCTTCTGATCCTATATTAATACCACAGGCAGGCAGCTACAGTATTTACAAGTTAGTGTGGTGCGTCCTCTGCACAGTGTGCACCTAAAGCTACCTGAAGACAATTGCTGGTGTTCTCATACTAATAATACTACAGGCAGGCAGTTGATTCTGCTAGCTGCAGTATCAGTATATATATACTGATCCAGCTTTGTGCAGCTACATCTCACTGCAGGCAATTAGTATGTCTGGAAGGCCAACAAGAAGAGGCAGTCAGTCACAAGCCAATAAAAGAGGGCAAGCAGGCTCTGTGTCTAGAGGCAACAGTGCTGGTCGTGGAGACGGTGCATCCTCATCAGCACATGGCCGTGGGACACACTTGTTCTTTTTTTCGGCAGCTGGCCGTGTTGAGCCGCAACATGCGGAAGACTTGGTAGAGTGGATGACCAATCCGTCCTCATCCACTCTCACCCAGGCTCAGGGTACTTTGTCTCGCAAAGCAGCTGCCAACGCGGCCTCTTCCCTCAGCTCAATGGCATCAGTGACTCCTTCCCTATCCCCACCATGTCTTTCTGAGGAGTCCCCCGAACTGTTTGATCACAGTGTTGGGTACATGCTCCAGGAGGATGCCCAGCGTTTTTAAGGCTCCAATGATGGTACCCAGCTAGAGGAAGGCAGTAACGTGAGCCCAGAGAAAGGGGGTGCCCAGGAAGGACAGCAATCTGGCAGTCATGTTCCCCCAGCTGCAGCATACTGCCAGCTTTCCTCCAGTGATGAGGAGGGAGGGGATAATTAGGTCACTGACTCAACGTGGGTGCCTGATAGGAGAGAGGATAAGGAGGAGGAGGCACATCACCAACGAGGCAGGATGCCCTCCAGGGGCCAGCTTAAGGGCAGCGCCTGCTCCGTAGGCGTTCAAGGGGCTACGCAAGCACGCAGGCCAAAAGATGCCATGCGGTGCTTGAGCTGGTGTGCTTGTGGGACAGGAGCCACACTGGGGCAGAGATTCTGTCAGCTCTGGGGCAGGTTCAGAGGTGGTTGACGCCACGCCAGCTTAAGGCAGGTATGGTGGTTTGCGACAATGGCACCAACCTCCTCTCCATCCTCTGACAGGGACAACTGACCCATGTGCCCTGTTTGGCTCACGTCCTTAACTTGGTGGTGCAGCGGTTCTTGGGCAGGTAGCCGGCTTGCAGGATGTCCTGAGGCAGGCCAGAAAAGTCTGTTTGGATTTACGCAGGTCATATAATGCCAGTGCTCGGCTGGCTGACCTCCAAAAGGAATTTAACCTGCCCAAGAACTGCCTAATCTGTGACATGCCCACCAGGTGGAACTCAACGTTGACCATGCTGCACACGCAGCAGAGGGCCATCAATGAGTACCTGTGCAACTATGGCACCAGGACAGGGTCAGGGGAGCTTGTTTTTTTTTTCCCCACGCCAGTGGGCCATGATCAGGGATGCATGCACTGTCCTGTCGCCATCTGAGGTGGCCACGAGGATGGTGAGCAGTGACAGTGCATGCATCAGTGACACGGTCCCCCTTGTCCACCTGTTGGAGCACACGCTGCGTAGAATAATGGACAGGGCACTTGAGGCAGAACAGAGGCAGGAAGAGGACTTACTTAGCTCTCAAGGCCCCCTTTATCCAGACAGTGTTCCTGCGTGCCCGCCGATCACACAGGAAGAGGAGGAGGAGGAGGAGGAGGAGGAAGAGGAGGATTGTGTCAGCATGGAGGTGGAGCCTGGCACTCAGCATCAGCAGCAGTCTTTAAGGGATCATTTACAGTCCCAAGAAACCCATTGACTTGTACGTGGCTGGGAGGAGGTGGCTGCGGATCACGGGAGCAGAGGATGAAAAATCTTCGGGGGGCCTTGCAGAAAGGTCTGTACAACGCGTTCCCAGAGACTGGGAGGTTACAAACTCCTGTTCCTGGACAACGTGTTGCTGAGGCTTTGGTCAGTCACAGAAGGAGAGGTGGAGATGGTGGCCGTCTGACCGATGCGTTCAGACAATTTTTTAGTCCGCAGCCCCAAGGTATGATAGGTTCCAGCAACCATCGCCAGCGTCTGTTTTACATGGTGCAGGAATACTTAGGGGCATGATCTGACTTGGACACCTTTCCCACCGAAAATTCTCTGGGTTACTGGGTCTTGAGGATGGATCACTGGCCAGAGCTTGCACAGTATGCAATTGAGCTACTGGCCTGTCCTGCATCCAGCTTTCTTTCGGAACGCACATTCAGTGCTGCTGGAGGCTTTGTAACCGATCACAGGGTGCGCCTGTCCACCGACTCGGTCGATCGACTGACCTTCATAAAAATGAATCAGTCTTGGATCACCACCAGCTACCAAGCACCTAATGCTGATGTAACCGAATAATTTTTTTTGAAATGTCAGATCCCTTCAAGACTGCCTATGCTGATGCTGAGTGACTATCCTCTTCTTCCTCAATGATCATGCTGATAGCTTGTAAGAATATTTTTGGTTCTGGGCACCGCCACCAGTGGCTAAGGCCCAATTTTTCAGCCACTGTTTAACAGGGGCGTGTAATTACAATTTTTAATGCAATACTTTGCAGCAGGGCTCGTTCCTGCGCTCCAACTAGAGTATCTGTGAGGGGTTGCAGTGTTGTGTCAGCAGTGCCTAAGGCCCAATTTTTCTGCCCCTGTTCAACAGGGACATGTAATTACAATTCTTGATCTAATATTTCACAGCAGGGCCCGTTTCTGCGCCCACCAAGAGTAACTGTGAGGACTTACAGTGTTGTGGCAACACCAACACCTAAGGCCACAATTTCTGCAGAGTATATAGGGCAGGCCCCTACTTTCAAACATCCAACTTACAAACGACGCCTACTTGCAAACGGAAGCAGACAACAGGAAGTGTGATGAAATCTACCCCTAGGAAGGGAAATTCTCTCCTGTAGGAGTTAATATGGGAAAAACCTGTCTCCTGTCCACTGATGCTTTATCACCAATCCTTGTTTCACTAAAAACCCCACATTGTCAAAAAAACATTTGTCATTGGGACAGAAAGTGAGGTGAAATCTTCTGAAGAGGTGCACAGACAACAAAACAAATGTCACAGGGGTGATAACCCTTCCCTATGTTTTCCAAAAAGCTTAAAAATTGATTTTTTGGCTGGAGCTACACTTTAAAAACGTACCATTTCAAAATTACAAACAGATTCTACTCAACAAACCTACAGTCCCGGTCTTGTTTGCACCACCTGTATACTGCTGTTCAGAGTATATAGGGCCTGGGGGTGCGGGGTTCCCCTAATATCCAAACAAGACCCAAAGGGCCTGGTAATGGACTGGGGCGGGGGGGGGGGCTGGGGGGGGGGGGGAGTACCCATGCCGTTTGTCTCACTGATTTTCATCCATATTGCCGGGACCCGACATTACATTAACAAGCAGTTTTAAATTACTTTTATTCCTTTAAAAATGTAATTTTGTGCAGGGACTGTTCTAAGCACGGGAAACACGTGCCACTTTACAAGCATACTATAGACAACCCCCCCTAGGTACTATATTTAAAACAATATTTCACTTTTTTTTTCACTTTAAGAATCATTAAAATCACTGCTCCCGAAAAAACGGCCATTTTTAAAACTTTTTTTTTGCATTGATACATGTCCCCTGGGTCAGGACCTGGGTCCCCAAACCCTTTTTAGGACATTACCATGCAAATTAGCCTTTAAATTTAGCACTTTTGATTTCGAACGTTCAAGTCCCATAGACTTCAATGGGGTTCTAAAGTTTGCGCAAATTTTCGGTCCGTTCGCAGGTTCTGGTGCAAACCGAACCGTGGGGGTGTTCGGCTCATCCCTATTGCACAGCAGCATAAGACATTCATGCTTCTTTCTAGCACTCATCAGCATACATTATCTTGTGGAATTCTATGATTGATGGAAACCTGTCGGACTTTCCCTGCTCATTTGGCACCACGAGCTACAGCCAGCTGATATGTATTTTCTTGACGGCAGGAAAATCTCCCTGCGGTCAGAATACAATAGCTCAGTGGGCAGGATTCCACCCATCCACCTTAAGGATATGGATGGGGAAATCAAGTCCGTTTTTTTTTTTTTTGTTTTATTTAACCTGCTGGTGGACTGTTTTAGTCTGCTGTTTTTCCACAGAACACGCTACCCTGCAGATGTAGCAGTTAGAGGGATGAGACAAACCATTTACCACTGACAGGGGTGCTTAAAATGATCACTAACTAACTATCTCTAAAGGAAAAACACTGTTTCTTTAACTGATTATAAAGTGTTAGCTGAAGTTTGTCTTCAATTTATTAGTGTTCATAATTCTGCTAGTACATCAGACACTCCCTCCTCTCAGACTGACAATGCTGCTGTTCAAAGGTGCCCCCTGTGGTCCTTCATCCAAAGTGGGGGCAATCTAATACAGGAGGTGTGTTACTGGCCAGATCACCAGGTGAAAATTGAGGGGAAAAAGCCTTAAAAAAGAAAACGAATGCAGCTACCACATCTGTTCGGGTATTCTGACAGTCAGTGGTGTCGTCTGTTCGAATACAAAGCACAGCAGGGGGAGGGGGGTGCTCATTAGGGGTGCAACGGATCGTCACCGATCTGTGATCCGAACGGGTCAACCTGTTCGGATCGGCACACATGCGCTCCGCTGCCTCTGCCTTAGGAAAGGCCGTGGCTTCGGCCTAGCTCCGGAGCGGCGGCCATCTTGGTACACCCCGCGGCGACGGTGCGCACTGACGTCATCACCCCTCAACTCGTGGATCTGATCTGGCCAGCTTGGCGGCTTCTATTCTGTAAGGTAAGACTAAACAACACTAGTCTTCCTTCCTATACTTATACTGTATACAGTGGGGGAGATTGTGGATATTACAGCAGTGGGGGAGATGACGTGGATATTACAGCAGTGGGGGAGATGACGTGGATATTACAGCAGTGGGGGAGATGACGTGGATATTACAGCAGTGGGGGAGATTGTGGATATTACAGTGGGGGAGAGGACGTGGATATTACAGTGGGGGAGATGACATGGATAATATATTACAGCAGTGGGGGAGATGACGTGGATAATATATTACATCAGTGGGGGAGATGACGTGGATAATATATTACAGCAGTGGGGGAGATGACGTGGATAATATATTACAGCAGTGGGGGAGATTGTGGATATTACAGTGGGGACTATATGGTGGTGGAATTTTCACAGGTTTTTGAAAATTCAATTAATTTTTTTTTTTGTTGATCCGAAAATGATCCGATCCGTGACTCCTGATCCGAGGAACAACCTGAACCGTGAGTTTTTTGATCCGTTGCACCCCTAGTGCTCATCCATCTGCATTGTCAGTGTGGATGGAGGAATCTTTTAAGCTGGCTAAGCTTTACACTATACAATCTGATTGTACAGTCTGCTTCAGCCCGGGTTCACACAGACATCGCATGCGATTCACACCCGCACTGCGGTGCCGATTGCATGCGATGTCTGTGCAATGCGAGTTCAACCATACAGTTGCATGGCTGAACTCGCATTGGATTTGCAGGAAAATAGTGTAGGGACTTTTGTCCTGCACTGGAATCGGATTGCATGGGTGTTCTCACCCATGCGATCTGATTCCTGTGCGCATTCACAGTTTGCACTGTGATCTGTGAACGGATCTGGGAGTGTCATTAACATTGTATTGACACCCGCAGCGGTTCAGAGAGGGCAGTGTGAACTGCCTGCGGGAGAGATGCGATGCGAGAACCGGCGCTGGAATCGGATATGTGTGAACCTAGGCTAAGTTTCACCAAAATTTGTCATATGAAGACAAACCTGAACATTTTTTTTTATTGAGTATCAATTCAGGCAGGCCATTATACCACATAATTGTTAATAAATCTAAAAGTATTGTACAATCAGATTGTATAGCGTGTGGTTAGCCGTAGATGGGTTGCCATATGGGGCTGGGAGGTTGTATTCTGGAGCGGAAAGAGGGTGGTATTAGGACGATGGTGGGGGGGCACCAAAATGCACCTTTGCCTGAGTAGACAAAAATCCTTGCTCCAGCCCTGTGCACAGGAAAAAGGAATTGCATGCATCAGAGATGTATGAGCAATGTACTGTATAGTATGAAGAAGGTGATGAGTAAAGCAGAAGCATTGACTGAGGCACTACATACAGTAGCAGCCAGTCCATAAGGTGACTCATAGCTTTCTATGAGTCGTCACCCCCCCCCCCCAAGCACATGATTAGAGCCTGAGGCTCTCATTGGCTTAAAAAAAAGTTGGGCTCGAGCACTGCACCCCAAACTCACCCACTTGTGGCCAATCAGGGCAGGAGGGGGATCTGAAGAAGGCTGGGTTGGCCAGGAGGAGAAGCCAGGGAAACTGCGGCAGAGGAGGAGGGGGTTGTG
Organism: Lithobates clamitans; assembly: GCA_037952925.1. Classification (NCBI taxonomy): domain Eukaryota; kingdom Metazoa; phylum Chordata; class Amphibia; order Anura; family Ranidae; genus Lithobates; species Lithobates clamitans. The sequence goes on along the minus strand of JBBGZY010000270.1, from coordinate 3,298,515 downwards.
CATGACGGGGAAGGAGGAGCTATTGTTGTATTGCTGGGTGTTGATGTACCCATAATTGCACATGGGGTTGAAAGGCATGAACGAAAATGGAAACAGAGGGTGCCGAGAAGTGCTGAAAATAGTTGCAGTAGTTGACAGCTATGCTGCTCCCGCAGCTGCCATAGCACCTGCAAAAATTGCACATGGTGCACGCCGTCTGGTACTGTTGCTGTTGGCATAACATTTGGCTGGCAACTTGCAAGTTCCTGGTCAGGGAGTTTCCTCCACCATTGTAGTAGCTGTTGTCAGATACAGATGTCGGGCTTGAGTTGGGCACCAGGCAGCTGGGAAGGTTGGCTATGCTGCTGTATGATGTAGATGTGAGGCTGCTCGAAGAGGCATTGCTGTTTGCGCAGAAGTTGCCGCCAACCCCCCCCCCCCCCAAACAAAAGTTTAGCATCAGCCATCCATAATACAGATGGGGGTGTCGTGGACACCATGGTGTATGTTGAAGGTGCTGGAGTGGGGCGGATAGCACTGCTGACTTTTTCCATATTAGTAAGAACAGCAATTATTTAATTAGTTATAAATACAGCTTGGAAAATAACTACGAAAAGACGTAGTGATGGAAATGTCTAGCTATTTAAATCCATGCATGAATAAAAACATACAAAATACACAGCTATCCTGATAACTCTTGGGTGTACTTACCAAATGTAATTTTATTCTTTTCTTCTTCATCTATTGCTCTAAAAATATCTGTTACACTAAGCTCTGACACTCCCAGTGCAGTCTTCAGAATCACTGCCAAGTCGTCTTCTACTATGGTTTTATCATTCTTTGACTGGTACATCTAAAAACGACAAAAATGATCATATCATCAAACATCACACATTAGCCTAAAAGACAATTATATATTTCTGTCAAAACTGCCTTTATATATGATGGCTATATTGAAAGTATGCATAGAGTTTGCAGACTAGCCTCTCTTTAACATAGGAGGTATCAACAATACCTTCTGGCTAACAACTTCCTCACTTCCTAGCACTGCAATGTGGACCAAAAATAACTGTAAAAAAAAAAAAACACACTAAGCTCTGGTCACAAAAAAAGTTTCATTGCACTGCGTAGAAATACACATATGATTTCAATCTTTCGATACTTGTAATATATCACCATTTATTTTTATCTTTACATTAATTCCTATATTCTGTTTATTTCACCTCATCACCTTGATTGCTAATATCAATCACATATTGATTTTCACAGATACGGGAGTATACAATTATGCATTTTTATAGGCGTACCTACTACAAATTGGGATATTTACTCCCTTTGTATATTATTTAAACCTAATTTTTCACCTCACCTTTATTCACTCACTTCATTTTGATCACATACACATATTTCCTTATACATTTATTTCCACGCACTTTAAATTCACATTGAATGCAACTAAGTATCCCCTTAATTTTCCAATTTTCTCCCCGTTGCTTATACATATATACTTCATGTTCACCATGACCTTTTAAAATCATGGCATTCAACAATCACTGATCAACACTCACACACTCCACAATTAAGTCCCAGCTGCCATGTATTTTGGATTGATTACCTGGTCACATGACGAATATTGGATAGTATATATGAAATCTCACTTTTTATTAAAACCAGCTATGAGTAAGCACTTGATATAGTGCGAAACGCGTAAGCTGCCTGTCTGTACACTCTGCCTTTGATGTACTGTATGACATGTTCCTGATTTTAAAATAAAGAAGTTTGGATTATAATTTCCTGGAGTGCGGCTGTCCGGATTTTCCCATTTGCACACAGCCTTTACTAGCATTAGCCAGCACCTGGGGCTCTTTGTTCCTGGAGACCAACAGCCAGTTCATACCTGGACAGATTCACCCTAGTGCGGGGACAACATCCGCATTGCCTTTGTATTCCGGACTATTGCTACAACCATCTCTTCCGGCACAGGGTTTTTATCCAGGATTTCACACAGTAAGTGTCATCTGGTTTATCTCTCCAGTTTTTTACCAAGAGCTTATTTTCCTCATATATCTACATGGAACATACAGCTACTTCAACACCTATGTCAGAGATGTACAGCCGTACTCTCATAGCACCAGCCAATAACCCACTGAGACAAACGATACAGACACAATCATCTCAGTCTTCAGGTGATGATGGAGTATCACTGACACGACACTTCAGAAAGTTGGAACAACCGATGGCCAGAGAAATCAGAGCATATTGGGACATCCACTTCTTATCTGAATATTTAACTTTGGCACATATCCCACGGGGATTAAGGATCAAAAAATTTCCTACTTCTGAACTTTTTGATGATTCTCTTAACAAGGAGTGGACTGAAGAAGTGGAAGTGCTCCAAACAGACATGTCCCTGATACAAAAGGAGCTTACAACTTTACAAAACCACCCTGGATTCTTAGAGTTGGATGGCTGTTTAAATAAAAAGTTGGACAAAATGGAAAAATCTGTGATTGATAGTAAGAAAGGCAAACTAGCCAGAGATAAGGATGATTATGAAAATAACAGAGTCTATACATGGAAAAGACCTCTATTCACTCCAAATAGATCACGGAGAAACCGAGGAAAGCAAGTTAGCTTCTCTGACCAGGAGAGCACATTTATGAATGATACCTCTGTCTACACCGCATCCGATTCCTCATTTGACCGCTCTAAAGAATCTGTTGAAACAACCAAAGCAGGAACACAGAGACGCACTGGAAACCCTCACAGGTCTGGACATTCCAAGAAAAACATCCAACAAAAGAAAACCAGGAGAGGTGGCAGGAAACAGCAACACTCCAAACAACACTCAATACAGCCTGCGAGGCAGGACAAAGAAGTAATACACAGTGTTGTGAACATTTCCAAAAGACCACTCAAGGAAAATGAACTCCTAGCAAGAGGTTTAAACTTCTGCCCTAACCAACATTTTGATTTGTTTAAAACTATTTTAGATGTCAATACGTTTTCCCGGAATCTTACTCTCAGGAAAGATTATTTTTCATTTACAGCAGAAGCAGTTGTTTCTCCTACTACTTGTGAGACAGGCGAGTCACCCCCTTCACCTTCAATGTTTATGGATGTTTGTGCTCTAAATGATTTGACTGACCTGGCTATTGAATCGGATCCGCTTCCCATAGATCCCCCAGATACAAGCAATAGAAATTTACCTAAATCTAAATCAGATTTTTACCCAGTGGCATCTAGGGGAAAGGATCTAGATTTGTTCCAAAAAATGGTGGAGGGTGAACTGACTCGCTTGGCTCGCAACTTCCACAAAACATCAATGCAGGATAATTTAACTCTAGATGAACGGGCAGCACTTAAAGCATTAACAACAGATGATAGCATTGTTATTAAGAATGCAGATAAAGGTGGTACTGTAGTAGTACTGGATGCAGTGACATACAGAGAGGAAGCTTTACGTCAACTGTCAGACACACACACACATAGCAAAAACTCTCATACAATCCCACCTCTAATTTTAAAACAAAGCTGTCTGCCCTTCTTGATAGAGCAATACAGGTTGGCCTATTCTCTTCTAAAGATATAGAATCATTTATCCCGGAACACCCCATTATGCCTATATTCCATCATTTACCCAAAGTTCATAAAGGTTTTAACCCCTTAACAGGTCGACCTATTGTCGCAGGCATAGGTTCCCTGAATGAAAAGCTAGGAGAGTGGGTAGACTCTCAGTTACAGCCTTTAACCATGGAGTTGCCGGGCTATTTGAGAGACACCAAGCATCTTTTGAGTAAGCTCCAAAACTTTAAATGGAAAGAAAATTATAAATGGATTACCTGCGATGTCATCAGCTTGTACTCCAGTATACCTCACCACTTGGGTTTGCAAGCAGTTGCTTGGTTCTTGAAAAGGTCTGGCAAGTTTTCCATAATACTACAAGACTTCATTCTACAGGCTTTGGAATACCTTTTGAACCATAATTTCTCCATGTTTGACGGGGACTATTACCTCCAAATATGTGGGGCCTCCATGGGAGCGAAATTTTCGCCCTCACTAGCCAACCTTTTCATGGGTTGGTGGGAGAGGTCCCGCATCTTTGGATGCGATAGTCCAAGTCGACGTGATACAGTGTTTTTCTGCCGTTTTATTGATGATCTCCTGTTCATTACATCTGACACCAATGCTGATATTAATAACTGGCTTACTTATTTCAATGATAATGATATTAATCTAAGATTTACAGGTAATCTGGAAACAAATAACATAGTATTCCTTGATGTAAGTCTAATAGGAACAGGGGACATGATCCACACTAGACTATTCAGAAAACCAACAGCAGGTAACACCATCCTCAGAGCTGATTCTGCACACCCCAAACACACCATCAGGGGGGTACCATATGGCCAATTCTTGAGATTGAAACGTTTATGTAGTACACCTGAATATTTTCAAGCAGAATCTCATGAGATGGAACAACGTTTCAAAGATCGTGGATATCCGGACTCCCTAATAACAAAATCTCTTAAAACTGTTAACAACATCCCCAGACATGCCCTCTTAGAAGAAAACACACGGAGAAAAAAATCATAAGACATCTAGGGGACCTCCAGGTAACACCCAAATAGGTATACCGTTTTTTTCCACACCATTCAGCTCAGAGTTTAATAAAATTAGAAACATCATTAATAGGTATCTTCCGATTCTGTTTAACGATCCAATTTACAATAACATTCTTTCCAAAGGTATAAAAGTGGTCTCACGTAGAGCACCCACTTTGGGAAACTCTTTATCACCTAGTTTATTCCCCAACAAACAAAATAAAACCACCTGGTTGAGTTTAACAGGGAATTATAAAATGTCCCTTCCTTCATTAACTGCAACACACAATTTTTGGTTTATGTCATTACCTGTGACATGTCACCTAGTCCCATTTATCCCTTAAAATAATATCCAATAGGCATTACGATATAGATAGCCACTCATTCCTATTAAAGTCTCTTCTTATAAAAATATGATTACAGGAGAGGTTCTCCCCATTATAACCATTTTGATATATTTACATCTGTTTTTACGGAGTATAATATAGTATGGATTACTAGGTTCAGAGATATAGCCCATAAAAGAATGCATTCACTAGAAGCTTCAGCGATGTAGCCAATAAAGCAATCCATACACTGTGATGCCTGGCACAATGCTCTAGTTTTAATACCCACAGTCTGACTCCATTTTTATGAGCTTATTGTGACTTATGTCTATTTTACTACCATCTCCATAGATAATTTTACACACACGTGGAGACATCTTAATTCTGGTCTCCCCCCTTCAGAATTTTACAACATCCATCGGTGCCAACGCCCATACACACGGCAATATCGTAGTCTCAGTCCCCTATATAGGGCTTGAGATGCACATGCTGCACTCCCCTATTGAGTTCTATGGAGACTTCCATCCTACTTAACAACTATGAACCGCAACACTTACAGTCACATACATATGTTTACTAAATTATCCTTGCGGCAGCTCTTCCATCAGACTTCGTTCAGACTTAGGTTCAATGAACCACATTAATATTAATGAAATAATATCAAACTAAACTGAACAAACCCATAGACCACCATTAACATACTGATAGTCACTAGCGGCATGCACGACGAGCGACACACCACATAATGAAGTGTCTACATTCTTTTAAGCAATATAGATATGATTGCATTCTAGTTATTGGCTTGAGTGATTCACTTCATGTCAGATTTAATACATTTTCACAGCTCATATAATGTTTATTATAGCTTGACGTAACAGTCAAAAGCTTTAAACACATATAGATCTTGGAATTTTTGACATGAATATATTGAACACTCTACCCCATACAATATCATTTATCAACCTGTGGGAGTTCTCTTTCTCTTTTACTTCTTACTTTGGGAATTAGTTAATACTTGATTTTTATTTTATTTTCTTCCCTGGTTATTCACCCTGAAATATGACCTTTATATGTGTTCTTCATCAACACATATACATTGTGTAAACATTCCCTTTGTCTGTCGGTTTAGATTTGGGTCCATCAAATAATTTTCCATGATTCCTTCACATAATCGATATACATATGCTGATATAATAACGTTTTTAATGGATTATTATAGTCCCTATAAGTACGGTTTTCAGATATGTGTGCGATTTTATTGACGAGAACATGTGTGCTATTTTATTGACGAGAACATGCTGTTGCTTTGGCGGGTGTGGCTCTCTCCACGCACACACATATACACATACACACACACACTTAGTTTTGTGCGTGAAAATATTTTGTTTATGGGGTTTTTATGTACACACATACTTACACAAGACTCTGTCTTGGTATAAACACTGTTTTATATTCATTAAACGATTCCTTTTTTTTACTACAGTACTCAAGATTTTGTCTACAACACAAGAAATGTATCCACTAGTATCAATTGATGAAGGCTTTCAGCTTTTTCTTCTTTTTTGTCAAGTTTCGTTTCTCTTGGTTTTGGGTTGTTTAACGATAAATTTCCTTGTCTTATGGGTACAAAATATTATCAATATTTGAACAAAATTGTACACTTGTCAATGATACATATATGGATGTGAACTATGAACGTATTTGAACTGTGATATAAATGTATTCATTTTTCTGAGAGTAGCGGAGGAAAGTATTTTTATATATCCCCCCCTCTCTTCACTGTCATGTGACCGGGTATTCTCTATAGATTATAAAACAGATGTCAGTTTCACATATATCTATATGTGCTCTGGTCACAAAAAACTTTCATTGCACTGCGTAGAAATACACATATGATTTCAATCTTTCGATACTTGTAATATATCACCATTTATTTTTATCTTTACATTTATTCCTATATTCTGTTTATTTCACCTCATCACGTTGATTGCTAATATCAATCATATATTGATTTTCACAGATACGGGAGTATACAATTATGCATTTTTATAGGAGTACCCACTACAAATTGGGATATTTACTCCCTTTGTATATTATTTAAAGCTAATTTTTCACCTCACCTTTATTCACTCACTTCATTTCGATCACATACACATATTTCCTTATACATTTATTTCCACTTTCCACTTTAAATTCACATTGAATGCAACTAAGTATCCCCTTAATTTTCCAATTTTCTCCCCGTTGCTTATACATCTATACTTCATGTTCACCATGACCCTTTAAAATCATGGCATTCAACAATCACTGATCAACACTCACACACTCCACAATTAAATCCCAGCTGCCATGTATTTTGGATTGATTACATGGTCACATGACGAACATTGGATAGTATATATGAAATCTCACTTTTTATTAAAACCAGCTATGAGTAAGCACTTGATATAGTGCGAAACGCGTAAGCTGCCTGTCTGTACACTCTGCCTTTGATGTACTGTATGACATGTTCCTGATTTTAAAATAAAGAAGTTTGGATTATAATTTCCTAGAGTGCGGCTGTCCGGATTTTCCCATTTGCACACTAAGTGGGATGGTCTACAGTCTGTATTCATAAAACTAGTCACAATGTTGTAAAAAGAAAAAGCTACTAGAAAGAGCAGTAAGCCAAACATATGGGTAGGAAATTACATTTCTAGGGGAGTGCTGAAGACCAACAGAATACTGAAAGCTTGATTCAAAGAATTAGTAAATGTTGTAGAAACCGTGTATATAGAGGAATCTCCCCTGCTAGCTCTTGTTTTCAGATAGCCACAGCATGTGCAGCTTGTCTGAATGCTTAAACAGTGGCTGCATTGGATTGGAGGCACTCACTGTCTGGCCGACAACTTTCCATCCAGCTCTTTTTTACATTTTAGAATTTTTTCTTGTGGTGCTTACAGGACCACCTACAGCTCGAATTGTGCCCGATACAGCAGGAATCAGCTGACATTTAAGTCAGCTTAACATAAGTGGCAAGTACACACATTGAAAGGATAGCTACTTTACAAGATATTATCACCAGCAAGCTCTGCCATGTAAACAAAAGATTTGCCTAAAGCGCATTTTCCAGCTTTATGCCTCATGCACATTGGGCGTTATAAAAACGCCAGTAGCATTAAATTGTAGAAAGCTGTAGAATACGTTTTTCAGCTTTAGCGTTTTTTAGCTTTTTTTTTTTTTTTTTAGCAAAATTATACTCTCACAAAAGCTTTTGGCTCTGATAAACACAGAATAGACACGTTTTTAAGCTTTAGCAGAGTTAGAGCATTTTTACAGCGGAAAAACTTCTCTTAAAACCAACTAGTTTTGGGTTTTTTTCCAGGCAGAAAACGCCACTGCCAAAAACTCTGATAACAGCCTATGTGTGCATAGACACACAGGATAACATGCTGGGAAGTTTACTGGCTGCAGAAAAAACTCCTTAAGCCAAAAACAGCAGCTGTAAAAACGTCAATTGTGCAATAGTTTGGGCCATTTCCTGAACAGGTGTGCCTGCAGTCTAAACTTATATCCTCAGCTTCATAAAGCATACAGCACACAATTCAGACTCCATTTTATTCCGGGTGTGGAACGGATATTTGCATCTCATAGCCGGAACACAAGGATGTATACTGTATGTAACTGAGGCTACATACAGTTTATACAGCACACCCATTGAGTGCACACGTTTTATTAATCTTTATTTAAAATTTTTTTGTATTTTTATCATGCATATTACATACAAAAGGAAAAAGCAAATTGTTCTTAAACAAGAATAGAATATACATAAAGGGATTACCATCATTTCAGTTCTTGATATACATATACAGTAGGTGACTGCGATATTGTGTCAATCTCGCCGCTGTTATCGGTGAGATTTGACACCTGCGAGTCCCGTCGCGGGAGCCAGCACCGAGCCGGCTCGCTCATTGGGAAAGGAAAACTTTTTTTTCCTTTCGCAATGAGCGACAGGCAGTGCTGACAGCTGTCGGGTATGAATCATGAGGGGAAAGCCGCACCAAATTTTAAATAAAAAAATCGGCTTGGGTTCCTCCCCAGGGGCATACCAGGCCCTTAGGTCTAGTATGGATTTTAAGGGGAACCCCCTACGCCGAAAAAACGGAAAAAAACCCCCGAAAAATCCATACCAGGCCCTTATCCGAGCACGCAGCCCGGCCAGTCAGGGTGAGCGCCCCCCCCCCGGACCATACCAGGCCGCATGCCCTCAACATGGGGGGTGGGCGCTTTGGGGCAGGAGGGCGCCCTGCGGCCCCCCACCCCAAAGCACCTTGTCCCTATGTTGATGAGGACAAGGGCCTCTTCCCGACAACCCTGGCTGTTGGTTGTCGGGGTCTGCGGGCAGAGGGCTTATCGGAATCCGGAAGCCCCCTTTAATAAGGGGGCCCCCAGATCCCGGCCCCCCACCCTATGTCAATGAGTATGGGGTACATCCTACCCCTACCCATTCACCTGGGGGAAAAAGTGTCAATAAAAAAAAAACACACTAGACAGGTTTTTAAAGTAATTTATTAGGCAGCTTCGGGGGTCTTCTTCGGACTTCTCAGCTCTCTTCGGCCTCTTCTCCTGGTGTCTGGTTCTTCTGCTGGGCTCCTCCGCTAACTTCTGCTCTTTTGCCGCTCTTTTGCTAGCGGTGGCCCGGTCTTCTCCGCCGTCTTGTTCCTCCTTCTCTGCTTCCGAGGTTGACACAACGCTTTCTCCCGCTGTAATGCTGTGTGAGCGGTGCGCAATGACTTATATAGGCATGGGGCGTGGTCACCGGGTGACCCCGTCCCCTTATGTCACAGTCCCAGGGCATGACGGGACTGCAACGTCATAAGGGGTGTGGTCACCGGGTGACATCACCCGGTGACCACGCCCCATGCCTATATAATTTATCGCGCACCGCTCACACAGCATTACAGCGGGAGAGAGCGTCGTGTCAACATCGGAAGAAGAGAAAAAGGAACAAGACAGCGGAGAAGACCGGGCCACCGCTAGCAAAAGAGCAGAAGATATCGGAGGAGCCCGGCAGAAGAACCGGACACTGGGAGAAGAGGCCAGAGAGATCGGAGAAGTCGGAAGAAGACCCCCGAAGTGGGAAGAAGACCCCCTAAGTGGGAAGAAGACCCCTGAAGTCAGAAGAAGACCCCTGAAGTCAGAAGAAGACCCCCGAAGTCAGAATAAGAACCCTGAAGTCGGAAGAAGAAACTCCCGGATTCCGATAGGCCCTCCACCCGCAGACCCCGATAACCAACGGCCAGGGTTGTCGGGAAGAGGCCCTTGTCCTCATCAACATGGGGACAAGGTGCTTTGGGGTGGGGGGGCCGCAGGGCGCCCCCCTGCCCCAAAGCGCCCCACCCCCCATGTTGAGGGCATGCGGCCTGGTACGGTTCAGGAGGGGGGGGGCGCTCGCTTGTCCCCACCCCCTTTCCTGACCAGCCGGGCTACGTGCTCGGATAAGGGTCTGGTATGGATTTTGGGGGGACCCCACGCCATTTTTTCGGCATAGGGGGTTCCCCTTAAAAACAATACTAGATCTAAGGGCCTGGTATGCCCCTGGGGTGGAACACATGCCGTTTTTTTATTTAAAATTTGGCGCGGCGTTCCCCCTCATGATTCATACCCGACAACTGTCAGCACTGCATGTCGCTCATCGCAAAAGAAAAAAAAGTTTTCCTTTCCCGATGAGCGAGCCATGCACAGTACCCTGTCGCCGAGCACCAAAAACCATAATCCAAAGGAAAGGAATCCAAAGGAAAACTAACAAAAACAAGACAACATCAAACATATACCTCTATATTATTTTCCAGTGCGTTTATATTATTCCCTACTCATCTTCAAAGTTTGTTAAAAATCGATCACCTCATCCCCGTTCTCCCCCCTCCCCTCCCCTCCACATGAGCCGTCATTCAATAAATTACTCGAGTTAAGACAGTACTTCCAAATTTTAACAAATTTTTAAAGGGGCTCCTCGATGTTTGTATGCTAATCTCTCTTTTCTTAATATATGATTTATTTTATTACCCCATTGTTTGTGGGTTGGAGGAGTATTAGCAATCCACTTTTGTAAAATGACTTTACGAGCTAGGTAAAGAGACCTGGTCCACATTACATGCATCTCTACTGGTAAAGTTCCATCTGGAATTATTCCCAGTAGTGATAATTTGGAGGTATTTATTATTTCTGTCATTGATATTGTATATAAGGTCCAAAACACTTACTCCCAGTATCTATGGAGCTTGGGACAACGCCAAAGCATATGAATAAGGGAGCCATTGGATACAGAACATCGCGGACATAGCGGCGAGGTGCATTTTCCCCAAGCAAATAATTTTTGTGGGGTGTAATGGGTTCTACGTAAAATAAAAAGCTGGGTCAGTTGCTGACAGGGTGAGATAGATACCACAGCTAGGAGGATCTCCATAGCTCGAGTCCATTCATCTTCATCAAGATCAATCTGGTCTTTTTGCCAATGAATAAGACTCTTAGCTTGTCCATCTACCTTTGCTGTATTTAAGATGTGATAGAGCTCTCTAATTAGTCTTCTTTTAATAAGATGTATTGTAGTAGCTTTCATTAAGATCTCTGATGGATTATATTGTAGTTGGAATGTTAGGGCTTGGCTTTGTAGAGCATGGCGAATCTGAAGATACTGATAGAAGTTGTTTTTTGACAGTTGGAAATGCTCTTTCAGTGTACTGAAAGGCAATAAAATATCCCCCTCAAATAGCTGATAAAGTAGAGTTAGCCCAGCCCTTTTCCACTCCAAAAATTCTGATATTTTATTCAGCTCAGGTAGACAGTAATTCTCCAATATTGGCATATATTTTGTATAACCCTTATGCTGAGTAAGTATACGTATTGTTTCCCAAAGTTTATGGATTCAGTGGAAGGTTGGAAATTTTCTCTTCTCGTAGAATCCATGAGAAACAATTAGCTGTACTAGTGGTAATGGTTTAAATTGGGTGGTTACTATAGTTTGTATAGGATCTTGAGTATCTGCCTCCTCCCATCCACATCAGAGTTGAAGTTGGGTTGCAATGAAGTATAGTCTAGAATTAGGGACCGCTATTCCCCCTCTATCTTTTGCCTGTTGGAGGGTTTCCAGTTGAATTCTTTGTTTACCATGTTTCCATATGAGCTCTCTAAAAGTCGCGTCTATTGTCCTAAATAATTTTGATGTCAACCAGACTGGAGAATTATGTAGTAAAAATAACAGTTGGGGAAGCCACACCATCTTCACCAGGTTTGCTCTCCCTATCATGGTCAGTGATTTGCTCCAGGAGTGCACACGTTAGTGTAGGAAATAGTTTGTTAGGGCCAGCATGGCCTAAACAAACCATGTAAAGTGACAGTAAAAGTGGAGATCAGTTTTAGGATCAAATTATTTATAAACAATGGAATTGGGGGCATTTTCTTAATTCAGTAGGCCCATGTGCAAGATAAGCTGGGCCCGCTTCCTCAAGCAAGGAAAAAAAAAAATTGATTTTTTATGTCCCCTTACTACAGGATACCATTTTGTGTCCCCTAACTGCAGAGCATCACTGTTACCACTGTCTCCCTTTACTGCAGTAGTAACTTTCTACTAGCAACCTAGCTTTGCAAAACCTCATCTATGGCATTCCGGGTCCCAAATTGTAAGCGATTTACAGTCGCACCCTATGCGCACACCCTACTATACATATGATCACTGTCTCAGCATAATTTTTGGAAGCTACACCTGAAAGTGACAGGCACAGACATGCTTGAAAAACTTCTAGAAAGTGACAAAGGATGACAAAAATATTAAAATGAACTTCAATATAATCATGTCCACTGTGGAGGGATGGAGATGTTTGTTGGAACTTTCATCATCTAAAACACCTGCGAGTTGCACTCTTGCATTTAATAAAAGTTGTTTAATTTGTCTGCACCATCTCTGCCGAGTGACCTCTTTAATATTCTGAGGTTCACTCGCTCTAGTAAAAGTTTATCTTATATCACAGTGGTGGAGTAGATATCACAGGAGGGGACTTTAACTGGAAATTGCTGAGGAGCTGCTTGATCGCACTGTGCACTTCTTTATGGAACGTATGGATTAAATTATTTGGAACTTTGAATGGTTTTCATCTAAAGACGGTGTGTTATATATTCGTATACTATTAATGTTCAAAATATATTTTTTGTACAATATTATTCACATGAATGGATTCATTTAAAAGGGACAAAATTTTCTTTGGGCAATAATTTTCTATGGCATGATGTATTGGCATTGAACAGTGTATTTGTATTGCACAGCTTGAGTGTTATTCATACCACAGTATGTTATCTATAGTATAAAGGTGTTTATCTTTTTAGAGATAGCACAGCATTTTAAGTTGAGATTGAAGTAAACTTGTCTATTTTCCCAAAAGGGCTTTCTTGACACCTCACAACCACTACTAAGGCAGGCCATACAGGAGTCGAATCTTGGCAGGATCGATCAATCAACTTAGGTACAACTAACATACCAGGTTTTACCTGCGATTATTACTAGCGGCTGCTATAGCCGCTAGAAATAATCACCGACTTCTCCTGGCGGGGACAGCTACCCCTGCCTCCAGCCGAGAGAAGACAAAGACACGGCAGGAGGGTTTCCAGCATCAACACCATCTGTGTTGATGCGGGAATCAATCGAATTTCTTTCCTGAAACCTGTGGTCACAGGAAAGAAATTTGCTCCGTGTATGGCCAGCCTTGCTTTGCCTACACACCCCCACCCTTGTGTTCGTCTGCAGGCGCCAAGAGTAAAAAAAAAAACAATGGCTTATAAAAAGACAAAGGACCTTTCCCACAATCCCATCTGACAGTGCTCAAGCCTGGGGTGTGGCTGCTCAAACAAGAAGCACTGTATTGTAGGAGGAATGGTAGAGGGTTACTTTTTATATCCACTATATAGATATAGATATAGTGGGGAAAATAATTATTTGATCCTCTGTCGATATTGTAAGTTTGCCCACTTACAAATAAATGAATGGTCTATTAATTTTATCATATGTGTATTTTAAATGATAGAGATAGAATATCAACCAAAAATCTAGAAAAAACACATAATATAAATTGAGTTGCAGTTCAGTGATCCCCAAGCAAAACATGACTTCGTACTTGGTGGAGAAACTCTTGTTGGCAAGCACAGAGGTAAGACGCTTCTTGTAGTTAGTGACCAGGTGTGCACACATCTCAGGAGGTATTTTGGTCCACTCTTTTTTTACAAATCTTCTTTAAATCCTTAATGTTTCTTTGCTGTCGCTTGGCACCTCAAATTTTTAGCTCCCTCCATACATTTTCTATAGGATTAAGGTCTGGAGACTGACTAGACCACTCCATGACCTTAATGTGCTTCTTCTTGAGCCACTACTTTGTTGCCTTGGAGGTATGTTTTGGGTCATCGTCATGTTGAAAGACCCATCTTCAGTGTTCTGGCTGAGGGAAGAAGGTTCTCATACAAGATTTTACAATACATGGCCTCATCCATTGGCCCCTCAATGTGGCAAAGTCGGCCTGTACCTTTAGCAGAGAAACAGCACCAAAGCATAATGTTTCCACCTCCATGATTAAATGTAGGGATGGTGTTTTAAGGGTCATAGTCAGCATTTTTCTTCCTCCAAACATAGTGAGTCCTCCTCCTCAAGAAGGCACATGTACAGTCATGCCAACGAACATCTAAAATGATTCAAAGAAGGATTGGGAGAAAGTGCTGTGGTCAGACAAGACCAAAATTGAGCTCTTTGGCATAAACTCGGCTCGCCGTGTTTGGAGGCAGAAAAATGCGGACTATGACCCTAAAAACACCATCCCTACAGACGAACGCGGAGATGGAAACATGATGCTTTTGGGCTGTTTCTCTGCTAAAGGTACAGGCAGACTTTGCCACATTGGAGGGGCCAATGGATAGGATCATGTATTGTAAAAACTTGGATGAGAACCTTCTCTCAGTCAGAACACTGAAGATGGGTCGTGAATGGATCTTCCAGCATGACAATAACCCAAAACATAACGCTAAGGCAACAAAGGAGTGGCTCAAGAAGAAGCACATTAAGGTCATGGAGTGAGCTAGTCAGTCTCCACACTTTAATCCTTTAGAAATTTTTATGGAGGGAGCTGAAACTTTGCATTGCCAAGAGACAGCCAAGAAACCTTAAGGATTTAGAAAAGATCTGTAGAGTGGACCAAAATCTCTCCTGAGATGTGTGCAAACCAGGTCTCCCATCTACATCAAACGTCTTACCTCTGTGGTTGCCAACAAGAGTTTCGCCACCGAGTGCCAAGTCATATTTTGCTTGGGGATCAAATACTTATTTTACTCACTGAACTGCAACTTAATTTAAAGCATTTGTTTTAGGTGTCTTTTCTGGATTTTTGGTTGATATTCTGTCTCTATCATTTAAAATACACCTATGATAAAAATTATAGACCCTTCATTACTTTGTGGGCAAGCTTACAAAATTTGCAGGGGATCAAGTAATTATTTTCCCCACTGTATATATGTACTGAGGTATAGAAAGGACCCAGAAATGAACAATTGAATATAAAAAATTATACCATATTTATCTGCGTATAAAACGCACTTTTTTCCCCTTAAAATCAGGGGAAAATCGTGGGTGCGTGTTATACGCCAATCCCCCACCGACTGTGAGCGGAGGAGCAAGAGCCGCCAACATTCATACATAGCCGAGTGTACTCGGCTAGGTTCGGCTAGCTCTGCTCACAGTCACGCCCAGTCCCGCCCTATGATGGACATAATACAGAACTGGGCGTGACTGTGAGCGGAGCGGAGCTAGCTCGAACCTAGCAGAGTACACTCGGCTATGTATGAATGTCGTAGGCGCTCTGTTGCTTTAGGTTTCTCTCGTAGCCGCCGACATTCATACATAGCTGAGTGTACTCGGCTAGGTTCGGCTAGCTCTGAGTACACTCGGCTATGTATGAATGTCGGCGGCGCTCGGCTCCGCCCACATCACTATGAGAGGAGCCGAAATCGCCATAGTTAAAAACTGAAAAGTCTGCAGTGTCACTGGGCAAGGCTGCAGATGACACTAAAAGGCTGCAAATGAAACTAAAAAGCTGCAAATGACACTAAAAGGCTGCAGATGACACTAAAAGGCTGCAGATGACACTAAAAGGCTGCAGATGATACTGAAAGGCTACAGATGACACTGAAAGGCTGCATTGATGGGCATTTAAATGTAATTTTTTTTTTTCTTAAAAAGTTTTTTTCCCTAAAATTCCCTCCTAAACTTGGGGTGCGTGTTATACGCCGGCGCGTGTTATAGGCCGATAAATACGGTATTTATAGTGGGGCCTCCGAAGATGTAGGTCCAATGTATAATTCTCTACATGTTTTGCAAAATAATTTGCTTCTTCAGGAGGGATTGAAAATACATTCTTCTAGTTAATTCATAAATAGTTCAACAAAACAAAAGGGGGTACATAATTATACATTGGATAACAGCAGTACTGGAGTAAATTTTAAAGCAGGCGAGCTTGGCTTACCGATAAAGACCCAATAAGGGTCACGCATGGCAATGATTGAGGCACCAAAGGTAACCCCCCCCGGTGAACACAGGAGGCGCTGAAAGGACGCAGTAATGCTATATAACATTAATTTAAAATATATTTTTTCAGTTACTGCGCCCTTTCATCGACTCCCATATTTGCTGCGGGGGGATTACCCTAATTGGGTGCCTCAGTCATTGCCATCTATGACCCTTATTGGGTCTTTATCGGTAAGCCAAGCTCACCTGCATTAAAATTTACTCCAGTACTGTTGTTATCCAATGTATAATTATGTACCCCCCTTTTGTTTTGTTGAACTATTTATGAATTAATTAACTACAAGAATGTATTCTCTCTTAGATGTATAAGGTCAATCCCTCCTGAAGAAGACATTTTTTTCGCAAAACATGTAGAGGATTATATTGGACCTACATCTTCGGAGGCCCCACTATTGTGTGGGGTGCCCTTTGTTTCAAGTCTGTATCATTATTTGCCTTTGTACGCAATCATGTTTTATACGTGTCTTTCTATGTGATTTTTATCAATGTGTGTTAAGTTGTTCTTTTTCACAATAAATAAAATTTTTATATTCAATTGTTCATTTCTGGGTACCGAGATAGTCCATATAAAACGCCCACGTCACGGGGAATTTTTTGGAGTAGCCCCTGACATTCCCCCTGTACTTCATCATTGTCAATTAAGGATGATGGTACCCGCCCCATCTCTATTTACTGACTGAGGCATTCCCTTTCTCTTCGTATATATGAACTGAGTGAGAGGTTTAATTCAAAGAAAGAATGTTATAAGAGAGAAAAAAAAAAAAGATGTCCTTACTGACCGCCAACAGAAAATTGTATGCGGAGTCAGTGGTAAAGCACAAGTATGCAGACAGTGAAGTCAAAACTTCAGGCCTGCACTCTTGTTCCACACTAGTGATTCAAAGTACTTAAGTCATTGTATCAACATGTTATCTAAACAACCAATATTTTTAGGAGGTGGCGTGCAATAGCCAAGTATTTCTCTCAGAGCAGGTGCTCTTAGAGTGGGTATGGTAGCTGGGTACACAAAGTTAAGTAGGAATAAGCAATTTTTGTTTTACAATTTAATCTACCCAAAATAAACAATGTAGCAAAGAAAGAAAAATTAAAACATTATGCAGTAATATAGTTGCTTAAAAAACAAAACAAAACAAAAAAAAACGCATTTAAGTTACCAGTTAAAGTAGAAGTCTAATCTAAATCTATCTAAGCTTAAACCTACTTCCAGCCCCATTCTAAGCCCTATACCATCTAGCCTGTAAGTATACACATCTTACCTTTACAGGCTAGTTAGTATAGGGCTTAGAATGGGGGTTAGAGCAGGTTTACTTTAATATTACAATAATAAAACAAATACCTCAAAAGCCAACTGAATGGTGTGCAAGGTCTTCGAAGGTCTACACACAACAGACAATGCAATAACATACTCCCGTAGGTCAATTGCACCTTCTTCATTCTGTAAAAAGACACAGTAATCAGAGAATGCGATGTTCATTGCTTAAAATGATTGTAAACAATTACCTTGTAAAACAACCCATTCAGTTTAAAATAGAAATAAAAAGGCAAAACATTTTTGTATATATATAAAAAATAAATTAAATACCTTTTTCCCTTTTTTAAAAAAAATAGAGATCACATTTTCTCTGTTCTTAGCTGCATAAGAGCTGGGGGGGGGGGGGGGGGAAGCAGCAGCAGCAGCAGCAGCAGCAGCAGCAGCACACTGAACTTCCCTGTAAATGGCTGTGAAGGGGGGGGGAGGTGTCAGGACAAGTCTGATCATTGGAGGAGAGTACACCAAGTTCCCAGAACAACTAGAAAACTGACCACGGTGTGTTCTCCTGCTTAGTGATCAGTTTTTAATAGTAAAGCAGAGGGACTGGCAGGAACATCAAAGATTTCACACAAAGGAAGCAACACAAAGAGAACAGGATACTTTCTCAAGTACATGGTACATGGTAAAGCAGGCACATATCAGAATTATTATACATTGTAACAAACGCTTGAAGTTTTCATGAATTGTTCTTCAGTAAAATCTGTCTTAGACATGGTTGAAACTAAGCCTGACAATTATTATTAGGTCAGAAATCACTGCTGATTGGTTAATGCCACTCAGTAGAACTTTTTGAACCGTTTGGAATTTTATTTGCTGACAAATTAAATGATTTGCTGGCTCCTGACATCCATATAAGAATATGATATCCCTACAAAAATTCCCACTTTCACTCAAGTGCCATGACCATTTCAAACACTAACAATGATCTCTATCTTCTTCAATGGATTACCTTAAAAGGAAAAGCAGACAAATTTGACACCATTAGTATGGCCATGCGAGAAGGGAGTAAAAAGATAATGCTTTATGAAAATCTCCCCATTTTGCTCCTGAGAGGTGCAAGTAGGCAGATTCAAACCCCTGACATCCACCTGAAGCTGGCTGGCATTTGCCTTTAAACGAAGCATTGTTCCACCAAATAGGAGAACATTTCTTTCATTCCAAACCAGCTTGTAGATCTGGAGTAACCAAATTCCCTATACAAGCCCTAAACAATTATCTATTTAAAGAGCACCTTCCTTATCTGAAGTTTACACTAGAAGCAGCCTTCCCACTTCTCTTGCAAGCTGTAAGAAAGTCACTGTGTTTTTGACAACGAATAGAGCTGATGGTGCACCAATATGTAAGTACATGTAGGTTTGTAACCATTTCCAAGACTGCATCTTCTGAAACTGTAGATACAAGTGGTGTGAATGAGACAGGGGCTCGTTTGTCTTTCGCGTAACCAGCACTAATCGCACTTTGAATGACAATTGCACCGTCATGCAGCACTGTACCAACATGGAATTATTTTTTTTAGACAGATAGAGCTTTGTTTTGGCGATATTTAATCACCACTGGATTCTATATTTTTTTGCTAAACAAAAAAGTCTGAATTTTTTTTTTTTTTAAGTTATTCTTAGTTTTGGTTATAAAATTTTGCAAATAAGCAATTTTTCTCCTTTACTGATGTGCTGACAGCCGCGCCCCGGTTGTCGGCTCTCCTTTCCTCACACAGACACAGCTTGTAAGGAAAGGACTGCCCATAGTCGGCAAGTCTGTTTACATTTGATAAGCTGGGACTGGACACAGCTGATCACATGGTAAAGGGCGGCTGTGATTGGCTCTTTACCCAATAGCCGGAGAGATGGAATTAAGAGATCCCTCGTGAAGAAAGATGGAAATAAATTCTTCCAATGATAGGTGACAATATCCTCCATCACAAAAGCCAAAATACGCTTATCAGAAATGGTGGACCTCCTAATTACAGAAGGTCAAAAGTGCGTTTATCCCCACAGGGATGATGTTAACCTCCAGCAGGGCTTGGGCGATCCTTTATCCGGACACTTGGAGCTCCCATCCAGCAGTGAGGTCCAGCAGACAAAAAACGTCAAAAACCGGCAATGTTGTGTGGTATGAGGATCATTCTCAAAAGAAAAAAGGGCACACTAAGTGTACTCCGTCATTTATTTAAAATTATTGCAATAAAAATATAGTGCTCACTAGCGCAATAGATAAAAAAAACAATCTATAAAAAGACCAAGACGGCAAAAGTTAAAAAAACAATGTAAAAAAAGACCAAGCTCTTGGTCTTTTTATACATTGTTTTTTTTATCTATTGTGCTAGTGAGCGCTATATTTTTATTACAATAATTGTAAATAAATGACGGAGTACACTTAGAGTGTGTCATTTTTTCTTTTGAGAATGATCCTCATACCACACAACATTGCCAGCTTTTGAAGTTTTTTTCTGCTGGACCTCACTGCTGGATGGGAGCTCCAGGTGTCCGGATAAAGGATCGCCCAAGCCCTGCTGGAGGTTAACATCATCCCTGTGGGGATAAACACACTTTTGACCTTCTATAAATTAGGAGGTCCACCATTTCTGGTAAGCGTATTTTGGCTTTTGTGGTGGAGGATATTGTCACCTATCATTGTAAGAATTTATTTCCATTTTTCTTCACGAGGAAACTCTTAATTCCAGCTTTCCAGCTTTTACTTTTATTGACTTTTACCTATAGGTAAGCCTATAATAAGGGTTATCAGTAGATGCTGTAAATATCCCCTAAATGTGCCCCATTTAGGAGATATTTACTGTACATGCAGTTGATTACATCACCGGCGCATGCGCTCTGAAGGAACGGACAAGCAGGCCGTTCCTTCAGAGTCCTGTCCCGTAAACGGCGGCTTCCATGGGCATTTGCGGGAGCAACGTCATTGTCACTCCAGCCAGTCACACAGCCGATGTCCGCGGACCCAGAAGGAAGATCAGGTGAAGATGGAAGCGCATGCAGCTGTGACAGCGCGACGCTTGAAGGCTTAGTTTTAAGGTAAATTTAACATAATGTGCTAGTATGCGATGCATACTAGATAGAGCTGCACGATTAATCGTTAAGAATCGTTATCACGTTTTTTTCCCCGTTGTGATCTTGAAAAAAGTATTTCTCGATTCTTTCTATGCAGAGAAATCTCTCTGTTCTGCTAAAGCCACAGCTGTCAAAAGAAAAAAAAAAAACAGGTAGTCTGCCAAGAATCACAACATTCTTTAGCAGTGAAACTTAAGTATAAACATTGTAACAAGTTGTCCTTTAGCTCAAAGGATTACACTTTGGTGTGAAAATGAGGGAAGTTTAACCACTTAAACACTAAACTTTTTCTGACATTTGTTGGTTTCAAGTTAAAATCTTTTTTTTTTTTGCTAGAAAATTACTTAGAACCCCCAAATATTATATATATATATATATATATATATATATATATATATATATATATATATATATATATATATATATATATATATATATATATATATATATATATATATATATATATATATATATTTAGTAGAGACCCTGGAGAATAAAATGGTGTCAATTCTTTATGTCACACTGTATTTGCGCTGCAGTTGTTCAAATACAATTTTTTGGGAAGAAATTCCACTAATGAATTAAAAAAAAAAACAAAAAAACTAACCAGTAAAGTTAGCCCAATTTTTTTTGTATAATGTGAAAGATTTTACGCCGCGAGAATCGTGATTTTTTTTTCCCAAGCAAAAGAATTGTGATTCTCATTTTGGTCAGAATCATGCAGCTCTAATACTAGCATATTATGGCTTTATCTTACAGGGTACAAAAAAAAACAAAAAACAAACAAAAAAAAAAAAAACACCCAGCGGTTTACTACCCCTTTAAGGGCTCATCCACACAGGTGTAATAAAACATGGATATCTATGCAGGATTTTGCCAGCAAAAAGGCCCAGCATTAAAACACATGTAATTGTCCACACATGACAAGTCGCACCCTATTGTCGGCAATGGAACTGTTCAAATCAGTGCAATGCCGAATTTGCGGTATCGCACCATGTTGTATAGGTAGTTCCTGCACTACTTTTTCACGATTTCAGGTTCGACTTGCATAGGCATCTGTGCATGAAATTGCACATATGTCACCCAAATCGCAATGACATACAGCTTTGAAATCCTGCGATTTCAAGTGAAGTTGCACGATTTCAAAGCCACATTCAGTGTGAGCAGGGGCTTAAACAGGTTTATCTCACCCCATTTGATGCTCAGCTCCCCCATCCTGCAAACTCTGTTCATCACTGGGACTATTAACCCCTTCCAGGGCTACTTAAATAGTAACATTTACAGCTGGCAGATGTAACTAACAAATGAATGGTGGTCATCCCACCTAATATGGAGAAAGCCACTTAAGTGAGCTCAGGGTCCCGCCTGCTCCCAGAGACCTCCGAGATGCTATTTTAGACACTTATAGCTCCGGAGGTAAGACTGACCGTCCACTACACTTCTTGGACATCCCATGGGCAAAGTTGGCCAGCAACAGCGATATTACAAACCTTTCTTTGGGCCGCGTGAGGGATCAAACATGGAACGCTTTGTCACCAGGTCGCATCTTGCGACCTCAAGTTATCTCACAGACCCTTTTGCCGCGATGAATCCATCCATGGGAGCAGAGAATGCTGTGAACATTCCACCAACTAATACTCAAGGTCCAGACCCCGCTTCACCCTCTCTACATGAGATCCTCACCCCAGATATATTGGATGCCAAGTTGGATGCTAAGCTGCAGCTCTTACTTCAACAAATCACAAACAACGTCTCAGCAGAGGTGAGCAAGCTAGCTGCAGAACTGAGAAGAGAAATAAACCAAATCGGGGAGAGTACAGATACTCTTGAAAACAAATTTGACGAGATGATAAATTATGTACAGGCTATTGAAGAGGAAAATCATAACCTACACCTTTCAGTTACCCTATTACAATTACAGCAGGAGGACTTGGAAAACAGGGAAAGAAGGCAGAATTTGCGCTTCAGAGGCATCCCTGAAACGGTGGGAGACCCTGACTTACGTACTTATCTTCTGGGCCTTTTCAATACCCTGGCCCCCACAGTAGTGGACATAGACTGGCGCCTAGATAGGGCCCACCGGTCTCTGGGCCCAAAACCTCAGGCTGGAGCTAGGCAGCCAGTTCTTGCCTTCTCTCTACCCAGAGTCTCCTGATGGAAGTCCCCACATAACCCTACCTGGCCTTGGAATTTGCCCAAGGCCTCCTGAGAGCAGATGCCTCTCAGGCCTTCAAAAACTTAAGTTCTTTTTTTTTTCAGTTTTTTTTTTCCAGTTGGTTTTTATTTTCTACTATGTCCATGGATATAGATCAGCTCTGTAGGTCAAAAATGCACTGCTCTTGTTTTTCTAACCACATGCAGTTTTATTACAGGATATGTTTGTTAATACCTGGGTACCAAGGGGTTGTTGCTATCGTCTATGATTCCCTGCTTAAGGGTACATCACCTCACCCACAATTTTCCCACTCCTACATTTCTCTCATCCCAAAGCCTTGTAAGGCTTGTAACCCCTCTATTCCAGATAATTACAGGCCCATAGCTCTTTTAAATTCGGATTATAAAATATTTACCAAAATTTTTGCATCCAGACTATCTAGACTTATTCCCAAACTGATTCATAGAGATCCATCAAGGTAAAAAACGAAAAGAGAGAGGAGCGCCACTAAGTAAAATCATTTATTCACCAATGTATAAACAAAGTATCAACTTACATTTAGGAGCGGTATGTAGAGCAGACAAGTATAATCCCAGATGGAAGAGGGGAAAAGAGGCAGTCAGCGATTCCCAGGGGATGCCTCCAAACACAACGCAGTCTGGCGGGGAAGCCAGGACGGTGCAAAGCCTGTCTCTGCCGGATGACGGAGCGGCAGCCCAGGAAGCAGCTGGTAATGTTATCAATGGGAGAAAAACACGTTCATAGAGATCAGGTGGGCTTTGTTCCCGGCAGGCATGCGGGAGACAATACCCGCCTTTTCTAAAAGCTTTAGAAGCTCTTTATTCGACAGTTACAGCCGAAGTGCAGATGTCGTCCTTCCTGTCACCTGGCTTCCCCATGACAAACAGAACTTGACAGGAGTGTCCTTTATCACCATTACGGTTTATTTTATGTCTAGAACCCCTGGCCGAGTCCATCCGGACTCATCCGGATATCCGTGGGGTGGTAATGCGACAGGGGGAATATAAACTGTCGCTCTTTGCAGCTGACATTCTGCTCACTATTACTAATCCATTGATATCTCTCCCCTCACTGCATAAACTACTAGCCTCCTTTGGTGCCATTTCAGGTTATAAGGTCAACACTTCCAAAACTGAAGCCCTCCCCATACACATCCCTTTACCCGTAATATCACAGCTTAAAGTATCATACCCATACAAATGGTGCAATACCTCCCTCAAATATCTAGGTGTTCTTCTCACCCCCCCCTTACTCTTCCCTTTATTCTGCCAACTTTCCACCTCTGGTTTCAGACATCAATAAATATCTGCTGGCTTGGACAAAATATCCCGTCCCTGTTGGGCAGGATTAATGTTCTAAAAATGTCTATTTTACCTAGACTGTTGTATCACTTTGAAACATTACCAGCTGCCATGCCCTCCTCCCAACTAAAAGCACTTCAGAGGAGTTTTCTAAAGTTTATATGGGGCGATAGGGCCCACCGCATAGCAAGTTCTGTGGTATTTGCCCCAAGATCCAGGGGAGGAGTGGGTTCCCCCAGACATTATTAAATATTACTACGCCTCACATTTGAGGGCTATTGCCTCGTGGTCCTCTTTATTCGCACCAAATCAATGGACCGCCATTGAAAAGGGAGTGTTATACCTGGTTCACCCAAGCTCCTTGGTTTGCGGTGCCCCCCCATCCCTGGATCCCATTTTCAAACGTCAATGTACTGCTCCAATGGCTTTCACCTTAACTATTTGATGTAAATGCCTCAAGGATTACCACCTTGCCTCATCTTGTTCTCCTCTTGTAAATGTGCTGTTTAACCCAATCATACCAGATAGTATATCTCTGGGCAGGGTTATCCCGTGGCTCGACGCCCCTCTTTTCCAACTCCAGGATCTGGTGCATCCTACCACGCGGAGATTATATACCTTTGATACTGTACATGAGAAATTTGATATACCCTCCCAACTTTTCCATCTTTATTTGCAGGTTAGACATTTTTTTCACTCTAAATCCCCAACATTAACTCTTGACAAACCAACCACCTTTGAGTATCTATGTGCACAGGTTCCTCACCAATTACATTTAATATTCTACATTCACCGTATCCTCCATGAGTTGACCCCTCTTACTGAGACCACACACCACTACATGAGGAGATGGTCCCATTTATAAGGTAGACCTGTTTCGGTCCAGGTATGGGATAGGATTTGGTCCTCTACTTTCAAGTCTTCCAAATGTGTAACCCACAGGGAGACGTCCATTAAGATCCTCATGTTTTGGTATAAAACCCCTGATGTAATTCATAAATACGATTCCACAGTCTCGTCATGCTGTTGGCGTTGCGGGACTGACACAGGTTCCTTATTTCATATTTTCTGGCTATGTTCTATGATCCTACCCTTTTGGCATGAGGTGAGGCTACCAATACAGAAGGTGGTGGATGTGTCACTTCCGCTAGATCCCTTAAATTATTTGTTGGGCCTCCCTTTTTCTGGTATAACCAGAAAAGTTAATCGGCTTCTTTCTTATATTTTGTTAGCTGCCAAAAGGCTTATTCCATTATGTTGGCTGTCCAACACAACTCCTTCTTGGTCCAAATTCCTACATCTAGTGGCTGAGATCCGGAGGATAGAATATTTAACAGCCTCTGTACATGATACTACCCCCCATTTTGATAAAGTATGGGAACCTTGGGATCGATCGGACCCCTATGTAAACTACCGCATCTTAAATTACACTGGCATTGTATTATTTGTGACCATAGCACCTCCCTCCACTCCCTTATTCCCATGTATGTCATTTGGTGCCTTTCTGAGTCTCTTATCTTGTATTATTTATCCTTCATAAAAGCCTTTGTCTTTTATTATTTGATTGTTTTATAGTTTTGAACTTATAACTTATACTTATGAGCTGTTTACCTTATATATCTTTGATATATCATGCAGATCACCCCTGTGCTCTGCACTCAAGGACTTTGTTTATTTGTACCTTCTATTTCATTATTTTTTTTTTCTCCTCTGATCTCATTGTTTTCGATATCTATGTACTCTACATTATGTAACAATTCTACATTTGCTCGTTCAAAAAACAAAACAAAAACTCAATAAAAATAAAATTTTTCAAAAAAAGAATAAATTTACACATGTGCATAAGTTTGCAAGCGCATAAACTACACAGAAACAGCTGGCAGCAGACACAGAATTTTCTAGTTTGAATACTACACAGCTGAACCCAACGTAAGATTACTAAGTACAAAGCGCACAGAGCTAAGCACAACTGATGTGTTCCTAAGAAGGAACAGCTAGAAAACTATTATTATTAACCACCTGCCGACTGCTTACAGTAAATATACTGCGAGCGGGCGGCAGGTACAGGGATGATCACGTACGTAATCGGCCTTGTTCCGGGTTTGGGGTGCGCATGCGCACGCCCCCTGCCGACCCATGCTGTGTGCAATTACAGAGCAGCAGATTATCGTCAATGATTTCAGCTGAAATCAGCTGTGCCCAATCACAGAC
This sequence comes from Lithobates clamitans, assembly GCA_037952925.1. Classification (NCBI taxonomy): domain Eukaryota; kingdom Metazoa; phylum Chordata; class Amphibia; order Anura; family Ranidae; genus Lithobates; species Lithobates clamitans. The sequence continues at coordinate 3,271,951 of JBBGZY010000270.1, read as the reverse complement.
TTATGTGTTTACAAAAACACACTGTGTACAGGGAACAGCGATCTGGCTGTTTCTTCTCCCTGCAGAGCAAGGATATAAAACAGCCAGATAGTAAAGTAAATGCAGCTCACATTACAAATTGTTAGACACACAGTTAACCCACTGATTGCCCCTACATGTTAACTCTTCCCAGCCAGTGTCATTAGTTCAGTGTCAGTGTACAGTATTACCACTGATCACGGTGTTAGTGTCACTAGCAACAGTAGTGTTTGTTAGTGACCCTCTCAGATAGTGTCTGTTAGTGCCAGATTGCCCCCACCCTATCACAGTCCTATTATAAGTTGCTGATCACAGCCATTACCAATATAGCATCGCGTAAATTCCAGTATTATAAGATTTCATCACACAAGAGTATTTAAAGTATTTAAAGACACGATGTCTGGGATAATATGGATATCGACTAGCATTGAATTAGAAGAATATGTATTTTTACGTTTGCTGGAAGATTTAAACACTGTTATTATTGTAAATATAGTATATGATTTGTATATTTTTACTATAGGATTATTAATTGATAGATTTGAGAAAAGGAGTAGCGCCCATCTTTACACTATTCACATTTGTAGTGTGTTTTATACCTCAAGGGGCAGCTGCACTTTGAATACACAATTATTTAGGTGGCATTGCCTTATCACATTTATGGTATACAGGGACACATATGACATGTAAATATTACAGATTTAGATTACTGACTAATAAACTAGCCCCGTTAATTAAAAAAATATATTTTTGAAGATGAGGAAAGAACTTACTTCATCAAATAAGGCAAATAGGTCCTCTAATTTCTCTGTTACTGGAACAGACAGGTACTCTGCAAACTCCTTTAGGTTTATCTTCTCTCCTTTCCTTTTCTTGGCACTTTCTGAGAATTGTTTCAGCTCTTTTTCAAGTTTTTCTGGCTTTAACCTGTGAACAAAACTCCTCATTAAATAAGTAAGGCATGTTTAGGCAAGAACAATTTAACTAAATAGGGTTAATACTCTCATTTTCTTAAAGAGGAGTTCTCATTTAAAAAAAACTGCAGTTGCTGACTTTTAATTGGACACTTACCTGTCCCAGGGTCCAGCGAAGCGGGGGATCGAAGCCCCGCTCGTCTCCCCCTCTGTTCGGCGGCGCCGGCATTGCAACTGTGGGCGCTGGGCTGTAGCTTCACAGCCGGGCACCCACTGCGCATGCGCAAGCATGCCGTGATTGGCCGCTTAGTCATCTGGGACCTGTAATGGGTCCCAGATGATTGACAAGAGGGAGGGGGCAGAGCTGAGCCCTTCCTGTGCCGAGGGGAAGTGATGTCACCAGCCCAGGCACTGATAGAGGCAGACTACGAGGGACCCCCTAGCAACAGGCATTTAGAGGTAAGTTTAAAAAAAAAAAAAAAAATTCCAAATTTTTTTTTTTTTTTTTTAAAGGCACATTCATGCATTTTTTTTTTTTTTTTTTTAGGGTGGAACACCACTTTAAGCCAGCCATACATAGATCAAAATTCAGAAGGTTCAGCAGGGACCGGCTGAATTTGCATCTGTGTATGGGAAAGGGATTGTGCAGAAGTCGATCTACCAATTGGCTTCTGTACAACTGCCCTGTTGGAAAATGTCCTCTCGACCAGCACCGCCAGTTATAGCCGGCAGCGCTCATCACTGTAACCAGATGGCTGGGATGTCTCACCGCTGTCAGAATACAAAGGTTCAGTGGGGAGGATTCCCCCATCCACATCGAATGTGTGGATGGGGGAATCAAGTCTTATTTTTCCATTCAACCTGTTGGTTGAACAAAAAAATGACCAGTTACGCTTGTTTCTGGGAAGTCTTCCAGGACGGCATCCTGAGAGATGACTGGTCCCACCTGACAGGAAACACAATCAAGATAGAGGTAAACCCCGCCCCTCCCTGTGCTCCTCAGTTGTGAAAAAGTATTGACCCACACCAGTGCATGAGAGTGAAAACGCCTCCAATGTTCATCTATTAACAAACACAAAAACGGGTAGGAAGTAGGCCTGTCGTCCTGGAAGACTTCCCAGAAACGCCGTTACCGGTAAGTGTAACTGGTCATTTTCTCAAGTCGCCTTCCAGGACAGCACCCTGAGAGAAAAGCAAGTAGCTACCTTAGGGCGGGACAACAGCCTGTAGGATCTTTCTCCCTAAAGCCAGATCCTAGGGGGACAGAAGTTCTACTCTGTAATTTCTCAGAAACGTGTTCTGGCTTGTCCACGTTGCTGCTCTGCAGATCTGATCTACCGATGCCCAAGAGATCGCCAGTAAGGATGGGCTCTGGCGTGTTCGTACACTCCACGTGCAGAGCCTGCCAGGAAGTCGGCACGGCGCTGCGCTAATCACAGGCAGTGAGACATTTTCCCAATGTGCGGCTGCAGAGATCGGGAAATGTCTCACTGCCTGTGATTAGCGCAGCGCCGTGCCGACTTCCTGGCGGGCTCTGCACGTGGAGTATGCAAACACGCCGGAGCTCATCCTTAGTCGCCAGAGATCGTTTACAATGTGCTTTGAGATTAGCTGGGACTGCTCTACTTGCCTGTTTGTAAGCTATGGTAATGGCTTGTCTGATCCACCTTGCGATCGTTGTTTTTGATGCTTGCTCACCTCTTTATGCCACAAAAACTAACTAACAGATGATGAGATTTTCTGAACTCCTTTACTCTGTCTAAGTAAAGCAGCAGACACCTTCTAACATCTAATAAATGAAAGGCTCTTTCTTTCTTGTTCTGTGGGTTAACACAAAAGGATGGGAAGATTATTTCCTGTGACCTATGAAACCATAAGGCCACTTTGGGAAGGTACAGGGGATACTGTGAGAATGCCCCTGTCCTCCAATAAACGTAAAAACTGCTATTTCATAGATAGAGCCTGTAAATCGCCTACTCTCCTGGCCATTTTAATGGCCAGAAGGAAGACTGTTTTAAGAGAAAGCAACTTAAATGAAATCTGAGCCAACGGCTCAAAAGGTGCCCTGGTTAGGGCCTCTAAGACTAGAGACAAGTCCCACGATGGAAATTTACTCATTTGAACCGAGGACAACCTCTCCCTAGCTGTCAAAAATCTTTTGATCAATTGGTCCAGGGCCAGTCCCCTGTCTAAAAAAACTAGACAGTGCTGCCACCTGGAGCCTAAGAGTCTTGGTAGCCAGGCCTCGATCCACCCCCCTCTGTAGGAAGTCTAGGATTGTAGGGTTGTCCTGTTGAAAGGTCCCCCTCATTTGACACAGAGAGAAGACCCCCCCCCAGACCCTGGCATAAATGCGTATGGTAATCAGCTTTCTGCTCAGTAAAGGGTCTCAATTACTTTCTCAGAGCACCCCTTCCTGCGCAGGCTCTCCATCTCAAGAGCCAAGCCGTCAGTTTCGGGCGGTAAAATGGACCCTGAAGCAGAAGGTCCTGACGTTCCGGAAGGTGCTGCAGGGAGGTCACCGACTAATTTCCCAGGGTGGGAAAGCAGGTCCTCTTGGGCCACCAGGGAGCGATCAGGATCAGACTGCCCCTGGGCCGACTCAGTTTCTGCACTATTCTTGGGATCAGTGCTAAGGGGGAAAGGCATAAGGCAGTCCGAAATCCCAATCTTGGATCCACCCCCTTGGACCCCTGCTCTCTGGACAGAGAAAAAAACCTTTTGACTCTCCTGTTCTCCCTGCGGGCGAAGAGGTCTATCTCTGGGGTGCCGAATTGTCGACACACAAGAGAGAATACCTCAGGATTTAACTCCCATTCTTCCTGGTGAGCGGTCAGTCGACTGAGGAAATCCGCTTCTGCGTTGAAGATCCTCCTTTTATGTACCGCCGAAATTGAGGGAATTCTCTGTTCTGCCCACTCCAAGAGTTCCTGCGTTAAACCCATCAGTGAGCGAGACCGGGTACCCCTGACGATTCAGGAAGGCCACCATTGTCGAGTTGTCGGAGAGGACCTGACAGTTCAACAGGACCTGATCCTGTCCTCGAACGCTCTTAGTGATTCTCTGACTGCTAAGAGCTCCCTAAAATTGGAGGAAGAGGCTCTCTGGAGCTGGTTCCATACACCCTGGGTCTGCAGTCCCCCTAGATGGGTCCCCAACCCTGAAGCTCACATCAGTTGTCACCCTGACAGGCTGAAGCTGGGACCAAAGGTGTCCTGCCCCCAACCTCTGAGGGTTGAGCCACCAAAGAAGGGACCTCTATACATCCCCGGGAATGGGAACCTGCTCGTCGAACAACTCTTTTCCCATCCCAGGAGGAGAGTAGGAATTGTTGGAGGGTCCTGGAGTGGAGCTGGGCCCAAGGCACAGCAGGAATACAGGACGTCATCAGCCCCAGACTTCTCAAAATCATCCTTAGGGAGGCCTCCTTCAATTCTAGGATTGATGATACTGCGTGTATCAGGGCTTCTACCTTCTCCTGGGGAAGTACCAGCCTCTGTGCTACTGAGTCCACCAGGATACCTAGGTAGACCTTGGTCTGGGATGGAGTCAGTGAGGACTTCTCCTGACTGATCAACCACCCCATGGATTGCAAGGTGCTTATCACCTTGTCCAGATCGGAGAGTAGAGAATCCCTGGATAGGTTGTGGACCAATAGGTCGCCTAGATAGGGGATCAGCGTGATCCCCTGGAGGTGTAGGTGAGAGATGACCTCTGCAAGAATCTTTGTAAAGACTCTCGGGTGACTGCCAGTCCGAAGGGCAGGGCACTGAACTGCCAGTACTGTGTACCCTGGTCTGTGCAAATTGCAAAGTGTAGAAAGACCTGATGCTCTGGGAAAATGGGGACGTGCAGATATGCATCTTTTAGGTCTCTGGTGACCATAAAGACCTCCTTCAACAGATGCTTTCTGACTGTGTACACAGATTCCATACAAAACTTCTTGTATCGTAGGAATGTGTTTAGCCTTTTTAGATTTATAAACAGGTGGTATTTCCCGGAGGGCTTTGGGACCACAAAAATGTGGGTATAAAACCCCTGCCCGCATTGTTTTGCTGGCACTGGCAGGATGACCTCTTTATCTGCCAAATGCCTCACACTCTTTAAGAGACTTAACGCTTTTCGCCGATCCCTGGGTAGATGGGTTAGAAGAAAGGTTCGGGGGGGTCTGGAAACCAATTCTAGTTTGTAGCCCTCTCTTATCCACTGAAGGATAAGAGGACTCTGAGAGACCTGTTCCCACTGTGTAATAAACTGAGAGCCCCCCCCCCCAGGCGCTGGCATCACTTGGGATCCCCGTCGGCAGGTTTTGCGCCTGAGAAAAGGAGACCTCCCTTCTACTTGCCCCTGCCGATGCCCCACATCTTGCCTTCCTTGCGATTTCTGAAGCGGTTGTTGACCTGGGGGCCTTGAAAAAATTTACTCTCATCTTTCTTAGGTCTTAAAGGAAACTTTACCAAACCTGTACCAAATAGAATGGACCCTCAGAATGGCAAACCACACAGACGTGTTTTTGATGTGTGGTCCCCATCCCAGGTCCTAACCCATATGGCCCTTCTAGCCGAGATTAGGAAGGCTGACGATTTTGCAGACGTACGCAGTTTCAACTGCTGCATCCACAAGGTAGGCTGCTGCCTTTCCAATCACTTCCAGGGAATCCAAGAGTTGCTTGGACTTGGAAGTATGCGCTACATGGTCCATTAACTTGGTTACCCATAAATCCGCATTTCTGACTACACAGGCCGACGCCAGTGCCGGGTTCATGGCGGCAGCATTGCCCGTGTGTGGATGAACCCTCTCTACTAGGGTGGGACTCGTCCTGCCTAGTCTTTAGGGTTGTCTGGAAGGCCTTGAGGGTAGTCAACATTTCTGTCTGCACCAAGAGAAAATCTCTCATGACCTGAGAGGTCTCCTTCCCAGATAATTTATGCATACATTTGTAACAAAATGGCTTGGTGTGATCTGGTGCCAATTTCTCATTGCAATATCCACACTTCTCGGATCGAGAAGAAGCCTTAGACCTAAGTCTACTTGCGACTCCCTGGGCAATAGCTTCCGTTTCTGTAAGAGAAAAGTCCAATTAGTCTAAGACAGAAAAACACTGTGGTACCCTGCGAGGGTAAGGGCTGGGGGACTCTCCCCCTCCATTACCCCCGCCAGCTAGGTAGACTGCCCCCCCCCTGGTCTCCTGAACGGCTATGGCCGTTGTCGGCCATCCTCTCTTTCCATGATCGGGGTTTCCCCCCTCTGGCGAGAGTAGATGCAGGCACCTGCTTCCTGCCGATCGATCTCTCTTGAGCTCAAGTCTGTGTGTCTCTCTCCTCTGCAGCGCCGTCTGAACACTGCACCACCATTTTCCATAAGCAGTCGGAAACTGGAAGTGCCCCGCTCTAGCGAGGCGCACGGTGTGACTCACTTCCGGAGCCCAGGAGAAGTCTTCGGCAATATGGCGCCGGAAAATGCCCACGCACCGCTTGTACGCCGGCTCCGACATGGGAGCAGGGAGAGGCACCAACTAAAGGAGTTCCAGGGAAATCTTCTGACCAGTATCTACCTGCAAAAAAGACACTCTTGTCAGGTAAGGAAGGGGAGAAGGAGATATGGTCCCTGAAGTTCTGGGAACCTCCACTGTGCCCAGGGTCCTTCAGTTCTCGGGGGGGGGTTCTTGCTCCTGTCCCCCCCGGGAAATAGGGAAGGTTCCCAAGCCTGTGGCCCGGCTCCTAGGGAGAGACCTCCAGCCCTCGGCCTTAGGACTTTAGAGAAAAAAAAAAAAACTGTTTCGGTGTGGGGAAACACAATAAAAAAACTGAGGAGCACTGGGAGGGGCGGGGTTTTTAACCTCTATCTTGATTGTGTTTCCTGTCAGGTGGGACCAGTCATCTCTCAGGGTGCCGTCCTGGAAGACGGCTTGAGAAAAATAGGCTGCCTGGCAGCATGTAAAAGGTGATTTTAGAAAGCTAGACAACGCTTTACCTCCAGTGCTGAGAAACAATGCTGTAACAAATGATCTTATTATGTTTTACTACTAATGTTTGGTGACATAATAATGAATGGGTCCGTCAATAAAAGCTGAACTCCAGGAAGATGTAAAAACACTATTTAATGCAGTTCTGCAAGAATGAAACTCTTTCAATGTACTTTACACACTATTTGTGTAAGCAAGTAACCTCATCAGTATGTTTACTGCTCCTTCATTGTCCAACCACAGGCTGGAGTGAAGAGAGGTGATCAAGAAAAGTAGTAGAGAAAAGTGATGTCACCGACTGGACTGTTGAGGTAGAGGTGGACAAAGTTATATATCCTTTGAAAGCTAAAATAGCAGTATTTCAGCTATACCATTTGCATAGATTTCAGCTTTTATTATTCTGCTAATGAATCTAGTAATAATATCACCTTCAAACAGAGGGTAAAATAAGATGTCATTGACATAATGTAATGTGTGTGTTAACAACTGCAAGGACATATCTGGCTATAATGAAAAAAGATCCAACAAAATCAGTATTTTTTCATAGATGAAAAAATCTGTCCTTGAATTATAAAAATGGGCAATCCAGTGAAAGCTCATCTCCCAACAGATATAAATTGACATTCCAGAATGTACATGTTACCTACCCCAGACTTCTTACAAGTCTTGCAAACTCCAAGAGAGAAGTATCTGATGGGAGACGAAGCTGGCCCTCTGCTAATGCCAGCTGGCAGTCTTCAAATGTGTAGTCTGTGACAGACACATTCAATGCTCTTTAAGAGAAAAATTCAATGTAAACATAAAAGAGAAAAACAAATGTCAGTCAAGTGTAACATTTCATCCTTTCTATGAATGAACCTGAACTTGAATAAAAATAGGCTGCTTGATGCAGTCTGGGCACCACCTGCTAATAGCACTTCTTATTGCAAGAGTGTAATCAAAACCTACTTAGGCAAAACAAACTTTCAAATGAACAACATTATAATAATAAACACCGACCGAAGGAGTTTCAACAGTGGCAGCCCGTCCCCCCCCCCCCCCCCCCCCCCAGCTAAAAAAAAAAAAAAAAAAAAAAGCCCTTTAAGAGAGTGTCCAGGCGCCACAGACACACTGCAGTCTATGGGAAGCTTGCCAGCTTTCAATCAGCCAATTGCAAGCTAGGAAGCCGATTTGCCTGTGTTGCCTGCGCCCGAAAACACTCCCACTTCTCACTGATTCGTACGTGGCCTCCTTTCCGTTTTTTAATTAGTGGGGATGGAGGAAGACTGGGCAGTGCTTTTTGCGGCTACTGCCACGTCACTTCCAGTTTCCCGGCTCACTGCTGGGGAAGCAGTGGCTTTACTCGGTATGGCGGTACAGAGCAGCTCTTCCTCCTCTTAGCTTACCTCCTCCCTGTCCTCCAGCTACTACACATAGGCGTGCTCCAGGTGGACGTCTCTCATGCTGTGACTGCCCCCAGGTAAGAATCAGACCTCTCTCTGGGAAGCCTGCAATTGCTACATAGTACTCTGGCCTCAGTGACTTGTTATGGGACTTTTCTCAGCTCTGCCGTCCTTGCTGTATACTCCGGGGAACTGACAGGTCGGCAGGTTAGGGATCTCAAGAATATGAGGAGAGAATGTGAGTCAGCGAGAGACAGCATCAGCTTTAACCCCTGCCAGGCTGAGCAGTAATTACTACAACATATCAGCCATATTTTTGGAGACAGTGAACAAGTGCAAGAAGGCAATGTGTAGGGGGATGGGGGCCAATGTGTACATGGAGGATGCAATGCATGAAGGGGGGGGGGATGTGTAAAAGGAAGGGTGGTAAATGTGAGCAAGAGGGGTGATATGTACAGGAAGGGGGGGGGGGTGATATGTACAGGATGGGGGGGATATGTAATGGAGGAGGGGAGAAATATCTGTGCTGTGATGCTGCGGCTGCACACTCTGTGCTGTGATGCTGCGGCTGCACACTCTGTGCTGTGATGCTGCGGCTGCACACTCTGTGCTGTGATGCTGCGGCTGCACACTCTGTGCTGTGATGCTGCGGCTGCACACTCTGTGCTGTGATGCTGCGGCTGCACACTCTGTGCTGTGATGCTGCGGCTGCACACTCTGTGCTGTGATGCTGCGGCTGCACACTCTGTGCTGTGATGCTGCGGCTAGAAATTTTACATCAGATTCACAGAAAATGTTTGCTTAAAAAACTGGAAGCAGTGAGGCATTATGCTGAACATACTGAAAAAACTATTTGAGGTTTATAAACACTCTGAACAATTTAACGGAAATTACTTTGGACCATAAATATGATTGTTGGTATAAGCAGATCAAAATCTTTTAATGCAGACTATTTTACTGCAGTTTAAATTCCTCATCTATTTTCAATGGAAGTGCAGATAAAGGGGAAAAAAGCCAAAGACAAATACAAGTAGCAAATTCCCAAAATGATATCACAGCCTCCAACGTCAAAAATCAAAGGTTTTGAGAGGAATCTCATTCTGTGCCATATTTCTGCATTCTTTATAGACCGTGCTTTTAAAGCTTGATTTGATTTTAGTTGTAACATAAATTCACAGTGGACTGAAATCTTGCAGATGCACACAATAATATTTTATGATGCACTTTACTAATTAAGTCCAATGTCAGCACATGCACTGCTTGCTTCACCTCTGCTAAGCAGTGAATAAATTCCATGGGCGAAAGCGCAATTTACTCACATTACATCTTGGCACACAATGGAAGATAAAGTCAGTGTAAGTCACATTATTTATTCAGTTCAGCTACTGTAGTGATAACATTGCAATGAGTGAAATGGATGTAATCAACTCTGCTTAAACTTAGGAGGTCACTAAAGCAATTCAGTTTAAAAAAAAGCAGCAGATCATTTCCAGTTTAAAGAAACTGTTATAAATGATTGACATTCTTCTTGTAATAGCAAGACAATACAACTAATGTACAAGAAGGGTGCAAAAAGGAAAACTTCTGGTTACTTACAGCAGCCAATTAGAATCTCTGTTACATGTTTTAATGTGGAATATAGAAATGAAATACCCCATATTACAAAACATGGGTGAAATGGTTACCGGTACATTTAAAAACTGTCCTCTGCAAATCCTTTCTAGAGATGACCCCAGATCTTATTCTACAATAGCACATGATATATTATGCTTTACTCATTGTAGACAAAAGAAAACTTTTCAGCTCTCTCATGCCCCATTGTTGTGCAACTGTATATTGTTTGAAAAAAATGTTTTTTATTTTTATTTTTTACTTCAGGACACTCAAGAAAGCTGTCCTACTGCTTTATTGCATTTACATATTATAAACGTATCCAAAATTATAAAACACCTGCAAGAGTTTTACTGCATTTTAACTGCTCCCTATTGTGTTTATATACACATTGTTTTTTTATGTTGTGTCATTTTTGTATGGTTGATAAAGTGATATTAAAAAGGATAACTAGCTGGACTGAGTGCAAGGGAATATTTATTTGCAACCTGACAAAACATGGGTTACAGGCCTCTGGAAGTATTAGTACCACTATTACCAGTAATCAACAAACTGAGGTACGTACTTTGCCATGACACGTCTTACATTGTGAGCATACAGGGCAGGGTTTTTCTTCTCTTCTTCAGAAGGAGTATAAATTGGAAGAAACTAAACACAGAAATTTAAAAAAATATATTATGAATATTCAGTATAGGGATGCATTACTACTGTTCAAAATTAGTCTTTACAAAGAGAGACTAGACAACTCGCACTGTCAGGTTACGTTTTTCCTAACACATACAGTATCTCACAAAAGTGAGTACACCCCTCACATTTTTGTAAATATTTTAATATACCTTTTCATGTGACAACACTGGAGAAATGACACTTTGCTACAATGTAAAGTAGTGAGTGTACAGCTTGTATAACAGTGTAAATTTGCTGTCCCCTCAAAATAACACACAGCCATTAATTGTCTAAACCGCTGGTAACAAAAGTGAGTACACTCCTAAGTGAAAATGTCCAAATTGGGGCCAATTAGCCATTTTCTCTCCACCGATGTCATGTGACTTGTTAGTATTACAAGGTCTCAGGTGTGAATGGGGAGCAGGTGTGTAAAATTGGTGTTATCACTCCCACTCTCTTACTGGTCACTGGAAGTTCAACATGGCACCTCATGGGGATCTGAAAAAAAAGAATTGTTGTTTATTTACATAGAGAAGGCGTAGGCCAGTGATGGCGAACCTTGGCACCCCAGGTGTTTTGGAACTACATTTCCCATGATGCTCAAGCACTCTGGAGTGTAGTTGAGAATCATGGGAAATGTAGTTTCAAAACATCTGGGATGCCAAGGTTCGCCATCACTGGCCTAGGCTATAAGAAAATTGCCAAGACCCTGAAAGTGAGCTGCAACATGATGGCCAAGACCATACAGCAGTTTAACAGGACAGGTTCCCCTCAGAACAGGCCTCACCATGGTCGACCAAAGAAGTTGAGTGCATGTGCTCAGCATCATATTAAGAGGTTGTCTTTGGGAAATAGACATATGAGTGCTGCCAGCATTGCTACAGAGGATGAAGGGGTGAGGGGTCAGCCTATCAGTGCTCAGACCATATGCCGCACACTGAATCAAATTGGTCTGCATGGCTGTCATCCCAGAAGGAAGCCTCTTCTAAAGATGCACGCAGAAGAAAGCCCACAAACAGCTGAAGACAAGTAGACTAAGGACATGGATTACTGGAACCATGTCCTGTGTTCTGATTTGAGACCAAGATAAACTTATTTGGTTCAGATGGTGTCAAGCGGGTGTGGTGGCAACCAGGTGAGGAGTACAAAGACAAGTGTGTCTTGCCTACAGTCAAGCATGGTGGTGGGAGTGTCATGGTCTGGGGCTGCATGATTGCTGCCGTCACTGGGGAGCTACAGTTCATTGAGGGAATCATGAATGGCAACAAGTACTGTGACATACTGAAGCAGAGCATGATCCCCCTCCCTTCGGAGACTGGGCCGCAGGGCAGTATTCCAACATGATAACAACCCCAAACACACCTCCAAGATGACCACGGCCTTGCTAAAGAAGAAAAGGGTAAAGATGATGGACTGGCCAAGCATGTCTCCAGGCCTAAACCCTATTGAGCATCTGTGGGGTATCCTCAAACAGAAGGTGGAGGAGCGCAAGGTCTCTAACCTCCACCAGCTCCATTATGTCGTCATGGAGGAGTGAAAGAGGACTCCATTGTCAACCTGTGAAGCTCTGGTGAACTTCATGCCCAAGAGGGTTAAGGCAGTGCTGGAAAATAATGGTGGCCACACAAAATATTGGCACTTTGGACCCAATTTGAACATTTTCACTTAGGGGTGTACTCACTTTTGTTGCCAGCGGTTTAGGCTTCATGCACACGAGACGCCGGTGCAAACTCTGCTGAAACTGCCGTTTAGAAACGCCCATTTTGCCACGTTTGCATGCCGCGTTTAGCAGCGTTTTACCGGGTTTGCATCTAGAAGCGTCTGCAGAGCAGAGAATGACATTTTGCCCCAACTTTGGGGCCTCGTATCTCAGGGCCACTTGGTAACCCATATTTGGTGTGCTATCACAGTGGAACTAACACTACAACATATCAAAATCTGGGGTTCCTAGCACCAAGTGGCCCCGAGATACGGGGCCCCAAAATCGTGTCGCAAAATGTCATTCTCTGCTGCAGAAAAGTGCTTGACATTTTGCGACCCGACTTTGGGGCCCCGTATCTCGTGGCCACTTGGTGCTAGGAACCCCAAGTTTGGATATGTTGTAGTACTAGTTCCACTGTGTTTTCACACCCAATTTGAGGTTCCTAGCATCAAGTAGCTCCGAGATATGGGGCCCCAAACTTAGGTCTCAAAATGTCATTCTCTGCTGCAGTTTTTATTTAACAAGAAAAGAAATGTTTATTCGATTTTTACAATACAAGCGATGCAAACACACAGTTGTTTACAGAATTACTGTTACATAGATTGTCATAAAACGATTGGGCGAAGTTTTAAAACAGGAGAAATCTGTGCAGAGTTATTGAATTATATCACATTAGATGAGATCTGAGTTAGCAATTTCTGGCAGTATTATTTGAGGAGATTATGGAGACAAAGGGGGGGGAGAAAAAGGGGGGGGGATGGGAGAAAAAGGAGGGGGAGGAAGGAGAGGGGGGAGGAAGGAGAGGGGGGGAAAGAGGGGGAGGGGAGGAAGGAGAGGGGGGGAAAGAGGGGGAGGGGGGGAAAGAGGGGAGGGGGAGGGGGGGGAAAGAGGGGAGGGGGAGGGGGGGGAAAGAAGGGGGGGAGAGGGGGGAGGGGGGAGGAAAGGGGGGGAGGAAAGGGGGGAGGGGGGGAGGAAAGGGGGGGGAGGAAAGGGGGGGAGGAAGGACGGCCCGAGGGAGGATCTCAACTATCCTATTTGGTTCACAGAACTCAAACAATGAACATTCAGAGGGTAAAAAAGAAATAGTGGCAAACTATTGCGGGGTGGGTTCAATATCAATATCCCGGTGATCTTCGTCCACCTCTGTGCCCCACGCATCTATCCATCCCGACCATATCTTGTCAAATTTGGCAGGACAGTTTCGATTGGCGTATGTAAGTTTATATAATGGTAGCACTGAGTTCAATTTAAGGTGCCATGAGGTTACCCTGGGTGGGGCATTGTCCTTCCAGTGGAGGAATATCTCTCTACGAGCATGAAATGTGGCATAGTTCAAAAATAGTCTAGTATATTTGCCTCTTACCCTAGAGTCAAAAACATTGGGCAGCATCATTTTGGGGTCTATTCCCAGCTCCAGAGAGGTAACCCGACTAAGGGTGTCAGCTATCTCAAACCAATAGTCTCCGAGGCAGGGGCAGGACCATATCATATGAAAGAAGGTGGCGGAACTCTGACCACATCTAGGACAGGCCACCGGGACATTAGGATTCATAATAGTTAACCGCTTTGGAGTGTAATAGGCTCTGTGAAGGAACTTTACCTGCATAAAGCAGTCTCTGGCTGAAATCATATTAGTGACAAAGGATGACACACGACTCCCACTCCTCCTTTGACAAATCTGGAATGTCCAGTCTCCATCTATCATGAGTTTTTTCAAGTTTTTTCAAAGGAGCTATAAACAGATGGAAATATAAGGAGGAGAGGGGTTTATCTATGACCTTGGCTGTTAGTAGTCCCTCCACAGAGTCAGATTTTAATATGGATTTGTGCTGGGAATTGTCTCCTATACGCGTGTCGAAGCTGGTAGTAACGAAACAACATCCATCCCGGTAGTGAGTAGGCATGTTTGAGATCAGAAAAGGTTCTCAATTTACCCCCCTGAACTATATGCTTTAGTTTAACTATACCTTTCTTTACCCAAACCTGGGGGTCAGGTACGGTATTCATGCGCGGTAGATTAGGATTACCCCAAAGAGGAATGTGGGGAGAAAACGTCTCCGGGGAGGCACAGCGGGTCCTAGCTTTATTCCAAATATTAATGGTGGTACGCATCAGATCCGTGATGCCAGGGTGAGATCTCGCCCCCCTGAACACCACGTTACTGAGAGAAGAGTATGAACCCATTATGGCTGCCTCCAATGTTACCGCTGGGTTGTCCTGCAGTTGGGAAAACCACCATCTGTCCGTCACCAGGACGGCCGCCCAGAAGTAGATCTGAAAATCTGGTAGGGACAGACCACCCTGGGTGACGGGCAGCTGAAGAATAGTAATGGCCAGTCGCGGGGACCTACCGTTCCAAACAAAGGAAGAAATTATACTTTTTAATTTTGCGAAAAATGAGGCCGGAGGAATTAAGGGGGCATTACGAAAAAAGTATAAGAATTTGGGGAGATAAACCATTTTACCTAAATTTACCCTACCAACTTGTGATAGGGGAAGGGTCCTCCAAGCTATACACTTTTGTGAAAATTTTTTTAGAAGTGGTTGAAGATTCAGCTCATAATATGAGGATAATGGAGTTCCAATCCTTACTCCTAGATATTTGAATTCAGATGTCCAGTTTAGGGGGGTGCCTGTCGGTGAATGGTGACCCGACGCATTCAGTGAGAAAAGGAGAGATTTCCCCCAGGTAACTCTAATTCCGAAGAATGATCCGAATTCATCTATTATTTGTAGCGCCGGTGGTAGGGAGGAAATGTCTTTAAGGAAAAGGAGGGTATCATCGGCGTATAATGATATTTTGTCAGTGATAACACAGACTTGAATTCCCTTCACTGAGGAGGCGGACGAGCTGTCATGGGTTCCATGGCTAACGCAAATAATCCCGGGGATAGTGGACAGCCCTGTCTAGTGCCTCTGGACAGGGGAAACTGCATGGACAGCGAGTTATTCGTACGTATACTGGCCGTAGGATTGTGATACAGCATCTGGACCCAGCTAATGAAACGAGGGCCAAATTTGAACTTGCGGAGAACCGCCCAGAGGTAGCGCCACTCAACCGAGTCAAAAGCCTTTTCAGCGTCTAGAGAGGCGACCACCTCTGGGCCGCCCCCTCTTGCCCTAGACAAATGCGTGAGGAGACGTCGGATGTTAATGTCGGTCCCTCTGCCCGGCATAAATCCAGACTGGTCCGCGTGCACCAGTGCCGTAATCACAGTGTTCGATCGCCCAGCTAACACCTTGGCCAACAGTTTGGCATCCACATTAAGGAGAGAAATAGGGCGATATGAAGAGCACTGTTCAGAAGGCTTGCCCGGTTTAAGGATGACTACTATAACTGCCTCAGCCATTGTTGGGGGCAACAGATTCCCCTCCATGGCGTGTCGCAGCACTGTTCTAAACGATGGTAATATTTCTTCTACATACGTTTTAAAGAATTCAGCAGGTATCCCATCCGGGCCTGGGGTTTTGCCATTTTGCAAGGAGGCCACAGCCCTCTGTAATCCCTCCAGTAGGATAGGACCGTCTAAAGCTTCTCTAAACGTGGAGGTCAGGCAAGGGAGCTCCACCCCGTCGAGATATGTCGTCAGTTCGGCATCTGTGCAAGTCATTCGAGAAGCATAGAGCTCCCGGTAGAATGATGCAAATCTGTCATTAATGGAGGAGGGGTCTGTTAGGGTCGTCCCATCCAGGTCATGAATAGTCAAAATAGTCACCGGGGAGGAGTTTTCCCTTGCCAGCCATGCCAGCATACTACCAGTTTTTTCCCCGTGCTCGAAAATTCTTTGGGACTGATGCAGAAATTTAGTCTTAGTAGCTGACTTTCGCAGTAAGAGAACATCCCGCAATGCTGCCTGAAAGTCAGAGTACACTCTCGGAGTCCGGGACTCCGAGTACTCCTCCTAAAGCACCGCCACCCTCTCCTCAGCCCTTCGGGTCTCCTCTCTCAGATTCTTACGGATACTACGGATATGTGACTGTGGTTTGTCCCTAGTGAAGGTTTTAAATGTGTCCCAAGACGTGGTCAGAGATACCGATTGGTCCAAATCCAGCCAATACTGCGTTGCCTCAGACCTATATGGTTCCGATATCCTGGAATCATCCAGCCAAAATCTAGACAATCTCCAGAGATTCTCGCCCGGTGAATAAGACACGCACAGCTTCAAAGCAAGCGGAGCGTGATCGGATATGCCACAGTGGAGAATGGTGATTTCCATAACGCTGGGTAGAACAGAGCCCCCCCCCCCCCCGCGTAGGCAAGATCTATACGTGATAGGGTCTTGTAAGGAGCCGAGTGACATGTGTAGGCCCTTCGAGAGGGATTGCGGCATCTCCACACATCAGACACGCTTCCGCCCAGGAGAGCAGCTCTGAAGATGAGCCCGCTCCGGGCGAGAGTCTGTCCACCCCAGGGTCCGGGGCCAGGTTAAAATCTCCCAGTATCACCACATTGTCCGTAGCATAAGTGGCAATTTTAGAGACAAGCTGGTTAAGTAATCTTGTGGAGGCCGGTGGGGCAGATACACAACCCCACCACCACCAGTTCTAATCGATCTACCATAGCATGAAGGATAACAAAACGACCCTCCGGATCCAGTTCCAGCGCTAGTAGCTTAAATGGTAGAGACTTATGAACTAAAATGCTGACCCCTCTAGAGTAATTGGTGTAAGTGGAGTGATATTGATGTCCCACCCAGGGTCGTCTAAGGCTCAGGAGCTTACTGCCTGTCAAATGAGTTTCTTGTAATATATATATTTGGGGATGATAGGTTTTGAGAAATTGAAATACTAAGGACCGTTTTACAGAAGAGTTTAAGCCCCTAGTGTTCCATGAGACAATAGTCAGCCATAACCATATATTAGTACATTTTCAAGCCATGGGTCTCCACCCAAAATAAGATGCAAGGCTCGGATCACCACACAGATCAGAACGTGGCATCTCAAACATCTAGTGACATATATGTTCACATCGCTTGTGAAAAAACAACATAGGAACCAAACATAACAAAATAAACCCAACCAACCCCCCCACCCCGCCAACCCCAACTTTGGGGAGGCTCAGGATCCCAATTTCGAACCAAGGCGGTAGCACCTGTAAAGGGGGAACGTGTATAAAACAGCATCCGCAGTTCAGCAGTTAGATCTTACATCTAGTCTCTTGCTGGAGACCGGATTAATAAAAAAGGCAGGTGCAGGCTCCCGGCAGCCGCCGGGGGTACAAACTTAACATGAACGTTGCAAAGTTAAACCAAATGCTTCGGCCATTCCAAAGGATATAAAACAGAGATGCAGCGGACAGTGTAGGTCAGGAGGCCCTGTTTGGCCCAATGTATAAGAGAGACACGTCTGTAAGGCCACTTGTGGTTATGGCAGTTAAAGGCCGGATTCCCAGCCATATGGATAAGGCCGGATTCCCAACCGTATGGATAATGGTAACTGAGTATCTGTTTTCCATTCGAAGTCGATAATGGGCCTGGGTCCAGAATGTGCAAAGATGGGAAGGAGGGGTGGGAGAAGTAGGATACAGTCCTAAAGCCACCTTTACAGTAGTGAGGCCTCAAAAAACCTTCAAGGCCTAGTTGTCTGACCCTCAAGAGTTCAGAAGTAAAAAACACAACATGTGGAGGATGTTACAATCCATTAGGAAGACCCAGCCCAACAGGTAGGAAAAGGCACGGTACATGAAAAACAGTAGAGATATCAGTCCGCTTAAGCGGGCGTTCAAGTAGGTTACTTATCTGGGCGGGAGTGTGTCGATCCAGGCGGAGGCCTCTTCCGGGGATACAAAAAACCGCACAGACTCCCCGTCTTCCACCCTCAGCCTGGCCGGGAACAGCATACTGTATTTAATATGATGAGAGCGAAGCCTCGCCCTAACGGCATCAAATTATTTTCTTTGCTTTTGGGTTTCCAACGAGTAATCCGGAAAAATTAGAAGCTTAGTATTTTCTCTCATCACAATATCTCTGACCCGAAAATGAAGAAGCTTGAAGATGAAGGTACGGGGCGGTGCCCCCTGGTGGTGGGTATGCGATGGGTCCTCTCCACAGTAAAGAATGGGGTAAAATGTGCTGTAGGAAGCAATTGTTGTAATAAACGTTCCGTGAAGGCTGTAGGATTCGTACCCTCTGCCCCCTCAGGGAGTATGCGCAAGTTATTTCTTCTGGTATGGTTCTCTGCATCTTCTGCGTGGGACTCGAGCGTCTTTATCCTGGCTTTAAGTGCATTAATGTCAGCCCCATGGTCACGCACCGTATCCTCCGCCTGGGAGACCCGTTGCTCCACCTCAGATACTCTTCCCTGAAAGGCATCAAAATCCTTCCTAATAAATTCCACATTCGCCTGGATATGGTCCACCTTACCGGTCAAAGTGGTTATGGCCTGTAGAACCGCTTTAAAATCGGTTGCCGTGGCAGGCAGCCTGTCAGGGTCTTCGGCCTGGTTCTCCATCCTGGCAGGAGTCTCAGGCGAGGCCCCGGCTGCTGCCTTGTCTGTGATGTCGGGCTTTGTGGCCTTTTTCCTGGATCTGGACTGACTCTTCCTTGTTTGCATACCACAGGGGAGGCACCAGGAGTAGAGAGGGATAGGGGGAACCTCAGTTGGCGACTTCCGGACCGGAACCGCGCCGGCCGTGCAAGGCCGCAGGCAGGATTTTCTAGGCGAGGCCGCGGCTTCGGCCTAGTCCGCGAAGTGCGGCCCTGTCGCCTCTTTTGAGGATTTCTGCCGGCCGATTCGTCTGAAAATGGCCCTAGATGATCTCCCCACCAGAAGGGATCTAGTGTGGGAAATATTATGGGGTCTGCACCCTGTAAATCAGGATATAAGCACCCAGTCTCAGGGAGCTCAGACAGGCACGTCTGCTTCCTCTGCCATCCTGGACACGCCCCCCCTGCTGCAGTTTACCATCATATTTCTGTGTTTTCTGGTCCAAAAAATAGGGTACCTTTAAAAACACTTATAAACGCAAACTTGGCTAAATGCGGTACCGGCCTTTAGCCGCATTTGGCGTCTGAAACGTGGAAAACTTTCGGGTCTGAACCCATTTTTTTGCTTCTGTAAAAACAAGGTTAAACGCAACTGCCTAAAAACACCAAAAAACGAGACTGTGTACATGGACACATAGGATAACATTGAATGAGTTCAGGGGCAGTTGAAAAAAGTGTCCAACTGCCTCTGAACGCACGTTTAACAGCGTCTCGTGTGCATGAGGCCTATTAGACATTAATGGATGTGTGTTGAGTTCTTTTGAGGGGACAGCAAGTTTACACTTTTATAAGCTGTACAATAACTACTTTACTACTTTACATTGTAGCAAAGTGTCATTTCTTCAGTCTTGTCAAATGAAAAGATATAATAAAATATTAACAAAAACGTGAGGGGTGTACTCACTTTTGTGAGATACTGTAGGTTCTCCTCACATTCTCATAAAGGCATTACATAATGCGCGATAATTAGTCCAATTTGTTCAGTGTTGCAATATATTAAAGATTTTATTACATGTAACTTTGTTAGAAGGGATGAGTAAATTAAACACGCAGCAACACAAAAATAGTATTTTGGGCAATACATTATGTTCTACAGACAAGTTTACATAATTAGCTAGAGGGGTAGCACCATCAAAAAAAACAAAAAACGTTGCTGTAGATAAGTTTAAGGCTAGGTACTCGTGGATGGCATAGCTATGCCTTTCTTTTTGGGGTGCTTTCTAACCACATTCTCAATTCTTACAACTTACCAAATGACTGGATATTAATAGGGTGAGTGATTACATGAACCCTCAGAAAGTACCTAGGTCTTAGATACTAAATGGCTTAGCCTAAGACTTCAGCAACTATATGGATTAAAGGATAACTGTACTGTTGCACAGTAAGTCTTTATTCCACCCCCCACATCCACAAAGTCTTAAGCTGGCCATAAACTGGAAGATTTTCAAACTAACATTCTTAAGAGAAATCTCATCGGTACATTCTATGATGCCATGATGCCAGTGACTTGACGAATGTAGTTTTAAAGTACTTCAAAATGTCAATTGCCTTGAACATTCAGGTTTGGCATACATGGAATTTCCAAAATGAAAACCATACTACTGTTAGACATTCTTTTGTTCAAGAAATATTTTTCTTCCAGCTCTGTAAATTTTCTTGTCAAAATGAACATGGATTTGACCGCACTTATCCATTAGAAAATCAAACATTCCAAATAAAGTATCAAACAAAATTCTACTAGTGTATGGCCAGCTTTAGACACACCTGTCCTCAATTCCACCAGATCCCTGCTGTGTGGCCTGCTGGAAGCACCACCGTTGCTGTTACAAAGTCTCTTGACTGGGCAGCTTCTTTTTCAGAAAAAATCCCAGGCCATCTATTTTATCATGACAGCGGACAGCTTCTCAAAAAGAGTGAATGGGATTTTCCTTTGTGCAGACACAGCTTCCCAGTTAGGAGACCTAGTAGCAGAGGCTGTGTGCCTTCCAGCAGGTTGCACAGGAGAAATGTGGCAGAGCTTGGAGACGAGAATATAAGACATGCTGGTGGGGGGTATGAAGATTAATTCAAAAAGTAACAAAAAAAAGGGATATATTGCATAGGAATCATCCATGAAAAACAGACTGATTTCTTTCTAGATAAAAGCTTCTTACCTCAATTTCTATATAGTTGTGAAACTGACATAAAGAAAGCCAAAGTATTTTCATTCTGAAGAAAAAAAAGATTTATATGAATGTATTTATGTGCATTTCCTATTTTACAAACTTTTGCTATTTACAAAGTTAGAGTAAGAATATACAAACATTTCCATCAATGAAACACTGTATACCGTATTTTAATATCAATCCTGTAAAACAGAAAATTTAAAAGGAACGAAAGAGAAAGAACTGTAAAAAAAGAGAGAAAGAAGAAGGAAAAGAATGTGTAGCTGGCTGGGTGACGTTGGTTATGGTGCTCAGTATGGTTGGCGGTATATACGCTGTGTATAGATTTAAAATAATGATCAGGGAGTGGGGGAAAGGGTATATGTACAAATCAATAAAAAACACAGTTTTGTTGAACAAAAAAAAGTCTAGAAGCTCTGAGCTTTTAACTGCTGCCTGTGCCTTCCTGTTTAGTGCCTCTTCTCAGCCCCTTTATTTCTTGTCCTGATGCAGCAGATACAAAGATTGGGAGGAAAGCACTCCGCTGAATCCATAGACAGCAGTAAAGATAAGCAAACATTCCCTTTTCCTACTCTATCCAAAACAAAAATGAAAAGCTTTGACTGGAGTGGGTATTTAGGAGTTAGGTGTACCAAGTACTACATTATTCAGGAGGTAATATTTGCACAAGTAAAGTTACTATTAACTTACTAGGGTCTTTCATTTTTACATTTTCAATATTGCCAGTAATATCATGCATGTAGTAAAGCCCTGTACACATGGGCCCGAGATTAAGCCCATGTGTACAGCAGCCTGTCTGGCTTCTGGCAAAGGGGAATGCCCAAAAAATATCTGCCAATAAAGCATCCAGTCAGTGCTCTCAGCCAATGGCTGCGAATGCTGACCAGTGTGTTCTGGTGGGGGATGGGTGGGGGGGGGGGGCAGTCCCCCGGTCAGAACACAATAGCTCAGCGGGGAGATCGCTGTACTAACCATCTAAGGTTAGTACAGCGAGCTCCTCACTTTTTTTTTCTTTCAGGCCGCTGGGTTGAAAAAAAAAACCCCCAAAAAAACAAAACTGATAGTGTTTACCTAGTTTAAGATTTGTGTACATGGGCAGCTTTCTGTGTTAGACATTAATTTAAAAAAAGCACACCTCAAAGGCAGGTCAGCAAATTTCTATTGGCCTCAATAGAGTAGTGACAAAAAAAAAAAAAAAAAAAAGAATAGACTAGATAAGAGGCTGCTTTGAAAGCAAATCGATGTGCATTTGGATTTTCTTTTTGCCCTGACAACTGTACTTCCCACAACCTGTCCTGATCAAGTTAATAGAATTTAAAAAAAGGTTTAAAAATATTTTAAAGATGAGTATGTACAGTTATTAAAGCAAAAACAGAATTTTTATATCAGCTTACCTGTAAAATCCTTTTCTTTGAAGTACATCACGGGACACAGAGCCATAGGAGTTGCCATGTGGGTTATAGGCCACTTTCAGGTGATGGACACTGGTACACCCTAACACAGGAAGTCCACTCCCTATATAACCCCTCCCACTACTGGGAATACCTCAGTTTTTGTAGCAAAGCACTACACATGTATACCAGGAAGAAGAGAGGGACCTCTGTGTCCCGTGATGTACTTCAAAGAAAAGGATTTTACAGTTAAGCTGTTATAAAAATCCTATTTTCTTATCATACATCACGGGACAGAGAGCCATAGTAGTTACTATGTGGGATGTCCCATAGCAATGCCAACTGAAGGTAGGGAGACACAACAAAAGTAGGGCACCATGAGACCAGAGGACTTATACTGCTGCCTGCAGCACACTGCGCCCAAAGGCGATATCCTCATGACCTTTTACATCTACTTGATAGAATCTGGTAAATGTATGGACTGAAGACCAAGTTGCGGCCTTGCAGATTTGAACCATAGAGGCATGGTGATGCACTGCCCAGGAAGTACTAACAGCCCTGGTGGAGTGCGCTTTAATATGAAAAGGTGGAACTTTCCTCTTTAAACCATAAGCTTGAACAATCACTTGTCATATACATTTAGAAATCGTAGATTTCGATGTTGCCTGTCCTCTTTTAGGACCTTCAGGCAACACAGACAAAACATCTGTTTTGAGCAGTCGCCTTCAAATAGATTTTGACTGCTCTCACCACATCAAGAGAATGTAGTGACTTTTCTTCCGCAGAACGGGGTTCTGTGAAAAATAAGGTAGAACAATATCCTGGTTTAAATGAAAACCTGACACAACCTTCAGTAAAAAATTACAATGAGGATGCAATACAACCTTATCCTTGTGAATAATTAAATATGGCTCTTTACAAGAAAGAGCAGCCAACTCTGATACCCTTCTTGCAGAAGATATGGCTACCAGAAAAACTAGTTTCCTTGTCAAAAGGACCAAGGGAATATGTTGTATCGGCTCAAAAGGCTGTTTCTGTAATACCGTCAGGGCTAAATTCTAAAGTCCTAAGGGTTCAGGGGTGACCTAACCGGATGATTAAGCCACGTTACCCCCTGAATAAAGCTACGAACCAAAGAGTGTGAAGCAAGTAGTCGCTGAAATACAGATAAGGCCAAAACCTGGCCCTTGATAGTACTCAAGATCAGCTTTATTTCTAATCCCATCTACAGAAAGTAGAGGATTCTACCTATGACATACTTCCTGGGGTGCCAACCCCTGGATTTACACCAGGAGACATATGCCTTCCAGACTCTATAATATATGACTCTGGAGGCTGGGTTCCTTGCATTAACCAGAGTAGACACCACTGAACCTGACCACCCAGGCTTCTCCAGAATGTGGGTCTCAATAGCCAAACCGTTAAATTTAGCATTTGTAAAGTAGGATGGAATACCGGACCTTGCAAGAGAAGGTCTGGCTGTGGCGGTAGGTTCCATGGGTCCCCTATCGCCATCTTTACAATCTCTGTATACCAAGATCTCCTGGGCAACGCTGGGGACCACAAGAATCACAGACTTCCCTTCCTGCTTGATCCTGCGAAGTCGTGGACGCAGGCAGAATAGGAGGGAATGCATAAATCAGTGAGAACCGATTCAATGGGAATAGCAAGACATCTGTTCCGCAAACGGATCCTTTGTTCTTGACACAAAGTTGTCTATATCTTTGTTGAACCTGGACGCAAACAGATCTACGTCTGGGATCCCCCATCTTTGACATATTGACAGGAAGATATTGGGTTGAGGGAACCATTCTCCCGGGAACAACTGCTGGCGACTCAAGTAGTCCGCCTGCCAATTTTCTATTCCTAGGATGAAGACTGCCGATAGGCAAAGCACATTGTTTTTTGCCCAAGATAGGATATGATTCACCTCTCTCTGGTCCGCACAACTCCTTGTGCCCCCTTGGTGATTGATATAGGCCATTGCTGTGGCATTGTCGGATTGAATCCTGGCAGGACAATTCCGTAAACTGAACGTTCAGGCCCTCAGGATCAAGCGCTCTGCCTGAATTTCTAGAATATTAATGGGCAAGGCCATTTCTGATCTGGACCACTTCTCTTGGACAGTTGCCTCTTCCAGGACTGCTCCCCAACCCAAAAAAGGTTGGCCTATGTTGTTACCCATTCCCAGGTAACTGCAGGAAGGATTTTCCCCTTTGCAGATTTTTGCTTATTAACCATAAACTGAGGCTCCGGCGCACCTTTGGAGTCAGACACATTGGGAAACCTAGAGCTTGAACCCTTTTGTTCCAAGCCAATAGGATACTGTTTTTCAGCAGTTTCAAATGAAATGGAGCATAAGGAACGGCCCCAAATGAAGCCACCATCTTTCTCAACAACCTCATGCAAAGCTAAATAGAATAATTCATCTTGCTTTGACCACCTGAATCAGTTCCTTTATGGCGCTGATCTTTGCCTGGGGCAAGAATATCCTTTTCTGGGTGTATCTATGATCAGACCCAAGTATTTTAGCCTTCTTCATGGTTTTAAGGAAGATTTCTTCTAGGTTGAGAATCCAACCTTGGCATTCCAGGAGTTGAATGTGGTGACCATACTTTGGTCTAAGCGGGCTACCGACTGGTCTATCAAGAACAGATTGTCTAGGTAAACTATAATCGCTATATCTTGGGCCCTTAATCTGGCTAGAGGAGGGGCCAGAACCTTTGTAAACACTCAAGGTGCAGTAGCTAGACCGAAAAGCAGAGCTACACACTGAAAATTAAGATTTTCTACTCTGAAAAGTAGATATTACTAGTGAGCGAGGAAATAGGCACATGGAAGTAGGCATCTCTGATGTCGATTGACGTCAGAAGTTCTCCTTGTAGGATGGAAACTGATTGGACTGACTCCATGCAAAAAAAGAGCGGTTATATTCAGGAATCGAGTTCGATTTTGAGATCCAGAATGTCCATTAGGTTTTGGCACCGTGAAAAAAGGTTTGAACCAAACCCCAACCCCTGCTCTTACATGGGGACCACCATGATTACTTTTTGCTAAAAAGATGGTCCAATGCTTGAAAGACGTCTTTTTCCCTGGATTCTTAGGAACATTTGATCTGAGAAAACGAGAAGACACTGCCACTGCTATTAACGCTCAGCCTGATGCTTTTAGTAAATGCGTCAGGGAATGCCTGTGTCACCAAGCTCTTATATGCCCCCTTTTGTTATTGTGTCCCCCCGACATCTGCAGCCAGCAAAAAATGGAGCTTTTAAACATACTCCCGCGCTGGACGTTGGAGGACGCCAACGCTGTGCTAAGCCCCCCCCCTTTTTAAAAGAGGGTTTTTCCCATGCGAGCGCGGGCCTCTGATCTGACGGGATCGGCGTGTGTCTGGGGGGGATGGTGAGGAGACCTGTAACAAGCCGTTGTGCAGGGGCGGTGAAAAACGTAGCGTCATCACTGATCGTTTTTGGCTTCCCCCTTGCAGGAAGAGGGGGAGAGGTTTGTCCAGGTGGGGGGTGTTTCGTGGAAGAAAATCCCCCCAATCTTACCGGAGGCCTGAGGTGCTCGCCGGAGGGAAGCCTGCTGCTTCTGTGACAAGCGTGATGTTTGAGGAAAGCAAGACAAGGTACATGCTCTATACAGCCCCCAGTGGTGACTCTTAGGCATGACAACATTTACTTTTTTAAAGGAGACATTCCATAAGAAAATTTAAAAATTCCTTAGCAACCTCCACTCACCTTTCCCACCCCAGGGTTTTCTGTGGTAAAAACCAACAGACCCAATCTTCACCTCTCACGGTGGGCTCCGTTACAAAACCTTCAGGAACCGGGGACCCTCAGGGAATCCACACTCCTGGACCTGTAAAACACCCCGTCAGAAAAAAACTTTATGGCTGAAAAAAACCAAAGCTCTGGATCCCAGGGTCCAGCTCTCTAAAAAGAGAAGGGTCACAGGCAAAACCTTGTTTCTTCCACCACGAGGCTCAGGTACCATTTAATTCAGCCTGAAAAAGACACTTTGAATGGATCCGGCTGCATAGCTGGCCCCAGCAAGGATTGCTACAGTGGAGCTCAGCACAGCACATCTTTACTCGTGACCAACACTTTAGACACTGGCGAAAAAACTGAGGTACTCCTAGTAGTGGGAGGGGTTATATAGGGAATAGACTTCCTGTCTTAGGGTGTGCCAGTGTCCATTACATGAAGGTGGCCTATAACCCACATAGTAACTACTACGGCTCTGTGTCCCGTGATGTACGATAAGTAAAAACAGCAGCAAAAAGGAGACCCTATTTATATACTGTACAGTGGGGAAAATATTTTTTTGATCCCCTGCAGATTTTGGAAGTTTGCCCACTTACAAAGAAATTAAGGGTCTATCATTTTTATTATAGGTTTATTTTAAATGATACAGACAGCATATAAACGAAAAATCCAGAAAAAACATGATACAAATGTTATAAATTGAGTTGCTTAGGAGGGATTTTGGTCCACTCTTCTTTACAGATCTTGTCTAAATCCTTAAGGTTTTTTGGCAACTTGAAGTTTCAGCTCCCTGCATAAAAGTTTTACTGGATTAAGGTCTGGAGACTGGCTAGGCCACTCCATGACCTTATTGTGCTTTTTCTTGAGCCACTCTTTTGTTGCCTTAGCGGTATGTTTTGGGTCATTGTCATGCTGGAAGACCCATCTTCGTTGTTCTGGCATAGGGAAGAAGGTTCTCATCCAAATTTTTACAATACATGGCCTTATCTATTGGTCCCTCAACGCGGCAAAGTCGGCCTGTACCTTTAGCAGAGAAGTTCTCTTCCCTTAGCAGGAAGTCCATTCCCTATATAACCCCTCCCACTACTAGGAGTACCTCAGTTTTTTCGCCAGTGTCTAAAGTGTTGGTCACGAGTAAAGATGTGCTGTGCTGAGCTCCACTGTAGCAATCCTTGCTGGGACCAGCTATGCAGCCGGATCCATTCAAAGTGTCTTTTCAGGCTGAATTAAATGGTACCTGAGCCTCGTGGTGGAAGAAACAAGGTTTTGCCTATGACCCTTCTCTTTTTAGAGAGCTGGACCCTGGGATCCAGAGCTTTGGTTTTTTTCAGCCATAAAGTTTTTTTCTGATGGGGTGTTTTACAGGTCCAGGAGTGTGGATTCCCCGAGGGTCCCCGGTTCCTGAAGGTTTTGTAACGGAGCCCACCGTGAGAGGTGAAGATTGGGTCTGTTGGTTTTTACCACAGAAAACCCTGGGGTGGGAAAGGTAAGTGGAGGTTGCTAAGGAATTTTTACATTTTCTTATGGAATGTCTCCTTTTAAAAAAGTAAATGTTGTCATGCCTAAGAGTCACCACTGGGGGCTGTATAGAGCACGTACCTTGTCTTGCTTTCCTCAAACATCACGCTTGTCACAGAAGCAGCAGGCTTCCTTCCGGCGAGCACCTCAGGCCTCCGGTAAGATTGGGGGGATTTTCTTCCATGAAACACCCCCTACCTGGACAAACCTCTCCCCCTCTTCCTGCAAGGGGGAAGCCAAAAACAATCAGTGATGACGCTACGTTTTTCACCGCCCCTGCACAACGGCTTGTTACAGGTCTCCTCACCATCCCCCCTCAGACACACGCCGATCCCGTCAGATCAGAGGCCCGCGCTCGCGTGGGAAAAACCCTCTTTTAAAAGGGGGGGGGGCTTAGCACAGCGTTGGCGTCCTCCAACGTCCAGCGCGGGAGTATGTTTAAAAGCTCAATTTTTTGCTGGCTGCAGATGTCGGGGGGGACACAATAACAAAAGGGGGCATATAAGAGCTCGGTGACACAGGCATTCCCTGACACATTTACTAAAAGCATCAGGCTGAGCCTTAATAGCAGTGGCAGTGTCTTCTCGTTTTCTCAGATCAAATGTTCCTAAGGATCCAGGGAAAAAGACGTCTTTCAAGCATTGGACCATCTTTTTAGCAAAAAGTAATCATGGTGGTCCCCATGTAAGAGCAGGGGTTGGGGTTTGGTTCAAACCTTTTTTCACGGTGCCAAAACCTAATGGACATTCTGGATCTCAAAAGCATAATGTTTCCACTTCCGTGCTTGACTGTAGGGATGATGTTCTTAGGGTCAGAGTCAGCATTTTTCTTCCTCCAAACACGGGCGAGTCGAGTTAATGTCAAAGAGTTCAATTTTGGTCTCATCTGATCACAGCAATTTCACCTAATCATTTAGATGTTCATTGGCAAACTTCAGACGATTCTGTACATGTGCTTTCTTGAGGAGGGGGGCCTTGCGGGCACTGCAGGATTTCAATCCATGGCGGCGTATTGTGTTACCAATGGTTTGTTTGGTGATTGTGGTCCCAACTGCCTTGAGATCATTCACAAGCTCCTCCGGTGTAGTTCTGGGCTGTTCCCTCCCTTTTCTCATGATCATCCTTATCCCATGAGGCAAAATCTTGCATTGAGCTCCAGACCGAGGGCGATCAATGGTAATTTTTATTTGTTCCATTTGCGAATAATCACTCCAACGGCTGTCTCCTTCTCACCAAGCTTCTTGCTGACAGTGTTGTAGCCCATTCCAGCCTTGTGCAGGTCTACAATCTTGTCCCTGACGTTCTTTGACAGCTCTTTGGTCTTTCCCATTATGGTGGGGTTGAATAGAAGAAAGATTCTGTGGACAGATGTCTATTATGTACATATGTACCACAGGAGCACATACTGTAGTCAGAATTATTGTTGAGTGGTAGGGGATCAAATATTTATTTTACTCATTGAACTGCAACTCAATTTATAACATTTATATCACGTGTTGTTTTCTGTATTTTTGCTTTATATTCTGTCTCTATCATTTAAAATACATCTATAAGAGCCCTTGCACACTGGGGCGGCGGCGGCGGTAAAACGCCGCTATTATTAGCGGCGTTTTACCATCGGTATGCGGCCGCTAGCGGGGCGGTTTTACCCCCCGCTAGCGGCCGAGAAAGGGTTAAATACCACGGCAAAGCGCCTCTGCAGAGGCGCTTTGCCGGCGGTATAGCCGCGCCGTCCCATTGATTTCAATGGGCAGGAGCGGTAAAGGAGCGGTATACACACCGCTCCTTCACCGCTCCGAAGATGCTGCTGGCAGGACTTTTTTTACCGTCCTGCCAGCGCATCGCTCCAGTGTGCAAGCCCTCAGGGCTTTCACACTGGATACACAGGAGCGGCACTTTCGGGGCAGTTTGCAGGCGCTATTATTAGCGCAATAGCGCCTGCAAACCGCCCCAGTGTGCAAGGGCTCTTACAACAATTATAAACCCTTAATTTCTTTGTAATAGGGCAAACTTACAAAACCTGCAGGGGATCAAATACTTAATTTTCTCACTGTAAGTTTGCCACACAGAGGATAGAAATATGCTGCCTTGTGTTTAATTATATAAATATACTCTATGCTGTGCAAAAACTTACGCTCCAGGACCTTGCCATGTCCACGTTATGGTATCCTAGAAATAAAAAAATAAAAAAACATACTTCAGATATAGCAGCAATTTTGAATTTCTGAATATTTCAGCCCTTTTACCTTCACAGCAAAAGAATTCCTTTATTGTGACAACCAAAGTTGGAAGCAGGGTTGTGGTGGAGCGCAGCTGGAGATCTCCTGCCTCTACAGGACCTAGCTATCAGACTGAAGATAACCCTGTGAGTGCTACTCTCTTGATGTAATCAGCGGGTATCCTCTGTCAGTGTTACAGATGGGTTCCACTCTGTCAGTGTAATTTGTAGTGTAAAAAGCAGATGTTGCTATTCATTCATTAAGCTGAGCATACTCCGGTCAAAATTTGGCTGGTTCAGCAGAAACTGACCATATTTCGATCAGTGTGTGGCAGTCCCTGCTCAACAGAAGTCGCTCATTTGATTGACTATATTCGAAGGGACATGTTTAAATATCATTGGTTGCCACCAATCAGCTACCTTCTCACTTGTGTGGAGGAAGGAATCTGTTGATTTTTTTGGTTGAACAAAATATTAATTAAAAAAAACAAAAAAGAACAGTCTATGGCCAGCCTGAGTGTCTTGGGACGATGCTTTGATCTGCACATAATGCCAGATCCAGCAAACGTGCAATGTAAAAAAAAATTGTAAAAATGTAATCTCTTATTAATCAACTTATTATAATAAATATATATTGTTAAAATGTAGGGTTTGTTCATTTTTGTAATGTAGCATTAAAAAATACCTTTTACTAGAGACATAATTCGTGTGCCGTTATTAAAAGGACAAATCACAGAATAAAATATTGATACATTATAAGCTACATTAGTTCAGATTTTGCTTACCATAATGTTGCTATAAATGTGGCAGTTTTATCAAGCTCATTATGCCTAAATGACACTGGTTTAGTAACAACCCCATCTCATTTGTTTTCCCATGGACCACAAAAGGTAACCTTAGCAGCACAGACAAGTGACCCTTCTTTCAACACCCTGGCCTGGCCACTCTATGTGTGCATGTGCAAGAACCTTGGGTGTCAAAAGGATCTTTCCCTCACTGGTTGGAGATCACTTAACCACTTCCCATCCTTAGGCCCTATAAATCTACAGCCATGATCCTGGTATAGATTTTTACAGCCAGTGATCAGCTTTCACATGAAAGTGATATGAGCAGCTTACAGCCCCCCGCCTATTTATGTTTCCGGGCTCTTCTGTTCAACCGAAGAGCCCAGGACCACTGTAAACATCTGGGTCCACTGCCCACAGGGGAGATAAAGTAACATCAGTTTCCCCATCTCCTGATGAATGAAGGTGAATGTAATGAGGATTTTATCACTTCTGGTTTCAGTTCTTTGTTTTCCAGGCATGTAGAGCCAGGGAAGCAGCCGATCAAACAGATTTTTATCAGCTGCCTTGGAAAGCCATGGAGGGATCAGAGGTCTATTATATAGACTCTCCATAAAGAGTGCCTGTCACTGGCCAAAACTATCAGAAGGGGTGGCGTTCACCCCTTCTGATAGCAATAAAGTTGAATGAAAAAAAGTAAAAAAAGTAAAGCGAGTAAAAAAAAAAATTCAAAGCATCACGCCCCCCTACCTCACCCCCTTGCTTATGGGAAAATGCAAATATGTGTATGAAGCAGTGATGATCTTTCATTAAGTCTGAACAAAAGCAAATCTTTATATTATATATGGCTCCACATATGATGTTTTAAGATATACTCTTGTATTGTATCTTTTACTGTTTGTAATAAAGATGTAGATTTTTTATATTTGGATTTTGTTTTTGAGTCCCTTTACTTGTACTCCCTTCTATGCCTTGGGGGGGGGGGGGGGGTGAGAATTTGTTCTTATGTACTCAAATGTGCATGTAGGTCCCGCATGCATATGTAAACAGTGATTGCAGCACAAATGTGAGGTATCGCCACAAACATCTATGTGAGAACAATAATTCTAGTGCCAGAGCTCCTGTTTAACTCTAAACTGGTAACCTGTAAAGGCTTTTAAAGGGTTGCCTAAAGATACTTTTACCATAGTTTGTCGCCATTTTAGAGGAGTGCGCAATTTTAAATCTTCAAATACTTGGTATCTATTTACTTGAATGAAAAAAAGGGGGAAAAAAACTGCGCTAGGGTGAAAAACAAACAAACACGTGTACCAATATCAAAAGAGTATTAGTGAAATACCATATAAAAAGTATTGTGAAGAAAACTATAAAAGCAGCAATTCTCCTGCATAACATAAATACAGTGATCAGATTGGAAAAATATAGAATCGCGCTACATATGAATGTAGTGTATGAAATAAATGCACATTCACACACTAACCCAATAAGGCTAATAATAACATACTAATAACTGTATGACCATATATAATGTGAACCAAAATTATCGTAACATAACACCAAAACAAACAAAAAATTGGATGATGACTGATTCAATAAACAATTTATCAAATAAACATGTGAAAAAATGTGTCCATAAAACCTAAATGACGGCATCACCCGTGAACTATAAAAATTAGATTGAAGTGATGATAAAGTCCATCCATATGTTGTGAGACTTTCAATATTATGTGAAAAGCTTGTGTATGGTCCACCACCAATTAATAGAGGGTTGCTTGCTTACCAGAAGCCCGTGATCCCCCACTACAGAGGATCAAGGGAAGCCTGTGTTAAAAATTGCCCTCCAGGGCGTATCGGATGCAGCCAAAGGCCTGGACTTGTTAGTTTAAGTTTAAACGTCGCCTATGGAGATTTTTGAGGGTAAAAGTTTGACGCCGTTCCACGAGCAGGCGCAATTTTCAAGCGTGACATGTTGGGTATCAATTTACTTGGCGTAACATTATATTTCACAACATAAAAAAAATTGGGCTAACTATACTGTTGTCTTATTTTTTTATTCAAAAAAGTGAATTTTTTCCCAAAAAGTGCGCTTTTAAGACCGCTGCGCAAATACGGTGCAAAAAAAAAGTATTGCAACGACCGCCATTTTATTCTCTAGGGTGTTAGAAGAAAAACCATATATAATGTTTGGGGGTTCTAAGTAATTTTCTAGCAAAAAAACCTGTTTTAAACGTAAACACCTAAAATCTAAAACGAGTCTGGTCCTTAAGTGGTTAATAAAGGTTTTACATACAGTATCTCACAAAAGTGAGTACACCCCTCACATTTTTGTAAATATTTTATTATATCTTTTCATGTGACAACACTGAAGAAATTACACTTTGCCACAATGTAAAGTAGTGAGTGTACAGCTTGTATAACATAACAGTGTCAATTTGCTGTCCCCTCAAAATAATTCAACAGATAGCCATTAATGTGGCTGTGAAAAGATATAATAAAATATTTACAAAAATGTGAGGGGTGTACTCACTTTTGGGAGATACTGTAAATGAAAAAGAGTTGACCATTGTAAGCACCCCTATCAGTGCTACACAATTGGTCTCAACCCTCTAACTGCCACTTTTGCTAAAAATTGGTAAACTGACAGGAATTAAAATGTTTGCTGTGTTTTTTTGGATTTAATGCTATTTAAGAACTAGAGAAGGAACTTTTGTCAAGGTGGAAGAATTGCTTTTTTCACCCCGTAGCATGTCATCAACGGTTGGCCAACCTGTCCACGTCTAACCATTTATTTAAAACATGACTTGGGCCAAAACTAATTTTATTTTAGTTTTGGAGGAGAATAGTTGTCACTGGGATGCAGAGAGCAATAAAAACTTGACAGATCCTCTAACCCTTGCCCAATCTACTAAGGGTGACTTCACACTGCCCCAGTGCGGTTCCGCTGCACCTTGGGCAAAGTGTAGCTAACCTGCGGTTTTGAGGCGGGTTAGCTGCGCCTTCCCCTAGACTTCTATAATGTCCTGCAGTTTTGATGCAGTTTCAGAAAGTGCACTGAAGATGCAACAAGCACCAACAGGAGTTTTGGTGCACTTTCTGAAACCCCACCAAAACCGCAGGACCTAATAGAAGTCTATAGGAAAGCACAGCTAACCTGCATGAAAACTTTTGGTTTAGCTGCACTTTAACAAAACTCAGTGGGGTAGTGTGAAGCCGCCCTAAAGAAATAATGAATTTTGTTGCTTTGGGGGAGCTCATTATTAAAGTGGTTGTAAAGGCAGAAGTTTGTTTTATCTTAATGCAGATAAAAAACCCTCTGTGTGCAGCAGCCCCCCTAATACTTACTTAAGGTCTATTTAGATCCAGCCATGTTGCATGAGAGGCTGTTTTGGCTCCCACTGCTGTCAAAGTCAGAGAAAGGGGGCAGGCGGGGCCGGGCCGTGGCTGAATGTCTGAATAGACACAGGAAGCTGTGGCTCAGCTCGGAACTAAACAGGACAGATGGGGCCAGGAGCACTGAAGAGGGACCCGAGAAGTGGAGGATCGAGGCTGCTCTGTGCAAAACCACTGCACAGAGGAGGTAAATAGAACATGTTATTTTTAACAGGAAAAAAAAAAAAAACGAGACTTTAGTACAACTTTAAGGCTTTTCCCATCACTGCGTGTTCTTTTGATACCCTGTTCCTACTACAAAAAGGGAAATCTCCCCAAAGGGAGCACAGACAACAATAAAGATGTGGTTCCTACCACTCCCTATTCTATCAAAAAGTAAAAAAAATTGGTTTTGGTCAGGGTATGCTTTAAAAAGTAAGTCCACTTTTGTTGAGAAAAAAAATAATCTTCTCTGGGTGACCAACATAGCGGGGAGCTTTTGTTGTTTTGTAGAAACAGCTGTGTGTTTTACATGTTCCTTGCAGACTGATTCCAAATGGAAGTGTCTTGTAAAATTATAATCACATGGTGCACGCTCAATGTTCTAATAAGAACATCTTCAGTATCTGCATCACGTTTAAGTAAAGAACGACTGTAACCTCTTTGGTATAGTCTGTCAGATAAATCTCTAGATGCCCGATAAAAGTCTTGATCAAGGGTACAGTTTCTCCTAAGTTGGAGAAATTGACTATAGGGAATACTGTCTAGGAGAGATTGCGGATGTGCACTGGTAGCATGTAGTAAAATATTGCCCGCAGAGGGCTTGCGATACAAAGACGTGTGGAGAGTTCCGTCAAGGTCCAAATGGATCTGTAGGTCCAAGAAAGTAATCTTAGACTGACTGCATTCCATGGTAAAAGTGAGATTGTAATCATTAATAGCAAGTAAGTCAATCAGCTGTGTGAGTTCATCCCGAGTTCAAGACCATAGCCACTCCCTGCACCTCCAGGTGCAGGGAGTGGCTATGGGGACCAAATGCGCACCCTCATATGCCAACCTGTACCTGGGGGGTGGGAGAGAAACCTTTTGTCAAATGACTGCTTTTCGGAATTACTGAAATATGTCATCGTCTGGCACAGGTATATTGATGACATTTTGATATTCTGGTCTGGAACTCGGGATGAACTCACACAGCTGATTGACTTACTTGCTATTAATGATTACAATCTCACTTTTACCATTAAATGAAATGTCACTATACATCTAAACAATCTACTAATGCCTCCAACACTGGCACTTTCTCTTGTGGGCGTTGCAACATCTGCCCATTTATCAAGAACTCTAAAACAGTCATTCTCCCTAATGGTCAAATTCAGTCTATAAAACACCGCATTACGTGCAACACCATTGGAGTGGTCTATTTGGCCCTGTGCGTCTGTGGATGTTTTTACGTCGGCAAGATGAAACGTCCATTTTTCAGATGCATTAGGGACCATATTATGCCACTCCATAAGCGATTGGCCACTACGGCCTTAAACAGACACATTGTTAATTGTGATCCTAATGTTGTGCGATTTGCGGCGCTCGAGCATGTGCCCGCACATGTTCGAGGTGGTAGTATTGATGTCGCTCTCTTGCGACTAGAAACCAGGTGGATACATTGCCTAGATGCTACCAAATATCCTGGCTTGAATGAATACATTAGTTTCAAACCCTTTTTGTAAAGAGATATAGTATTCTTTCTTCTTAAAAAAAATCTTTTTAATCCAATGGGCCTCCTGGTTCGATCTGGCTCTCATGTTTGGTCTTTTCCCTCTTTTCCATCTCTCTTCACTTTTCCGTCATGACTGTCACTGCTGTATTGGCCTCTTCCATTCTACAGGCCCAAGGCACGTGTTAATGCCCTTCCTTCCCTATATTTTTTCCTATGTATAAATTATTCAATTTCTTGGTTTTATTTTTATTTCTTTACATCCTCTTTCATTTAATTTTGCAGTTTTTCTATTATTTCTCCTTTTTACTTCCAAGTATTTTGGTTTGAATACAATTTAATATGGCTATAAATACATGTCTGCTTATTCCGTCAATGTGACTCTGTATTATTTATGTTTAATTTTATTTTTTGCTTTACAGCGTTGTGCATTGTACTGCTTCACAACTGCATGGTTGACTGAACTGCTTGGCTCTGGAGCATGCCTTGTAGTTCCCTATTCGATCTCACCCTCCCAATGCTTCTTAACTTTCTCTTCTCATTGGTTCCCTGCATGCCCTGCTCTCCGCTCGGCCCTTAGCCCCTCCCTCATGCCGGGTTAGCTTCCCAACACAGCCCATGGCTGTATGGACACCCAAGGGCTGGCCTTCTTCGTCGGCCAGCCCACCCCTCGGCCTGTCATCGCCCCCTACCCTCCGCCTACTCTATCTGCCACAACACCATTTCCATCTCCAGCCCCGCCCCTGATTGCGTGTGTTGGACGATCGCCATCCTCCCATGCTCTCAGGGGACACTAGGCATTATGGGTACTGTAGGCGCTCGCGGTGGCTAGTGCGCAGGCACACGGGCCGCTTTTTGTCCACTCCTGATTGGCTGAATCCATTCGCCAATCAGGTGGGGGGCTTTAAATAGGTGAGTCACTCGTCCGTAATTGCGGACGCTGCACAAGCTGTATTGACTGCAAAGGTAAATCTGCTCTTTGGGTGATCATACCACTGATAGAATGCTGTGATAATATATCACAGCATTTATCCCACTACCATCTTGCTTAATTGAGGCTCTTTATTTATATTTATTAGGCTCTTGCACCACACTTGATGCGGACACCATATGCATCCACTCCAGCTAGTGCTTTATTTTGAAGCGATCAGGCTGTTTTTGCTTGTAGCCCAGCCTGATCATTTTACTCAGCAGGTATGATTTTCTAGTTAACCTCAGTATTTTGTTACATATCATAAAACATTCTCATTATTAGCAATTTATATCTTTCTTTTTAATTTTGTCTAGCGCAGTCTATCCATACAACTTACCAGCTGCTTTGATTGATCAATTAGCATTGATCCTCCCAGCGTCCCGGGTTTCTTATTAGTATACCTTGTTTTTGGTGAGTATTGAGGACTCTTTTGTCCCTTCTCCATTTATTATAGTTAATTGAGCTCTTCAGCCTTATATATGTGTATTTCCACAGCTACTTTCAAGGTTTTTTATCAAGGCCCCTGCAGTCACATTAAGGCAGTGAAGAACGACCCCCACCTTAGAGGTGGTCCATCCAGCCCCTTGGGGTTCAGTGGGTATGTTGTGCTGATCCTTGATTGATGTTAATTCCATCCTTGTTGGGATCCACTGGCTGGGTGACATTGCATTTGTCTAGTCTCCCTGCATCCGTGTTAGTAGCCTGCACAACGTTGTTTTTCATTATAATCAATATATTTTGCTATACTAATATGAGATTTTCTTTTTATAGAATTACAACCTGTTATATCCCCTGAGGAAGCCAATATATTTGCGAAACTAGTAGGGACTATTTGGTTGATTCTACCCATCCACTGGTTGTAAACACCTGCCTATGCTCCACTATGTACCCCCCTTTTTTTTAATATTTGTAATAAACTGAATTTTAGTATTTGTATTGTTGTATTTTTGGCACCACAATGTCTCATAGGACTTGTAGTTTCAAAATAGCTTGAGGGCCCAGGTTGCCTACCCCTGCTCTAGAGGACAAACATGGGATGCCAAGGTTAAATAATTCTCTGCTAGAAGCAGAAAATTAGCATAGATTTCGGTCAGGTCACTGTGTATAGTATAAACACTATTACCCAGAATGGATGGAGTTAAGTTCTCATGTGCTAGTGAATGTGACAGTTCTGCTCTCAGCTCCAGGGAAAGGTCCTGGCTTGCTCTTCGCAGCTATTGGTTTTGTAAACAAGATACATTACAGTCAAGGGATTTCTTAAATTCCCAAAAGCCAAATGACTTATCTTTATTTATTTTCTGTCACAAATAGAGACTCAGGAACAGAAGTGATTTAAACCTGGCCCACCTTCCCAGATGGTGCCCATACGATTTAATCAATATTTACGGCATCATGCAGGTTACAGAGATAGACTTCTGCTCACCCCATACCTTGCCTTCATCTCAACAGCCTAGAGACAATCTCAATGTAATCCGTATGAATTTACACAAACGATGCATCCCACATGTATACCATCACAGCATACAATAAATGGCCTTTTGGGATAATTAGGCTAAATTGTTTAGCCTAATTATCCATATATCTACGTATGATTTTTGTTGATTAGATTTAAAATTATATTTAGCAGCACTAGTCTCCATCTTTTATACACAAGATGTCTATGAGGAGTATGCTAGGCTGTTCGCAAGACAAAAAATAGCACCACAAAATAAAGAATTACAAAAAAAAAAAAAACTGCTTAAGCCATGCCCTGCACGTCTGACCTCTCCATATTTACGGCCTTGCCATTTGTTGCTTCCTTGAGAATTCTGACAGCAGTATGAAAAGGCAAAAGCAGAACATTATAAAAGAGTTGACAAGAAAGCTTTCTTTATGTGGAACCAAGTCTGCTGCACTTACCATTTTATTTGGGTACCTTAAAACCACTGGCTGGACTGGCACAGCAGGAATAAATGCACCTAGAAAAACAGAAAGCGATTATATCATCAATGATATCCTGTAATATACACAATGTGCGGTTAAGGGTCCATACAAACAAATGCATTTTTTTCATGTTGTTTTAATATACTGTACCGTGGTGAGGTTCTGATGTGTTTTCTATGCATTCTGTATGTGTTTCCCTTAATGTGAAATTTCATTCAAATGCACATAAAATGCATATATAGCTCATTCTTCAAACTATTGTAGAACATTTTTTTATTTTTTTTTAAACTCACAGAATGAAAATGAGAATGGTGCGTCAATTACTATACTAGCAGATCTCATCATGCATTTAATTAGAAGTTTGTCAAGCAATTAAAAGGAACACCAATGTAATTTTGAATTTAGTCTGGCAAGGTCACAGTGTCAAATTTTATGTTTTTTTTATTTTTATTATCGTTATATTTGACTCCATTGAAACAGCAAATATTCATTACCTTTCAGTGTCTGCAACACGGTGATATCTATAGCATAGGTTTTAGCCAGAACTTTTACTTTAAAAACGTTAAAAATGAGAACAGGTTCCGTTTATTAAACTTCATAAAGGAGCAGTGGCGGCCCGTCAATTAGAGGCGCACAGGCACCGCCCCCCCCCCCCCATCCATGCACCCGGCCCCCTGATCTACATACAGGGCACCGGATCATGGATTCCAAAGGGGGGAGGGGGGGGGTGTTTTTTTGTTTTTTTTTGAAGCACGTGATTAGAGCCAGCCTTTTGGACACCTAGGAGGAAGAGTCGCACGGCGGGAGCTGTCGGAACACCGCTGTGATGGAGAGAGGACACAGGAGCCGCTGCCTGCCGCCTGCCACCTAGGTGGGGTAAGTGCCAGACCAGAGAGCAAAGGAGGGGGGGGGGGGGAGTGGTTTGCTTGCCTCCCCCCAAAGAAAAAAAAAATGCCAGCTGCCACTGATAAAAATGTAGTACAGGGAAATGACCATTTTCTTAATGTTGTCTCATATAACTATATGCAGACTCTCACGTTGTCCTGCACAGTATTGTTGCCAAAGGCAATAAACAATCATCAATTTTTGTTCTTGTTGTTTTGATCAGAGTAAGTTAGGGTTTGACCTGCAATGGGTTAAAGTGGTTATAGAGGCAGCCCCCCCCCCCCCCACAGATCTTTTTGCTGTGGGGGCACTCAGCAGGAGGGAGGGGACAGGAGCACCGAAGAGGGACACAAGAAGAGGAGGATCGGGGCTGCTCTGTGTGAAACCACTGCACAGAGCAGGTAAGTATAGGCATTTTTTTTAATAACAGACATTAGTATCACTATAATACTACAGTGCAAGAAACACTAGGAGGCTGGTTATGTCAAAGCCATACAGGCAAACTGACACAATTTCCATTCCCTGTTCTGTGCATCAGCAGTTGTTTGTGCTCCTTACACACAGAGTCTCTCCCGCTGTCGTCTGCAGAGCTTGGCAGTTGCTCTGACACCCACTGCGCTCTGGGATGCACTAACAGCATCTCTGGCTGTCAAGATGGCACAAGCAGAGCCAGTGAATATATGTGGGAATTTAAAACATTGCTTATGGAAATTTTTAAGTACCATAGTTTG
Organism: Lithobates clamitans; assembly: GCA_037952925.1. Lineage (NCBI taxonomy): Eukaryota > Metazoa > Chordata > Amphibia > Anura > Ranidae > Lithobates > Lithobates clamitans. The sequence goes on along the minus strand of JBBGZY010000270.1, from coordinate 3,231,773 downwards.
TCGCCATTTCACGAGTGTGCGCAATTTTAAAGCGTGACATGTTAGGGATCTATTTACTCAGTGTAACATCATCTTTCATATTATACAAAACATTGGGATAATATATATATATATATATATATATATATATATATATATATATATATATACACACACACATATACACACACACACACACACACATGTACAAATATATACATACACACACATTATTTTTTTTTTTATTCATTTAAATGTATCTTTTCCACAAAAAAAAAAAATTGCATTTTCTGCGCAAATACCGTGTGACATAAAAAAATTGCAACCATTGACATTTTATTCCCTAGGGTCTCTGCTTAAACTATATATATATATATATATATATATATATATATATATATATATATATATATATATATATATATATATATATATATATATATAATGTTTGGGGGTTATAAGAAATTTTCTAGCAAAAATACTGATTTCAATTTGTAAACAAAAAGTGTCAGAAAAGGCCCGGTCTTCAAGTGGAAACAGTATACAGTGATGCACGATGCCAAGCATGCTAAAATTTTCAGTTTACATAACATTTTCAATTTACATTTTCAACTAATAGAACATCTAAAATTAATCTTGTACTGTATCAATTTTATTATCATGGGTCATTGCATTTTACAATGTCTTAATAAATAAGCCAGGATCTAAACTCACTTAAATACTCTATAAAAAACATTAAAAAATATGGGTCACAGCAAGTACCATGCGGTATCACCTTCATGCCAAGATATTTGATTTTATAAAGAGGATTACATTTATCATGACTCAGGACTCGTGTACGCCAAAGCTCGGCTTATCTACTCAGCATTTCCTACTCTAGGGATGCAAATGATACAATTACTATATGCACTTTGGATTGGATACGCTTTCGTTTATAACAAGAGGAAATACAGTGAGGGAAAAAAAGTATTTGATCCCCTGCTGATTTTGTACATTTGCCCACTGACAAAGAAATGATCAGTCTACAATTTTAATGGTCGGTTTATTTTAACAGTGAGAGACAGAACAACAACAAAAATATCCAGATAAACGCATTTAAAAAGTGTTATAAATTCATTTGCATTTTAATGAGTGAAAAAAGTATTTGATCCCCTATCAATCAGCAAGATTTCTGTCTCCCAGGTGTCTTCTATACAGGTAATGAGCTGAGATTAGGAGCACTCTCCTAAAGGAAGTGCTCCTAATCTCAGCTTGTTACCTATATAAAAGACACCTGTCCACAGAAGCAAGCAATCAATCAGATTCCAATCTCTCCACCATGGCCAAGACCAAAGAGCTGTCCAAGGATGTCAGGGACAAGATTGTAGACCCACACAAGACTGGAATGGGCTACAAGACCAGCACTAAGCAGCTTGGTGAGAGGGTGACAACAGTTGGTGCGATTATTCGCAAATAGAAGAAACACAAAATAACTGTCAATCTCCCTCGGTCCGGGGCTCCATGCAAGATCTCACCTCATGGAGTTTCAATGATCATGAGAACGGTGAGAAATCAGCCCAGAACTACATGGGAGAATCTTGTCAATGATCTCAAGGCAGCTGGGACCATAGACACCAAGAAAGCAATTGGTAACATACTCTGCCGTGACAGACTGAAATCCTGCAGCACCCACAAGGCTCAAGAAGGTACATGTACAGGCCTGTATGAAGTTTGCTAATAAACATCTGAATGATTCAGAGGAGAACTGGGTGAAAGTATTGTGGTCAGATGACATCAAGCTTTTTGGCATCAACTCAACTCACCTTGTTTGGAGGAGGAGGAATGCTGCCTATGACCCCAAGAACACCATCCCCACCATCAAACATGGAGGTGGAAACCTAATGCTTTGGGGGTGTTTTTTTGCTATGGGGACAGGACAACTTCACCGCATCAAAGGGATGATGGACGGGGCCATGTACAGTCAAATCTTGAGTGAAAATCTCCTTCCCTCAACCAGGGCATTGAAAATGGGTCATGGATTGGTATTCCAGCACATCAAGGACCTGGAGTGGCCTAGCCAGTCTCTAGACCTTAATCTCACAGAAAATATGTGGAGGAAGCTTAAGGTTTGACTTAACAAACCTCAGCCTCGAAACCTTAATGACTTGGAGAGGTTCTGCAAAGAGGTGTGGGACAAAATCCCTCCTGAGATGTGTGCAAACCTGGTGGCCAACTACAAGAAACGTCTGACCTCTGTGAGTTCCAACAAGGGCCACCAAGTACTAAGTCATGTTTTGCGAAGGGGTCAAATACTTATTTCACTCAATAAAATGCAAATCAATTTATAACTTTTTTTGAAATGCGTTTTCTGGATATTTTTGTTATTCTGTCTCTCACTGGTAAAAATAGGATTTTTTAAAACAGCTTACCTGTAAAATCCTTTTCTGTCGAAGGACATCACGGGACACAGAGCCACAGTAATTACTGATGGGTTATATAGGGTATCACTGGTGATTGGACACTGGCACACCCTATCAGAAAGTTCAACCCCCTATATAATCCCTCCCCTTGCAGGGATACCTCATTTTGTAGCCAAGCAATATAGTGTAGTAGAAGAGGGGCGGGACCTCTGTGTCCCATGATGTCCTTCGAAAGAAAAGGATTTTACAGGTAAGCCGTTTTAAAAAATCCTACTTTCTTTCTCGAACATCACAGGACACAGAGCCACAGTAATTACTGATGGGATGTCCAAGAGCAATGCTATCTGAGGGGGGGAACCACGACCAAGTAGGGTGCAATCAGACCTAAGGACCCTGTACCGCTGCCTGCAGCACACTACGCCCAAAGGCGATATCCTCATGCCTTCTCACATCCACCTGATAGAATCTGGTGAATGTATGGACTGAAGACCAGGTTGCGGCCTTGCAGATCTGAGCCATAGAGGCCTGGTGATGCACTGCCCAAGAAGCACTAATAGCCCTTGTGAATCAAACCGTAAGCCTGAATAATCAACCGACGAATCCATTTAGAAATGGTAGCTTTTGACGCTGCCTGTCCTCTATTGGGACCGTCTGGCAGCACAAACAAAACATCCGTTTTGCGAATCTGAGCAGTTGCCTCGAGATAGGCATCCAACGAACGTAGTGATCTCTCTTCCGGAGAACAGGGATCTGGAAAAAAGGAAGGCAGAACAATGTCTTGATTTAAATGGTAAAAAACTAGGATGACGGCGCATACCACTCTATCCCTGTGTACAATCAAATAAGGCTCCTTACAGGAAAGGGTTGCTAATTCTGACACTCTTCTAGCAGAAGAAATGGCCACCAGAAAAATTAACTTCCTTGTCAACAAAACCAAAGGAATCTGACTTATTGGTTCAAAAGGCGGTTTCTGTAACACAGCCAGGACCAAGTTCAAGTCCCAGGGGTTTAGGGGCGCTTTAACCGGAGGATTAAGATGCATCACCCCCTGCATAAAGTTTCAGACCAAAGAATGCGAAGCAAGTGGCCGTTGAAATAATACTGATAAAGCCGAGACCTGGCCCTTGATGGTACTCAAGGCCAGCTTCATCTCTAATCCTAATTGTAGAAAATCAAGAATTCTACCTATGACATATTTTCTGGGATGCCAACCCCTGGATTCACACCAGGAAACATAAGCTTTCCAGACTCTATGATAAATCATTCTGGAAGCTGGCTTCCTTGCATTGATCAAGGTAGATATGACAGAACCTGAAAGCCCACGACTCTTCAGAACGTGGGTCTAAATAGCCAAACCGTCAAATTTAGCATTTGTAAGGCAGGATGGAACACTGGACCTTGAGATAACAGGTCTGGGCGTACGGGTTGGGTCCACGGGGAACCCACCGTCATCCTTATTATTTCTGCATACCAAGTCCTTCTGGGCCAAGCGGGGGCCACCAGAAGCACCGACTTCCTTTCGTGCCTGATCCTGCGAAGGAGTCGTGGCAGTAGCAGAATAGGCGGGAATGCATAAACCAGTGAGAACCGATGCCACAGAATCACCAACGTATCCGTCCCGCATGCAAGAGGATCCCTCGTCCTTGCCACAAATCTGTCTATCTTTTTGTTAAATCGGGATGCAAAGAGACCTACATCCGGGACCCCCCATCTTTGGCATATATTTCAAAAGAAGTCGGGATGTAGAGACCATTCCCCTGGAAGTAGCTGCTGGCGACTTAGATAGTCCGCCTGCCAGTTTTCTATCCCTGGAATGAAAACTGCCGATATGCATGGCACATGCGTCTCTGCCCAGACTAAGATCTGATTCACCTCCTTTTGAGCAGCTCGGCTCCGGGTGCCTCCCTGATGATTGACATAAGCCACTGCTGTGGCATTGTCGGACTGGATCCTGACCGGGCAACCCTCTAGCCTGATAGTCCAGACTTTTAGGGCCAGGTATACCGCCCGGATCTCCAGAATGTTGATGGGCAAGGTCCTCTCGGTCTTGGACCATAGCCCCTGAAACGCAGACTGTTCCAGAACTGCTCCCCAACCTGACAGACTGGCATCTGTTACCACCGTCCAGGTAACCGCTAGAAAGGATTTCCCCTTCTGCAGGTTTTTGGGTATGAGCCACCAATTGAGGCTCTGACGCACCGCATGCGACAGGTGCATCGGAAAGTCTAATGCCTGAACCTTCTTGTTCCAGGTCGACAGAATACTGTATAAACTAAATTTGTGCGCTAGCATAAATGAATCATATAATGAAATTTGCAACTAACAGGCTCCTTTGGAGCATTACCCGGAGCCGTAGTGAATTTAAATCACAGTGCAAAGAAGTGACAAAGTACAATAAAGCATACAAAGAGTTATAAATTAAAACACATCTTCATGACAAAAATAGTGAATAATTCTGAAAAAATAAGAAAGTGAAAGTTCAAAAATTGCGATCGGACCCCCAATCGCTTGGAAAACACCACATTCAGTCCATACAAGACAAATAATATAAAGAGGATAAAACGTTCCTTAGGTGTGTCAAATCAGGGTAGAAGGGTGAAGAATGCAGAGACACTTCCAAGCCACCAATAGTTGCGGGAGAGGAGTAATGGATGTACCCTTACCGCACTTGATGGACCTCCTCTATGGCGAGGTCATACGGGCTTGCAGATATAACCCTCTGCAGGGACAGATAGATAACGATGTCCGGGTCTTGTTTGTAAGCGCCTTCCACTCAAAAATTAGCAGCCACTGCTCCAACTTCACCTTCCTCCACCCTCACTAGCCCCTCGTTATATGGATATTGAATGGAAATGAGCATAGGGAACTGCTTCGAATGAAGACACCATCTTCCCTAGTAGTCTCATACAAAGGCGGACAAAAGGACCCTTCTTGGCCCTGACAGCCAGAATCAGCTCTCTTAGAGCAGTGATCTTTGCCTGCGGTAGAAATATTTTCTTCCGGCTTGTATCTATGATCAGACCTAAATACTCCAGTCTTCTTACTGGTTTTAGGAAAGATTTTTCTAGGTTGAGGATCCAACCCAGGTGTTCCAGATACCCGACTGTGGTCCTCAAATTTCTGTTCAAGGAAGCTACCGACCGGTCTATTAGTAGCAGGTCGTCTAGGTATGCTATGACAGCTATACCCTGGGCCCTTAACCTGGCCAGAGGAGGGGCCAAGACCTTTGTGAACACCCGAGGTGCAGTGCCTATCCCAAAAGGCAGAGCCACAAACTGGAAATGGCGCCCTCCTATCTCGAAGCGCAGAAACTTCTGATGTGCATCTCTGATGTCTATCGATGCCAGAAATTCTCCTCCCTGCAGGGTGGAGACTACTGTCCGAATTGATTCCATGCGGAAGGACTGAATCCTTAGGAATCGGTTCAGATCCCTTAAATCCAGAATGGGTCTGACATCCCCATTTGGCTTTTGGATCTTAAAGAGGTTGGAATAGAAACCCAATCCCTGGTCCTTTGCGGGAACCATCATAATGACCTCCTGCGACAAAAGTCACTCTAACGCTAGAAGGAGCGACTGCTTCTTCTCTGGGTCTCTGGGGACACTTGATCTGAGGAACCAATGAGAGGGAAATTCCTGAAACTCCAGCTTGTACCCTAAGGTTACTGTGGAGATTACCCATCTGCCCTGGAAGTCCTCCTGCCAGAGTTCTGAGAACTGTCGCAGTCTTCCCCCCACTCGAGCGAACGGGGGCGCCCCCTCATGAAGAGGTCTTAGTGCTTTGCCTAGTAGGCTTCTTCCCCCAGGACTTCTTTTGTTCCTGGGGTTGACTCTTGCTTCTGAACCCAGACGGAGGAGGCCGTCGAGACTGCCTGGAGGCTGAAGGCGCTGGGGAAAGAGTCCGTTTGAAAGAGGGACGCTTACTCTTCTTCTTGACAGGTAAGAGAGTACTTTTCCCACCAGAGATTTTCTTGTTATAGTCATCCAAGTCATCCCCAAACAACCTTGCACCATGAAATGGAAACCCAGCCAGCAGCTTCTTACATGGTGCTTCGGCTGACCAATTTTTCAACCATAGGATTCTACGTATATGCACCAACCCCAGTGAAAGACGAGAGGTTTGCACGATAGAATCTCTGATGGCGTCCACAACATAACATAAGGCTGCAGGAAGGTTAGCCAACCCCTGGGCCTGCTGTTCAGGTAAAAGCTTGATGACCTGTTTAACATGGTCTCTTAGGTATTGACAGACTCCAATCGCTGCTACTCCAGGTTGAGCCACTAAACCTGCCAAGGAGAAAACGTCCTTCAATAGGGATTCCATCTTTTTATCCACAGGATCCCTGAGCATCTGAGCATTGTCTACAGGAAAAGTCAGACTATTATTTACGGAGGAAATGGCGGCATCAATGGCCTGTATTCCCCACATCTTAAACTTTTCTTCCATCGGATAAAGTGTTGAAAACTTTCTCGGCGGAAAAAAACGTTTGTCTGGGTGATCCCACTCAGAATAAATGAGCTTTTCAAGTAAATTATGAACAGGAAAAGCATGTGCTGTATGAGGAGGCTTCAGTGACCCCAAAGAAGAAGAGGGTTCTTTAACGGATTCAGATACGGGCAACTTAAATGTGGAGCAGACCAATCCAGTAAGGATCTGCACTAAGACCTTCTCCTCCTGGGAAGTCGCAGAGGGTCCCTCTCCACCTGATTCCTCCGAAGAGGAATCATCCATCCCATCCCGATCCTCTGAAAGGGATTCCTCTCCTTTATCCCAGAGTTCCTCTTCCTGAGGGTCTTGGGAAACAGAGGAAGGCCTAGTGCGTTTTCTTCCACTGAGTGAAGATGTAATCACGGCCATTAATCTTTCCTCTAAGCCATTAATGGCTGAGGAAAAAAACCTCCTGTGTAATGTATACAGGGGCTGAAGTGCCAGAGGCAGGTATAGCCCCTGACCCCATTGGCTCTCCCTGACTAGCTGTCCCTGGCCCCTGAGTGGGGGGAGGATGCTGCTGACAGGAGGCCCTCAGAACCTGACCGAGATCCCCTAGTGTCTCTGGTTCTTGGAGTGTTTGAACCTCTTCTACCCATAGTGCAAAGCAACAAGGTGGAGGTATCACAAAATGAACACTGACTGCTGAGCGATGTAGTCCGGCTAAAAGCCCTGCTACCCAATGCTCAGTCTGGTGTTACTTTAGTAAATGCTGCCTAGGAGAATGCCTGTGTCCCACCTTACATGCGACCGTCAGCTCTGTGTCCCTCCAAAGGCTGTGTGCACCTGTACAGAGTGCTTTTAATAGTCTGCAGCTGGCCTGAGTGGGAGTCTAAGCACCAGTGCTGACGTCCCGCCCCCCCCCCCTCTACCGCCCCCCCCCCCCTCGAATTTAAAAAAAAACGAGCGCTTCCCGCGCTGGCCAACCCTCCGGAAATTACATGGAGGAAGGCTGGGGGAGGGGGAGGCAGGAGAGAAGCCAGTAGTGATGGACCTGCCTGAAAAACGGCAATGGCGGCGGTGCCCGAGCAGTATAACCGCTGTCTAGACCCCTGTGGCCTCCCCCTAGCCTGGGGGGAACATTCAAACAGGAGAAATCCCCCCATCCATCCTACCTTGAGCCGGCCGGAGACGCTGTGCAGTGATGAACACCGAGACCGACATAAGCATGACAAGGTTTGTGCTCTTGGCAGCCCCCGGTGGTCACAATAGGCATAGCATGCATTTACCTTAAAGGAGAAAACCTACTAGAATTAAAAAAATTCTGTGGAATCTCCTCTTACCTTATCCAGCCGCAGGGTTCAGTTAATACAGACCCAATCTTCACCTCTCACTGTGGGCTTCGTTTGAAAAAAATGTCAGAGACTGGGGCCCCCTACAAATAGGGGGATCCTGCAGTTCTGGACCTGTAAAGCACCCGGCTAGAAATTAGGCTAGAAAACCATTTTCTGATATGCGGGGTCCAGCTCTCTAAAAAGAGAAGCGTTACAGCCTCGTTTGCCTCGAACACGAGGCACGGGTACCATCCAATTCGGCCACGAAAGGATACATTTGAATGGATCCGGTCTGCCTGGCTTGCCCCAGTATAGGATATCAGGATATTCCCCTTGGAGCTCAGCACAGGACATCTTTTACACATCCATCACCTAAGACACTGGCGTAAAAACTGAGGTATCCCTGCAAGGGGAGGGATTATATAGGGGGTTGAACTTTCTGATAGGGTGTGCCAGTGTCCAATCACCAGTGATACCCTATATAACCCATCAGTAATTACTGTGGCTCTGTGTCCCATGATGTTCGAGAAAGAAAAAAACCTACCATTAAAATTATAGACTGATCATTTCTTTGTCAGTGGGAAAACTTACAAAATCAGCAGGGGATCAAACACTTTTTCCCTCACTGTATATTACAAATGGAGGTAGAAATAAGTATCTCTTTTGGGGGGGGGGGATAAACATAATCTTAAGGGTGAAAACACAATTATATAGCAAATATACATGTTCTAAACTTGTTCATCATTCTTTATATTTGCATATTTTCGATGAGGTTTGTGAGTGTGAGTGTAATATGTAAGAACAAAGAGCACAATACGATATAAATATATGACACCATTTATCCTGTGATATGCTTATTAAAGTGGATGTTAAATCAAAATGTATTTTTTTTAGTTACATATAGCGTAGGAAAGGGTTGGACCCCTTGCCAAATATATATTGTGGTTTGTTGCAGAGAAAATGCATCCGCTATCTGTCCTGGTGATCAATGTGACCAAAACTGAAAGTAAGAGGAAATCCTAAGATTTAGAGTGGCCATGAAAGCAAGAGATGAGTGGAAATGCTCCAGTGGGAATTAAAATGTTCTGGTGATAACGAAGATCTGGGAATTTACGTACTTTGAGATTTGCTACCACTTTCTGTAGCATCTCTAACACTGGAAGTGTCGAAAGGCAGCAGAAAAAAAAAAATGTAACAAGGGTTTTACACTTCCATATTCCATCCAGAGCTTTGGCTATACATACATTTAAATAGTTTTTTTTGCGTCCTTCTAGGACTAGCCCTGTATCACAGGGAATAACAGTAGAAAATAAACTGCCAAGACAATACAAACATATATTTATTGAAATATTAGTGTAGGCCATGTAATGAGCTTTGGATATGTAGCTATTCTTTGTTTCAGAAAAATAACCAAACTAGTAGGCACAAATGTATTTATTCTGCCAAAAAACAATCTATAGGAGGAAGTATTCAGATTTAGAAAGAAAAGCAGAAAAAAAAACCTACTGTGTAATTCCTGAAACATGAACAAAAGGCTATATCTAATGTGGAGGGTACAACTTGCCGTTATTAAAATTTCGAGCAGCCAAAGTGATGTCACCCACACCTACTGAAAGCCTCAGAAGCCAGGGCAGAGGAATGTTTTTATTCCACAAAGCTTTATTTTTCAAAGGGGTTTAAGCTACATGAATTTTGGGGTAGATGTAGGCAAAGTGAAATTTTTGATTTAATTAATGAAATGTAAAACTAAACCATAACTTTATATACCAGTATTTTCTCTCAGTAGTAATAATAAATTGTTGCTACACACTTTCACTTAAAGAATACTTTGGATACCTCTGCATGAGTTTCAATGCCCTCAATATTACTACCCAATACTGTATGAAAGCTAAAACACAAATGGTGAAGAAACATCAGCATTATGTACGTCCATGTGTGCAAAATTGTATCCAGAATAAGTCCTCATTTATAGACTGACAGGGTAAACATTAATGTAATACTGTACAAATATCATATGCACTTAACAGGACAAAAATGGATAAACCAGAATAAACAAGTGATGAGCTGGCATATGATGAATGATGCTTTTGTGATTTCAGCAGCGACAGAATATCTGCCTAGAGAAGAGGCAAAAATATGTCATACACTCAGACATAAAATATTAATTTCCTACCAGGTTTGAAGGTAATGAGACAAGATCTATTGGTACAGGTTCCTTCTGGGAAGATCATTACCTGTAAAACAAGAGAAAAAAAGCTATTTATCCACCTAAAACCAGCAACAGCAGAGAAGAAAAGATAAACTAAGCTACTGTTCATTTTAAATACAATGTTACCTAGAAAGCAAAAAAATAAATAAAAATGTATATATATATATATATATATATATATATATATATATATATAGAGAGAGATCATATATTATATATATATATATATATATATATATATATATATATATATATATATATATATATATATATATATATATATATCTTCTATCTCTCCATCTTTTATATATATATAAAATTTATTGACAGAAACTAACAAAACTTTGAGAAAAAAAAAAGTTGGTCTCCTATTTTTTCCTAAAAAACAAAACAAAACAAAAAAAAACAAAAACCCAGGAGTGATTAACCACTTGACAACTGGGCACTTAAACCCCCCTCCTGCCCAGACCAATTTTCAGCTTTCAGCGCTCTCACAGTTTGAATGACAATTACTCAGTCATGTAATACTGTACCCAAATTAATTTTTTGTCCTTTTTTTTTCATACAAATAGAGCTTTCTTTTGGTGGTATTTGATCAGGGTTTTTTATTTTTTGCCCTATAAATAAAAAAAGACCGAAAATTTTGAAAAAAAAAAACATTTTTCTTTGTTTCTGTGATAAAATTTTGCGAATTATTAATTTTTCTTCATAAATGTTGGCCACAATTTATACTGCTAAATATCTTTGGTAAAAATAACCCAAATTAGTGGATATTATTTGGTCTTTGTGAAAGTTAGAGTCTACAAGCTGTGGTGCAAATCATAAAAAATTGATCACACCTGATCGTACCTGATCATTTCCTGCGACCCGAACAAGTCAGGAAAGTACAAATACCCCCCAAATGACCCCTTTTTTGAAAGTAGACATTCCAAGGTATTTAGTAAGATGCATGGTGAGGTTTTTGATGTTGTCATTTTTTCCCACAATTCTTTGCAAAATTAAGTTTTTGTTTTTTTTCCCCATAAAATTGTCATTGTAATAGGTTATTTCTCTCACATGGCATGTGTATACCACAAATAACACCCCAAAATACATTCTGCTATTCCTCCAGAGTATTATGATACCACGAGTGGCACTTTTTCACAGCCTAGCCACATAGAGGCCCAACATGCTGGGAGCACCATCACGTGTTCTAGGAGCATAAATTACACATCTAACTTGTTGACTACCTATTACACTTTTGAAGGTCCTGGAGCACCAGGACAATGACACGTGACACTGACGTGGCACTGATAACAGATGGCACTGATACGTGGTACTGATGACAGATGGCACTGATGACAGATGGCACTGATGACAGATGGCACTAAAACGTGGTACTGATTACAGATGGCAGTAATACGTGGCACTGATGACAAATGGCACTGACACGCGACACTGATAACAGATGGCAGTGGGGACAGATGGCAGTGGGGACAGATGGCAGTGGGGACAGATGGCAGTGGGGACAGATGGCAGTGGGGACAGATGGCAGTGGGGACAGATGGCAGTGGGGACAGATGGCAGTGGGGACAGATGGCAGTGGGGACAGATGGCAGTGGGGTACTGTGTTCACTTTTTTTCTGTTTTTTTATCTCTCTGACACTCACGCTGCAGCTCTCCCTCCTCACACGCTGTCTCTGTGTGTTTACATATGAGATCATCTCACATTGGAAGATCCGATCGCGCTGTAAACGGCTGCTGTGATTGGCCATTTACAGCGATCTGTGACTGGCTGTGACCAAGGGACATGGCCGGTACAGAATTTCCCCGATGTGCGCATTGTGGAGGTAAACAGGAGGACGTCCAGGGACGCATTCCCGGCAATGTAGCAGTCTTCCGGCTATAGCGCAGGCGCAAAGTGGTTAAATACCACCAAAAGAAAGCTCTATTTGTGTGAAGAACATAACAATTTTACATGGTTACAGTGTGGCATGACTGCGCAATTGTCATTCAAACTGTGACAGCGTTGAAAGCTGAAAAATGGACTGGACAGGAAGGGGTGTAAATACCCTGTATTGAGGTGGTTAAAAGCACACAGGAGTTTATTAAAAGTTGTATTTACAACAAAAACAATAAAATTAGGCTCAAAATGGAAACATTCCCCTTGCTGGACAAACAAATGTTTCCATTTTGAGCCTAATTTTATTGTTTTTGTTGCAAGTACAATTATTAAAAAAACTCCTGTGTGCTTTTAAAGAATGTTGCGCAATGAGTTTATCTTCCTCTTCCTCTTTCATATGATGAATGTGTGACCGGACTCTGAAGTTTCCTTGACTGATAACTGTGGGTATACATCTGTGGAATCCAATTAAGCAGGCTGGGTAGTGGATGCGTTTGAGCCCATAGTGAGGGGTGAAAGCTCACTAATGCGCATATAGACCCTGGAGAGAGCGCCGGGTGTCTTCACAAATTAAGAATTGGATCAGCACACGTTTTGAGTTCACCTTATGGATGTGGAATTGGGAAACTTGGACTATTAACAATTTTTTTTTTCTTTATTGGATTATATTCGATTTTCCCCCCTTCCTGACCAGAGAACGTTTTGCGATTCTGCACTGCATCGCTTTAACTGAAAATTGCGCGGTCGTGCGACGTTGCTCCCAAACAAAATTGACGTCCTTTTTTCCCCATAAATAGAGCTTTCTTTTGGTGGCATTTGATCACCTCTGCAATTTTTTATTTTTTGCGCTATAAACAAAATAAGAGCGGCAATTTAAAAAAAAAAAAAAAAAACGCATTATTTTTTACATTTTGCTATAATAAATATCCCCCAAAAATATATAAAATTTTTTTTTTTTTCGTCAGTTTAGGCCGATACGTATTCTTCTACATATTTTTGTTAAAAAAAAAATTGATTGGTTTGTGCAAAAGTTATAGCGTTTACAAAATAGGGGATAGTTTTATGGCATTTTTATTGATTTTTTTTTTTTTACTAGTAATGGCGACAATCAGTTATTTTTATCGTGACTGCGACATTTTGGCAGACACATCGGACATTTTCGACACATTTATGGGACCATTGTCATTTATACAGCAATCAGTGCTATAAAAATGCATTGATGACTGTAAATGACACTGGCAGTGAAGAGATTAAGGACTAGGGGGCGGGGAGGGGTTAAGTCAGTACTAGGGAGTGTTTCTAACTGTAGGGGGGATGGGCTAGCTGTAACACGTCACTGATCTCTGCTCCCGATGACAGTGAGCAGAGATCAGTGACACTGTCACTAGGCAGAACGGGGAGATGCTGTTTACATCAGCATCTCCCCATTCATCCTCTCCATGAGGCGATCGCAGGTATCCCCGTGGCGATAGAGTCCGCGGGACCTGCAAACTGACTCACGGAGCTCCCGGCCGGCGCGCGCGTTGGCACGGCGGCAAATTCAAAGGGACATACCTGTACGCCCATTTGCCCAGCCGTGCCATTCTGCCAAAGCATATCGGCGTGCGCTGGTCGGGAAGTGGTTAAGGGCATGGTTTGACGCTACACGGTTTGATTTTAATTATATATTTTATTATATATATATACACATACACATATACACACATACACATATACACACACACACACACACACACACACAGGTGCATCTCAAAAAATTTGAATATCATCAAAAAGTTCATTTATTTCAGTAATTCGATTTAAAAAGGGAGACTCATATTATATAGATTCATTACACACAGAGAGATTTATTTCAAGCATTTCATATGGTCTTTCAGTGGCGATATCTGAATGATGCTTGTAGCTACAGGCATCATTCAGATATCAATACTTTCTGCCGTCAATTCCCTTCACTGTAGGAACAATCATAACGGCTTGATCATTCTTACAGGGAACGGGAGGGGACATTCCACCCCCCCACCCGCCGCACTCCGGTGCTTCTCCTGGGTTAGCTGTATGATCGGCGAACCGGAGAAGGAATCCACCTCCGGCGGAAGTTAGCCATAGAGATTTCTGAAGGACAGATGTAAACAAAGCCGGGGACTCGGCAGGAAAGGCTGGGATTGTGAATTTTTTTTTTTTAACTCAGACCCCACATCTCTCCATAAAGAGGACCTATTACGCACCATTCCTATTACAGGGGATGGTAACATTCCTTGTAATGGGAACAAAAGTGTAAAAATAAAAAAATTAAAATAAACAATAAAAAAAACAAATAAAATATAAAGTTCCCTCGTCCCCACGAGCTCGCACACAGAAGCAAACGCATACGTAGGTCACGCTCGCATATGTAAACAACGTTCAAACCACACATGCAAGATTTGTAAGTACTGAAGTTTGGTGCCATACCACAATTATGGACAATTTTAAAGCGTGACATGTGAGGTATCTATTTACTCAGTGTATCTGTCACTTTATACAAAAAAATTAGGCTAACTACTGTTTTGTTTTTATTCATGAAAGGGTTTTTTTTCCTCTGAAAAAAAATCGTGTTTGAAAAATTGCTGCGCAAATACTGTGTGACAAAAAAAATTGCTATAACGCCATGTTACTCCCCAAGGTCTCTGCTAAAAAAAAATATATAATATTTGGGGGTTCTGAGTAATTTTCTAGCAAAAAAATATGATTTTTACATGTAGGAAAGGAGTGCTGGAAATCCTCCAGTGAGCAAGTGGTTAAATTCTAATAATAATGCTTTACAGCTAGTTAAAACCCAAAATTCAGTATCTCAGAAAATTTGAATATTGTAAAAAAGTTCAATATTGTAGACTCATGGTGTCACACTCTAATCAGCCAATTAAAGTGGCAGTAAATTTCCATGCATAATTTCTACCTATAAGTAAGCCTATAATAAGGCTTACCTATAGGTACTGTAAATATCACCTAAACGTGCACCGTTTAGGAGATTTTTACTGTACATGCTGCTGGCTACGTCACCAGCGCATGCGCTCTGAAGAAACGGCCGCCCAGGTCATTCCCTCAGAGTCCTGTGCCATAAATGGCAGCTTCCACTCACATGCGCGGGAGTGACGTCATCGCGGTTCCGGCCAGTCACACAGCCGGAGTCCGCGAACCCGGAAGGAAGATGGAAGCCTTGTCAGCAGTGACAGCTCGCCACTGGAAGGGCTTCGTTGTAAGGTAGTTTTCACATAATGTGCTAGTATGCGATGCACACTACCACATTATGGCTCCAAAAAAAAAATGGTCTCAGTCTGTTTCAGTAGGTTACACAATCATGGGGAAGACTGCTGACTTGACAGTTGTCCAGGGCAAGTCAAAAAAGGTAATTGCTAAAGAAGCTGGCTGTTCACGGAGTAGAGGTCGACCGATATATCGGCCGATTTTTGGCATTTTTTAATTAATCGGCCAATTGTGCTGCAAATTAGGCCGATTAACTTATGCACTAGCTGGTTCACACAGGAGAAATCCACTTTGTGGGGCGACTCAGCGCAACCCCCCACACCACGACTTCTGTAACATGAGTCAATGCAAGTCGCCTGAAGTCTCCCTGTTGGAGACTTGAGTCTCTCCTATCTGGGCAGCCTGCCAAGTCTGAACATGGCTGATAAAAGAAGCAAAGAAATACAATGTTTCTACTTATCAAAGGAATGAACTCTGGTGTGTAGAAGATCTCAGTTTAACCAATTAAAAACTAAATTTTTTCTGACATGTGTTGTTTACAAGTAAAAATCCAAATTTTTCTGCTAGAAAATCACTTAGAATCCCCAAACATATATTTTTTTTTAGCAGAGAACCTAAAGAATAAAATGGTGGTTGTTGCAATATTTTATGTCACACGGTATTTGCGCAGCGGTCTTTCAAAACGCAATTTTTGGGGAAAAAATATACTTTAAATGAAAAAAAAACTAAATGGTAAAGTTAGCCCATTTTTTTACCTGGTTTTGTGTATTTAATATTTAGGATACATAGTTTTTTAAAATATAAAGTATACATACAAAGTGCACCGATTGGAGGCTTGTTGTGTTTAATAAATGTTTCATTTAAGAAATTTTTTCTGTATCACTTTTTATTACTTAAGGGGGGAAAAAATAAAATAAAATCAGCCTAACATATTGGTCCAAAAAAAAAAAAAAAATCGGCATCATATATTGGCTGCCGCGATTTCTAAATATCAGCACCGGGCAGAGAAAAACCCACATTGGTCGACCTCTATCACAGAGTGCTGTATCCAAGCATATTAGTGGAAGAAAAAAAAAAGTGTGGTAGAAAAAGGTGCACAAGCAACAGGGATAACCACATCCTTGAAAGGATTGTGAAGCCAAGAATAATTAATTCAAGAATTTGGGGGAGACTCACAAGGAGTGGACTATGGCTGGTGTCAATGCTTCAAGAGCCACCACACACAGACATATCCAGGACATGGGCTACAACTTTTTCCAAGCCACTCCTGAAAGAGAGACAATGTCAGAAGTGTCTTACCTAGGTGAAGTAAAAAAAGACTGGTTTGTTGTGCAGTGGTTTAAAGTCTTCTTTGAAAGTAAATTTTGCTTTTTATTTGGAAATCAGGGTCCCAGAGTCTGGAGGAAGAGGCACAGAATCTAAGTTGCATGAGATCCAGTGTGAAGTTTCCACAGTCTGTGATGATTTGGGGAGCCATGTCATCTGCTGGTGTTAGTCCACTGTGTTTTATCAAGCCTAAAGTCAGCGCAGCCCTCTACCAGGAAATTTTTAGAGCACTTCATGCTTCCTTCTGCTGACCAGCTTTATGGAAATGTGCATTTAATTTTTCAGCAGGACTTGGCACCTGCCCACACTCCCAAAAGTACTAATACCTGGTTTAATGATCATGGTATTACTGTGCTTGATTGGTCAGCAAACTCGCCTGATCTAAACCCCATAGAGAATCTGTGGAGTGTTGCAAAGAGGAAGAGAAGACACCAGAAGCAACAATGCAGACAAGCTAAAAAGCCAATATCAAAGCAACCTGGGCTTCCATAACACCTCAGCAGTGCCACAGGCTGATCACCTCCATGCCACGCCACACTGAGGCAGCAATTCATGCAAAAGGAACCCCGACCCAAGTATTGAGTACATACTATACTGTACATGGACATACTTTTCAGTACGCCAGTATTTCTGTATTAAAAATCCTTTTTTATTGGTCTTATGTAATAGTCTAATTTTATGAAAGTAAGCCATAATCATCAAAATTAAAAGAAAGAAATGCTTGAAATATATCACTCTGTGTGTAATGAATCTATATAATTTATGAGTTCCATTTTTTGAATTGAACTACTGAAATAAATTAACTTTTTGAGATGCACACATACACATAAAATACATACACATTATAATATATATATATATATATATATATATATATATATATATTTATTATTATACACAGATGGTTACTCCAAACACTAAGTCATTTTTTGTATATGTAAAATTAGACGAACTCCAGGGATTTGCTAAATATACAGTTGAATATATGCATGTGAACTGTAATTCTGTATAGCCAGTCACGTGATCCAGAAACCACTGATAGGAGTCCAAACAATGATGGCATGGCAGCACACTCGAGAGATTTCCCCATATTTCTATTTGTGTGTTTACAAACAGCAATATGCAAAAGAAAGCTACATTCACTTTATGCTAGTGAATGCATTGGATTCAACAGTGTTTTTGTTTGACTAGAGTTCAGCTTTAACCTCCCTGGCGGTATGATTATTTCATATTTTTGATGCTGAAAGCATTACAATTATTTTGCATGGAAATTTGGTGTTTTATATTGTAGGCCTGTAATTCTTAGGAATAACTCACTTAAATCTGTCCAAACAAAAGTCTAGTAGACATCCCGGGTACGATACATTTTGAAACACAAAATCATAAATTATAATATAATAAATAACTATAAATAATTATACCAAATAATAATATGATAATAATAAAATGATTTAATAATGTAATCAAATCAAAAACACTGAAATTTGCTCAGTTGCAGAATTGTCGCTGTCATTACTTTTCAGTGTTTGATGATGGATCTCCCCACAAATAACTATCGCTCAATTCTGCAAGTGATTCTAATTTATTATCGCCATTTTCTAGCTGGTCTAAAACCACTTTTGATGTAAATGGACGGTTTTGGTTGCTATGGACAATCTCCAGTTTCCAGGCAGAAAGAACAGTTTTTATAATATAAAACTGCTTGCAGGCCACTGGAGAAACCACTAGGGCCAAAGAGGATGTGTAATTATTTAATACAGTAATGTAATCTGTAAGATTACAGTGTACTGTATGTATAGTGTGTGTATAGTGGGTGCACCCTGTAGGAAGCTGCTGGCTGAGGGGCACTCAAGGAGGGAGGGGCTAGGAGCAGCAAAGGGAGACCTGAGAAGAGGAGGATCCGGGCTGCTCTGTGCAAAACCAACTGCACAGAGGAGGCAAGTATAACATGTTTGTTATTTTACAAACAGGGCTCCGTGTATCCATTCAGACACGGAGCCCTGACCTGCCCCACCCACTCTCTCCCCTGATTGGTTGACTGACAGCAGTGGGAGCCAATGGCGCCGCTGCTCTGTCTCAGCAGGATGAGTGTCCTGGATGGCTGAGGGGATTGTGGACATCGCTGGAGAGAGATGAGCTCAGGTAGGTAATTAGGGGGGTGCTGGGGAGGCTGCTGCACAAGAAGGTTTTTTTATCTTAATGCATTAAGATAAAAAACCTTCTGCCTTTTTACAACTCCTTTAAATTTACATACATCTATTTTGTCATCTAGAGGTTAAAAAGTCTTCCTTAAAGTGGAGGTCTGCCCACCACTGCAAATATTAAAAGCCAGCAGCTACACATACTGCAGCTGCTAACCTTTTTTTTTTTTTTTTTCAAAATGTTTTTGACTTTCCAAAAAGATTCAAGATACAGACAATGGAGAACGACCATCTCCTGAACACATTGCGGTTTTACAAATTATTTTATAGCATCATAATGCAAATGTATAAACAAAAACTGAACATTTAGCAAACCTGACATTGTCATCTAAAAACATATATTACTTAATGCGGTAGGTTAAAATGGTTCAAATGAAATTCTAAGACTTTGTTCAGCCATGTTAACCAATATTAGGGATGCACCGAATGAGTTTTTTGGTGTCGAAACCGATACCGAAAATGAAAAATACACTAGGCCGAAAACCGAAACTGATACCGAAACAGCACCGATACTGAAAGTGACTGTTTTTAAAAAATATTTTTATAAAGGAGATGGTCAGAGACTGCAGACATGCTACAGGAGACGGTCAGAGACTGCGGACATAGTACAGGAGACGGTCAGAGACTGCGGACATAGTACAGGAGATGGTCAGAGACTGCGGACATAGTACAGGAGATGGTCAGAGACTGCGGACATAGTACAGGAGATGGTCAGAGACTGCGGACATAGTACAGGAGATGGTCAGAGACTGCGGACATGGTACAGGAGATGGTCAGAGACTGCGGACATGGTACAGGAGACGGTCAGAGACTGCGGACATGGTACAGGAGACGGTCAGAGACTGCGGACATAGTACAGGAGATGGTCAGAGACTGCGGACATAGAGACTGCAGACATAGTCAGAGACTGCAGACATAGTCAGAGACTGCAGACATAGTACAGGAGATGGTCAGAGACTGCGGACATAGTACAGGAGATGGTCAGAGACTGGGGACATGGTACAGGAGATCAATGCAGCCTCACCATTGCCCATCATATGCAGCCTGCCAGTGCCCATCATTTGCAGCCTACCAGTGTCCAGCAGCCTACCAGTGCCCATCATGCAGCCTGCCTGTGCCTCATCAGTGCATATAGAAACAAAAAGAAGAGAGGGCGCACCGACCTAGCGCATTACCACTGATAGCGTTTATTAAAAAGTAAAATAGCAAGTATATACTCACAAACGAGCATGAAATACAGGCATGGACATAGACTGCAGGTATGCAGTAACAGACATCAGGATAAAAATGGGACCGGACATCAGGTGGATACGGCAATGGCTAACGCGTTTCGGGGGCGAGCCCCTTTCCTCAGAGCCTAAGCGGCTTCTTTTTGTTTCTTTTTTAGTTTTTGAATGCCCAACATTCTAAAGAGGGCTGCAAGACGGCAGATACCACTGAAGCCTATTGGCCTTATCACACACTGAGTATCTAGACACTTGAGCGCAGGAGAGAGTTTTTCTCTTTTGGTCATCAGTGCATATAAACATACACATATAAAAACACACACACACACACAAGTGCACACACATTTATAAACATACACACACATATAAAACACACACACGCATACAAACATATATAGACAGCCTTTTTAAACATTGGCAGCTGCAGCTCTGTACCTTCAATCTCCATGCCGGGTACTGCACTGTAGGGGGAGGCAGAGAGCACAGCACACACTGCTAGACACCTCTCCCTTACTTTCACTTTCAGAGTAAACAGTGTGACCGAGCTCCCGCACAGCCGATTTACACATTGGCTGAGGATCCATATGCAACTACCGCCCGGGGAGAGGGGGACATTACACGGAGACCCCACGGGCCACCTGTAGCATGGGAGGGGAGGAGGAGAGAGTAAGGACAGGCGCTCCAGAACGGCACCTCAGTGATGGTCGGCACCAGGGACGGGGCCCCGCCACATTTTCGGCCCCATTATCGGTGTGAATTCTCTTTCGGCAAATTGCCGAAAAGGCCATTTTCGGCCAATATGTTTAGGCGGTCGAAATTTCGGTGCATCCTTAACCAATATAGTATTAATAATAAAAAACAACCTGTAAAGTATACAGAAAAAAAGAAGAAAGCAAACGAAAGATTTTGCACCAAGTTTTTTGGTTGTTGATAGATTTAGCTGAGTTACAGTCCTAGGGTGTCAGTCCTAGGGTGTCATAAACACTATCATGTTAGGATGTTTTTTGCTTATCCTAAGGCTTAGGGTCTCTCTTTATTATTGGAGAAAAATTCCCAGGTTTACCAGTATGTAGTAAATCGGCTGAGTTTGCCTTCAAGAGCCAAGGTTTTATCGTATGTGTAGAAATCATCAACTAGTCTCAGTACTTCATGTATGGATGGGGAATCTGTGGATTTCCACTTTCGTGCTATTACTAACCTTGCAGCATTGAGTATGTGCAACACTATTGTGTGACAGGAGGGAGGGTATATATTTAATCTTATGCTTAGTAAAGCCTGTTCAGCTCGAGTAGTTTATTGAGAACTCCCGTGACTTCCGCTATCAGTCTCGTAAATGGTTGCCCAAAAGCTGCGGAGGGAGGTACAAAACCAAAACATGTGAGCCAGGTTGCCTGCTTGCCCACATAACGTCCAGCATAGGCTAGATGTGTTATTCATAAATTTTGCTAGTGTGTACGGCGTTTTGTACCATCTTAAGTGTATTTTTTGGACTTATTCTCTAAAGTTCAAACATTTGGTATAAATGTAATTGAATTTTATCGCTTGAAGCCATTGGTCTTGAGTTATGGTTACCTTTAAGTCTGTCTCCCATTTGTGTAACTGTTTTGGAGTTTCAAAATGCAGCTTGCTTTGTAGCAGGTTATAGATTACAGTTATGCCTTTTTTAGGGAGGGAAGTAAGATACCATAAGGAACATATAGACTCTGGGATTGATATGTGTTGTGTTTTGATGCTAGATATGATGCTAGTAATTCTGGCATACGTTATAAATTCTTTAGCAGGTAAGGAGTTTTTAGAAACCAAAGCGGAGTTCCACACGTTTTTTTCGTTTATTAAAAGTCAGCAGCTACAAAAAGTGTAGCTGTTGACTATTAATAAACAGACACTTGCCTGTCCCACAGTCCAGCGATGCGGGCATCCGGAGCTTCGCTCCTCTCCCCCGGCGCCATCATAGCAACTGTGGGCACCCGGCCGTGACAGCTTTTGCGCATGCGTGAGTCGCGCTGCGCTCTGCTAGTGGCCAGGCAATCTTTTGGGACCTGTGACATGTTCCAGAAGATTGCAGAGAGGGAGGGGCCATCTAGGGGTAGAGGAGGAGTCGCCTAGGGGGCCAAGAGCAGGAAGTGGGACAGGAAGTCCCACTCTAAACTAGGTACACCCCCCCCCAAAAAAATTATTTTGGGTGAAACTCCGCTTTAATTCTGAGAAAGGTTTTATATGTTCTTGTTGTATTAGATCAGATATGTCTTTAAGGCCTTACATTGTAATAATTTTAAGTCTGGAGTTAAGAACGAGAGTGCAGAAAAAAGGTACTGTCCCATTTTTATGTCTAACGTGGATATCTTTTTTTTGGGTAAAGTATTCCCATGCCTGTAGGATGGCAGCTATAGTTGGGTGATGATTGTATTGCATTTGCTTAGCAAGTGATGTGGAGAATAACAGATCTGTGAGGTCGCCTTGCTCTACAAGGGCTTGTTCTGCTGCACGCCAATGTTTCAATGTTGCCAATTAATTTAAGCTGGTCCAGAATGGCTGCTATATGATAATCTTTGATGTCTGGAACTCCCATACCCCCTAATTTGCTGTGTTTGATAAGGATGTCATGCGAGCATCTGGCTTTTTTTCCCCTTCCCAAATAAATGGGGATAGGGAATGTTGCATAGTTTTGTAGAATGAGGATGGGATTTGGATTGGAAGTACTCTAAAATAGTATAGCAATTTAGGGAGTAGCAGCATTTTGTATGCCGCTAACCTACCTGACCAAGATAAGTAGAATTTTTTAAGTCTGTTCATTTCTTGAACGAATATGTTCAATAGAGGTTCAAAATTAGTTTTATACATTTGTGATAGTGGGTTTGTCAGTGTGATGCCCAGATAGTTAATAGAACTTTCTGCCCATGTGTATGGCAGGGAATTCTGAATTAGAGTTTTCATCCCAGAATCCACTGCTATGCTTAATATACTTGATTTAGATGCATTTATCTTATAATACGATAATGCATTAAACATTTTTAGCACACCATGAACCGCTTTGAGGGAGATAGCCAGATTGGACAGCGACAAAAATACATCATCCGCAAATAGCATTATGGTGTGTACCTCTTTACCTAAATGTATACCTTCAATTTGGGGATTAGTTCTGATCTTTTCGGCCAATGGCTCCATTAAAAGGGCTGCAGCTGCTAACTTTTAATAATAAGACACTTACCTGTCCTGGACTCCAGCGATGTTGGATCTGCAGCTGATGTTTCCATCAGCTGTCGGGTGCTGCTGCCACCATAGCCAGTAAGGGAACCTGGTAGTGAAGCATTACAGCTTCACGCTGGGTCCCTACTGTGCATGCACGAGGCACCCTCTGCGCTCTGCTACTGGCCCGGCGGCAGGGGAAGGAGGAGGGAGCCGAGGGGTGACTCCCCTGTCTGCGGGCTGCGACTCCCGGAAGTGGAACTCCCCCCGAAAGGTGACAAATGTGGCACCAGAGGAGGGGGGGAACACAAGTGAGCGGAAAAAACACTTTTGGGTGGAACTCCGCTTTAATCTACGGTCAATGCAAAAGATATGGTCTAAGCTGGTAAATAGACTATATGGTAAAATAAAATTTCTTGCTGCACAAGTAACCAGTACTCAGCATGCCCTATAGGTCAAAGTACCTTGAAACACTTAGGGGGAGATTTGCTAAACTTGATACACAAAGAATCTGGAGCAGCTGTGAATAGTAACCAACCAGCTTCCAACTTCAACTTGTTCAATTAAGCTTTGACAATAAGGGTACTTTCACACTGCTCTGCAGCAAAATCGTGGTAAAAACGCATAGGCATTTTTCCCGCACTTTTGCTGTGTTTCAGATGCATTTGCTGTGCGTTTCTGGGTTGCCTGCACATGTGAAAAATGGACATGTGACTCAAAAACGCACCAAAAACGCTAAGTTGCGCTTTCATCGTGATTTTGCCACGATTTCCATTAATTTCAATGGGAAGCTGGGTTTTTGGTGTGGTTTTCAAAACCACACCAAAGATGCAGCATGCAGGACTTTTCAAAATGCACTGCAAAGCAGTGGTGTGAAAAATCCCATAGGATTTAAAGGGAAACATTTTTCTTGGAAGAAAAAAAATGCAGGAAAAATGTATCAGTGTGAAAGGGCCCTAAAACCTGGTTATTATGCACAGCTACAGTAGATTCTGTTTGCACCAGTTTTAGCAAATCACACTCTAAATGTTCCTGCAATTTTGACATGCTCATAAGATAGATACAGTATATAAATAAATGTTCTTCTGAGACATGTCAGGTGCTTTAAGAAAACAAGGGAAACCACAGGATAGATAAATCAAAGCGGGAAATAAGAAAATGCACTTTATACTTCTGCAATGATTTAGTGAAAATGGCAACACATTTTTATCACTACATATACTTAAAACTACAAAACAGGTCACTTCTCTATCTTTAATGGTATTAAGTGCAGAGAAGTAAATACTGAATATGATTGGCAATACCCTCCTCTATTTCACAAATTCAGGTTTGGGTTTTTCTTCTCTTATGTGGACTGAGCTTTATTCCATAATCATGTGATAAGATACAAGTGCTTTAAGCCACACCCACAATCATGTCACATTACCAATGGTGTTATCCTTGTATGAATGTGTCCTTTAACCTCCCTGGCGGTATGATTATTTCGGATTTTAGGTGCTGAAAGCGGTACAATTATTTTGCATGGAAATTTGGCGTTTTATATTGTAGGTCTGTAATTCTTAACAATAACACACTTAAATCTGTCCAAACAAGAGTCTAGTAGATATCCCGGGTATGATAAAGTTTGAAACACAAAAACATAAATTATAATATAATAAATAAAAATAAATAACTAAAAAAAATAAAAATAAATAGTAATAAAATAAATTTCCCCACGATTCACTATCGCTCAATTCTGCAAGTGTTCTAATTTACTATCGCTGTTTTCTAGATGGTCTAAAGCCACTTTTGACATAAAGGGACACTTTTTGGTTGCTATGGACAATCTCCAGTTTACAGGCAGAAAGAACAGTATATATCACATAAAACTGCATGCAGGCCATAGGACAAAGCACTGGGGACAAAAGGGATGTGAAATCATTTCATACAGTACTGTAATCTGTAAGATTACAGTACTGTATGTGTTATGATTTTGACATTTTTTTGAATTTGCCGCCAGGCTCCGCCCCCGTGCGTCGCAACGCTCGCAGGGAACGGATCCTGGCAAGGAGAGGCTTCGGAGGAGGACAGAGCCCACGGACACTGCGGGGGACATCGCAGGATCCCGGGGACAAGGTAAGTAAAGCCACACCAGGATCCTGCGATGTAATCCCGAGTGTGGCTCGGGGTTACCGCTAATGGTCCCGATTTTTAACCCCGAGCCACACTCGGGAAAACCGCCAGGGAGGTTAATTAAAACCTTTTATCACGATGCATCTCTTTGGTAGTGGTGTAATTTAATTAATCTTAGTCCCCTTTCACACAGCTGTTCCGATCAGATCCGCCTGTCAGTTTTTCAAGTGGACCTGATCGGAAGGTCCATGCAGCCCTATGGACAGACGTGTGTAAATGGATTTGTGTACGTTTACACCTGCCTACCTCCAGGTCCTTTCTGGTCCGAAATAAACAGAAGAGGACTGCATGCTTTTCCATTTTTGCCGAGCGGATTGCAGGTAGACTGATGTAAATGGACAGCGGAGTCTATTTACACCTGGGTGCCTACAGAGCTCAACGTGGTCTGCCCGTGTCCTCTCTACATAAGCTGTGATATCCATACTGCTTGGATTTTGCAGCCAAATGGTGATAGCACCAGGTTTATATTTGTTGCATGCTCCCATTAAAAGAGAAGTATGGGATTTGTGTATATTTAAGAATAATACTTTCCTAGGTGGATGCAGTGTCGGTCTGATGTTGCATCTTTCCCCCGCCAGCTCTGAGGCTGAGAACCAATCAGCAGATCGTTCGGTTCTCAGAGCTCCATGAACAGAGAGCTGGTGATTGTCAGTCAGCAGCTCTCTTCTCTACCCCCCCCCATAAATGCTCACTGGAGCTCTGGCTGGGGAGGGGCGGGAGTGGCCGGCTCAGGCTCCCAGTGGCTTGCTGAGAGGCTGAGCTGGGTGCTGGTCCAAGCATGTGGGTGGATCCCAACCATATGGTTGCAAACTTTCCAGAGCCTGGACCGGCTGACAGCGGGCTTCAGCCTGCTGTCTACAGAAAACGGGTCACAGTAGTTCAGAATGGTTTGAACTCCTGTGACCCACAGGAGAAGTACAGCCAAGCAAGCTTTGGCTGTACTTATCCTTTACCCCAGCATAATCTAAAATATTTAAAATTGCTGGTGAAGCTCTTCTAGAATTGTAATGTTTAGGAGGGGACTATGGAGTAAATGTTTAAAATAAAGACGGCTATAGATGGTGCGATTTTCCCGTGGTTGCAGGAAAGAAAAATCGCTTGATTTCCCTATCAACAAAGTCAGTGTTGATGGGGGAATCCCTCCCATGGAGCCATTGTGTTCTCCCAGAGGGGAGCCGCTAGAAATAATCGCATGTAAAATCCAACAAACTAGTTGTGCCCAAGTTGTGCCGGTAGCTCTTCATTATCAGCTGTAAATTAGATTTGAACACGGTCTGTCCTAACAAGAGGTTAACAATAACAATAGAAGCTGTCCACCTGCATTGTATCTTAAAGTGGTAGTAAACTCAGTTCTACCACTTGTACATACAGGCAAGCCTATAGTAAGACTTACCTGTAGATACCATGAATATCTTCTAAACTTGCACGGTTTAGGAGATATTTAGAGTGCATGCAGCCGGTGATGCTTCAGGGCCCGTGCCGTAAACGGCGGCTCCCGCGGGAGTGACGTCATTGTGCCCATGGCCACTCATGTAGCCGGAGGACCTGAACCTGGAAGGAAGACCGGGGGAAGATGTTAGCCCTCTCACTCAGCGGTGACAGCACAGCGCTGGAGGGCTTTGTTCAGTCTCTCAATGTGTTTCATTTCGATACATATTAGCACATTAGGAGATAGCCTTGCAGGATTTTTTTTTTTAACAGCGGTTTACTATTGCTTTAATGAAGTAGTGACTCCCCAGTATGTGTTGGGACAGAGACATTGAGATTATCGAAAAATGTTTGCAATCTGCCATTTGAAAACAAAATGGAAGCAACATGATTTAGAACAGAGGAGTTCAGAAATGAAAAGAAATCATTAAAGACTTTTAAAAGGTTTTTTTTTTTATGTTTTTCTTTGGATGTTGTCCCTGTTCTAAAAGTTTTCTTTGTCCCTTTATGGCAGTGGCTCCCACTATTTTACAGTTTACGGATTATCCTAAAGAATTTGCAAATCTGCCATTTTGCTGTGGAAAACAGAATTTAGGTGGGTTAATTATTTGAGAAATATATTTTTATTGTATTATATTTTCAAAAGACTTCAGACACAATGGTTTAATTTACAAGAAGCAAATAGGTTGTGCATTTTGCAAAGTGCATTTGCTCCAAAGCTTAGTAAATGAACAGAAGCTCTGTTGACTTCCACCATCCACTCATGTACAAGCAAAGATGCTGTTTTTTTTTTTTTTTCCTTGCACGTGATTGATTATTCTTTGCAAAGTGAAGCTTTTCCTCATTTACCAAGTTCTGGAGCAACTGCACTTTGCACAGTGCACAGCCTTTTTGCCTTTAGTAAATCAACCCCAATGAGGTATGTAAACATTTACATTATGTACTACTGAAGGCAAAAGATAAGCATTCCACACACCTGTGGCCATATACCGTTAGATTGGGCCCGTCTTCGAATTTCCTCTACAGTCTTCTTCCGCGAGTCCTGATCCGAGCGAGAAACAAATACTGGCCTAATATAGTTGATTAATGCTGGGAAGAAAGAAAAAGGACAATTGAATCTAAAGGTAGCTATTCATTCGATGAAATTTACTCAACACCAAAAGAACTACATAAGCAAACTGTGGATAGGGTGCAACACAAAGCAGTATACTGAATCCGATACATCATAAAGTAAATCTAATCAACGTGTAATAATGTCACAAAGCTTGTGTTCATCTTCCTTTTTTCAAATCATTTTTATACATGCCAAAAAAAAAAAAAAAATCTTAATTGTACAAAAGAAAAAAAAAAAAAAAGAAAAAATAAGCTCCAGTCCCACCCACCTCTAGGTCTCCAAACAGCAGGGACCAAATACCCTTTACAAACAGTCACCAATACAGGTAAAGTAAGAACTGGTGTGCTTATTGAGCTCTTAACCCATACTAAATATTTCTGGTCACAACCAAATTGAATACAGTACAATCATGCAATGGATAATATTAATCAATAAACAATCGTCTGTGCAACCCTTTGGCTGGGATCTGGTTATTTAACTATACAACTCACACTAAATCAGCGTTCAAACCCCAGCCAGATATCATTGATTTTCCATAGGGTATTAATAGTTCTCCTTAGGGGGCTACAGGAACTAAGACTGTGGTGTACAGGTCTCTGGCATCTAGTGCTCTAGTACTAAAGTGCATGTACGTTCCTGGATTACGCCAATAACCTAACCATTACTAGTGATGGTGGTTATGTTCATCTTATAATAGTTTTACGTGTGTATACATGGCAGTCATATTTTTATTACATGTGCAGGGGCGGACTGACCATTGAGCCACTCGGGCACTGCCCGAGGGCCCTGGGCCACTAGGGGGCCCCATCAGGGTTGCCAGCCTCAGTAAAACCAGGGACAGTATGTATAAATCTGTTTTTTTTACATCTGTCTGTGTATATGTATGTGTATACTGTGTGATTGTATACTGTGTGTGTGTATACTGTGTGGCTCCATAATCTCTGATTGCCCGGGGGCCCCATAATCTCCGATTGCCCGGGGGCCCCATGAGTTATCAGTCCGCCCCTGTACATGTGTATATTGGGCTTTTTGTTTGGAAATATAGTCTTTACAGAGTGATTTCGCTTTACTACAACCTTCAAAATCAGTGGTCTTTCACAGAAAACATTCTACTATGGTGCCAAAAGCTTGAGCCAGCCGCTCCCATCTCCTCCACAGTCCATCAGGGAGAACTGAGCAATCAGAGGCATTTGATCGCTCAGTTCTCGGTCTTAAAGTCAGTGGGGTACAGATCCACCTAGTTAAGTATGATTTTTAAAAAAATCTAATAATTCTCTAATAATACTGCTTTTATGGAAGGGAGAATTAAAGCAAAAAAAAAAAAATCTAATTCTTTCTTGCACTAAATGAAAGCACTAAATATAAACATATTGTCTGGATTTAAGCACAGACTTGTTCCCAGTGCTGATGGCATTGTCAGGCACACTGAAACTTCCCCTGGGCTCTGCTTGTAAGCATTTTTTAGCATCCTATAGTATGCACAGTAGATCTGTAGGTTTCACTATAATCAAATAAACAGTTTTAGTCTATTAACTTCCCCAGAAACTATACATTTCCGGATCCCACATCCTGAGAGGACTACTAAATAACTGCAAACTGGATTTTCTTTGGAAAGCATCCAATTTTCTGCATTAAGATCTGAAACTTTGTTAGAGCAACACATTATCAAAAAGCTCAGCCTGAAACAATGCTATCTACATACAATGTTTATATTGTAGAAAGGAAAGAAGCGGACAACTTAGGAGCATGGAAAAATCACAAGGCTGGCAGCTTCTCTGTTACCCAGCACCCCTGCCTGCTGAGTGGGCAGTAAAGGAGCAGTAGCATACTTAGTTATACAGTAAGCAATTCTTCCAAACTGCCTGTGCCATACCCACCTCACATACTCCCTGCTACTATAGGCTCTGTGCTTCTTTTCTGCACATTGCCCATTGTCATACCCTCTGCAGCTCTGCCCTGCACAAATTGACTGCTGTCCTTCTCCGCACAAACTGCCCACTTATACCCTCAGCATGTCTCTGTTCAGTGCACTGTCTTGCTCTAACACCTTTCATACTGCCCTACACATGCTGTCCATTGTCATACCCTTCACACTCCTCTTCTTCACATACTGCACATTCTTTAGCATTGAATCTCTACTGCTGGTGATGTTATCCAAGGCTGATAACTAGTGCATATGACTGGTATGTGCAGTTCCTTAATACTTTTAATGTTGATAGATATAAACTGGCAACCCGGGGGACTCAAATGTTGAAAATCTTTATTGGCTACACAAGTACATCCGGTTGCCAGTTTTTATCTATCAACGTTAAAAATTCTTTAGCATTGTTTGTAATATCCATAACACTGTCTTTTTGAAAGGGGCACACTTTTGGTAATACTGTAGATGTCTTTTTTTTTTTTGGTCCATATTTACACTTGAAGCAAGATTTACAGGTCTTGTTCTTCCCCCAGCCTGTGACTGGACAGTGAAAGGAGAATTAGTATATTGTTAGTCCTCATGTACACTGCTGCTGGTAAACGGACGTTCAGAGGCAGTTGGATGCTTTTTTCAACTGCCCCTGAACTCATCCAATGTTATCTTATGTGTACATGTACACAGGTTCGTTTAACCACTTCGCATCCAGGCCATTTCTGACACTTCGCTCCTACATGTCAAAAATCATCATTTCTTTGCTATAAAATTAGATAGAACCCCCAAACATTATATATGTTTTTTTAGCAGAGACCCTAGAGAATACAATGGCGGTCATTGCAACTTTTTATCTTGCACGGTATTTGCGCAGCAATTTTTCAAACGCGTTTTTTTTGGAAAAAAAACAGTTTCATGCTTTAAACAAAAAACAGCAAAGTTAGCCAAATTTTTTTGCATTGTGTGAAAGATGAAGTTACGCCGAGTAAATAGATACCTAACATGTCACACTTCAAAATTGCACACGCTCGTGGAATGGCGCCAAACTTTGGTACTTAAAAATCCCCATAGGCGACGCTTTAAAATTTTTTACTGGTTACATATTTTGAGTTACAGAGGGGGTCTAGGCCCAAAATGATTGCTCTCGCTCTAACGTTCGCGGCGATACCTCACATGTGTGGTTTGAACACCGTTTTCATATGTGGGCGGGACTTACGTATGCGTTCGCTTCTGCGTGCGAGCTCACGGGGACAGGGGCGCTTTAAAAAAATTTTTTTTTTTTTTATTGTTAATTTTACTTAAAAAATTTTATTTTGACACTTTTAAAAAAAATTTTTTTTTTTTGATCACTTTTATTCCTATTACAAGGAATGTAAACATCCCTTGTAATAGGAATATGACACGATCAGTCCTCTTTACAGTGAGATATGGGGTCAATAAGACCCCACATCTCACCTCTAGGCTGGGAAGCCTAAAATAAAAATAAAAATAAAACGATCGCCGCTTCACAGCCGAAGCGGCGCCGTTTTTTTAAATGCAGAGGCCGGGCGTGACCTCATAACATCGCGCCCGACCTCCGAACGATCATAGAGACTCTGGCGACCATCTGGTCCGCCGGAAATCTCTATGGTGAACATCCAGCGCCGGCGGATCCGCTATCCGACTCACCGATCGCTGAGGCGAGTCGGTAGAAGCACCGGAGGGCGGCGGGAGGGGGGGGGGCGTCCCCTCCCGCCGCCCGTAAGAACGATCAAGCGGCGGAACAGCCGCTATGATCGTTCTTATGGTGTACGGAATCGCCGGCTGAAAATGCTGGTATCTGAATGATGTCTGTAGCCTCAGACATCATTCAGATATAAGCCCTGAAAGTCGAGGCCGTCATATGACGGCCTCCGGATACCAAGCGGTTAATGTCATTTTTAGGCAGTTGCGTTTATAGGCTTTTCTTTGAAGGCAAAAAAAATGAGTTCAGACACCGAAGTTTCCGACGCCAAACGTGGCTAAACGCGGTAACTCGCGTTTAGCCGCTTTTCATTTACAGGCGTTTTTCATTTTTGCCTATTTTGAAAAAAATATATATTTTTTTTAAACGCTTCTAAGCGCAAACGCTGCAAAACTGACATTTTAAACGTGGGTTACTATCTGTCCAGGTAAATCATTCAGGAGAGGTTGTAAAAACATCCCGTGTACATTAAGCCTTAGGGTAGGTTTAGACATGCATCTAAACCCACCACTCCTCTTAAACGCAATCGGTGTTCAGATTACTTTTTAAACAATATCACACCTTCTCATAACTTATATTACCCTACATGTACACAGCATGTAAACATCTCCGATCGCTGCTATTACAACGTAAGGGGAGCCACTAAAAATGCTGCTCAGTCATGCATATTTATTGCCCCCAACTGCTAGTCTAAGTGAGGCCTTAACCTCTTGGAGAACGCTCCCGATCGCTGCTTTCCGTTAGCCGCACAGCTGTATTTTCACTAATGCAGGCAAATATGCGGGCGCTCGTGCCAAGGCCCATTTGCCGAGAGGTCGCATATTTGCGTAGAGCCAGCGTCAAGAGGTTAAGCTCATCTCTATGTCCTCTTCTCTTTTTAGCATGTTCCTGGTTAGTAAATGAGCACTACAACACAATTACCTGGCTGAGTGTACTACTTCTGCCAGTCTGCTCTCCACTGCACAAAGACTGCAAGAGGCTGATATCAGAGGCCAAGTCAAATTTAAAGTGTTTGTAAACCTCAGATCGGAAATATGAACAAAGAAAATTCCTCTATAATGTGTACTGTCTCAATCCAAGTGGCATTACTGTCTACTGCCTTCTTCCTCTACCATCATGATATATATTTTTCTTCTATTATATGCTCTTATGGCTGCACCAGCTTTAATGTGAAGGTGTGCCCCCCAAATATCTTGTTTGTGTATTGTATGGATTCTGACCAAATCCTTTTGGGATAGGAGCACCCTATTCCCTCATTAAGTACCTCTCATTAGTGTCCACTTGTGTCATAGGTGGAGACCTTTAAATTCTCCCATTTAGAAGAGTGTAGCTCTCATGGTTCAGAGAAGCAGGATCTCACAAATCTATGGAAAGTGTAGGACCCACTAATCATGGGGTACTTTGTCGCAGTAAGTGGGCTTAGCACCATATAGCAATATGGTGTGACCAAATCCCCATATTTTTGAAAATGTCTTTTTGAGAATGTTTAGGTGTTTTTAACTAGCCTTGCTGGAGGTGAATGTTCTTTTTTTGCATGTGTGCGCTATAATATTTTTCTTCATGATGAATGATTTCTGACAAGTTTTCCTGACACCCCCAACCCCCCCCCCTCCCGCACACATGCTTTCTGAAATCTCAATCTTCATAAATTCTGTAGGTTGAACAACTGTATAGAATAGAATTCTGCAGGTAAACAAGTACAACTTATGTAGGTGCATTTGTTTAATCTCTGTGCATCACCTGAGGCCAGTCAGTTCACTGGGTAGATGTAAAGGTTTATAACCACTTTAAAGTAGTATTAAACCCAAAAATGTAATATATTGCAGCTTACCAATCATTAGATGTGGTGGCTGCATTTGTTTTCTTTTTTTTTAAGGCTTCCCCCCCCCCCCCTTTGTTTTTACATGGTGATCTGCTCAGTAAAACATCTACTGTATTAGAGTGCCTCCACTCTGGATGAATAAGCCTCATCAACAGTGCTGCCCATCAGTGGCCATCGGTGCCGCCTTATCTGTGCCCATCAGTGCCGCCT
This sequence comes from Lithobates clamitans, assembly GCA_037952925.1. Lineage (NCBI taxonomy): Eukaryota > Metazoa > Chordata > Amphibia > Anura > Ranidae > Lithobates > Lithobates clamitans. Next base: position 3,197,982 of record JBBGZY010000270.1, on the reverse strand, counting down.
TATCTGTGCCGCCTTATCTGTGCCCATCAATGCCGCCTTATCTGTGCCCATCAGTGCAGCTTAGCAGTGCCCACCAGAGCCGCCTCATCAGCGCATATCAATGAAGGAGAAAAACTACCTGTTTGCAAAATTTTATAACAAACTATGAAACATGATTTTTTTTTCAAAATTTTCAATTTTTTTGGTCTGTTTAGCAAAAAATAAAAACCTCAGCTGTGATTAAATACCACCAAAAGAAAGCGCCATTTGTGTGAAAAAAAAAATGATAAAAATTTCATTTGGGTACAGTGTTGTATGACCGCGCAATTGTCAAAGTGCCTCAGCGCTGAAAGCTGAAAATTGGTCTGGGCAGGAGGGGGGTTTAAGTGCCCAGTAAGAAAGTGGTTAATCCAGCATTTCCACAATTCTATGTAAACAGTGAAGATCCGTTCTCTGCTCAGAGCTGTCAAAAAAAAAAAAAAGCCTGCAAATGTTTATCAAGGATGGTCAGAGCTGAGAGATAGAGATACAATGTATCATTTGGTTCTTTTAGATCAAAAGGTATAAACGTCTGTCTGTAAATGAGAACAGTTTAACCACTGAGGGGGGAGGGGCTACCCGGTTAGGTAAAGCTTTGATTATGTAACCTCCTGGCATCCGCGCTATGGCCGAATGACGCCACAGCGCGGACCTGCATTCCCGGGAGGCCATCATATGACGGCCTCCCCTGTGCACGCTCCCTGCGCGCGCTGTGATCACCGAGTCACTGAGACTCGGCTGATCACCGATCTAAGTAAGGGGCCGGTCCCGGCCCTTTACCATGTGATCAGCTGTCAGCCAATGACAGCTGATCACATGATGTAAACAAAAGATCGGTAATCGTTTGTTTTTTTTACTCACGCTGACAGCGTGAGTAGAAAAAAAACCCGATCACCGGCTAGGATGTGAGGGACATCGGTCCCCAAGTGGAAGAGGCACATCTGCCTCATCAGTGCCACCTAAAAGTGCCACCTAACACTGCCCACAGTGCCACCTAATAGTGCCCACAGTGCCACCTAACAGTGCCCACAGTGCCACCTAACAGTGCCAACAAGTGCCACCTAACAGTGCCCACCTGTAGTGCCAATCAGTGCCACCCGGCAGTGCTGCCCATCACTGCCACCCATCAGTGCCCATCACTGCCGCCTCATCAGCGTACATCAATAAAGGAGAAAAATTACCAGTTTGTTATTTTTTTATATTTTCTTATAAAAAATTGTAATTTTTTTTTTTTAAATTCAGTTATTTACATTTTTTTTACAAAAAGTAAAAACTGCAGAGTTGATCAAATACCACCAAAAGAAAGCTCTATTTGTGGTGAAAAAATGGTAAAAATTTCATTTGGGTACAGTGTTGTATGACTGCGCAATTGTCATTCAAAGTGCGTCAGCGCTGAAAGCTTAAAATTGGTCTGGATAGGAGGGGGGTTTAAGTGCCCGGTAAGCAAGTGGTTAAAAAAAACAAAACAACAACAAACATGTCATACTTACCTCCACTGTGCAGCTCATTTTGCACACAGTGGCTCCGATCATCAATTTCTGGGGTCCCTTGGTGTTTCCTCCCCACATCAGATAACCCCCTAGGAGAAGCCCTCTCCCAGGAGGGGAGCCACCGAATGTATGACTCGGCCCCGCCCCCATTGGATTTGATAGACAGCAGCGGGAGCCAATGGCTGCGCTGCTATTAATCTATCCAATCAAGAGGCGAGAACCCCGAGCAGAGGGACAGCGCGACCCTGCCGGTTGAAGTTCCAGGGCTCAGTTAAGTAAAACAGGAGGGCTGGGGGGTCCCTTTAAAGGCTAAACCTTTTTATGACACTTGTTGCTTAAAATGAGTATCATTTTTTGCTAGAAAATTACTTCGAAATCTCTCTCCCCCCATCTCTCTCTCTCTCTCTCGATATAGATATAGAGATTTTTTTATATTTTAGCAGAAACCCTAGAGAATAAAATGGCGGTCATTGCAATATTTTATGTCACACTGTATTTATTTTCGCATCTGTCTTACAAACGCAATATTTTTGGGAAAAAATACACGTCAATGAATTTAAAAAAAACAAATCAGTAAGGTTAGTTCAATATTTTTGTATAATGTGAAAGATGTTACGCCGCGAGAATCGTGATCTTTACTCTAAGCAAAAAAAAAATCACAATTCTCATTTTATCCAGAATCGTGCAGCTTCATGTAGTAGCATAAGTGAGAATCTAAGATGATAGGGTCTAAGAAAAATTACATCGAGATCTCACCACTTCAGTCCCCATGATGTACAGCTCAATCCACCGTTCCAACTTTATGCTAAAATATCACTTTTTTGTGAACTAGCCCTAACAAAAAAAAAAAAAAAAGGCCTAAAAGGTTATAGTCGGTTTACAGTTTGTGCTTTGAATTTGTCACTCACTTCCCCAAACAGGAATGTCTTTGCTTTCTGCTTTCATCACAATAGAGGCCATTGTCATCGTTACTGGAATGGCATCAAAATACGAGGAATGTGGAGCCAAGGTCAGGATAGGAGCCTCAGCGGGCAGTGCTTGTCTTCCCTTTACGGTCACCCAGTGGAAGCCACCAGCAAACCACATTGTACGCATGATTGCTTTTAGGAGAAAGTCCAATATCCTGCAAATAAGCAAAACCATTAATAAAGGATGAGACTGCATTGCCCCGACCAAGGTTTTAAAAACAAATAACACACACGATATATTAGACTTCTGTACTTTTGAACGGTCATCATCTAGAAGTTGCCCTGTAATGAGGTTGAACTGGTATTATTTTTTTTTTTATTACAGGTGCTTCCATAGCTGTGTGAATTTACGCAGCGCTTTACATATACACTGTACATTCACATCAGACTCCGCCTTTAAGGAGCTTACAATTTAAGGCCCCCTATTCACATTCATACATACTGTATACTAGGGCCAATTTAGACAGGGGCCAGTTAACCTACCAGCATGTCTTTGGAGTGTGGAAGGAAACCGGAGTACCCGGAGGAACCCCATGCATGCAATGAACTATTTCCATTTTACTGGCTTCAATTTCAATTAAAATAGACTGCGTACAACATGACCTGTAATGTTACTGTGAAAAAAAGGTGACAGTGGCTGAACTCACAGGGTCATAGGTACAGAATAGTCACAGGCATTTTGAATGAGCTGCCAATAGGAGAATTTTAAAAGCATTAAAACACAAATACTTGACATTCAGACAAAATGCATACATTTCTCATCATAACTGGGTATCAGAAACATAAATACAACCTTGATTAACAGTAGAAAAAGACCCAGAATATTCTAGTAAAGGCCCCCCTTCACATCTTTGTACAATTACTGCAAGCACTTTACTGTGAGGTATTTTGCATGTTTAAATGCATTACACTAAGGCTACCCTTTCATTTTGCAGGTGTTAACCATATACAACTAGGGATGGGCGAACGGTTTGGCCAGAGCATACCGGTAAGTTCTGTGAACCCCAAACAATATGCTATGTTCGGGGCAAGTTCGAAAGCGCCCGAAAACACCGTTAAAGTCTATGGGACACTAACATGAAAAGTCAAAAGTGCTAATTTTAAAAGGCTTATATGCAAGTTATTGTCCTAAAAAGTGTTTGGGGACCTGGGTCCTGCCTCAGGGGACATGGATCAATGCAAAAGATATCTGCAAAAACGGGAGCAGTGATTTTTTCTAATGCTTAAAGTGAAACAATAAAAATGAAATATTCCTTTAAATATTGTGCCTGCGGGGTGTCTATAGTATGCCTGTAAAGTGTCGCATTTTTCCTGTGTTTAGAACAGTACCACAGCAAAATTACATTTCTAAAGGAAAAATTGTCATTTAAAACTGATCGCGGCTGTAATGAATTGTCGGGTCTCGGCAATATAAAAACTCTTGAAAAAAAGAGCATGGGATCCCCCCCACCCCCAGTCCATTACTAGGCCCTTTGGGTCTAGTATGAATATTAAGGGGAACCCCGAATCAAAATTAAAAAAAAAAAAATAAAGAATTGCATGGAGGTCCCCCTAAAATCCATAACAGGTCCTTTGGGTCAGATATGGAAATTAAGGGGAACCCTGCACCAAATAAAAAAAAATGGCGTAGGGGTCCCCCTCAAAGATCCACACCAGACCCTTATTCGAGCACGCAACCTGGCAAGCCGCAGGAAAAGAGGGGGGATGAGAGAGCGCCCCCCCTCCTGAACCGCACCAGGCCACATGCCCTCAACATGGGGAGGGTGCTTTGGGGTAGCACCCTCCCCATGTTGAGGGCATGAAGGCCTCATCCCCACAACCCTTGCCCGGTGGTTGTCGGGGGCTGCGGTCGGGGGACTTATCCAAATCTGGAAGCCCCCTTTAACAAGGGGACCCCCAGATCCCAGCCCCCCCGTGTGAAATGGTAAGGGGTACATACCCCTACCATTTCACAAAAAAAGTGTCAAAAAAAAAAAAAAAAACCAAGACACAGCTTGGGACAAGTCCTTTATTAAAAAATAAAAAAGTCCCACGATGTCCATTCATCTTCTTAAAGCGGAGCTCCACACAAAAATGGAACTTCCGCTTTTCGGAACCCTCCCCCCCTCCGGTGTCACATTTGGCACCTTTCAGGGGGGGAGGGGGGTGCAGATACCTGTCTAAGACAGGTATTTGCACCCACTTCCAGGATAGACTCCCACGGGAGTCTATGCCTCTTCCTGTCCCTCCGTGCTGTCTCCTGGGAAACACACAAGTCCCAGGAGATAGCGTGGACCAGTTACGATGCGCAGCGTGACTCGCGCATGCGCAGTAGGGAACCGGGAAGTGAAGCCGCAACGCTTCACTTCCTGATTCCCTCACCTAGGATGGCGGCGGCAGCTGCCGAGAGTCGAGCGAGTGATCGCGTCGGCTGCCGACATCGCTGGACCCTGGACCAAAAAAGAAAGAAAAAAAAAAATTGCCACCGATCCGCCTCCATGGGAGGCTCTCGCCATGTGACGCTTCATCACCTTTGACAGTTCTTATATAACTGAGGGCGGGGCCACCCGGTGACATACCCGGATGACCCCGCCCCCTCTGACGCATGGAGACTTCCCCATGTCTTCCGCGTGGCGTCAGGGGGAGGGGCCACCTGATTACGTAAACGGTGACCCCGCCCCCTGACGCCACGGGGAAGCCCCCCGACCGCAGACCCCCACAACCACGGGCAAGGGTTGTGGGGATGAGGCCCTTGTCCCCATCAACATGGGAACAAGGTGCTTTGAGGGGCTACCCCAAAGCACCCTCCCCATGTTGAGGGTATGTGGCCTGGTACGGTTCAGGAGGGGGGGCGCTCTCTCGTCCCCCCCCCTCTTTACCTGCGGCCTGCTACCCTCTTTACCTGGGTGCTCGGATAAGGGTCTGGTATGTATTTTGGGGGGACCCCTACACCATTTTTTTACATTTTGGCGCAGGGTTCCCCTTAATTTCCATCAGACCCGAAGGGCCTGGTATGAATTTTAGGGGAACTCCCACGCAATTTGTTTTTTAAATTTTGGGTCGGGGTTCCCCTTAATATTCATACAGACCAGGGGGGGGGGATCCCATGCTCTTTTTTTCTATGAGTTTTATCTAAATGGCCGAGACCTGACAATTCATTACAGCCGCGATCAGTTTTGAATGACAATTTTTCCTTTAGAAATGTCATTTTGCTGTGGTACTGTTCTAAACACAGGAAAAATGCGCCACTTTACAGGCATACTATAGAACCCCCCAGGCACAAAATTTAAAGGAAGTTTTCATTTTTATTATTTCACTTTAAGCATTTAAAAAAAAAAAAAATCACTGCTCCCGAAAAAACTTCTTTTTAAAAAAAAATGTTTGCATTGATACATGTCTCGTGGGGCAGGACCCGGGTCCCCAAAAACACTTTTTATGACAATAATTTGCATATAAGCCTTTAAAATGAGCACTTTTGATTATTCATGTTCGTGTCCCATAGACTTTAACGGTGTTCGCGTGTTCGAACAAATTTTTTGCCTGTTCGGTATGTTCTGGTGGGAACCGAACCGGGGGGTGTTCGGCCCATGCTTATATACAACAAAATAGAATATTCCTTTTTTTTTTTGACACAATAAATGTACATTGGGGTGGCTTTGAAAATATATGGCAGTGCAAAGCAATGTGACAATGCATAACACCCCTAATAATGTGCATTACCACAAACGCATGGATGGGAAGCCAGCCTAACAGCCAACTTAATAATAATAAAAAAAATAATAAAAAAATAAATAAAAAAAAGAGGAATTGCAGCTTCTTTGTGCCTTGAATCACAACATCAATCTTTCTCTCAAACAGAAAATGGAAACATCAATTGTGAGATTTTCATACGATAACAAAAACCTACAATAGTTAATACAAAGAAACAAGCTAAAAAAAAAATATATATATTTTATGCTGGCTTGAGAATAGATTGTTGTGCATTACATAGCCGCCTTTGCAGCCCATATTCCACGGATATGTATAGTAGTCCCTACTGATTGCCAATACTGCTAATCGAAAGCCAGGATTATACATGTCATTGTAACAAACCCTTCTGAATGCCAGACCCCCTTGCTCAGCAGCATTGAAAAGAGTGATGGACACTAAATGATGTCACCAATAAAAAATGTGTTTGTGTATATGTGTGTATGTAAACATTTTCATTTATGGTGTATATATTAGGAGATGTAGAATTTAAAGTGGTTGTGTACCTGCACATCAAAAAAAAAACACTGCAAGGCAAAGGCATAATGAGCATACCAGCTCATTATGAAATCTTGATCTTAAATCGAAGCCCCCATATCGCAGCACAGTCCACGCCGAAGGAGCTGACATCTTGCCCTTGGCGTTTCTTCCGGGTTCACAGCTCTGGTGCTGTGAGTGGCTGGAGCTGCGATGACATCACTGCCGCGCATGCGCACGGGTATCTTCTTCCCGACAAGGTCCGGCAGCGTCTGCCGGACCTTCAGCCGGGCATTCAGAGCGTATGCGCCACTGACGTCAGCGGCTGCATGCAAAGGGAATATCTCCTAAACCGTACAGGTTTAGGAGATATTAATTTTACCTACAGGTAAGCCTATAATAAGGCTTGCCTGTAGGTAAAAAAAACAAAATTAGGATATACAACCACTTTAAAGAGTCCACCCAAACCGCAAAAAAAAAAAAAAAAAATATATTAAAAGCCAGCAGCTACAAATACTGCAGCTGCTGACTTTCAATACATGGCCACTTACCTGTCCCAGGGTCCAGCGATGTCGGCAGGCGACGCCGAGAACCCGCTCGGTTCTCGGCAGCTGCCGCCGCCATCCTAGGTGAGGGAATCAGGAAGTGAAGCGTTGCGGCTTCACTTCCCGGTTCCCTACTGCGCATGCGCGAGTCGCGCTGTGCATCGTGAGTGGTCCCCGCTATCTCCTGGGAGCTGTGTGTTTCCCAGCAGACAGCGCGGTGGGGACGGGAAGAGACATAGACTCCCATGGGAGTCTATGCCGGAAGTGGGTGCAAATACCTGTCTTAGACAGGTATCTGCACCCCCCCTCCCCCCTGAAAGGTGCCAAATGTGACACCGGAGGGGGAGAGGGTTCCGAAAAGCGGAAGTTCCATTTTTGAGTGGAACTCCACTTTAATCGGATGATTTATATTTTGCTGTCGGACACCTCTGGCTTTGGATTTGCAAGGTGCACTGAATGGAAATTTTGGTGCCAAAACCGAAACTGAAAATGCAGGATGCACTTGCCCAAAAACCGAAAATGACAGTTTTTAAAATAAATATATATATAATGGTATAATTTACAACTGGTTCATTGCACTTCCATTGTGGTTTTAAAAATCCTGCTTGCTGCATTTTTGGTCAGTTAAAAAAAAAAAAAAAAAAAAAAAAAAATGCACCAAAAAACACACCTCCCCGTTGAAATGCATTGAAAACGCAGCAAGAACGCATCAACGCACCCGTGTTACACTTTTGAGTCACATGAACTATGAAAAACACACCATAAAGCACAGTAAAATCAAGTGTGTTTTCAGCACCAATATCAGCACATTTTTCTTTTATTAGCAAAATGCTGATAACACGATTTTCAGCTGATATGTTTCAGCTCTTTATTAACTGTTTTCTCCCTCTCTAAACCTCTCTACTCACTTGAAATAAATGAAAAATGTCCAGATTGTGTAGTTAGTATGCAGGAAAAGTGTTTTTCTCCTTTGTTTATCGTGGTCATTGGTTCAGGTTAAAGTGACACTAAACAACATCCTTATTCTCCAAAAATAATCCATACACATCCGCTATTTAATGGCCATGTAATCTATTTTGCATGAAAATAGTTTTTTTATTGCTCTTGATAATGTCTTTTGTGAGCTCCTGAAGGTTTACTTTTCCCTCTCACTTCTGTTTGTTTTGGGACGAGCACACGTTAAAGTATAAATAAAGACAAAACTTTTGGATAGAGTGGAGAGGAGATGGATTAGAACCCCTGTCAGTTTTTAATGCTGTCTGTGCCCTTGTTAGGGAGATTCAACCTCTCTATTTGTCCTGTTGATCATTATCATTGAAAGTGAACGTAAAACCCACAGGGTTGTCCCCAGAAAGGTAATAGAGTGGAAATCTTCCAATGGGGACACTAGTTTTGGAATTCCCTCTTACTGCCTATTTGACTATGGAACAGGAAGTGAAGGAAAATCTCTGCAATGAGACAAGATGGAGAAAAAAAAACATACGACAAGGGTTATAACCCTCCCTTGCTCTATCCAAAATAAAAACAACATTTTTGGCTATAGTTCTACTTTAAACATGTTAGTTGTGGTCACGAACACTGCTCTATGCACACTACAAATTCCATAATCAAGCTATAGTCCCCTGTATCTACATACAGTGGGACCATGGAGAAAGGACATGGCCACCCTCTACCAGGAACAAAGAAACAAAAAAATTTTTTTCTTTAAATGATGTTGATTTGGAGGAGGCGGAGAGCAATAGAAGGTACTGGAAATGTATATGTGAATTTGAACAGAGTTTAGGGTCACTTCAACTACCAACAGCAAACACAAATTACACAAACCATTTGGGAAACCATGCTTATTATTAAATAAAACCAGATTAAAAGGAGAAGTTCACCTTTGGAAACATGTTACACCAATATAAAGGATGGAACATGTAGCATGTTCCAGCTCCTGCCCCCTGCAGGTAGGGGTTCTTCTCCCTGCACCCGCTGCCACTTAAAACAGTGCGGCTGTGTACAGTACCGTCTTATACTGCTGTAGAAGGAGTTTCGATGGGCTGTGAGGGCTGTGTGGACAGACAGAACATCGGCTTTCAAAGACAAAGCTGGAGGATATGTCTGCAGGAGTCCATTTTGCACCCATGTTCTACTGATGTTGGGTGCAATGCTTTCCAAGCTCCCGCAGGAAAAAATAGGTGCACATTTTTGTTCTGCAAAATATGTGCATATATTATTTTTTCCATAAAGGTAAACTTCTCCTTTAAAGAACAAAAGTGTACGTAATGCATTTGGGGTGTCATTACCAATTAATGCACCACAAGCACAACATGAATTTTTTGCACATTCCACACTACACTAATGTGAAATTTGTTTGAACACAGTTTGTTGGTTCATAGATAACATTTCTGCCTGTTGATTTAGTACTTCAGTCATTTGCCTACAATGTCCTCAGTGAGGCACACCAAGGTCGGTCCACAACTTCTGGTGCACCTCCATGGCCAAACCTAGTTTACTCTTTAGAATGGAGAGGGCATATCAAGGAATGGTTATGGCCCACCTATACAAGCAATGATGACACCCAAGTACTTTTGATCCCGTATTGACTAACCAACAAAAAACTCTAAAGCCGTGTACACACGACCGGACTTTTTGACCGGACTGGTCCAACGGAACGAATCTGTTGGACAATCGGACCGTGTGTGGGCTTCATCGGACCTTCAGCAGACTTTTTCTGTCGAAAATCAGACGGACTTTAGACGTTTCAAATCTTTCCGATGGACTCAAGTCCGGTCGAAAAATCAGTTCGTCTGTATGCTAGTCAGACGGACAAAAAAGGGCAGCTATTGGCTACTGGCTATGAACTTTCTTATTCTAGTCCCTTCGTACGTCATCATGTTCAAACCAACGGACTTTCAAACGGACTTTAGTGCGTTCGTGTGTGGGCAAGTCCAGTCTTTCGAAAGTCTGTCGTAACTCTGTCGAAAGGAAAAACCGTTGGACCTTTGATGATGAAAAGTCCGCTCGTGTGTACGCGGCATAAAGCATCATCTTGTATGATAAAAAAATTTGGTGCAGGGAAAAACACTATCAATTCTGGTTAGATTATAAACGTTTTCTTCTACTAACAAGTTGATACACAAAAAGAACATACCGAAGCTACATAAAGCAAGAAAAGCTGTATCCAAGAACCAGATCCAAATCAGCCTCAGCTGGTGGTAGGTTCTCCTCCTGTGACAATTGCATGGAACAGGCTATGAGCGGCATTCCTTCCATACAGCTTCTAGATAAGCTTTCAGGCCTGCTCCTAGTGAGCGAAGAGTTATGAAGTCAGCTCTTGTGAATGGATAAAAAGACAGAAAGGTGGAAAGGCAGACTCCCTCAAAGTAATGTGTCAGGATAGAATCACTGGAGGTGCCCTTGTTTTCATACTTACCTAATCACTGACCAGAAACAAGCATATAGCCAGTAAAATGTCAGAATACACACTATGTCAGTGGCTCACCAAGGAGTGAGAGAAGGATAAGGAAATTGGCCTTGAAGTGTGCATCCCTAAAGCAGACCTTTAAGGATGCACACCTCAGGGGCAATTTCCTTATCCTTCTCTTGATGCAATGGTCAAACATTTCCATTGATACACTCCTAACCGTGTGGACAGCCTTCCCAAAAGAGTTGAAGCTGTTATAGCTGCAAAGGATTGGCCAACTCAGTATTGAACCCTACAGACTAAGACTGGGATGCCATTAAAATTTGTGTACGTTTAAAGGCAGGTGTACCAATACTTTTGGTAATATAATGCATCTTTATCCATCCTGCACACCCCAATACACCAACATAGTCCCACAAAGGTAAATAAAATACATACATTATTATATATATATATATATATATATATATATATATATATATATATATATATATATATATATATATATATATATACACACACACACACACACACACATAATCATAAAATGCAGTGCAGCTTTCACCCTGTAATATGCATCACAAAAGAATTGTGATGTACATTATACCCTGAAGACAAGCAAAAAATAAGCACCTTATAAAAGATTAAATCTAAATTAACCTGCGCACTGGAAATTCTTTACCTAAACTATTTTTATACCACCATGTATATAGTGATAAGATGTGAGAACATACAGTGGGGACGGAAAGTATTCAGACCCACTTAAATTTTTCACTCTTTGTTATATTGCAGCCATTTGCTAAAATCATTTACGTTCATTTTTTTCCTCATTAATGTACACACAGCACCCCATATTGACAGAAAAACACAGAATTGGTGACATTTTTGCAGATTTATTAAAAAAGAAAAACTGAAATATCACATGGTCCTAAGTATTCAGACCCTTTGCTGTGACACTCATATATTTAACGCAGGTGCTGTCCATTTCTTCTGATCATCCTTGAGATGGTTCTACATCTTCATTTGAGTCCAGCTGTGTTTGATTATACTGATTGGACTTGATTAGGAAAGCCACACACCTGTCTATATAAGACCTTACAGCTCACAGTGCATGTCAGAGCAAATGAGAATCATGACGTCAAAAGGAACTACCTGAAGAGCTCAGAGACAGAATTGTGGCAAGGCACAGATCTGGCCAAGGTTACAAAAAAAAAATCTGCTGCACTTAAGGTTCCTAAGAGCACAGTGGCCTCCATAATCCTTAAATGGAAGATGTTTGGGATGACCAGAACCCTTCCTAGAGCTGGCCGTCCAGCCAAACTGAGCTATCGGGGGAGAAGAGCCTTGGTGAGAGAGGTAAAGAAGAACCCAAATATCACTGTGGCTGAGCTCCAGAAATGCAGTCAGGAGATGGGAGAAAGTTGTAGAAAGTCAACCATCACGGCAGCCCACCACCAGTCGGGGCTTTATGGCAGAGTGGCCCGATGGAAGCCTCTCCTCAGTGCAAGACACATGAAAGCCCGCATGGAGTTTGCTAAAAAACACCTGAAGGACTCAAAGATGGTGAGAAATAAGATTCTCTGGTCTGATGAGACCAAGATAGAACTTTTTGGTCTTAATTCTAAGTGGTATGTGTGGAGAAAACCAGGCACTGCTCATCACCTGTCCAATACAGTCCCAACAGTGAAGCATGGTTGTGGCAGGATCATGCTGTGGGGGTGTTTTTCAGCTGCAGGGACAGGACGATTGGTTGAAATTGAGGGAAAGATGAATGCGGCCAAGTACAGGGATATCCTGGACGAAAACCTTCTCCAGAGTGCTCAGGACCTCAGACTGGGCTGGAGGTTTACCTTCTAACAAGACAATGACCCTAAACACATAGCTAAAATAACGAAGGAGTGGTCCATGACTGTTCTTGAATGACCCAGCCAGAGCCCTGACTTAAACTTTGGTGGACAGCCATTTTTAGGTCTCTCCAGAGATGCTCAATTGGGTTTACCATCCAACCTGACAGAACTGGAGAGGATCTGCAAGGAGGAATGGCAGAGGATCCCCAAATCCAGGTGTGAAAAACTTGTTGCATTTTTCCCAAAAAGACTCATGGCTGTATTAGATCAAAAGGGTGCTTCTACTAAATACTGAGCAAAGGGTCTGAATACTTAGGACCATGTGATATTTCAGTTTTTCTTTTTTAATAAATCTGCAATAATGTCAACAATTCTGTGTTTTCCTGTCAATATGGGGTGCTGTGTGTATATTAATGAGGGGAAAAAAAATGAACTTAAATGATATTAGCAAATGACTGCAATATAACAGAGTGAAAAATTTAAGGGGGGTCTGAATACTTTCCGTCCCCACTGTAGATAAAGTCCAATAAAAATCAAAGCCCTTATGTTTTTGTGCGCCTCAATCACTTGATTGTCACATTTGTTACTCCCCACATGATCCTCCACCTTCCATTCTATGCTCTCATCGAATTGTTTGACTTAAAGATACGATAGGTCAAAGTACACCTTTCCCTTTAAGGGGCACAGAAAAACACGCCAAATTCTCCTGATGGGAATTTGTGCTTAGACTTCTTTTACCATATGTTTTAATCCCATCTCCAAAAAGGCCAGTGGAAGGTTTTTTAAAATGGTACTCCTATATATTCCCCAATGAATGCTCTGGAAGAAAATTAAAACATTTCCATTTTTATAAAATGATTGAAAATACACTCAGGGACAGCTATATACAAGACTGGTAAAAAGTACATACACTTTCCCATGAAGGGATATGGCTCAGCGGCCGTGCTCTGTACAAAACTCTTACTTTCTTGTCAGGACTACCTGATGTCACTGGCTTCCTCTTTACATGTTGCGTCATAGTCATGCGATTCTCTGAGGGTCTGTGATACATATTACAAGGTGAAAATTGCGCTGTGTGTGTGTGTGTGTGTGTGTGTGTGTGTGTGTGTGTGTGTGTGTGTGTGTGTGTGTGTGTGTGTATGTGTATGTGTATGTGTATGTGTATGTGTATGTGTGTATGTATGTGTCTGTGTCTATGTATCGACGGAGTGACCCCCCGCTGAGCAAAGCGGAGCCCGTACACGGACATGTCCGTGTAAAAGGGCCCTTATGCTATTTTTGTCTTGACAATGAATAATAGAACAATATTCTCATCATGTAGCAACAGATGCAGACACTGGTTACTGGGCTTAGTGGAGGGGGATGAATTCATTTTGATTTTTACCATACTGCCTGGTTCACATAAAAAAAAAAAAAAGCTTTATTTTCAATTGACTGATGAATGTATAAAAAATATGAAAAGCACTGCCTATATTGACAGTGCTATACAAGTACCTGTAATAAAATTAATTATTCCAAAATACTAATGCTATTAAAATGTTACACACCTTCCCGCCCGGCCTATAGCAGAATGATGGCTGGGCGGTGGCTTTACTGTTCTAAGTGAACGTCATATGACGTCCTCTCAGCTCAGTGCGATCTGTCACGGGTTAGGTCCATCAGTGTAAAGGCTCGCTGCAAGTACCATGTGACCAATCACAGCAGGTCACATGACAGTTGTAAACAATATGTACCTTCCTTTCATGCCATCCATTGTGTACAATTGTGTTGCTAGCTGTGATTGGTCAATGTGATCACATGGTACAGACAGGGCCAATCACAGCTCATCTGTACCATGTGATTGGCTTTGACCATTCAGTAAAATGCTTGCTTATTGCATTGTAATTCACTGCTTTAACCACTTAAGGACCAAGCCTCTTTGAGATTTGTTGTTTACAAGTTAAAAACAGTTTTTTTTTTGCTAGAAAATTACTTGGAACCCCCAAACATTATATATTTTTTTTCTAACACCCTAGAGAATAATAAGTGTATGGGGTAAATCCGCGCAATGAATTGAATGTTTTAGTTATGGATATGGCTGCTGCCTCTACACATACAATACCACCTAAGTGGAAAGTATTAGAAAATGGTAAAAAAGCAGGAGTAGTATGGCGCTGCCCTTATGGAGACAAAAAAAAATTTTCTTCTTTGTAGTGAATGTATTGCCTAGTGTCCTTATAGAATTGCTTCTAAAACCTGTATGTGTTCAAAAGTTGAATAACCAGTCACAGTTTTAGTGAATGTATTGCCTAGTGTCCTTATAGAATTGCTTCTAAAACCTGTATGTGTTCAAAAGTTGAATAACCAGTCACAGTTTTATTCAACTTTTGAACACATACAGGTTTTAGAAGCAATTCTATAAAGGACACTAGGCAATACATTCACTACAAAGAAGAAAAAAATTTTTTGTCTCCATAAGGGCAGTGCCATACTACTCCTGCTTTTTTACCACCCTAGAGAATAAAATGTCGGTCGTTGCAATACTTTCTGTCACACCGTATTTTGTCTTACAATCGCACTATTTTTTTGTAAAAAATACACTTTTTGAATTAAAAAAAATAAGATAACAGTAAAGTTAGTCCAATTTTTTTTTATATATTGTGAAAGATAATGTTACGCAGAGTAAATTGATACCCAACATGTCACGCTTCAAAATTGTGCCTGCTCGTGGAATGGTGACAAACTTTTACCCTTAAAAATCTCTATAGGCGACTTTTAAAAAATTCTACAGGTTGCATGTTTTGAGTTACAGAGGAGGTCTAGGGCTAGAATTATTGCTTTTGCTCTACCGATCGTGGCAATACCTCTTATGTGTGGTTTGAACACCATTTTTATATGCGTCATATCCATTTTTTTAAATTGTCACTTGGGAATGTAAACATCCCTTGTAATAGAAACAAAGCATGACAGGACCTCTTAAAATGAGACCTGGGGTCAAAAAGACCTCAGATCTCATATTTAGACTAAAATGCAATTAAAAAAAAAAAAAAAAATGTCCCTTTAAGAGCTGTGGGCGGAAGTGACGTTTTGACGTCGCTTCCACCCTGCAGTGTTATGGAGACTGGTGGGGGCCATCTTCCCCTCACTTGTCTCCATGCCCAGCGAGGGTGAAGATCCGGCTCTGGCAAGCGGCGAAGGACACCGGAGCACGGCAGGAGGGGCCCTCTCCTGCCACCGATAAAAGTGATCTCGCGGCAAATCCGCCACAGAGACCACTTTTGTCTTGAACCAGACCGCTCACTGAAGAAGAGTATACCGGGGTTATGGCAGCTAGCTGCTGCCATAACAACGATACTCCACTTCAAACAGCTGACGTATGAAGACGGTGGGCGGTCCGGAAGTGGTTAAGCAATAATAATGTGTAAAGAAAATTATATTGCTCTGGTCACAGTGTGTTAAAAAAAAAAACAATTGTAGAAAAAAAAAAAAAAAGTTTAAAAAAAGAAATTGGAAAAAAAATGTTTTTTTTTTTTTGTTCTGTCACCAGTCAGTGCCCCTAATCACCACCAACACCAGTTATATGATGACACTGTACTGCACTGGTAAAAGCATGTAAAAAAAAAAACAAATTATGTAAATTTGGAGATTTTTTTTTTTTTTTTCATTCCTTCATTTTGCAAAAAATATGACAAAAAAAAAATGACAACTTAAAAAAAATATGTCATGCCTCTTACTAAATACTTTGAACTGTCTACTTTCCAAAAAGGGGTCATTTAGCCCGGTTCAGCAGGGACCAGCTGATTTTCGATTCATGTATAGGCACTGTGGTTGTACAGAAGTCTATCTACCGATCGACTTCTGTACAGCAGCCCTGCTGGAAAATATTCTCTTGATCAGTGTTGCAGGCTTCAGCTTGCAGCACTGTTCAGTGAATTCTGATGGCAAGGAAGCCTCCTTGCTGTCAGAATACAATGACACAGCAGGGAGGATTCACCCATTTACTATTCATGCTGTTAAACGATAAAAACGGACTCCTCTATGGCCAGTTCAAGAAAGTTGGCTTTACAGTAATTCTAAAGGTTCATTTTTTTTTTTTTAAATAAGATGTCATACTTACCTGCTTTATGCAATGGTTTTACCCTCCCCTGCCAGCACTCTCAGGTCCTCCTCCCTTTCCGATTGCCCCCATAGTAAGCTGCTTGCTATAGGAGCACTTGTGCAGGCTTGATCCCAAGACGGGCTGTTTGCGTCTATTAACGCATGCAAAGCAGCTTGACCCCGCCACCACTTCCTTCTCACAGACTTTGACTGACAGCAGCAGGAGCCAATGGCTCCCACTGCTGCCTCTATGTCCAGTGAGGAGAGAGGGGAGAGTTCTGTTACTCTCGGGCACAGCACTGAATCAGGATCTGGCTAAGGTAAGCATTTGGGGTGGGGGGGGGACGAAGCTGCATAGCATGCATTAAGGTACAAAACCTTAAACCTTCACAACCACTTTAAGGGAGGATGGCTACTATAGGTGAAGCTACACAAGCCAGCTATATTCTCTCAATTCTTGTACAGAAGTGAGCATTTCAACACAGGGGGGTCAACACTCCCTAAAGTGTTATTTTCCCAGCAGACTTCAAAGTACCATCCCTCAGTTAAATGGCACTCAGCGGTGTGGGGGGCAATAGAGGCAAGTTTTTACACATGCAGCTTTTTTTTGGTATACTTTAGAAACGTTTAGCAACAGGTTCACTTTAAGTGCAGGAGGGAAAACCACACCACGTCAATGCGAAGTTGCTCAATTACAAACCAAAAAGTAGGTTGGAGACATAACTGTGACACAGGAAACTGGAAAGCAATTGGCATGCCAAATTACAAACCATTTGACAAGAAAATAGTTAAAGTATACAGTGGAAAGTCTACATACCCCTGTAAAAAGATCAGGTTTCTGTGATGTAAACAAATGAGACGAAGAAATCATTTCAGAACTTTTTCCACCTTTATTGTGATCTAAAAATTGTACAACTCAGTTGAAAAACAAACAAATCTTTTAGGTGGAGGGAAGTAAAAATAAAAAAATAAAATAATATGGTTGCATAAGTGTGCACACCCTTAAATTAATACTTTGTTGAAGCACTTTTTGATTTTGTTACAGCACTCAGTCTTTTGGGTATGAGTCATCAGGCATATCGTGACTTGGCAATATTTGCCCACTCTTCTTTGCAAAAATAAATCTGTCCGATTGCGAGGGCATCTCCTGTGCACAGCCCTCTTCACATCACCCCATAGATTTTCAATGGGATTAAGGTCTGGGCTCTGGCTGGGCCATTCTAAAATGTTAATCTTCTTCTGGTGAAGCCATTCCTTTGTTGATTTGGATGTATGCTTTGGATTGTTGTCATTCTGAAAGATGAAGTTCTTCTTCATGTTCAGCTTTCTAGCAGAAGCCAGAGGCCGGGTTCACACTGGTACGACATGACAGTCGTACCATTTTGGATCCGACTTTGCCCTGAGACTTGAAGTCCGACTTCAATGAACAGGGATCTGACTTTGATCCGACTTTGATCCCTGACAATACCAGGCACTGTCTGGTATGAATCTTTAGGGGGAACTCCACGCCCAAAAAAAAGGCACGGGTTTCCCCCCCCTAAGAGCATACCAGGCCCTTCGGTCTGGTATGGATTTTAAGGAGAACCCCCCCCCCCCCACGCCAAAAAAAAAAAAAAAAAACAGTGTGGGAGTCCTCCCCCCCAAAAGCCATACCAGGCCCTTATCAGAGCACACAGCCTGGCAGGTGAGGAAAGGGGGTGGGGGCGAGCGAGCCCCCCCCGCCCCCCCGAACCGTACCAGGCTGCATGCTCTTGACATGGGGGGTGGGTGCTTTGGGGCAGGGGGGTTCCTGCAACCCCCCCCCACCCCAAAGCAACTTGTCCCCATGTTGCTGAGAACAAAGGCCTCTTCCCGACAACCCTGGCCATTGGTTGTCCGGGTCTGCGAGCGGGGGGATTATCGGAATCTGGGGCCCCCTTGTTAAAGGGGACTTCCAAGATCCCGGCCCCCCCACACTACGTGAGTATGGGGTACATCTCCGCGATCTTCTCGCTCTTTTGCTGGATTTTCTCCACTGTCTTCTCCCTCTGTTCTTCTTCCGATGTTGACTCAACGCTCTCTCCCGTTCTAATGCAAGGTGCGTGGTGTGCCACTACTTACATAGGCATGGGGTGGGGTCACCAGTGACCCACCCCTTATGACGTCACTGCTCACCATGCCAGGGGGGTGATGTCAAAAGGGGTGGGGCCTTCAGATGATGTCACATGGCGACCCTGCCCCATGCCAATATAAGTAGTGGCACACCGCGCACCCGGCGTTAGAGCGGGAGAGAGCGTTGATTCAACATCGGAAGAAGAACAGAGTGAGAAGACAGCGGAGAAGACCCAGCAGAGGCAGAAGACAGCGGACAGAGGGAGAAGAACCGGAGAGGGCTAGAAGACATCAGCGGAGAGCGGAGAAGACCTGGAGAGGGGAGAAGAACCAGCAGAGGCAGAAGACATCAGCGGAGGAGGCAGAAAATGACGCCAGATGAGCCGGAGAAGAAGTCAGAAGAGACCCCGGAGCTGCCTAATAAATTACTTTAAAAACATGTGTTGTGTGTTATATTTTTGACACTTTTTCTTTTAGGTGAATGGGTAGGGGTACAATGCAAAGCACTCACTCCCACATGTTGAGGGCATGTGGCCTGGTAAGGTTCGGGGGGGGCTGCCAGGCTGTGTGTTCGGATAAAGGTGGGGGTTCCCCTTAAAATCCATAGCAGACCAAAGGGTCTGGTATGCTCTGGGAGGGGGAACCCATGCCGTTTTTTTTTTATCTATTTTTTTTTATTTGGCGTGGAGTTCCCCTTCAAGTTCATCAGAGCACAAGTTGCATGGCAAAGTCGGATCAATCAATTCGGCGATCCGAATTCAGTGATATTCAATTGGCTGAAGTAGGATCAAAGTCGGACCAAAGTAGAGCAGGGAGCAATTTCAAAGTTGGACCAACTTGTGTCGGACCAGTTAAGACGGCTCCCATAGGCAAACATTGATTTTCACATGTCATGCGACATGAGCTCCCAATGTCGGAGTGTTTGTCGTACCAGTGCGAACCCAGCCGGAAGGTTTTGTGCCAATATTGACTGATATTTGGAACTGTTCATAATTCCCTCTACCTTGAATAAAGCCCCTGTTCCAGCTGAAGAACAACAGACCTAAAGCTTGATGCTGCCACCACCATTCTTCACTATGTGTATGGTGTTCTTTTGGTAATGTGCAGTGTTGTTTTTGTTGTTCAATCTTGGTTTCATCAGACCATAACACATTTTCCCACATGCTTTTGGGAGACTTCAGATGTGTTTTTGCAAACTTTAGCCGGGCTTGAATGATTTTCTTCGTAAGAAAAGGCTTCCCTCTTGCAACTCTACCCCATAGCCCAGACATATGAAGAATATATACGATTGTTGTCACGTGTATCACACAGCCAGTACTTGCCAGATATTTTTGCAGCTCCTTTAATGTTGCTGTAGGCCTCTTGGCAGCCTCCCTGACCAGTTTTCTTCTGGTCTTTTCATCAATTTTAGAGGGACGTCCAGTTCTTGGTAATGTCACTGTTGTGCCATATTCTCCACTTGATGATGTCTTTACTGTGTTCCATGGTATATCTAACGCCTTGGAAATTCTTTTGTACCCTTCTCCTGACTGATACCTTTTAACAATGAGATCCCTCTGATGCTTTGGAAGCTCTCCGCGGACCATGGCTTTTGCAACTAAGAAAATATTAGGAAAGACCTACTAGAACAGCTGAAGTTTATTTGGGGCTAATCAGAGACACTTATTTAACATAAGCTTGAATGTGATTGCTTAATTCTGAACACAGCTACATCCCCAGTTATAAGAGGGTGTGCACACTTATGCAACCACATTATTTTAGTTTTTAATTTTTACGTTCTCTCCCCCCCCCTCCCTCAAAGATTTCAGTTTGTTTTTCAATTGAGTTGTATAGTTTATAGGTCACATTAAAGGTGGAAAGAGTTCGGCAATGATTTATCTTTGTCTCTTTTTTTTAATCACAGCAACCTGACATTTTAACAGGGGTTTGTAGACTTTTTATAGTAGAGAGAGCACAGGGGGCGGGGAGACATTACAGGGGGGCAGCAGAAAGAAGCTTGGGGGGGGGGTGGCATATAGATACCCTCCAATTTTGATATTCAGCCACTGAATGCCAGCGCGAGGGGGAGGAGAAGAAGTGGCCACTCAGTGGCTGCAGAAGGAACGTGGAGGGCATCTGTTTCTCTATATGCCACCCCTCCTATCAGGTTACAGGTAATCTGAATGATCTTAAAGTTTGCAAACTTTGGAAACATCACACACATTTACTTTGATGACTTATGACACGTAGTCACTATGCCCTGTGAGTAGGCACTGCTGTGTCACACATTTCACAGAGCCTGCTTTCTGAGGTGCTGAGAGGAGGAGTTTCAGGAGACGGAATCAGTACAGGAATCATTGCTAGCAGGTAAGGTACCATGGGATATGTTGTCCTTACAGATTGAAAGTAAACTGCAGAGAAGAACCTGCAAAGCATGCAGGGAATCCAGGAAGATGTGGAAAGAGATGAGCAGCACTCACCACATGAAAGGTGAATTTTCAAGTAAATTTACACTGGATTACAAATATCTATTATTTATATTGCTTTTTCAATGATGATGATGATGTTCTAAAATAAAAATGTATGCTGTGACTGTATTTTAGACTTAAAACGGAGCTCCACCCAAAAGGGGAAGCGGGGACCTGGTTTTGACAGGTTCGGCCCCCTCCTCCTTCCCCTGCAGCCAGCCCAATCAGAGAGTGCAGCATGCTTTAAGCAGGCGCAGTAGGGAACTGACTGTGAAGCTGCAAGGCTTCACTGTTGGTTTCCCTTAGTGGAGATGGCAGCAGCACCCGACAGCTGGTTGAAAAATTGGTTTGGGTGAAGACACAGCTGGATTCCTGGACAGGTAAGTGTCTCAATATTAAAAAAAGTCAGCAGCTACAGTAATTGTAATTTTTTTCTACAGGAGCTCCTCTTTAATAATCAGTGTTACCTTTCGCTTTATCCATAAGAATGAGACGGGAGAGCACAGGATAGGACTGGGAGGACCCATACTGCTGATGGTATGTGCCCTTTATGCAAGAGGGTATGGAAAGTCTATGACCTTTGGGCTGTGAAGCTTTTAGAGCTGAAGATAATAGGTCCTAAATATGTCTGAAGCTTTTCATTTATCCAGATCTTGATGAATCTAGTAGTAGTCACATTCAACTGGACAAGTTCTGTGATGTTGAAGTTGTTTCATCGCTTATCCAAGACTTTAGTTCTAACACATGTCAGGAACATGTCCAAGCATTTATATTCACACAGGTAGCCCTGACACTTAGACACAACTACTTTTTCTATGGTAGTTGTATCAAAGGATAGGATGCGAGGTGCTAAAATTGTGGAACCACCCTGCTCTAGTTACATAATTCCATTCTTGGTTTCAGAAGGCTTCATTAAATTGATGGATTATCATTAATGAAGCCTTCCTGATACCAAGGATGGGATTATGCAATGAGAGCAGGGCAATTTCACAATTCCCTGAATTCATAACACACAAAAAGTTTCAAAGCCTGTCTGCATGGTCTACACATACACACATTTCTTGTATATAATGTCACAGGGTACTCAGTTGAAAGGGAGGCCATGGCTGTATGCACTCACTAGTATGTTACGCATCGACAATGATAGGGCACTCCACAGGACTTATTTTTTTTAAGTTTTGATGTGACTGACGGTTCAGTGGAGCAAAGGTGAACCATGGAACAAAGCACAACAGTTGGGCAGCACCAAGAACTAAACTACAGGGGCAATTTCAGTATCCCACTACTAAAAGATTTAACCACTGGCCAGCAGTCACCTGAAAAAAACTAAACCTACATGGAAGATTTTTAATAGCTTAGTCTTACAACTCAAGCACTAGTCATTAACCACTAGGTGTAGCAAATGATCATTAAACAAATGGAAAAAATGGCTCCCAATGAAGTAAGCTATACGATCGGCATGCTGTTGCCATCAATCTCTCATGATTGCACATTACTTTATTCATGCGAGATTGGTTGCTACAAGAAGCTGCGATGGTAAATCTCTCAGAAACAAGGAATTAAAATCTACCATGTAACTCTTTGTTAAGCAGCTATATGTAATATCAATATTGGCTGCCTCCATGCACTTTTATAAATACATAAACATTTACAGCATATGTTACCCTAAAATGTATTATTTTAAACATGTGTCTGTGTGTCCAAATAGATGTTTTTTAGCTGTAGTCTGTTCTTTTTTAGGTCTTATTTCACTGAAAAATTCCTGGTGATCTATTGGTCCCCCTTCTTCCTTTTTTCAACTTGACCACAGCAGGCACAGAAGCAGATCCATGCTGGCGTGGTCAGGTTGTGTTCAAATTCTTTTTCTATTAAAGAATGCCCACGCAAAATGTGCCTGTTCCTTCGGTATTCTTTTCATGAGTTGAGGTTCATGACGTCCATCCCCCCCAGCCATGAATGACAGCGGCTCCTAGCAGGATCGCAATAGCAAACACACCTTCTGGGACAAAGGCGCACACAGATGGGAAATATACTTCCCAGCTGTGTGTTGTAAAACCCCCGCCCATGACTGATAGCAGCTCTCTGGAAAATGAACACCTTCTCAGCTGCCATATGTAGTACACTGCCCACCCTCTCTGTATAGCTGCCACTCCCCCTACACATTATTGACAATGGCTCCCAGCAGGCACACACAGATGAGGAACAGAATGCATTAGACCCCTTTCACACTGGGGCGGTTTTCAGGCGCTATTGTGCTAAAAATAGCGCCTGCAAACCGACCCGAAACAGCCGCTGCTTTGTCTCCAGTGTGAAAGCCCGAGGGCTTTCACACTGGAGCGGTGCGGTAGCACGACGGGAAAAAAAGTCCTGCAAGCAGCATTTTCGGAGCGGTGAAGGAGCGTCAATGGGGCAGCGCGGCTATACCGCCGGCAAAGTGCCTCTGTTTTTTAACCCTTTCTAGGCCGCTAGCGGGGGGGGGGGTAAGACCACCCCCGCCAGCAGACGAATACCGCCGCTAAAACGACAGTAAAGCGCAGCTAATAATGGCGGCGCTTTACTGGCGATGCACCTCCCGCCCCAGTGTGAAAAGGGCCTTAAGCTACTGCTTATGCAAGCAATAGAACATAAGCAGGGAAGGTTTGGTATTTTTGTGACATTTTTGTTTAAGGAAAATAACCCAACATATGAAACTTGTTAAAAGTGTACTTACTTTCTCCACCAGGACATAGGCGATTCAAGTTCTTTCCCTGTACGACCCATAGCAGCAACAAAAGCAAAAGGCCAGGCAAGGAGCATCATAAAAGCAGCAAAGAACAGACGGATGGGAAAGAGAGTCACCATCATGAAGGCAATCTACAAGACAAAAACAATAGGCTTGTTACATTATGTTGCTCATATTTAAAAACAAAAAAACAAAACTATTACATATTATACAGGACCTGCAAACAAATAGCATACCCAGCATCAGATAAATGTTTTCATGATAAATTCATCCATGCCAAGTATGAGCACTTATAAAAAGGTACTTATTTGCCTCTCAGAATTTACAGTACTCCACCACCACCAACGCCTTCGGTGCTTGTCTCTCCATATGGTTGGCCTCATCTTTATTCAAGCATTTTTCAGCATCAGCACCTACTTGTCTAAAGGATATGATGACTGAGGTGGATTAGTCATGTAAATCTGAGTGTCTGCAGTTGTACCTGGCTGTGTTCACAAATGTCTGACACAGATCAGGCCCCCCCCCCCCGCGCAGTCTCCAATGTTACTACAAAATTACAATGCAGCAGGGGTGATCACTAGAGGTGAGAAGACTGAGGAAATGCTTCCTCCTGCCTGTGGCAAACTGATGACTGCATCTCAGCCTATGCAAAGCCACTTGACTGAAGCTCAACTGCTTTTTAAAAATTTTAAAAAGTAGTTTTGTTTTTTTATTCATCCAGTTATTCAATATTAGAACATGTCAATAAATGTAAAATGCAGACATTATGGAAAAGTCAATTTGCTCTACCCAACAATAAAATGTAAAGTGATAAAGGCTTTTTACAAAAAAAATGAAAATAAACATGTTCTACTCATCTGCTCTGTGCAATTCTTTTGCAATGAGCAGCCCCAATCCTGCCCTTCTGGGGTCCCCCGTTGGTGATCTTGGCTCCTCCCTCTCTGTGTGTCCCCATAGCAAGCTGATTGCAATGGGGGCACAGGTGTGTGCTCGCACCTGAGCTGTGTGTCTGTGGAGCTGTAATTCCATAACCACACAAAGCGCAGCTTGGCCCCTTCCTCCTCACAGATTTTGATTGACAACCGCAGGCCATTGGCCCTGTGTGAAGAGGAAGAGAGAAGAGTAGAGATCCAGCAATGCACAGCACTGGACAGATTGAGAACTCAAGTAAGTATTTAGGGAGGTGGGGGAGGACAGCAAAATGTAAAACATTTTTTTACCTTAAAGTAGTAAATTGCCAAAAAAAAACAAAAAACACACACATGTGCATTGTATACTAGCACATTATGAAAGACTTGGACCTTAGAACGAAACCCTCCATCCTCACCCAGTCTTCCTTCTGGGTTCACAGGCTTCGGCTGTTTAAATGGCAGAGTCGCATTGACGTCATTCCCACGCATGCTGTCCATTGAGAGTGCAGTGTGCATGCTCCGGAGATGTCACTGGCTGTTACTATATTAAATATCTCCTAAACCAAGCATGTTTCGGAGATATTTACTGTACCTACAGGTAAGCCTTATTATAGTCTTACCTGTAGGTACAAGTAAACAAGGGGCTTTACTACATCTTTAATGCAGGGAATGCATTAAAGTGGAGTTCCACCCACTTTTACAACTCTTCAGCATCCCTCACTAAACTGTGCACTGTAAATGAATTGGATATTTTTAATTTTTTTTTCTCAGCACCTACTGTATATATGCTGTATTCATTTTTCACTTCCTCCTCCCTGGCCCATTGCATCATTTTCTGTTTGCAATGCCTTCTAGGAAGGGGCGGCAACTTCCTCTGACACTGCCGTTGCTATGGAAACCTGACCTGAAACCTATTACACTGCTTGTGCTGCACTGAGCATGTGTGAGATCTGCAAGGATGAGATCCAGGAAGAAATACAGTCTGGCTTCAGATGCCCACACTTAAGATGGCCACGGCCTGCTGTAAGTATATAAAATAACAAACTACTGCTATAAACGAACAAAACAGACCTTAGTTTACAGACTAACTTTACTAGAATACATTAAGCTTGTGTATTATAGGGGTATTTTTATTTAAAAAGTATAATTTTGGCCGATACACCACTTTAAGGTAAAAAAAAAAAAAAAAAAAAACTTTTGGCCTGTAGAACTACTAAATAACCCTGCTGGCTGACAAATCTTTTAATTTCCTTTTAGAACAAGAATATGAAGTGAAACAAGGTCAAATGTGTAATAAGCTTATATAATGTTTCCAAAGAGCAGTTTACAAGCTGGCTGCTATGAAGTAAGACACATAACAGGGCTTTGCACCCTTTTACCGCGATATAGTACAGTGAGTGAGCAATGTCACCCTAGGACAAAAAATGTGTTTATGGCAGGATCACCAGAGGAAAATGTAGGGAAAAAAAGTGTAAAATGCAGCCGCCACATTGAAAAAAAACAGTAAGTTACAGTAAAAACACAAAATGTATAAACAAGCTTTCCGTAAATTATACCCAATTTTCCCAGTACGTGAGGTTATTGGATATTTGCAGTATGTAACAAAGTACTATGGAGAATTGCCTGAATACAAGCCATTGACAGAGAAAATGCTTTAGTGCAGATATTAACCACAGAAACATTAGTGGTTATATGACCTATAACAAAGGGGATTCACAAGTCGCACACCGCTATGAGATCATTTCACTCAGCAAACCACCATTACACTTATAAACTGTTGTATGCATTTAGTGTATTGTTGTTACCCTTTAAAAATGATTACCACAATGTGTACAGGATAGGACCTCTAATTTTATTGCAATTGCATCTACTATTGTTCCAGTCAGAGTACTTGTCAATGTCCTGTAGACCATACTGATTTTTTTTTTTTTACAGTAAATGAGGTATAGTACGCTATCCTAAAGGGTCCGTGCATCCAATCATTTAAGAGCTATGGAAGGTTGCTAATGGGCTAACTTGCCCAGCAACTCAAAAGGCAAGATCTCTCCACTGAAGTATTATTGCACCTTCCTATTAACACGTCTCATCCCTCCAGTTGCAATCTCTATAACCCAGTAAGCAGTGTTTGAACTTACCCCTAAAATGCAGCAATGGATGGAGGTCCTAGGAACTCCCCAGCAAAATTCCTGTGAGATGACAAAAGCCATTTGTGATGGGAAAATAAACCCATCGACACCTGGCTAAATCTGACCATCAGTTTCGGGTGGAAATAACAACTTCAATTTAGAATGGCTCATTTAAACTGAAATGCAAATGACAGCACCCCAGCTTTATGAGTTATTTTCTTTTGACTGGTTTAAGACTGTAGATAGTGCTAGACTAAAAGAGCAATAAAAAAAAAAAAAGATAAAAAAAAAAAAAGATAAAAAAAAAAAAAAAATAACAGCATTATAATTCTTACACTTGGCTGAATAATGAAGTCATAATCAAACATGGCTCTTTGAAGAATGTTTATTGATATTATCCCAATGATCTAATTGATGAACAGCTGGCACACAGCGGTTCATTTTCACACATTACAAAAGGCATAGCTATTCATTCCTTTCACAAGGCTGGTCCATGACTGTGCTCCCTTGGGAGATGGCAGACAGAAATTCACACACAGTCAGTAAGCCTCAGTTATGCATTAATGTACACAACTTTAGACAGAAAGGTGGCAAAGTTTACACATGCACGCTGCTGAAGCTGCCAGACAGACTGCGGTGGGGTAATCAGCGCCACCAAGCTTCCCGCCAGATAACCTTTACTTTCACATGCATCTGGGATACAAAAGAAATAAAACCCTGGCAGTCTGCTTATCTAACAAACAACTCACTTTTTGGAGCCTTCTAAGTGCAAATTATCTGTAAGTGTAATTACTACTACATTAAAATAGCTACAAAATCACACATTAAAAGAATAAATGCTTGAACTTAAGGGGATAACACACTTTTACAAATCATTATATTCAGAGACAACTTCTTGAATCAAATGAAGAAGAAGCGACAGTGTCAGAAAAATGGCACCAACATCCCTGACGGTATATGTAAACAAGGGGAAGTTTTTTGGTGGGATTTTAAGGGTGCCAAGCAGAAAAGTTAATTACAGTACTCCAAAAGATAACAGTTAAAGTTTATTTGCATAGAAGACAAGTTAAAAATATTGGCTGTATATATGATACGCAGATACAATTAGAGGTCGACCGATATGGGTTTTTCTCTGGCCGATGCCGATATTTAGAAATCGCGGTGGCCGATGGCCGATATATGATGCCAATTTTTTTGGGCAGATATATTAGGCTGATTTTTTTTTTTTTTCCCTTCATCTCAAAAAATCTAACAGTTAATCTAACCCCTTTCACACTGGGGCGTTTTTCAGGCGCTTTTGGGCTAAAAATAGCGCCTGTAAAGTGCCTGTAAAACGGCTCCCCTGAGTGCTTTCACACTGAGGCGATGCGCTGGCAGGATGTTAAAAAAGTCCTGCAAGCGGCATCTTTGGAGCGGTGTATACCACTCCTCCACCACTCCTGCCCATTAAAATGAATGCGCACCGCTGCCGAAGTGCCTGCAAAGCGTTTCGGCAGCAGCGCTTCAGGGGCGCATTTAACCCCTTCCTAAGCCGCTAGCTGGGTTATAAGCGCCCCGCTAGCACCCGAATAGCGCCGCTAAAATGACGGTAAAGCGCCGCTAAAACTAACAGCGTTTTACCGTCAACGCATGCCCACTCCAGTGTGAAAGCAGCCTTAAGTAATACAGAAATTTTTTTTACATTTAAACATTTATTAAACAAGACAAACCTCCAATCATTTCACTTGTATGTATAATTTTGATTAAAAAAAAAAAAAAAAAACAACGATATCTTAAATATTAAATACACAAAAACAGGTAATCAAAACTTTTGGACGAAAAAAATGGGCTAACTTTACTGCTTATTTTTTTTTTTTTTTCATTAGTGTATTTTAAAAAAGAAAAATGCGCTTGAAAGACCGCTGCGCAAATACCGAGTGACATAAAATATTGCAACAACCGCTATTTTATTCCCTAGGGTCTCTGCTAAAAAAAAAATATATATATATATATATATATATATAATGTTTGGGGGTTCTAAGTGATTTTCTAGCAGAAAATACAGGATTTTTACTTGTAAGCAACAAGTGTCAGAAAAGATTTAGTCTTGAATGGTTAAACTGAGAGCTTCTACACACAGAGTTCAGCTCATTGATAAAAGAACCTGAAAAGATACAATGTTTCTTCTTATCAGACTTGGCAGGCTGCCCAGGGAGGAGAGAATCCTCTCCACAGATAACCTTCAGGCAACTTGCATTGACTTCTATTACAGAAGTCATTTGCAAGTCCCGCTGAAGTTATAATCGGCTTTTTTTATCAGCACAATCGGCCGATGCCGATTAAGCAAAAAAAGCCAAATATCGGACGATATATTGGCCGGCCGATATATCGGTCGACCTCTAGATACAATTACACATCTAAACCATGGATGGAAGAAGTGGTCACTCAACAGAAGCATGGAGAGACTTATCCCGACATGTTTCGCCTTTTACGGCTTCCTCAGGGGATTTTTTTTGGGCAGTTAGATGTGATACTGCATAAAACAAAGTACGGTTAGGAACAGTACAGACTTCTAATACAAAAATGTAAATGCTGTTGATCGCCCCACCCAATATCCAACAGCCATCCATAGGAGGATCTTTTTACCTGCGACTTGATGCAAGGCCAAATGGAAAATGGAGACTGGATGGCATAAGATGTAGGCTGACCGAAAAAGACCCCAAAGCAGGGTTAAACCGCCGGTATCTGTCCAACAAGGTAATGAAGTGTAAGTAAGGACCCAAACAAATAAGTTGGATCACAAATTATGGGGAATTGAAAAGGAGAGTAATAGAAAAGGAGGGGGGGGAGAAGAGGAAGGGAAAATGGGAATGGGACGGAAGATTAGAGGGATTGAGAATGGGAAGGGGAGGGGAGGTGGGGGAAGACCATGATGAGACCAAGATAAACTTATTGGTTCAGATGGTGTCAAGCGTGCGGCAACCAGAGCAGCTCCGAATCTCCTCTTCTAGGGTCCCCCGCCAAAGCTCCTCGCTCCTCTTCGGAGAGTGGCCCATAGCAAGCCTCTTGCTATAGGGATACTCTTCTGGGCTTGATCCCAAACCACGCTACTTGTGTCCATAGACACAGACAGTGCGGCTCAGCCTACCCCCAACTTCGTCAAAGGATTTGATTTACAGCAACAGGAGCCAATGGCTCCCACTATGCTGCCTCTCTGTCCTGTGAGGAAAGAGAGGGATGCTGCTCTTGGGCACAGCACCTGATCAAGATCGGGCTCAGGTAAGTATAAGGGGGGCTGGGGGGATCCTAATCACAGAAGTTTTTTTCACCTAATGCAGAAACTGCATTAAAGGAGTTGTAAAGGCAGAAGGATTTTTTTATCCTAATGCATTCTATGCATTAAGATAAAAAGCCTTCAGTGTGCAGCAGTTGCCCCAGCACCCCCTAATTACTTACCTGGGCCCCATCTCTGTCCAGCGATGTTCACAAGTCCCTTGGCCGTCAGGGACCCTCCCTCCTGATTGGCTGAGACACAGCAGAGGGGCCATTGGCTCCTGCTGCTGTCAAAGTCAGTTAGCCAATCAGAGAGGGTCTGAATGGACACACGGAGCTGCAGCTCGGCTTGGGTGCCCCCATAGCAGGCTGTTTGCTGTGGGGGCACTCGACAGGAGGGAGGGGCCAGGAGCAGAAAAGAGGGACCCGAGAAGAGGAGGATCAGGGCTGCTCTGTGCAAAACTCCTGCACAGTGCAAGTATAACATGTTTGGTATTAAAAAAAAAAAAAAAAAAAAAAAAACAAACACTCACACACGAGACTTTACAATCACTTTAAATCACTTTACTTACCTCCACTGTGCAGCTTGTTTTGCACAGAGTGGCCACGAACCTCGTCTTCTGGGGTCCCCCGGCGGCTCCTCCCCACATCAGATAACCCCCTAGGAAAAGCGCTCTCCTGAGGTGGTTATCTTCCAGGCGCTCTCCCAAATCCACAATTCGCCGTCCATAGCTGCCGAATGTATGACTCGGCCCCGCCCCCGGTGCCCGTATCATTGGATTTGATTGATAGCAGCTGGAGCCAATTGCTGCGCTGCTATCAATCTATCCAATCAAGAGCCAAGAACCCCGGGCAGAGAGAGACAGCGCATCCCCACTGGGTCAAGTTCCAGGGCTCAGGTAAGTAAAACGGGGGGCTGTCACTGCCAGGTGTTTTTTCACCTTAATGCATAGGATGCATTAAGGTGAAAAAAACACGAGGATTTACAACCCCAATAAAGAGTAACTCCACTTTTGTTGAGAAAAAAAACATTTCCATCTGGGTGATCTGTGTACATTGTAAGAATCTTAAACTTTGTTGAAGATTCCTACCTTTTGTTATTCTGAAGAAATCCCTGTGTCCATGTTCAGAGTGAATCTAATGGGAGTAGTTTTATAATGATCAGCTGCTGCACCTGCAGGGCTCTGATGAGGAAAATTGTAGGTCTGTATTCCTTTCAGCGTGATTTATTTTTGGGAGTATCTCACCAAAAATGACATTTTTGTTGCAGGGGAAGCCTGAAATCGGACATATTTGTGCAGACTTCTGGGAAAATCAGTGAGCCAATCACACAAGCAAGTAATGACATTTCTGGAGGGCGTTCTGTACACCATCTGTGTACAGAACTCCTGCAGGTAGCCAAATTGCATTTTACAGAAAATTTCAGTGCTACAAATTATAACATTCAATTACAATATGACTTGCAATTGTGTATACTATATATATTTGTTTTTATTTGCCATTTTCTCCCCCCACACAAAAGAGTTACCCTTTAAGATAAAAAAAAATTAAACCTTTAGAACCACCTCATGGTGGACATACATGGATCAAAATTCAGCAAATGCAGCAGAGGCCCAATTTCAATCCATACAGGTACGTCAATATCAAATCAAAAAGTTTATTTATTTCAGCAATTCAAATCAAAAAGTGAAAGTCCAATTTTATACGATGCGTTACACACAGAGTGATATATTCTAAGCATTTTTTTCTTTTAGTTTGATGACGGGGCATGGAGGCAATCAGCCTGTGGCACTGCTGAGGTGTTATGGAAGCCCAGGTGGCTTTAATAGCGGCCTTCAGCTCATCTGCATTGTTGGGTCTGGTGTCTCAGCTTCCTCTTAACAATACTCCACAGATTCTCTATGGGGTTTAGATCAGGCGAGTTTGCTGGCCAATCAAGCACAGTAATACCATGATCATTAAACCAGGTATTGGCAGTGTGGGCAGGTGTCAAGTCCTGCTGGCAAATTAAATTGGCATCTCCATAAAGCTGGTCAGCAGAGGGAAGCATGAAGTGCTCTGGAATTTCCGGGTAGAAGGCTGCACTGACTTTGGTTTTGATAAAACACAGTAGACCAACACCAGCAGATGACATGACTCCCCAAATCATCACAGACTGTGGAAAATACTGTGTTTCATTTGGAAATCAATGTCCCAGAGTCTAAAGGAAGAGTGGAGAGGCACAGAATCTAAATTGCATGAGGTCCATTGTGAAGTTTCCAGTCAGTGAATATTTGGGGAGTCATGTCATCTGCTGCTGTCGGCACAGTCAGCACTGATCATTGTATCCTGATGGCAGGGCAGGCTCCACCGCTGTCAGAAAACAAGACAAAAATAAATATAAATATATATAGATATATATATATATATATATATATATATATATATATATATATATATATATAGAGAGAGAGAGAGAGAGAGAGAGAGAGAGAGAGAGAGAGAGAGAGAGAGAGAGAGAGAGAGAGAGAGAGAGAGAGAGAGAGAGAGAGAGAGAGAGAGAGAGAGAGAGAGAGAGAGAGAGAGAGAGAGATATTAGAGAGAGAGAGAGAGAGATACACACACACACACACACATATATACACATAAAAGTAAATATAAAATAGTGTAAAATAAGTTAATGGTGAAATAGAATTAACAGATACTACTTAATTCATACATACCATTGTGTATAAAACTGAAATATATACTCATGGAATAAAATAAATTAGCAATAAAATAACTAAAAATGTACTTATTTTACACTATCAGTCACTATTTCATATTCATTTTTAATGTTTATATATGTGGATATCAACCAACATCTTCTGTGTTGTCAGACTTATAATCATGTCAATTACATCTACTGTATATTTTGTTTTAGCACCGATGAGAAGGGGGGTTTCTAGTCTGAGGAAAGCATTGGTTGCCCTAAAAGCAAAACCATCAAATCAAGTCATTAATTTTTTTAATTTTTTTACTAGAGTCAAAGGCATCCACCATTTCTGAGGTCCTTGGAGAGATCTACTAATCTTGGCATGATGACACCAAATGTCAGTTGCAAAGAGAACACCAAGCTGCAGCTTTTAGAGAACGTCAAGGCAGGTATCGCCTGCATATGCCTCAAGGAGGTTCTAATCATTGGATTCTAATCTGGAACATCCTGCTATAATGTCATGGATTTGAAGTTGTGGTGGCTAGGGATGCACTTTTTTTTTTTTTTTTAATTTATGACAGATCTGCATTTTTGTTATTTTAGATAATGAAAATAAATACCCTGTCAATTTTGTGTGTCGTTTATTTACATACAGTATAACGCTTTTATCTGTATATTTGAATCAAATACCCAGTGTTTGCCTGTTCAAATAAACAAAACAAAAATAAAAATGTGTAATGCTACTATACCTTTCTGTTTATTAGATTTCCATTCCAATACACAAAAAAAAAAAAAGGACAAGGTTTATTAAATTTGATGTCATTCTGTATAGAGCATCCAGAGGTCCTATAGGATTGTACATAAATTGTTAAATAATCGCAATGAAAAAAAGGCTCTGCAGTGGACTCTTTGAAAATATATTTAAAATGTTTTTAGTTGTGCTAATAAGATGGAATAACTTTATATGAACTTATATAAACACTGATAATTATGTATGTAACCATCCACAATCATGTATTGAAAAGGTCTTTATTACTCCCACAAATAATGGTTGTGATAGTAGGAAGTGTAAATGGTTTTTGGTGACATCCATGACGGAGTTCTTGTCTAACAAAATGTCACCCCATGTTTATCTCAGAAATGGGCAGCATGTTGATTGCCATTCATATTTTCTAGCCTTTCAAGTAAAAACAATTCCCATAAAAAGACTGTCACCAAGAGTTAATATCATTAGAGCAATTTTACTTCTCCTTAATCATCTTTCCAAAGCAGTTAAAATGATAGCAAATAATTGTGTTGAGGTTAGAAGCCTCCCGTTTCACCAGCACCTATTTAAATGTCTGTGGTAATTAAGGCAAGCTTTATATTTATCCCTCATTAGAAATGCAAACTAGAGCACGCATATTACAATCCGGTAAAGCACACTTCACTACAGCTGTACATATTATCATATCTAAAAACAAACACATTTATTGCCAGGATGATCTCATCAACAGCAATGCCACCCAGATCATGCCATCTTACTAGTGATGAGGCCCTTGAAGCCAAAGGCTGAGAACTTTTTTGTTTTCTAGTAGGATTTGCAGCTCACAATAGTTCTTACAAGGCCACTGAGCACATTATCTGTTCTCTGACATCTGACAGTTTTCCGATCAGAGCCTGCTTTGTAGTGACTAGCAAAAGTGTGCCTATTCAAGATTAGGCACGGCTGTGGAGGTTGGGTGGCAGGTGGAGTGGTGTGTGTGTGTGTGTGTGTGTGGTGGGGGCACAAGTGCAGAGGTGCAGGGAATACAAAGCTGGGATCATGAGAAGAGTGGGGCATGCAGGTGCCATGTTACCTAGAATCCAAAACTACTAAATCCATCCAAAACTGATATTTCAGCTCTGCACAGCTCACAAAGAATGAACAGTGCAACATCTTTTTTTTAATCTCTATGGACAAATTTTTGTGTTGCGGAAACACATCCTGCAACACACTGTAGCGCACCCTGTACTTTGTAGCTCATTGTGCTGCAAAAAATGCTCAATGCAATGCACCTTAATGTACAGTGAGTGTATGCATTTGGGGGAATGTGTTCTGCTGTGAACGGACCCTCAATGACTCAAGATTCTTTATACAGGGTAAGATTTCTTTATACAGGGTCCCAGTTCAGCCTAGCAGCCATGGTCAATACACTGAGGACAATGATGTAAACCAGAGATGTCTACCCAGGAGAACAGTTTATAGAATGGTAAGAAAGCAGCATGTGTGCCAGCAAAAACTGGGTACACTCACTGTATCTCACAAAAGTGAGTACACCCCTCACATTTTTGTAAATATTTTATCTTTTCATGTGACAACACTGAAGAAATTACACGTTGCTACAATGTAAAGTAGTGAGTGTACAGCTTGTATAACAGTGTAAATTTGCTGTCCCCTCAAAATAACTCAACACACAGCCATTAATGTCTAAACCGCTGGCAACAAAAGTGAGTACACCCCTAAGTGAAAATGTCCAAATTGGGTCCAACTAGCCATTTTCCCTCCCCGGTGTCATGTGACTTGTTAGTGTTACAAGGTCTCAGGTGTGAATGGGGAGCAGGTGTGTTAAATTTGGTGTTATCGCTCTCAATCCCTCATACTGGTCACTGGAAGTTCAACATGGCACCTCATGGCAAAGAACTCTCTGAGGATCTGAAAAAAAGAAAAAGCAACCAGGTGAGGAGAACAAAGACAAGTGTGTCTTGCCTACAGTCAAGTATGGTGGTGGGAGTGCCATGGTCTGGGGCTGCACGAGTGCTGCCAGCACTGGGGAGCTACAGTTCATTGAGGAAACCATGAATGCCAACATGAACTGTGACATACTGAGGCCAAGCATGATTGCTTCCCCCACCAGGAGAAGACAATGGCTGATTCCCGTCAATACTGTCTGTGTCGATGGGGGAAACATGCAAATTTCTTTCCTGCAACCCATGGTTGCAGGAAAGAAATTTGCACAGTGTATGGCTGGCCTAAGAATGCTTTGCAGCCATCACTGAAGAACATACATGTAGTGTAGATAGAAGCTGCTGCAAAAAGGCTGCAGAAGATTAGCTGCACTGAGTGTAATAAAGAATGAAAAAAGGAGAAAAAAATATTTTGTTAAAAAAAAGTTTATAATACAAAATGCACACACACACACACACACACTAAACTTTCTTTTGTTTTTTGTTTTTTTGTTTTTTTCTTTTTTAAATAAAAACACCCCTGGACTTCCCAGTAGGAAGCAAGCAAGTTATTAAGCCCGCCAGAGCCAAACTTTAGCATGTAGTGGACTTACACTTTAATCTCTTGCGGACTGCCCGCCCACAATGTACTGCAGATGGGCAGCCCAGAGAGGCAAAGCGACGTAAACATATGCTGCTGCCTGCTCTCCGAAATTTAGGGCGCACAGATATGCGCCCCCCACGACACCCGCTGTGATTGTACAATGTTTGCTGGGACGTACTGATCAGCTGTGTCCAATCACAGCCCAGAGCCCTGTGTTGAAACAACACAGGGGTTTACACAAAGGAACGATCTCCATTTCTTATCCCTGCAGGGATAAGAACCATAAAGGGACATTTAGTAAAAATAAGCACACATTACACATGTGTAATGTTGCAAAAAAAACCCAGTGGTGATCAAATACCACAAAAAGAAAGCTCTATTTGTGTGAAAAAAAAAATGATATAAATTTCATTTGCGTACAGTTTTGCTTGACCGTGCAATTACCAGGTAAAAGTAGCACAGTGCTATATAGCAAAAAATGGCCTGCTCGTGAAGGGGGAAAAACCTTCTGGAGCTGAAGTGGTTAAATGGATAGTTTCTATTAAAAGCTAAATAATAAATGTTTTTCATCACAATATAGTAGAAATTGGCAGATGAGGAACAAATGGCTGCAGTAATAGGTGCATGACTAACTGGGTACAAAAGTAAAAATGACCTATTGATTTTTACACCATGGCGTTATAAAAAGCCACAGGTCTTGCCCAACATCCTTATTTAATTTTTAATAACTGCAGAGAGGTACTGGAAAACGTAGTCATGTGTCTGGAAATCATACCTAAAATAGTTCTGTCTTCCATACACCACTCTTTATAGCAGTACAGCAAGTCTGAATACTGCCCGATGCAGCATTTTCCAGTTCACACAGTCTCAAAGGTACTGGGACATTTGGAACATCTAGAACAGTAAGGCTTGGTTCACACTAGTGCGATGCGGAAACCCTGCAAATCCACTGCAGGTTCCCGCATCGCAGTTCACACTGCACTATGCAAACTGCTGGGAGTGTCAATAGAAAATTAATGACACCCCCAAACCAGTTTGAATATGGGGGACATTAGTTCGGGCATGAATCGGATCACATGGGTGCGAACACCCATGCGATCCGATTCTGGTGCGGACCAAAAAAAAAAAGAGTCCTGCGTGAGTTTTGTATGAATGCGATGCAAATTCAGCCATACTATCTGTATGGCTAAAATCGCATTGCACAGACATCGCATGTGATTTGCACTGCAGTGCAAATCACATGCAATATCGCACAGTGCACCAGTGTGAACCAAACCTAAATGTACATTAAGCCACAAAGTTAAATATTTGTATATGGAATAAAACAACTGTAGCTGGAAAAATCATTTTGAAATTTAGGAGCCAGCAAGTCCAATATAATATCCAGGAGACTCCACTAAACAGCCAGAAAATGTGTTTCTGTTTAAATCAATAGAAGTCAACCTAAAAACATCTTACATCTTAAATTGCACGTGTACAGATATTTCCGTAGATTAAAAAAAAGTGGGTTGATGTAAAGGAGTATCACATCCATATAAACAATAGTTAGTAGGTCATATGAAGCAACAGACTTTTAGGCCTCATGAATGCACTTATGCATACATCTGTACGAAGGGCCAGCTTTGCCTGCACAGGATGTACAGGTGTTCCATGCATCTGCATGCAGGCAGTCCCATTCATGTATATTGGGATGTAGCATTTGCCTAGACACAGCCGCTCATCCAAATTTGACAGTAATTTAGTTGCCGATGTTTGTCCACAACAGCACTCGGAGCGCATGTGTAGTCCTGGATCAAACAGTTTTGGGTGGAGTTGCATTTTTAACCATTTTGTATCAGCAGACCACCAACTTTTTTTCCATGAACAAAGAGGCTAATTATTAAAGTGATTGTAAAGGCTTGTTTAAAAAAAAGAAAACAACAACAAACATGTTATATACTTACCTCCTCTGTGCAGTGGTTTTGCACAGAGCTGCCCCCTCTCTCCCCTGATTGGCTGACTGACCAATAGCACCCCTGCTCTGTCTCAGCCAATCAGGAGGAGTGTACTGGATGGCTGAGGAGATTATTGACATTGCTGCAGAGGAAGGAGCTCAGGTAGGTAATTGGGGGGTGCTGGGGGGGGGGGGGGGGGCGCTACTCCACAGAAGGTTTTTTTATCTTAATGCATAGAATGCCTTAAGATTAAAAAAAAAAAAAAACCTTCTGCCCTTACAACTCCTTTAACAGTAAACAACAAAAATCCTAATTGCTCTTATACTGTATATAAAGTGTATATAAAAAGTTTATATACATATATTTATATTATGGCTACATACTTTACTGTAAAGTGGAGTCAACCCTTGCTGTACACTTAGGTCAGAGAAAGTACCCTAAAACATGTCTACTGCACTTTTGATTACCCCTTAAACTGGATACACACTATACAATCTTCTGTAGTTTTTTTCCTTTAGATTTACCAAAACCATATAATATGAGGTCAAACCTTAAGAGTTTCAATTTGCATGCAATCAGGCAGGCCCTTGCACTACATGGTTTTGGTAAATTTTAAGAAAATCAGACAACAAAACTTGCATAGTCTGTATGGGGTCTAAGTCTGGCCATAATCTGAGCAATTTTCTTTGCTGCAACCACAGACAGGCCCTTCCATGGAGCCATTGTGGTCTCCCAGCGGCAGGAAGCTGCTAGCATTAATCGCTTGTAAAATCCAGCGGGTTGGTTGTATCCAAGTTGATTGATCGGGCACCCATACATGATTCAAATGCATATGAAAATTCTGATCAGTACACTTGATGACGTGACAATTAATGCTTGAAAATACTTAGTTTTGATTGCTTTTAACATTCGATTTTGGAATTATGAATGAAAACCACATACACTTACTGTTGTATTTTGATTGCTAATAAATACAAAAAATTTAAGTTTTTTTACTCACAGCAGTGCCCAGACCAGATATACCGAGGTAAAATTTCAAATCTTTATAAGAAAGCATTAGAAATCCTCACTGTATGCTATTCAAAAAGCAGCATAATGCCTTTTGACAAAGAAAAAAAAATCCACTGTGAGTTCTGCATGCTGCCTACTGTAAATCTTTAAAGATGGTCAATAAATAATTTTCAGTTTTACAGCTATATCAATTTGTCCAAATGCTGATTTGATTAAAAAAGGGTCAAATGTATTAGTCCTGATCTCTGCAGATGCCTGCATTAGAGACATATTACCATGTAAAAAATTGGTTACATTTGAACATATATCATTTATGGAGTATCTATTCAGGACCTAGCTGCAGATCTATGTTAAAGTGGTTGTAAAGGTATTTTTTTTTACCTT
This sequence comes from Lithobates clamitans, assembly GCA_037952925.1. Lineage (NCBI taxonomy): Eukaryota > Metazoa > Chordata > Amphibia > Anura > Ranidae > Lithobates > Lithobates clamitans. The sequence continues at coordinate 3,158,584 of JBBGZY010000270.1, read as the reverse complement.
AATGCATTCTCTGAGTGCAGCTTCCCCTCTATGCCCCCTTATCCTTACCTGAGACTGATCTCGATCCAGCGATGTGCATGAGAACAGCAACTCTCTGGGCTCTCCTCTCTCTAACAAGCTTGGCTGAGAGCAGCGGGAGCCGATTGGCTTCTGCTGCTGTCAGTCAAAAGCTGCGAGCAGAGAGTGAAGAGTGGGGCCAAGCAGGGCTGTGTGTCTAAATAGGAAGCTGCATCCTATGGGGACACACAGCTGGGGCGGGGAGCCAAGAGCGCCAGCGGAGGACTCCAGGAGAGGAGGATCTAGGCTGCTATGTGCAAAACCACTGCACAGCATAAGTGTGACATGTTTAGTATTTTAATCAACGAAAAATGTAAAGTTCTGCAATCACTTTAAGGTCACTGACTCTTTAATTCACCTGACACTAATGACACCTGTTTAGTACCAAAGCCAACTAAGCCCAACTCTAGTCAAAACTAGGGATAGAACCAGTGCAAGGATTAAAAGCTAGTCATATCACGCCAATGGCACAGGCAGAGATAAAAACGGAACATTAGTTCTATCCCGCTGCTTATATAAATCTCTATATAGCTGAATAGTACGGGATCCCTCGTACTGCTGGGTACCATAGCTGTTGCATGTCCTCGAAACATGGGTGTCTTATTGTAGTGTTAAAGTGTATGTAAGCCCTACCATATACCACTGAAGTGTATTAGATCTTTTCGCAAAGTGCAAAAAACCTGCCTGTACACTTTGCCTACGTCAGTCAGTAGCGTTCATTATTCTCTCCATGGAATTAAAGAACTAATCTCCAATGAGCAGGGCCCTCTGATTCCTCCTGTATTGAATTTTATTGTAACTGTACTGTCTGCCCTAATGTTGTAAAACGCTGCGGAAACTGTTGCCACTGTATAAATTCTGTATAATAATAATAATAACTCCCTTTATGAGGATGGGGAGGGTGTTCTGTAGTCCTAACATATTTCCTGCCCTAAGGTGAAGTCACCGCTCATTCATACCTAAAATGCAGCAAGTGAACATTGCCAACCTAAGGCAGGAAGTGTTACTGGAAAGATCAGGTGAAAACAAAGGGGAAAAAACTCTAAACGCATCCACCACATCAAAGACTGGATTTACTCTAGTGACAGAGCTTGTGCATCCCCTGAAAAGCAATATAAGGGGGAAAAAAATAGGCAGTTGGGAGGAGATGACCTGGGTGTAGTATAATGAGGAGTTTAATAGGATAAGATTAAAAACACTTACAAGATGATAGAAGATGCATGCATGTCAAAGTAAAGTGCAGTCCTGGCATTCCACATGGCTCTGCGGGTCCCACCGCTGTTCCGGGTAGCTGAAAAGGATTGGACAGCTGGCTGGAATGGATCACAGTGTTTCACCAGGAAGCTCCATGCTGACCCGAAAGTGACATTACCAGCATCTGATTGGACCAAGGCAGGGCTGGAATATTGTCAATCAGGGCTGCAGCAGTGAAGGCTACGTGCTCGGAGCTGGCTGCTCCTTCTATTGGCCTATTGGAACAGCGGTGGAACCCATAGAGCCATGTGGCATGCCAGGACTGCACTTTACTTTGACGAGCATGCATCTTCTAACATTTTGTAAGTGTTTTTAATCTTATCCTATCAAAGTCATCATTTTAATACTACACTCAGGTTGGCGCCTCCCCCTCCCTGTTTTCTTTCCCTTACATGACTTGCAGAGTTCTGGACACACCCTGAAGGATGGCTGCCTTTCTTTTTAACCCTTAATACCCCTTTCTTTTCCAGCCACCCAACTTATGGATACAACACCATCCAGCGATATGCACTGGATTTTTTTCAGACACATTTGACAGGCAGAGAGGAAGCAATATGTCGTCTCCTTACTGCCTGTTTTAAACTCGAAATGATGATCCACTGCAGATCGTTCTTCAGAGGAATAGCAAGCTCTGCCACTAGTGTAAACCCAGCCTTAGATGGGGTAGATGCATTTGTGTTTTTTTCCAGGCTATTTTCCTTTATTTTTGTTTTTTATCCTTTAAAATGAGCATGCAATAGGGGGATCAACTTTTGCCATGGCTGCAGCATGTGTACACCCACAATTAGCTGCCTTTGCAGCCAGCTTAAGGGGGTGTTAAATTGCAGCTCAACCGTGTTTTTCTTGCACCACCACCACCACGCCAGATGTAAGCAAGCCCTAAGGACTACAGCCCTAAGCTACAAAAATTACCATTTTCTTCTTGCATTTAGACAGACTTTAAAAATCAATCCTTTAGGCAATTTGGCACCAGCAATCTCAAGCATTCCCAGCAATGAATACAGTAAAAAAAATAAAAAAAATAAAAAAAAATGTTAAAGTAGTATTACATATCCATTTAGAACATGATTTTCTAAAATATCCCACACTAGCATGGACTTCTATCTTCGCCTAACACCAGTCTTAGGTGTTCTGTTTCCAGGCTGGTTCCTCTAATTAAAGAAGCTACTTTTGAAGACTTTTTAAGTGCAAACTCCAGTGCTGTCATTCCTACAGTAGTAAGCCGCTGTCTTGTAACAATCATGTGCATGTCAAGAGTCGGAACACCCAATATCTCATATCATATTTCTGGGTAAGCCAAAATGAGTAAGTCTGGTTTCACACGGGCGTTTCGTTTTTTAGTTCAGTTATGGGTTTTTTTGTAAAAGAAAAGGATCAAAAACAGATACGAATGTCAATTTTAGGGGCCAGGAAGCCATCCACCGCATCCTGGTACCACACTGACAGCTGAATATAAAGGGGGAAAAAAAACAGCGTTGGGTTCCCCCCCCAGGTCCATACCAGGCCCTTATCCGAGCATACAGCCCGGCAGGTCAGGAAAAGGGAGGGGACAAGCGTGTCCCAATTAACATGGGGGGTGAGGATGCTTTTGGGTGGGGGAGGCTCTGCACCCCCCAACCCATCTTGCCCCATGTTAATGGGGACAAGGGCCTCTTTCCAACAACCCTGGTCGGTGGTTGTTGAGGTCTGCGGATGGGGGGCTTATCAGAATCTGAAGGCCCCCTTTAACATGGGGTCCCCCAGATCCCGGCCCCCCCCTATGCGAATGGGTATCGGGTACATTGTACCCCTACCCATTTACAAAAAAATGCAGTGAAAAGTGAACAAAAAAAAAAGAGCCAGCTATTCGATGACGTCCCCTGGAGAGCCTGTCCCCTTTGACATCAAGGGCAGGCCCTTGAGGTGACGTCATCGGATAGTCACGCCCCATGGCTATAAAACAGATGCCAGACAGGGTTTTCTTCCATCTTAGAAAACGGAGCTTAGCAGAGACGGATGACAGCGGATGATCGGCTAACATTCACTAGCCCACAGAGATACATGTATGTCTTTTTCATCCGCAAACGGATGGAGGAAAAACGGGCATACAGAACGCCCGTGTGAAAAGACCTTAAATTGCACAGCAAGCCTTAATTTTGGACCTTGCACCCTCAAAACCCATAATGGCAGCTCCCCATTTTATATCTTTACCAACTCACCATAAAGGTTACATAGGAGGAGGATATAAAGATTAGGGCATCACTGGCTTGTTTTTAAAGGTGGAGGCTCTGGAGCCATTAATCTTACCCCGACTTCACTACTTAATAAGTCACCAATTTGGAACAAGCATGCAGCCACTGCAGTCTGAAGAGTGTCAACTGCTTTCTGGCAGGTGTACAAGGGACAAATTCTGTTTGTCAGAGCCCAGTGACTCACTAGGTAGTGATGTCAGAAAATGTATAAACCTTTCAAGTATTACTTGTCACCTGTGTTACCATCTAGGAATTTTTGCTTCACTTCCTTTAAGGTGACCGGCCTCCCAACAGGAATCAAGGGTAAAAGTGGGTACAGTATTACATATGGTCTAACCCTTCTCCATCCAAAATAAAAGAAGAAGAAAAAAAAATTGTTTTGGTTAGAATTAAGCTTTAATGTGGTTGTAAAGGTACAAGATTTTTTTTTTTTACCCTTGCCTCTGTGGGGACTCGCACTCCTGATGGCTTTTTGCAGCAGCAGGAGCCAATCACAGCCAGTGAGTCAATCAGGAGACAGAGGGGGCGGGGCCAAGCCGAAGCTCTGTGTGTGTGAATGGACACACAGAGCTGCGGCTCGGGAGCTTGCTTGCTGTGGGGGCCCCCGGGCAAGAGGGAGGAGCCAGAAGCACCAGCATGGGACCTGAGAAGAGGAGAAATCGGGGCTACTCTGTGCAAAACCATTGCACAGAGCAGGTATATATATATATATATAAATATAAATATAAATATAAATATAAAAGGAGCTTTAATAGAGCTTTCATTGTTCTGTTAATTTGGGTGGCTGTGACAAGCTTTGTTTACACCATGATTCAATTAGTCACATTTTCTAATCCTAATATAGAACAATTTTCTGAAATGTAACGCGACTTGTCCTGTAAACACTATAAGTTTATTGTTCTTGCAATGATTTTTCCTCTGTACTGAATAAAAAAATTATTCTTTCACACTAAAAGCCAGCAAAAAGAGCATTTATCATAGTAAGCACAACAATAACAGCAGGTACGGCGTGTTTGGGTTGGATTTTGGGGGAGATTGATCAGCTGGCATAGTGCATCCAGCTGTGAGCACACAGCAGCAGACCGCTCTTTTCAAGAGAGGAACTCATTACCCAGACAGTGAATGGAGCACCATAAAAAAAAAAAGAGTAAAGCACTGCAAACGTAAGGATTTAAACCCACACATCAGGCAGATACTGTAAAGATGTATTTCTCTGAAACATGAACATTTTGAGTGTCCTTGCAAGGCATCTGCCATTAGCCCTGTTGCCAATGCTCAATATACTTGTATGAACTAAAATGCAGTGATGCATTTTATTGGCCAGTTTATGGTATTAAAGATGCAAGCTTTTGGGATGCCTTCTGCTAGGTACACGCAGGCCGAAAATGGCCGGTTCAGAGGGAACAGGCCAACAGCTGTGTGTCCGACTCCAACAACCAGCTTTTGTCAAAAGGGACATGCTGGAAAACCAGCATCCGATCCGTGCTTGCAGCCAATGGCTGCAAACATGGAGTACCCATGTCAGACTGCAAAGGCACAGCAGGGGTGTTTGCTTGTGTCGGTTGTTTTTTTTGTTCTGCCAACTGGGTTGAATGCAGGAAAAAAAAAAAAAACACAACAGCAGCGTGTACTGGGCTTTAGACCCCTTCTGAAGGTTTTTAACCATTATGGAACCCACATATTTATACACAGAGGTATGAGTATATGTAATAGATTATATATTAAATATAATGATTTTTAAAATAACAACAATTTTTCCTTAACACTCTTGAGTGTTAATGGCTATTGTAATGGATTAGGCTACAGGAGGAAGAAGAAAGAAGAAAGAAGAAAGAAGAAGGAAGGAAGGAAGAAGGAAGAAGGAAGAAGGAAGAAAAAAGAAGGAAGAAAAAAGAAGGAAGAAAAAAGAAGGAAGAAAAAACTCTCCCCTCCTTTTCCCAGGGCTAATTTCATTTTTAAACCCCTTGATTTAAGGGCCACCAGGTCCTTCCCCCTCCAGCCACTTAGGCCCTCTTTGCATATTGTGTAGCGGAAACGAGCGTTCCTGCTCATGATTTTTGTTGCACCATTTTAACATGTCGTGCATAGAGCAGCCATTCACTCCAATGGGCTGCCCTATACACGTTTGTTGCCCAAAAGAAGCTCCTGCTCCTTTTTGTTGACAAACTTAGCGCGATATTTCAACAAGTTTTTTGTCATGATTGCTGCAGAATCGCACCGTGTTCGAGGTGCCATTAAGAATAATGGCACCCATATGTGTGTCTTTCTGCAATTTGAAATCTGAGAATGTCACAATTCTGCCCACGATTCCAAATCATGTAATATGAATGGGGCCTTGGTGGAAACCAATGTTTCCTGGGATATCGGATCCCAGGAGGCTGTTGGAGAAAAGCCGACATCATTCTTGCCTAGACGAGAAAGAAAGTGGGGGCAGGATGGAGCAAACATTTCCCCAAAAAAGGGTAAACAAAAAAAAAAACAAAAAAAGAAAGAAAGAGGTTAGCTTTCAAGTATGCAAAGAGGAGCTTGTTGCAATGCTGCAAAGTCTTTTTTTCCGTCTTGCTGTTAAAAGGAGAAGTACAGCCAAAGCTTGTTTGGCTGTACTTCTGCTGTGGATCACAGGAGTGCAGGTCAGTCTCCACTTCTGTGACCTGTTTTCAGCAGACAGCGAGCTGAAGCCTGCTGTCGGCTGACGTCACAGAGCTGGTCCAGGTTGGGGGCAAGATCGTGACAACATGGTCGGGATCCACATACAGCCCTGGACCTGCACCTGGCTCAGCCAGCTGTTGAGAGCCTGGGCCAACCGATAACACACCCCCCCCACTCCCACACACACATACACACACACACACACACACACACACACACACACACACAGGATCACTGGGCTGTGGGCAGAGCCAGTCACCGGCTCTCTGCTCATGGAGCTCTCAGAGAACCAAGCGATCAGCAGTCTTTGATTCTCAGTCTTAGAGACGGCAGGGGACAGATGCAGCCTTGGTACTTACCTAGGTACCACCTAGTATGATTCTTGAAAAAACAAAAAATTCACTACTTCTATTTTAAAGTTCTGCTTTAGGGATATTCTATTGCCAACTTAATCCCATATCCTAAAAATTACAACAAAGGCACCCTTAGAAATGTTTAGTAATGTAAATCTATAAACAGTTACTTAAAGCGGAGTTCCAACCCCGGAATTTTTTTTTACATTTTCACAGTCCTTTACTAGTAATAAAAAACATTTGGATTGAAAAACATGTTTTTACTTACCAGAAATGCCCTGTATCTATGTGGTGGCTCCTAATCTGCCACTTCTGGGTCCTCGGCGCTCTGCATCACTTCCTCCCTCGTCTGTGCTCCTGGGAAATGTGAGTCATCATTTCCAAGGAGTCAGTGGGCAGGAGTGTGTTAAAAAAAAAAAAAAAAAAAAAAAAGCATTATTTCCCGACAGGAAATGACGCAATTTAGGGCAGATCTATCTAGGTTGCCATAATAACCTGGCGGGACCTGCCTCTGTCGCCGCACGTTGTTATGGCAACTTGGTAAACAATCGGCGCTACGGGCGCCGGCGCATTGCGCTTGCACAAGATCGAGGGGTGCATGCTGGTTCTCCATCACTAATCCAGGAAGAGGATGCAATTGGGCTTCACATGCCCAATCGCACTTTAAATGAAAAGAAAAAAAATTAACTCATGAATGTAAGAGGATTTCATATCAGCCTGCAGAGCTGTGTGCTGATGTGATTTTTAGTGACAGGGGAAAGGTCCACTCTAAGTTACTTAGCATACAAGATTTCAGGATGCTTTGGATTCCTTCTTCAAGCTTTATACAAAAAGCATGAAAAAGGGCTCTAGTGTATCCCAAAAGCTGGCATCTTTAAAATGAATCTTACTCTAAATTGTACTTTATCTATGTGTCTGTGTGTCCATGCGGATGTTTTTAAATGAAGCCTTGTCTTCTATTTCTCAATTTCATGAGAAATACCTGATGATCTTGAGTTGCATAAGAATTGTTGAAAAGCGATCAGTGACAGACTTGCCTCATTTCCTACCAAATCAGCATATTAGAGAGATTAAATATAAAAATATACAACGCTTTATTTTAATCAAAATATAGGTCGTCCAAGACTTGCTGTGAGTACGGATTGTGCCAAATACTACTACTGAAACAAGCTGTTATATTAAAGCATTAAAACCACATCAGCATCCAAATTCTTTATACACCAACCCCTATGAAATAAGAACAAATTCCTATCTAATCTCAATCTCCTTTAAAAAAGTATCATCATCATTCTAGGGTTATCAGTACAAAGAGCAACATGCCTTCTTTCAAGTAAGATCTAAAACTTAGTATTCCATTTTTTAAATGACATCTAATTCATAAAAATGTAGCCATCTGCCTTTTATAAAGAATCCTTGGAAGGACAACAATTGAACAAATTCATACCGAATGTCTGGACTCCCGTTTTATGTACATGTAAGCATCACTTTGTATTTCCTTCAAGGAGCAACATATCTGTACAGTAATGCCTCATTCTTAACTTGTCAATGACATTAATTTATTGTTAATTATCACAGGAATGGAGTTAAAGATTAGAGTAATTATTGTATATTGTTGCATTGTCAGGTATAATCTCCACCTTGCAGCTCTTTCCCAGCATTGCTTTTCAATAAAAGATAATTCCTGTTTAACGTAACCAAATAATTATATTACTTGAATGGCCAGCGATAGCCTCTGTATCACTTTTTCATAGCAGATAGGAACAGTATTCCATTCTCCCAGAGACACTTTTTACTTTACCTGTCCCACATCTTGTGCACTATTCAAGAGTGTGGTGTGCTTGGGCTCAGTGCAGCACTTGCAGTTTCTTGGTTGGTGTTTTACCTATTGAAGGATGCAGTAATCCACAAGATCTTGCACATTCAAGTAATGAATGGGCACATGCTTCATACTAAGTGAAATGCATCATCCCCCCGCATGTTTCTATCTGAGAGGTCTCCTAAAGGGTTGAAGTCTACTTCTCCCTCACCCAAAAGCTGAATAAACAGTAAATTAGGAAAGCCGTGTGCACACTAGAAGACAGAATCAGTGATCCACCCATTTAATCCAGAATTGGCCTGGCAACCTAAGAATCACAACCTCTGTTGAAGTGTTTCATGCGGTTAAGATCTACACGCTAAGAAAATTCAAAGTCATAATGTAAACGGAACTCCAGGAATTATTTGTATTGCATATTTACATTGGTCCAGCTTGGCACAGCGCAAGAATGCATTACAGGCAGTCCCCGGGTTACAAACAAGTTAGGGTCTGTAGGTTTGTTCTTAAGTTGAATTTGTATGCAAGTCAGAACAGGAAAAAATTTTAAGTGTAGCTCCAGCCAAAAAAAAACACATTTACATTTTTTGGATAGCATAGGGAAGAGTTAACACCCCCATACAATTTGTTTTGCTGTCTGTGCCCCTGTTCAGAAGATTTCACCTCACTTTCTGTCCCTATGACAATTGGATTTTGAAAATTTTGGGTTGTTGTGGAAACAAGGATTGGTGATAAAGCTTCAGTGGCGACACCTTTTTCCCAGGATAACTCTTACAGGAGTGAACTTCCCTTCCTGGGGTAGATTTCCCCTCACTTCCTGTTGTCTTCCTCTGTTTGTAAGTAGGAGTCGTTTGTAAGTCGGATGTTTGCAAGTAGGGAACCGCCTGTACATACCTGATGGACCACTGGGAAAGCTGGAAATCTCTACAGTAGTCAGTGCTATGACAGTGATTGCTGTAATCTTCTGGGTCCTCCTCAGGTTCTTTGCAAGCCACTACCCCATTGCTCAGTGACCATATGGAGGTCGTTTGCTTGGTACCACCATTCATACCTTGTTTTTTTTTTTATCCAGTGAATACAAAGTTCATCTTTGCTTGGACTAGGTAGAGATTGTGATGTTCCTGCCACTTTTTTTCCCCCTTGTCTAATCAGGGAATGCCTTAAATTGATTAAAAAAAAAAAAGAAAAGAAAAGAATAGTAAAAGGCATTCTATGAATCACAGCAGTGTTAACAAATGACCCCTTGTAATCAGTGGGCCCATAAGGCTGTGATGAGAGGTCATCTGATTGAAATAGCCACGACTAGAAAATGCCATAAACAAAAAGATATTTGCTTACTAACGATGGATCTTGAGAAACTTTACCACAGACACAGCCAAACCCCTTCTCAGGAATTGCTGAATCAAATCAACAGCAAGTGAAGTACCCTAGACACTTTACTCCCAGAGCAAACTGAAAAATCCCTCCGCTGGTCTAAAGCCAGATTCCTCTTGCACAGCAATTCGGCTTCAGCTATGTTTGCCAGGAAATTGAAACAATCCATCCAACCCACGCATTCATACAAATTAAAAGATAGTAATGGTAACCCCAACACCTACCTGAAAGACATTTTAAAGATATTTTCCTCCTACTACAAATCACTTCTGTCCTCCCCACCACCCCAATCCTGCCCCACCCCTCAGATCTGGTTAGATGCCCTTCAGCTACCTCAACTCACTGAAGAACAGCTTCAAATTCTCAACACTCCTTGCACAGAGGAAGAAATAGCCACTAACATTTCTTCCTTAAAATCGTCCAAATCCCCTGGCCCGGATGGCTATATAGCGCCATACTATAAAAAAAAAAAAAAAATTGCTGGCCTATTGGTTCCTAAATTGGTCAAATTATATAACCGTATCCTGGGCAGAGATTTTTTCCCCGATGATATGTTGCTAGCAAACATGTTCTTAATCCCAAAGCCTGGAAAGGACTTTTGCCACATTTCGGTCATTAATAATGACTTAAAGATTTTCGGCCATTTACTAGCAGATCGTCTGGAATAAGTTATCACTTCCCTGGTCTCCCCAGACCAAACAGGTTTCATCCCCACTAGGCAAATCACAAATAACATACAGCTAGCCACTAATGTGATACAGGATGCCGACATTAACTCCCGTAAGGTCTTATTACTTAGCTTGGACATTAATAAGGCCTTCGATAGCATCATATGGCCTTATTTAGACTCCATTTTAGCCAAATTTGGCTTTAGTGGGGAGTTCATTCACGGCTTTAAGGCTCTCTATCCAAATCTCTGAACCCGTATCAAGCTCCCTGGGAGAAATTCGGAATACGTCACCTTAGGTAGAAGCACTAGGCAGGGCTGTCCCCTCTCCCCCCTATTGTTCGCCTTGGCGAGCGAACCTCTGGCCCATTAAATCACCTCTAACCCTAACATCAAAAGATATACGAAGAATAGCCAAGAATATAAACTGAGCTTGTACGCAGACGATGGCCTCCTATTCCTTTCGGACCCAAAAATCTCCCTCGCCAATCTACTTTCTACCTTAGCCACATTTCACCAACTTATGGGTCAGGGAATAAATCCATCTAAATGTGTAGCCCTACCTATTAACCTCCCTCAACCCTTACTAACCAATCTCAAAGATAAATACGAATTTGCCTGGAGCTCGGGCACCCTACAATACCTAGGGATCCGCTTAGCCCCCTCCCTCAAACTGATGTACACACAACTATCCCCAAGCCTTCGCCAACGTTAGATCCTCACTCACCCAGTGGTCCTCTTACCACATATCATTTCTAGGAAGAATTCAAGCAGTAAAAATGTCGATCCTCCCTAAGTTGTTATTTTTCGTTAGAGCCCTACCACTTTATGTTCCCTGCTCTACGATAATGGCTGTACAGTCCGATCTGTTTAAATGCATCTAGCAAAACAAGAAACCCCGTATGAGCCGTCAGATGATGTATAGGGCCCAGTCTAGAGGCGGCCTTGGCTGCCCTGATCTATGGAAATACTTCTTGGCTTGTACACCTCGTACAATTAGCTCAATGTCAGGCCTCTTCCTCCTCTATTCCTTGGTTACCGTTTGAAAGGACCTCGGTTGTCCCCTTCGGTCAGGCTCCATTTCCCCCTAAGAATGTTGCACCACTCATTGGCATAGTGGGCTAGTCCATGTACCTCTGTTCCCTTTACAGGGTAAAATTTAAATTACTCTCTAGTCCCCCACGTTTAGCCTCCTTCCTAGGTGATCCTCAGTTCCCCCGGCCTTTAACAAGGATAAAGAGTTCTCAAATTGGATATCACAGGGCCTTGTAACTCTAGTCTCTTTGCTACAGGGTTCATCCTTTTGCTCATTTGAACATCTCCAACAGAATTATGCCCTTCACAGCCCTGAATTCTATAAATACCTACAAATTCGACATTTCTTCTCTAATATGTTATCACAAGCAGATGATGGGACTGTAACACCATTTGAGAACCTCTGTGGAGAGGCCTCTAGAGACAAGGGGACTATATCAACTTTATATCAATACCTTAATGACTACAATAGTACAGTCAAATCATTAGCTATGCTGGGATGGGAGGCGGAGACTGGCCAGGAGATCTCGGAGGAGGAGTGGCATGACATGGTCACCAACATGCACAAATGCACACGTTCCATCGCCATTAAAGTGGATGTAAACCCGAAAATAAATTTTTGAATTAACACTTGAACCTTGTAGAGTAGAGGTATTCATGTCATCTGTGCCCAGTCTTGCCATAAAGAGTTAATCCAGCTCTGAGCAATCCTCATCTTTTTTCAGTAAGATAAAAACAGACAGAGAAATAGGTGTCCATTCTTCCCCCTTGCTGTGAGTGACAGGCGATTTCCTTATCTCGCGAACAAGCATACAGAGCTTCATATCTCTCCTTTCTTAGTGTCTCAGAGCTGTGCTAGCTATACTGAAAACTACTCCCCCTCTACAGCCTGTGTGGCACATGCGACAGGAGTCACAGGGGTGCTGTAAGCACCCTCTGCTTCTGCCCAGAATGCGCTCTGTGTTCCCTGTGCACACACTTCTAGTATAACAAGCACAAGGTTCGTACTCACGCCGCTGCCAGCACAAGTAGAGTGTAGAGGTGGCCGTGGCCTAGTGGCATCACAGCTCCGCCCACCGAGCGCCACAGCATAGACCTGCCCATGGATTCCAGAGTTTTGTGGGGCTTGGTGTAGGAAAGAGGGCGAGTTGTAGAAGGTAGAATTAGAAGCCATGTACGGATACATACTTTATCATCCTGGCAACAGTATTTATTCATGTGGTGTGGGTTTACATCCACTTTAAAAGGAAACTGTTGTCAAGCTGCATACCCGTTGGTATTTTCCTCCCTTTTGATTGAATAAGATTTTCCCCTTAGTTCCCGCCACATGTTTTAGGGGTTGTCAAGACAGAGGCACACACACTTTTCAGTGCCATCCACGGGCAATTGCCCTAAACTGGCGGAGTCCCTCTGTTTCATGGTCACAGGTGCTCCATCGCATGGAATCCATTAAATTGATGGAAAGGTACACCACACCCTCAGGGATACTATGCACGTCTTTGAATGTAAATGGGCCAATTGGTCACCTCATCAGTTATAACCTGAGTTTGGAGGGTTTCCCCATTACCCCATTTGCGTTCTCCAGACAATTCGGTAATCCCGGAAGATAATGCACCTAGTACTGTCATTTTAAGTATATAGAAAGATTCCCGTCTAGAGCTTACCTTCTATGTACCCAGTCTACTTATAATGCAGAAACTACCTTGTTACCTTATCTAGATTCTTTTCTATTCTGAATGTTGTTATTTTAATATTTTTCGTACCCAAAGATAGTTGGAGAGCTATTCACCTGTACAATCATAGGTTGGTTTTTAAATGAACACTCTATTCTCTCCATGCATTTATATTTTTGTACTTTGCTCAAATATGTTAATAAAAATGTTTGTAAACAAAGAAAAGGGGCATCATAGGAAACCTTAGCTATCGGGAAAGATTAATGTATTCACCTTTGATAACTGCATACATGATCCATATGGTAAGCCCCAGCACTCATTGGAAATAAAGAAACAAATGAAAGGGGTTCTTTACTGCGAGAGCTTTCCACAGGATCTGGATAGAATTTTGACCCAGTGAATAGTCCAATTTGGTTATTTTTTTTACCTCTGCATGAACTTTTGAGTTATACCCTATTCACACAAGTTCATTTTAGGTTTAAAAAAAAAAAAAAAAAAAAAAAAAAGGGATCCTTCTGTCTTCCATGCTTTTTTTTTTTTCTAAATGCACACTCCATAGGAGTTCAATGGTAAAGCATCTAAACCGCAAGTAAAACACAGTGCAACTAAACAGTAAAAGTGTAAACCAGCCCTTAAGATTTGTTTTTTGGTTCAACAAGATGGGCAGGACTATTTTTTCACCTATAGCGTAATACACTTGCACTGACATTTGCCATACGCTGCACATACATAATGAGTACATAAACTAAACATATATTTTTACATGCAATAAAATGTACCTTTTCCCTAATATTAAGGGGTAAACTTCTATCATTGGCTTTATCCTTTTTATATTCTTCTCTCTTGATTTATTTAAATATTTTTATATAACTGCCGTTAACATCTTTTCATATCATTTCTCAGTGAAATGTGTGCATTACAATGGTTATTTATTAGAAATGAAGAAAACGCTATTAGAAATGAACTGTGCAACATGCCCAGATGGAGAGAAGTGTACGCTTTGGTTAGTCCAAATACCAACTAATTCTCTTGCAGAGAGAAAATTGCTGACGTGAATAAATCCTAGGGAATTACAGTGAATAATTCAAATGCTAATGTGCATGTTGCTGGAGACACTGCATCAACCTAAATGCTTTTCTCTTTCCTGCTACACAGGAATGGTGCCGGGCCTGGTCTGATTTCTTCAGTAAAACAAGCGTGTAGCTACACACAACCAAGATATCAAAATCTCACCTATATGAGTATCCTCCAAAAACAAGAGTAAGTAATGAACTGGCACACTACAATATTATTTATATATATACACACATACATACATACACACTAGTTTTATTATATCAAATAAAACGCTATTCTGCATTATTTAAAGTGGAACTATACTCACCTTCTCTTCATTGCTGCAGTGTCCTGGAGCTCCTGACAACTTCAGCCAGTCAGTTTCCTGGTACCGTTCTTGGCCATTTTTATTGGCCAGGCTGAGATAAAGTCACTCCTGTGCATTCGTGCATCTTGGTATTGCCAAAATTGTACACTGAGCTGCACGTGTGCAGCTCAATGTACAGTGTGTGTATAGGCAGGTGATGAACGTTAATGCAGAAGAGACATAGTATGTCTCTTCTTTATGAAAAATCCCGTCCGTGTGCCATTTTTTTAAAAATGTTCCCTATAGTTCAACTTTAATTTGCAAATTCACATCCCACCTGAAGTGAAAATTAAAAGGCAACCCGGAGTCAAAATATCCAGAAGACTTTGTACTCAGAGTTTGCGCTGTGCGTTTAAATTTCCTGTGAAAGAAAATTATAATAAAATGTATTAAAAAAAAAACAAAAAAAAAATTTAAAAAAACACACACACATATCGCTGGATGTCTGGGAGGCTGAGCCAGGTGCCGGTCCAGGCTTTTGGGTGGATACTGACTATATGGTCGCCATCTTTTCAGAGCCTGGACAGGCTCTGTGACGTCAGCCGACAGGTTTGACAGGTTTTAGCCCAATGTCAGCTAAAAACAGATCACAGGAGGCAGAACGAACTGCACTCCTGTGATCATAAGAGAGGTATGACCAAAAAAGCTTTAGCCATACCTCTCCTTTAAGCAAGTATTCCTATGTTCCAATAGTTTAGCTTCTTGAGTATGTTTCTACATCCTTGTTGCAGACAGAGTATCTTTGCCCTTTTATTTCACAGGCACTGTGCCAGATAGCTAGGTCTGTGCTACTGTATGTATGTAGTGGTCACCTTATAACTATATATACCTGGGTATAAGTGCACAATTTCCCCAGGAGTCCTATCTGACCCCTTGCTGATAATACCGGTTTGAACTATTAACCGCTTCAGCCCCAAAAGATTTTACCCCCTTCCTGACCAGAGCACTTTTTGCGATTCAGCACTGCGTCGTTTAACTGACAATTGCGCAGTCGTGCGATGTTGCACCCAAACAAAATTGACGTCCTTTTTTTCCCACAAATAGAGCTTTCTTTTGGTGGCATTTGATCAGTTCTGCGGTTTTTATTTTTTGCGCTATAAACAAAAAAAGCGACAATTTTGAAAAAAAGAAAGAAAAAAAAAACGCATTATATTTTACTTTTTGCTATAATAAATATCCCCCAAAAATATATATATAAAAAAAACATTTTTTTTCCTCAGTCAAGGCCGATATGTAGTATTCTACATATTTTTGGAAAAATAAATAAATAAATAAATTTGCAATAAGTTATAAAAGTTATAACGTCTACAAAATAGGGGATAGTTTTATGGCATTTTTATTTTTTTTTTATTAGTAATGGCGGCAATCTGCGATTCTTATCGGGACTGTGACATTATGGCGGACACATGGGGCAATTTTGACACTATTTTGGGACCAGTGCTATGAAAATGCATCGATTACTGTGTAAATGACACTGGCAGGGAAGGGGTTAACCACTAGGGGGTGATGGAGGGGTTAAGTGTGTCCTAGGGAGTGATTCTAACTGTGGGGGATGGGCTTAAAGTCACATGACAGCGATCACTGCTCTCGATGACAGAAAGCAGTGATCTCTGTCATGACACAAGCCAGAATGGGGAAATGCCTTGTTTACATAGGCACTTCCCCATTCTGAGGCTCCGTGAGACGATCGCCGGGGGTCCAGCGGACAGAGTGCACCAGTCCCGTGGGCACTGCCAGAGCTGTACGCGGCAGGCGGGCGCGCGCCTGCAACCCCCGGCTCTTAAAGGGGGTGTACAGGTACGCCCATTTGCCCACCGCTGCCATTGTGCCAACGTATATCGGTGGTCGGCAACTGGTTAATCTATTCTTTTATGAAGCTTGTATTATTTTCATACTGGTGTGTATCTACATATATGGTTAATGTTCTATGCTGGTTGCAGCAGTTCCTCTGCTCCCAACTACTGTAATTAGGTCACTGGATAATTTCCCAGGAAGGGAATCCCTTGTGTTCACAGAGGGCCTGTCCTTGGTTTAGGCACTGCCAACTTTATTATCAAACCCACTTTTCCACTTATTGGCCCACAGGTTTAGTGCAATATCCTGTTTGGAAAGGCCAATTTTTTATAACCCCCTCAAAAGAGGGTTGCGATTGCTTTATGGGAAACATGTTGTCTTTAACCAGAGCGCACACAGTTTACTTCTGTATGAGCCACTCAGTATCTAAAAGTTTTAACTTATACTTTAAGTTCACTTTTTTTTTTTTTTTTTAATTCCAGCTCCTCTATGCACCAATATAGCAGTAATGTACTTTTTTGCAAAAATATTAAAGTTTTCCATTAATTCTACATACACTTACTTCACTTGTCCTCATCAAGGTTTCCAAACGTATCCATTAGTGGAAATGTGAGTTCCCGCTATGCAGAGATGTGAATGGGGCTTGACAGCTGAGTGTTTCTGTTCACTCCCTCCTATGTACTTGTGTAAAGATGGCCATACACAGTGCAATCTTATTGTATATTATGTATTTAGTGAGAAGGGTGATCACCTATTGATTGTATTCAATTTACAAAATGTGCAGCTGGGAATGAGTGGGTAGGTATGAGGGTGGATGATGCAGGGTGTGTGCTAATGAGGTCAGCTGGTCAACTCCTTCCTGTGTCTGACCAGGGAGTAAGGCAGAACTAATGGATACGTTTGGAAACATTGATGAGGACAAGTGAAGTAAGTGTATGTAGTGAAATGGAATTTAAATCTGTACTGAGTGGTAAATAACAATCACCTCCCGTGACAAATTAAATTGTGGCGCTATTCCCAACGCATCTAATTCACCCCCTACGGTGAAAAATAGAAAATCTAACCACCACCTTTTTACTGGTGTATATCTACATATAGTGCAACTCAACTTACACAAAAAATATTATTTTTTGTAAAAATATGTGCAATAAATAAGTATCTTAATGATACCCCCACATCATATTCAGTAAAAAATATTGAATTATAAACACCATAATAACTGATACATATCGTGACTTCAGTGCTAATATTACTCAGATGTTGCTATAAATAATTCCCTTGTGGTAAAAATTGATATACAATCTATAAATGAAAGTGCAACAAATAGTGTCCGTGATAGTGATCATAAACAGCATAAATTTTGCCACAGCAAGTCCTTCTGTTATAGGAATGTGAGTTCTTCTAATATACTCTTCCACCACACCTCTGTGCTCAGTGACCACTCTCCCTATGGGCAGCCACTCACCAGCTCCTCATGCCTCCACTTTCGTATGAGGCTAAAAGGCATAGATGACTGTTGCTACTGGCAAGGGTTAAACCATGTTCATCCAGGAGGCTCGTTCCATATAAAACCAGAAACAAAACTCCCAATAGTGTAATAACGTAAAACACTTTAATGATTCACACTGCAAAATACACTTCAACAGTTCCACTCACATTGTGTATAAAACAAAACAGCACAGCAAACTCCACAGAAATCCGTCCAATGTAATATCAGCCAGCAGCTAAGATCAACCTCCTAGGGGGTATGCGGTCACGGCGGACCCTGTAATTACGAGCGTTCGAAGTATCTCTCACCCTCTCACCGCTTGCTTCATAGATGGGTATAGCTGTCTCCCCCTCTCAGTTAACCGTGCAGCTAGCTTCTTCCTGTCACTAGTACGTGGTGTTATCCTTTTTACGGCCACGCCCCCAACATGTTTCGATACGCTTGTACCTTAATCATGGGATGATGTTTTTTTCTGGTTTTATATGGAACGAGCCTCCTGGATGAACATGGTTTAACCCTTGCCAGTAGCAACAGTCATCTATGCCTTTTAGTCTCATACGAAAGTGGAGGCATGAGGAGCTGGTGAGTGGCTGCCCATAGGGAGAGTGGTCACTGAGCACAGAGGTGTGGTGGAAGAGTATATTAGAAGAACTCACATTCCTATAACAGAAGGACTTGCTGTGGCACAATTTATGCTGTTTATGATCACTATCACGGACACTATTTGTTGCACTTTCATTTATAGATTGTATATCAATTTTTACCACAAGGGAATTATTTATAGCAACATCTGAGTAATATTAGCACTAAAGTCACGATATGTATCAGTTATTATGGTGTTTATAATTCAATATTTTTACTGAATATGATGTGGGGGTATCATTAAGATACTTATTTATTGCACATATTTTTACAAAAAATAATATTTTTTGTGTAAGTTGAGTTGCACTATATGTAGATATACACCAGTAAAAAGGTGGTGGTTAGATTTTCTATTTTTCACCGTAGGGGGTGAATTACATGCGTTGGGAATAGCGCCACAATTTAATTTGTCACGGGAGGTGATTGTTATTTACCACTCAGTACAGATTTAAATTCCATTTCACTATTGTCTTATATGTTAAGTGGCAGCTATAGGTAGGTGGTGTTGACCGGATGTGAAATATCATCTAGGTGAACTATCCAAGGCGCAGTGGGGGTTGACCTAGTATAGGGTGGATTTAATCTAGGAATAACCGCACACTTATAAGTGTATGTAGAATTAATTGAAAGCTTTGATATTTTTGTAAAAAAAAAAAAAAAAAAGTACATTATTGCTATATTGATGCATAGGGGAGCTGGAATTCAGAAAAAAAAAAAGAAAAAAGTTAAACAAAAGGTGACCTTATCCTTTAAAGATTAGCAACTTATTTTCAAAACTATATATAACTGTTCATCAGAACAAAAATTAGGTACTCCAGTCCAGGTTGCATGCACAGTGCACATTTTTTTATGTTATTTGCTAGGAGTATAATTCAGTTCCTTGGGGAAATTAGACTTTGCAGGTCTCTTTTGCTTTACATTAAAATTGTGAGTCGCTCTTAAAATTTTTAATTGTTGCTTAAAAATAATTGCTAAACAACAGTAACTTATAGAACACCAACTGAACATCTACTAACTGCAGGCAGGAGAACACACACAAGGCAACAATAGATCAGAGGATTCAATCACTTCTCCCCAAGTCAGGAACAGGTCAACTGAGGACTAGTGACTTGGGCATTAACAAATTATTATTAAAAAAATTAAGTTTATCATAATCTATTACATTTCATTACTGGCCTACGGGATAGCTCTCTTGTAATTGAAGAGAAAGTAAATGAATAACCCTTAATTGCTTGACCACATGAGGTACTGCTCAACATGAAGACTTAACATATTACAAAACCTATCCTAATAAAATACATTGGCTTCATAGATTATTCTCAAGGAGTTGTTTGTGATGGATTGGTAGTAAACCCAAAACCAAAGACGTATTATATTGCAGCTAACCAATCACTGCATTAGTTTTTTTTTCTTTTGCTTTTTTTCCTCTGTTGGCCTAGGGATCTGGCTAATAACACACCCCCTGAATTAGTGAGACACAACCCTAGAGGAATAGGAACAGGAGGGCACAGCAGATAGCAGCATTGTTAGTTTAGGGCGGAGGGGAGTCTCAGACGTATTAACAGATTTAAATACACTAACAATTTAAAGCCAAACTACAGCTCGCACTTTATATATTCAGTTTTTTTTCACTTTTGGGATAAAGGTTTTACATTAAAGCGGTGTTCCGCCAATTCTTTTTTTCTTGAAAGTCAGCAGCTACAAATACTGCAGCTGCTGACTTTTAAAATAAGGACACTTACCTGTCCAGGGCACCCGCGATGTCGGCACCCGAAGCCGATCTCTTCCTCGGCACTCAGGTGCTGCTGCCATCATTTTTGGTAAGGGAATCAGTAAGTGAAGCCTTGCGGCTTCACTTACCAGTGCCCTACTGCGCATGCGCAACTTGCGCTGCGCAATACCACTTGTCGGAGAAGGTGCCGGAAGTGGTGTAGATACCCGCGGGTGGCTCGGGTATCTCTGCCCGGAAGTGGGAGAAAAATACCTGTATTAGACAGGTACTGTATATGCTCCCCTCTCCCCCCTGAAAGGTGCCAAATGTGACACCGGAGGGGATTGGATTCCGAAAAGAAAAAGTTCCATTTTTGGGTGGAACTCCGCTTTAATAAATAAATGCTAATCATTTTAGCCACTTCAATACTGAACACTTTCACCCCCTTCCTGCCCAAGCCAATTTTTAGATTTCAGTACTAGACATGTGCATTCGTTTTCGTCCGAATGCATTTTCGTCCGAATTTCAGGTATTTTCGTTAACGATAACGACAGTGCAGAATTCGAAAAACGAAAGATCCGACATAAACAAATGCTTTATTTTCATTTTCGTTGCTACAACAGTTCGATATAGATAGGAGATTCGACATGATGATGACAATAACAATCTGTGTCCATCAAACCTGTGTTCGAATGTGCCTAACCTTAACTCTATTAGTCCAAGATTATTCGACGTAGGGGAGAAAAGATTCGACGTAGGGGAGAAAAGATTCGACGTAGGGGAGAAAAGATTCGACGTAGGGGAGAAAAGATTCGACGTAGGGGAGAAAAGATTCGACGTAGGGGAGAAAAGATTCGACGTAGGGGAGAAAAGATTCGACGTAGGGGAGAAAAGATTCGACGTAGGGGAGAAAAGATTCGACGTAGGGGAGAAAAGATAAATAAAAATAATGATGATGATGAATGTTATTGGCTGATTGTAACCAAAGAGGAGGAGCAGTAAAATAGCTAGAACTAAGTACACACGTACTTTGGCTTATGGTGTCTGTTGAAAGTTCTAAGAAGATTCGATGGAGCAGGTAAACTATACAGAGTCGTACAGTTTAGCTGCTCCGTCGAATCTTCTTTGAACATTCAACAGACACCATAAGCCTTCAATGACAGATTCAACCCTAATTTGGATTTTCAGACGAATGCACGAAAAACGAATAAAATAAAAACAAATTTCGGGAGTAACTAAATAAATTTATTTTTCGGACGAAAACGAAATTCCGAAACGAAATATTTCAGTGTGCACATGTCTATTCAGTACTGTCACACTTTGAATGACAATTACTGCAACACTGTGCCCATATGAAATTTGTATCTTTTTTTTTTTTAACCCTTTCATGACTAAGCCTATTTTTGAAATTTGGTGTTTACAAGTTAAAATCTATATTTTTTGCTAGAAAATTACTTAGAGCCCCCAAACATTATATATATTTTTTTAGCAGAGAATCTATAGAATAAAATGGCGACTGTTGCAATATTTATCACACGGTATTTGTGCAGCGGTGTTTTAAACGCAAATTTTTGGAAAAGGGACACTTTCATGAATTTTAAAAAATCCAAACAGTAAAGTTACCCCAATTTTTTTGTATAATGTGAAAGATGATGTTACGCCGAGTAAATAGATACCAAACATGTCACCCTTTATAACTGCACGCACTCGTGGAATGGCGACAAACTACGGTACCTATGAATTTCCATAGGAGACGCTTAAAATTTTTTTTACGGTTACCAGGTTAGAGTTACAGAGGAGCTCTAGGGCTAGAATTATTGCTCTCGCTCTGACGATCGCGGCGATACCTCACATGTGTGATTTGAACACCGTTTACATATGCGGGCGCGACTTCCGTATGCGTTTTCTTCGCTGCGCGAGCTCGCGGGGACAGGGGCACTTTAAAAAAATTATTTATTTTTTTTTAATTTATTTTATTTTTTTTTTACTTTATAAATTGTGTTTTAAAATTTTTTTTTTTTTTTTTTTTACTTTTATTGCTGTCACAAGGAATGTAAACATCCCTTGTGACAGTAATAGGTGGTGACAGGTACTCTTTATGGAGAGATCGGGGGTCTAAAAGACCCCCCATCCCTCCTTTACACTTCAAAGTATTCAGATCGCCGAAAACGGCGATTCTGAATACTGTGTACTTTTTTAAATTCGGCGCCATTGGCAGCCGAGTAAACGGGAAGTGACGTCATGACGTCGCTTCCGCGTTTACAACAAGAAGGCTGGAACGAAGCCGCTCACAGCTTCGTTCCAGCCCGCCCCCAACCGCCGAAAGTACTCGATTGGATACCGGGCTTCCCGATCGCACGGGAGGCCCGGTAACAGCGGCGGGAGGGGGGGGATGTCCCCTCCCGCTCCTCCGGTATAACAACCGAGCGGCTTTTAGCCGCATCGGTTGTTATACACGGGTAGCCGATCGCCCGCTGTAAACAATGGTACCGGGATGATGCCTGCAGCTGCGGGCATCATCCCGGTATAACCCCGGAAAGCCGAGTACGCAGATGTGCGTACGGTCGGCGGGAAGGGGTTAAACAGCTAGAGCAGGGGTAGGCAACCTCTGGCACTGGTCCAGCAGGCGGCACTCAAAGCCTCTTTTGCCAGAACTCGACTCCCAGCCCATCAGCAGAGCAGCGCAGGGAAGGGTCAGTGAGACACTAATGCATTCCAATTTCAGAATTCCGCACACCGCACCTGCGCTGAGGGGGAGGCACTGTGCCCTCACACATTGTAAAAGATGGGAAACATTGTTTGGTTCTTCAACTTTGCTGTAGCTGCGATCGTCAGCTTTTGTGATGGGGAAGAGATTGGGTGCAATTCTGCTAGTGGAGCTGTCCCTGTTTCCAGGAGGAGGAGGACTGTCATTGGCCACTGCTAAAGCCAATCAAAGTCCCGCTAGCTCCATCCACCATCTGGAGGAAGATGACCCGCTTGGTTGCCACTACCAATCTCAGAAAGAAGGGATTTCACTGTGATTGAGAAAACCACCATCAGGTGAGTTTGTGTAATTACTGTTAAGCTTCTGGAAACTTTGTTGAAATTATTCCTGAACCTTTGTGTCACTTACTACTGAACCCCTGCACTCTGTGCCCCTTTAAGCCCCAGACAGTTTTTAACGCAATGAAAATCACACTCAACTTTTCCTGTGGTGCAGAGCGCCACACTTTCTCAGCTGCGGGGGCCCAACTTATGATCCTGCACACAGGCCCACTGCTTTCAGAAAATGCCCCTGACCTGAGCTCATCATTGTGCATTTATTTCAGATGCTTGTATGTGACATCACATAAAAGCATGTGGGCTGAGTGTGAGAGGTGGATCAGCAGGATGAGTGTGCCAGGACAGGTAGATGTGTCTCATCTCTGCTTTCTTTCACCACTCTGCATATCACGCATATTATAGGACGAGAAGATGCTCATCTGGCCCAACACTGAACCCCCTGCTCACCTGCCCCATCACTGTACCCCCCTGCTCTTCTGTCCCACTGCTGAAGCCCCTTCTCATCTCTTCCACCACTGTACCTCCCTGCACATCTGCCCCACCGCTGTACCTCCTGCTCTTCTGTCCCAGCTCTGAACCCCTTCTGTTCATTTTCCCCACCGCTTTACCCTCCTGCTCATCTGCTCCACCGCTGTACATCGGGTACAGTGATGGGGCAGGTGAGCAGGGGGTTCAGTGTTGGGCCAGATGAGAAGAGGGTTACGGGTGGTGGGACAGATGAGCATCTTCTCATCTATGGGAATTGTCTGGAATCCACAAGTCTGAGCAATGAGGAAGTGTTGGCCTTGAAGTGGAGGGACAGGAGAGGGGATTATGTCATGTCCACCATCCACAATGACATCTTTGGAGATTCACAGAAGACCAGGTGCTACAAACACATTTATCAATGTGAAAGTCCCGTTTATGGTATAAAAAAAGTTGAATTTCATCTCTTCCACGTGGCCATGAATAATTTGTATATCTGCTATCAAATGTCAACAGAAAGCCAGCCCAGCACCTACCTCAAATATATTGAAGATATTGTCACTGCCCTGATTTACTAAGCATTCACTCTGACTGTGTGAGTCGGCTTCATGAGCAACATTTTCCAGATAACATTCCCCCCACAGAATCAGGAAGAAGACGCCAAAAGAAATATCTTGTATGCAGCAGAGGAGTTAGAAGAGACACTAGTTATCATTGTCCCCAATGTCTCTCCCAACCTGGCCTATGCATCAGAGAATGCTCAGAAGTTATCACACATCCATAAGATATTAGTTCCCATTATTGTTAACAGGCTGCCATTTCCCTGTTTTAAATACCTGTGCAGATCATTTGCCTGCTACCACGTTTTTACCTTCCACGTTAACTGACCCTGGCCTGTTCACCGACGATTGCCTTTGCAGGCCATTTTAAACCACGTTTCTGCCTTCCACTTGCATCAACCTTGGCCTGTTTATCGACCATGTTTTTTGCCTGTCACTTTGACTGATCTTTTGCCCTTCTACTTTAGTACACAGGGGTCTCACATACAGGTGCATCTCCTAAAATTAGAATATCATCAAAAAGTTCATTTATTTCACTAATTCAATTAAAAAAAGTGAAACTCATATTTTATATAGATGCGTTAAACACAGAGTGATATATTTCAAGCATTTTTTTAAATTTTGATGATTAAAATTCAGTATCTCAATATCAGAAAATTTGAATATTACATATGACCAAATTAAAAAAATAAAAATAAAGGATTTTTAATACAGAAATGTTGCCTTACTGAAAAGTATGTCCATGTACAGTATAGTATGCACTCAACACTTGGTTGGGGCTCCTTTTGCAATAATTACTCCATCAATGCGGTATTGGTATGGTGGCGATCAGCCTGGGGCACTGCTGAAGTGTTATGGAAGTCCAAAGTCAGTGCAGCCTACCAGGAAATTCTAGAGCACTTCATGCTTCCCTCTGCTGACCAGCTTTATGGAGATACCGATTTCATTTTCCAGCAAGACTTGGCGCCTGCCCACACTGCCAAAAGTACCAATATATGGTTTATTGATCATGGTATCACTGTGCTTGATTGGCCAGCAAACTCGCCTGACCTAAACCTCAGAGAATTTGTGGCGTATTGTCAACATGAAGATGAGAGACAACAGACCCAACAATGCAGACGAGCTGAAGGCCGCTATGAAAGCAACCTGGGCTTCCATAACACCTCCGCAGTGCCACAGACAAATCGCGTCCATGCCACAAAGCATTGATGCAGTAATTCATGCAAAATAAGCCCCGAATAAGTATTGAGTGCATACTATACTTTACATGGACATACTTTTCAGTACGCCAACAGAGCTGCACGATTAATCGTTAAGAATCGAGATCGTGATTTTCTTTCACCCTCGCAATCTTAAAAGCATTTTGCTGATTCTTTCTATGCTGAGAATTCTCTGCTCAAGCCCACAGCTGTCAAAAAAAAAAAAACAGGCAGTCTGCCAAGTATCACAACATTCCTAAGCCCTGAGCTAACTATAAACATTGTAACGTTTTGGTCTTTAGATCAAAGGAATGAACTTCAGTCTGTAAATGAGGGAAGTTTAACCACTTAAAGTGGAGTTCCACCCACTTTTACAACTCTTCAGCATCCCTCACTAAACTGTGCACTGTAAACGAATTGGATATTTTTAAAAACATTTTCTCAGCACTTACTGTATATCTGCTGTATTCATTTTTCACTTCCTCCTCCCTGGGCGTGGCCCATCGCATCATTTCCTGTTTGCAATGCCTTCTGGGAAGGGGTGGCAACTTCCTCTGACACTGTTTCTATGGAAACCTGACCTGAAACCTATTAGACAGCTTGTGCTGCACTGAGCATGTGCGAGATCTGCAAGGATGAGATGCAGGAAGAAATACAGTCTGGCTTCAGATGCCCAGACTTAAGATGGCCACGGCCTGCTGTAAGTTTATAAAATAACAAACTACTGCTATAAACTAACAAAACAGACCTTAGTTTACAGACTAACTTTACTAGAATACATTAAGCTTGTGTATTATAGGGGTATTTTTATTTAAAAAGTATAATTTTGGCCGGAACACCACTTTAAAGACTAAATCAGGGGTAGGCAACCTTTTGAGCACAGTGTGCCGAAAAATGTTGTTTTCAAAGAAATTGAGCATGCCGATTTTATAACAAAAAAATGTCAACTTCACACTCAATCACGAAAATTATTTTTTGTAAAGTAAATGCTGTAAACTACTTGAGTAGTGAGAAATTAACATCCTGCACTCTCACGCCTCAGATCAGCCCCAATTTCTGCAACTCCACACCTCAGATCATTGTCCCCCCTGCAAATCTGTTTCACCACTGTAACCCCTTGCTCATCTGCCCCACCACTGTAACATCCTGCTCATCTGCCCCACCAATGTTCCCCCTTCCTAATTTGCCCCACCACTGTACCTCCCTGCACATCTGCTACACCACCGTACCCTCCATGCTCTTCTGTCTCACCACTGAACCATCTTCTAATCTGTCCTAACACTAAACTTATCTGCCCCACCACTGTACCTCCTGCACATCTGTCCCACCTCTGTTCCCCTGCCCCACTAATTTAACTCCCTGCTCATGTGTTTCACCGATGTACCTTCTTTCTCCTCTGCACATCTGCCCCACTTCTGTACCCCCCCCCCCCCGCTCTTCTGCCCAACCACTGTAACTCACCGCTCATCTGTCCCACCAATGCACCTCCTTTCGCATCTGCCCCACTGCTGTACCTCCCTGCTCTTTTGTCCCACCGCTGAACCCCCTTATCTGGCCCAACACTGAATCCCCCCCGCTGATCTGTCCCACCACTGTACCTCCCTGCACACCTCCCTCAGCTGCCGTATCCCCATGCTCTTCTGTCTCACTACTGAATCACCTTCTCATCTGTCCTAACACTGAACCCATCTGCTCATATGGAAATGGATAAATAGAACAAAGAACTTGGACCATCTGCTCATCTGCCCCACCACTGTACCTCCTGCACATCTGTCTCACCTCTGTACCCCCTGCTCTTCTGCCCCACCACCGTTCCCCCTGCTCTACTACCCTACCACTGTAACCACCCATACACCTCCTTTCACATCTACCCCACTGCTTTTCTGTCCCACCACTGTAACTCCCTTCTCATCTGCCCCATCACTGTAGCCCCCTGCTCTTCGGTCCCACCGCTGAACCCCCTTCTCATCTCTTTCACCAGTGTACCTCTCTGCACATCTGCCTCACAGCTGTACCCTCCTGTTCTTCCGTCCCACCTCTGAACCCCTCCTGCTCATCTGCTCCACTGCTGTACTCTCTTCTCATCTATGATATGCAGAGTGGTGAAAGAAAGCAGAGATGAGACACATCTACCTGTCCTGGCACACTCATCCTGCTGATCCACCTCTCGCACTCAGCCCACGTGCTTTTATGTCATGTCACATACAAGCATTTGGAATGGATGTGCAATGATGAGCTCAGGTCAGGGGTATTTTCTGAAAGCAGTGGGCCTGTGTGGGGGATCCTAAGTTGGGCCTCCGCAGCTGAGAAAAAAAAAGTGTGGTGATCTGCGCTACAGCAAAAGTTGGGTGTGGTTTTTTCGTTTTTATTAAAGTTGGCCCAAATTTTTTTGTAGACGGTCAAAGATGTTACGCTGCGAGAATCACGATCTTTATTCTAAGCAAAAAAAATTGTGATTCTCATTTTGACCAGAAATCGTGCAGCTCTACGCCATTTTTTTTTAGTCTTATGTAATATTCTACTTTTCTGAGATACTGAATTTTGGGTTTTCAATAGCTGTACGCCAAAATCAAAGTTAAAATAAGGAAATGCTTGAAATATATCACTGTGTGGAACGCATCTATATAAAATAAATGAGTTTCACTTTAAGAATTGAATTACTGAAATAAAATTAACTTTTTGATAATATTCTAATTTTATGAGATGCGCCTGTATGTGAGGGGCTTCAGAATAGTGTTCTGAGTAGAGAAAACCAGTTTTTTGTTTTCTGTATTCCCAGAACAGGGTCTGGAGGCTTCAGAGAGATTTGGGTGGGAGAAGCCTCTACCCCTGTCTCCATTCTTTCCTGACAGAGGCCCTAAGGTTGATGGTCCTTCCTGCTGCCTGGACCAATACTTTGGCTGTATTGACCATATCTCTGCCTGCTGCCTCTACAGACTATGGACAGTATTGCTGCCTGGATGATTCCTTTTGCTGCTGCTGACCACATCTCTGCCTGCTACCTGGACCAATGCTTTGGCTGTGCTGACAGTATCTCTGCCTGGTGCCTGTACTGACTATGGACAGTAGAGCTGCTCGATTCTGGCTAAAATGATAATCACAATTTTTTTTGCTTAAAATAAAGACTATGATTTTCGTGGCGTAACATCATCTTTCACATTATACAAAAAAGATTTTTTTTTTTTTAATTCATTGAGGCTGGGTGCACACCAGTGTGAATTGGATGCGGGTTTCTCCACATCCAAGTTGTGTCATGTCAGGAGATTGTGACCGGCTCTCTATGGAGCCAGTTCTCACATCTCCAGAGTGGCTTCGGTGCAAATTGCACAGGAGTTCTGTGTGTCTTCTGGCCAGTTTCAGGTCCAAATTCAGCCCAAAATTTAGGCTGAAATTGGACCTGAAACGGTAAACAGGGACGCATCGGACCCCTGCTGTGAGCCGCTCCGTGCTGCGGTGTGAACCCAGCCTGAAGTGCATTTTTTACCAAAAAATTGCGTTTGAAAGACCACTGCGCAAACAGTGTGCCATAAAATATTTTAACAACCGCCATTTTATTCTCTAGGGTCTCTGCTAAAAAAAATATATATATATATTATATATATATTAGTGGGGGCGGAAAGTGCTCAGACCCCCTTAAATTTTTCACTGTTTGTTATATTGCAGCCATTTGCTAAAATCATTTAAGTTCATTTTTTTCCCTCATTAATGTACACACAGCACCCCATATTGACAGAATTGTTGACATTTTTCAGGATTTATAAAAAATTGAAAACTGAAATATCACATGGTCCTAAGTATTCAGACCCTTTGCTGTGACACTCATATATTTAACTCAGGTGCTGTCCATTTCTTCTGATCATCCTTGAGATGGTTCTACACCTTCATTTAAGTCCAGCTGTGTTTGATTATACTGATTGGACTTGATTAGGAAAGCCACACACCTGTCTATATAAGACCTTACAGCTCACAGTGCATGTCAGAGCAAATGAGAATTATGAGGTCAAAGGAACTGCCTGAAGAGTTCAGAGACAGAATTGTGGCAAGGCACAGATCTGGCCAAGGTTACAAAAAAATTTCTGCTGCACTTAAGGTTCCTAAGAGCACAGTGGCCTTCATAGTCCTTCTTGAATGGCCCAGCCAGAGCCCTGACTTAAACCCAATTGAGCATCTCTGGAGAGACCTAAAAATGGCTGTCTACCAAAGTTTACCATCCAACCTGACAGAACTGGAGAGGATCTGCAAGGAGGAATGGCAGAGGATACCCAAATCCAGGTGTGAAAAACGTGTTGCATCTTTCCCAAAAAGACTTTTGTATTAGATCAAAAGGGGCTTCTACTAAATACTGAGCAAAGGGTCTGAATACTTAGGACCATGTAATATTTCAGTTTTTCTTTTTTAATAAATCTGCAAAAATGTCAACAATTCTGTGTTTTCCTGTCAATATGGGGTGCTGTGTGTACATTAATGAGGAAAAAAAATGAACTTAAATGAATTTAGCAAATGGCTGCAATATAACAAAGAGTGAAAAATGTAAGGGGGTCTGAATACTTTCATACTTTCCGTCCCCACTGCGTGTATGTATGTATGTATGTATATATATGTGTATGTATATATATATATATATATATATATATATATATATATATATATATATATATATATATATATATATATATATATGTATGTATGTATGTATGTATGTATGTATGTATGTATGTATGTATGTATGTATATATATATATATATATATATATATATATATATATATATATATATATATATATATATATATATATATATATATATATATATAATTTGGGGGTTCTAAGTAATTTTCTAGCAAAAAAATACTGATTTTAACTTGTAAGCAACAAGTGTCAGAAAAAGGTTTGGTCTTTAAGTGGTTAAACTGACCTCATTACAGAACATGGATGGAGCCAAATGCAGGGCAATCTTAGAAGAAAACCTGTTAAAGTCTGCAAGAGACTTGAGACTGGGGTGGAGGTTCACCTTCCAGCAAGACAACGGCTCTAAACATACAGCCAGAGCTACGATAGAATGGTTTAGATCAGGGGTCTCCAAACTTTCTAGGCAAAGGGCCAGTTTACTGTCCTTCAGGCTTAAGGGGCCGGGACTGTGGTCGGTGGGAGTAGAAAATGCCTCGGCATTACTGCTCCATTATTGGTTTTAATGGGAGGAATTGTGCCCCACTGATGGTGTCAGTAGAGGGAATGGTGCCCCAAGGGCCAGATAAGGGCAAAGGGCCACATCCGGCACCCAGGCCACAGTTTGGAGACCACTGGTTTAGATCAAAGCATATTCATGTGTTAGAATAACCCAGTCAAAGTCCAGACCTAAATCCAATTGAGAATCTGTGGCAAGACTTGAAAATTGCTCTTTACAGACTCTCTCCATCCAATCTGACAGAGCTTGAGCTATTTTGCAAAGAAGAAATGGAAAAAAATGTCACTCTAGATGTGCAAAGCTGGTAGAGACATCCCCAAAAAGACTTGCAGCTGTTATTGCAGTGAAAGGTGGTTCTACGAAGTATTGACTCAGGGTGGCTGAATACAAATGCACACCACACTTTTCACATATTTATTTGTAGGGCTTAAAGCACATGGGACGTTTTAAAACCTCACCTGAACACTTTAACTTGACAAATAGTAATGTTTACATGCTACGTTTAGCCACGTTTGGAAGCATTTTTTTTTGCAAATAGTGAAAAATGAAATACGCCTGTAAACGAAACGTGGCTAAACAAGAGTTACTGCGTTTACAAGCTGTTTCAGGCATTTAGCATTCAAATGCCTCTGAACATCTGTCCTGAATGCATTTTTTGCTTTAACCTCAACTGCCTATAAATGTCTATAAATGACCCTAAGATAACAGAGGAGCGCTCAGGGGCAGCTGAAAAAAAAATACCCAAAAATGCCTAAAACTTTTGGAAAACCATTTACGATTTTCCTTCCACTTCACAATTATGTGCCACTTTGTGTTGGCCTATCACATAAAATCAAAATAATAAATTAATAAAATACATTTTTGGTTGTAACAAGACAAAATGTGGAAAATTTCAAGGGATATGAATACTTTTTCAAGGCCCTGTATCTCTCTATATAGAGTACTTGTCTTGATCCAGAGTGCTCATTTCTCTCCGGTGCCTTTTTCCTCTGAAATCAGTATGAGTCACTTCTGACAGGTTTCCCTGACACCAAGAGGTAAAACGTTGGCAGCACGCAGCCTTTGATTGACAGCCTCAGCTCTGTTCCAGTGTGCAGGGTGGTGTGTCCCTTCCCTCCAATCAGCTCTCCTCAGCGAGGTCTGCAAAGTGTAACTTTAGTTCCCTGCCCCTTATTTTTTGAAAGCTCAGACAAGCTCTTTAAATTCTGTACATTGAATGGATATAGAGAAGAGAATACTACAGACAGACAGGTACAACTTATGTAGGAGGATTGGTTTCATCTGTTTATCATCTGAGGCCAGTCATTTGAGCATATGTATGGGTTTACAACCACTTAAGGACCGAGCCTTTTTCTGAGATTTTGTGTTTACAAGTTAAAACCGGTTGTTTTGCTTACTTAGAACCCCCAAATGTTATATTATATTTTTTTTTTTTCTAACACCCTAGAGAATAAAATGGCGGTCGTTGAAATACTTTTTGTCACACCGTATTTGCACAGTGGTCGTACAAGCGCACTTTTTTGGGAAAAAAATTCACTTTTTTTAATTAAAAAAATAAGACAATGGTAAAGTTAGCCCAATTTTTTTATATTGTGAAAGATGATGTTTGGCTGAGTAAACTGATACCCAACATGTCACGCTTCAAAGTTGCGCCCGCTTGTGGAATGGCGACAAACTTTTACCCTTAAAAATCTCCATAGGCGATGTTTAAAAAATTCTACAGGTTGCATGTTTTGAGTTCCAGAGGAGGTCTAGGGCTAGAATTATTGCTCTCGCTCTAACGATTGTGGCAATACCTCTTATGTGTGGTTTTGACACAGTTTTCATATGCGGGCACTACTCACGTATGTGTTCACTTCTGCATGCAAGCTTGGCGGGGCGCGTTAAAACTTTTTTTTTCTTATTTATTTTACCTTTTATTTTTTAATTTTTACACTGTTCTTTTAAAAAAAATGGTGTCACTTTTACTCCCTTGTAATAAACACCCCTTGTAATAGAAGAAAAAGCATGACAGGACCTCTTAAATATGAGATCTGGGGTCAAAAAGACCTCAGATCTCATATTTACACTAAAATGCAATAAAAAAAAATAATTGAATGTCATTTGAAAAAAAACAAAAACAAAAAAAAAATAAATGGCCCTTTAAGAGCTATGGGCAGAAGTGACGTTTTGATGTCACTTTTGCTCTGCAATGATACGGAGATGGGTGGGGGCCATCTTCCCCTCACGTCTCCATGCCAGGGAGCAGATGTGATTGCCTCCGCTGCTGCTGGCAAAGCAGCAGAGGGCACCGGAGGGCCCCCCCCCCCCATCTCCCGCCGCCGATAAAAGTGATCTTGCGGTGAATCCGCCGCAGAGACCACTTTTATCTTGAAGCGGACTGCCTGCTGAAGAAGAGAATAGCTGCTGCCATGACGATATTCCTGTTCAAAGTAGTGATTTAAAACGACATTGGGCAGCCCCTAAGTGGTTAAAGTGTAACTAAAGGAAACACTTTTTTTTTTTTTTAGTTTTGGACATAGTGGAGAAGGATTAGAACACCTGTCAATTTTTATTGCTGTCTGTGCCCCCCTGTTAAAGCGGGGGTCCACCTATCTATCGTTTTTTTTTTACTATTATTATTGAAAGTGAAAGTAAAAGAAAATCCCACATTTTGGGTTGTCTTCAGAAAAGTAAGAGGGGAAATCTTCCAATGGGGACACTAGTTCCCTACAATTCCCTTAATTTGCAGCGATTTCCTCTCACTTCCTGTTTGGCTATGGGACAGGAAGTGAAAGGAAATCAGATGGGATACAGATGGTGAAAAAAAAAAAAAAAGACAGTTATAACTATCCCTTGCTCTATTCAAAATAATAAAAAAAAAAATGTTTTGCCTATAGTTCTACTTTAAATACAGATATCGTACAGCAAGAATATGCAAGAAATAGAGAACTATTAGGTGGTTTACCTTCCAAGAATCTAACAAAATACGAAATACTAGTTCTAGATTTACAATTGTGTTTGATGAGATTAAAGAATTAGAAATCCTAAATATATGAGCAAGTACCGTATATACTCGAGTATAAGTCGAATTTTTCAGCACATTTTTTTGTGCTGAAAGTGCCCCCCTCGACTTATACTCGAGTCAAGCACTTTTCTGCAGCAAAAAATTTCATTTTCCGAACCGACTTTGGGGCCCCGTATCTCAGGGCCACTTGGTGCTAGAAACCCCAAATTTGGTATGCAAACCCAGTGGACCTAGTACCACAACAAAGCTGCAGTTCCTAGCACTAAGTGGCCCCGAGATACAGGGCCCCAAAATCGGTTTGGAAAATGTCATTCTCTGCTGCAGAAAAGTGCTTGACATTTTCTGAACCGATTTTGGGGTCCCATATCTCAGGGCCACTTGGTGCTAGGAACCCCAAATTTGGTGTGCAAACCCAGTGTAACTGGTGCCATAAAATATCCTTATAGCTTGGGTTCCTAGCACCAAGTGGCCCTGAGATACGGGGCCCCAAAACTGGTTCAGAAAATGTCATTCTCTGCTGCAGAAAAGTGCTTGACATTTTCTGAACTGATTTTTGGGGCCCTGTATCTCGTGGTCACTTGGTGCTAGAAACCCCAGCTTTGGACATGTTATGGTGCTAGTGCCACTCGGTTTGCACACCAAATTTGGGATTCTTAGCACTAAGTGGCCCCGAGATACAGGGCCCCAAATTCGGTCAACTGTGTCTATCTGCAGCAATGTCATTTCGGGACCCTTTGGGTTCAGAGACCCCAAATTTTGGCTGCAGCTAGGGGGCATCTAGGAACCCTTAACTACCGAGTTTGAAGTTCAGGGGACCTATGGCTGCAAATGGGCACAGTGAGGCATGCAAATGGGCACAGTGATGCTGCAAATGGGCATTGTTGACCCTCTTTTCCACTTAGAGTAGCTGTGCATTTCTCACCCTCGTCTTATACTCGGGTCAATAAGTTTTTCCCATTTTTTTTGTGGTAAATTAGGGCCTCGACTTATACCCGGAACGACTTATACTCGAGTATATACGGTATTCTGATAATAGGATACAATCATTTTATGTAAAGGGATAATTTAAAAGTACCGTACATACTCGAGTATAAGTCGTTCCGAGTATAAGTCGAGGCCCTAATTTACCACAAAAAAATGGGAAAAACTTATTGACCCGAGTATAAGACGAGGGTGAGAAATGCACAGCTACTGTAAGTGGAAAAGAGGGTCAACAATGCCCATTTGCAGCATCACTGTGCCCATTTGCAGCCATAGGTCCCCTGAACTTCAAACTCGGTAGTTAAGGGTTCCTAGATGCCCCCTAGCTGCAGCCAAAATTTGGGGTCTCTGAACCCAAAGGGTCCCGAAATTACATTGCTGCAGATGGACACAGTTGACCGAATTTGGGGCCCCGTATCTCGGGGCCACTTAGTGCTAAGAACCCCAAATTTAGTGGGCAAACCCAGTGGAACGAGCACCATAACATTTCCAAAGCTGGGGTTTCTAGCACTAAGTGGCCCCGAGATACAGGGCCCCAAACATCAGTTCAGAAAATGTCAAGCACTTTTCTGCAGCAGAGAATGACATTTTCTGAACTGGTTTTGGGGCCCCGTACCTCAGGGCCACTTGGTGCTAGGAACCCCAGCTTTGGATATGTTATGGTACTGGGTTTGCACACCAAATTTGGGGTTCCTAGCACCAAGTGGCCCTGAGATATGGGGCCCCAAAATCGGTTCAGAAAATGTCAAGCACTTTTCTGCAGCAGAGAATGACATTTTCTGGGCCAATTTTGGGGCCCTGTATCTCGGGGCCACTTAGTGCTAGGAACTTCAGCTTTGGATATGTGGTGGTACCTGTTCCACTGGGTTTGCACACCAAATTTGGGGTTCCTAGCACCAAGTGTCCCTGAGATACAGGACCCCAAAGTCGGTTCGGAAAATGAAATTTTTTGCTGCAGAAAAGTGCTTGACGAGTATAAGTCAAGGGGGGCACTTTCAGCACAAAAAAATGTGCTGAAAAATTCGACTTATACTCGAGTATATACGGTAAATCATTTTATCTTTTAAAAAAGGAAACTACAAGAGCCCTTTCACACCGGGCCGCCCGCAGCGTCAGCGGTAAAACGCCGCTATTTTTAGCAGCGTTTTACCGTCAGATTAGCGGCGTATTTTAGCCGGGGCGCAATAGCGGCATTTTGCCGGCGGTATCCCAGCGCTGCCCCATTGATTTCAATGGGGAGCAGCGGTAAACACACCGCTCCTTCACTGCTCGAAAGAAGCTGCTGGCAGGACTTTTTTTCCCGTCCTGCCAGCGCAGCGCTCCGGTCTGAAAGCCCTCAGGCTTTCACACTGCAGACAATGGAGCAGCTGTTTGAGGGCGGATTGCAGGCGCTATTTTTAACGCTATAGCGCCTGCAATACACCCTTGGTGTGAAAGGGGTCTTACAAGGATAATACTAAATAGGACTCCTCCAGGGTAATTCTTTACAGTGAAAGCAAACATTCAACAGGTGCGAAAGCAGCGAAATAAAGATTGGTAATGACGTCAAGGTAAGGCCCAAGGCGTATCAGAAAAATGATACAAATACTATCAGGCCTACTATGAAGAGGAAAGCTTGCAAACCATTAATAAATAATAATAATAATAATAATAATAATAATAATAATAATAATAATAATAATAAATGTATGCAATGCTAAGAAATGGCAATCACAAAATTGGCATCCCTTATTAAAATGTGTTACACAAGCATGATAGATAAGGTGCTGTCCATGCAACCAAATTCCAGGTTTCATTTTCCCAACATTAGACTACAGAATGAATGCCAAGACCTGACTGGTCACTGTGTAAGACAACCAGGTTTCGAATTTTGAAAAATCAGATAATTACTCTACTTAAACATATGCACACATCCTCATACCACCACTGTACCTTCCTCATAGTTACAGTACATCATTCAAAAGAGATTAGTCAAGTCTGACATGTGGTATTGCTAGAGAAGCTCATTCACATACTTTTTATACTGTACGTTCCCTGAGGCCCATTAATATGAATGTGATGCCACAGCCCTCACACCATTATCGGATGAATAATTCACCAAACCTTCCAGCAGATTATAGGTTCTTTAATTAAACAAGACAAACAGGATTCCGTTCTAATCAAAGGCAGTATACAAAATAAAAAAAAAAAAAAAAATCAGAGCTCTGTATTGTAATGAGAAATGCAGGCACTACTAGAGCTCAGAAAAAGTGAGGCCATTCCACGCAATGGTTCTGGTAAACGTCCGCACTGAAAAATGTCACAGTTGCTCAAAGGACAGGAAAAACCGGTTGTGAGTTATTTTATATAGTGACACATCATACATACCAACTGCAAGCTTTACACAGATTCACATTCTGATAATGCAGGAAATTTTGTTCACGGAAAAAAAAAAAAAAAAAAAAAACGGTCAAGGGAATCAAATTTCTTATCCTGCTTCAGTGAACATAAAAGCACATGGAAACCTCATCTCATCATAAATTATGTAAGTAAATATGATGTTCAAAAGAACATTACATAGTAATGGAAAATGCAACAGTCCAATTTATGGCAGTGTCACATGTTGAAGTCCACTAACAGGCATATTTAATAATACAACAGAGAAAGCAGGCATGTACAATAACCCACAGCAGCCGACAAGAAGCCAGCTTTCAGCAATCACATGAAAACAATGCATAGGCCACCACCAAGGAGTTCTCCTGAGATCGCTGGTTGTCTGAATAACCTCCTGACCTCTATGCCCCGCACACACATTCCGAAAATCGGACGGACGACAGAACATCCATTTATTTAGTTTTTGCATGCTAGTTGTATATCGGAAAAAAAAAACGGAAGTGATGTCATGTATTGTAATGTATTTAAATTGTATTTTCAGACAACTGTACTGATTAAAACAAAAGTCGTACGAGAAATTTTTGCACTTGTCCGATCTAATAATAATAATCGGATGAACTGTCGTGATCAGCTCTCGAAAGCTCTGTACTAACGATCCAATTGTTGTACGATCGTGTCAAAAGCGGTATTTTGTGTCCGATTTTTGATCGTGTGTATGGGCCATTAGGCTTCTGTACTTTCTGAGCCACTGACACGGAACACATAAGCAGAAAGGACATTAGAAACCTAAAAGTGCATTCCCTTTCAAAGATATTGGTAGATTTTAGCACTGTCTACGTCTCAGATGAAATTTTCCTACTTCCTGCTGTGTAACAGGTCAGGAAGAAGTGGGAAATATGCAGCAAATAAAACTCACCAATGGTCATTGCTCGTCCATACTTTACAAAGCCCCTTGAAAAAAAAAAAATATGGATAAAGTTCTTATTTGAGCAGGGAAATAAATAATTACAGTAAATACAATTTCACAAAATTAGAGCCTCAAGGTCCTAGCACTGCTACATTTTTGGATGTTCCTTTGGGAACAAAAAGCATTTCCTCCTCACTACCGCACTGACAGACTTTACACTAAAAACCTGCGTTATCAGTTTTCATGCTTTGGATACATGGCATGTGCTGCCATTGCCATCAATAGGCTCTTTCATGCACATTAATGCATCAAAAAGCAAACTTTTTTGGTCAATGGACTGCATTGCATGTGCACTAGCCTCAATAAACACAATAGCAAGTCAAGGCCTTTGTGTTAAAGTGCATTAAAAAGGTGAATGAGCCCCTAAACCATCACCAGCCAGGTTTAATTTTCCCCAAAGAGCAGGAAAGGAAAAGCACCTGGAAGGTTTTTAACTGCTGTCTATGTGCTCACTTTGCTGTGTTGACAACAGGAAAAAATTAAGCAAAATCCCTCACTGGTTGCAAAAATGAGGATTCTTACTTTAGCGTTTGTCTAAATAAGGTGGTATTACCGCTGTCTGTATCTTCATTGGAGAGATGTCCCTCTCACTTCCCTTCCTGCTAAACTAGGACACAAAAATGGCGGGAAATTTCCACACCTCATAAACCTGACAAGACTTCTAGAACTTCCCCACTTTATCCAGCCTGCTATAAAGGTGGAACTCTAAAAACCAGAGAGGATTAGCAAAACTACCTTGGCAAACATTCAAACAAAATAGAATACATTGCAACATGCAAGTTCTAAAACAACACTTACTATAAACCGTACATGTGTTACTAACCCCAGGACCCTGCATTCACTATATCTGCAGTAGAGGTGAACCGAATGGAAATGTTGGCGCTGAAACCCTGAATGCAGGATGCACTTGGCCAAAAAAAACTAAACTGAAAATTCGTTTTTGAAAAGATTAATTTTTTTATATACAATTGTATATTATTCGACTTTTTAACTACTTCAGCCCTGGAAGAATTTACCCTCTTCCTGACCAGGCCATTTTTTGCGATACGGCACTGCATCGCTTTAAGTGCCAATTGTACCCAAACAAAATGTAGGTCTTCTTTTCCCCACAAATAGAGCTTTCTTTTGGTGGTATTTGATTACCTCTGCGGGTTTTATTTTTTGTGCAATAAAACAAAAACAAAAAAAAAAAAAACAAAAAAAAGAGTGATGATTTTGAATAAAAACAATATTTTGTACTTTTTGCTATAATAAATATCCAAAAAAAAATAATTAAAAAAAACACCTTTTTTTTTTTTTCCTAGTAATGGCGGTGATCTGCGATTTTTAATCGGGACTGCAACATAGCTACGGACACATAAGACACGACATTTATACAGCGATCAGACCTAAAAATAGTCACCGATTACTGTATAAACATCACTGGCAGGGAAGGGGTTAACACTAGGGGGCGATCAAGGCATTAAATGTGTTCCTTAGATGTGTTCTAACTGTGGGGGTAATGTAGGAGGAGGAGAGAGATTGTTGTTCCTACTGAGTAGGAGCTCACGACCTGTCTTTTTCTCTGAATGCCGAACACACCATTTTCAGTGGTCAAAATTTCGGTGCATCTCTAATATCTGGGTCCTCCACAGTACACAGGACATGGAAAAGCAATAGTTTTAGTATATATAAACTGCTAAATAACTTTTCTCATCAGCAGTATATAGCAGTCTTATGACTTCTATCAGTGTCTGATTAAAGCTTGTAGGAAGAGTTTTCATTCTCCCATGATGGTCCTATAAGGCTGCAGGACCCCTAACCCTCTGTCTGGATAGTGCCGATGTGCTGATCACATGTACCCGCTCAAGAGAAAAAAAAAAAAAAAAAAAAACAAACACACACCCCTCTCTAGCAATACACACTAAACTGAGCATGTGCAGTTTGTCCCCTAGCCTCTGTACTATCTGGAGATAGTTTGGGGACTCTGATCCTGTCTCCTCTGATCTTCCCCTTCTTCCAAACAGCCTTTTTACACAATGCAGTGGATTAACCCCTTAGGTTCCACAGTGAGTACAACAAGCATGCTTTACTGTATATACAGACTGATTTTACTGCTGTGTGTTTAGTAACACTAACTTTATAAACCGAATTGTCATTAAAAGGTCAAAACCATCTTTTGAAACATGTTACACCCATAAAGGCTGCATTCGCACCTGAGCATTTTTCAGCTCGTAAAACGCCAGAAAAACGCCCAACGAGCAAAATCCCATTCATTTCAATGGCACCTGTTCACATCTGAGCGATTTGTCAGCTAAAGCAAAACGCCTGAAGCTCAAAAAAGTACATGAGCTTCTTTTTGG
Source organism: Lithobates clamitans (assembly GCA_037952925.1). Classification (NCBI taxonomy): domain Eukaryota; kingdom Metazoa; phylum Chordata; class Amphibia; order Anura; family Ranidae; genus Lithobates; species Lithobates clamitans. The sequence continues at coordinate 3,118,296 of JBBGZY010000270.1, read as the reverse complement.
GCAGATTACAGGCGTTTTTCTGCTTTTTACATTGGTGACTTGTACAAAATCTCAGCAAAAATACGGTAAAAATCGCAGTAAAAACACGGGACTTTCTGCCTGAAAACGAAACGCTCAGGTGTGAATGCAGCCTAAAGCAAACCCAACCCCCATACCAACAACATTTCCCCCGGCCCCCTTCAATGACATCTTGCGGGGGTTCTTTTCCCCCGGCAGCAGCTGTCGCTTCTGACAGCATTCTGTGAATTAATAAATTGGCTTCGTCGTCACAGCTTTGTCATTGTGTGAATGAATACAAGACCTACTGCCAGACCTTAACCACTTGCCGACCAGCTGCCACAGTTATACCATCGTCTTAGGTGTATGTCGCTTTGTGCAAAAGATAGAGCGGGCGTGTGCCCGCGGTGCCAGAGCTGATGTGCGTGGCGATGTCCACCGGCTAGTCACAAATGCTCCACAGAGAGCCAGAACGGGGATCTGTCAATGTAAACAGAATGCCGTTCTGTCAGGAGTACAATGTGATCGTTTGTTCCTAGTGATTAGGAACAGCTATCTCTCTGTACTCCCCAGTCAGTCTCCTCCCCCCACACAGTTAGAAACACCTCCCAGGGAACACATTTAACGCCCCCTAGTGTTAACCCCTTCCCTGCCAGTGTCATTTATGCAGTAATCAGTGCACCGATTGCTGTATAAAAGGTCACTGGTCCCAAAAAAAAAAAGTGTCAAAAGTGTCCGATCTGTCTGCCGCAATCTCGCTGAAAAAAAAATTGCTCATCACCGCCATTACCAATATACGCTTATTGCGATTTTTTTTTTTTTTAACCAAAAATATGTAGAAGAATACATATTGGCCTAAACTGATGAAGAAATTCATTTTTTTACTTTTTTGAATATTTAATATAGCAAAAAATAAACAAGTTTGTTTTTTTCAAAATTGTCTGTCTTTTTTTGTTTAAAGCGCAAAAAATAAAAACCACAGATGTGATTAAATACTACCAAAAGAAAGCTCTGTGGGGAAAAAAAAAAAGAACAAAATTTATTTGGGTACAACATCACATAGACCGCGCAATTGTCAGTTAAAGCGACAGTGCCGTATCCCAAAAAATGGCCTGGTCATTAAGGGGGTTAATCCTACTGGTCCTTACGTGGTTAAGGGAGTTGTAAAGGCAGAAGGTTTTTTTCATCTTATTGCATTCTATGCATTAAGATAAAAAACCTTCTGTGTGTTGCAGCCTTCCCAGCATTCCCTAATTACTTACTGGAGCCCCATCTCTCTTCAGCGACATCCACGAGTGTCTAAGCTGTCTGGGACTCTCCTCCTGATTGGCTGAGACACAACACAGCAGCAGTGCCATTGGCTCCGGCAGCTTTCAAGGTCAGTTAGCCAATCAGGGGAAAGAGGGGGTGGGGCCAGGTCGGGGCCCCATGTCTGAATGGACATTTTTTATTTTTGTAGTTGTGTTTTATTATTTTACCTTATTTATTTTTTTATTTTTTTACAATTTTTTTTTTTATTTTTTTTTTACATATTTTAGGACTCCCCATTGGGAGACTTTGGTGAAATATCAGGGGTCTAAACAGACCCCTGATACCTCACTTTTGAGCCAGAGAAAGGGATTGAAGACAGATTCATCAGTCCCTTTCTCTACAGCCTCAGCTGCATAGAATGAATGAACAGGAATAGCTCTGCACAGAGCTTTCCTCAGCTCTTTTTTTTAGAGGGTTCCAGCTCCCACTTCCTCCTGGCGCACCCGTGGCGCCGGCAGATCACCTCTCCCCCCACCCTCTTGGCAATCATCTGGAACACGTCACAGGTCCCAGATGATTGCTCGGCCAGTCACAGCACGTCTCGCACATGCGCAGTGCATGCCCGGCTGTGAAGCCACAGCTGGACGCCCAGTGACAAAGCTGGCGCTGTAGAGAGGAGGGGGAGACGAGCGGGGCTTCGTTCCCCCGCATTGCTGGACCTTGGGACAGGCAAGTGTCCGATTATTAAAAGTCAGCAGCTGCAGTATTTGTAGCTGCTGACTTTTATTTTTTATTTGGAACTCCGCTTTACCTCAAGCTGGGGACTGGATTCCAGCTCCTCCTGCTCCCCAGCCATTACAGAAAAAGGCAAAAAATGTAACCCTCCATTGGACACACCAACAGTTTCCCTTTCAATTTTGGAATCAAAAGGGTCTGGAGTGAGTTCCAGTGTTTCCTCAGCAGGGGGAGCTCTGTCCTCCTGACTCCTTATGTTTTCCCATAAACTCCAAAAGTGTGAAAATCTCTCCCCACTAGGGATTCATGAAGTAGTGAGGGTACCACCCCCACCGAATGTGTCAAAGTGCCCCAAAGGGTATCAAACTTGACCACAGCAGTCTGGTAGCCGCGTGTGTTACCATGTATACAAATCACCCCAATAGTGGTAGGGTGTAACTTTGCAGGACTTACAAAATCACCTTTGACTGATGTCACAACACTAGCGGAATCTAGCAGAGCAGTGACTGGCTTTCCATCAACAGAAATCATACACATTTGTTTTCCCATGCGTCCCTAACATGATGCAGTACATGCTACCTGTGCAAAAAGAGACAAATGCGTTTTTTCAAATAAGCATTATCACATTGCATTGGTCCATCATTTAGGGAACAGTTAGCAGCAATATGACGCATGGCAGTGTTAACATTTTATGTGTTCTGTATCCAGTCCTCTAAATGGCCTCAGAGACCTTCCTGACCCATTTGGCCAGTCTCCAGGTCCTGAGCCCATAGTCTCATTATCTGTAGCAACAGTCTTGTAATTTCTCCCCACGCCCTTGAACCCCGGAAAAGTCTTACTGGATCCTCCAGGCGGTTTTTCACCTCTAGCGACACTGGGGTTGGGCACGGATGAGTTCAATAAGTCCTCAGCAGCAGTATATCTCTCCACCCGGTCCACCAAGCTAATTTGCAGTTTAGGGTCCCTATCGCTGACCCACTTCCTCACAGTGGCAAGAAGCGCACGCAAATACCAGTCCATGACCACATTCTCCACAATTTTAGGGCCTGCCAAAGTCTCTGGCTGCAGCCACTTCTTGGTGAGGTGTATCAAGTCAAAACTATTGGGAGCGGGGTGGCTTGTCAGTTCTGTATGTCCACCAATGCACCCATTGAGCCCGTCTCCAATGGTGACAACCAGGCATGCATCTCAGCCTTCAATGTCTCATAATCCTGGGCATCCGGTTCTAGGTCATAAATGGGCCTTTTGGGGTTCTCCTGTCAAAAAGCAGTCCTAGCAGTCCTGCCATTGCGCTTTATGCCATCCTTCTCAAACAGCAACTCTTTCAAAAGTGGCTAGGTAAGCTTCCACAGAATCTGCAGGTGTCATCTTCTGCAGGTAATAACTGGCACGCACTATTTTCTGTTAAACAGGTAAAGGACCTGCGGACCTCTTCTTTAACTCTAGCAGGGCCTCCGCAAACTGGCGGTTGATTTCCTGCTGGGCTGCAAAGGCCTCTGTGACTTGGCAATTGGGTTGTTGCTGGGTTGCACTGGCATGCAGCAGAGCTTTTAACATGTCCGCCATCTTTCCCCTTGTTCAGGAAGATGCCCACCAAATCCACCATATATCAGGGGATAGCTCAAGGGGGGTCACCTTCCCTGGGAAAAGGGCAGTCCAAACGGCAGGTTTTCTTAAAATCTGACTTGTAGCCAATTTTATTTTAAAAGGTTGCATGAAAATAAAAACAAAAACAGAAAATAAATCCTTACCATCCAGACACTAAACACTTGCAGGTTCCTAAACTCACAGGTGATTGGCTTGTACCAGTCACCCACAAAACAAAGATAATGCAAACCTTTTCTTTCACAAAGCAAACTTCACATAAACAGCTCCAGGTTTTTGACTTTCTGAGTCCCACTCAGTAAGACCCGGACCGGATTCCACCTTAGATCTCAGCAAATAAACGCATGCGATATACTAGATAGATAGATAGATAGATAGATAGATAGATAGATAGATAGATAGATAGATAGATAGATAGATAGATAGATAGATAGATAGATAGATAGATAGATAGATATAGACACACGCAAAGCTCACAATGCAATTTCTAATGGCAAGTCTAAATCTAGTTTTGAGGGCTCGTTTCCACCACATGCAGACGAACATGTGTTAAACACAGTTCAAATACATACTATAAATATACATGTTACATGTAATATATATGTAATACATTTAATTTACTAAACCGCCTAGTGTAACATGACCACAAGCTACAATTGAAAGATCTGCAATGCTATGTAGACTCAATCACTAACGTTTAAAAGTATTTTTCAATATTTTTAAATCAGCCGTTTTCAAAAAATTATTACCTGGTGACCCCGCCTTCTTGTTTAGGCACTTCCTGATCTGGAGTGACAACACTATCCCATTCTCCCAAAACATGCTACTGCGTTACGTCATCACACAGACTTCTGATGGTGACTACAAGGGGCCATTTTACACACATTATGCTGGTGTGGTCCACTGTTGTCACCACCAGGAATTCTGCTTCAAGGGATGACATTACATCATCACTGAAGTGCATGTAAACAGAAGGTGGCTGCAGGAAATAATAGGCACCGAAATGTAACAAAGGAATAAAAAAATAAAAGTGAAAACAAGTTTTTTGTGCAAATGTTTAGGATTTCTATCAACTTTAAAATATCTGCTTATTTTAATAAAAATACAATCTTTGCAAACACAACTGACATCACTGCCACACAAAGTACAAATTATTGCATTAACATATATTATTATTATATGCGGCTTTACAAAGTATTACTGTATCTGGTCACCTGAATCTACCCAACTGGGTAAAAACAGTACTGTAGCTTTGATGTATATTGTGGTTTACTTCAGGAGAAATAAACAGAAGATATTGTATACAACACAAATATATCCCCAGGCTAAATCTTTGTACTCACTGATACGCTCACCTCCTTGACTCAGCCTGTTCTCAATTACATGCCGCTTAGGACTCCTGCCAAGAACGACTTCCATGAGCACCGATTCTAGAACTCTCAAATGACAGCACGTCCATGAGAGCAGTGCCAATGGAAGAACACAGCAGTGCTTTTCTGTTGTTTTCAAACACCTTATTGGCAGCCAATTTCCAAAATGTTACATGTTACTATGGCATGGCGCAGCAGTATGCTGAAAGTGATATTACTCTGTGACTAGCTTATTAAAGCAAATCATCTTTACAATATTTGCACATTGAAACTATGATGGACCCCCCTGACCCCCCCCCCCTCATCTGACCCCCGGGTTTCCAATTTTGGGAGTGTGTCCATGGATATTCTCCTAGAACTCAGCCTCCCGTATGCCCCCTGGGATGTGCATCCAGCACAATCATGGTGGCCCTTCACCATGTGATTAGCTGATCACATGTAAAAAGACTCGCTGGGTATCGACGGCCCTTTCTGCCCACGGTGTGTCTGTGTAAGGAAAGGAGAGGCATTAACTGCCAAGAATGTCAGTAAATTGTTTACACTGACAATCCATGTGGCCTATCAGTGCTGCCTATCAGTGCTGCATTTCAGTGCTGCCCATCAATGCTGCCTATTGGTGCCCATCGATGCTGCCTACCAGTGCGGCCTATCAGTGCCACCTACCAGTGCTGCTTATCAGTGCTCAATGCCCATCAGTGCCACCTATTAGTGCTCAATGCCGCCTATGAGTGCTACCTATCAGTGCTCATCATAGCCGCCCATCAATGCTCATCAATGCCGCCCATCAATGCCACAGATCATTGCTCATCTGTGCAGCCTATAAGTGCTTATCAATGCTTCCTGCCTCCTCCACACGGCTCTGAGCAGAGAGCTTCTCTCATACAGCTCAGAGCCGATATTTCTCCATGCTACCCACTCTCTCCCTCCCTCCTCTCTTGCACGGGATGACACAGCTGATCTGCTCCTTCTCCACCCACCGCTCTCCCGTATGTGTACAGGGGGAGGTGTGAGCTTGTTAGCTTCACACTTGACTTTTTGCAAAGCACATACAGGAGAGGGGGGAGAAGGAGCAGATTGGCTGGGTCATCCCATGCAAGAGAGGAAGGAAGGAAGGAGGGGACATGGAGAACTGTCAGCTCTGAGCTGTATGAGAGATACGCTCTCTGCTCAGAGACAGTGGTGGAATGCCAGGGCTCGGTCGCAAGTGAGACTGGTGTGACCCTGGTAGTTCTGCCACTGTATAGTACATTGTTACAATCTCAGAATCTAAACAAATATATAAAAATACCAAAAATTCTGCACACAAGCCTCCAAAATTAAGCTGCACACACTAAAATGTGTGATCAATAAAAATATCAATTTAAAAAAGTGCTGCAATGTATATGAGATAAATAAGAAAATAAAAAACTGTTTAACAAGTGTGATAACTATATTACAATGTATGATAAATAATATCTAACGCAATCTGTGATAAAATCTACACAAAAAAAGCAGAAAAGCCTGTGATTAACAAGTGCTATCATAACTATGTAGCCATATACCATTAATGAGGTCAGTGATAAAGTCTAAATAAAACAAGTAAAAATATTGACAACTCAACTCAGGTGACAACTCAGGATGTGCCCTCACCTTATGGTTTGACCACCATTATGAAAGCTGAAACAAACACAAACAGATAGATATCCAGGCAAATGCTTGGATACTCCCAGAAGTAGTGGAGGCTCTCTCCCACCAGCAGTGGTGAAGTTAGACATTCTTTCACCCAGCACACTCAGTTTCACCCATCCTGTCCAGGTCTGACTTAAGACAGCAGGCTGAATCCCCGGGGCCGGATCCTAGCTCCCCTGCAATCAGTGGCAGTGCGGGCTCACAGAGCAGTTGGTCCTGCGTGAGCTCGGCTCTCTGCATATACAGCTCATCTGCTCAGCCGGTTCTTTCCAGCCCGATCCAACCAAATCCCAGGTAGTGTCAGCACTGCAGACAATGGACCCTCTCAATTTGGCACCCGCAGCATGTGTCCCCCCTAGTTTCGGCCCTGTCCACCAGTTTCAAATTACACTTGGGTTAATCAACCACCAAAAATAAACTTCTCATCTCTGCCGCACTTTGTGCACCAGAGGATCAACAAAAAATATTTCACAGTGCTTACTGCTAAAAACTATTTTATTGAAAAGCAGATAAAATATGAACTCATATTGAATAGGTAAAAGCAGTGCCGGGACAGGGTCATCCAGCACCTAGGGTGAAGATGGAGAGTGGTGGAGTCCCCAGTAGAGTCCCCCCTTACATCAGGTGTCCTCAATAGAGTCCTCCTTCACATCAGGTTTCCTCAATAGAGTTACACGCAGGCTGGAGGGAGGAGAAAGCTGAATACTCCCTCCAGCAGCAACTATCGATCGCTGCTCCTTCTGACAGGAGTGACACTGCAGTCACTCCCATCAGTAAGGAGTGGGACAAGCAGCCAACTCAGCAGCACCCCCCCATCTCAACAGCGCTCTTGGCAGGTGCCCCCCCCCCCCCCCCCCCGTTCCGACCCTGGATAGAAGAAAGCATGAACAAACACTGTGTACCAATGCACTGCAGCAAACCCAGGAGGATCACTCTCCCACAAGAAAAATGCTCAGGCATGGATCAGATGCAGGCAGCCCTCACAGTTGATTTTGCACACTCCTGGATTGCTGTAGCTCCACCCAACATGTTTCCCCAGTATGTAGTCATTAGGGACACGGCACAAAGTAATGTGGAACAGGTTTAAATATGCATACAGCAGGCTGGCCACCTCCATCAATCCAATATCAAGATAGCTTTCAGGCTTCAACAGCACAAAGCTTTTTTTATTTTTAAACCTTTGTAGGTGACTTGACTTTGGGGGTGGGGGTCTTTCCTAGAACGTCTGCTCTAACGCCAACCTATGGTGTGAATTGGCCCTAAAAGAAAAGCTCCATTTTGGACAGTGAAGTCTAGATGCAGTAAAAAAAAAAAAAAAAATCCATGTGGAAACATTTTTTTCTATCTTGGTTTTCTATTGGATAGATTTTTCTTATGTCTTATGTGAAGCACTGCCAACACACGCATGGACCATCTGTGCAGAAAGGGTCTAGGAAAAAAAAAATGAAATGAACTTTAACTGTTCTTAAGGCTGTGGAAAGTCCTTGGTGCAATGTTTTCACAGCATCAAATCTCTCAATCTCTCAGAAAAAGTTGGAATAAAGGCTATACTGAGTATAAAATCCTGTTACCATTTAAAATGGTAAAATTCTACCTGTCTAGGGGTTTCTAAATATAACTCATATGTAAATTTATCTTATGCTTATAGAATAAAGAGGAGAATATATACATTTTGCCAAGCAATCTGTTTTAGGCTCAGAATTTCCTTTTTTTTTTTCAAATTTTCCAGTTATGCTCTGTCAACCTGTTTTTTAAATTTCTTTTAGTCACAATGTAAATACATTAGTTAATAGTGTACCAAAAAACAAAAAATGATGTTTGCAAAATCAGAATTAGAGAAAAACTACATGTAAATGACCGTAGGTTAAACAAGTTTGAAACACATAAGCAAACAACCTGCAGAACAGAAATCAGTTAAATTTAAGATGTACTTCCTAATAAATTGTCAAGAACGTGACAATGCGGTTCAAACACCCTAAACAAAAAAAGCAAACTGCATTGCACTTAAAAGAGGAATTAAATCCCAAATATAAAATATTATCTTGTAGCTTTACCAATTCTTAGACGTGGTGACTGCATTTGATTTCTTTCGTATGCATTTTTTCCTTTATTTTCACTTAGTGATCAAGGCCAGCCGATTATTATTAATCCTTATTTTTTTATTATTATTTTTAATCCTACTTTAACAGAACAAGCTGGCCAGCAAAGTGCCTGTTGGGAAGTTGAGATAAACCATTTAAAGCGGAACTAAAGACAGGAATACCTACCCCTTCTCCAATGGTCCAACACCCATGATCTCCCCTTCACTGCCGCCACCATCATTTATGTGCCGATCCCCCCCGATTGTCCTGCACAGGGTGAGGTCACTCCCATGCATGGCGGGGTGGGGTCATTCATCCTAGTACAATGCCAGAGATGTACACTGAGCTGTACGACAATGCTGCTGTCCAAAGGTTGCTCCTCCAATGGGGTGAAGACACTACAACTGAATGTGTGTGCTGGCCAGATCACCAGGTAAAAATAAAAACACCTAATTAAAATATATATTATATATATATATATATATATATATATATATATATATACAGCCACCGCATTTAAGGATTGGCGAGCTGAAATAAATAAAATGTGGGTTATTTCTTTTAGTTTTGGGTTGAACTTCACTCTAAAGGAAATCTGCTGACCTGCTTCTGAAAGCACAAGGCTCTGGCTGCAATGCTTCCTGTGTACTGCATTAAGACAAAAAAAATTCAGAGTGAAAGGAGAACTGCTTACGTTTCCATGTATGTAACAGATAGCATTGAAACCATGAGATAAGCTTGACATCCAGGCAACTAGCATTTTCAGAAAACAGTCAGCAATGAATCCCTTCATGCTTCTTAATGTACAGATTTCCTTGAAAAGTCAATCCAAAGCAAAAACTGAAAGCAATCACTGAGCTACTTATGCTGTCCATTAAAGCTCTATAATCCCCTGCATCCAGCCTTGGTACAGCTCCAGAAACGGTCATTAGTGTACTTTCTTGGGAGATTATGCTGTGTAACTTCCTCTCTATACCTTCTTCATGACCACAAGAACTCATGCACATGGGCACAAAAGCCACCACTCTCAGAAGAGTCCACATTCCAGATGAATATTTTCTCAGTTTCACAAAATCAATGCGTATGTGCATGTAAATTGCGTGTACATGCGTAAACCTATTTTATAAAGAAAAAAAACAACAGCAGCACTTCTAAACATGTACTCTTGTTTACGAGCATAGACGCAAATACTTTACACGCTATTACATGTGTTTTTCTGGCAGCACGATCCAGCATTATTACGAGTATGTTCATGTGCCCTTGTGCACAAGCTCTTAGGCCTCATGTACATTGCTTCTGGTAAACGGACGTTTAGTGGCAGTTGGGCATTTTTTTCAGCTGCTCCTGAACTCTACTCTAGGTTATCTTATCAGTCAGCACATGTACACAGGGTCCTTTATAGTCGTTTCTAGGCAGTTGAGTTTACAAGCTTTTTTCGGAACCCAAAAAAATGCGTTCAAAAGCTGTGTTTAGAGGCATTTCAAGCTCCAAACATGCCTAAAACTCAGCTACCCGCGTTTTCGTCGAGAAGCGTTTTTAAAAAAGGGAAACATTTTATTACTTTTGAGCCTGGAAAATGCTAAAAACACACCAAAAACTCAATTATCATTGCTGCGAGCTTGATATTCCATGTGATATTCCCCTCATCAGCCAATTATGCTGTACAATACATGACTTGCATTAGTTGACGCTGAAGTTGAGAGTCACCAACAGATGTTCCTCTGGTGGCACACTTTTCCTCATGTTGGTGTCCATGCGAACTAGACAGGGTCTAAACTTTTCCAAGAGAACGTCAAAGGTGGCAATTGACATGCGTGTAAAATTTTTAAAAAATTCTCTGGGAAGTTACGCAGCTGAACATACATATTAGAAAAGCATTTTCTATATCTTTGGAGCCTAAGTAAAAGCAACATCAGGAGCATTTCCTCACACATGCTCATCATTGGATCCATATTAACAAACCAACCAAAAAATAACAGCTAGCTACAAGTACACTGCTTTCTCAGCTGCTACTCACACTGTCCTCTCACAGAATGGCTGGAATAGTTAATAAATACGTGTTTTTAGTGCTTTCTAATCATTTGGGAAAGTCTCCTGAGGTTATCTTTAGTAAATGCTTCTGAACGCAAACACGGCTTGTAAAAAGCTGCTTTACACACGTTTTTAAAGGTGGTTTACTAGCTGTGATGTTCCAGCGTTCAGGAGAAGTTGAGAAACGTCCCGTGTACATGGAGCCTTAAACTTCCAAGGCTGGTAAAAGTGAACAGTGGTTGTGAGCAGGTGTGCTTCTAGGATCACCAGATTAACGAAACAAGCCGATGATCTGCTGCAATACAGCGATGCCTGGATAAACAACTTAAGTACAAAGGAGGTAAACCTTGTTCCCGGTATGTATCTCAAGGCAAAACTGTCCAAAGTCACCTGACAAGTCGCACAAGTGTGAATGGGGTGTAAGAACAGTCAAACATCTATAAGGAGCACTTATAGGAGCCAATAGGTGTTTTTACCGCAGTCACCTTTCATTTCATTCAAAATTGTGTCATTTACATTAGGCCCTCTAGATCAGTGGTCCTCAAGTACCCCCAACAGGCCATGTTTGCAGGTTTTCCTTTATCTTGCACAGATGCTTTAAATCAGAGTCAATGGCTTGGTATTTTGGACAGCTATTTTATCTAAGAGAAATTCCCAAAACATGGCCTGTTGGGGGTACTTGAGGACAGGGTTGAGAACCACTGTTTTATATCCGCTGTTGTACAGGTTCTGGGAGCTCTGTTTTTTGCAGAATTTCAATTATCTGTGCGACTGTTAGTAAAGACACTTCCACTGTTGTATCATTATGTGTGGTCTGGAGATAAAAGCACCTCCGTATTGCAGTATATAGCATCACAGCATGACAATCAGGACAACAATCACTAGGGCTCTGGATCATCGAAGTCAAGTAACTAAATGGATAAGTCATAGTAAAACATTCCCAATTACTAGGGCTCTGAATCCCAGCAAGATACTAGAAGTCTTGTAACTAAATGGATAGGTCACAGTAAAATATCCAGAAAAACATTCCCAATCACTAGGACATGGGATCCCAGCATGACAGCAGAAATCTAGTAACTACATGACACAATTAGCCCTTATTCATTCGGTGTCCCAGAAAGCATGAAATTGCATGACAAGTGAAATAACATGACTTTAAGTGGAGGCCATTCACATACAGTGCAAAGTTGTTGCGATTTCAAAAAAGGGTCCTGTGTGAGTTTAGAGTGGTGCAGTTTTTTTCTCCATAAAGTTGAATAGAAACTGCCAAATAGTTATGTGTCCTAATGTAACATGTTTCCAGGAGAGGGGGAGAGAGGGACACGACTAGGACATGGATCAGGGATGTGAGGAGAGACCAGGATAGAAATCGCAGCTGTATCCAAATTGTATGAAAAATGCATTAGAATTGCATTTGAACTGCATCAACTGGTACTGCAGCTGCTCCTTGAAATCGCACTGCAAAACGGATTCAGCTCGCACTGCATCAGTGTGAACCTAGCCTAAATCATCCAGAAAAATACATTTGTTATTTAAACTAAATAATTTTTAGCCTTGGTTCACACTGGTGCGATTTGATATGTCAAATCAACGGTAATTGCTGGCATTGGCACTGTCCTAATCGGTGCGACGTCGCAATTGCAGCGCCACACCAATTTCAAAAAGTCTTTTCTGTACTACTTTTTGCGATTTTGGGCTTCAATGTACATTGACATCCACAGATGTCTCTGAAATCGCAGCCGAAATTGGAACAGACTCTCACGGCTTCATTCCTGCAGCTCAGTCTGAACCTGGGCTTAGACAGACACAAAAAAAAAAAAAGTAACATACAAGGATATACTCAAGTAATAGCAAAAGTGGCAAGTGCATATTTGCAACAGTGTGCATTGCATATTGTGGGATAAGGCAGCTATCAAACAAAAGCAGAGAAATATGAACATCTAGTCATCTATTACATTACTTATATACTACTACTGCCACGGCTATTCTCTTTCTGGCCTATTTTTCAAACCGGAAATGCTAAATCACATATTGCATAAAAGTAACTAGAAACTGCTTATACTTAGAAGTAGTTGAAACGGTAAACCTAGTTCTCAGTTATTTCACGTATAAAGCTAATCAAGCCACCAGAAGTCTAGTTTTTACCTGAAAGGACCATTAAAAAACATCCCAGATCACTAGGGTTCCCAACTGTCAATCACTAGGACTCCGGATCCCAGCAAGGCACCAGAAGTCTGGTAACTATATGGAAGGGTCACAGTAAAAAAAAAAAAAAAAAAATCCATAAAAACAACAATGACTTTCTACATTAGGATCAAAAACGTTAAACACCAGTGAGCCGTGATTCTGAGCGTTTATCTGCATTTGACCTTAGAGAGTTTTTACAACTGAAAAACACCTCTCAGAACCCACTAGTTTTGGGGGGGGGGGGTTTTACAGCCAAAGCTAGTTGATAACGGCCTACGTGTGCATTGACACAAAGGATAACATGCTGGAGAGTTTATTGACTGTAGAAAAAAAAAATGTAAAAATGTCCAGTGTGCATGAGGCCTTTTTTTTTTAAAGACTTTTTTATACTGATGATTTTTAGGCACAATGACAAATGTGTAACATACAAGTATATAGTTATAACAAAAATGACAAACCGTGCACATTAATACAACAGCATATTTGGGCAGCGGTTACACAAAGCAATTAAATGTTTACACCTAGTCATCTCTTACATGCCTTACACTACCTACTGCCACAGCAATGCTCTCTTTTTGGTCCATATTTCAACCAGAGGAAGTGGTAAATGTCTTAAACAGCAATTCTAGTTCTCACGGTTATTTCACGTACATAACTAATCAAGAATACCCAGCCAGAAAATATAGAAAAACACCCCAAAATGAGTCCTTTAGTGTAGCTAAAAAGGATAAAAAATAAACCATGCAACATGAACCCTCTTTTTATGATCACAATACTCGCTGTAACCAACACAAAAATGGTTATTTAGTAGACCAGGCTCTTGCTAGAACAGCCGATAGCAATATAGATGCAATGGGCCTTTCAGTATAATAATACACTTGTATTATAATGTAATTTAGAAGATTGCCTCCGACTATGAAAGTGGATCATAGTAGGTAATTATGTAAACAATAAAGAAACATACTGGCTAGAACAGTCTCTGCTCTGGAATCACAATTAATACATACATAACTATGGGCACGCTAGTGTCTAGACTGCTGCTCTTTTATTAAAGTCCATAGTAAAACTCATTTTAAGTGGGAAGTTTTGCCTAAAATCTCTGAGCAGTTCCTGGTGTCATGGTGTCATGTGCTCCTATGGGGCTGCTGGCAAGATCTGCTTTAATTAGCTGCCTCCTTGTCTTGGGTTGGAGAACAAACAGGCTGATTACAAAGATCTCTTGTACCAAAAACGCTATTGAGATTCCTCAGTCATCTCCTCATACCCCTGAATCTACGTAACTCAGGGAAAGTAGTTTACTAAAGGATTGCAAAACAGTCAGAGCAGAATGTGTCCTTTTTTAAAGTTCACTAACTGTCCTTCATAAAATGATAGTGCATTGTTAAAATGGCTCATACATTAGATTACAATTACAAAATAAGAGCTTTTTAACATGCTTTTTATTTTATGTTTAAAAGTAAAGTCAAAAAATCTGAAAAATGTGACCTCTCTTCTTTCTCCTCCTGTCCCCCCCAAGAACTGTACTGGGATCCTCAGACATTTTCAAGCTGAAAACTTTGGATCATTAAAAAAGACACATTACATGTATTATACTTAGGGATTTTTACAGCGCCAATAGTTTGTGCAGCACTTTACAAAATGGAGATACAATACAGTCACATTAGAGGAAATAGAAGGCCCTGCTCCATGGAGCTTACAATCTTCAGACATGATTGGGCACCAATCGTCATTGGCTCCGATTGACAGCAGTGGGCTGCTGTATCTGAGCCAATGAGAAGCGAGAGAGACGAGACAGCCTTGTACATCAATGAACCTCAATCGAGATTGGGCTCAGGTATATATTGGGGGGTAAAATAAACCTTCTGCCTTTACAACCGCTTTAAAAATGACACAACACACTCCTCTGGATTCAGTTTCACTATCTCATGGAGCATGTTTCTCTCAGTCAGTCATTCATTTTTATTTTTGGGGGGTTTTGCTGTAAATTTGGAAAGCTGAGTAACCATCGTTTGAGTGAAAACATGAACGGTCCTTCCCTCTCTCATGCCCCCCATGGCCGTCTTCTTCTACACATGATGCCTGCTGTCATCCCCTCCTGAACAGATTTTGCCCCATAATACCCTCTGCACTCTGAATACCCAATCACCCCTTCACTACTACTGCCACAGCAATTCTTTCTTCCTGGCCTATTTTATAATCAGGAAGTAGTAAATCACATATTACATAAGCAGAACTATAAAACGGCATATATTTAGAAGTAGTTGGAGCAGTAAATCTAGTTCTCACGGTTATTTTACATAGAAAGCTAATCAAGAATTTCCAGCCAGAAAATATAGAAACCACTCCATAATGAGTTCTTTAGTGTAGATAAAAAATGGGTAAAAATAAACCACACAACATTAATCCTCTTTATGATCACAGTTTTCACCAGAGCCAGCACAAAAATAGTCATTTCATTCACAAGGCTTTTGCTAGAACAGCAGATAGCAATAGGACTGCAATGGGCCAACTAGTATTAAACATTCTTGTATTTCTAAAGTCATTTAGAAGTTAATTCCCCTATAATACCCTGTGTACTGCTCTCCTGCACTTACTGCCCACTGTCATACCCTCCATACGTCGCACCTACACCAATCAACCATAACTTCATGGATTACCCATCTAAATACTAAGTAAGTCCCCTTTTGCGGCCAAAACAGCCCTTAACCATTGAGGCCATGGATGCCACTAGACCTCTTAAGGTGTGCTGTGGTATCTGGCACCAAACCATTAGTAGCAGATCTTTTAAATTCTGTAAGTTATGAGGTGGGTCCTCCGTGAATCAGACTTATTTTTTCAGCACATCCCACAGCTCAATTGGATTTAGATTTGGAGAATTTGGAGGCCAAGTCAACACCTCAAACTTGTTGCGTTTCTCAAACCATTCTTGAACCATTTTTGCAGTGTGGCAGGGTGCATTATCCTGCTGAAAGAGGCCACTGCCATCAGGGAATATCGTTTCTACGAAGGGGTACACTTTGTCAGCAACAATGTTTAGGTAGGTGGTACATGTCAAAGTAACATCCACATGAATGGCAGGACCCAAGGTTTCCCGGCACAGCAAAGAATCACACTGCCTCCTTCCCATACTGCATCCTGGTACCATCTTTTCCTCAAGATTTACCAGACCAGGCCACCTTCTTCCATTGCTCCATGGGCCAATTCTGATGTTCCCATGGCCACTGTAGGCGTTTTGGCTGTGACGCCAGTCAGCATGGGCACCCCAAGCGGTATGGGGCTACGCAGCCCAATATACGCCAAACTGATTCCCATTCTTTTCTGCCTTCAACACGTCAACTTGCTCCCTAACATATCCCACCAACTTTCAGATGCCATTGTAATGAGATAATCCACATTATTCACCTAACCTGTCAGTGGTCATAAAGTTATGGCTGATCAGTGTATTTTCCCCCATAAAACCCTCTGCACTCCTCCCCTGCACATAATTCCCCTGATATTCTCTTCTGCACATACTGGCTGCTGTCATTCACTCCCCACTCACCTCCTGCCTAAATTGCCCCCCGACGTACCCTCTGTGCTCTTCTCCTGCACACACTGCCCGTTGTCATACCCTTGGCACGTCTCTATTGCATACACTGCCTGCTAAAACACTTCTGCTTGTTACATCTCCAACCTTTCCCTTTCTGGAATGGGCACACTTTTCCCAGTACTGTATAAAATCTTTTTCATGTAAACACAGCTGTTTTAATCACAAATGACCAGCTAACCAAAACTAAGGCTCAGTTCACATTACTGCGATGTGATTTTCCTTCAATTCTCATTGAGATTTTGTAGTGCGGCTTTTATGCGACTTGGCTGCGTTTTTTGCATATTCTGCGAGGCCAAGTCCGACTGTAATATCACACCAAAAGTAGCACAGGAACCTTTTCCAAAGTAGCACTGTGTTGAGTTGCATTGATAAGAATGGGCAAATTTGAATAAAATGTGATTTCCCTTGTAATGCGATTCTGTGCTAATCAAGTGGCATTCGAAATCACAGTAGTGTGACCCAGCACTGAGAGTTGGGTGTAAGATGCAAAAGCATTAAGTTTATACATGTTCAGAAAGAGAAAGAAATCTCCAAGGCTTAGGATTCTTTTCTAACCTTCCATCAATAAACACAAAGGAGCCGTGTCCCATACACGTAGTCAGTATTTACCTTTCAAGTGGTTAAAACTTCTTCCTAAGAGAAGTCACCATAATATGACCGCTTTTAGCATTATTGGCCAACATAGGCTCTTCGGTGTCCCTAACGGATTCAGTAACACTTCACTACTGCGGCTTGACCAGCTGTCCCGGGAGCAACTGATAGTGCTCTTAGATCCCATTCACATCGAAGAGCGATTTGGAATCACGGGCAGAGTTGGCGCGATTCTGCCCACGTTTCCAAATCGTGCTAAAATTGAGGAAAACATGCAACACCCATTTGGGCGTCATTCATTCTTAAGGCGGCGCAAAAAGCAGTGCACTTTTGAAATGGCAAAACGCATGAAAAACCATGCCTGCCCGAGGGCAAAAATTTGGGCCTTGAGCTTCTTTGGCATGAAAAATGCACATAAGGCAGGTCATTTAAGTAGTGCAGATAAACACAAAAACTTGAAACATACCAAGATGCAGAGCTGCTGGATACGACTTCAGTCACGTCAAGAACCAGCTAAAATAATCTCAGAGAAATTCTGAAATAAAGTAGCAACAATGCAAACAAAAACAGTGTCATATCCAAGCTTAAAGCGGTTGTATACCCGCACAAGAAAAAATAAAAAAAATAACCCTGCAAGGCAAAGACATAATGAGATACTAGCTCATTATGAAATACTTACCTTCGATCGAAGCCCCCGTATCGCAGCACAGTCCACGCCAAGGGAGCCGACATCTTGCCCTCTGCGTTTCTCCCGGGTTCGCGGCTCCGGCCACTCACAGTGCAGGTTTACGAGATTACCGGAGTAGCTTACAGGTAAGCCTTATTATAAGCTTACCTGCAATAAAAAAAAAGTTGTTACTTTTTTTAAAAAGCTGGTATATCCTATATATACATTCACATATACAGTGTATATACCAGAATACTTGCTAAGTGGTTGTAAACCCTTTACAACAATTTTTTACTACAGGTAAGCCTATAATAAGGCTGGATATCTCCTAAACCTGCACCGTTTAGGAGATATCCCTGTATCTGCATGTGCCAATGTTATCGGTACATGCGCACTGAAGCAACGGCACGTACAGTTAGTGTGCCGTTACCGGCGGCTCCCACGCACATGCACGGGAGTGATGTCACCGCGGCTCCAGCCAATCACAGCACCAGAACCCGCAATACCCGGAAGTAACTCCAGGATCGGTGTCGCCGGCCGGAGCAGTGTACGAGGACCACTGCCAAGGCTTTGATCTAAGAGAAGTTAATTAATAATGAGCTAATATGTCTCGCAGGTTTTTTTTTTTTAGTTAGTGGGTTTACAACCACTTTTAAAAGGTGAAGTAAATACAGACATACAGTTCCATAAAATAAAATGGTCCAATAGGCCTTCTTATTGTTTTCTTCTTTTCCTCAACCTTGGTAAACCAAATCTGGAAAACTCCTAAAAAGAAAAAAAAACAAAAAAAAACAAAAAAAAACAAAAAAAAAAAAAAACAACTGAAATGACAAAATACGTGAACTGTTTACCTGCCAAATGATTTGCATATCTGTTCAGCCAATCCTGTGCACCAGATACCCCTGCCAGACAGTATAGCACAGCCATGGGCCTTTCTGCAGAGTACAGTGCAATCAATGCAACACTGTCCTTAAAAGTAGAACTAAAAGCAACTCTTTTTTGGTTTTGGACAAAGTGAAGCATAATTAAATCTCGTCAGTTTTTATTGCTGTCTGTGCCCCCCATTACAGAGATTCCCCCTTTCTATCTGTCTTGTTTACCATTATCATTGAAAAGTAAAAGAAAATCCCAAAATTTGGGTTCTCCCCAGAAAAGTAAATCGAGGAGAAATCTTCCAATGAGGACACTAGTTCTGGTGACCTGGGGGTCCCCAAGGAAGTCTCTTAATTTGCAGAGATTTCCCCTCACTTCCTGTTTGGCCATGGGACAGGAAAGGAAAGCAAATCTCTGCAATGGGACACAAATACCTAAAAAAAAAAAAAAGTGCCACAATGCTGCCCCTCGGTCTTGCAGTCTGAGTACAGTCTGGGTAGAGGGGACAACCAGAAGCCGATATGAAAATCGATTCAGGTACTTATGCAAATTCTCTCTATTGTGCGTTTAAGAAATTTTCTAGAATGGATTAAACTATGTTTGCTTATTTACTGCAATTTAAGACATCTCACTGAATATATTTTACCATAACTCCCAATCATATCTTCTCCAAAGCAAAATAATATATGCACAATATGAGGGATCAGGTCTTTATACACAGTACTGCTTTGCTATTAATAGGGTCTTCAAGTGTTTTACACGGGAAAAGAAACACATCTTCCACTGAAAAGAATTTCCTGTTTGTAGTTACTGAAGATTACACAAAGTCAGGGGCAGGTCGCTTGTTACTTATCTTTCCACCAAGGAAATGCTCTCTAATGCGGCCTCTTTGGCCTACATAGAGACAGTAAGAATATGAAAATCCCATATAACAGTTGGCTGCAGAGCAAAACCAAAATACGAATCAAAGCTCATAATTCAATGGAGAGTCAAATAAAATAATCACATTGATATGTTTTACTATTCAAAAAAAATAAAAAATTCTGACTCTTGACAAACTATTTAACCACTAAGGCCCCATTTAATCCTGAGTGACACTGCTGTGTTTTTGGAAGGCACCATTCATTTTTAATGGGCCTCCCTTAGCTCTAAAAACGCACCAAAGAAGATACCAAATGTTGGCACTTAGGCTTGTTTGGCATTGTGCATTTTGCTGCAATAATCGTGTGTTCTGTCACTCAACAATCGCAGCAAAATCACACCACATTTGGGGTGCCATTAAGAAATCATGGAACCACAAGCGTGTCACTTGTTTTGTTGCAATTCTGGAATAGCAGGCAGAATCCAATATGATCAGGTGTGAATGGGGCCTGAGAATAGCATTACTTTCTATTGTTGGAGTCTAGCAATTTTATATAAAAGTTTCAATTGAAAGCATAGGTTCACCTTTACTAACATGTTACACCCATATAACATGTACACCTGTAACATGTCATTATCCAGCACACCTACTCACCCCTCAGCTTTGCCCCCACAGAGATCTGTGAATGAATGAACTACAAGTGTGGTAATCACGGCACTCATAGTCAGTCAACACTTCCTCCAGCTTTCCAACTCAAAGCCTATGAGCAAGGACAGAGCTGGACGAAGAGTTGGTAGGAGCCTGGTTTTTAGCCCTGTTTAATTCAGTAATTTATTTTATTTATGACAGGTACTTATATAGTGCCATCAAATTGTGCAGCACTTTACATATGTATTTCACATTTATATCAGTCCCTGTGCTCAAGGAGCTTACAATATAAAGTCCCCAACTCACATTCATATATTAGGGCCAATTTAGAGAGGATACACTTAACCTACCAGCATGTCTTTGGAGTGTGGGAGGAAACCAGAGTACCTGGAGGAAACCCATGGAGGCACAGGGAGGACATGCAAACTCCAGGCAGGTAGTGTCGTGGTTGGGTTTAAAACCGGCCACCCTAGTGCTCCTAGGTGGAGTGCTAACCACTTAGCCACTGTGCTGCCCTCAGTAATGCAGAATGACACCCCAGGGCACCACCACACACCGTAATGCCTAAAAGTTAAATTACCCTGCACTGTGGTGCTGCATTACACTTTATTTAATCTGTTATGGTGCATTTGGCAGCCAGTTTCAGTTAACATACTGCCTAGACTGAATGCAGGGGTGTTAAAGCTAAAGTCCAGGTAGTAATTTTACTGCACAGTGTACTGTAAGCTCACATATGTCATTCCTGAGCGATTCCTGTGGAATTGGAGAGTCTCTAGAGTGAAAGAAGCAGTCTTCTGGGTCCAGCGCTGAGCAGCTGCCCTTCTGTATAGTAACCATAGGGAGTTGCTCACTTGGCACTGCCACCATTCACAGAATGCCTTGTATTTTTATCACTGAATATATAGCATTCCCTGATTGGACAAGGTGGACAGGCACTGTGGGGATGTCATTTTCACCTTGCCCAATCTCGACAAATGTAAATACGCAATAAAATTCAAACCACTTCAGCTTTAAACTCACGGCAATGGATTGCCTTGGAATGGGCCCTTCAAGTTTTAGAGTGTGGAAGGGATACATCTTTGGACAGGATTTGATTGCCAGGTCTCTGTTCATAAGATTTCCCTTTGTGTCCAGCTGTATAACTGGGACAGAAGAAAGGGACACAAGTACAAACCCGTCAGAGCATCTAACCCTTCCCCTAGCCAAAAGAAAAGAAAACCAGGTGACAGTGTATATTATTAGCACTGATAACTGTATTAATGTCACTGGTTAAGTAAGTGGCAGTTCCCACCCCCAATGTCAGTTAATGTGAAATTTCCAACCGCACTATCGCAGTCCAGTTATAAGTCGCTGACCACCGCCATTAGTAGTATAAAAAAATGAATAAAGAAAAGAACACATGTAGCAGAATACATTTTGGCCAAAATGTATGAAGAAATTACATTTTTTTTTATTGGATATGTTTTATAGCAGAAAGTAAAAAAATATTGTTTTTTCTCAAAATTGATTGTCTTTTTTTGTTTATATCACAAAAAAAAAAAAAAAAGCGGTGATCAAATACCACCAAAAGAAATCGATTTGTGTAAAAAAAATAATACATTTTGTTTGTGTACAGCGTTTCAATTGTCAGTTAAAGTAGCGCAGTGACAAATGACCTGGTGATCTATGATCAGGGATCTTCTGGAGGGCAAGTGGTTACACAGGTCCAGTCACAAAAGGTGGCCAAAGTTTCATTCAAATAAAATAAAAATCAGTGACAAGCTTTATCCCTGAGGCTGCATTCACACCTGAGTGTATATCGCTTTCAGGCAGAAAGCTGTGCGATTTTGCAGAATTGTTGTACAGGTCAAAAGGTCACCAATGTAAAAAGCAGAAAAACGCCTGTAATCTGCCTAAAAAGAAGTCATGTACTTTTTTGAGCTTCAGGCATTTTGTTTTAGGCCACAGAACACTCAAATGTAAACAGGGGCCATTTAAATAAATGGGATTTTGCTGGAACTTTTGAGATGAGCGTTTTCCAAGCATTTTACGAGCTGAGAACGCTCAGGTGTGAATGGGCCCTGCGTTTCCCAGCCATTTACGAGAGAAGAGGCGTATGATTCGTTGATACACTGAAATGTGACAAGTTCTGCTGTGTCAATAAATATTAATAACACGATAACAGTTATTATGCAATTAGTCAATCACACTACATGTGCCTGAGGGGCTCAGTGATCGCTGTCATAATCATAAGAATCTGTGTAAACACTCGCGCCAATCCTGGGAACGCAAGTACTGCACCTGATCATACACAAAGTCATGGAGTAGATCTTTAAAAGTCAAACTGAACAGACAATGAAGATTCTACCTAGCTTTAGTGAGGAAATAACAATAACAGCTGCAAGTCCAACAGGAAAACTACTGTAAACTTTTACACTCCATGCACACTAGCAGTTTTTTTAAGCTCCTAGAAGCTAAATGGTGTTATCCAATGTGTCCATGCACGCTACTTTAGGCTATTAGCATTTTTTATTAACTTCAGCGTCTGGGAGCAAAAAAAAAAAAAAAAAACTTTTTGTAGAGTTCTTTGGGAGCAGGTTCCCGGCAGAGAAAAAAAAACAAAAAAAAACGCTCATAAATGTTTCTAAAATGCTCCTTGCTCCTGTGTTTTATTTGTCAATACATGACTGAGAACAAAACTGGAAAGTAAATCTTTATTGGACAAAAAAGCCTTACTTCAGAGTAATTTCACTTTCATGTCCTGGGTTCAGGCACCTAAAAACACAACGTGATTCTGCCATGATTGTTGCATGACAAATTGCACTGCAATCATGCAAACCAAAAATCGCACGATGCGTGTTGTTCTGGGCGTGACACTCATTGCGCAATTGCAGTGCGAATTGTCACATTCGACAATCGCAGCAGAATCACACCACATTTTTAAGTGCTGTTGAAATGAATGGCCCCTGAACATGCCTATTTGACATTTTAACAGTGTGTTAGGAAATTGCAGGCCGAATCACGGCGATTCTGCCCACAATTTAAAACGTCCATATTTGAATTTTTTCATTATACACACGTTTTTAAATATTTTATTCTATCTTTTCATGTGACAACACTCCGCCCTGTGAACATCCGCTTGCTCAGCGGGGATGGCTCCGTGCATCCCCACTGAGCAGGCAGATGACAGGTCTGTCTCTGCACACTGTGCCGCTCTCCTCTATGGGGGATCGGATGACGACGGACCGTAGAGTCCTTCGTCACCTGATCCAAAAACGGATGGAAAAGTAGGTTTTTCCTCCTTTACACTTTTTCGGATCGGAGTGGGTCGGATGTCAGCGGACATGTCACTGCTGACATCCGACGCTCCATAGAGGTCTATGGAGGGTCTGCCTAAAAAACCTGACATGCGGACCTGAACGGATCGTTCATGTGAAAAAAGGGCCTTAGGGGTGTACTCACTTTTGTTGTCAGCGGTTTAGACATTAATGGCTGTGTTGTTATTTTGAGGGAACAGCAAATTTACACTGTTATACAAGCTGTACACTCACTACTTTACATTGTAGCAAAGTGTCATTTCTTCAGTGTTGTCACATGAAAAGATAGAATAAAATATTTGCAAAAATCTGAGGGGTGTACTCACTTTTGTGAGAGAATAGATAGATACACACACACATACATACATATATACACACACATACAAATATTTTTATTTTTTTGCACATCCAGAGTGCGCTGGTTGAAGGTTTGCATAAATCTTGTTTTTCACATATGTGAATGGAGCCTCAGGCTCCATGCGCACTAGCGTTTTTTTGTTTTTTTTTAAGCTCCTAGAACAGTGGTTCTCAACTCCTGTCCTCAGGACCCACTAACAGGCCAGGTTTGCAAGATAACTGAAATACATCACAGGTGATATAATTTGCTGCTCAGTGATTGCAGTATTATAGTCTGCATCTCCTCAAGGTAATACTTATAATCTGGCCTGTTGGTGGGTCCTGAGGACTGGAGTTGAGAACCACTGTCCTAGAAGCTATTAAGACCATTTTTTTCTGCTCCTAGAAGCTAAATAGTGTTAACCTGTGTCCATGCACACTACTTTATGCTAGAAGCGTTTTTCAAGCTTTGGCATTTAGGAGCAGAAAAAAAATCTGTTTTGTAGAGTATTTGGCAGCATGTTCCTGGCAGAAAAAAAAAAGTGCTAAACCCTCCTAAACGTTTCTAAAATGCTCCTATTTTTCTTACGTTTTGTGTTCTGATGGCCTAGGTGAGATTGGGGTGTCTTGCTAAGGAAGTCCATGTCACATACCCAATGAGGCTGAAGGAGCCCATTCACAAAGCAGTCAGAAGGCGGAGCCAGATTGCATCACTGAGGCAGCCAGCTGAGGACCAATATGGTGGAGGACGACACATACAGGTGAACAGTGGGATCCCTACAAGACCATATTCGGTCTACAACTCAGGTGAATATGTATTTTGAGAACCAAGCAAAATACTGGGAGGCGAAGCATCCTATATAAAAGTCTAGTCCTATTAGTGATGAGCTTAGGAGTGCTCAGACTAGGATCTGAACCCATACGTGCCAACTCACCAGGAAGCTGTCACCTGTACAGGCCAATCATCTGTGACAGGGTCATTCCCTCCTCCACAGTGGAGTGTATACATGTTGTATCACCTTGTCATAGCTCATCACTGCTAACTATAGGCACTTACACATCTGATGGAAAAGACTTATTATTAATGAAATTCCTAGCATTCTTCGTACATACAGAAATAAAAAAAGAAATGCAAAAAATGTTGTGTTCATTGTATACTATTCTGGTAGGTGAAATCAGCTCGCAAGCCTACGATTGGCTTTCAGTTTCCTTGGAAACAGAAATGCTGAACATAGACTGCAGATTGATAAATTCACACAGAGGAATATGGCCAGGGATTTCTAAACGTCACAGAATAGACAGTGAAGCTTTCAGGAAGACTGGAGACTTCACTAGAAAGATCACCAAGTCAGCACAGCGAGTTCATCTTGGACTGAAAGGCAATAACCTCATACAAGTCAAGGACATTACCTTCTAAGTCAGACCATGAAACACGCTTTGTCAAAATAAGCTGGTTTTCTTCCAGATAAATGAATTTCAAGCTGCCCTGTTCCATTAACTAAATTCACACTTTGCCGCTGGGGAGCGTTACAGTAACACACGCATGCGTGTGTTAAGCCCATTCAAAATTAATGTGCTAGCAACGCTCCTTAATGTTCCAGGAAAACAGACCTGCACCTTTTCTGACAGTGCACCACAACTAACATTAGTTCACAATGAATGGCACTGCATCAAACAAGTACTGTGCATTGCCACATGTTACTACAGCGCAATAGCATAGCTTCCAACTGTCCCTGATCTATATAGTTGGATATAAAATGCACTTTTTAACTTTCAAAAAGTGCTAAACCCTTCATCTAATCTCTAAACTGCTGCATTCATAAATTTCAAAAGCCAATATAAAAAGGAATGGTAGAGGTAAAAGAAAAAAAAAAGCACTTGTGGGTTTAACCAATCATTTTTTTGTATAATACTCTTTTAATGGTGCGTGGTAGTGTGTGTGTCCTATGCCTACATACTTTTTCTAATAGGTGTCCCTTGTTTGCATCTCAAAATCTTGGGAGGTATGCAATAGTATGAACTGAGACTAAAGCTGGCCATACACAGAACACAGTTCATCTGGACCCAGATGAACTGGTTGAAATGTGCTCTATGGGCGGTCCTGTCAACACCCTCCCACCCAACATTCTTTGATTGTAAAATCAAAAGGAGCCAGGCATAAAACTGTCAACTGAACTATGCCTGCATCCAATCAAATTCAAGCGCTGCTCGGATATTTTGACAGCCGCCGGAGCTAGCGGGAAGAAAACAGTGGCTGTCGCAGGAGAGTCATGTAGCATAGATGCAGGAACCGGTTCGATTTATTTCTACCATTCAGCCTACTAGCTAAAAGGAAAACATGTATGTGTTTATGGCCAGTTTAAAACCCCCATACACACTATTAGACTTTCTGCAGATTTTTGTCTTCAGGTTTAACAAAATACGATAATATGAGGTCAAACCTTAAGAGTTTCAATTTGTATGTAATCAGGCAGGCCCTTGCCTGGTAAGTCTGAAGACAAAAATCTGCAGAAAATCTAATAGTGTGTATGGGACTTTAAGGCCCGTACACACAATCAGAAAATCAGAAGATACATTTCGTCCGATGAACGATCTGCCGATTTTCTGATCGTTAGTATGCTGCTTTTGACAGCCGATTACAAATTTTCGGCAGACAAAAACTGGATGTGCAGGCTTGAAATTTTTTGTCTGATGTGACCACAACGTCTGATTTTTTTCATTAGTACGAAAAAAAATCTGAAGAGCAAGACTATGCATGCTCAGAAATGAAAGAACATATACAAAAGAATTCAACACATTACATCACTTCTGGAGTTGAATTCTGTCATCAGAAAATTTTCTGATGCGGAGTACCCTCTTCGCTTTCGATTTGAGACTGGCATCGAATAAAAAACTGACGTAAATTCGTCCAATAATCTGACCGTGTGTACAAGGCTTAAAGACTATGACAGTAAATGGCAGAGCTGCAACTCTGATACTAGAACAGATATAGGGATCCCAATTTCTCTAGATCAGGGATTCGCAAACTGTGAACCTCAAGCTGTGGCATAACTACAAGTCCCATCATGCCTCTGCCTCTGGGTGTCATGCTTGTGGCTGTCAGAGTCTTGCTATGCCTCATGGGACTTGTAGTTCTGCAACAGCTGGAGGGCCACAGTTTGTATATCCCTGCTCTAGATGTTTCATTGCCTGGCTCGCTTTTTCAGGAGGGTAAGGAAGAACACTTTCTATAAAAACATAGAAAACTGTCATAAGACATACGGTATACTTCATTAAAATAGTTCATAACATTTAATCACAAGGACCCCAATGGAAAGAGAATGCAAAAACACGGGGTATAAAATGACAAAATAGTTGTGGTATGTATATAGTAAATAGAGAAACATCCACACCAGCCGACATATAAGGGCCCTTTCACACGGGCGGACCGATGGGGTCCGCCTGTCAGTTTTTCAGGCGGACCTGAGTGGACTTTACAGTCTCCTCTATGGAGTGGTGGGTGTCAGACATGTGTCCATTGACTAAGATCATACTGTTGGCTAAAAACAGGGATGAGAATCCCCCGCTGGGCAGGAGGACTCCAACGGAGTTTTCCTACGAACGCCTTTCTATAAACAGGTCACTTGCCATATAATCATATCTCTGTTGAAGGGTGTTTTCCATCACTTATAAGCCGGTTGGTGTGGATGTTTTTCTATTTACTATAAATGTATCACACCTATTTTGGAATTGTATACCCCACGTTGTTCCCTTCTCTTTCCAGTGGGGGCATTGTGAAGTCCCTTCGCTCACCCAGGAGAACCCTGAGAACTGGTCACAGGCCCCAAAGTTTGTTCTAAAGCATGTAGTAAGTAATAATAGAAAAAGTATTTAAAGTATGCAATTAAATGTTATGAATTATTTGTACAAAAGTAAATTATGGCTATTTTCTATGTATTCATTGAAAGTGTTCTCTCTTCTGGAGACGTGAACCAGGATTGAGAAACACAAATCAGAATCCCTATATCTGTCATAGTATCACAGGCAGTTAGACCCATTTCACACGAGGAGCTTTACAGGCGCTATAGCGCCAAAAATAGCACCTGCAAAGCGCCTCTCCTTTCACTCCAATGTCAAAGCCCAAGGGCTTTGACATTGGACATTGACGCCCAGTAGTGTGAAAGTGCCCTAAGGCTTAACGTGATACTAAAGGATCATTTTTTATTTTTTTTCAATAACAAACATATCATATTTACCTCCACTGTGTAGCTCATTTGCACAGAATGGCCCCGAACATCCATTTCTGGGACGGCTCCTCCCCGCATCAGATAACCCCCTAGGAGAAGCACTCCCCTGAGTGGGTTACCTTGCAGGCGCACTCCCGAGTCCAGCATCCATAGAGGCTGAATGCAGGACTCGGCCCCACCCCGGCGCTCTCATCTTTGTATTTGATTGACAGCGGCGGGAGCCAATGGCTGCGCTGCTATCAATCTATCCAATAAAGAGCCGGAAACCCGTGGAGAGAGGAGATACACGGACAGAAATTCGGGGCTCGGGTAAGTAAAACGGGGGGCTAGGGGGCTGGTGAATGCAAGGTGTTTTTTCCACCTTAATGCATAGTATGCATTAAGGTGAAAAAACACAAGCCTTTACAATCCCTTTAAGACCCCTGTCACACTGGGGCATTTTTCAGGCGCTTTTGGGCTAAAAATAGCGCCTATAAAGTGCCTGAAAAACGCCTCCCCTGCAGCCCCAGTGAGAGCCCAAATGCTTTCCCACTGGAGAGGTGCGCTTGCAGGACGTTAGAAAAAGTCCTGTAAGCAACATCTTTCGGGCAGTGCAGGAGCGGTGAATACACTGCTCCTCCACCACCCCGGCCATTGGAATCAATGGGCACCGCAAACTAAGCAATATTAACCCTTTATTTGGCCGCTAGCGGGCGTTAAAAGCTCCCCTCTAGGGGCTGAAAAGCAACGCTATTACAGCAGTAAAGCGCCGCTAAAATTAGCAGCGATTTAGCGCTAACCCTCCGCCCCAGTGTGAAAAGGCTCTTAGGCTCCATTCACACTAGCGCGTTTTTTGATGCATTTTGCATAAGTGCATGGGAATTTTTTAACATGGGTTCCTATGGAACATGTTCACATCAATGCATTTTTGTATCTCTGCGTTTTTTTGGAAAGGGTCAGGGACTTTTTTTCATGCAAAGTGCAGCATTTTGCATGTAATAGAATTCAATGGACCAGCATCAAAAACGCATTTTTGCAGCGTTTTTTTTTTTGTTTTTTTATAGACTGTATACAGTCTAAAAAAAAAAAAAAAAAAAACCTGTAAAAAGAAAAAAAAAAAAAAAAAAAACGCAAAACGCCGCAAAAACGTGGCAAGCATCACAAAAAACACTGCAGAAATGCTCAAAAGCAACATGCATAGATGTGAATCGAGCCTTACTGCCGGTTCACACAGGGACGACTTGTCGGGCGACCTAGCCGCCTGACAAGTCGCCTCCCGTTCTGTACTACGGAACCGTTCTAATAGGAGCGACGCAAGTCGCTCCGACTTAGAAAAAGGTTCCTGTACTACTTTGGGGGCGACTTGAGGCGACTTGCATAGACTTCTATACAGAAGTCGTTTTGCAAGTCGCCATGGAAGTCGTGTGCAGGTCGCCTCAGTGAGGCCACCTGCAAGTCGTGCCGCCCCTGTGTGAACCGGGGCTTAGAGTTCCCATCACATCTATGTATGTCTGATACAATAACGATTTGATACATTGTAGAGGGATAGCTTGAGATGAGAGTTGCAAGAAGAATTGACATGGCTTTAACCACTTGCCTACTGGGCACTTAAACCCCCTTCCTGCCCAGGCCAATTTTCAGCTTTCATTGCTGTTGCACTTTAAATGACAACACTGCACCCATATAATATTTTTATCATACAAATAGAGCTTTCTTTTGGGTGTATTTAATCACCACTGGGGTTTTCATTTTTTGCTAATACACACACACACACAAAAAAAAAAAAAGGAATTAGTTTTCATAGTTTGTTACAAAATTTTGCAAACAGATTTTTCTCCTTTACTGATGAAGCTGCACTGAGAGGCTGTACTGATGGGAACTGATGAGGCGGCACTGGTGGGCACTGATGGGTGGCACTGGTAGGCAACACTGATGGGCAGCACTGATAGGCATCGATAGGTGGCACAGATGAGGCAGCGGAGGCTCTCCGTGTGGGGGACCGATGTCCCTCTGACAGTAGCCGGTGATCAGGTTTTTTTTTTTTTCTCCTCACGCTGTCAGCGTGAGGAGAAAAAATAGCCGATAACTGGCTCTGTTTACATCACACAATCATCTGTCATTGGCTGACAGCTGATCATGTGGTGAGCGATTAGGATCAGCCCCTTACTCCAATCTATGATCGGCCAAATCTCCTTGACTCGCTGATCACAGAGCACGCCGTGCACGTCCCTCAGACCGTTTGAGCACGGGAGGGCGTACATGGACGCCCTCCTGGCAATTTAAGCCCACACTGTAGCTGACTTTTGGCTATAGTGCGGGCGGGAAGGGGTTAAAGGTTTATTTTTTTAATGTTCAAGAATAAAAATTGTTGGTTACCTCAAAAGTCCAACAACACTTTTGGTTTTATGAAACCATTCAAAAGTAGATGCGGTACCCAATAATAAAGCTCACATCGCTACATACTGTAGCCTGAGGTCCTATGTACAGCCCAATAGCAACTGCGGATCAAACAGAGGCCAAGATGACAGCTCCCTTGGCTGTAATGGATAAGAGGGTTTAGTTCCACTATAAACATACCATTAAAAGGGTCTTAAACCTGTTCAATAAGTGCAAAAATATATATGTTGATTCTCGCTGAAACTTTTGCAGCCGACAACTTTCATTGCTCTCTGTATGTGCTGACTTATCAGGCAATCTTGTGTCAAAAAGAAGATAAGAGGGGGGCGTTTAGGCCTCATTATCACAGACGCTCAGCCCCATACAGAGGGAAGAGATGTTCATCTTTTTAGAGTAAGCTGTGTACAGACAGCCTATACAAATGAATGAAGCCTAATGCAGTCCTGGCCTTGGCCTAGGGTGACAACCATGATTTCCCCTATATACCGTTCAGTAAGTGCTGTCACCCAGGACAAAAAGGGTTACTGGCAGGATTAAAAATAGAAGACAAAATGTCCAAAACAAAAAAAACTAATGCAGCCAACACATCTAAGGACTTGGAAACTGCAATACATAACATTTATGTTCTTGAGTTTAGATAATTATTAACTGTTGAGCTAATAACTTATGATTGATCTATCAATCTTCAATCAGGTCCCTAAACCAGATGAAAGCCTGAGTTCACTTTCTCCCAGCATATTGGGTTTTTTTCCCCCCACATTTGTTAAGTCTACATAAGCATTCTGTTGATGGGATAGTAGACATTTACACAGAAAAAACAAGTTTAACAGCACACTGCAAATATTTGAAGAATCAGCAAAATAAACATATACAAGTCAAACACATATTTAACCCTTTAAGTCCAGCCAGGCACATTGATTTGGCAGCACAGGCAGGGTCTAATGTCGTGCGGGCACATATATTTGCAAATACTCCACTTGCCCTCCGGAAGATTTACCCCCCTTTTATGACCATGCAATTTTTGCCACTGCGTCACTTTAACAATTGCGTGGTCATGCAACGCTGTACACAAATTAAATGTATATACATATATTTATACTAGTAATGGCAGGGATCACCGACTTAAAATAGTATGGCGGGCAATCTTACACTGACACTTTGTGGGAACCAGTGACACTAAATAGTGATCAGTGCTAAAAATACGCACCGTCACTGTACTAATGACACTGGCTGGGAAGAGGTTAACATCTAGGGTGATCAAAGGGTTAAATGTGTGCCTAACCTGTGTTTATGTACTGTGAGGTGCTTTTACTAAGAGATGTGCTGGCTTTTATACCCTGCTTTGCAGGGAAACTAAGACCAGCACATCAATGCTGGCAGGACAGAACTTGTTTACATAGGCAGAGCTCTGTCCTGTCTTCCAGTATACATCGGCTTGTGCGCTGATCGCGGGCTCCAGTTGTTAAGGAACTACAACTCCCATCAAGCCTAGTCATGTCTGTGAATGTCAGAGTTTTACAGTGCCTCATGGTAAGTGTAGTTCCGCAACAGCTGGAGGGCCGTAGTTTGGACAACCCTGTGCCAGGTACATGATCCTAAACAGGAGAACCGCTCTGCCGCCGTACTCATATGTGAGGCGGTCGGCAAGCAGATATTCTGGTGAACTATACCTTGATTTGTTTAGACAAGCTATACATTTCTTGCTATTATCATGACCCACCAGAAACAATCCAAAATAAAATTGTCCCAGCCCTGACCTGTATGGGGATACCACATATGTGTGCACTAAGGGCTCATGCACACGAGCGTACAAATTAGCTGTGTTCACATGCATCATTTTATACAGATCTGAAGCTTCAGCTTTGTACATTATAGGTCCATTCACACGTTTAGTTGCATAATCCAAACCAGAATTGGACCATACAGTATGTTATACTGTCCATATGTAAAGGTTTGTGTGACCATTTACATGAGCACACCGTAATGGACACATGTGCCACTCCCACTGCTCAGAGCCGATATGTAAACCTCAATAGTTTGTAAACAGCAGCGATGCAGGTATGAAATTAGAGGTCGACCGATATATCGGCCGATATTTGGCGTTTTTTACTTAATCGGCATCAGCAGATTGTGCTGATAAAAAAGGCCGATTATAACTTCAGCCGTGACTTGCAAATGACTTCTGTAATAGAAGTTAATGCAAGTTTCCTGAGGTTATCTGTGGAGAGGATTCTCTCCTCCCTGGGCAGCCTGCCAAGTCTGATAAGAAGATACATTTGTATCTTTCAGGTTCTTTTATCAATAGACTGAACTCAGTGTGTAGAAGCTCTCAGTTTAACCATTTAAAGACTAAATCTTTTCTGACATTTGTTGCTTACAAGTAAAAATCCTGTATTTTCTGCTAGAAAATCACTTAGAACCCCCAAACATTATATATATTTTTTTAGCAGAGACCCTAGGGAATAAAATGGTGGTTGTTGCAATATTTTATGTCACACGGTATTTGCGCAGCGGTCTTTCAAACGCAATTTAAAAAAAAAAAAAAAATACAGTAATGAATTAAAAAAAAAACCTAAGCAGTAAAGTTAGCCCATTTTTTTTTTCGTCCAAAAGTTTTGATTACCTGTTTTTGTGTATTTAATATTTAAGATAGTTTTTTTTTTTTTTTTCTAAATTATACATACAAGTGAACTGATTGGAGGTTTGTTTTGTTTAATGTTTAAATGAAAAAAAAATT
This sequence comes from Lithobates clamitans, assembly GCA_037952925.1. Taxonomy (NCBI): domain Eukaryota; kingdom Metazoa; phylum Chordata; class Amphibia; order Anura; family Ranidae; genus Lithobates; species Lithobates clamitans. The sequence continues at coordinate 3,085,170 of JBBGZY010000270.1, read as the reverse complement.
CTGTATTACTTAAGGCTGCTTTCACACTGGAGCGGGCATGCGTTGATGGTAAAACGCTGCTAGTTTTAGCGGCGCTTTACCGTCATTTTAGAGGCGCTATTCGGCTGCTAGCGGGGAGCTTATAACCCAGCTAGCGGCCGAGGAAGGGGTTAAATGCGCCCCTGAAGCACCGCTGCCAAAACGCTTTGCAGGCGCTTCGGCAGCAGTGCGCATTTATTTCAATGGGCAGGAGTGGTGGAGGAGCGGTATACACCGCTCCAAAGATGCCGTTTGCAGGACTTTTTTTTACATCCTGCCAGCGCATCGCCTCAGTGTGAAAGCACTCGGGATATCACACTGAGACTGCAGGGGAGCCGTTTTACAGGCACTTTACAGGCGCTATTTTTAGCCCAAAAGCGCCTGAAAAACGCCCCAGTGTGAAAGGGGTCTAACTGTTAGATTTTATCGGCCACCGCGATTTCTAAATATCGGCATCGGCCGGAGAAAAACCCATATCGGTCGACCTCTATATGAAATTAGTGAAAACCAAGGTCATTCTGCGCATGCACTGCCTCCACTGATTACACACTATTGATATTTACATCTCCTTCAGAAATAGTCATTCATGCCGTAGCAGAGCATGCACAGAAGAAATTCAGATTGACTAAAGATCTACACATGAGCAGCCATAGCATGAATAAGGCCCCTTTCACATGAGGCGGATGCACTCAGCGGAGTCCGCCGGCTCAGCAAGGGATCGCTCCGTAGATCTCCGCTGAGCAGGCGGATGACAGGTCAATCTCTGCTCACTGAGTGGGGAGGGGCCTGTCACAGCCCCGATGATCTCTATGGGAAGATCAGACGAAAACGGACAGCATGTCCGTTTTTATTAGATCTCGTCCAATCCAATGAGATGGATGGCAGACGTATCTCCATACATCTGTCTTGAGCGGATCAGATGTCATCTCCACTAACAGCCGAGAATGCCCGGGGCACATGCGCCGCTGAAGTCAGCGGCTCATTACGAGGGGAATATCTCCTAAACCGTACAGGTTTAGGAGATATTCTTTTTACCTACAGGTAAGCCCGCTGCTGTCAACCAAATTCTGTAACGAGGGGGTGGGGCCAAGCCACCCTGTGTCAATGAAGTGAAGTGGCTTCCTATGGGGACACTTGCTGAAAATGAAGGAGGCAGGACCGCCGGTGGGGGATCGGGGCTGCTCTGTGCACAACCATTACACAGAGCAGGCAAGTATAATAGGTTTGTTACTTTAAAGGAAAAAGGTAACATTTAAGGTTTTTTCAAGTATCCGATTGATGTGCGATTGAAACAAAAAGATCACAATCAAATAAGCATAACTACTCTGCCGATAGTTTAAGAATTGAATTAGAGTGAATTTGAGCAAACTGAGCCAATTGGTCAGGATGGAAAAGTATACACTATTTCACATCGATCAGCAGTGCTGAGATACTTTGTTTATGAATACAGTTGTATTTCAATTGATCAGATTATGATATTGCATGGTGAAAATAGAGATGCGATCAATAACTTATGATAATATATTAAAGGAGAAGTGCGAGAATTAAAAAAACAAACCTACATATTCATCTACAGAATGTGTTGGCAGCATTGGTCTGATTCTGCAGCTGTCCCCAGTCAGTTCTAAGACTAAGACCCCATACACATTATTAGATTTTCTGCAAATTTTATTCAGATTTACCAAAACCATATAATATGAGGTCAAACCTTAAGAGTTTCAATTTGTATGCAATCAGGCAGGCCCTTGCACTACATGGTTTTGGTAAATCTGAAGGCAAAAACCTGCAGAAAATCTAATAGTGTGCATGGGGCTTAAGGCTGGCCATACATTATACAATTTTCTTGTACAACTTTCCTTTAGATTTACCAAAACTATATAATATGGAGGAGAGACCTAAACAATTTCTATTTCTATGCAGTCAGGCAGGCCCTTGTACTACATAGTTGAAGGTAAATCTAAAGAAAATTGTATGGTGTATGACCAGCTTAAGAACCAAGCAACCATATGACCGCTGATCCCTCAGTTCCCGGTCTTCACAGAGCAGAGGAGTGGTGACTATCTCTGCTCGGCCTCTCCATCGTTCACTGGAGCGCTGGGCTGTGAAGGGTGGTGGGAGGGGCTGGCTCAGACTCTCAGTGGCATGCTGAGAGGCTGAGCAAGCTGCTGGTCAGGCATCTAGGCAGATCCCTGCATTATATAAAAATCAGGGACCCTGCAGAGCCTGGACCGGCTCTGTAAGGTCAGCTGACATTTGCTTTTAGCCCGCTGATGGCTGAATCTGGGCCACAGGAGTGCACAAATAAGTGCACTCCTGTGACCCAGAAGACAAGTATTGGCCATAAAAAAAAGTTTGGCCATATTTCGCTTTTAAATTATTGATTGAAGTTCACTTTCCCCTGTGTAGCATATCAAAGAGGGTATCCACAAAAAAAAAAAAAAAAAAAAAAAAAACGAAGGGATTGATTAGAAAAAGAAACTGATCATCGAAGCATGTACAGCCACCAGAATAACCTTTTCACGTGTTTTTCACAGTGCAGATCAGAACGGACATTCAAGTCGATTCCAATTTTGCCTCTATGTTGTTTTGTAGGAAAACAGACCCATGAAACCTCTATAGGCAGGCAGACATGGTCAGATATGCATCCCTTTGCACTGGTGTTCACTCAATTCATCTCATTCTGGTCTGCAAATACAGAAAAAGAACACATCTTTTCCACCTCCATTTGTGGACTCAAACAGACTCGGACATGGGTGGATGTACAGTAAAAGGTTTTTTTTTTTTTTTTAAACATCTTTATTGGATTTTACCATAGAAAAAACGTACAAACACACAAATCTATAGCTAGGCCTTGAAAATACCAGCCTGAGACAATTATAAGTAAGGTCAACAACATTATCCAGCAACCAATAAAAAAACACACCAATCAAAAGGACAGGTCGAATAAAACATCTCAGGCAGAATAAAACAGAAGAGGTTAGGTGCAAACTATTATTAAAGCAGACGAAACCCTCCTATCCTTTATAGCCAAAGGCATAATCTAAAAATTGCCCGTACACTAGTAGTTTGTATAAACACTTGTTTAAAAACTCTATGCACATTCGATGACTGGATAAATGTCATTCTAAAAGTACTTCAAAATTTTGTTTGCTTTTAACATTCGAATTTGGAATGAATGTATATTACTGAATGAAAGCCATATTCATGGCTGGAAATTTGTTCATTCCATCCCGCTCCTTCAAACTTTCTCATCACTGTGGTAGAAAAGGAGCATTGGTTTGACCCCACTATCTATTAAAAATTGGAACAAACGCTCTTAAAACGAAAAAATGTAAATGCATTTCTAGTAGTGTTTGCACCATACAAATTTTCTTATTCAGTTTTCCTTAGATTTACCTTCAACTATATGGTGCAAGGGCCTACCGGATTGCATACAAATCGAAAGTGTTTAGGTTTGATCTCATATTATATGGTTTTGGTAAATCTAAAGGAAAGTTGTAAAAGAAGATTGTATAATATATGGCCAGGCTTAGCCTGTGATCTGCAGTTATCTTTATGATGCACAGGAGTCGATGGAGAGCTAACACTAACAACTATAAAGGCCCCTTACAAACGGAGTCTAGCCCATGTGAATACAATCGCAGCGTTTTAGTACGCATTTGTCTCTGAATGCACAGGGCCATAAACATGAGTAGCACTTGGCACATCGTTCAGCCCCATCCAACCGCAGCATATTTCAGCCCGCTATAGACTCAGAGCCGGTTCACATTAGAAGCGGCACGACTTGCAGGTCACCTCACCGAGGCGACCTGCACACGACTGCCGCGGCGACTTGCAAGACGACTTCTGTATAGAAGTCTATGCAAGTCGCCCCCAAAGTAGTACAGGAACCTTTCTTCTAAGTCGGAGCAACTTGCGTCGCTCCGATTAGAACGGTTCCATTGTACAGAACGGGAGGCGACTTGTCAGGTGGCTAGGTCGCCTGACAAGTCGCCCCCGTGTGAACCGGCTCTGAGAGGCTGCAGGCATGGATGCTGCACCTGTGCCTCCTAGGCACACTAAAACACTGGGATTGCACTAACAGGAGCTAGATGCCTTGTGCACAAGAGGCTTAAAGTGGCTCTAAGGCTTGGGTCACACCTATGCGTTTTTCAGTACTATTCGTTTTGCATAAACGCACTACAGTCCATTTAACATGGTTTCCTATGGGTCATATTCACATCTGTGCTCTTTCCACCGGTGCATTTTTTGGAAAGGCTCAGGGACTTTTTTTTCCCGCAGCAGGTTGCATTTTTGGTCCCAAAGACTTCAATAGAAATACAGCGGAAACACATCAAAATCGCAGGGCTTGCGTTTTTGCTGTTTTTACCTGCATGACAACAGACACCTCCCAAAAACGCAAAACGCATTAAAAACTCGTGTGAGAAAAAAAAAAAAAAAAAAAAAAAAGGTAAAAAACGCACCCAGAAAAAGGCATCAACCACAACCTGCATAGGTGTGAACCAGGCCTACGGCCAAGACATTTTTTACCTTAATGAATTCCCTACATTAAGCTAGAAAATGTCCCACTAGCAGCATAGCCCCCCACGAGCCTGGAGTCCTCACTCTATCCAACGCTGTGCCTGTCTGTAGTGGCTCTCTCTTCCCTCCCTGCATTCACAGGACAGAGAGACAACAGCGGGAGCTACTGACTCCGGCTGCTCTTCATCAAATCCTGTGAACAGAGAGCAGGGGGAGGGGCCGAGCAATACTCTGTCTATGGACACACACAGCCCAGCTCGGGAGCGAGTCCGCATGTCTGTCCCCATAGCAAGCAGTTTGCTATGATGGCAGACACAGATCAGGAGGAACGGAGAGCCTTGGCAGGGTGCCCCAGAAGAGGGTGTTCTGGGCCACTCTGTGCAATTCCCTTGCACAGATCATTAAAGTATACCATGTGTAATATTTTAGAGAAAAATTGAACATTTACAACTGTTTTAACAGTTATCATTCATGGCATGCCTTGAATGCATCTGTTTTGGGAAACCATTATAATCAGTGGGTTAAAAACAAAAAAAACATTAAAAGGTTACCTATCAGGACGGATACATAGCAGCTGTCATGGTTTTGTTTTTTTTTCCTTGTGCGGGTAACACATCACGTGCACGCATTCATTTCATGTTACAACTCACCAAGCAGTAAAGCAAAGACATAGCACGCATATTCACAAAGTCAGCAATGGCAGTTCCTGTATTTCTATTTTCACAGTCTTTATTTACATCTGCCAAATGAATGCTGATCACCAAACTCAAAATTCTGCACTTTAACCAAAACTGCTTTTTAATAATATTGCTTTTTAAATTCCCAAAAGAAGTCTATTCTTAAAAATGAAAGAACACGTCGGCACATTTTACAACTGTGTTTCCTATTTGGTTTGCATATCAAAGCAAAGCAAATTTACTTAGCGGTGCAATATATCTGTGTAAATTAGGCAAGCCTTCAACACACTGACAGGTTGTTAGTATTACTATCATATATGGGATCCGCAGATACATTTCAATGGCCAGATAATTAACTAGCATGGCATATAGAAGAAATGTCAAGCGTTTAAAAAAAAAAAAAAATATGTTAGGAGGAAATGCCTCGTTCATGCATAAACAACGTGTGTACAAATATCCCTGGGGGAATTTCATAGCACACAATGGGAAGGGTGATGTGACTTCACAGTGAATCAGCCAGACACTGACTGAATGAATAGCTTCCCCTATCACACTGAATAATCCAATGGTGTTTCATCAGGTCTACACGGGTTAAAAATACCTGTATAAACATGGAACGTGCCTTAAATTGTTGGCAATAACATGGTGTGAGTGGATTTCTGCCAGTCACAAGCTGCATCATGCTCCTCCAGCCTGTGTCTTAGAATAAGAGGGAGGTGAAGCCTCAATTATTCTACATGCAATAACCCTTCCCCATTGTGTTTAGCTGGTTTGTGGGCATGGAAAAGGAGGGAATTTGGGCATTTCCTTGGCTCAATTGTGACCACTGGTAGGAGCGCCAGGCATTGCTGGCCTGGTTGCATGGATTGAGGGAGCCTGCTGGCACCCAGCACCCCTGGACATATAGAGCCCTTAATATGGTAGATGGTGTAGCGCTAAATAAACTGAATAATGAACTTTCAATGCTTAAATGAAATGGATTAGAACATCATTTTAAAAGTCCATAAAGATCTGAAATAACAGTAAAAAATCTGGTGAAATCCACTTACAAGGACACGACCACCATCACCCAAACACACTGCCTCTTACCCTCAGGTTGAGAACACAGGCATAATTATTTTTCAGCAACCTCTCTAATGTTCTAATCCAATTCATTTAAGCATTGAAAGTTCATTATTCAGTTTTATTTTTAGCGCTACACCATCTACCATATTAATTATTGTGCAAAACCTTGCATATTGTGCTAGCTGCTTTTATATTTTATAATTTATTAAGTAATTAACTGTTGATTCAAATTTACATGATCCCAGCACAAGTAAATTGTGCCTTTTCTATATAGGGCACTTACCCTTTGCAGTGTGGGGGGCACCACAAGGGTACATTTTGCCCAATTCCCAGAGATCAGCTGTAAGATGTTCTTTGACCGACTTTCATGCTGATCCTCTGGTTTCAATGCATTCTGAGGCACAAACCCAGAACAAGTGAGCACATAACCCACTTTTATTAGTGAATGTTGTAGAATTCTCAAAGAGAGATCAGCAATGACAACCCTCATATTGATCGCATGACACATTTACTTTAAATATTGCAGACAATACGGCTGTTTTGTGCCACTCCATCAGATGTAACAAAAGTAGTTAGTATTCACAACCCTGGTGCACTCCATACATTCATTGAGTCAACAGATATTGTAGGCAGAATAATTAGGAGACACAATCACACCTACAGTTGGAAGACACTAAAATGAGCCCATACAATGGCATGGGGTCTCATTGAAGCCGGTTATTTATTTTTAGTTCCCAGTAGAGACCACGCAGAATACAGGGGTTGTTTCTAAAGAAACAGAGCTTGCCAATTACAGAGCATGGCTGCTGAGCGGGGACAAGAACAGATGCTGGTTGGTGTCCACCAGCTGGGAAAAGCTTTAGATGGTTTATTTAGAAGGTTACAAAGATGCTACAATGGGTAAAGTCCGAATATCGGACCACAGTTATTGGAAATAATGTTTGTAAACAAATTGCTTCTAACGTGTTGGTTTAATCATTAAAAAAAGAAAAACCACCATCAAGCGCTTTCTTTATATGAACAATATTGTGTCACATTTATATGGAGAAGGCAGGTTAAAAAAACACTCTTTTCTAAAACTGACCAAACTTTTAGGGTTCATTCACACAGGTACAGTGACACTAGAACTGCACCATTCTGGCCAAAATGAGAATCACATTTTTTTTGCTTAGCTCACAATTCTCTCACGGCGTAACATAATCTTTCACATTATACAAAAAAATTGGGCTAACTTTACGGTTTTGATTAATTCATTAAAGTTTATTTTTTCCCAAAAAACTGCGTTTGAAAGACTGCTGCGCAAATACAGTGCAACATGAAATATTGCAACGACCCCCATTTTCTTCTCTTGGGTCCCTGCGTTAATATACAACGTTTGGGGGGTTCCAAATAGTTTTCTAGCAAAAAATAAAGGATTTTCTCTAGTAATCAACAAGTGTCAGAAAAAGGATTAGCCTTTAAATTGTTAAACTGACCACGTTTACAGACCACCTTAAATTCCTTTGATCTAAGAACAGAGGATACAATGTTTCTCTTTATCTCTCTTTTTGGCAGACTGACGGTTTTCTTGTTTTTTTTTTTGACAGCTGTCAGCAGAGAACTCTGCACTGAATCGGGAAAATGCTGTGTTAAGATCACGGGGGGATCACGTTCTTGAGTCTTTAACGATCAATCATGTATCTCTAAGTGACACTATAAAAAAAATATGACTGTATCCCTGTGACTGGGAGTGACAAGTATTTACGTTCAGCTGCCTGTAATGTGTCCCCCAGGCCGCTGGTCCTTGTCTGTATGCAAGTAAATGTTCAGATGGGCGGCTACCAGCGAACAGTCGCAGACGGTCATTGATTTGTACAGGTGGCTGTGCGCAAACACCTGTTACTCCCAGGCTTATACTGCTGATTTTCATGGTGTATGGCACTCTGCTCCAATGTAAATGAGCCCTTAAAGTGGAATTTAAAAGTTCCACTTTATGCCTTCCTCCCCCCTCCTCTTCTATTTCTAACACTCTTGGGGGGGGGGGGGGGTGAGGACCCACAGTGATCTACCTGAAATTCATCTGTAAACCGCTCCCACACCTTCTGGGAAATGTCACTGGTCCCAAAAGGCTGCAGGACCATTCACAAAGTGCAACCAGATGTGAAGCCGCAAGGAATCACTGCCAGCTGCCTGCAATATACATGCCAACGAAGAACGACAAAGAAGCTGTTCGGGTGAGCAAAGCACTGGATCCCTGGACAGGTAAGTGTCCTTTATTAAAAGAGAGCAGAATTTTTTCTTTTTTTTTTTTTTTTTTTTTAAGGCTGAAGAACCGCTTTTAGGATCCAAAATGATAAGCACAAGCCAATTCCAGGTACCATTCTTATAAATGGATTTGTATCTGCAGATGGATATACAGTACCACTACTGCAATCTAATAGGACTCAGGCTATGGGTCCATAGCTTACAAAACAGTTTTGCCCAAACTTATGCTTTAATGCAAAACTGCTGCACATCCATGTCAGGAATATTAGGGCTATGCAGGACTGAAAGTCACTGGGACCCGGAACTTTCAATCTCTGCCATATTTGCATAGATCTCAGTGGAGGTAAACTTGAACTACTTGGATCTATAATCTCAAACTGTACTACCCGCTTGTCTGAGAACTGGTAAAAATAAAAAATAAAGTGCCACCTCCTAAAGAGCCTAGGAATATGCTTGGCAGTTACCGAATATCATTTTGGAAGAAAAACTCAAGACTAAATTATCTGATTTCTCCTATATTGAATTGTTTTGTAACTGTCTGCCCTCATGTTGTAAAGTGCTGCACAAAAATGTTGGCGCTATATAAATCCTGTATAATAATAATAATAATAATAATAATAATTTAAAAAAAAAGAAGTCTACATACTACATTGTTTTGGTAGATCTAAATTTGTGCAGTCATATTGTTTTGTGTTTGACGAGTCTTAAAAATTCACTATACAAACTGCCATCTGATTGTACAATTTTCTTTAGATCTATTGACAAGTATGTAGTGCTGTTAACAGCCTCATAGGCTGGATACAAACGGTTTGGCTAGACTAGGGAGAGCCTCATATTTCACAGTTGTGGTATATATAAAGCTGCTTCTATGTTCAGATTTCAACGCGTTTAGTGAACCTAGGCTGAGGATACACTACGCAATCTGACTGTGCAATCTCCTTTGGACTTACCATACACTAATGTACAGCAAAAGCCTGCACGATTTAAAGGTTAAGTTCACTTTAAATAAATGCAAATCTTTTTTGCAGTTAGAAAAAAAACTTGCATTAAAAAAAAAAATCAAAAAAAAAAAAAAAACACATTGCACGCACGATCAGCAGATTGCTAGTACAACGCAGGGTTCCTACAGACTGTCAGTGTAAGCTGTCTGCTTGTACCACGTATGGGCAGGCAGTTACACAATGAGAGTGACCATCGATGAACTACTTAGAGTGCTCATCGGCGCTCTGGTAGTTCACTGAAAACTACAAGCCGACAGCCGCAAAAGCTGACAGTAGTTGTAGTTTTCCCATTCACAGAACTCTGCGAATAAATGACACGGCTGGGCAGGTGGAACCCCAAACAGCCACTTTTTTAAAAAAAAATTTATTGTGACAGCGAGTTTGGGGAGAAGATCCTTGGCTCGCTGTCACTAGAGGCAGTGGATCAGGGGAAGGTTGCAGCAGTGGGAACATGTTACATGTTCCACCCTAAAAAGGGGGATAACGCAACATACTCCCAAAGGAGAGCTTATACTTTAATACAAACTAGAGCTGCACGAATCTGGATAAAATGAGAATCATTTTTTTTTTTTTTTGCTTAGAATAAAGTTCACAATTCTCAGCGTAACATCATCTTTTACATTATACAAAAACATTAGGCTAACTTTACGTTTTAGTTTTTTTACTTCATTGAAGTGTATTTTTATTAGTGTATTAGCCATTCTCTGCTCACTGCTTCGTGGAAATGTCGGATTAAAGTGTTTGTTAACAAAAGATAGATAGATCCCTTAAAGGGGTTGTAAAGGTAAAAATTTTTTCACCTTAATGCATTCTATGCATTAAGGTGAAAAAACTTTTGACAGTACCGCCGCCCCCAGCCCCCCCGTTTTACTTACCTGACGCCTCGAATCTTCGCTCCTCGTCCTCGTCAGCTTCATTGCAGCTCAGCCAGGTCGCTGATTGGCTGCAGTGGATGGATTGAAAGCAGCGCAGCCATTGGCTCGCGCTGCTGTCAATCACATCCGATGACGCGGCGCGCCGGGGGGCGGGGCCGAGTGATACAGCGAGCGGCTATAGCCGCCGGCTGTATCACGGGAGCGCGCCCGCAAGCACTCACCACCGTGCGAGGGAGCTCGCATGAAGGTGGTAAATGCTTGCGGGGAGGAGCTGAAACAGCCGCCGAGGGACCCCAGAAGACCAGGTTCGGGGCCACTCTGTGCAGAACGAGCTGCACAGTGAAGGTAAGTATAACATGTTTGTTATTTTTAAAAAAAAAAAAAAACAACTTTACAACCCCTTTAAAGCAGATTAAACAGCACAGTGCTTGTTCTGTGTAATCAATCCACTCTAAACTGTAAAAAACCTGGCCGATTCTGCCACTTCCTGTATGCCCCCTCCCTGCACTGACCACGATAATCAGGGCTGCTGAGTCCTGACCACCGTGGTCAGCGTATGTCCCTCTATCATCCGCAGCTGTCCTCTCTGCTTTCCTCTCTCCCTCCTCCTCCTTGTCTCCGCTATTATATTTAAAAAAAAAAAAAAAAAAAAAACACCCACACACACACACACCTTACTATGGTCACTGCCAGCCCCTCTATTATAGGCAGGCATACCACACTAAGTTTTTTTTTCTAAAAACAAGGATTGTAAATACATTTTTAGTGCTATCTTCAGGCCAGTGATGTGACTCGCGGCCGCTTTACATCTCCGAGACAGGGCTGAGCGCCCATGTGACCTCCCCGACTGACATCAGAGGGAGATGTTAGCCCCTCCTGCAAAAAGCCATGTATCGAAGCTGTGGCCGCAAGTCACATGACCGGCCTGAAGCTAGCAGTAAAAATGTATTTACAATCCTGGTTTTTATAAAAGACTTACATAGCGTGGTATGCCTGCCTATAATAGAGGGGCTGGCAGAAATTTACACTTTTGCCTTAACACTTTAAGATCGTGTGATTTAACGATTAATCGTACAGCTCTAATGCAAACTAAATCGATTTTTTAGGCGTTTCCTCCTATTACTAGTTTAAGTAAAACATGAGGCCCCCGTTCACATATCGCATAGCGGGAAGCAGCATTCCAGCTATGCACATTTCAAAGGGCGATTCCCACGCCATTTTGCGCGTTGCATAGGGCCAGCTTATTTACTTGAATGCGCTGCCCTATGTCCAAAAAGGAGCAGTAGCTTCTTTTCTGGCTACAAGCTTCACTTGATTCATAAAGGCAAGGTTTGTTGTGCAATATAAATTGACGCATGACAATCGCAAAAGAAACGCATTGTGTTTGGGGTTCCAGAATGGCGATTCTGCCTGCAATCCCGAATTGCAAAATGTGAACAGGGCTTAACCACTTAAGGACCAAGCCTATTTTTTTTTTTTTTACACTTGGTGTTTACAAGTTAAAATCCTGTATTTTTTGCTAGAAAATTACTTAGAACCCCAAACATTATATATTTTTTTCAGAGAATAAAATGGTTTACTTTATATACTTTATGTCAGACCGTATTTGCTTAGCGGTCTTACAAACAAAAAACAAAATTTTTTTGGAAAAAAAATATGCTTTTTTGAATAAAAAAACAGTAAACCTAACCCATTTTTTTATATTGTGAAAGATGGTGTTACGCCGAGAAAATTGAAACCCAACATGTCATGCTTCAAAATCACATCCGCTCGTGGAATGGCGGCTTACTTTGACCCTTAAAATCTCCATAGGCGATAGGTTACCAGTTTTGAGTTACAGAAGTCTTTTGCTAGAATTATTGCTCTCGCTCTAACAAATGCAATTGCAAATGGGTTGTTTGCTTACCGTTTACATATGCGTGCGTGACTTACATATGCGTTGGCTTCTGCACACGAGCATGAAGGGACAGGGCGCTTTAAAATTTATTCTTTTTTTTTTTTTTACACTGTCCCTTTAAAAAACAATTTTGGGATCACTTTTATTCCTATTACAAAGAATGTAAACATGCCTTGTATTAGAAAAAAAAAACATCACAGGATCTCTTTAATGTGCGATCTGGGGTCAAAAAACCTCAGATCTCACATTTACACGTAAAAGCAATAAATAATAAAAAAGAAAATTGTCCCTTTAAGGCCGTTGGGTAGAAGGGACGTTTGACGTTGCTTCCGTCATCCAATGGCATGGAGTCGAGTGGGGGCACATCATTCCCTCACTTGACTTCGTGTCTCTCAGGGGAACGAACCGTATCGTCTCCGCCGCTCCCGACAGCTCTCTCTTGTTGCCGATAAAAGTGATCTTGCGGCAAATCCACCACGGAAACCACTTTGATATCAAAGCAGACCGCCCGCCGTGAATAAAAATACCAGGGTTATGGCAACGATCTGCTGCCATAACAATGGTATTTAACGTCAAAGTAGCAACATATATCCACGATGGGCGGTCCGGAAGTGGTTAAATGAGATTGTACAATCATATTGTATAGTTTATAACCAGCTTAAAGTGTTTGTTACCCTAACATTTCATATTCCTGATATGCGACTGCTGTACCATGTACTTGTATGAAAACGTACGAGAGAACGTTTATGAACGTTTATGTACGGAAATGCCTATTCTCTTTGTATTGCTTCCTTTGTGCAAAATCCTTGGTGATCCTGCCAGTCCCTTTGCTTTACTTTTTTTTTTTAACTGACCACACTAAGCAGGAGAGCACAGCATAGTCAGTTCTCTAGCTATGCTGTGAACTCAGCCTGCTCTCTTCCAATGATCAGACTTATCCTGACGCCCCCCTTCCCCTGCACAGCCATTCACTGGGAAGTTCAGTGTGCTGCTGCCTCTCTCTCTCTCTCCCCCCCCCCCCCCCAGCAGGAGAGGGGGAGAGAGAGAGAGAGAGAGAGAGAGAGAGAGAGAGAGAGAGAGAGAGAGAGAGAGAGAGAGAGAGAGAGAGAGAGAGAGAGAGAGAGAGAGAGAGAGAGAGAGAGAGAGAGAGAGAGAGAGAGAGAGAGAGAGAGAGAGAGAGACACAATGTGATTACTTAAAAAGGGGGGGGGGGGCGCATTGATGATATTTTTTAATATCTATACACAAATGTTTGCCTTTCTTTTCTATTTTAAACTGAAAGGGTTGGTTTTATAATGCGATTGTACAATCTTAGTGTTAAAGTGATTGTATACAATCAGATTGTAAGGCGTATATCCAGCTCTACATGCCTGCACTTTAGAGGTGCTTTCCAGCAACTAAAGGACATCGAAAGCTCTTTACCACTGAAAACAGTATAGCTCTATACTCTGAGTGGTATTAAAGAAAAAGGTTTACTTGTATTTTAAATAAAGTATCCAAAGAGAGGGCTAGAAATACAATATGAAAAATAAACCATGCATTTCAAGGAAATCAAACTTTGTGCGAGTTGAGTAGGGTGACAGCTAGGTTTGATAAAATGCATCAAGAGTTAATACTTACCTTTCCTGTGCTCAGCTTGTCAGAGATTAGGTACTTCCAGGTATGAAGGACTATATGACACTCCCCCTACCTACCACAGTGCAGCGCCATATGCCTGGGCAGCCTGTTACCAGGCCTGGGCACTGTCATGTTGGATGGGGAAGCATGCACAGCTCAGCAATTTCAGATTTTTTTTGTGAACGCTGAAACTTGCACAGGAATTTTCAGGGAGCACATCAGCAAAGTGGGATGGTTACAGAGCATGAAAAAGGTTAAAGTACATCTAAACACTAACTCTACCACCTTCTGTTTTCATTGACATGTTTTGTTTTGTATTTAAGAAATACTTCTCATCTTTGCTTTGTTGCATAATAATGCTGCTGATGGTGACAACAGTGGAACAGGTTTGTGAAATATGCATCAACATAGCTGCTTACAGTCTCCACTGGAAAATGTGACAGGGTGACAACACAGAAGGACTAGGGACAAGGACAGAACGTTGTCACCCTGTAACAGAAAGGGCCCGAACAAGACCTTTATGATATTATCACCAGATGTTGTTTTACTAATTAAATCTGTGAATTGAAAAATATTGAGAATGACTTCATGAGGTTTTAGTGATGGGGTTTACATGTACTTTAAGCATAGACTCCTTGTTTGGCCTGCTATCACGCAAAGCTGTTACTTTACCTAGTTCAGGCAAAGTGCAAATTCGCTTCAACGCACATGCAATAACACAAAATTCACAGCAACACATGAGCAAAATGCATGAAAACAGGTTTAAAAATACACCTATGGGAATCTTTAATAAGACAGGGCAGAGAATAATGATGGTGAGCAAAATGCTGTAGCCCATATAACCCATAGCCACCACCAAATCTCATAGTCAATTCATACAAGTTGCTTTCTGATAACCTTCCATGGCAGCCATTCTCAACCAGAGTTCCTCCAGAGGATGCCAGGAGTTCCTTAAAGAGCTTCCCCCGGTGTATAAAAATCAAAAGCCAGCAGCTACATATACTGTAGCTGCTGACTTTTGAAGTGAACCTTCAGTTTCTTTTAAATAAACGTATTGTACCACCATGGTAAACGGAGGGGGGCATTCTTCCTATGGGCAATGATGGTAAGCAGAGGGGGCATTCTTCCTATGGGTGAAGATGGTAATCAGCGTGACATTCTTCCTATAGGCCATGAAGGTAAGCAGAGGGGACATTCTTTCTACAAAGCACCATGGTAAGCAAGGTGGAAGGGCGTTCTTCCTACAGGAGCACCATGGTAAAAGGGGTGACATTCTTCCTATGGGCCACCAACGTAACGGGGGGGGGGGGGAACAACACTCTTCCCACGGACTGCCACCATAAGGTGGGGGGGCATCCTTTTCATGGACTGCCACTGTAAGGGGGGGGGGGTGCATACCCTTCCTTTCCTACAAACTGTCACCATAAGAGGGGAGGGGCACCCTTACTACAGACCACCACTGTAAGGGGGAAACATCCTTCCTATGGGTCATCACTGTAAGGGGGAGGGGGGGGACATGCTTACCATCATGGCCCATAGGAAAAATGCCCCCTCTGCTTACCATCATGGCCCATAGGAAGAATGCCCCCTCTGCTTACCATCATGGCCCATAGGAAGAATGCCCCCTCTGCTTACCATCATGGCCCATAGGAAGAATGCCCCCTCTGCTTACCATCATGGCCCATAGGAAGAATGCCCCCTCTGCTTACCGTCATGGCCCATAGGAAGAATGCCCCCTCTGCTTACCGTCATGGCCCATAGGAAGAATGCCCCCTCTGCTTACCGTCATGGCCCATAGGAAGAATGCCCCCTCTGCTTACCGTCATGGCCCATAGGAAGAATGCCCCCTCTGCTTACCGTCATGGCCCATAGGAAGAATGCCCCCTCTGCTTACCGTCATGGCCCATAGGAAGAATGCCCCCTCTGCTTACCGTCATGGCCCACAGGAAGAATGCCCCCTCTGCTTACCGTCATGGCCCACAGGAAGAATGCCCCCTCTGCTTACCGTCATGGCCCATAGGAAGAATGCCCCCTCTGCTTACCGTCATGGCCCATAGGAAGAATGCCCCCTCTGCTTACCGTCATGGCCCATAGGAAGAATGCCCCCTCTGCTTACCGTCATGGCCCATAGGAAGAATGCCCCCTCTGCTTACCGTCATGGCCCATAGGAAGAATGCCCCCTCTGCTTACCGTCATGGCCCATAGGAAGAATGCCCCCTCTGCTTACCGTCATGGCCCATAGGAAGAATGCCCCCTCTGCTTACCGTCATGGCCCATAGGAAGAATGCCCCCTCTGCTTACCGTCATGGCCCATAGGAAGAATGCCCCCTCTGCTTACCGTCATGGCCCATAGGAAGAATGCCCCCTCTGCTTACCGTCATGGCCTATAGGAAGAATGCCCCCTCTGCTTACCGTCATGGCCTATAGGAAGAATGCCCCCTCTGCTTACCGTCATGGCCTATAGGAAGAATGCCCCCTCTGCTTACCGTCATGGCCTATAGGAAGAATGCCCCCTCTGCTTACCGTCATGGCCTATAGGAAGAATGACCACCACTGTAAGGGGGAAACATTCTTCCTATGGACCACTACTGCATGTATGGCATTCCTCCCACTACCACTACCCACCCGATAAAAAAGTATTGTTATTTTGAGACCCTGAACTGATTTCAGGGATACCACTGGGGTAAACACCCTTCCTATGGACCACCATCGTGAGGGGGGGGGAAGACACCATTCCTATGTACCACCACCATAAGGAGGGGGGACGGGACCCCCTTCCTACAGACCACCACCGTAAGGTGGAAACATCCTTTCTATGGACCACTACTGGAAGGGTGGCATTCTTCTCAGTGCTATTAGCAGGGGGGTCACCTGACAACCAGGATGGATTTCAGGGATGGCACTGGGGTAAATATTCTTCCTATGGATCACCAACATAAGGGGGAGGACGAAACCATTCCTATGTACCACCACCATACCGGGGGGGGGGGGGGGCGACGGGAATCCCCTCCTATGGACCACCACCGTAAGGTGGAAACATCCTTTCTATGGACCACTACTGGATGGGTGGCATTCTTCTTACTGCTATTAGCAGGGGGTCCCCTGACAACCAGAACTGATTTCAGGGATGGCACTGGGGTAAACATTCTTCCTATGGACCACCAACATAAGAGGGGGGGTGAACAACACCATTCCTATGTACCACCACCATAAGGAGGGGGGATGGGACTCCCTTCCTAAGGACCACCACCATAAGGCCATAAGGAGGGGGGACGGGACTCCCTTCCTATGGACCACCACCGTAAGGTGGAAACATCCTTTCTAAGGACCACTACTGGATGGGTGGCATTCTTCTCAGTGCTATTAGCAGGTGGTCCTCTGACAACCAGGACTGATTTCAGGGAATGCACTGGGGTAAACAGCCTTCCTATGGACCACCAACATAAGGCCATAAGGAGGAGGGATGGGACTCCCTTCCTAAGGACCACCACCATAAGGTGGAAACATCCTTCCCATGGACCACTACTGGATGGGATTCTTCTCAGTGCTATTACCAGGGGGTGACCTGGCACTGATTTCAGGGATGGCACTGGGGTAAAAGGTTGAGAAGGGCCGTCCTATGGCACAGTTTGTGATGAGATCCATGGTAAATAGTGAGCCCTGTCTAGGAGGAGATGATGTGGAGGGATGTGGAGTCCTCCTGGACCTGACAGCTGACATCCCCAGCCATGGTGTGATAGGGATCTGCCAAGCTGTGATGATGATGAGGGTGATGATGAGGATGATGATGGGTGCTCTCATACACAGACCACACACACACACCGAGCACCTACTTTGGCTTTCTGTAGCGGGGTGAAGCGCAGGTCATGCACAAAGGGGTTCCTGACCGGCCTGGCCAGCTCCTTCTCCCGACCAGCTCCCTTGTTCCTCACCAGCCTCATGCCGATCAATGGATAACAATGATGGTGGACTGACGGAGAATGCAAGCAATCCAAGAGGCCAGAAGTTCCCGGCGGATTGCAAGCAATCCAAGAGGCCAGAAGTTCCCGGCGGATGGAGCTGTGCTCCTTGCTGAGCTCTGATGGAGGGAGACGAGATCTATCCCCCCTTCCTGTTCCTCCCGACAAGGCGGGCGGGCGGGGGGTTCTAATCCGGAGGTGTCCACAGGGAGGGGAGGAGGGAGCTGCGAGGCCGGGGGATGCTTAGCGCCGATTAGCCGGGCGGCCGGGGAAGTCACACACAAAGCGAAAGCTACGGAGGATGTGAGGGGAACTGACAAGACACGTCTCCGGGGGATGGTGAGGAGACCTGGAGGAGGAGGAGCCCTGGGCGAGGAGGAGGAGCCGCTGTCTGCACCGGCCCGCAAAGGGTGTACGAGGAGGAAGCTGCCAGATGATGCGCTACCTTCCCCCCTCCCATCCTCCGGTATACAAGGGGGAGGAGACACGTGTGAGGGGCGGAGCCTGCGCCCCCTTCTCCTCACAGACAGCCTGAGCCTAGCTCTACATTGTACCATCAGGGAGCTCTGCCTTCCCTGCACCTGCTGGGGGCTGGTCCTCTGATAAAAGTCTCCTATGAAACCCATATACACTGCAGTTTATCAAGTGTGGTGGCTGCCTTAGTTTTCTTTTTGGGGCTAAATTTAGGTTGGCGCCTAAACCGCTGTGTTTGGCATTCAGAACACCTTTCAGGCCTCCTGCACGCCGGGTGTTTGCCCATTTCCGCTAGACACCTTCCACCCTAGCGTGTTTTGGCAGAAAAAAAACGCTCGATGCTTGTAAACGCGTCTAGTGACACCAAGCGCTTAGACGTCATCCTCAAAGGGCCACGCTCACCGGTCACTTAGCTCCCAACTGTCCCTGATTTGGAGCAATGTCCCTCTGTCCCTCATTCCTCCTTATTTGTCCCTCATTTTGGTCTGATCTATATAGTTGTATATAAAATGCACTATTTATCGTTCAAAAAGTGTTTCCCAGTGCTAAACCTTTCATCCAATTTCTAAATTTCTGCATTTGTAAATTTTAAAGTCAATATAAAGGAATAGTAGTGGTAAAAATACCCTTGTGATTAAATTAACCTTTTTTTTGGTTAATTCTCCTTTAAGGGGGTGTGACAGGGGGTGTGTCCTATGCCTACATACATTTGCAACTAGGTGTCCCTCGTTCCCATCTCAAAATGTTGGGAGGTATGTATTAGATACACCTTTTGAATTGCTTGGTAACACAAATTGCTAATCAGCCAATCACATGGCAGCCACTCAATGCATTTAGGCATCTAGACGTGGTGAAGATGACTTGCTGAAGTTCAATCCAAGCATCAGAATGGGGAAGAAAGGGATTTAAGTGACTTTGAACGTGGCATGGTTGTTGGTGCCAGACGGCTGTTGATCTTCTGAGATTTTCGCACACAACCATCTCTAGGATTTACAGAGAATGGTCCGAAAAAGAGAAAATATCCAGTGAGCGGCAGTTGTGTGGGCGAAAATGCCTCGTAGAGGTCAGAGGAGAATAGGAAAAATGGTTTGAGGCAACAGTAACTCAAAAAACCACTTGTTACAACCAAGGTATGTAGAGAATACCATCCCTGAATGTACAACACATCAAACCTTAAGCAGATGGACTACAGCAGCAGAAGACCACACTCAGCTAAGAACAGGAAACTGAGGCTACAATCAGCGCCTTGAGGCAATTCAGTTTGCATTTGCAGCGCTATACAAATCATTCATTCATTTGCACAGGTAACCAAAATTGGACAATAGAAGATCGGAAAAGCATTGGCTGGTCTGATAAATCTCGATTTCAGCGGTGACATTGGGATGGTAGGGTCAGAATTTTGCATAAACAACATGAAAAAATAGATCCATCCTGCCTTGTATCAATGGTTCAGGCTGATGGTGTAATGGTGTGGGGGATATTTTCTTGGCGCTTTGGACCCCTTGGTACCAATTGAACATTTTTTTATCACCACAGCCTTCCTAAGTATTGTTGCTAGGATAATGCACCATATCACAAAGCTCAAATCATCTCAAACTGGTTTCTTGAACATGACAATGAGGTTACTGTACTCCAATGGCCTCCACAGTCACCAGATCTCATCCAATAGAGCACCTTTGGGATGTGGTGGAACGGGAGATTCTCATCTTGGATGTGCAGCCGACAAATCGGCAGCAACTGCATCATGTCAATATGAACCAAAATCTCTGAGGAATGTTTCCAACACCTTGTTGGATCTTTGCCATGAAGAATTAAGGCAGTTCTGAAGGCAAAAGGGGGTCCAACCCGGTACTAGCAAGGTGTACCTAATAAAGGGTCCGGCGAGTGCAGTATGTAATGCTACAAAGACCGCAGACATGCAGCAGAAGTTGGATTAGAGACTGCCAACATGCTGTAGCCACTTGCCAACCAGTGACGTACCCGTAAATCGTTAGACATTAAGTAGTTATAGCGGGATGATGCCTGCAGGTACCATTTTTTAAAGCCTATGGTTGGCTCTCCTGTAAAAGCTGCTGGATTGCTTTTACAATCAGTGAGAGGGAACGTTCCCCACCGCCACCACCACCTTCTGAAGCTTTACCGGGATCTCCCGTCCAACCAGGAGTCCCAATCGACCAGCCAGCGCTCCTGCCGGCTGATCACAGAGCCAAAGACCAGATCGGTTTTGTTGGGCTCTATGATATAGTAACCCGGAAGCAATGGCCTGACATCACTTCCGGTTTACCCGTATGTCAACGGCGCCATTTTTAAAAATTAAAAGCATTTGATCTCAACGATCTTGGTGTGATCAAATGCTTTTAAAGGGCAGAGGAAGGATCAGGGGTCTTACAGACCCCAGATTTCTCCAAAAAGAGTACCTGTCACATGCCTATTGCTGCCGTAAGGGATGTTTACATTCCTTGTGACAGCAATAAAAGTGGTCCAAAAAAAAATTAAGCAACAGTGTAAAAATAAAAAAATGTAAAGTGCCCCATCCACCAGTGCTGGCACACAAATGCATGCATCAGTCCCAAACGTACGCAGACAGTAATATTCCTGTACACGTGAGAGATCACCGCAAACATCAGATCATGGGCAGTGATTCTAGCACCAGTCCTCCCCTGTAAACCTAAAGTGGTAACCTGCAAAGGCTTTTAAAGCATCACCTATGGATAGTAAAATTTACGTTGTTTGTCGTCACTGCACAGGTGTGCGCAATTTTAAAGTGTTACATGTTAGGTATCTTTTTTTTTTAAATCTAAGACCTTTTTTGGCAAAAAATACTGATTGTTACATGTAAACAAAAAGGGGGGATTAAGGCTAGGTTCAGACATGCTGCAGCTCACATGCTGGGTCCCTGTTTTCTGATTCAGGTGCAAATTTCTGCCTGAATTTGCACCTAATTCAGAGCCAAAGAAGCACAGGACCCTTTCCAAATCCAGAATGCAGTCGCCCTGGAGATGTGTGAACCGGCCACCATTGAGAATCGGGCACACTCTCCTATGATGCAAACTGAATGCGGAGAAACTTGCATCCAATTCGCATAAGTGTGAACCCAGCCTTACTAAAATTTGTACACACAGAATCTTGTGCAGCTGTGCATGGTGGCCAATCTGCTTCTAACTTCAGCTTGTTCAATTAAGTTTTGGCAATATAACCTGAAAGCTAATTGGTATCTGTGCAGAACTGAACCAGATTTTGCACTCTCCAATTTTAGGCCCCTTTCACACGAGCGGACCATTAAGGTCCACCTGTCAGTTTTTTAGGTGGACCTGAACGGACGCTTCATACAGGTCTATGGAGCGACGGATGTCAGCGGTGACATGTCCCCTGACATCTGACCTGCTCCGATCCGCTAAAGTGTGACGGATGGAAACCCTATTTTTCCATCTGTCTGGGGGATCGGATAAAAACGGACTTTACAGTCCGTCTTCATCCGATCCCCCGTAGAGGAGAGCTGCGCTCTGACAGGTCGTCCCTGCACAGTGTGCAGAGACCGACCTGTCATCTGCCTGCTCAGCGGGGATCGCCAGAGCGATCCCCCGCTGAGCAAAGCGGAGCCCGACAGAGCGATCCCCCGCTGAGCAAAGCGGAGCCCGACGGAGCGATCCCCCGCTGAGCAAAGTGGAGCCCGACAGAGCGATCCCCCGCTGAGCAAAGCGGAGCCTGATGGAGTGATCCCCCGCTGAGCAAAGCGGAGCCCGACAGAGCGATCCCCCGCTGAGCAAAGTGGAGCCCGACGGAGCGATCCCCCGCTGAGCAAAGTGGAGCCCGACGGAGCGATCCCCCGCTGAGCAAAGTGGAGCCCAAAGGAGCGATCCCCCGCTGAGCAAAGTGGAGCCCGACAGAGCGATCCCCCGCTGAGCAAAGCGGAGCCCGACGGAGCGATCCCCCGCTGAGCAAAGTGGAGCCCGACTAAGGGATCCCCCGCTGAGCAAAGTGGAGCCCGACGGAGCGATCTCCCACTGAGCAAAGTGGAGCCCGAAGGAGCGATCCCCCACTGAGCAAAGTGGAGCCCGACGGAGCCATCCCCCGCTGAGCAAAGTGGAGCCCGACGGAGCGATCCCCCGCTGAGCAAAGCGGAGCCTGACGGAGCGACCCCCCACTGAGCAAAGTGGAGCCCAACAGAGCGATCCCCCGCTGAGCAAAGCGGAGCCCGACAGAGCGATCCCCCGCTGAGCAAAGCGGAGCCCGACGGAGCGATCCCCCGCTGAGCAAAGGGGAGCCCGACGGAGCGATCCCCCGCTGAGCAAAGTGGAGCCCGACGGAGCGATCCCCCACTGAGCAAAGTGGAGCCTGACGGAGCGATCCCCCGCTGAGCAAAGTGGAGCCCGACGGAGCGATCCCCCGCTGAGCAAAGTGGAGCCCAATGGAGCGATCCCCCGCTGAGCAAAGTGGAGCCCGATGGAGCGATCCCCCGCTGAGCAAAGGGGAGCCCGACAGAGCGATCCCCCGCTGAGCAAAGCAGAGCCCAACGGAGCGATCCCCCGCTGAGCAAAGCGGAGCCTGACGGAGCGATCCCCCACTGAGCAAAGCGGAGCCCGATGGAGCGATCCCCCGCTGAGCAAAGTGGAGCCCGACGGAGCGATCCCCCACTGAGCAAAGTGGAGCCTGACGGAGCGATCCCCCGCTGAGCAAAGTGGAGCCCGACGGAGCGATCCCCCGCTGAGCAAAGTGGAGCCCGATGGAGCGATCCCCCGCTGAGCAAAGTGGAGCCCAACGGAGCGATCCCCCGCTGAGCAAAGTGGAGCCCGACGGAGCGATCCCCCGCTGAGCAAAGTGGAGCCCGACGGAGCGATCCCCCGCTGAGCAAAGCAGAGCCCAACGGAGCGATCCCCCGCTGAGCAAAGCGGAGCCTGACGGAGCGATCCCCCGCTGAGCAAAGCGGAGCCTGACGGAGCGATCCCCCACTGAGCAAAGTGAAGCCCGACGGAGCGATCCCCCGCTGAGCAAAGTGGAGCCCGACGGAGCGATCCCCCGCTGAGCAAAGTGGAGCCTGACGGAGCGATCCCCCGCTGAGCAAAGTGGAGCCCGTACACGGACACGTCTGTGTGAAAGTGCCCTTAGTAAATAACCCAGAAGTACCAGAAAAGACTTGGTCGTAAAGTAATTGTAAAGTCTCCTTTATTTTTCTAAAAAATTACAAAAATGTTATACTTACCTCCTCTGTGCAGTAGATTTGCACATAGCAGCCCGGATCCTCCTCTTCTCGGGGTCCCTCTTCTGTGCTCCTGGCATTCCTGTTGAGTGCCCCCAACAGCAAGCAGCTCTCTCACCTGATTGGCTAGCCGACTTTGATTGACATCAGTGGGAGCCAATGGCGCTGCTGCTGTGTCTCAGCCAATCAGGAGGGAGAGTCTCGGACGGCCAAGATACTCGTGGACATCGCTGGATAGGGATGGGGCTCAGGTAAGTATTAGGGGACCCGAGGAGGGCTGCTGCACACAGAAGGCTTTTTATCCTAATGCATAGATTGCATTAAGATAAAAAAAAATTCAGATTTTGCAACCACTTTAAAGTGGATAGGACTTGTCAGGGATTGGGAACACGCTATACTGGTTGTTGGAAACTGGGGACATGCCTCAGAGAGTTGTCAAAGACTGGAGACAAATTGTAGGAGACTGCTTGAGATTACTGCTATCACAGGGCAATAGGAAACCCAGATGTAGGGTCCTCAGGACCAGGGCCACACAAAAAAGTGTCAAAGAGCCGCAGGTTGGGCACGGGGGCTCTAAACTTAGAGGCATGGGGAAAAAAACGCCATACTCCCCTAACGGCACCATTACAAACGTCTAGTATGAATGAGGGTTCAGAGGCATTTGACAGGTGGCGAGGAGGCAACGTGATGCCTCCTCACTCCCTATTTTACCCCGTAATAACGGTACAATTGTGACATGACATGAGCAAAAGTTTTTGCCACGAGTGCAAAGCATCACCGGCACTGCATGTAAACACCCCCATTTGCTGTAGGCACTGTTCAGGTATTCCAATAGCTGCTGGTGTTGGCTATCAGAATACAATAGCCACATTGGGAAATTCATCCACCCAGGCTGTTAAGCATTTATGGAGGAATCTGTTCATTTTTTTTTTCTTTTCATTCAGCCCGCAGGCATAACACTGATGCTGACACTAGTGTTGTCCAGGAATACACAAAATATCGTCCCCCTTTGCAAACGCATAGCAAGTCCTAAAATTCTTAAAGGTGGAACCAGTTGAATTTTTAAAGGGGCCATTCATTCTTAATAGCACCCCTCCACATCTTGCAAATGTGTGCCAAATCACAAGGTGCCACAGTACCATGCAGTTTGGTGCAGAGCGCTTTTTAAAATGAAGGCACTTTTTTTGCACAATTCTCGTGCAAAGGACAGCTCATTGAAATGAATGGCCTGCCCAAAATGCAACGCACAGAAATGCGCAAAAAAGGGCATGCGCTCACTCTCAGTCTGACCTACTGGTGTGTATAGACTTTAAACATAAGACTTTAAATATAAGGCTTTGTTCAGATCTAAGCAATGCAGAAGCATCACATTTTTCTTTTTTTGCGCTTTTTTGGCTCAACACCATTCACTTGAATGGGCTGCCTTCCGCTCCAAAAATTCATCAAAGTAGCTCCTGCTCCCCCTTTTTTGTGCCAACTTTGGCAAGTTTTTAAACAGTGTTTTTACATGTTTTTCAGGTTTTTTTTGCATGACAAAACACCAATTTCTTGAGCATAATTGGCAAGCCATTAAAAATGAATGGCACCCAAACGCACATTGCACGTTTTTAGCACGCTCCAAAATCACAGGCAGAATCAAGATCGGGGCCTTAAACCTTTATTTCTTAAACCAACCTAAAACACTAAGGCCCCATTCACATATGAGTGATTTGGAATTGCAGGCATAATTGCTGCGATTCTGAATGCGATTCCGAATTGCGGAAAAATGTTCGCTTGGGTGCCAACCATCCTTAAAAACGTGAATAAAATTCAAGTGTAAAATCGCTCTTGGCTCAGGGCCAAAATTTAGTCCCAGAGCTTCTTTGAGCAACAATTGCACATGGGGCAGCCCATTGAAGTGAATAGGCCGTACTATGTGCAACACGCATTGCCGCGTGAGAATCGCCCAAACAAAATCACGAGCAGGAAAACAAGTCCTTGCTATGTGTAGCGTGAACAGGGCATTACCTAGACCATGTGCTAATCTAACTATTTTATTTTATTATTACTTTGTATTTGTTTCTCTCTCCTAGAGATCCTCTTCAAAGATAGGGAATGTATCTTTATCTTTTCACAGAAGAGAAAGAGATACAGAGGATTCTGAAACTTGTGACTGCCCATCAGAGTGATTACACGATCGTGTGTCATCCTGCTGGCTTTCAACCATTCAGGGGCTTTTGGTGGCATCTTAGTACTCGTGCCGGGGAAGTGCGATCAGGCGCAGTTCCAGCAAAAACAAAGGTACGCATAAATGTGGCTAAGGCAAAGTCTGTGCTAATACATATACTGTATATCTACATCTGTCAGGAAAGTCATTTTAAAATTTGTTTTTAATCTTTTTATATGTACAAGTTTTATTAAAATATGTTTTCATTTTATACAGAGTAAAAGATAGTTACAACTGTGGCGCTGTCAATTCTTTTTTTTTTCCCATTTGTGTTTCATTCGAGAAATTTTCCTTTACTTTTCGTCTTTAGGGCTAATTCACACCAGCAGCTGCATTGCAACACAAAAAAAAAAATACCCAGGAAACTTTGGAAAAGAAAAAGGGGGAAAAGGCATTGAAAAGTTATCAAGAACACGTCAAAAAACGCATCAAAAACACTTGCATAAATGCATCCAGATCGCGTTTCTGTGATGTGAACCGGCCCTAAAACAAGCTTTAATAATTGTGACATTTTACAGTTTTATCAGTCAGTGGGGGTTATTTACTAAAGCTGGAGCATGCAAAATCTGGTGCAGCTCTGTATAGAAACCAATCAGCTTCCAGGCTTTTTTTTTGTCAAATTGAAGAAGTTGAAGTTAGAATTTTATTGGCTACCATGCACAGCTGCACCAGATTCGGAGTGAACTTTAGTAAATCAACAGTGTGCGGTGATCCACACTGCACTGGAAAAAGAAATGCATGGAGTATTTGTTTTCAGCACATACTGCCCGCACACCACCACAACGCAGTGGTTTGAATTTGCCACATTAGAGACAAGGCATTTTGCCTTGTTTTGCAGAGGAGTTGTAGTGAGACTACTCTGGAGTAGCCGCCCAATGCAGTCCCACTACACCTGGTGTGAATGGCCATTACTCAACAGGGAGTAGAAAGATATATTTCCAATGAGAGGAAAAGGGAAATCTCCTCTTATACAATTATAATGAAAACAAATGCAAGACTTCCTCATTTTCATTCTGTTCTGGAGAATTTTGGATTTACCGTCACTTAATTCCCAGTGACATTGGTGATTGGGACAATTCAAGGGCGTGTATCTCCCTAGTGGGGACACAGATGGCTATAAAAACCTGTGGTTCTAACCCCTGACTACTCTAACCAAAAAAAAAAAAATTCTGCCTTTAGTTATACTTTAACCAGGTAAATACCAGCCTATAATATCCCTTCATTACGTGTTGAAATAAACAATCTCACAGTGAGTGGAAATAATAGATCTGCAGCATTCATTCATTCAATCCCAATTCACACATTACTGTAAATCCCCTGTTGTAACAGGAAGGGGAGATAATAACCATGTAAACATTAGCAAGTGTTTATTATGATTGGTCATTGTCTAATGACGACTTTGCTACACAGCGAAAAGCAGGCACAATGGCACTGGGTAGATAACTGTCCACCAATCTAAAAAGACAAAGTAGAAAAGCGGTTAAAGGAATACCTTGTTATGCTGTCCCGAATGTCCTTGATCAAACATTTTCTGTTTGGGGATGATAAATATCCACTAAATAAAAAAATCTTATGAAGCTGGTTTTGCTTGTAACTTTATTTCTATTCATTTTAGCAACACAAAATATCTCTCAAACTGACATTTACACATGTGCGTAACATTTGAGACAGGTATTGGTGCATTAGTATACTCCAGAGTGAATGTATACTATGAAATATGGCAAAGTTGTAGAAAATATACTTCAACTTCAAAATTAAACATACACATTGTAAATGTATCAAAACTGAGATGTTGTATTTATCAAAATTTTCAGTAGGCACAGTGTAACCAAAGAAAGTTAAAAAAGCAGCACACTTTGCCACAAGTTGGCTGAAATGACTTAAAATGCAACACCCCCCCCCCCCCCCCCCATGCCAAATAATGCCAAATATTGACAATTCTACAATAGTATCATTACAACTCAAAAATCACCCTTGAATATGAAACAGTGTCTTCACTCATCAGTCTCATCCCTATCACTGTCATCAGAGCTATTGTCCAATGTAGCTCTTTCCGCTTTTTCTTGGGAAACATTTGCACAATTTTGGCACCAACATAAATCAGTACAAGACAGTCTTGCAGACATACAGGAACATCTTCCTGTCTCACATTTGCCTTGCTCGCATCTGCAGTGGACTACCTGCAACACACTTTCAGGAGCAGGATTTCTAGTCATCCAGGTCACTCACTTGTTGAAGGCATGGATAGTTCTGGCAAAGCTGACGATGCCATGCAGAATGCTTTGTATCTTGCATCGTTCATATTTTTGAAGATGACTGGCCATACAGGTGGCACACATTTTTGCAAAGTAGTTCAAAGGTAGACTGGCCCAGGGTAAAACTGCTACCCAGATTTGTAAATGCAGTCAGATATTCCTCTTTCTCGCAAGCAACGGAAAATACCTTTCTTTTACCACCACCAGCTCTACGTGGCCGTTCTAGATTTTTAATGCTCATATTAGGATACCGGTTAATCACAAAGTCCAGTGTACAGTTGTGCTTCAGAGCAAGCTTGACTATGTACTGCAGTATTGTCTCGGCTAGCTCTCTGAAGGTACTTGGCTTGGACTGAATGGTTTGAGTGATTGCCATGCCATCGAAGAGAATAGCTCCATCAGCCGGAACTTTGTCAACTAAACAGTCTCCACATTTGGTTTCCAAAAGGTCCAGAAGAGCTGACTTTGTTTTAGCAACTGACCCATCAGCACTAGCTAAAGGATATGAGACAGTTCCCAAAGAGTAGGACAGAATTTCCCATAGGTCTATCTTTCTGCTTTTACCCATGACAAGTAGTCTGGTGAATAGCTTCTTGTCAGTACACAGAGTCACTTCCTTGCCTACTGCAGATTTCTTTTTGTCTTTGCCACAAAGGTCACAAAGGTCTTAAATTTTTGTGTTTTGATGGGAGAAAATATGACAACTGATGGTGTTAACAGTCTTTGGTTCAAAAACTCTTTGACAGTGTGTTCCCCCTTTTCTGAAGCTGCGAGCAAATCTTTTATGGTTTCTTCAGCCAGCATGCAGGTAAATACCTAGCATAATGACAGAAGGAATAGGGAATCCGCGCAACGGAATTGGGTGGGAAACTAAATGATGGACTGCTGCCCTCACGCATGCTAACTCCACCAAAGTGGAATAAGCGAAAACATTTGTGAAAGAAGGGGGGGTGTGAGTGTGGCGCCGTCCTAAATCCTATTTTTAAAACCCACTTCTCCAAGAAATTATAAATACAGAAAATGTATATTAAAATCAAAGTAACTTGTGCTATAATTCATTGAAAAAAATATTATAATAAGTAAACAAGTAAACCAACTCCTCCAATAATTTATAAATACAAAAAATGTATATTAAAATCAAAGTGACTTGTGCTATAATTCATTGAAAAAAATTAATAAACAGGATAAAATATATCACACGTGACATGCAACTTATGAAAATGTC
The DNA here is from genome assembly GCA_037952925.1 of Lithobates clamitans. NCBI lineage: Eukaryota > Metazoa > Chordata > Amphibia > Anura > Ranidae > Lithobates > Lithobates clamitans. The sequence continues at coordinate 3,055,939 of JBBGZY010000270.1, read as the reverse complement.
ATAAACCTTAAATTATGTAAAATATATTATGTGATTACACTAGGATATTATAATTGAACAGTCCATACAGGTGGTGTTACTTCGTGGTAAATTTGCTGTTTAAACCAGCCGTGATACGTGCCCAGTGCACCATAAAGTGAAATACAACGATCGCTGTGAAATTTCCTGGTGTATCTCTTTAAGCAAAACAGGTGTATTCCGAGTGCTGGTGTCTCGCGCTGTGATTGTGCAGAGACTCACCAGCTTTTTATCCCCTTCAGGGGTAGCGTGCAGTCACAGTATGTGCCACTGTGCGGCAGTACTTGGCAGGACCAGGATCAGGATGATATCATTAGAACATGAAGGAGAAAAAAGAGTTCCATAGTGTAAAACCGTTTAACACTTTTATTAGGTAAGATACAGGTGGTACTCACACTGTGGTGGATCAAAATAAGCAGTAAGCAGTAAATTGTTCCAAAGCGTCAGATACGAGGAGATGTCTGCAAGGCGCCAAGTTTAGGCCACGCCCTACGCACGTTTCGTCAAAAGGACGTCTACGGGAGCGTGGCCCTTGCGTCATCTCCCCTCCCTTATATACTGTGCGGTCTGTAATGTGCTTGCGTTCCAGTGGCCATGTTTTTTTATGTTTGCGTTTCAGCGGCCATGTTTTTTATATGTGTTTGCTTTCCACATCGCTCTAGCGGCCATGTTTTCTAAGATATTGCGGACCGGAGACCGCGGCCAATTACCTTATAGTTGTGGCACCATGGAACGGCTGAAAAGACCGAAGTCCGCATCAGTCTATCTAAGCCAGATTATTATACCAAGTAGTAATCTGCTGCAATGGACATCTTTAAATACCTCAACAATAGAAATATCAACCTAACGGAGGTATTCAATCAGGAACAAGTCGAAAACAAAAAAGATATGGATAGCCTTTTTAAACAATTGAGACATACCATAGAGAAGCAAATTAGAGTTTGGTGGGACATAGCCACAATTGAAATGTACATCACTGAAAAAATTACCCCCAGGAGGCTTAGGTGGGATGTCTCATCGAATGATGCAATCAATGATAAAGGGCTAATGGAGGAGTGTTATAGATTTTTCAATGACAGTGAAAACGCACTACTATGCAAAATAGTGGTGCGAAGACAGCATAAGTTGAAAAATATTGAATCAGAAATTCTGCAAATCAGAGATCAATTGATACCATTCCTCGATTCAAGGGAGTACAAGGATAAAGAAAACATCTTACAAGAAACAGTTAAAAAGTACGACAAAGAAATACAGCTAAAAAAACAGAAAAAGTTCAAAAGAGACGTACTAGATTACAAGAATCAACAGGTTTATAAGTGGCAAACGGATGAAACATATACGGAAGAAGACCACAACATCTCAATGATTGATGAGTCTGGCGACAGCTCAACGAAAGAAGATATATCAACATGACAGGAAACAAATGTTGCAACCAACAGGACACAAAGGGAATCGCTAGGACATGCGCCAATATCTGAACATGGAAGGCGAGGGCATAGCCCTGAATATAGGAGGCATAGACAACAAGAGATGCATGAAAATAGAATACAACAACAAGAAAGTGTACCATTCACACCAAGAACACCTAGGTATAGAAACAGATATTCACCTTTAAGGTACGAATAAGAATATACCCCCTATGTTGAACCTCAACAGAGAAGGGTTTTTTTTCCCAGGGAATACCGCGAAAGACCACCGGCCTTCAGAAGAAGACCGTCACCATACAGGGGAGAAAGAGACCCCCAAGGATGGAGACCTCTCAGATTTCCAGACAGGAACCACAACAACAAACACCCGCGGTCATGGTGGAACCCAAGGGTAACAAGAAATACAGACATGAGAACGAGAAACAGAACACAAGAGGACATTCAATGGGAAGAAAGAATGAATCAGGGATACAGAATACCGAGAGGAGGAAGAGAAAACGGGCAAGAGGAAAGAGAGGAGGGGCAAAGAAAAAGAAGAAGAGAGTATTAGGTGGAGATATCTTCAATCTTAGTGAAGCCACTTTCAAGGAAAATGAAATGAGGGTAGTCGACTTGGGGCTAAAATATGCACCGGAAAAAAGTTTAGACCCCTTCGAAGTATCCATAGATCTGCAAAAACTCATTAGAAAGCTAAATATCAAAACATTTTTTGCAATGAACGGGGAACAAGAATCACATAAAGAAAAGGATGACTCAGTCTACAAGCATTCGAAACTGAAAAACAATTCCACATTTAATCCCAATACTCAGCAAAATGAAAGCCTTATAACCTTTAAGAAAATGGTGGAACAAGACATAAGGAGGATGAACCCAAGAAAAACAAAATCGAAAGTTTGGAAGACCATTAAAGAAATAGAAAAGAAAAAGAAACAAAGGGGGAGGCCTAGTTATATTAAATAAAAAAGATTATGAACTGGAGATGGGGAAATTACTTAGTATCCCAAACACTTACAAAAAATTTAAGGGTAATCCAAAGGTGGAATATAACAAGAAACTGAAAGCCTATATACATAAAGGGGAGAAGAAAGGAATTTTAAATAAAAAAGAAGCAAGATATTTGGTCCCCGAAGCAGCAAAAACTCCCGTGATATATTATGTCCCTAAAATCCACAAAAGCCAAACCAACCCGCCAGGAAGACTCATAATAAGTGGCATTGATGGCCTATTTTCAAGGTTGGGGGCCTATCTAGATGGATACCTACAGCCACTGGTAGCTAGGGGCAAATCCTATTTAAAAGACAGTAAACAGCTGATCACTGAGCTAAAAAACTTCGATATTAAGGAAGAAGATATACTTGTAACAATCAACATCAACTCACTATATACTAATATTGTACAAGCAGATGGCATCAGCGGAGTAGAATGGGCACTAAACCAACAAACAGACCTAAAAGAGGAGCAAATAAAATATTTACTGGAAGGATTAAAGCTAGCCATGAGTCACAACTATTTCTGGCATAAGGGAGATTTCTATACCCAAGTGAAAGGGGTAGCCATGGGGGCTAAATACGCCCCGAGTGTAGCAAATTTACTCCTTAACAAATGGGAAGAAGAACAAATTCATAGTACCAACAGGAGACATCTGAAATTTTATCGACGGTATATAGATGATATCTTAATTATCTGGGAAGGCACTGAGGAGGAGTTACAAACATTTTTTGATGAATTAAACCATAACATCTATGGTTTATCTTTTTCTGGGAATTGGAGCAGACATAACATCAATTACCTCGACCTCCAGATATACAAAGAAAAAGGACATCTTAGCACAAAAACGCACTTTAAAGGCACAGACAGGAATGGTTACATTCCCACCAGTAGTTGCCACCACCCAAAGTGGATTGGGAATATCCCAAAGGGACAATTTATGCAGATACGCAGAAATTGCAGCAATATAACCGACTTTGAAGAACAAAAAGATATCCTAATCAAGCGGTTTGTGGATAAGGGATACAAAAAGAAGGATCTATTATCATTAAAATAAAAAATAAAAAATATGGATAGAAATAGAATAATGGAAGCCACACAGAATACCCATAAACAAGAAAAAAATAAATTACTGGGCCTTGCCTTCCTGACTGGATACAACAAACAATATAGAACCATGGAATCGATTGTCAAAAAACATTATATTGATAATTTTTTTTTGAAAAAAATAATTATATATATATATATATATATATATATATATATATATTTTCTCTTATCCCCCGACAAATCCCCGAGCCCCTCTCACTGATAAGCTGGGGCGTGTTGCTGGGTGTTGCTGGGACATGTGCTAAAGCTCGGTTGGGAAGCTGACAGCGTGCAATGCCAATAACAGACACTAAGTAATTTCCTGGTCCACAGCTGCAGAGCTCTCAGTGTCTCAGTGCCTGTGATTGGCGGCGGCCATTGGCTGCGGCGCTGCACGATATCAGCATCTATATATATATATATATATCCAAATATCAGCTCATCCTTAGACTCTTCACCACACACAGCCACAAAGGTAGGAGGATTCTTGTTGGGCAGTGTATTAATGCTTGGACGAACACACTTATGCCACGTACACACGATCGTAATTTCTGTCAGAAAAAACTTGGATGGTTTTTCCGACGGAATTCTGCTCAAGCTTGCCTTGCATACACACGGTCACACAAAAGTTCTCTGAACTTTTGACCGTCAAGAACGCGGTGACGTACAACACTACAACGAGCCGAGAAAATTAAGTTCAATGCTTCTGAGCATGCGGCAAATTGTTTACGAGCATGTGTGATTTTTTGCGCGTCCGAATTGCATACAGAAGAAACCATTTTGGATAGGAACTTTTCCCGATCGAAAAATAGAGAACATGCTCTCAATCTTTTGCTGGCTGGAATTCCGCCAGCAAATGACCGATGGAGCATACACACGGTCCCATTTTCCGACAAAAAGCTCTCATCAGAGTTTTGTTGGCGGCATTTCCGATCATGTGTACGCGGCATTAGACCAAAACCTCTGGCACTGCGTTCACATTATCCCTTCCCCTTCTGGTCAGTTTCTAAAATGGCGACTGTAACAAGAGAAGGAACGTTGACAGTGAGGGCCGCTGCTTCCTGGACAAGTGGAAAGTGGAATATTTCTTCACTGAAATACGGAATCACTGTGTTTGTCTGATATGCCAAGAGACTGTGGCTGTTGATAAGGAATTTAATATCAAGAGACACTACCAGTCGCAACATATTACATACGACAAGCTAACAGGGTGCAACCGCCGTGAAAAGTTGAAGCAATTTGAAGCTCTTTTAATGTCACAACAGCGATTTTTCACAAGAGCCCGTGAGTCAAAATGAAAATGCCACAAAGGCGAGCTATTACCCTGTTTCCCTGAAAATAAGACCTAGCGTGACTGTCAGTGATGGCTGCAATATAAGCCATACCCCCCAAATAAGCCCTACCCTGTTTCCCCGAAAATAAGCCCACCCTGAAAATAAGACCTACAAGAACTAGGGCTTATTTGGGGGGTAGGGCTTATATTGCAGCCATCACCGACAATCACGCTAGGTCTTATTTTCGGGGAAACAGGGTAGGTGGCAACGTTAATTGCTAAAAATTGCAAATCTTTTGCTGAGGGTGAATTTATCAAAGAATGCGTTATGAAAATGGTTGAGAATATCTGTCCCGAGAAGAAGCAAGAGTTTGCCAACATTTGCCTGACTCTGAACACTGTAGCACTGAGAATTGAAGAGATTTCATCAGCTATTAAGAGACAGTTGATGTCCAAAGGGGTGGATTTTGACTTCTTTTCTGTAGCCTGTGATGAAAAAACAACCCTGTCTGACACAGCTCAGTTGCTGATTTTTATGAGAGGAGTGGACGATGAAATTAATGTGACCGAAGAGCTACTTGACCTCCAGAGCCTTACAGACCAAACAAGAGGAAAAGATTTATTTGCTTCTGTTAGTTCCGCCATAGATGACATGAAACTACCTTGGAACAAAGTTACTGGGATTTTTACTGATGGGGCACCTGCCATGGCTGGTGAACAAAGTGGACTATCAACCCTAATCTGTAACAAGGTGATTGAAGAAGGAGGCAAAGCTATTAAACTCCATTGTATCATTCAGAAACAAGTTCTCTGTGCTAAAATATGAGGTAGCGATGCCGCTCCAAGCGTGTTGTTGTCTCTAATAGCTGCCCTTCCCACTCACAACTTCAATTGCAGGCTCTGCAATCGTGTCGAAAATAGAAGAAAACAGCTGAACGACCGCACTCTGAAATAACGCTTTTTATTCGTGGCAAAACAGTGCAGAAGATCCAAAATCTCTTGCATCATGGTCATGAAAGGTACAGACAGGCTACTGCGTTTCACATCAATATAGATGCTTCATCAAAGCTCTGGCCAGTTTCCCAGTCCCGACTGCTGAAAAACATCCCCACAGCATGATGCTGCCACCACCATGTTTTACTGTGGGGATCGTGTTCTTTGGGTGATGTGATGTGTTGGGTTTGCCCCAAACATAGCGTTTTCTTTGATGGCCAAAAAGTTCAATTTAAGTCTCATCAGACTAGAGCACCTTCCTCCATACATTTTGGGAGTCTCCCACATGCCTTTTCGCAAACTCAAAACCTGCCATTTTGTTTTTTGCTGAAAGTAATGACTTTCTTCTGGCCACTCTGCCATAAACTCTATGGAGTGTATGGCTTATTGTCGTCCTATGTAAAAATACTCCAGTCTCTGCTGTGGAACGCTGCAGCTCATCCAGGGTTACCTTAGGTCTCTATGCTGCCTCTCTGATTAATGCCCTCCTTGCCCGGTCCGTGAGTTTTGGTGTGCAGTTTTGGTTATGATACATTTGATGGTGCTCCTAGGGATCATCAAATATTTGGATATTTTTTTATAACCTAACCCTGACTTGTACTTCTCAACAACATTGTCCCTTACTTGTTTGGAGAGTTCCTTGGTTTTCATGGCAGTGTTTGGTTAATGGTGCCTCTTGCTTAGGTTTTGCAGCCTCTGGGGCCTGTCAAAAAGGTGTGTATATGTAATGACAGATCATGTGACACTTAGATTGCACACAGGTGGACATCATTTCACTAATTATGTGACTTCTGAAGGTAATTGGTTGCACCAGAGCTTTTTATGGGCTTTTTATGGGCTTCATAACAAAGGGGGTGAATACATATGACATGCCAATTATCAGTTTTTTATTTCTGATAAATAGTTTTATGTATATATTTTTCAAATTTTTCTTAGACCAGACACCAGCTTAGACTATTGTGTTCTGATCCATCACATACAATTCAGATTAAAAAACATTGAACTAAAGGCTGTAATGTAACAAAATAGGTAAAAAGCCAAGAATACTTTTGCAAGGCACTGTATATATACATGATTCTGCGCAGTCAACATGCACTAGCAATAAAGCTACAGTGCGCGGTTGGACAAGTACACAGCACATTAGATCCTGCCAGTAGCTAGAGATATTTGTAGCACAGGAAATTGTAAAAAATAAAAGTTAGAGCCAAATGTCTTATCAGAAAAAGAATTTTGCTGTCAAACAACCAACCAGGGTGAACTTGAACTGTGTAAACATTTTACAGAAATGGAAATTGTTTAAAGAACATCCTGATCTCATTTACAAAGTTCCTCTTACACCAAAATAATAGGATTAAAAAATGTTTCTTATTGTTATGGGTTGGAGAGAAAGAGAGGGTCACAATTGGGGAGGTCTATAGACGAGATCAAAAAGCTCACTGCTTATAACCAAAATTCGATGTGTCAACTTAAAGGGAGCCTAAAGTGGTCATAAACACAAAACAAAAAATGTAATATACAGGTATAGTCACTTATCGCAATTTTTTTTTTCCTTTTGGGATAAAGGTATTACATAAATAAAAGCTGATCATTTTAAACACTTAAGGACGGAGCCTCTTTCTGAGATTTGTTGTTTACAAGTTAAAACAGGTTTTTTTGCTAGAAAATTACTTAGAACTGGAGCGGTCTTACAAGCGCACATTTTTTGGAAAAAATACACTTTTTTGAATTAAAAAAAAGACAACAGTAAAGTTAGTCCAATTTTTTTTATATCGTAAAAGATAATGTTACACCGAGTAAATAGACTCCCAACATGTCACGCTTCAAAATTGCGCCCGCTTGTGGAATGGCGACAAACTTTTACCCTTAAAAATCTCCATAGGCGATGTTTAAAAAATTCTACAGGTTGCATGTTTTAAGTTACAGAGGAGGTCTAGGGCTAGAATTATTGCTCTCACCCTACCGATCGCGGCGATACCTCACATGTGTGGTTTGAACACCGTTCTCATATGCGGGCGTCACACAGGTATGTGTTCGCTTCTGCATGCAAGCTTGTCGGGAAGGGGTGCGTTTAAAATTTTTTATTATTATTATTTATTTTACCTTTTATTTTTCATCTCCACACAGTTTTTTTTTTTTTTTAAATTGTCACTTTTATTCCTATTACAAGGAATGTAAACATCCCTTGTAATAGAAAAAAGCATGACAGGGCCTCTTAAATATGAGTTCTGGGGGTCAAACAGACCTCAGATCCCATATTTAGACTAAAATGCAATAAGAATAAAAAAAAAATTGTAGTTTAAAAAAATTACTTAAAAAAAATGGCCCTTTAAGAGCTGTGGGCAGAAGTGACGTTTTGATGTCACTTCCGCCCAGCAATAGTATGGAGACGGGTGGGGGCCATCTTCCCCTCACTCGTCTCCATACCCAGCTACTGACAGGACGCAATCGCCTCCGCCGCTGCCGACGGCTCCGGTAAGCGGCGGAGGGCACCGGATCTCGGCAGGAGAGGGGCCCCCCTCCCGCCACCGATAAAAGTGATCTCGTGGCAAATCCGCCACAGAGACCACTTTTATCTTGTAGCGGACCGCCCGCTGAAGACGGGGATGCCGGGGTTATGGCAGCTAGCTGCTGCCATAAACAACGACATCCTCCTTCAAAAAACGTCTGCGGGCGGTCCGTAAGTGGTTAAGCACCCCTGCCCATGTTAAATGATCTCTCCAATCCCTGTAACTGCAAGAGATCTTTTCTGTTGAAAAACAAAGAAAGTGTAAAAAGGAAACTAATACAGCTATCGCATCTAAAAATTGGTAAGCTGCAATATAATAAATGTTTGCTTTTGGATTTAATACTGCTTAAATTTTTGCAAGATAGTAATTTTGTAACAGAGCACAAAGTGTAAGGGAACCAACTGAACACCTTGTGTTAGACTTAAAGATGTCAACAAGAGACAGTGGGACCGATAAATTATTGGTTGTGCAGAGTGGGAATTGAAGCTGGGAAATTACATGCAAAATAGTCACAAAAAATTTATACATTATAAGAACATTTCTATTATGTCACTGTGACCACTGCTTGGTGCACTGATGTGCTTACTCTGTGCACCCAAAATATAAATGCAATATTTTCAATTACTGTATATGTAATCAAAACTGTAACATTTGCTGCTCATGCATAGCAAAACTCATGGCTGAATCAGACATTGTGCATGAATAAGGCAAGCACCCACTGATCTCAGACAGAACTATATTCGGACAAAGCAAAACCTGTTTTAAAAGTGGCAGATGTGGAGAATCATGTAAATGTCAAAAATACCCTGCAAAGAGTTAGGATGGGTTCACACCTAAGCGAATTGGATGCGGATTTCCCAGCATCCAAGTCGCATAGCAGGAGAATGTGACCGTCTCTCTATGGAGCCAGTTCACATGTTTCCGGGGCGGCTGTGGAGCGCACTGCACAGAAACGCTGTGCGTCTTTGCCTCCGTTTCAGGGTCAAAGTCAGGCAAAGATTCTGCCCTGATTCATCCCTGAAACTGAGAAAAGGGACAGACAGTGTTGCTGTTGCGATCCGCGGCCGGTTTAGGTTGTTACAAAGCATAAAGAGCAATTTTTCTAATTGTCTTCCAAGACAGCTACCCAAAAGATGACTGACTCCAACTTCAACAATAAACAATCCAAAAAGGTTAACGCCCCTTTCCACCCCACTTGTCTTCAGATTGTGGTCAAAGGCCCCCCTAGGGGTAATCACATGTCTGATATACAAACTGATGCCTCCTTTTCATCTAATGGCTCCCTTTGTTTTGTTATTGGATCTAGCCCAACAGTGAAGCTTTTGAGGTAAACTTCGGGAAGCATTGTTGGTTCCCTGCAAGCAGAATTGCGCTTGGGGTTTGCACAAAGCTCAGGTTGGTTCTTCGAGCCTCTAAATCCTCCCCTTCTGGATATATAGGGGATGAATGTCAAGGTGGCATCTGGTATTGCTACCTGTGGTGCCGGTGATGTACTTCCAGTGGTATCGCTGACTTGTTCCCGGCGGCGGACAGAATTGCATGCCCACTCCACTTGCCAATCCAGGGAGGATTTGGTGCTGCAAAAAGCAGGGAAAAGTCTACGTTTCTGAAATTTCATTGGGCTTAAACACGGCCACGTTTTTTTGGCAGCCCTTCAAGATGGTTAAAGAAGGGAACCTGAAAGTGGTAAAGAGACCACTACACAGCAAAGAATGAGCTCTTCCTCCACTCCTAGATCTTTGCTGTCATCCATGGAAGTACCCAGCTACCTATGACCTTTTTTATCAAAAACTTACAAACTGACCTTGAAAAAGGCCAGAAACAAATTACCAGATTCATATTCCATAGTTTTCAGTGGGGCTCTGATGCTGTGTTTAGCAATTTGCGGATTTCAGGCTGGGTTTGCAAATCCTCCCACTAACTGATCCTAGGCCAGCCAATCACTTAGAGATCCACTGAAACCTGACTTTAGAGTCTTTGTTATGACATTTGAGGATTAATTGCTCCACGATGCCTGCAGCTAGGAAGGTCATGTGTTGAAGCTTTTTTACTGCTTGGTAAGAATACAGTATGTAAATATTTTAATGTTTATATTCTGGAACCAGGTGAGCTTTAAATAATCTAGCAAAGAGCATTGGTTTTAATATTTTTCTGCTTATTATTAACTATAGAGGATTTTCAAAATTCATCTAGGTGGACAACACAATCAACCCAACATTGGAAGGACTGTCAAATGTAAACAATGGAATATATAACTATAAATCTGGCTGATACAAATACTTCAGTAGTCTGAATGTCAGTTAATGGTATTGGCAAATAAAGCTTGACAAGGACAGCTATGGCTTACGACATTTAATACACCACAAAAAAATGTACAGCTTTACCCACCAACAATTTTTCATTCTATCTGCTCAGGAAGTGTTTCAAAACTAATTACATGAAACATATGCAGGACTTAAATGGTAACCTGTAATATAGGTCTCTTTGTGTTTGGCAGTACTGTTAAAAAGAGCATGACTCCAATTTTGAACTCTGTGCTTGAATGATTCAGGAAATAAAGAAGAGAGTATATTCAATGAAGATAAAAATGTACACCTACAAGTAAGCAAATTTGTGTATTTTGCCACAGTTTGTCATCAGAATGTTTACAATCAGATTTCAGCAATCGTTTACAAGACCACATGACAATCATACAGCTCTGGGAAGGGCAAATGAAGTGGCAAAATGTATCCCATGTGTCAGTAATGTTTTATCTATCCTGAGAATACAAATTTTTAGAGGGAATCTGTAATAGTCCCCTTGTCAAAACAAAATAGCTTGTTACTAATGCTGAAACAAACTATAACAAGTCAAAATAAGTGATCAGGTTGATGTCTTCAAACAGGAAGTCAGACATATGCCTCATCATTACAGACATAGATAGAGGTGAAGTATGCCCAAATAGTAGGGATGAGCTTCGTGTTCGAGTCGAACCCATGTTCGACTCGAACATCGGCTGTTCGACCGTCCGTCGAATTGCGAACGATATGGGCCGTTCGCGCCAAATTCGTGTGGCGCGTCACGGCCCATAATTCACTGCGGCATCGCAGTGCATTGCTGGCTGATGATTGGCCAAGCATGCACTATGACCCGCATGCTTGGCCAATCACAGCGCCGCCTGAACAGAGAGCCGTAATTGGCCAAAGCCAAGGAGGCTTTGGCCAATTATGGCTCAGGGGATTTAGTACACGCCCCACACTATATAAGGCCGCCTGCACGGCGGCCCTGTGTAGTGTGTGTTCCGGCGTTGAAAGAGATAGACAGAGAGACAGTGTTTGATTTGAGTTAGATAGATTAGGCAGAACAGTCAGTCAGTTAGCTGCACTTACAGTGTATTGTGTATATATATGCATCCCAGGTGTTGCATATATATATATACACTGTATTCAGTTTAGCTAGATCCGTTCCTGTTATCTTCTATCTAGACTATTTACATTCAGTGCAGTGTGTCCTGCTCACAGTGTTCAGCTAGATCCGTTCCTGCTATTTACATTCAGTACAGTGCTTCCTGCTCACAGTGTTCAGCTAGATCCGTTCCTGCTATTTACATTCAGTGCAGTGCGTGCTGCTCACAGTGTTCAGCTAGATCCGTTCCTGCTATTTACATTCAGTGCAGTGCGTGCTGCTCACAGTGTTCAGCTAGATCCGTTCCTGCTATTTACATTCAGTGCAGTGCGTCCTGCTCACAGTGTTCAGCTAGATCCGTTCCTGCTATTTACATTCAGTGCAGTGCGTCCTGCTCACAGTGTTCAGCTAGATCCGTTCCTGCTATTTACATTCAGTGCAGTGCGTGCTGCTCACAGTGTTCAGCTAGATCCGTTCCTGCTATTTACATTCAGTGCAGTGCGTCCTGCTCACAGTGTTCAGCTAGATCCGTTCCTGTTATCTTCCTACTGACAGGCAGGCTTGTCTGGTTACAGTATATAAAGCTACCTGAAGAAAATTACAGGTGTTCTTTTTGATCCTATTAGTACCACGGTCAGGCAGCTAGACTATTTACATTTAGTACAGTGTGTCCTGCTCACAGTGTTCAGCTAGATCCGTTCCTGTTATTTACATTCAGTGCAGTGTGTCCTGCTCACAGTGTTCAGCTAGATCCGTTCCTGCTATTTACATTCAGTACAGTGCGTGCTGCTCACAGTGTTCAGCTAGATCCGTTCCTGCTATATACATTTAGTGCAGTACGTCCTGCTCACAGTGTTCAGCTAGATCCGTTCCTGTTATCTTCCTACTGACAGGCAGGCTTGTCTGGTTACAGTATATAAAGCTACCTGAAGAAAATTACAGGTGTTCTTTTTGATCCTATTAGTACCACGGTCAGGCAGCTAGACTATTTACATTTAGTACAGTGTGTCCTGCTCACAGTGTTCAGCTAGATCCGTTCCTGTTATTTACATTCAGTGCAGTGCGTCCTGCTCACAGTGTTCAGCTAGATCCGTTCCTGCTATTTACATTCAGTGCAGTGCGTCCTGCTCACAGTGTTCAGCTAGATCCGTTCCTGCTATTTACATTCAGTGCAGTGCGTGCTGCTCACAGTGTTCAGCTAGATCCGTTCCTGCTATTTACATTCAGTGCAGTGCGTCCTGCTCACAGTGTTCAGCTAGATCCGTTCCTGTTATCTTCCTACTGACAGGCAGGCTTGTCTGGTTACAGTATATAAAGCTACCTGAAGAAAATTACAGGTGTTCTTTTTGATCCTATTAGTACCACGGTCAGGCAGCTAGACTATTTACATTTAGTACAGTGTGTCCTGCTCACAGTGTTCAGCTAGATCCGTTCCTGTTATTTACATTCAGTGCAGTGCGTCCTGCTCACAGTGTTCAGCTAGATCCGTTCCTGCTATTTACATTCAGTGCAGTGCGTCCTGCTCACAGTGTTCAGCTAGATCCGTTCCTGCTATTTACATTCAGTGCAGTGCGTGCTGCTCACAGTGTTCAGCTAGATCCGTTCCTGCTATTTACATTCAGTGCAGTGCGTCCTGCTCACAGTGTTCAGCTAGATCCGTTCCTGTTATCTTTCTACTGACAGGCAGGCTTGTCTGGTTACAGTATATAAAGCTACCTAAAGAAAATTACAGGTGTTCTTTTTGATCCTATTAGTACCACGGTCAGGCAGCTAGACTATTTACATTTAGTACAGTGTGTCCTGCTCACAGTGTTCAGCTAGATCCGTTCCTGTTATTTACATTCAGTGCAGTGTGTCCTGCTCACAGTGTTCAGCTAGATCCGTTCCTGCTATTTACATTCAGTACAGTGCGTCCTGCTCACAGTGTTCAGCTAGATCCGTTCCTGCTATTTACATTCAGTGCAGTGCGTGCTGCTCACAGTGTTCAGCTAGATCCGTTCCTGCTATATACATTTAGTGCAGTACGTCCTGCTCACAGTGTTCAGCTAGATCCGTTCCTGTTATCTTCCTACTGACAGGCAGGCTTGTCTGGTTACAGTATATAAAGCTACCTGAAGAAAATTACAGGTGTTCTATCCCAGCTTAGTGCAGCTACAGGCCATTAGTATGTCTGGAAGGCCAAGAAGGAGAGGCAGACAGTCACAAGCCAATAAGAGAGGGCAAGCAGGCTCTGTGTCTAGTGCTGGTCGTGGAGACGGTGCATCCTCATCAGCACGTGGCCATGGGACACGCTTGGCCTTTTTTTCGGCAGCTGGCCGTGTTGAGCCGCAACATGCGGAAGACTTGGTCGAGTGGATGACCAAGCCGTCCTCATCCTCCTCATCCTCTCTCACCCATGCCCAGGGTGCTTTGTCTGGCAAAGCAGCGGCCTCTTCCCTCAGCTCAATGTCATCAGTGACTCCTTCCCTAGCCCCACCATGTCCTCCTGAGGATTCCCTCGAACTGTTTGACCACAGTGTTGGGTACATGCTCCAGGAGGATGCCCAGCGTTTGGAAGGCTCTGATGATGATACTGAGCTCAATGAAGGCAGTAACATGAGCACGGACAGAGGGGGTGCCCAAGAAGGACAGCAATCTGGCAGTCATGCTCCCCCTGCTGCAGCATACTGCCAGGTTTGCTCCAGTGATGAGGAGGGAGGGGATGATGAGGTCACTGACTCAACGTGGGTGCCTGATAGGAGAGAGGAGGAGGAGGAGGAGGAGGAGGAGGAGGAGGAGGAGGTGGCACATCACCAACTAGGCAGGATGCCCTCCAGGGGCCAGCCTAAGGGCAGCACATTGACTGCATCACACCCCAAAGCTCCACATGTGCAGGGCGCTGCAGTCTCTGCGCGTTATTCAAAAAGTTCTTTGGTGTGGGCCTTTTTTGAGACGAGTGCATCAGATCGCACCGCTGCTATTTGCAATATATGTCTCAAGCGTATCTCGCGTGGCCAAAACATCTCCCGCTTGGGTACCACATGCTTGACCAGACATATGTTGACCTGCCATGCAGTTCGTTGGCAAGCGTATCTAAAAGACCCACACCAAAGAACAAAGACGATCTCTCCTTGCTCCTCATCAGCTGAGATTTCCAACCCCACTAGACCTTCAGTCCTCTCTGCGACCTGCAGTGAGAGGAATGAAGGTGTAGAATTAGGTGTGTCACAGCCAAGTACTTATGGGCAATCTGCTTTTGGTACACCGACGTCAGATTGTACCAGGCAAATTTCCCTGCCCCAGCTGCTGCACCGCCGAAAGAAGTTTGCTCCCAGCCATCCACATGCCCAGCGGTTGAATGCTAGCTTGGCAAAATTGCTAGCACTTCAACTGCTGCCTTTTCAGTTGGTAGACTCTGCCCCCTTCCGTGAGTTTGTGGAATGTGCGGTTCCTCAGTGGCAGGTACCCAAACGCCACTTTTTCTCACGGAAGGCGATTCCGGCTCTCTACCGGCATGTGGAAGGCAATGTCCATGCCTCGCTGGACAGGGCGGTCAGCGGTAAGGTGCATATTACCGCTGACTCATGGTCCAGCAGGCATGGACAGGGACGTTACTTAAGTTTCACGGCGCATTGGGTGACTCTGCTGGCAGCTGGGAAGGATGCAGGACAAGGTGCAGTAGTGTTGGAGGTTGTTCCGCCACCACGCCTCCAAAATGCTGATTGTGACACACCTCTCTCCTCCACCCCCTCCTCTTCTTCTTCCTCCATGGCCTCTTCCTCGGAACCAGCGGTGCTCCGTAGGCGTTCAAGGGGCTACGCAAGTACGCAGGCCAAAAGATGCCATGCGGTGCTTGAGCTGGTGTGCTTGGGGGACAGGAGCCACACTGGGGCAGAGGTTCTGTCAGCTCTGCAGGGGCAGGTTCAGAGGTGGTTGACGCCACGCCAACTTAAGGCAGGAATGGTGGTTTGCGACAATGGCACCAACCTCCTCTCTGCCCTCCGACAGGGACAACTGACCCATGTGCCCTGTTTGGCTCACGTCCTTAACTTGGTGGTGCAGCGGTTCTTGGGCAGGTACCCGGGCTTACAGGATGTCCTGAGGCAGGCCAGGAAAGTCTGTGTGCATTTCCGCCGGTCATATAATGCCAGTGCTCGGCTGACGGACCTCCAAAAGGAGTTTAACCTGCCCAAGAACCGCCTAATCTGTGACATGCCCACCAGGTGGAACTCGACGTTGGCCATGCTGCAGCGGCTGCACACGCAGCAGAGGGCCATCAATGAGTACCTGTGCGACTATGGCACCAGGACAGGGTCAGGGGACCTTGGTTTTTTTTCCCCACGCCAGTGGGCCATGATCAGGGATGCATGCACTGTCCTGTCACCATTCGAGGAGGCCACGAGGATGGTGAGCACTGACAGTGCATGCATCAGTGACACTGTCCCCCTTGTCCACCTGTTGGAGCACACGCTGCGTGGGATAATGGACAGGGCACTTGAGGCAGAACAGAGGCAGGAAGAGGAGGACTTCCTTAGCTCTCAAGGCCCCCTTTATCCAGACAGTGTTCCTGCGTGCCCGCCGATCACACAGGAAGAGGACGAGGAGGAGGAGGAGGAGGAGGAGGAAGATTGTGTCAGTATGGAGGTGGAGCCTGGCACTCAGCATCAGCAGTCTTTAAGGGATCAGTCCCAAGGAACACATGGACTTGTACGTGGCTGGGAGGAGGTGGCTGCGGACGTTGTTGTCCTTAGTGACCCAGAGGACTCCGGACCGAATGCCTCAGCAAACCTACGCTGCATGGCCTCCCTGATCCTGCAAAGCCTGCGTAAGGATCCTCGTATTCGTGGTATCAAGGAGAAGGACCAATACTGGCTGGCAACCCTCCTTGATCCACGTTACAAGGGTAAGGTTGCGGACCTTATCTTGCCATCGCAGAGGGAGCAGAGGATGAAACATCTTCGGGAGGCCTTGCAGAAAGGTCTGTGCAACGCGTTCCCAGAGACTGGGAGGTTACAAACTCCTGTTTCTGGACAACGTGTTGCTGAGGCTTCGGTCAGTCAAAGAAGGAGCGGTGGAGAAGGTGGCCGTCTGACCGATGCGTTCAGACAATTTTTTGGTCCGCAGCCCCAAGGTATGATCGGTTCCAGCAACCATCGCCAGCGTCTGTTTTACATGGTGCAGGAATACCTAGGGGCAAGATCAGACTTGGACACCTTTCCCACCGAAAATCCTCTGGGTTACTGGGTCTTGAGGATGGATCACTGGCCAGAGCTTGCACAGTATGCAATTGAGCTACTGGCCTGTCCTGCATCCAGCGTTCTTTCGGAACGCACATTCAGTGCTGCTGGAGGCGTGGTAACCGATCACAGGGTGCGTCTGTCCACCGACTCGGTCGATCGGCTGACCTTCATAAAAATGAATCAGTCTTGGATCACCACCAGCTACCAAGCACCTGATGCAGATGTAACCGAATAATTTTTTTTGAAATCTCAGATCCCTTCAAAGACTGCCTATGCTGATGCTGAGTGACTATCCCTGAGTAATTATCCTCTTCCTCCTCAATCATCACGCTGATAGCTTGTAAGAACATTTTTGGTTCTGGGCGCCACCACCAGTGCCTAAGGCACAATTTTTCAGCCCCTGTTTAACAGGGGCGTGTAATTACAATTTTTGATGTAATACTTTGCAGCAGGGCTCGTTCCTGCATTCCAACTAGAGTGTCTGTGAGGGGTTGCAGTGTTGTGGCACCAGCACCAGTGCCTAAGACCCAATTTTTCTGCCCCTGTCTAACAGGGGCGTGTAATTACAATTTTTGATGCAATACTTTGCAGCAGGGCTTGTTCCTGCATTCCAACTAGAGTGTCTGTGAGGGGTTGCAGTGTTGTGGCACCAGCACCAGTGCCTAAGACCCAATTTTTCAGCCCCTGTCTAACAGGGGCGTGTAATTACAATTTTTGATGCAATACTTTGCAGCAGGGCTTGTTCCTGCGTTTCAACTAGAGTGTCTGTGAGGGGTTGCAGTGTTGTGGCACCAGCACCAGTGCCTAAGACCCAATTTTTCAGCCCCTGTCTAACAGGGGCGTGTAATTACAATTTTTGATGCAATACTTTGCAGCTGGGCTTGTTCCTGCGTTTCAACTAGAGTGTCTGTGAGGGGTTGCAGTGTTGTGGCACCAGCACCAGTGCCTAAGGCCTAATTTTTCAGCTCCTGTTCAACAGGGGCATGTAATTACAATTCTTGATCTAATATTTCACAGCAGGGCCCTGTGAGGGCTTACAGTGTTTTGGCCACAGCAACACCTAAGGCCCAAATTTCTGCTGAGTATATAGGGCAGGACCCTACTTTCAAACATCTAACTTACAAACGACTCCTACTTGCAAACGGAAGGAGACAACAGGAAGTGAGATGAAATCTACCCCTAAGGAAGGGAAATTCTCTCCTGTAAGAGTTAATATGGGAAAACAATTTTTCCTTTCCACTGATGCTTTCCAATCCTTGTTCCACAAAAAAACCCAAATTTTCAAAAAACATTTTTCATTGGGACAAAAAAGTGAGGTGAAATCTTCTGAAGAGGAGGAAAGACGCAAAACAAATGTCACAGGGGTGATAACCCTTCCCTATGTTTTCCAAAAAGCTTAGAAAAGATTTTTTGGCTGGAGCTAAACACATTAAAAATGTTCAAAATTACAAACAGATTCTACTTAACAACAAACCTACAGTCCCTGTCTTGTTTGCACCGCCTGTATACTGCTGTTCAGAGTATATAGGGACCTTTCCTTATTTTAATTTGGGTGCGGGGTTCCCCTTAATATCCATACAAGACCCAAAGGGCCTGGTAATGGACTGGGGGGTACCCATGCCGTTTGTCTCACTGATTTTCATCCATATTGCCATGACCCGACATGACATTAAACCCGCAAGCAGTTTTAAATGAGATTTTTTCCTTTAAAAATGACATTTGGTGCAGGGACTGTTCTAAACATGGGAAACACGCGTCACTTTACAGGCATACTATAGACACCCCCCAGGTACGATATTTAAAGGAATATTTCACTTTTTTTTTTTTACTTTAAGCATCATTAAAATCACTGCTCCCGAAAAAACGGCCGTTTTTAAAAGTTTTTTTTGCATTGATACATGTCCCCTGGGGTAGGACCCGGGTCCCCAAACCCTTTTTAGGACAATACCATGCAAATTAGCCTTTAAAATGAGCACTTTTGATTTCGAACGTTCGAGTCCCATAGACGTCAATGGGGTTCTAACGTTCGTGCGAACTTGCGGTCCGTTCGCGGGTTCTGGTGCGAACCGAACCGGGGGGTGTTCGGCTCATCCCTACCAAATAGAAAATAGATGTATGCCATTGAGTCTAGATATAAGCATTTCTAATAGTATGTACTGTATATGAATGACCAGTACCTGTTGATTTCAACCTCAAGCTTTTGGAAATAATAATAGACAAGAGTTTTGGATGACGCTAAAGGATGATTCTTTACCTACATACCTGCATCACACTTCATAGCTTATATGCCAAGCAAGCTGACACTCAATGACAAGGCACTACTTATGAAAGATTACAGACTTAAAGTGATACTAAAGGTTCATTTAAAAAAAAATAACAAATATGTCATACCTCCACTGTGTAGCTCGTTTTGCACAGAGTGCCCCCGAACCTTGTCTTTTGGGGTCCCTCGGCGGCTCTCTTGGCTCCTCCCCGCATCTGATAACTCCCTGGGAGACTGCTCTCCTGGGGGGTTACCTTGCGAGCGAGCTCCCTAGTCCAGCATTCGGCGTCCATAGACGCCGAATGCAGGACTCGGTCCTGCCCCCCGGTGGCCACGTCATTGGATTTGATTGACAGCAGCAGGAGCCGGTGGCTGCGCTGCTATCAATCTATCCAATCAGCAGCCGAGAACCCCCTAGCAGAGAGATGGTGCGTCTCCGTGGGACAAGTTCCAGGGTTCAGGTAAGTAAAACGGGGGGGGGGGGCTGGGGGCCGGTCACTGACAGGTGTTTTTCACCTTAATAGATAGGATCCATTAAGGTGAAAAAAACACAAAACTTTACAACCCCTTTAAGTACATCTAATTTGTGTCCAGCTTTCCCATTTTAGATAAGAATATGGGACAAAGGAAAGATTACACAGTCAATACCCCTCACCTGTTACCACTCAAAAATACATACCAAATAGCTGGTGAAAGAGGAATTATTGCTTCCCTCCAATAGCAGATTTTCTACTGCCACTGGAGGAAAATAATGATTTCTATTGCCATTGAAATGTACCTGTATAGTTGGTCATTGTGGATGGCCTGATACGTAAAGATGAAATGTTGATTTGGTTTCCAAATCAATGAGAATTGAATGAATAAAACAAATACACCAAGAGGACATTGGGGTTAGGAGAACAGAGCATGGGTTATATTCGACTGGCCATAAAGAAATGTTCAAATTGATAACATAGTACCAAAAGTTTGCCAGCCAAAAGAATGGCCAAAACTTTCGTTAGATTGTTTTGTTCCTGACAGTGCAAACTATGCTCTGTTTTGAACAATTACAGAGATGTTTTTAACCAAATCTTTAAACAAACATATTAACACCCACAGGAATTGTAATTTTTTAAAGCAATTTTTTCTAGGCATAAAACTCCAGAGGAGTTTATTACATACAGTGGGGACGGAAAGTATTCAGACCCCCTTAAATTTTTTACTCTTTGTTATATTGCAGCCATTTGCTAAAATCATTCAAGTTCATTTTTTTCCTCATTAATGTACACACAGCACTCCATATTAACAGAAAAACACAAAATTGTTGACATTTTTGCAGATTTATTAAAAAAAAAACCCTGAAATATCACATGGTCTTAAGTATTCAGATCCTTTGCTCAGTATTTAGTAGAAGCACCCTTTTGATCTAATACAGCCATGAGTGTTTTTGGGAAAGATGCAACAAGTTTTTTCACACCTGGATTTGGGGATCCTCTGCCATTCCTCCTTGCAGATCCTCTCCAGTTCTGTCAGGTTGGATAGTAAACGTTGGTGGACAGCCATTTTTAGGTCTCTCCAGAGATGCTCGATTGGGTTTAAGTCAGGGCTCTGGCTGGGCCATTCAAGAACAGTCACAAAGTTGTTGTGAAGCCACTCCTTCGTTATTTTAGCTGTGTGCTTAGGGTCATTGTCTTGTTGGAAGGTAAACCTTCAGCCCAGTCTGAGGTCCTGAGCACTCTGGAGAAGGTTTTCGTCCAGGATATCCCTGTACTTGGCTGCATTAATCTTTCCCTCAATTGCAACCAGTCGTCCTGTACCTGCAGCTGAAAAACATCCCCACAGCATGATGCTGCCACCACAATGCTTCATTGTTGGGACTGTATTGGACAAGTGATGAGCAGTGTCTTGTTTTCTCCACACATACCGTTTAGAATTAAGGCCAAAAAGTTCTATCTTGGTCTCATCAGACCAGAGAATCTTATTTCTCACTATCTTGGAGTCCTTCAGGTGTTTTTTAGCAAACTCCATGCGGGCTTTCATGTGTCTTGCGCTGAGGAGAGGCTTCCGTCGGGCCACTCTGCCATAAAGCCCTGGTGGAGGGCTGCAGTGATGGTTGACTTTCTACAACTTTCTCCCATCTCCCGACTGCATCTCTGGAGCTCAGCCATAGTGATCTTTGGGTTCTTCTTTACCTCTCTTACCAAGGCTCTTCTCCCCAGATATCTCAGTTTGGCCGGACGGCCAGCTCTAGGAAGGGTTCTGGTCGTCCCAAACATCTTCCATTTAAGGATTATGGAGGCCACTGTGCTCTTAGGAACCTTAAGTGCAGCAGAATTTTTTTGTACCCTTGGCCATATCTGTGCCTTGCCACAATTCTGTCTCTGAGCTCTTCAGGTAGTTCCTTTGACGTCATGATTCTCATTTGCTCTGACATGCACTGTGAGCTGTAAGGTCTTATATAGACAGGTGTGTAGCTTTCCTAATCAAGTCCAATCAGTATAATCAAACACAGCTGGACTCAAATGAAGGTGTAGAACCATCTCAAGGATGATCAGAAGAAATGGACAGCACCTGAGTTAAATATATGAGTGTCACAGCAAAGGGCCTGAATACTTAGGACCATGTGATATTTCATTTTTTCTTTTTTAATAAATCTGTAAAAATGTCACCAATTCTGTGTTTTTCTGTCAATATGGGGTGCTGTGTGTACATTAATGAGGAAAAAAATGAACTGAAATGATTTTAGCAAATGGCTGCAATATAACAAAGAGTGAAAAATTTAAGGGGGTCTGAATATTTTCCGTCCCCACTGTACACTGGCTATTATTTTTTTTCCACTAAAGCCTAAGATTTTCAGCAAACAATTTTCAACCCTAACTATCCACAATCAAACTGACATATTGAAAGGATTGTCAAACATTTGCTTTAAAAGAGAAAGCAAAACAGAGGTTATACATACATGGGATATGACCACCAGCCCAACTGCTCATTAACTAACAACTACGCGCCACTTTGCCTATGAACAAGCAATCAGTTGTGACTATAAATCATGCCAATTGCCCCAGTAAGTGGAAAATTAAGGATAAAGTAAGCTCACTGCTATGATGGGATGGAAAGGCCATCAACTGCTTTACAGGATAGAAAGCAGATCTTGATACAGGAAAATGATTGCCAAGTTGTGTAAGTAATAAATGATAAGCTGATAGTTTTAACTGATGATAGTAATGTGTATTGAAGGAAACAAATCTGAATACACACAATCCCTGTTTTCAGATTCAGAGTAAATTTTGAATTATGATTGTGGTTCCTGGTAATGCTATGCTTCCTTTGCATTTTTCACACATCTTCTTCTAGTGCTCTTTTAAAAGAAGGGAAATACAAAATACATAATATGGCTAATACCAGATGACACCAACAAGTTCACGTGTGTTATGTTATTTTTGGACATCTGATTAGAAAAGTGTATAAAACCATGTTAGTTTCCTGTTAAATGTTTAAAAATTCAGCTTCAGTGCAACAGTTATATCATATGACTTCCTAGCTTATGACCATCTAGATCTGGCCACTCAGCACAGAAATATGTTAGCAGACTAGCAGGGCTTGTTCACAGTTGACTAAATTTCTGACGCTCAACAAACACTCCTATAGCCTTTGTAGGGTGTTAGTATGGGCGTCAGGCAGGCGTCAATAAGCTATAGGAAGGGGCATTTTACAAGCGTCAAAAACGCCCCCTAAACATCCTATGCACGGTTTCATAGCGTTTGATGAGCATTAGGGTGCGTTAAAACTGCTCCACAATGGAAAGTGACAAAAAGAATCTAATTTTAACGCTTCCGCACCAAAACCGTGCCGAAAACGCCTGCCAAGCCATAGACTTGAATGGGAGGCATTGAAAGGCTTCAAATGTTTCCTGACTCAACATGAGGCTTCAATTTTGAAGCAACGCGACGCTAACGCTTAGTGTGAACAGTACAATGTGCTTTCTCTTATATGTTGTGAATAGGCAAACTGTGAAATACACATTTAGATACATAAATGCAAACTGTTTTATTAAAGATTTCTGATTATGTTGAACTAATCTTGTGATTAAGACAGAAGTAGTACAGAAAGGTAGGTGACCTCCACTGCAGTAATGCAATAAGGCTTGCACATAATGGTTCCCCTCTCTTGCGCTGACTGGTCAATGTAGAATATTTGCTACATATGATCATTTTGTTCACCCTACTTGTCAGTATTTTGGCAGTGTTAGTTTAATAGCACTTTGCAATGCAATCAAGTCTGATAGGTTCACAGTATTGACCATCTGTTTTGAGCTTTCAGTCCAGCAATCTACCACTGACAGATCTGGGCAGTTATATTGGCAGATTATCACACTACACTGCTGAAGACCACAGATTTTCACTTACATATTAAATGGCAGAGATGAAATATGGATTTACATGAAAGCCACATGTAACCGGAGCTAAGGCAGTTCATGTGTTCTTAATGAACATACTGCGTGCTAAAAGGTGTTACTCTTTATCATTTCAGAAAGTTGGAAGGTATGATAATATAACATTGATTGTCAATTTCATGTTGCAAAAAAAACCAAAAACTATGAAAAATGTATTGAACAAAAGAAAATTCACTGGCTGTGACCTAAATATAACTGGCATCATTACCTCAGGCTAGGAATTTGTTTGTTTTTAGGCCCCTGATCAAAGGTATATAAACATTCCAAAGGACTTTCACTACGATCTGCCCACACTTGAGTGTGAAGTGTGCCAAGACTTCTTATCTCTAATCTCTGAATTAGTTTCCCATAAAAACACTGGAGCTGTTATCATTATCTGTAAATCCTAAATTGCTACAACAACTATTACCATTCACATGTCATCTGGAAAGCAGCTGTAATTTATTGCATCTCTTGGTTGCTCTCAAAAGCCTGAGTTATAAAATAAATTGTGACATTTGGGGTTTGTTTCCAACCAAATACATGGTAGTAGTGCATTTATGTGCATTTTTTAGCGTAGGCAAAACTCATAATCAATGTATAAAGATTTACTGTATTCAGTATAGTCTTTTTTTAGCAATGGGTTGCATGGAAGTGCATTGGAGAAAACTCCTGCATTTTGAGTGCCCTAACATACAATATGGCATTTAAATCCAACCGGAATTTTAAAAAAATGCAACATACAGGATTGCAGATTTATAAATTTCCTCACTTAATTTTCAGTTTTCAGTGAAATTTTTTTTATAATGATTAGTTAGATTCCTAAGTACACTCCCTCTAAAGGGAGGTTTTGCTTGGTTTTTGATGATAAAAAGCCCTTTTGCAGTTCAAGGGTTGTATTAGGACATTCTTTGAAAATTCTTTTCAAGATCTTTTGAACCCAGGGGTGGATCCAGAGTCTAGTCTTGGGAGGGGCACTGCCAGAAAATATATTTTTTGGGGTACATCTATCGGGGAAATGGCTGGTGTTGGCGCTTCAATCATCACGGCACCATGGTTGTTATGGTGTCAGGATGATTGAAGCGCGTTATTACTATAATTACATTGTTATAAGAAATTAAATAGTTTAACTCACCATAATGCAGAATCAGTGGGAGCCCCGAGTGTGTCACTTGCCACGTCACCTGTCACCAGATGCAGATTGTCACTTGCCATGTCGCCTGCCACATGTTGCGGATTCTCACTTGCCACGTCGCCTGTCACCAGATGCAGATTGTCACTTGCCACATCGCCTGCCACGTTGCGGATTGTCACTTGCCATGTCACTTGCCACGTCGCCTGCCACGTTGCAGATTGTCACTTGCCATGTCACTTGCCACGTCGCCTGCCACATGTTGCGAATTGTCACTTGCCACATGGCCTGTCACCAGATGCAGATTGTCACTTGCCACGTCGCCTGCCACGTTGCGGATTGTCACTTGCCATGTCACTTGCCACGTCGCCTGCCACATGTTGCGGATTGTCACTTGCCACGTCACCTGTCACCAGATGCAGATTGTCACTTGCCACGTCGCCTGTCACCAGATGAAGATTGTCACTTGCCACGTCGCCTGCCACATGTTGCGGATTGTCACATGCCACGTCGCCTGTCACTTGCCACCTGCTAAGGTGATCTCTTGTGTCCCAGAGACAGGCAGCAGAGAGGTGATGTAATCTCTCTGCTTCAGCAGCTGCCTGCATGGGGGAGGGGAAGTTGAACTGCAGGGATGCAGGGCGGGCGCCGGGCGGTGAGAGATGATGTCATCTCTCTGCTCCCCCGCCTGGCTCCCTGATTGGCCAG
The DNA here is from genome assembly GCA_037952925.1 of Lithobates clamitans. NCBI lineage: Eukaryota > Metazoa > Chordata > Amphibia > Anura > Ranidae > Lithobates > Lithobates clamitans. The sequence continues at coordinate 3,030,528 of JBBGZY010000270.1, read as the reverse complement.
CAAGTAGCAGCCCGCCCACAAACACATTGAGCGGCACATGTCAGTCAGCGGCGGCTCTCTCTCACCTGGAGTCTCTCAGTCACAGAGCCGCCCGGCTCCTCCTTCACTCACGGAGCTGCTCAGCGGCTCTCTCAGTCACGGAGCCGCCCGGCTCCTCCTTTACTCACGGAGCCACCTGGCTCCTCCTTCACTCACGGAGCCGCTCAGCGGCTTTCTCAGTCACGAAGCCGCCCGGCTCCTCCTTCACTCACGGAGCCGCCCGGCTCCTCCTTCACTCACGGAGCAGCCCGGCGGCCCTTTCACTCACGGAGCCGCCCGGCGGCCCTTTCACTCACGGAGCCGCCCGGCGGCTTTCTCACTCATGGAGCCGCCCGCCGGCAGGCTCTCTCTCACACCCTGCTCTCACAGTCACCCGCATTTCTCGGAGGGGGCAATTGCCCCGTTGCCCCCCCCCCTGGATCCGCCCCTGTTTGAACCGTACTGTTAAGTAAACCAAATGTTTTTGTAAATCAAATAAAAGAAGTTGTCATGGTACATGTAGCACCAGTCTGTAGTGAGCTATTGTCCCCAGTCATAGGCATTCCCACGGGGTGTGCCGGGTGTGCCCAGGCACACCCTAATCAACCCTGTGCTCTGTCGGTGTTTCAAAACTTTTGTTAGTGCTGACTGCCTGAAAAATGTCTGTCCTGTCCCTGTGTACCTCAGTCACCACCACTGGGGTTGGGTCTGGCCGGCAAGAACAGCTGTGCTGTGAGTGGGAGGTGATTGAGCAGGGAACTAGGACCACAACCGTGGAGTAACCCAACCGCATTTGCCGATGCAGCTTCTATAGTTCCGGCTGCAGGTCCCGCAGGCGCTGGCGGAGTGATCTACATCTGCACTCCGGCCTCTCTCTCCCTTAGAAGCAGCGGACTAGCGGAGCCTGGAGAGCAGCAGACGAGTTGCTGCAGCCTGCTAGATCGGGGTGAGTGAGACAGCACTGAGCAGGGCACCTGGGCAGGCAATAGGCAAATGATGCACCAAAAAAAAAAAAGCCAACCAATCCATATGAATCTTAACCCGGCTTGTCACTATATATATATATATATATATATATATATATATATATATATATATATATATACTACTATATATATACCACTTCCCATATTCCCACAGCCCCAATATATGGACTGGAAGCAGTGCCAAATGTGGGTTAACGTACCTGTACGTCAGCCCAGATTGGAGCAGTGGCGGTGGTGCTCAAAACTTTTGGGGGCCCAAACTGAAAAAAAAATCAATTGCAGCCACTGTGCCCATCAAACGCAGCCACTGTACCCATAAATTGCCGCCACTGTGCCATCAAATGCAGCTACTGTACCCATCAATTGCTGCCAGTGTGCCCATCAATTGCTGCCAGTGTGCCCATTAATTGCTGCCACTGTGCCCATCAATTGCTGCCAGTGTGCCCATTAATTGCTGCCACTGTGCCCATCAATTGCTGCCAGTGTGCCCATCAATAAAAGAAATCTGCATTTATTATTTTTTGTTGCAGAAGCCTGGAAAGCGTTGCACCAGCAATCAGCAGATTACTGATGCTATACAGGTCTCATGTACACTGTCGGTATATTGGCTTACCTGTAAGGGTGAACCAATACTCCCTGACAGCCTACCATTAAAGTTCATGTGCGTGTAAAGGCAGATGTCCCAATACTTTTAGTAATATAGTGTAAATATATATATACACGCATGTGTGTTTGAGCTTTGGGGTGCACACCCTAATGCATAAGGCTGCGCACGCTTATGTCCCCAGTCAATCAACTATATTTATTTATATTTTACAATAATGAAAGTTCCAATACCCAATACGTTTACAATACCATTGTGCTTAAATCTAAAGCTCACCACACACTGAAATTTGATTGTACAAATTTATTTAGATCTATTAACAACTTAGTAGTTCAAGGTCTTGCCTGACCGGATACAAATCGATTGGATAGACTAGGTAGGTCCTCATATTGCATAGTTTTGGTAAATCTTAAGTTGATTGTACAAATTGTAATGCCTGGTACACACAGGCAGTTTTTTTTTCATAAACCCAGTGGGCTGAACGAAAAAAGAACTGAGTAGCTTGCGAGGAACGCCCTGTACTAACTATGCGATATTAGTAAAGCGATCTCCCCACTGAGCTATTGTGCTCTGACAGGGGAACTTCCCCTCCGACAGAACACACCAGTCAGTGCTCACAGCCATTGGCTGATCAGATGCAGATTGGCTGCTGGTTTTCCAGCATGCCCATTCGACAGAAGCCAGACAGACTGCTGTACACACTGGCCGAATGTCAGCCGGTTTCTGTTGAACCAGCCAATACCAACTAATATCCGGCCAAAGTGTACCACCCTTAACGCATAGGATGACCCTAACGTTTTGGATACAGTTTAATGTGTTTAATCTTTTCCTACAAAGCCTGTCAGGACCTACAGTAGATATCATAAGATGCATAACCTACCCACACCTGATTCTTTTTTCTAGGTTATATTGATAGTGTCTTCAGGATGGTTTGGTCTAGAAAAAGGAAAAGCTGCCTAGTGATAACTTGCACATTTTCTAATATGGTGGTTGTCTTTCAGCCACACAGCGCTGAGGAATGCATGAAAAATTGGGCTTAGTGAAAAGAGCAGCTTTAGAATGCCTCCTGTAAATAATATATCTTTAGTGGTTGAAGGATGCAATTTCTAGTGTCTTTTTCCACTTGAAAGGCTTTTGTAATAAAGGTTACTGATAAGGTAAAAAATATTACTGATGTGTGTCAAGACAGGTATCTATGTTTACACAAGGACATACGGTTGTTCTTTTAAGAATGATCAGACCCTTGGAAGATATTCTCTGTACTTGTGCATATCCACTATTTACAAACATTATGCAATCTATAGTCATATATCCAAAATTACAATTGAGTCTAACGGCCATTTTAAGTTCAATGGGAACCAAAAATCTCTTTACTAAACCTGTGTGAAGCACATTAGAGGCTTCTTAAAACAGAAGATACTTGTAATTCTTTTATTGTTCAGATATAAAAACAAAGAGTATATTGCTAATTTTAGGAAAGTAAAGTAGAGTAAGCCATGAAAATGATTCCTTTTTGCCTCCTTTCAGCCAAACAAATGCAGAACCAATGGTTTACAGCCGAGATACAACCTAATATTTGCACCAATTACCTTAAAAAATATCACAGAACTTTTAGATAAATGGTGATATATCAATTAACTTGGGCCCTGAGCTTTGATCAGTCTTTATCTGGCATAGGTGTGTTTATGCCTTATGCTTTCAATGTTTTAATAATTAATTGGATCTGGACGAGAGTTTCAAAGTTTTGGATTTTTGTTATAGCTGTTGCAACCCTGATTGGTGCTTCTCTAGAACTTTCTTCTGAACTTTGACAGTTCCTTGGACTTGATGAACACTTGATGATGCTTTGTTCCCATACAATTTTATTCCTTTCAACTAATTAGACAACTCTTATATGAAATTGGTCTCCCCAGAAGAGCATCAACAAACCAAGGAATGTAAGCGGAACTATGAAGCAGAAAGGAAATAATATTGTTATGAACTTTGTGGAAAAACTTTTTAGGATACCTGGGTTAAGCAAACTGACCTAAAAGTGTAACTCTAAGCCCAACAGCTCAATACAGTTGAAAATCACATATACTTTATGTCCTTTTTTGCCTGAAAATGGATTTGTAATTCTTAACAGCCAACCTTATGTTTTACCCACCTCTGCCACACTACTCAGCTATCAGTGGACAAGGATTTCCAGGTTACACAACTTTCCTTAGTACTAATGTAGCAAAGTCTTTAACCTCTTCCAGACTAATTAGGACCATTAAGGCCAAAGACAGCTGACATCCTTTAATATGTAGTGGGTTGTGAGGCATAGTGGGTGCAAAGATGGTGAAAGTCATTGGGCGCAAGACATTTCTTGGATGCAAAAGAGGTTTTATTTCTTTTAACAGTCCTTTTATATTTTGAAGGGAAAGAGGATTAGGACCAGGACACCTGTAAGTAGTTGCAATTTCAATTAGCAGACTCCGAGACTTCAATAGGAGGACAGCCGTACAGGCAAAGGCCCCAGCAAGGCGCCTCTTCTGCATGTGCAGGATTTCTGTTTCCTATGGCAACAGTACTTAACAGTTCCTAACACAAAGTTCAACAGTTCCCTCAGCTTAACTACAACTTCTGCTTGTAGTTCTTCAGCCCCTTGAGCTCCTAGTCTCTCACTGGACTCTCTGATTCCCTGACTCTGAATCCCGTGAGCTCCTCAAGGCTTTTGCGGTGGTATCTCCCTCAAGCGTCACCCCTGCTTCCCTGCTGGGTCTCTAGCTTGGCCCTCTAGATACTTTTCAAGCTTCACCCCTGCTAACCGGCTCGGTCCCTGGCTTGACACACAAGGCTGCTCTGCAAGCATTCACTCCACTGGTTGGGTCCCTGACTTGATCACTTTATGAAGTTTCTGGATTCTCCACTGTGCTCGTTCAGTGAGAATACTGCTCCAGTACTTGCTTCAGTTACTCACTGTGGTCCCTGGTAAAGGTGGTTGGTCCCTTAGTGGCGACAGCTTCCCTTCTACGCCTGACCACAACAGGTTCTCCGGCCGACAGAACCGTCACTTTTGGTTGTATTGCAAGTCGCAGTCCCAGCCCTGTGACTTCTGGATAGACCCTCACACAGCCTGGCAGCCAGATGCCCCCAAGATAGACCCAATCTCCGGCCTAGAAACCCGGGGTGTGCGACACATGTCCACCCAGACAGCGGTCAGGGTGGCACAGAACATAGATCACCTGGCCTTACCTGAATATATAGGTTCTCCCAGCAGGCCAAGGGATTCAGAAAAAACCCTGCTCATTGGCTGGTACCCCATATACCCATAAGCTTACCTTCGGTGAGGTAAGCTTATGGGTATATGGGGTTCTCATATCTAGTACCACCGAGTTTCCGGCCACCTAGTGGTAGAAGAGAAAAGTGCAACAAGGCAAACTTAGGGAGAAATCAATAGATCTCTATTAATTAACTGCAGGAGCTACTCCTGACAAGGAATTAGACGAGGAGCTCCCTGACTAAACCCCAGGGTGCTACACTAAATATCTGCTCAATGATGAGCCACAAATGCTAGCAGAAAGAACTCTTGAATAGCAGATGCATTTGCTGTTAAAATTACATTTTTTAGTAGGCAAATCAGTAAAGTTTTATATTGAAGTCAGTCAGCTTGGGGCAGGGCTAAAAGGGAGTAAATATAGGAAGGTAGCTACTTCCCCTTTAGCTTTTAAGCACAAGTGTGAGCTCAGAGACTGTATGTGGGAGTATTGAAGTCAGAAAGAAGGAAGGCTCTCTGTTGCTAAGAATCAAGAGGATATGGACAGCAAGAATAAGCTGGGAAACACCTTGATATTCACAGGGCATTTTCTGTAGGGACTTCCTTCTTATATAGCACTGTATAGTGAAATGTAGCCTGTTGTTATACTTCTTTGCTAAAGTTAGCTTCTTCTGTTTGTTTTGCAGAGAAATAAAATGGACTTTGATTTTCACAAGACTGAATTTGTAACTGTATTCTTCTATGCAATGTGTGTGTGGCACGCTACCCCCAGTGATGACCTACCCTGTACTTTGACCCAAGTAACATCAACATGATTGGTACTGTTTACAGTAAATGGGCTTTAGTAAATGGGTAAAAATAATAGTACAGCATACCTTATATCAGACCTTACCTAGCCACTGGCAGAGGAACATGAGCTAAGTGGTGTCAATGTTGGGGTCCTTTCCTTTTTCTAGCAGTGGAGTGCTCACTTACCATTGCATGATTTGTAATCCACAGAGTAAGAATAGAATTTAACAGTTCCTTCCAGCAAACAGCCTTATTAAATCAAACAGTACATCAAGGTAGACAATAGGCCTTTCACCACGCACAGACTGTGAAGTCTTCTTAGATGCAGGCTGATCTGGTGATGCTCCCACATTTAGGATAGATGGAGACAGAACTAGTCTACAGCTTCCAACTGTAAATGAAGCACGTCAGGCTTTGGGCCTACCTCCTCATGCCCTCTCCCTGCACTACAGGCATATACAGTAAACAGCAGTATCATGACTCAGCCATTTTGTTATTATCCCCCCACACAACCCCAAGCACAGCAGCATACTCCATGGACAGCAACCTGCAACCTTTCTCTTTGCAGCCCTACCTCTCTTGCAGTTGCTTCTATCAGCAGCACTTAGCCCCTGTACACCCAGGCTCACAGTGTTCCAGTTCTTGACGTCCCCATGCACCAGCTGGCTGGCTTGAGCTGCAGCTGTTTGAAAAATATTGTTTCATTGCTTTTGGATGTCAGTGCCTGTGAAGTTTTTAATAAATCTTTTAAACAGGAGTACTGCACCATGAAGCCTTTCTATCTTGTGATACATCCCACTGTTGGAGATTACTAGAAAGAGTTATCACCGCATACGTGAGGAATATTACATCAATATAAGAGTCCGCTGCACCGAAAGGATACCTGCATTGGAGGAGTCCTGGAGGAACATTCACAAGCTGGGTGATCCCTGGATGAGCAAATTTGATCTCTATAATTTGAGATCCACCCTATCAGGTAAGCGGCGCTGTTTACTACATTACCCGAACAGAAATACCAAGCCTTATATGATTGTTCAACATCACGGTTTATTCATTGGAGTGTGGACTTGAATATATACACAATTTAAATTGTATTTAAAATAATAATTTTATTTATCATTATATTTGGTTGCTCAATTTTACTTTATCCACAACTCACAGTGTCCCATACCCGATTCCCCTGGCTCACTGCTCTCAGTCCTCTTCCAGTTCCCCACTCCCTGTGATGTCTATCAAGCAGGGAAGGGAGAAACAAAGGCCAAAACAGACACTTTTAAAATATTGGAGGGGATGATAAGGGACTACACCCAAGAATTTGCTGATGAAAATGGTATAATTAGTAGTAATCAGCATGGATTCATGAAGGATCTTTCTTGCTAGACCAATCTGTTAACATCCTATAAAGAAGTGAGCTGCCATCTAGATAAAGGAAGGCCTGTGGATGTGGTATATCTGCATTTTGCAAAGGCATTCAATACAGTTCCCCATAAACGTTTAATCTACAAACTGAGGTCTGTCGGCATGGACCATAGGGTATGTACCTGAATAGAAAACTGGTTACAGGGACGAGTCCAAAGGGTGGTGATAAATAATGAGCACTCAGAATTGGCTGGGGTGGTAAGTGGGGTCCCCCAAGGGTCTGCCCTGGGACCAATTCTGTTTAATTTATTCATAATTGATATAGAGATTGGTATCAATAGCTCAATCTCAATGTTTGCTGACGATACAAAGCTAAAATGTGGAAACCTTACAGGAGGACCTCAATAAAATAATGTACTGAACAACTACATGGCAAATGAGGTTTAATGTTGAAAAATGTAAAGTCATGCATTTGGGAGCTAAAAATACAAATGCAAGTTACTCACTCCAGGATGGAATAAGATTTGAGGGTCCTAGTAGATGACAGGCTCAGCAATGGCATGCAGTGCCAAACTGCTGCAAGCAAAGCCAGCAGAATATTAGCGTGCATTAAAAAGGGGATATACTCGAGAGATAAAACGATAAATATGCCACTGTACAAGACTCTGGTCCGGCCGCTTCTTGAGTGTGCCATCCAGTTTTGGTCACCAGTCCTCAGGAGGGATGTGCTGGAACTGGAGAGAGTCCAGAGAAGGGCAACAAAGCTAATAAAGGGACTGGAGGACCTCAGTTATGGGGAAAGACTACATAAACTTATGGGAATGTAGGCCGCAAACCCCCCCACATACAAACACCAACATTACTAATACTAAAGGAAAAACACTGCACACAGGAAATTGGCATGAGAGGGCAGCAGTATATTTATTGGTTTACCAAAATAACCCAAATTTATTTCAAGCAGATTTAAATTCAAATCAAATAATACAATACAGATTCCATTTCATTGCCCAGTTATCAGAACATGAATATATTTATATATATATATATATATATATATATATATATATATATATATATATATATATATATATATATAATCAACGCCCACTAGCCGGTCCGCGTGCAACGAACCGGACTGGCCTACCCCATACCCGCGGCCATTTCAATGCATGTTTCCATTCCCACGTTGAATATGTCCAAATCCACATCCGACAAATGAACTCCGTCCTGGCGATACAATCCATCAATCCTGCCCTCCAGCTCTCTGTGCTTATATGAAAAACCACCAAGAAGAGGCAAAAACTTTGCAAGCACCCTATTTATCCTCTTCCTGATCTTTTCCCTAGAATGGTATTGAGGAGAGTGAAGCCAAGACAAACAGGGGACAATCTCTGAAAAAATTACCATAGTGGTAGGAGAGGTAACTTAAATCTATGTACATCAGCTTCCATCCTAAAGAGAAAATTTAGAGTCCTCAGTTTTCCCAGATCATTTCCCCCCAGGTGTACAATCAGAATGGAAGGAGGAGGCCAATTCTGTTACAATATAGAAAGATAGGTACAGCTGACACAATTGCAAACCCTGTATACCTTTCCATAACACCTTGAAGCGATCGGGGGGGTAAAGAAAGATTCTCCGTATACTTCCGTTGAGTCGCTCTCTTGCGTGCCCAAAAAATATAAGAGTGCCCTATAATCCAGACACAGCATGCACCACCTGGGAAAGAAATAGATTAGGACAGATAAATACTTGTAAACACTTGGACTCCCAGATACCCAAAGACCTGATGTCATCTTCAGTCCCGCCTCTCAGAGCAGCTTCAGAGGCGGCTCCAATTCTAAACAAATGGGACGTAAACTTAAAGTCTTATAAACCCATGGAAGTTAAACCTTTCTTAAAGACAAAATCAAATTGGTATTTGGTCAACAGAAGCCCATTCGTATGAATCAACAAGTGACCCAAGCGTGAAGGGCGAATCAACAGGTATTGCAAACCAACCTAACTGGACAAATGCTACCATCCTTGTCAGCCAGAATGGAGAGCCAATGACCTCTGCCTAATTGATTAGTTTTGGACCTTTTGATAAATATTTTGAGAACAGACTCCTCCAGAAGGATCTGACCAATCCAGACACCATTTGTACTGGCCTTATTCTGCGGGATCAACTCGGAAATCCTGAATGCCCCCAAACAAAAGGAGTACAAAAGCCGTCTGAGACACTCGGGTGAGTGAAAGTTATTGCAAGCAACTATAGGAACACAAGTGTAGATGCCTTTAACTTGGATGTTAAGTTACCAGCAAATAGACACAAGACTGTTTAGTGGTAAATGAACTCAATTTATTAGAATAAATGGTGGTTTGAGCATGAGCGAACACACAGAAGTTAGGTTCGGACACAGTCCGCTAGATAGTATAATCACTATGCCAAGGTAACTTAGAATAGAATTCCTGTCAGGAAGGTACTAGTCTTAGCACAGCTGAAGCCTCTCTGAATCCATGAGTCACAGGCGCAGATGTGCAGGTGCCCGTCTTTCTGTGCATAACCGTGCACACCGCACAGATGCCCATCTGTGCCCGTCGCTAATGTTGGTGCCAATGGGACTATTCAAACTGAAGCAATTCTATTAGCCAGTGCTGTCTGATATACAGCTATTACCCATGTCCCTGTTTCTGTTCCTGTTATTGACCTGGCTTGCCCTGACCTTGCTTAAACGCTACCCGCCCTGACCATGGCCTGTCTCTGGATTTGCTCTGCCCTCCTGCTCATCTGCCTGATTTTACGCTGCTGACTTATGTTTGTTTCCTGACCATTCTCTGCATGCCGTTCATGCCTGTATCTGACCGTCTGTTGCTGACCTGGCTCATCTGACCTTGCATCCAGTAATCCACCTGTCCTGCTCTGCATGCTACCTGGTCTCGGTGGTCCTTTACCTGCTAAGCTGCCACTTGTTCCGCACCTGCTACCTGCCAGCTGCCTGTAAAGCACCTGCTGCCTGCTGTCTGTCCAATCATGGGTCTGCTGTCTCTGCTGCCATCTACAGTTCCAGCAAGCTGACCCACCTGCTGCCCACTGCCACAGCTGACGGAACATCTTACAGGCACTCATATTGTGCTGCACTCTCAAGGCCACTGTCGCAACATCTGCGTTTTTTAGAGCCAGGGCTGTACGAGAGGCCTCCCTCTACACGTCAAGCTCTGCCACAAGGTACGAGACACTGTGTTCCTGTATTCCATTCCTGTATTGACTCCTGTTATTGACCTGGCTTACCCTGACTTTGCTTGAACGCTTACTGCGCTGACCTTGGCCTGTCCCTGGATATGCTCTGCATCTTGTTCACCTGCCAGATTCTACATTGTCGATCCCCTGCTTGTATCCCAACCATTCTCTGTCTGCCGTCTATGCCTGTATCTGACTGTCTGTTGCTGACCTGGCTCATCTGACCTTGCATTCAGTTATTCTCCAGTTCTACTCTGCATGCTCCCTGGTCCCTGCTGGTTCCTCACCTGCTGGGTGCTACCAATCCTGCCACACCTGCCAGCTACGGTCAAGCATCTGACACCTGCTGTCTGCCCAGTCCTGGGTCTGCTGTCTCTTTTGCCATCTGCTGTTCCAGTGATCTGACCTGTCTGACGATGAACCTGCTACCTGCTGCTTCGACTGACGGAGCATCTTACAGGCACTCATACCTCGCCACGCTCTCACGGGCACTGTCGCAACATCATCAGTCTCAGAGCCGGGGCTGTACGAGAGGCCTTCCTCTACATGGCAGGCTCTGCCACAAGGTATGTGACAGTTGTGTACCACTGGACTGGGATTAACGCATGAATCAGCGAAGTCAACAATAAACAGTGCATATAAACACTATGCACATAACTGCAATGTGAAAAATAATACTACAAATAGTCTAGAGTGCATTCTAGGACAATGGCTATGATATAGCGTAATTTCCCCTGAGCAGTACGGCTTAGCATAGGCAATAAGTAAATGTCTTTATGTAGCAGCTGTAAAGGTGCAGTTTCTAGTCCTAACTCTTCAGCTGGCTAGTGTTGGGGCCCCGCTGTACTGTAGGTGCACATGAGAATAGTCCCAGTCAAGCCTGCAGGCAGCAATAAGGCTTCTAAATGGCTGTAAGGGGCAAAACAAGTCACAAAGCAAAGATTGTTGTGATCTTCTATAAAGTTGCATACTGTTCTGTTCAAACCACAAATCCAAACTGCAGAGCTGAGGGAGACAGTTGTTATACCGCACAAAAAAAAGTGTGATATTACAAACACTGTAGCCCTAAATATTGTAGAGATTCATGGCCCAAAAAGCAAGCATAGTCCCCCTAGCAGCAGATAGTAAATCCCTACAGCAGCAGCTCACCAACCCAGGAATATTGCAGCTCACCATCCAGTCACACATAGTGATTAGTCGACTCTCTGCTGTGCATCCAGGTGATTTCAGAAGCAAAGAAAGCTGCTCCAGGTGAGTAAGTCTCCAGTTAATCCCCACACACTAGCCGGGTGCATTCCAGCTTGCATGCTGTATATACCCCAAACTCAGAGCTCTGGATCCTGCTCAGGCCACCGATATGCAGCATTGATGGTACACACTAGACAGTATTGTGCTCTCTCCGGCTTTCTTAAGACAAAAGGAAGCTATGTCCTGTACAGCTTTAGAAAATACAGCACTTTCCCATGCTCCTGGCAATCTTTCTGCAGTTTAAAAGCTCTTGATTACAACAGAATATATCTCCTCTGGACTGCAGTTCCCACAGTGCAGTGCTGTATGACTCATTCTATTGAACTCTTCCTGCTCAGCAGCTCCCTCCTCTTGCTGATATGGCTGTTAACTGCTTCAACCCCAGAAGATTTTACCCCCTTCCTGACCAGAGCGTTTTTTGCGATTCGGCACTGCGTCGCTTTAACTGACAATTGCGCGGTCGTGCAACGTGGCTCCCAAACAAAATTGACGTCCTTTTTTTCCCACAAATAGAGCTTTCTTTTGGTGGTATTTGATCGCCTCTGTGATTTTTATTTTTTGTGCTATAAACAAAATAAGAGCGACAATTTTGAAAAAAACGCATTATTTTTTACATTTTGCTATAATAAATATCCCCCAAAAATATATAAAAAAACATTTTTTTTCCACAGTTTAGGCCGATCGTATTCTTCTACATATTTTTGATAAAAAAAAAATCACAATAAGCGTTTATTGATTGGTTTGCGCAAAAGTTATAGCGTTTACTAAATAGGGGATCGTTTTATGGCATTTTATTAATATTTTTTTTTTACTAGTAATGGCGGCGATCAGCGATTTTTATTGTGACTGCGACGTTATGGCGGACATGTCGGACATTTTTGACACATTTTTGGGACCATTGTCATTTATACAGTGCGATTAAAAATGCACTGATTACTGTGTAAATGACACTGGCAGTGAATGGGTTAGCCACTAGGAGGCGGGGAGGGGTTAAGTGTGTCCTAGGGGAGTGATTCTAACTGTCAGGGGGATGGGCTGTGTGTGTCATTACTCTGATCACAGCTCCTGATGACAGGGAGCAGTGATCAGTGACACTTGTCACTAGGCAGAACGGAGAGATGCTGTTTACATCAGCATCTCTCCGTTCGTCATCTCCGTAAGGCGATCGCGGGTATCCCCGCGGCGATCGAGTCCACGGGACCCGCGACCCGACTCACGGAGCTCCCGGCTGGCGGCGCGCACGCAATAGCACAGCAGGGAATTTAAATGGACGTACAGGTACGCCCATTTGCCCAGCCGTGCCATTCTGCCGACGTACATCGGCGTGCGCCAGTCGGGAACCGGTTAACCAATTTAGCACTGCAGAGCAGTCCCCCTGTCAAAACACAATAGAACAGCAGGGGAGATCAATGTCCGATAGTACAGCAGCTCCTCTTTAGCTGTCAGGTTTTTTTGCTCAGCCCTGATGAATCAGGCAAAACAAAACTACTAGTGCGTACTGGGCTTTAGCCAAGCACCTGGCTATACAAATTGGTGAGTGTACGTTCTAGCTCCATTAAGTGTTTAATTAGAGTTTGACATTTAAACATGCACTGTCTAATCTAGTTGTTCTTTTATATTTTTACTTGTTCACTCCCCTATCTAATCATCTTTTACTTTTTACTGTCTGTGCACACTTAACCTGGTTTCATGAAAGAACAATACTATTCTCACTGATATCTCTGAGGGCAAGATGCGATGGAGTGATGAACATAGTATTACAAGTTTCCATTATCCAAGAGAAATGTATGTTGGTCCAACCAAAATTACATATGAAAAAATATTTGCAGTGTTATGCCCCGTACACACGATCGAACATTCCGACAACAAAATCCATGGATTTTTTTCCGACGGATGTTGGCTCAAATTTATCTTGCATACACACGGTCGCACAAATCTTGTCGGAAATTCTGAACGTCAAGAACGCGGTGACTTACAACACGTACGACGAGCTGAGAAAAATGAAGTTCAATAGCCAGTGCGGCTCTTCTGCTTGATTCCGAGCATGCATGGAACTTTGTGCGTCGGAATTGTGTACACAGGATCGGAATTTATGACAACGGATTTTGTTGTCCGAAAATTTGAAATCCAGATCTCAAATTTTTTGTGATGAAAATTCCGATGGAAAATGTCCGATGGAGGATACACACGGTTGGAATTTCCGACACCCAGCTCCCATCGAACAATTTCCGTTGGAAAATTCGACCTTGCTTATGGGGCATAACTCTGTTAAGTGCCTTTGGATAGACAGGTCCTCCAGCCTCTCCCATTGATGATCTGCCCTGTATATGAACCCAAGAAACATAGTCACATCTGAAACTAATGTAATGGGTTTTATTGTGATAGGTAAAAGCCCTGGAAGGGAAGTTTTGCTGGGCTGACAATTTAATACACACAGGGTTAAAACAATTCAAAATGCTTACTATAGGAACCATCTCAACTACTGGTACATACAAATGTGAGACAACAGCATAAATGACTCAAATGAAGAGCCAATTCTCTGCAAGTCCTAGTCACTGATCAAGACACTGGCCACTGTAAATACACATTACACAATCCTAACCACATTAGGGCCCTTTCTTTTTACTTGCAGTGCAGCACTCACTCTCTAAATGGGGGATTTGTAAGCCACAGAGTTCTTTACAGTCCTCTCTGGCAAAGATAGCAACAGCAAAAGCACAAAAATACATCAAAGTGAACAATAGACCTCTTACCACTCCAGTACTTTGGTGCAGACCTCCCGGGTAGTCTTTTCCAGGCACTCCCACACACTCCAAGTGCAATCAGCAGGGCCACCATCAAGGGGTACAGCCCATACACTTGTAAGGGGCCCCAGCGTCTGGATGGGCCCAGCCAATTGGCAGGGATGTGAGAAGGCAGGGGCGGATTCAGAGGAGCTCCGTGAATCCTTCTGTATGTGTGTGAGTCGGCAGCTGCTGCTCTGTGTCACTGAGCTCACATCGGGCTCTTTGCTGGCCATTTCCTCGTGTGACCTGCCTGTACTCAGTGTACTGTATGCTGCACTGCAGCTCCTATCTGTGTCTCGGCCATATGTAGAAACAAGAGCTGGTACTAGGAGGACCACCTTACAAGTAAGGGCTGTTGTACAAGTGAGGGGTGGTGGCTGTGTGTTTGTACATGTCTGTGCATTCACATTACTGTGTGTGTGTGTACATGCCTGTGTATGTACATGCCTGTGTGTGTGCATGCCTGTATGTGTGTGTACGCATGCCTTTGTGTGTGTGTATACATGCCTGTGTGTGTGTACTTTTGTGACACTTTGTACATCGCAAATATAGTTGTTACACATTTTTTGTAACTGTACCCTGAACTGCAACCCCCCTATTTTATACTTGGATTTCTGTGATTCTTTAGAATCCACTACTGTCCCTAAACTTTTTTTTCATAAATTCTTTATTTTGAATTTTTCAAACATACAATTGAACTAGGCACTGGCATGACATATACTGTACATATTATTATTATTTGCTGAGTGCGTCAGGGGTTTTGTACCAACAGAATAACATTTTGAAGTTGGCTTCTTCAAGTCTAGTGGATATGGAGAACTTCAGTCAGAAATGTATTATTTGATGGGTTTGGGATCCGTGAAGGTCCATTGTATGACTTTTCCTATTGGGAAGTGTAAGGAGCATAGAGGTCTTCTCGAAGTTGGGAAAGAAGGGAGTACACATAAGTAATACAGTGGCCGACATAGGTGTGCGCAAGAGGTATGCCAGGTGTGCCCGGGCACACCCTAATTATGTGGTTGGCAACCCGCCAATGACTGGCAGGTGACAGGTAAACCGCAATCCTTCCTTGCTGATCCTCAGAACCTGGACAGGAGAGGCGGCTGGGGTGGAGTTTAGTGGAATCGATCTGTATTTTCCTCCTGCAGCAGCTGAAAGTAGGCTTCTCCTCCTCTCCCTCTCAACATTCAGCTGCCACAGGAGGAAAATACAGGGGATCTGTACCAATATACGCCACCCCTCCTGTCCCTGTTCCTCTTCCTTCTGTTGCCCAGGTCCCCCTGTGTGCTCCCTGGCTCCCCCTTTCTCCCATTGTTTCAGGATGGAGAGCGGGGAAGAGGCCAGTAAATATGTCAAACGCATATATGTGTTGGAACTTTGGGGTGGATACCCTAATGCAATAGGCTGCGCACACCTATGGTGGCCGAATAGACCTGTGGAGCTGAATACTGTTTCCAAAGGAGCTAAGGTTCTAGAAAAGGTAGAGGGCTTTGGCAGGGAAGAAGGGTAGCAATGGAGTTGTAGAACCTTCCTTAGGGAAAGGCGGAATGGGCCCAACAGAGAAGTCAATATAGGGATCAAGGGCCAGAGGCAGAGGCCTACACTAAACTTGGTTAAGTGTGCTCCAATAATATCATAAATAATTATAAGATTTTTTTTAATCCTCAATTCTGGTTATAAGCTTTAGCTTAAATTTATATGGATGTGCTTTTTTTTTTAAAAAAAAATCTGTTTATTGATTTTCAGAACACAAAAGAAAAACATAACAACATACATTGGTCATAGAAGGACATCAGGGTGACCTTAGCAGGAGCCACGTCAACTGGTACTTATACTGGGGCGTGGCCGGGATGTGAAGCAGGTCGGACGTGGGTCTCTGGAGCTCCGTGCGGATCTGACGATTTCACTCTGTATACAGGCACATCTCACCCAAAGAATAACATGGCAGCTCCCGCGGGCACCCAGGACCCCCCTGTGACAACAGTTGTGTCAGCCAAAGGTCGGGGTAAGCTCAACAAGGACTTCACTCTGTGAAGGGGCGTGGCGCAAGCTCACCAAGTGCCATGACGGCCTCTACTTCCGTTATACGGAGCGGGCTGGGAGCAGTGCATAGCCCGGGAACCGCTACATCTTCTGCAGGCATGTCGGCCCCCTCAGCTGCGCAGGATCTCCCATCTGCTGCCCTGGAGACAGCACCAGAGGCGATAACAAAACCCATTCTAGCCACTATAGAGGGGTTTAAATCCATGATGATGGTCCACATAGATCACCTGGCATTAGAGTGTACCTTGATTCGCCATGATTTAGACAAGATGAGAGGGAGAATTAATGAGGCGGAAGACCGGATCGGCACGGTGGAAGATCAGCAGGGCACACACATGGCACAAATTGCAGAGTTACAATCGCTGGTGAGTTCCCTGGCACATAAAATGGACGGCGCCGAAAATAGACAGAGGCGAAACAATGTCCGAGTGGTATGCCTGCCTGAGGGCGCAGAGGGGCAGAGGCCCGCCATTTTTACCCAAACGCTGTTCAAGCAAATATTGAACCTTCCAGATATGCGACCCACATACATTGTGGAGAGGGCGCATAGAGTTCCTACAGGGAAACGTCCAGAATGCGCACCACCCAGACCATTCTTGGTAAGACTGCTAAACTACCGAGACAGGGATACGATCCTAGCGGAGGCAAGAAAGCATCCGGAATTGCCAAACGAAAACACCAAGCTGATGCTGTTCCCGGATTTCTCAGCCGAGGTCCAGAAACGTCAGAGATCCTTCAATGAGGTGAGGCGCTGTCTCCGGGAAAAAAACATCAAGTATGGTATGCTGTACCCGAGCCGGTTACGGATCCCTCACAAAAGCACAATCCGTTTTTTTGATACCCCTGAAGGCGCAAATGATTGGATCGACACCTTGTGAAGAAAGGTAACGGAGGTTCCATTTTTTCATTTAGTTTTGGGGACCTTGTTGTTCATACTCGCCCCGGGGGGGGGGGCCCGCTTTAGGGGAACTTCTTATACACCCACACAGCCGAAATGCTGATTATACAGAATCCTTGACACCATGTGGATGAGGAGACTGGGACTTCCTATGCAACTCCCATTGACCTATATCCGTACTCTCAGTGTTCTCACTTTGGTGGGTGTTGAGTTGACTCCCCTGGATGTTTTTTTTTTTTTTTGGGGGGGGTCAGATGGGCCTTTTATCCCTTTCAGGGCACGGATCGAAAGTGAAGTAGGAACAGATACTTTTTCACGCAGTTTTGTTTTTATTTTTTGTTGTTCTTTGTCTTGGACGGACTGCAATGATCTGGACACACTAATCTTTTTTTCTTTTTAGGTCACCTTCACGTTAAAGTTGGACTAGTTTTGAGTCTATGCTGCGTGTATCAGTGAATGTTTTGCACAGCAGCAGGGAGTTATGTGTTCTTGGGTGGGGGTTGGTTTTCTTATTTGTGCAATGTTCCAGAATCTGCCCGGTGCTACTTGGGACTTATGGGCAAGAATCTCAGTATCTAGTGATTGCTAGCAAATATTGTAAGGATGTACTATCTTTTGTCTTATGTTTAAGGTATTTCTATGGCAGTAAATATATTTGATATATTGTCTTGGAATGTTAGAGGCCTGAACGTCAAGTTTCGGCGTGCCCTAATGTTCCAATACTTGAAACCACTTAAACCGCATATCGTCTTTTTACAAGAGACACATCTAGATGGTAATAGGATTCTGACTATGAGGCGCTCCTGGATCCAACGGGCAATACATGCTACATATTCTACGTACGCCAGAGGCGTGGCCATTTTGATTAGTAAAACGGTTCCTTGTAGTGTTCATCAGGTCCTCACAGATCCAGGGGGCCGGTATGTTATTGTGGTGGCAGACATCCATAGGCATAAGATGGTACTGGTCAATGTGTATGTTCCCCCACCATTTCAAATTCAAGTGTTATATGACTTACTGGGTAGGTTGGCCCCCTTCATGCATTTACCTCTCATTGTGGCAGGGGATTTTAATGCCATTTTAAGTTCTGATTTGGATTCCTCTAACTCTAGGAGACTTGCATCGGTAGAGCTGGCTGCGTGGGCGGAGACAGCTGCTCTCACAGAGTTATGGAAGTGAAAAAATCCCACTACAATGAGTTTCTCACACCTATCCAAAACGCATAAATCCTCATCTAGGATCGACCTGGCGTTTGCAAATGCTCCTATGTTACAGCTGGTGAGGGGAGCCAATTATATGGCGGGAGGTCTGTCAGATCACACACCCCTACAGGTTCATATTGGTATAACATCGCAGGTGAGAGGGGGGGCATGGCGATTAGATGTGGGATGGTTGGAGGTAGAGTCGGTATCTTCCCAGGTGGCGCTAACTTTTTCTGGATACTGGGAGGATAATTTGCAGTCAGCCCCCCTTCTGATAGTTTGGGACGCCTTTAAGGCGTGTATGCGAGGACAGTACATCTCGGCAATTAAGCAAGCACATAAACAATTCAATATTAAATCACAGGAACTGCAGGACAAGGAGAGGAGGTGTGAGGCAGCCCATGCAGTTGACCAATCAGATGTTACCTATATTGAACTACTTGAGTCTTCTGACGTTGCATTACACTGAATCAACACACACTTCTTGGACGAGAAGGGTTGAGTCCCTCTTCAAACAAGGAGACAAAAATGGGAAGCTTCTGGCTATGCTGGTGGCAGAACAGAGAGTTCAGACCAGTATACCCTGTATCACTAATTCTCAAGGAACTCTACTCACAGACCCAAGTGATATTCTTGACACCTTTGTAGAATACTTCAGCTCGCTCTACATGCCCATCCCGGCATATAACAAACAAGATTTAGAATCCCTGCTTGCCTCCATATATATACATAAACTATCGGAGTCAGACCAAAAGAGCCTAGAAGTAGAGATAAAAGAAAAAGAAATAGAGTCTGCCATAAGGTCGTTCCCACCTCACAAATCACTAGGACCAGATGGTTTCTGCGTTGAATGGTACAGGTCACATTTGGAGGCTCTTGTGCCAAGACTCAGAACATTGTTTCACTTTTGCTTGGAACATAAGATCTTACCAGATTCTCTTATGGAGGCTCGGGTGGTCCTATTGCCTAAACTAGGCAAGGATCCCTTGAGCTGCTCTTCCTATAGACCTATAGCTCTTCTCAATCAGGATCTTAAGATTCTCACAAAAATACTCGCCACCAGACTGTCCAGGGTAATAACCACACTGGTAGATATAGATCAAACCGGTTTTATTCCGCAGAAATCTACTGATACAAATCTCCGCAGGCTGTTTGCGCGCCTACAGATCAAACATAATAATCCCGGGGCCAGGGTGATTGTCTTTGGACATGGCCAAAGCCTTCGATTCGGTGGATTGGCATTACATGTCCACGGTGTTACGGCACATGGGGTTTGGAGAAGTGTTTCTTACATGGATATCACTGTTATACAGCTCACCCAGGGCAACAATTAAGATAGGCACATCAGTTTCCACGCAGTTTTCAGTGGGTAGAGGGACAAGTCAGGGATACCGCTTTCTCCGGCTTTATTTGCCTTAGCCATTGAGCCCATAGCTATTGCTTTAAGGGCAAACACAGAAGTTAAAGCCCTCCAGGTAGGCGGCATTCGTGAATGCACGGCCTTATATGCAGATGATATACTTCTCTTTTTAGAAGACCCCGGACCTTCATTGGAGGCAGTATTTGAAATTCTAGGCACATTTGCAAAATTCTCAGGTTTATGGGTAAATTGGGAAAGGTCCAATATCATGGCTATTGTCGATGGAGCTCAGGCACGGGCATCTCCTTCGGTTCTAATTGCCCGGGTCTCTGAAATTAAATATTTAGGTGTACGTATATCCCCCAAAGTTACAGATTACTTGACACTTAATCTAATGCCACTGCTTTCAAATGTTAAAATACAACTAGAGGCCTGGAAACATTTACCACTCTCCTTAATTGGTAGGATGAATGTCCTTAAAATGAAGATATTACCAGTGTTTTTGTACCTCTTGCACAACACTCCTATTTGGATTCCATGCTCTTTCTTTCGGCGCGCAAACGCCTGTTCAGCTAATTTTTGTGGAGTTCTGGACACCCTAGAGTAGGCCTTCGCACATTACAAGAACCCTATGGACAGGGAGGTTTGGCTTTACCTGACCTGTTCAAATACTTCATTGCAGGGCAGATGGTTTTTGCCAGGCGTTGGTTGGTGAGAGATGATGGGGATGCAGTGGCTGTACTGGAGGCTGCCTTGGTAGGATCCTATGAGGGTCTTGGTTTCCTGCTATATAGAGGACCACGGTCCATTCGTGCTACTATTCAGGCGTGGGACAGGGCAGGGGTGCTAATGCGTACTGACACAGAGGTGTGGTCACCAGATACACCGTTGTGGTTTAATCCCAAATTAGCCCATTTTAGCGAAATACCAGATCCAATCATATGGGCCAGAGTGGGTATAAAACAACTAAAAAACATAGTGGGGGAAGGGAAACTACTATCCTTTAATCAACTAAAAGATAGGCATGACATCCCAAACTGGTACTTCTTTCGCTAATTGCAGCTGCGGCATGCTTTTGTCACGCAATTTGGCACAGGCACGATGGTGCTTCAGTCCTCACCTCTGGAACAGTTGCTCTGTGATGAATCTGTGCAAAGGACACTGTCAGCCACTTAGGAGTTATTTGCCGAAAGGCCTCTAGCACTCAACAAATGTAGAGAGAAGTGGAGCTCTCTAGTACCCAATTTACAGAGAGGTGACTGGGACGATATGTGGGACCACCCTTTTTGGGTCCTAGAGATCGGTATATTCAATTTAAAATACTTCACAGGGTGCACTATACCCCAGCCAGACTTGCCAGCATTTATGGCCTGGATGATGCAACCTGTTGGCGTTGTAATGCAGCAGGGGCGGATTTAGACCATGTATTTTGGCAGTGTGGGCAGATACAGGAATTTTGGACAGGGGTTACCAAAACCATTCAGGGTCTGATTTCTCTGCCTGTTCCCATGACAATATCAGTATGGTTGTTGGGCCTGGTTGAGGAAATAGCTCCACTAAGGGCACAGCGAACCATGCTTTCCCTCACGTTGTTTTATGCACGCAAAGCAACCCTTTTATACTGGAAAAAACCTGAGGCCCCATCTTTAGCTTTCTGGAAAGGTATAGTAAATAAAGTATTACTGTTGTATAAAGCAACATATTTAAGCAGAGGGTGTCCAAAAAAATTTGAGAAGATATGGCAATGCTGGCTCTCCCCGGATGCTACTGTATAAGTTACTGTATAACTGATCAATTGCATGTTGCATGAAAGGAATTTACACTAATTGAAGAGGCCTGACAGGCTTAATAGCAACTAAATGTTTGTGGTCACTGCTTTAGATTCTACCTATGTTGGCATTGTTAAACCAATCTAAGTATGCCGAAAGGGCAAGAAATTGTGTTAGACTGTCTGAAAATTTTTGGGGCATTGCACAATAGGGAAGAGGGAGGGGGGCTTTTTGGGGTTCTGTTATTGTTGTTATTAAGCAAAATGTAATTAAGAAGAATTTTCAAAAAAAAACTGGTACTTAGACATACAAGGCATAACTGGAGAAATGGGTCACCTTAGTGAGTACAATGGGTTGGCTTCTGGGGTTATGAGCTAGTGTAAAACCCGGGTATACCAATCAGAACAGGACATGAAAAGATCTATAACATCACACGACTATTATCTGGCAAGGGGTATCCTGAAGAGCTAGTTGTTTAGGGGGCTTCAGTGGCTGTAGAAGGGTCTGCTAGCCATTTGGACCAGACCTTGCCATATTTTTTAGGGCAGCCTCTATTGGTATAAGTGTCTTTGTAGAGTGGCAAGCTGTTGTTGATCAATTGTTTCCACAGGGACAGGGGAGGAGGATTAGGCTTGCGCCAGCATAGGGCAATGGCCTTGTGGGCATAGAATAGGAGCAGCCCAACCAGGGTGCGGCCTGCTACCGTAGGGATTAATTGTTCTATCAAGCCTAGCATGCAGGTTGCCATAGAGGGTTGTGGTGGTATGGCAGTGACTTGGGTTATGAAGGTCAGTATCTCTGTCCAATACCCGACGATAGCCGGGCACGTCCAGAAAATGTGGGTAAAGTCCCCAAGGCCTGGAAATCATGGATGTGCATTTTAATAGGCTACATAGTTTCTTAAGCCCACGTTCCCATTGATCCGATTTGGCATACGATTTGACATGTCAAATCACATGCCAAGTTGGCGGCTATTGCCGGCAATGTCACCCTCCGAATTGGTGCTGCGCCACACTGATTCCCAAAAGTAGTTCCTGTACTCCTTTTGGCGACTTCGGGCGTGATTTCAATAAACATCTGTGCAGGAACCCGCACAGATGCCTCTGAAATCGCTCCTGAAGTCAGACTGACAGCCGAACTCGCACAATTTCAAACTAGCATCAGTGTGAACCTAGGCTTAATCTCATTCCTGTATTGCACACCTAGGTCACGTGACAGGATATCCATCAGGCTACGGAGGTAATTATATGCATATTATATATGCAAATTCTTAGTATTGTTTTTGTAAATATTTGACACCACCCAGATTAGTGGTTACAGTTACTTTGTTATTTTTATGTTGGTTTTGTTGATTCATACCTACAGTATTACCTGCATATATTACAGCTATACAAATAGAAAAGTCTTAATTACAAGGTTTTTTTTTAGAAATTATAAATAACAATCCATCAAAGGTCAACAATCTATTTATGTACATTTTTTAATTATATCAGTAAATGTCTCCAGCCATAAAGTTCAAATACACTGCAGGCCCTGTTTCTGCGTAGCAGTAGTTATGTAGTGATTTTCTCTAGCTGATATTTATTGCACAACATCTGTGTAGACAGGGTCTCCAAAAATTGTAGACTCTCTGCAGTCTTTAGTGATGCAAAACACCCACAGAAAGAAATCGTATGATCAAGCTTTTCGAAGGGCACATGAGGGGGCTCAGGAGTAGATTTGATATTCATGGTTTGAAACTTTTTTTTTACACAAATATAATGTTGGTGGCTCACACTGAGCTAAGTCAAACATTTTGCTTCCACTGTAAAACCCTTGGTTAGAGCCTTTAAATTGTATTTGTTTATGAAAATCACATTTCTCTATTTTGGTGTGTTGGGGTAACTCTTGTGTTAGTGCAGTACATGTTAGTAAACGTTATACGCACTAGCACGCTGTGGTGACATTCAGAATGTCTTCTGTCAGACTGGCCGCAGTACACACGGGCCAAATGTCGGACAGTTTCTATTGAATCGGCCGATGCCGCCTGACATTCAGCCCCTATGTACTAAGCTTTAAGCAGCGCAATAGCATTGTCATAGCTCACTTATCCTTCAACGTTAATTCAAAGTAAAAGGCCATGTCTAGCCATTAACTCTCTCCAAACATGTATACATGCACTGAAAGCCAAAATATAACTGAATGCATTTCTTTTCTTAGCTTTCAGAGCTGTATCCGCTAGCTTTAGGAATCACTGCACTAATTGGGGAAGTAGAACATCAAATTTTGTGTAACAGAGTACATATATTATGCAGCAAAAGAAGAAAGTAGAAGAATTAGAGAGAAGATTGAGAGGAAGAAACCATAAATAGAATACATAAAAACCCAGAATAGCTTTATTTCCAGTTTCATCAAGCTTTGAGCTTGGAGTGAATAATTGTATCTACCTTACACTGTGAATGGCTATAAATCCACTCCACTCACTCTGAAAGGGACCCTGTCAAGTCCATACTTTTTTACCCGTCAGTAGATTTGCCATTTTGCCATTTTTGACAGCCATTGATGTGATACACACACCTCAACTAATCATACTAGTTTCTTCTTCTGATCCCTATGTCCTGCAGTGACTTGGGGGGGGGGGGGGGGGGTCAAATAAAGCAACCAGTGCATTGCAGGGGACACAAGCATCCTACACTCTCTTTTCTATTGTGTGCTGTTTGCTAAGGGTGATCTCAAGCCACTCATACTTCATCTTCCTCATACTTCATCTTACACATCACAAAGGTCATCAAAAATTTCCACAAGCACAAAACTTTTTTTTACCTTAGCCATGGATTTTTTAAAAGGCACGCACAAGGCAGTGTAAGACACAGAACCAAAGCCTAGCCTCTCATCTTCCTCCACAGCAGTGATTGACAGCAGGTCCCAGCTTTGACTTTGGTTCTATGTCTCTCTCGCTGCCTCTGTGCAGTGCTGGGAGTTGTTGCACCTAAGCTTGTAGTTAGTGGTTGCTGGTGCTCAAAATTTTTTGGGGGGGCACAAGCAAACTGAAAAATACTGAAACCCCTCCCCCACCAATTGCAGCCACTTGTGCCCATCAAACACATCCATTGTGCCCATCAAATGCAGCCACTGTGCCCATCAAATTCAGCCACTTCCCCATCATATGCAGCCACCTGTGCCCATCAAAAGCAGCCACTTGTGCCCATCAAATGCAGCCACTTGTGCCCATCAAATGCAGCCACTTGTGCCCATCAAACGCAGCCACTGTGCCCATCAAACGCAGCCACTGTGCCCATCAAACGCAGCCACTTGCCCATCAAATGCAGCCACTTGTGCCAAAACGCAGCCATTGTGCCCATCAAATGCATCAATTGTGCCCATCATATGCAGCCACTTGTGCCCATCAAATGCAGCCATTGTGCCCATCAAACGCAGCCACTTGTGCCCATCAAACGCAGCCACCTGTGCCCATCAAATGCAGCCACTTGTACCCATCAAACACAGCCACCTGTGCCCATCAAATGCAGCCACCTGTGCCCATCAAATGCAGCCACCTGTGCCCATAAAATGCAGTCACTTGCCCATCAAATGCAGCCACCTGTGCCCATTAAATGCAGCCACTTGCCCATCAAATGCAGCCACTTGTGCCCATCAAACGCATCCATTGTGCCCATCGAATGCAGCCACTGTGCCCATCAAATGTAGCCACTTCCCCATTATATGCAGCCACCAGTGCCCATCAAATGCAGCCACTTGTGCCCATCAAATTCAGCCAGTGCCCATAAAATGCAGCCACCTGTGCCCATTAAATGCAGCCACTTGCCCATCAAATGCACCCACTTGTGCCCATCAAATGCAGCCACCTGCCCATCAAATGCATCCACCTGTGCCCATCAAACGCAGCCACCTGTGCCCATCAAATGCAGCCACCTGTGCCCATCAAACGCAGCCACCTGTGCCCATCAAATGCATCCACCTGTGCCCATCAAACGCAGCCACCTGTGCCCATCAAATGCAGCCACCTGTGCCCATCAAATGCAGCCACCTGTGCCCATAAAATGCAGTCACTTGCCCATCAAATGCAGCCACCTGTGCCCATTAAATGCAGCCACTTGCCCATCAAATGCAGCCACTTGTGCCCATCAAACGCATCCATTGTGCCCATCGAATGCAGCCACTGTGCCCATCAAATGTAGCCACTTCCCCATTATATGCAGCCACCAGTGCCCATCAAATGCAGCCACTTGTGCCCATCAAATTCAGCCAGTGCCCATAAAATGCAGCCACCTGTGCCCATTAAATGCAGCCACTTGCCCATCAAATGCACCCACTTGTGCCCATCAAATGCAGCCACCTGCCCATCAAATGCATCCACCTGTGCCCATCAAACACAGCCACCTGTGCCCATCAAATGCAGCCACTTGTGCCCATCAAATGCAGCCACTTGTGCCCAAATGCAGCCACTTGTGCCCATCGAATTCAGCCATTTGTGCCCATAAAATGCAGCCACCTGTGCCCAACAAATGCAGCCACTTGCCCATCAAATGCAGCCACTAGTGCCCATCAAATGCAGCCACCTGCCCATCAAATGCAGCCACCTGTGCCCACCAAATGCAGCCAGTGTGCCCACCGACCCCCCCCCACTCACGGGGTTTGGGGCTCTGGCACCCTGCGCGTGGATCGCGGATCTGGCACCCAGAGGGGGGTGCGAGAGCCACGATCTGCGTGCGCAGGGGGTGGGGGGATGCAGCCAAGGGGACTTGGCGGCGACCTCCGCTCCAGTGCAAGTCTCCTAGCGCCTCTTCCTAAGCGCCAGGCATCCAATAGAGTGACCTGGAGCTTTGGCCACTCAGGAAGCAGGTCTGACATCTTGCCTCCTGATTGGCCGGGAGGAAGGTTAGTGTGAAAATAGCGAAAATTAATTTGCTATTGTCACACAATTGGGTGGGATCAGGGCGCACTCTCTGCGCCCCGAGCCCACCCTATTTTGAAGCCTGTTAGAGCCTCTGGCTATAATCAGGTGCTTCAAAATATACCACCCCCGCCATGGGAATCCATGCGTCCGACGTCCTGAAAGGGGCCAAGCGCATGGATGGGGGGGCGCCATTGTTTGTAGTTCAAAATAGGAATGCTCACGAAGTGAAGACTCCATAGGTCCTGGCAAGCATAAGGGGCACCTTTATACCTGAAGTCAGGCAGCAATGCCAGGAGCATTATAAAGGGCAAGCAAAAAAGAGAAATTTTTTTTTTAAAAACCCGCAAGAGCATGTAAGTCCTGTTGTCAGGATTTAATTTCTAAAAAAAAAAATGTCTTTAAAGCGGAGTTCCACCCAATTTTTAGAGGTGGTCTTAAACGAAAGACCACCTCTCCACCCCTTGTTTTTAGATATTTAAAAAAACATTTTTCTTTCTCTAGTACCTTTTTTGGAAGTACTAAAAGTGCTTCCGATCCAGCCGGGCCGCGGCCCAGGACGTCACATCCTCTTCTGCGGCGAGCCCCCCAATGTCTTCTGGGACCTGTGTGTGTCCTGTGTGTGCAGCCCAATCCTTTAAAATAACCTTTCTTAGTACTCTATCTTCTTTGGGGTGCACAGCCTCCGGTCAAGAACTGTCTGAGTCAGCCTCCCCAAAAGGTTTTGGGGTCGAGCTGCCGACCACTACTTTTAGTACAGGAGAGCTACCCATGGGGGATCATGCTTTCTTTACTGCCTGCCCTGAGGATTCTTCAGACCGGCTGCTAGGTGTCGGCTTTCCAGTAGCCGCTGGAACCAAACCACGTTATGCAGAACCATGACCCAGTCACATGGTAAGAGAGTGAAGGTGTTAATAAGTGCATGATAAAAGTCCATACTATGTGCTCGATGGGACCCCATTCTGTTTCTTGGAGTGAAATAACAGAGGTACACTGGACTGGTGGAGAGCTTGCGGGCTCAGCAGCGTCCCTCCTAAAAGCAATATACATCAAATGAAGGTGTGTAGTGCCAGCACTTTCCAGAGGAACTCTGTACTGTTATTACTGCAAAGTCTAATGTTAGACTTTGACATGACCGCAGTACCCGCCTGGTTCCATGCATTGATGAGCGTGTTCACAGCGAAAAGTACACCCACGTGCAGGGCGAGTGGCCCTGCCCGCATACATGCAGGAGAAAAAGCAGTCTTCTTAACAGATTGCACAGAAACATCTCATACTGTATATCATTTCAAGGGGAACCAGAAGACAGTGTTATCTAATTAGTCTCTTAGGATACTAACTTTCTAATTACATGCAGGGCTGCTGTGGGAACTAAACCCATGTAAACCAATATTCCTGAACAGCAGAAATCCATACTTTTAATATTGATGACTACAGATTTCAACTTTTCACTGGTGGACCTGACCACAGACAACACAAATCAAGACCACTTTGCCGCTATTAAGCCCATGAACTGTAGTGAAAAGTGGTAGCATTTAATCTTCATGCTATAACTCAAGCAGCTGATCAGTTGTACAAATACAGTAATATACACACTTTCCTTTGATGACAAGTAGGCCCCCAGATCAGGACAATGAGCTTTGCCATTATACAAAGATACCTGTACAGACTTCCCTTTCTTAGGGTTATGTCAGTATAGGGCCTGTTAATACATAAATCTGCTGTACCTTTTCTTACAGTACCAGCCCTCTAATATTTGTGTGAATATTTCCTGTTAATAAAATTGGATACAGGTAGATTGAATTCTTATGCACTATAATAACTATTCTTTTTTTCAAACAGAAATGTATAACACATCCAAGCATTAACCCTGTCTTACACATACATGACTACATTGTATTGGGCTTGCATTTAGCAAGCAATCAAATCCCAGCTCTAAATTTCTAGGGAAAGTATATACAGTATCTCACAAAAGTGAGTACACCAGATTTTTGTAAATATTTTATTATAGCTTTTCATGTGACAACACTGAAGAAATGACACTTTTCTACAATGTAAAGTAGTGAGTGTACTGCTTGTATAATGCCCCGTACACACGGTCGGATTTTCCGACGGAAAATGTGTGATAGGACCTTGTTGTCGGAAATTCCGACCGTGTGTAGGCTTCATCACACATTTTCCATCGGATTTTCCGACACACAAAGTTTGAGAGCAGGATATAAAATTTTCCGACAACAATTTTCCGTTGTTGGAAATTCAGATCGTGTGTACACAAATCCGACGGACAAAGTGCCACGCATGCTCAGAATAAATAAAGAGATGAAAGCTATTGGCCACTGCCCCGTTTATAGTCCCGACGTACGTGTTTTACGCCACCGCGTTCAGAACGATCAGATTTTCCGACAACTTTGTGTGACCGTGTGTATGCAAGACAAGTTTGAGCCAACATCCGTCGGAAAATATCCTAGGATTTTGTTGTCGTAATGTCCGAACAAAGTCCGACCGTGTGTACAGGGCATAACAGTGTAAATTTGCTGTCCCCTGAAAATAACTCAACACTCAACAGCCATTAATGTCTAAACCTCTGGCAACAAAAGTGAGTACAGCTCTAAGTGAAAATGTCTAAATTGGGCCCAATTAGCCATTTTCCCTCCCCGATGTCATGTGTCTCATTAATGTTACAAGGTCTCAGGTGTGAATGGGGAGCAGGAGTGTTAAATTTGGTGTTATCGCTCTCACCTTCTCATACTGGTCACTTGAGGTTCAACATGGCACCTCATGGCAAAGAATCTCTGAGGATCTGAAAAAAAGAATTGTCGCTCTACATAAAGATGGCCTAGGCTATAAGAAGATCCTGAAACTGACCTGCAGCATGGTGGCCAAGACCATACAGCAGTTTAACAGGACAGGTTCCACTCAGAACAGGCCTCACCATGGTCGACCAAAAAAGTTGATTGCATGCGCTCAGCATCATATCCAGATGTTGTCTTTGGGAAATAGCCGTATGAGTGCTGCCAGCATTGCTGCAGAGGTTGAAGGGGTGGGGGGTCAGCCTGTCAGTGCTCAGACCATATGCCGCACACTGTATCAAATTGGTCTGCATGGCTGTCGTCCCAGAAGGAAGCTTCTTCAAAAGAAAACCCACAGTTTGCTGAAGAAAAGCAGACTAAGCACATAGATTACTGGAACCATGTCCTGTGGTCTGATGAGACCAAGATACACTTATTTGGTTCAGATGGTGTCAAGCATGTGTGGCGGCAACCAGGTGAAGAGTACAAAGACATGTGTGTCTTGCCTATAGTCAAGCATGGTGGTGGGAGTGTCATGGTCTGGCGCTACATGAGTGCTGCCGGCACTGGGGAGCTACAGTTCATTGAGGGAACCATGAATGCCAACATGTACTGTGACACACTGAAGCAAAGCATTATCACCTCCCTTTGGAGAATGGGCCCCAGGGCACTATTCCAACATGATAACGACCCCAAACACACCTCCAAGACCACCACTGCCTTACTAAAGAAGCTGAGGGTAAAGGTAATGGACTGGCCAAGCATGTCTCCAGACATAAACCCTATTGAGCATCTGTGGGGCATCCTCAAACGGAAGGTGGAGGAGCTCAAGGTCTCTAACATCCACCAGCTCCGTGATGTCATCATGGAGGAGTGGAAGAGGACTCCAGTGACAACCTGTGAAGCTCTGGTGAACTCCATGCCCAAGAGGGTTAAGGCAGTGTTGGAAAATAATGGTGGCCACACAAAACATTGACACTTTGGGCCCAATTTGGACATTTTCACTTAGGGGTGTACTCACTTTTGTTGCCAGCGGTTTAGACATTAATGGCTGTGTGTTGAGTTATTCTAGGGGACAGCAAATTTACACTGTTATACAAGCTGTACACTCACTACTTTACATTGTAGCAAAGTGTAATTTTTTCAGTGCTGTCACATGAAAAGATATAAAAAAATATTTACATAAATGTGAGGGGTGTACTCACTTTTGTGAGATACTGTATATTTCTTCACAATTTAGTCTAGTAAGGGAAAGTAATGCATATTACGATGGCTATATGTTATTTTACATACAAGCTCAGAGTGAGTGGTGCCATCCTAATAGCAGCACACTTTACTGACCATTCATCTACTGTATATGTCATTCTCCATGTTACATTTAGAGCCTAGCAAAAAAATGCTTATTTCACAGTGATTTAGTCAGGACCTCTATTCATTTATTTGCCAGTCAGATTACTTGAGTATTCCCTGTGTACATGCTAGTGTTTCATCTCCGCCAAGGTTTATTTTTCGAAGTTCATGGGTTCTCAGTACTTCTGACAGGAATCATTTTGACTAAGCCTTTGATTAAAGGTAGAGCTGAAGGGTGCAGGTAATGAATCACCAGCTCTAGTTTTTAAATAGCTAAGTAGTTGTGAATGCTTGAGTGGCCCAGATAAATATTCAAAATAAGCTTGTGGGACTAGATTACCAACCTAACATTGCTATTGAATGATTCACTTTAGAAATAAGACAGTCATGCAAATTATTTCTATCACACCTTTATAGCTTCATATGCAACACAATCTACCTGATATTATACTGTTTTTGAAAGATATACAGTAGAACAGCAATTTTTTCCAGATACCGGTCATATAGCACCAACTCATATAAAGGTCCTATGCTGAGTAACTAATTGCACATGTGCCACTTAAAAGGATTGTCCTTTTGTGTCACCAGAACATTGCAGCACAGCAGCCTGGGTCTCAAGCCAGTAAAGCTGCAGGTGCACACGATTTTAAATATGAAGACAACAGCAGACTTTTCAACAGATTCGGCATCTCTGGAGAAGTAAAAGAAAAGTCCTTCTATGTCCATATTACTATATATGATGTATGATATAATGGCATGACTGGGACACAGGGAAAGTGGGGAGGATTTTCCTTCACTTCTTGGCTGCTGTTCTTAGATTGCAGGGCATACTTACCACCAACAGGCTGTAAAAATATAGATAGGTATCTAATATATACCTAATTGGAATTGGTTATATATAACTATTTCCTTTCCTTTTGTTTTAATGTGGCCTATGAAGGTCAACAAGTTTGATACCCCTGGTATAGCTGAACAAGCAGGCAGGCCATAATACTCTGTGTATTGTACCTCTTTCAAGTATCTCTACACTACATGGCACCTCAGCCCATACCTCCCAACTTTTTGAGATGGGAATGAGGGACACCTATCAGCAAAAGTATGCAGGCATAGGACATACCCCTTAAAGGAGAATTGTACAAAAAAAAACAAGATTGGTTGAACCCACAAGTGCTTTTTTTACCACTACTATTCCTTTATACTGGCTTTTGGAATTTACAATTGCAGCAATTTAGAAATCAGATGGAAGGTTTAGCACTGGAAAACACTTTTTTATAGATAAAAAGTGCATTTTATATACAACTATATAGATCAGACCAAAATGAAGGACAAATGAGGAGGAAAGAGGGACAGAGGGACATTGCTCCAAATCAGGGACAGTCCCACGAAATCAGGGACAATTGGGAGGTATGTCAGTCTGATTTTTTGGTTGTTCAAAGGCCTCTCTCGCAAAGGCTGTTACTCAGTCTTTAGTACACACCATCACAAAAGTTTACAGGGAAGATGTGAATGCATTGGAGGAAGGCAGTGTAATCTATAATGGAATTAAACTCATCCATAAAACAGTTTCATTTCCAGCACGTGTCGGAAATGTAACACTCCCATTGGTTGTGCTCTCAACCAGTCAAACCATCCAATGACTGGTGTCATAACTGATCACATGTGCAGCATCCTGGCAGTTGTAGATTAAATAGAGGCAAAGATGGCAGCTTCCTTGGCTAAAAAATGGTAGGGAGGTTTACTTACACTTTAAGGATTACCTGAGCACATTTGTCTCTGTGGTTGTAGGTGTCCTTGCCAGAGTCTATTTTTTGGAGAGAACATGTGGATGTCCAATATTTTACATAGTAAAAACTTTTTTAAATCAGATAACAAATTTTATTTTGATTTCCGCATAGCCATATACAAGTCATGCAAAACAGTGATATAGCAGTGGATACATCATATAACATGTGACTTCTTTTTAAGCCATTAAAATTGTACAATATCTGAGTATCACCTCATCTATATACTTATATAAATATGTGATGGCAGTGCGGAACAAAACTAAAAACAAATAAAAGAAATGAACATCACCGTAATTACAGCTCATTGCATGATGTGTAACATAAGGAAGGATCCATTTTCTATATACTGGGAACATTGCTCATTTGGTGTATCTACCCAACCCAACATTGACAGCATTTTTTCTTTTGTACTTTGCTTAATACATTATTATCAGTTGATTTGAGGACGGTTATTTCAATCTGAGGTTTATCCCTGTAACAATCTATATTTAACTAATTGGTGTGGTGCCAAGCCTGGGATATCCAGCCAATCCTGCCATAACGTGTAGAACTTACAAGGTACCTTTCTGTGTTGGTATGTCAATTTTTCACGTATTAACATTTTATTAACTTGGTCAATCCATTGTTGCCTGGTAGGGACCCTGGAGGTAATCCAGTGTCTAGCTATCAATTTCCGTGCTACATAGAGCAGCCGAATAATCGCTGTATGAGCAGAAGGGGTCAATGACTCCTCATCCAGGGCACCCAGCAGGCACACAGTAGGATCTTTCGAAATTGTAAAGTTAAACACTTGTGAAATTAACCCCAAGATTTCTGACCAGTACCGAAAAAGTTTTGGGCATCTCCAGAACATGTGCATGAGGTCCCCTTGGTTCCCCATGCACTTAGGACAAAGTGGTGTATCACGAATCCCCCATTTATGTAATTTAGCAGGTGTTCTGTAGGCTCTATGTAGCAGATAGAGGTGTGAGAGTTTCTGTGATGCTGATACTGACACCATTGGAGTGGAGGCAAGACAGAGACTCCATGTCTCCTCGTCTAACTGTCCTAGGTCCTCCTCCCATTTGCTTTTACATGGTAACCCAAAGGGGTCTTGAAGTGCAGCTAGAATAATACTGTATCCTCTCAAGATCATACCTTTAGTTTCTTTTTCCATCAAAATCCCTTGCAAGATGGCATGGTCAGTCTGCTGAAGAGAAGTTTATCTAGATTGCAGCTGTAGAGCATGCCTTAACTGCAGGTATCTAAAGAAATTTGTTCGTGGGATATTAAACTCTGCCTGGATCTCCATAAAGGACTTGAGTACCTGACCTCTGTATAGTTGTGATAGGAATTGAATCCCAGCTGTCTCCCAAGATCTAAAACCCTTCAGTTTATGTATTTCTCTATAGTTGGCGTTTCTCCAAATTGGGGTGCTGGCTAAGAAGCCTCTTATACCCAACAATCGTTTAAGATAGGTCCATAACCTTTTAAGCAAGATTATGGACGGGAGTTTTCTGTCCAAGTGTGTGTACCCAGCCTCCAAGGTAGTCAGCGCTGCGGCACCATCTGGTGATGTGCAGAGAAGTCTACGTATGGGGTCTAAGTTGTCTGTCAGTCCCCAACCTCCCAATTGCTGCAGCTGTGAAGCGAGGAAATAGGGTCTAGCATGTGGAACTGCCAGGCCTCCCAGTGGAAACAGTGGAAACGGCTCTGAGAGTTCCCCGTTGACCCTAATTCTGGCCGATGGCCGTGCATATAGCAGTTTAATCCGTCTAATGAAAGTATATCCTAGGCCCATACGCTCCAACACTTTCCACAGGTAAGGCCACTCGACACTGTCGAAGGCCTTAGCTGCGTCCAGCGAAAAGATGGCCTGGTTACCGGGGTTCTCAACTGGGATTTGACTGTTTAAGAAGAGGCGTCTAATATTTTGGGCTGTGGACCTGGTGGGTATGAATCCAGATTGATCTCTGTGAACTAACTTTTGAATGACTTGAGAGAGTCTCGTCGCTAGCACTCTAGCCAGCAATTTGACATCTGTCGTAAGTAAGGATATTGGTCTATAAGAATCAGGTGACGTGGCTTCTTTACCGGGCTTCAATAGTACTATTACAATTGCCTCATTCATGGAAGCAGGCAACTGACCCCTCCCCAATGCGTCATTATAAACTTTGAGGAGTGTAGGAAGTAATGTATCAGCATATCTCTTGTACACCTCGGACGGTAGACCATCAGCCCCTGGAGCCTTATTGTTATGTGTTTGTGCTAGGGCTAATGCTAGTTCCTCCGCTGTAATTGGAGCATTCAATAGGGCTGCGTCCGAGGTGGACAGAAGAGGCAACTCACATTCGTTAAGGAAATCCACTATGTCCTCCTCTCGGGGGTTCACCTTGGATGTGTACAGGTCAGAATAAAAAGAACGGAAGATTCTTAATATATCTGGGTTACTCGTTTGAGCAACTCCCTGGGTATCACATAAGGACGGAACTGCTGAAGGGGAACCCTGTGCACGCGCCAGTAATGCCAGCATGTTCCCAGTAGATTCCCCCTCTTCAAAGGGGGTTTGCTGTAGGAAAAATCTCTTATTTATGAAGCGCTAGCTGGCTAGACATAGCTTGTGCACCCAGCTACGCTTTTTTAGTATCCTCAGTGGGATTGGAAATATATGCCTCCTCTGAGTCCTTAAGAACCCTGCATACTTCAGTTTCCCATGCCTTTGTGTTTGATTTTATGCTATTTATCGTGGTTATAAATTGACTACGTAAGAATGCTTTTACAGCTTCCCAGACCATGCTTAATTGAATTGAACCTAGATTGTCTTTCAGAAAATTTACAAGGCGTTCTCTAATTGGATCAGGAGTGGGGAAAAAATCTAGCCAAAAGGGATTGAGTTTCCAAGTCCTGGACTTAGCGACTACTGGTAACACAATACTCATCCAAAAGGAGGAGTGATCCGAGATGTGTCTGTCACCATATCCAGAATCAATAACTAGTGGGAGTAGGGCAGCATTACCCAGTCCCAAGTCTATTCTAGACAGGCTTCCGTAAGCTGTGGAGCAGCAGGAGTACTGCCTAACATTGGCGTGACTCCTGCGCCACACATCAGTCAAGCCCAATTCTGATAGTAGTCCAGAAAATGGTGTTAGTCCCTTGTTACGAGCATTTGCGGAGGTAGGTGCAGACAGTTTGTCCCATTTATGGTGTAAATAATTATTGAAATCCCCTATTGCCATTAGGGGTACATTTGGATATTGTGCCATAAACTTAGCTAGGTGTCTAAGGGTCACCGCTGAATAGGGGGGTGGTAGGGGGGTCAAATTTGATACTGTACAGAGTGGAAAAATAAATTTCCCTTCCGGGTCTATGACTCTCTGAGAGCAATGGAACTGAACATCCCGATGAATCAGGATACTCACCCCCCTTGCATATGCAGAATGCATAGAGTGAATTTGAGTATTATATATCCGAGATCCAAAGCTAGGGATAGCCCCAGGGGGAAAATGGGTCTCTTGTAGACATACAATATCCGCCTTTGCGGCCTTAAAATGTCTAAGTGCCGCCACTCTTTTTACCGGATTACCCAAACCTCTAATATTCCATGATAAGACCTAATACTTGCTGTCATTTGTACAAGTTAGTTGTATGTATCTTGGCAAACTGTTTGCCATTGCGTGACTGTATTACATTTGATTGACTTACTGACCATAGAATATTGTAGAAAGTAGACCTGATGTCTCTGATACCTGCTGTACCTCTATTCATATTGTAAATGCACATTTTAACATCAAAACATGGCTGTAATGCAAAAGGGTTGGATAATCACACAAAGTCCCAGAGAGTTCTAAATAGAAAAAAAAATGGAAGAAAAAAAGGAAAAAAGGGAGGGGGGAGGAAAAACAGGGGTAGGGTAGGAGAAAAAGCCTCCCAATAAAACTTAGATCATCAGTGTCAACGATCGTGGAGCTAACCATACTCTCAGCCACTTGGGCTAACATAGAAACTGTTCATCCTGGAGGGGGGAAGGCTGTGGAAACCCCCGGAAAAATACTTCCAGTTGGTAAAAGGGGTTTCTCAGATACTAGCTTTTTGCAATTCAGAAGATTCAAGTACTTCTCTCTCAGCCGGGTAAATAAGGATAAATCTCCATCCCGTAAAAGGTGGTGGAACTTCAGTGCTGATTCGGTTGCTGTCTCCTGGCCTCTTTGAGGGCTCTCTCCTCTCGATCCAACCATTGTGCAGCCACTATAGGTCGATCGAAGAAATTAGTAGTGCCAAGGGCTGTTACCCGGAGCCGGGTGGGATACAGCATGCCATATTGCACATTCAATTCTCTGAGCCTCTTTTTAACTTCGTTGAAGGTTGCACTTTTTTTTGCAGTTGAGCAGAGAAGTCAGGAAATAAAGAGATCCTGGAGTTATCGATTTTCATTTTGTCTGACAGTGCTCTGGCCTTAGATAGTATTGCATCTCTGTCTTTATAATTAAGCAACTTGAACAGGAAAGGCCTGGGGTGATTGCCTGGAGGTAGAGGGCGGGTAGGTACCCTATGTGCACGTTCGACAGCAAAGAGTGGGGAAAAGGATTCTCTGCCAAATGTAGATATAAGCCATTGCTCTATAAAGTCCACTGGGTTTTTACCCTCGGTTTTCTCTGGGATGCCCAGGGCACGGACATTATTTTGTCTCATGCGATTCTCCATCTCATCCAGTCGCATTGCATGTTGTTCAGTAAGGTGACAGTTATATTTCAGATCCCTCTGCATGGGCGCCATATCATCCTCAACTGTGCTCAACCTACCCTCTAAAGCAGCAGTTCTCTCTCTAAGTTTCTGCATGTCATGGCGTACATATGATATCTCAGCCTTCACTTCCTTAACCACTTGCCGACCGCCGCACGACGATGTACGTCGGCAAAGCGGCACGGGCAGGCAAAAGGGCTTACCTGTACGTCCCTGCCTGCCCGCGGGTGGGGGGTCCGATCGGACCCCCCCCCGGTGCCTGCGGCGGTCGGCAAATGTCCCCCGGCGATCGGTGGTGAGGGGGAGGCCATCCATTCGTGGCCCCCCCCTCGCGAT
Source organism: Lithobates clamitans (assembly GCA_037952925.1). Lineage (NCBI taxonomy): Eukaryota > Metazoa > Chordata > Amphibia > Anura > Ranidae > Lithobates > Lithobates clamitans. The sequence continues at coordinate 2,993,136 of JBBGZY010000270.1, read as the reverse complement.
CGCTCCCAGCCAATGGAATCATTTCCCTGCCTCTGTATTGTAAACAGAGGCAGAGGAAATGATGTCATCTCTCCTCGGCTCGGTATTTTCCGTTCCGGGCCGAGGAGAGAAGACTGAACTGTGAGTTACACAAACACACACACACAGTAGAACATGCCAGGCATACATTTCACCCCGATCCCCCCCCCGATCGCCCCCCGATCCCCCCCCGATCACCCCCCCCCCTGTCACAAACTGACACCAAGCAGGTTTTTTTTTTTTTTTTTTTTTTTTTTTCTGATTACTGTATTGGTGTCAGTTTGTGTCAGTTAGTGTGTTAGGGCAGTGAGTCTTAGGCCCCCTTTAGGTCTAGGGTACCCCCCTAACCCCCCTAATAAAGTTTTAACCCCTTGATCACCCCCTGTCACCAGTGTTGCTAAGCGATCATTTTTCTGATCGCTGTATTAGTGTCGCTGGTGACGCTAGTTAGTGAGGTAAATATTTAGGTTCGCCGTCAGCGTTTTATAGCGACAGGGATCCCCCTATACTACCTAATAAATGTTTTAACCCCTTGATTGCCCCCTAGTTAACCCTTTCACCACTGATCACCGTATAACCGTTACGGTTGACGCTGGTTAGTTCGTTTATTTTTTATAGTGTCAGGGCACCCGCCGTTTATTACCGAATAAAGGTTTAGCCCCCCGATCGCCCGGCGGTGATATGCGTCGCCCCAGGCAGCGTCAGATTAGCGCCAGTACCGCTAACACCCACGCACGCAGCATACGCCTCCCTTAGTGGTATAGTATCTGTATGGATCAATATCTGATCCGATCAGATCTATACTAGCGTCCCCAGCAGTTTAGGGTTCCCAAAAACGCAGTGTTAGCGGGATCAGCCCAGATACCTGCTAGCACCTGCGTTTTGCCCCTCTGCCCGGCCCAGCCCAGCCCACCCAAGTGCAGTATCGATCGATCACTGTCACTTACAAGGCACTAAACGCATAACTGCAGCGTTCGCAGAGTCAGGCCTGATCCCTGCGATCGCTAACAGTTTTCTTGGTAGCGTTTTGGTGAGCTGGCAAGCACCAGCCCCAGGCAGCGTCAGATTAGCGCCAGTACCGCTAACACCCACGCACGCAGCATACGCCTCCCTTAGTGGTATAGTATCTGAACGCATCAATATCTGATCCGATCAGATCTATACTAGCGTCCCCAGCAGTTTAGGGTTCCCAAAAACGCAGTGTTAGCGGGATCAGCCCAGATACCTGCTAGCACCTGCGTTTTGCCCCTCCGCCCGGCCCAGCCCAGCCCACCCAAGTGCAGTATCGATCGATCACTGACACTTACAAAACACTAAACGCATAACTGCAGCGTTCGCAGAGTCAGGCCTGATCCCTGCGATCGCTAACAGTTTTTTTGGTAGCGTTTTGGTGAACTGGCAAGCGCCAGCGGCCTAGTACACCCCGGTCGTAGTCAAACCAGCACTGCAGTAACACTTGGTGACGTGGCGAGTCCCATAAGTGCAGTTCAAGCTGGTGAGGTGGCAAGCACAAGTAGTGTCCCGCTGCCACCAAAAAGACAAACACAGTCCCGTCGTGCCCATAGTGCCCTTCCTGCTGCATTCGCCAATCCTAATTGGGAACCCACCACTTCTGCAGCGCCCGTACTTCCCCCATTCACATCCCCAACCAAATGCAGTCGGCTGCATGAGAGGCATTTTTATGTCCTCCCGAGTACCCCTACCCAACGAACCCCCCCAAAAAAGATGTCGTGTCTGCAGCAAGCGCGGATATAGGCGTGACACCCACTATTATTGTCCCACCTGTCCTGACAATCCTGGTCTTTGCATTGGTGAATGTTTTGAATGCTACCATTCACTAGTTGACTATTAGCGTAGGGTACAGCATTGCACAGACTAGGCACACTTTCACAGGGTCTCCCAAGATGCCATCGCATTTTGAGAGACCCGAACCTGGAACCGGTTACAGTTATAAAAGTTAGTTACAAAAAAAAGTGAAAAAAAAAAAAAAACACAAACAAAAATATAAAATAAAAAAAAAAATAGTTGGCGTTTTATTGTTCTCTCTCTCTCTATTCTCTCTCTATTGTTCTGCTCTTTTTTACTGTATTCTATTCTGCAATGTTTTATTGTTATTATGTTTTATCATGTTTGCTTTTCAGGTATGCAATTTTTTATACCTTACCGTTTACTGTGCTTTATTGTTAACCATTTTTTTGTCTTCAGGTACGCCATTCACGACTTTGAGTGGTTATACCAGAATGATGCCTGCAGGTTTAGGTATCATCTTGGTATCATTCTTTTCAGCCAGCGGTCAGCTTTCATGTAAAAGCAATCCTAGTGGCTAATTAGCCTCTAGACTGCTTTTACAAGCAGTCGGAGGGAATGCCCCCCCCCCCCCAACGTCTTCCGTGTTTTTCTCTGGCTCTCCTGTCTCAACAGGGAACCTGAGAATGCAGCCGGTGATTCAGCCAGATGACCATAGAGCTGATCAGAGACCAGAGTGGCTCCAAACATCTCTATGGCCTAAGAAACCGGAAGCTACGAGCATTTTATGACTTAGATTTCGCCGGATGTAAACAGCGCCATTGGGAAATTGGGAAAGCATTTTATCACACCGATCTTGGCGTGGTCAGATGCTTTGAGGGCAGAGGAGAAATCTAGGGTCTAATAGACCCCAATTTTTGCAAAAAAGAGTACCTGTCACTACCTATTGCTATCATAGGGGATATTTACATTCCCTGAGATAACAATAAAAATGATTTAAAAAAAAAAAAAATGAAAGGAACAGTTTAAAAATAAGATAAAAAAATAATAATAATAAAGAAAAAAAAAAAAAAAAAAAAAAAAAAGCACCCCTGTCCCCCCTGCTCTCGCGCTAAGGTGAACGCAAGCGTTGGTCTGGCGTCAAATGTAAACAGCAATTGCACCATGCATGTGAGGTATCGCCGCGAAGGTCAGATCGAGGGCAGTAATTTTAGCAGTAGACCTCCTCTGTAAATCTAAAGTGGTAACCTGTAAAGGCTTTTAAAGGCTTTTAAAAATGTATTTAGTTTGTCGCCACTGCACGTTTGTGCGCAATTTTAAAGCATGTCATGTTTGGTATCTATGTACTCGGCCTAAGATCATCTTTTTTATCTCATCAAACATTTGGGCAATATAGTGTGTTTTAGTGCATTAAAATGTAAAAAAGTGTGTTTTTTCCCCAAAAAATGCGTTTGAAAAATCGCTGCGCAAATACTGTGTGAAAAAAAAAAATGAAACACCCACCATTTTAATCTGTAGGGCATTTGCTTTAAAAAAAATATATAATGTTTGGGGGTTCAAAGTAATTTTCTTGCAAAAAAAAATTATTTTTTTATGTAAACAATAAGTGTCAGAAAGGGCTTTGTCTTCAAGTGGTTAGAAGAGTGGGTGATGTGTGACATAAGCTTCTAGATGTTGTGCATAAAATGCCAGGACAGTTAAAACCCCCCCCAAATGACCCCATTTTGGAAAGTAGACACCCCAAGCTATTTGCTGAGAGTCATGTTGAGTCCATGGAATAATTTATATTGTGACACAAGTTGCGGGAAAGAGACAATTTTTTATTTTTTTTATTTTTTTTTGCGCAAAGTTGTCACTAAATGATATATTGCTCAAACATGCCATGGGAATATGTGAAATTACACCCCAAAATACATTCTGCTGCTTCTCCTGAGTACGGGGATACCACATGTGTGAGACTTTTTGGGAGCCTAGCCGCGTACGGGACCCCGAAAACCAAGCACCGCCTTCAGGCTTTCTAAGGCCGTAAATTTTTGATTTCACTCTTCACCGCCTATCACAGTTTCGGGGGCCATGGAATGCCCAGGTGGCAAAAAAAAAACCCAAATGACCCCATTTTGGAAAGTAGACACCCCAAGCTATTTGATGAGAGGTATAGTGAGTATTTTGCAGACCTCACTTTTTGTCACAAAGTTTTGAAAATTGAAAAAAGAAAAAAAAAATTTTTTTTTCTCGTCTTTCTTTATTTTCAAAAACAAATGAGAGCTGCAAAATACTCACCATGCCTCTCAGCAAATAGCTTGGGGTGTCTACTTTCCAAAATGGGGTCATTTGGGGGGGGTTTGTGCCACCTGGGCATTCCATGGCCTCCGAAACTGTGATAGGCAGTGAGGAGTAAAATCAAAAATGTACGCCCTTAGAAATCCTGAAGGCGGTGCTTGGTTTTCGGGGTCCCGTACGCGGCTAGGCTCCTAAAAAGTCCCACACATGTGGTATCCCCGTACTCAGGAGAAGCAGCTAAATGTATTTTGGGGTGCAATTCCACATATGCCCATGGCCTGTGTGAGCAATATATCATTTAGTGACAACTTTGTGCAAAAAAAAAAAAAAAAAAAAAAAAAAAATTGTCACTTTCCCGCAACTTGTGTCAAAATATAAAACATTCCATGGACTCAACATGCCTCAAAGCAAATAGCTTGGGGTGTCTACTTTCCAAAATGGGGTCATTTGGGGGGGGTTTATGTCATCTGGGCATTTTATGGCCTTCAAAACCGTGATAGGTAGTGAGGAGTAAAATCAAAAATGTACGCCCTTAGAAATCCTGAAGGCGGTGCTTGGTTTTCGGGGCCCCGTACGCGGCTAGGCTCCCAAAAAGTCCCACACATGTGGTATCCCCGTACTCAGGAGAAGCAGCTAAATGTATTTTGGGGTGCAATTCCACATATGCCCATGGCCTGTGTGAGCAATATATCATTTAGTGACAACTTTTTGTAATTTTTTTTTTTTTTTTTTTTTTTGTCATTATTCAATCACTTGGGACAAAAAAAATGAATATTCAATGGGCTCAACATGCCTCTCAGCAAATTCCTTGGGGTGTCTACTTTCCAAAATGGGGTCATTTGTGGGGGTTTTGTACTGCCCTGCCATTTTAGCACCTCAAGAATCGACATAGGCAGTCATAAATTAAAGGCTGTGTAAATTCCAGAAAATGTACCCTAGTTTGTAGACGCTATAACTTTTGCGCAAACCAATAAATATACACTTATCGACATTTTTTTTACCAAAGACATGTGGCCGAATACATTTTGGCCTAAATGTATGACTAAAATTGAGTTTATTGGATTTTTTTTAGAACAAAAAGTAGAAAATATCATTTTTTTTCAAAATTTTCGGTCTTTTTCCGTGTATAGCGCAAAAAATAAAAACGGCAGAGGTGATCAAATACCATCAAAAGAAAGCTCTATTTGTGGGAAGAAAAGGACGCAAATTTCGTTTGGGTACAGCATTGCATGACCGCGCAATTAGCAGTTAAAGCGACGCAGTGCCGAATTGTAAAAAGTGCTCTGGTCAGGAAGGGGGTAAATCCTTCCGGGGCTGAAGTGGTTAATCTGAGAGAGCGGTTATGGAATGGTTGCAGGAGGTCACTGCAGTAAATATGTCTCTAAGTGTGGGTTCTGCAGCATTCATCCCAGGAGAGCTGATCTGGGGCCCAGTACCATCATTCTTAGGGGTACTCACTGCGCTCCATTCTGGGGACAATCCGTTGACATCCTCCAAGGGAACAGTGTCATCCTCCTCCATGGAGCTTTCAGATGTTTCCCCCTGTGCAAGGATCCTGGCTAGAGCGTCTTTGTATGATCTGCCGCCATATAGAAGCTTCTGTGCAGCTTCCTTGTAGTGTTCCTTGGCCGCACGGCGTGGATCGGCGCCATCTTGGTTCTGGGCCTCTGCCTGTCCCTTGTTGCTGCCGGTCTTTTTGAGCACCATTACGGCGGTTGTTGTGGGCAGAGAAGGGCTCTGGATGCCTCCCTGGCACCAGGAGATCAGTATGGACCCATTCAGCAGTTCTGGGGTGGCAGGGAGAGGATTAATGCACGGATGGCCGGCGGAGCTGGAGACACACACGTCCTTCTACATGAGCCGCTAAGCCACGCCCCTAGTAAAAACATATGTGCCCCAATGAATGTTTGGAGAACAATATGATTTTTTTGTACTCATCATAAAATACCTCTTCAGTAGTTCACGAGAGAGCACAGCTTTCTCCCATTAGATTAGTGCATTTTATGTTGTTGACCTGTAGCCACAGTTTGAGAAATTTGTTAAGGAAAGTCATTTAAACTTTTCCTGTTTGCTACCACTGGACTTGTACGCAGATGCAAGGTTATAGCTACTAGAAAGGCTGTTCCCCTTTTTATTTGTATTGTGTTCAACCCTCTTAGAGGTGGGAGCTATACTTATGTATTTTAGAATAGAGTCCTGTGTACTGTGAACTACTGGAGAAAAACTTTTTATGGCGAGGGTAGCACTACCCCCGTAGGAGTTACAAATGTCAGGGTTCCCTACTGCTGCACAGCCAGTCACATAGCATTTCTTTCTTGCATCCAGACACAGAAAACAATCTTTGAGCTTGTTTTTGTTGTTTTATTAGGGGATAATAACTTAGATGGGTTTAGCGATTATGGGATGCCCAACTTGACAACAACAACCCTTCCTCCCTATTTACAGCTTCCACTTGATCCTCCTGCACAATATCTTAATTCTTTGCACAGCTCTGCTGGGTGCACTCCTTTAAGGACTAACAGTCTTTTTGTTAGCTTAGCAATAGCCCCTTACAGGCTAGGAAATCTTAGTTCCTTGGAAAAGTAGCACATGTGGAGTGAACTGCTTCCTGTATCTCCTGCTTCCCTGTAGACACTGATCCCAACTGTACTGCTGCAGGAAATTCTAGGCCACCTGCCTGCCACTTTACCAGCCCACCTGGCTGCTTCTTCTTACCAGTCTACCCGAATGACACACTGGAGATCTACCAGGGCAAGGTTGGATGCAGTGGCGGTGCGTCCATAGGGGGAAGGGGGGCTCCCTCTCTCCAGCTACCCCCTCTATGACCAATGGATAGATTCATGCATTACATGAATCTATCCATGGCCGCCGCTGCCACCCCCTATTCAGGCGCCGGGTGCCTGAATTACAGCGGCGGGGGGTGTTTTTGAAGCACTTGATTAGAGCCATAGGTTCTAATAGAAAAAAGGTAGTAAAAAAAGGGAAAAGGGGACCTGTGAGCGCCATGCTTGGTGCTCGCAGTTCACCCAGGTGTGTTAGAAAAGCGAATGGATATTCGCTTTCCTAACACTGAACCGCCCCTCCGCCACTCAGGTGCTCGGGTCTGTTACCCGTCACCTGATTGGCTGAAACAACACCTATCAGGCGTCCAATTGCCTATAGGAGAGTACAGGAGGAGAGGATGGGAGTAGACACGGAGGAGCATGGAGGAGCATGTCCATGGAGTAGACACGGAGGAGCATGGAGGACACAGCTCGCCGCCGTCACCCGCTGTCCCACCAAGACAGGGTAAGTGCGGGACAGACGGCGAGCAGGTGGGGGGGTCACAGTGGCAGCATTCGATGGGCACAGTGGCAGCATTCGATGGGCACATTTGATGCAATTGATGGTGCAGTGGGAGCATTTGATGGGCACAGTGGCAGCATTTAATGGCACAGTGGCAGCATTTAAGGACACAGTGGGAGCATTTGATGGGCACAGTGGCAGCATTTGATGGGCACAGTGGCAGCATTTGATAGGCACAGTGGCAGCGTTTGATGGGCACAGTGGCTGTGTTTGATGGGCACAGTGGCAACATTTGATGGGCAGAATGGCAGCATTTGATGGCACAGTGGCGGCAATTGATGGGCACAGTGGCTGCATTTGATGGGCACAGTGGCTGTGTTTGATGGGCACAGTGGCAGCAAATGATGGGCACAGTGGCTGCGTACAAGTCCAGTGGTTTGCTTGATGGCACAGTGGCTGCGTTTGATGGCACAGTGGCTGCGTTTGATGGGCACAGAGAGGCTGCAATTGAAGGGGTTTTTTTTTCAAAATTTTTCAGTTTGTTTGTACCCCCACAAAAATTTTGAGCACCAGCCACCACTGGTTGGATGAAGCCCACCGCTGTCTTCAAGAGATACCTCTCTGGAAAGCTTCCTTCCAACTGCCTCCTGTGGTAGAATCTTTCCAGGCCAGCTACCCGAGCTCCGGCCCGGGGTAAGACTCTTCCCCGACAGAGGTTCCTCAAGGGTCACCGATAGACTCCCTCAGCACTGCTTCTCCATCTTCCCAACTCCCCTGCTGGCATGGCTCATGTGACTCATGTCTATTTAAGGGCTCCTTAGTTCCTTACCTGGCCCACTTTCTGGGGATTGGGTAAGGCCCCCTACATATGCAAGACAACCCACCTAGCTTCCGCCCACTAATTTCTAAAATATTCTCCAATATTCTAGAACCAGAGGGAGGCACCAGAAAGCTGTCTGGATGAGTCATCCAGCCCTGAACTCTAATGAACCTGGACCCAGATTCCATGACTCAGGTTTCCATGGCTCAGCCTTGAGCCAGATTATAATTTACCTGTACTACCACTAGAAGCACACTAGAGATTGACTACACAAGAAAAATGGAACTCCAATGAAAATCTATTTCTGGCAAAGGTTCTTGCAAGACTCACCATATTTACATTCAGGCCAAACTGTCAAGAAAAGTGACAGTGGCAGAAGTTTAGACAACATGTAATAATGTCAGAGGTGCCTAAGCAGTTCAGAAAGAGTTTCTTGGATTTTTCCTAAATGAAAACGTTAAATCATTTAAATGAAAACACCATTGAAAGCAATGGTGTGTTGTATTTTGTCCCAACCTCTAACATTTGCTATACAGCTAGTCTGTACAGAAAAATACATATAAAGGCATGTGAAATAAACAGATAATTAATACACTGAGTACCATAGAAATAGGTGTTTCTTTTATATAAAAGAAGGCAATTACAACAAATCTGAATTATTCTCCAATTTTACCTCAAGGAAAAAAGGAACTTTTAGTAACAGTCACCAGTGCAGAGTAAGAATACATACAGGAGGATGCTCAAGGCATGCTTCCTCATGTGTATACTTATAAGAAATAAAAATAAAGGAGAAACTGCTGCGCCAATCAAACTCCCTGGCAGGGTGCTGTCCTAAGTCAGCTATTGTGCTGTGTACTTGAGCTGGATCGGGAAGCTGGACCAATAGTCTGAGACTTCTCTTATGTCCATGGCCTTCTCTTAGGGTCCCTAAGCTATCCCTTGATGCCAGGAACCTGCCCTATTACTAGGCTTATATTTCCCTCATAAACAGATCCCTGTCCTTGCCTGTTACTTCCCACACTGTGGGGCCCCAGTGATGCAGAAGGGACTATAAATGTCCCTTCTGCATCAAAGATAGTGGAGGAGTAATGCTTCATTTATATTTGAAATTAAATAGTTTATTTGCTTTGTGAACACACCAGGGTCGAGACCAGTGCTTCTCAACCAGAATGTCTTGGCACCCTGAGGTGCCGTGAGCACTGGACCCAGTTTGCCCTGGATCAGCATCAAGAGTTGCCATGGTGCAGGAGGGCCTGCCACCAGCACCATATCAACCGATCATGCTCTAGGGCCTGGATGTATGGCATCATTTGTTCCTATAGTAATGGTGGCTGACCCAAAAGTCCATCTCTTCCAGACCTCCTCCACCCTCTGCTGCATTGCTGGAGCCAAAAAGTAGGGCTCTGACATAGGTGTGCCTAGCCTATTGCACCCCAAAGCTCAAACACATTTGCAGGTGTGTGCATGTGTATGTATACTGACGACATCAGTAGAGCAGTTGCAAAGAGAGGGGTTTGGGATTTTGAATGAAACGCATGATAACATGCATCTCCATCCCTATATCAGGTACAAGTGGAAGGTTCGGGACTTTGGATGAGGTATAAATAGTGGCTAATCAAAATGGGTTGAATGTAAAGACATGTATTATTTATTAATTAGTTATGTTTGCCATGATTGAGTAGGTACATCACAAATAGTACATGCATAACAGAAATACATCATGTTACAAATCATGCACATGAATAAATATTATGTTAAAAACCATAACTGTCATACATGAACACAAATAAAATGTCTTCCTTGGTAGAAATTACTAAAAATCAATATTATTGAAGTGACAGCCTAAGTCAAAGACCATATGAATAAAACGTTGTGCATCAGCATAAGCCTGATGCGTTTCATGGAGTATGTCCAATCTTCAGGGGCGGATGCATGATGAATAAGTTCTGCTGAGCATGGAGTGCCCACTGCCAGAGAGCATGAGCCATGGAGAATGCCTGGTCCGGAAGCTGTGGAACAGGGTCCGTTGGAAAAACAAGGAGCATAAAATGTGAATGTTCACCAAGGTGTGGTGCCAAAGAGGGGAATGGGCTCTGATCTAGTGATAATAACACGGAGTGAGATCCAAGAATGTGATGTGCTGAATGCACAGGGTGTGTAACCTCATTCAAAGTCCAGAACCGTCCTCTTGTACCTCAGTAGAGCAGTGGACAGTGTCAGTAGGGGGCAGAGATTGGTGTCAGTAGGGCAGTGGACAGTGTCAGTTGTTTTTGTTTTAATTATTTTATTTTTTTATTTTTTTTTTATATTTCTTTTTACAATTTTTTAGGAGCCCCGTTTGGGGGCTTGGGTGAAATAACAGGGGTCTAAACAGGGGAAATCTGCGCCACATGGGATGATTAGGGTGTACCCAGGCACAACTGGCACGCCTATGGGCTCTGATGTGAAGATATGACTGTGCAATTCCAGGGGCTCTGTGATTGGGGGACTCTAATGTCATGGGGAGACCTTGATGAGATGGACAACTCATGTATAAGAGTGTCCTGATGTAATAGGATAACTCTAATGTCATAGGGGGCTCTCAGCCATGAGGGTGTGCTGTGAACAAGGCTCCCGCGGAAACGCGTTAGCCCTTACCGTTTTGTACATGGTCATATTGGAATAAATATCAAGATTTTTTCTCAAGAAATGCCGGCTCCATTATGCTTTGATTTAGTTTGTTCCTGTCTGGGCTGTTAAAATGTTAAGCCAGAGCACCTCGACTAGGTGTGCCATTTACTATCCTCCTAGCAGCTGTACTGATCAGAGCAGTGTTTTCTCTGAGCTGCATATAGGGGGGCCTCTGACAAGAAGGGGTAACTCTGACATGAAGGGGTGACTTTGATGTGATGGGGTTCCCTCTTAATGATGGGATACTACTGATGCGATGGGAGGCCTTTGATGTAAAGGGGAGGCTCTTATGTACATGGAGAACTCTGATGTGATGGGGACCTCTGAAGTGATGAGGGATCCTCTGATGTGAAGGGAGGCTTCTGATGTGGAGTTAATTCAATGAAGGCAGTTATGTATTATCCCAGGCTTAGGTTTAATATTGATAAGTAACATTTACCTTTTTTACATTTTAGCAAGGTTCCGCAAGATTTTGCATAGTTTTAAAGAGTGCTGTGACTGAAAAAAAAGTTAAAAACGCTGATCTAGTCTACCATAAAAATACTTTTGAGGTAGATTTTCTCACTGACATAACACATGTCTTCATGTGACATGTCTGACACATGACTGTATAAATAGGAGTGGTTTATTTGATTACAGTTTTCCCCTAGTATTCGGCTGAAATAGATGCAAAAACAGTATATCATATACTATGTAACAAATCATTATATATATTTATAATGATTTGTATTTGGACTAAATATAATTTTCTTTCAGAATTACACCTCCCCATTTTTTTATTTGCCAGAATGGTAAATGGAAGTGGTGTGATGCCCAGTAGTTACAGCCTGAGTGATAGAAACACTTCTCAAGATTATTGTTGACATTGAAAGATAAGACATGAAAATGACATTTAAATCTTTCTACACATATAAACACTCTGACAGTTGACACTTTCCATTATCTTTTGATAAGAGCCAAAATAAACACTGCAGCTGATAGTTGTATTTTCTTATGTGTTTTTTATGGCTACCTTTAGAACCTCTTGAGTGTATTATCAGCTATATCAGTTATCATGAGACGCTCTTAAATTTATAAGTGTCATCCTGATCCAGACATGAAAAGCACAACAAGGTACTTGTCACATTTATTTTGCGAATATCAGTCATCCTAAGAAGCTCTTAAATTTATAAGTGTCTTCCTGATCTAGACCGAAAAAAAAAACACCATAAGGCACTTGTCACGTGAATTTTTAAAAATTTCACCCAGTTTCTGTATTGTATGCCGGTGATCAAACAGTTGAATCTTTGCCAAATGTCATAATATGTCAAATTCTAAAAAAAAGGAATGCGCTTACTAAAGGTATAACTAATGGCAGAACTTTTTTTTTTTTTCAGATAGGGTGGTAGAAGGTGAGAATTACAGGCAGATTTATATTATTGTAAAGGGGACACAGATTTTCTTTATTACTGCTCCTCCTGCCCTTACCGTTTGTAACGAAAATATAAAGGCGCGGAAACTTTTTGAAGACCCCTCGTATTTGAAATCAAATCTTTATTATTTTGTGGCAATAACATGGTATGGGCAGGTTTCTGCCAGTCACAGGCTGGGTCATGCCCCTCCAGCCTGTATCTTAGAATAAGAGGAAGGTGATTCCTTCACCAATCTACATGTAATATCCACCCCACATTGTGTTTAGCTGATTAGTGGGCATGGAGGAGGAGGGAGAGAGGGAGTGGGCTGTCATTTATCATTGTGTATGCACCCACATGTGTGACTCTATAGTCACATGGGCTGCTCAGATGTGATAGGGAGGAAATGCTCAGCATAGAAACGCACTAAAAACTGAGCATGTGCAGAGTTGCCACCTCAGCTGCAAAATCCCTAGCTGCATTGGGGACATAAACAGAAGGTGGAAATAGAGAACAGCAGGATCAACCAGTTTTTTTGCAGAATACAGAAAACAAATCTCAGTGACTGAGTGAGTATGAACAGCATGTAATACACCATTTATTGATAGTTTTTTTTATGATGTGGGTTTAATTATAAAACTCTATAGCAGGTTTTAACTTTTGTGCACAGCACTCCTGCATGCTGTTTTTATGAGAATAGTGTGATAATTTAAAATAATTTTTTTTTAAATATTTGGTTACATGTCTTCTCCTGCTTCTGGTGTTTGCAATTATGCAATTACGGTATGCAGGGCTGCTGACAGAAATCATGGGGCCTCATACAGCCTACCTGACGGGCCCCCTTCAGCCCCACCCCTGGCCCTGCCCCTATACAGAGAGGCTAGGGTATACAGACAGACTCTTAAAATATGCACCACACGGAGCTGAAAAACAGACATGGTTTAAATTACACATAATTATTGGGCATGGCTTAAAGGGGTGTGGTTAATTAGAGTCTAAGATGACTGTGTGTAGGATGCAGATGACGCTGTGCTGCGTTCAAAACTGCACTGTCCAATTTCTCACAGTCAAACAGTGCTACATGAAAAAGGAGATGCTACTTATGTCAGCTAAGCCCACTTTAAAAAAAGACTTTTTTCTAAACTTTTAATGAGAAGTAATATTATGTCTAAGGGCCAGTTCACTCACACTATGCCTGCATCTGAATTGTGAAGGAATGTGCTGTGGATTCCTGTACAATTCAACCTGCATGCAAAACGCACTGCTTTTGCGATCTGCAGCAGGTGTCAGTAAAAAGTTAATGACCTGTCAGCCCTGGATCACCGTGTGATCTGGTTGCAGTGTATTTTAAAAAGTAGTGCATACACTACTTTTGGTGCATTGCAATTTTAGCCCATTCAAAATGAATGAGCTTGAAATTGCACTGCACAGACCCGCATGTGAATTGCACAGGAACGTACAGTGCGTTCCTGTGTGATTCAGCTCCAGGTATGGTGTGAACCTGTGATCTAGAAATTTAGACAGAAGTAATAAAAAGTGGGGTTTACTAACATTGATGGCATCTCCTTTTTCATGTAGTACTGCTGTGAGAAATTGGGCAGTGCAGTTTAAAACCCAATTTTTCACAGTCAGGACAGCTGTGCTACATGAAAAAGCAGACATTAGACTTTACATTGCAGTTAATGTGACTGGGCTAACCTGCAGTCCCCTGAGAATCCAGGTCCACTGTCACCATAATGCAGCTCTCGTGTGCACACCAGAAGAACCTGGGAGTGATCATCCTCAAAGTCGTCCACACCCCCTCCCGCCCACTCAAACTACAGGATCTCTCAGTCAGGCTCCGCCTCTGAGATGAGCCCGAGTGAGTGCTCATAAAGAGCGGCTGAGCAGCTGCTGCCGGGGGCGGAGGAGGAGGGGAGTTGGAGAAAGACTTTTTTCTGCACTCTGTTCAGGATTGCTCGGGCACGGCACAACAGGGCCAGTTGTACTGGCTTATCAGCAGCCCTGACGGTATGGACTTTTCATCCATGTAGCTAGTACTAACAAACAAATGTCTGATTCTCACTAAAACTACTTTTTATTTTATTTTTTTTCTTGCATAGATTTAGGGAAAGTTTAGGGTGCATTTTCATATAAAGCATACCTTTACTTTCCCACACCCCTAACTTTACGGTCCTATACTCCTCTGTCCACAATCCTGCTAGATTCACACTGTGCGGCCCACAGGGATCTGCACAGCTGTCATTGGAAACTCTCCCTCAATGTTCCAAAGTCTTTGATAAATACAGGGACTAATACTATTTATTCCTGTGTGTAACGCTGGTAGATTTGTGATCTACCATATGTTAGGTAAATTTAGTAACTTGTTCGTTAGAAAGGTTAGGTTTGCCTCTGTTCCAGCTTGGCTGCCGTTGTGTGTGTTTCCATACTGACCAGTGGGTGTCACTGTTATCACTGGTCAGGGTTGGAAAGGTAACGTGTCAAAGCCTATGGATGCTCTTCTGTCCCGGAGACAACTCGGTGGAGGTCGCCCTCCAAGTTGCATTCTGGGCAAGGGTATTTATGGGACAGACGCCATATTGTGGGGTTCATTTTACAGCCACCTGCTGGCCCTCCTGGCCGACAGGTATGCGTTAGAGAGCAATCTCGAGGTCCTCCGTTCCGGAGGCCCATGTCACTGCAGCGCAGGGGTAGGCCCAGAAGCTTGTCTGGGGCCTACCACAGCAGCCGAGGAATGGTCCTGAGCTGTCTATCCAGAGGGAAGAAGCTGGACAACCGAGGAGATCCCAGGGGAGGACCCGTCATGGAAGGATCACGCAGCGTGCTGGTCTGGAGAGGGGCCTGGTGACTCGGTTGGAGGACGTATCCTAAAAGTAACTATACAGCATAGTGTTGCTGGGTTAGCTTAAAGGTTCAAGCACTGTGACTGACGTTCATTGCAGAAAACCAATACATCCTGTGGCAAAGGATCATACAGGTTTATCCCAAACAAGTCTGTGGCAGAGACTTTTGTTCGTGCTACGTACTGGCTGCTAGGCTAGTGAGAGAGGCCTATCCAGGCGAGCAAAGAGTGTGTCCCACAAGGGGAACGCATTCTATTGTAATATCCAAATTCTACCAGGACATTTGTCAAGAATCTTACAGGAAGATATTTGAGTTTCTGCTGCAGTTTCCCTTCTACCTCTTTCCTGCTACTTCCTTAGTAAACTGTTTAATAAAGCATTGAAAACGTACTCAAGTGTTGGTGCGTGTATCGTGCAGAGGTAAACTCAACTGAACCCTAGACTCGGTGCCGGTAAAACAGAGGGAAGGAGAGTGAAGGTAACAGGCCCGCTTAAACCAGCAGCTCCACCGAGAGTTAGTGCTACATGTCGATAGGACATCTATCATGTGACCCAAAAGACCGCCTCCCCTTCTGTTTTCACATGGTGTTCTGGCCAGTGACACACCTCCTGTATTAGAGTGACCCAACACTGGATGAAGGAGCATGAGGGCACAGTGAACAGCAACTCTGTTAGTCTTGGGTGTGAGGGGAGTGTTAGCTATACTAGCAGATTTAAATACACCAATAAATTGATGTCAAACTCTAGATCACACTTTATAATCAGTTACAGCAAACTGTTTTTTTCTTTTAGGATAAAGATTTTACATGAGTAAATAAAAGCTGATCATTGTAAGCACCCCTGCCAGCGTTAAATGGTCTTATCCCTGTAAACGATTATACATCTGGAAGGGGGCTTGTGGGCTTAACACACCCAGTTGGGGAACCTGCAGCAAGCTCCCACTAGTGCCCCCAATGGCGAGCTGAGGCTGCTGTCACATGATATCATCACTAAGGCAGCACTCCATCTTAAAAGCAAGGCTCCTCTGCATGTTTATTTAACTCTTTAGACTCCAACACAGCACAGTGTCTATCCTATGCTCCAAACCCCCACGCAGAGTCTCCCTTGATTGATGCAGCATATCTGGGTTGGTGCCGCAGTGGCTGCACCCAACCCCACCAGCACAGACTCCAGTCATATCACTCCCATTGACCCCTGGACAACAGGAAGCTATTCTTACTTCACATATGAGCTTCTCTTAATGCCTGAGGCCTCACTCCTTAATCCACATGACATACAGGCCAGGTCCCTAGTGCACCCTGTACAGTGATATGAGATGGATTATGTGGGGTACCGATCACTAGGGAGAGAGCCAAGCTCATGTACTCCTTTACTACCAGGGCACCGTCACCTTTGGCCATGTCACCCACTTCCTGTCTGGCTGGCCGCTTATGTACCTGGCGCTGTTCTGGTTGTCATTAGCAACAATTCTGCAGCTTCCCCTGGATAGCTTCCTGCCTATTAGACATGGATACAGCTTCTTCCTCCACTCTTCTCGTTCCATGTTTCAAGCCCCAGTTCTTTGATACGCCATGAATGCACCACTATGTCAGACCAGGCACATTGACTTATAAACAAAGTTATTTTACTGTAGTTAAATGTGACAAATAAACAGTTCTCAGAAACATCTTCAATATACATTCCTGTACAAAGTCCTCTAAGTGCCTTTTTAGTGTGTTCCTTTTTGCCCCATGAGATAGTAAAGCCTTAAATAGGTGAGAAAGTCTTTCAGTCTATAAGTCCATTTAGCAGCATAAGTCCATATCCCTTGGAACCCCGACTGGGCTCCCACAAGGGGTGGTAAAGTAGCAAAGTGGTAATTACATTCTCAACAGCACTCTCCTTCTCTTCCCATGCAGAGGGCAACCAACAAAAAACCCACACTATATACAGTATCCCTTTTTATATCCTTTGTCCAGCAGAGGTCACTAATGCTCAGAAAAGCCCGGGGAAACCTGAACAGCAAGGTTAACCCTTACCTCTTAGACAGCACCACTTCCGCTGGGCACAATAATTAAGTATTGCAACTTACCTAGCATAAAATAGGCTTAACCAAGGAACTAATTAAATAATAATACCAGAGTAAGCACCTGCATACAAGCTTGTTCTTTTGAAAAACAACAGAATTACTGGCTGGATCTTCAGATGTGATAAAAATAATTGAATATTATAATAGCTAGATATAGAAATTCTAGTGCAAATTGGAAACAAGTGTGATGGGGGGCGCTAGGTCACTAATTATTGCTTACTTAAATGCATAGTGAATAAACATATCCATAAATGAAAAAATCTTAAGTGTATCAGTGCGACTGAACCACTTGAAAAAACTTGTGTGCGTCTATATTGAATACCCGTGTACAAATAGTGCATATGTCAAAAAATTGAGTTTGCAACCATATATTCACTACATGTGCTGAAACAAAAATTAATAGAAACATTTGAAAATGATAAAAAATCACAAAAGAAAGTCCAATGTGCAAAACAAAAAAAAAGAGCATCAAAGAGTGCTTCTTCGACTGTAAAGATGAACCACCTTCACAGACTACATTGTACACCCAAAGTGCTCTGTAAGTGGATGTCTGCTTATCAGAAGTTGTTGACCTTATTAATTAAAAGAAGGTCAAGTATAGCCTTCAGCAAGAAATGACTTGCTGCAGTTAGATGGATGAGCCGTGTGGGAAACCTTTCCTCTCCCCCCGTGTGGGTAACCAGAAATATACATAGGAAGGATACAAAAAACTGGAATAGTGTAATCCCATTTATTGAAGAATTAAATAAAATCAAAAGCCAAGTGGCTGCTTACATTAAAAAGTGCCTTCACCCGGCACTGAGGCTGTTACGCTCGTCTATGATTGAAAGCCCCGCTCAACGCGTGGTGGCTGGCGTGCGCTCCACCGCCAGCTGCCAACAACCAGAGGGATCGGAATTGTGGACCAGATTGTGTAACCAGGCACGCCCCGACGTACGTTTCGTATTACGTCTTCAGATATGAATATGTTTATTCACTATGCATTTAAGTAGGCAATGATTAGTGACCTAGCGCCCCCCCCCCCCTCACACTTGGATCTTCAGATGTAAATGGAAAAAAAATGCCTAAAAAAGAATACTAATGCAGCCATCACATCTAAGAGTTGGGAAGCTGTAATATAATACATGTTTGCATTTAGGTTGAATACTGCTTTAAAGTTGTTCTAAGGATTGATGGTTGTTAATCTTCATGCATTTTATGCATGAGGGTAAAAAAACTTCTCCATGCAGCTCCCCTCTCAGCCCCCCTAATACTTACCTGAGCCCAATCGTGATCTAGCAATGTGCACAAGAGCAGGTGCTCTCCCAGGCTTCATTGACATTGGCTCCTGCTGCTGTCAATCACAGCCAGTGAGAAGGGAGCGGGGTGGGGCTAAGCCCCGTTCGGTGTATCTTTTGGACACAAAGAGCGGGGGCTCGGGAGCGAGCATGCATGAGTGCACTCAGAGAAAAGAAGGAGCTAGGAGTGTCGATAGGGGACCCGAGAAAAGGAGGAATGGGGGTGCTCTGTGCAAAACCACATGGCTGAAGAAAAGGTGCGCCAAATGTAAAGAGAGTGACCCTGATACAGGTGCCCAGCGTAGCCCAAAAGAACCCACCCCAGGTGTAGTCCTCTTATGTGATCCAACTTGGCACCCAACGAGTTAATGGGGAGAATGGAGGAAGGTCCGCCATCACCCGCCTACCCCTCCTACACGCAAAAGAGCCCCCCACCCCCCTGTGCAATTGGGGAGGCCAGGACTGCTGCTGTCTGTTGAGCTAGCTGAGTACAGAGGAAGACAAGGTAAATCGGTCCCCTCCCCTCCTCTATGACGAATTAAACCAGAAGCATCTGTTCAGTTTGATCAGATGCTTTTGAGGGCAGTGGCGAGATCAGGGGTCTAATAAACCCCAAATATCAAAAATAAAGTACCTGTCACTGCACTTAGCACCTGCTAAGTTGATGCAAAAAAAATGAAAGAGACAGTGTAACAAAAAAAAGTATTAAAATAAAAATGTTAAATGAAAAAAAAAATTAACTCCCCCATCCCCCTGTGCTCGTGGGCAAATGCAGATGTAGGTCCCACACACATATGGAAACAGTGATTGCACCACACATGTGAGGTATCACCCCAGAACGTCAGAGTGAGAGCAATAATTCTAGTTCCTGATAAACACAAAATTGGTAACCTGTAAAGGCTTTTGAAATGTCACCTGTGGATAATTTAATCCTCCTACAAGCAAAAGAGCCCCCCACCCCCTGTGCAATTGGGGAGGCCAGGACTGCTGCTGTCTGTTGAGCTAGCTGAGTACAGAGGAAGACAAGGTAAATCGGTCCCCTCCCCTCCTCTATGATGAATGAAACCAGAAGCATCTGTTCAGTTTGATCAGATGCTTTTGAGGGCAGTGGCGAGATCAGGGGTCTAATAAACCCCAGATATCTCAATAAAGAGTACCTGTCACTGCACTTAGCACCTGCTAAGTTGATGCAAAAAAAATGAAAGAGACAGTGTAACAAAAAAAAGTATTAAAATAAAAATGTTAAATGAAAAAAAAAAAAATAACTCCCCCATCCCCCTGTGCTCGTGGGCAAATGCATATGTAGGTCCCACACGCATATGGAAACAGTGATTGCACCACACATGTGAGCTATCACCCCAGAACGTCAGAGTGAGAGCAATAATTCTAGTTCCTGATAAACGCAAAACTGGTAACCTGTAAAGGCTTTTGAAATGTCACCTGTGGATAATTTAATGTACTGGACTTTGTCGCCATTCCATGGGCATGCGCAATTTAAAATAATGACATGTTAGGTATCTATTTACTTGGTGTAACTTCATCTTTTATATTCTACCAAAATATGGGTATTATATTGTATTTGTGTGGACTAAAATTCATTTATCATCATCAATTCAAGTGTATTTTTTCCTGAAAATTTGCATTCAATAAACCACTGAACATATATCATGTTATGAAAAAAAAAGGCAAAAGCCAACATTTTATTTTCCAGGGCCTTTGCTTTGAGAAAATATATGTTTGGGGTTTATAAGTAATATCAAAAAAATAAAAGGAAATTAATTAAAATGAATTAATGAGAACCACGCTCTCTCCAAGATGAATTATTTCAAAGTGTTTTAAAGTGAAAGTGCTCTAATTGCATAAACAAAAATCAGCAAACATAATCGAACATGTGTACTGGTTGGTATGGATAGGTGACAATGTCAACAAGAAGGCACAACCATCCCTGAATAGTACGTATAGACAGAAGGATGATTTAGTGGGATTTTTTGGGTGCCAGGCAAATAGGATTACTCGTAATACACCAAAGAAATATCAAAATTTATTAGACATAAGACAAGTATTAAAAATTGTATTGGCTATACATATATTACACAGACATCAGTACACATCTAGTTACATGATGGAAAAAGTCACTCAGCAATGGTATCCCAACATGTTTTGCCCTCTAGGGCTTCCTCAGGGGATGTTTGTTGAGAGACAGAGGTAGATTTGTCACTGCATGAGACAGAGTACAATTAGAAACAATACAAAACAAGATACAACACGTATCTTGCCAAGTGTACTTTTGTTGTATCTTGTTTTGTATTGTTTCTAATTGTACTCTGTCTCATGCAGTGACACATCTACCTCTGTCTCTCAACAAACATCCCCTGAGGAAGCCCTAGAGGGTGAAACATGTCGGGATACAATTGCAATTGCAATACAATTACATCATGCAACTAGATGTGTATTTTGAAAACACATTACAATACATACAGTAAATTTTGATATTTTTTTACTTTGGTGTATTACGAGTAATCCTATTTGCCTGGCACCCAAAAAATTCCACTAAATCATCCTTCTGTCTATACATAATCAAACATGTGATGTAAAAAATATGTAGATTGTGTATAACATCCACAAAAATAAGTGATCAAATTGAGTGATCATGTATAACATGTGATGCAGATTTTTACATGCTCGGGAACTACATCATCAGAAGTCAACCATTGTTTGAATACAACAGATGTCCTAGAAGTAACGGCAAATGAGATGGCGGAGGGGGAAGGAGGAGAGACTGGCAACCTAGATTGGTCAGAGCTGGAGGAGGGCACACTTGTAAAGTAAGCATGTCATAATATGCAAATTTTACACGTTATGGCAAGAGTCCACCTGCCAGCAGAGATATTACTTCTGCTTCAACAATACTTAACCATTTCAAAAGCACCCCCCATATTTCTCCCATGCAGTCCATTATGTGCTAGCTGTACACTGTATATAATTTATTACTTATTACTGACCTAAAATTTCTGGGCAGTTGTATGTTTAAACAAATTATTAATGTTTTCCAAACCCTCTATGGAACACTGCTGATGATATTTACACATTTTAAATTAAACATCATGTCATTTAGATGAAGATAATGCATTACAGTAGCATATTTCTGCTATTTTCTACTTAATAACTCCAGAAAAAAGCATTACCCAGTGCACGCAGCTGAAAAGGGGTTATAGACCTACTGAGAATACATTTTACTGGACGTTAGCTATGGCTTTAATCCTAAAGCATATTCAGTGCATTTCATCCAGATATAAAAAATACAAAGCAGCGTAAAATTAGCATACAAAAAAATATATTTTTTGAAAAAAACATTGTTTATATATATTACACTGTATTGATCCCAAAGTGTCAGAACAAAATTAATGTTAAGGAATCTATTTTGCAAATGCAAATAAACAAATTTGTACAAGGAATTACTGTATATTAATTGGATCAAATATAGATATGACAGGTGCAATGTACAAAAATGTACACTCAAACCATTTTCTTTTCTCTGATGGTTTTACAGTAGCATAAAGTGTTTGCCTGTTGAAAGGAGGGAAAGAAACCCTGCATGAAAGCACTTTGATTTTTTTCTTCTTATAGGTTATTAACCACCTCAATACAGTGCACTTACACCCCCTTCCTGCCCAGGCCATTTTTCAGCTTTCAGCGCTGTCACGCTTTGAATGACAATTGCACGGTCGTGCTACACTGTAACCATGTGAAATTGTTATAATTTTCTTCACACATATAGAGCTTTCTTTTGGTGGTTTTTATTCACTTCTAGGTTTTTTATCTTTTCCTATAAAAAAAAAATTTGAAAAAAAAAAAGTTTTTCTTAGTTTCTGTCAGTAAATTTTGTAAATACCAGTGGTTAATTTTTCTCCTTCACTGATGGGCGCTGATGAGGCGGCACTGATGGGCACTGATAGGCTGCACTGATGGGCACTGATGAGGTGGCACTTATGAGCATTGATGGGGCGACACTTATGGGCACTGATGAGCTGGCACGAATTTGCCGCACTTATGGGCACTGATAGGTGGCACTGACATGTGGCACTGATGAGCACTGATAGGTGGCACTGATGAGCACTGATAGGTGGCACTGATGGGTGGCACTGGTGGGCACTGGGCACAGATAGGCGGCACTGGTGGGCACAGATAGGCATTGATGGGTGGCATTGATGGGCAGCAGTGATAAGCATTTATGGGCAGCAGTGATGGGCATTGATGGGCAGCACTGATAGCCAGCACTGACTGGCATCACTAATGGCCACTGATTGCTGGCACTTGTGGGCACAGATTGGTGGCAATTGTGGGCACTGGTTGGCACTGATTGCTGACAGTGGTGGTCAATCATTGCTTGCACTGGTTTGCACTAATTGTAATCAGGGCACTGATGATCAGTGTCCAGATTACATACCTAGCTGTCCCCTGGGAGGAGATGCTGCTGATCGGTTCTCCTCTCCTCACACTCTGTCAGTGTGAGGCGAGGAGCGCCGATTACCAGCATCTCCGTATTTATTTTCATGTGACCGGCTGTGATTGGACACTGCTGATTACTTGGATAATGGTTACATGGCACAGGCCGTGATCGCCGCGCTGCGCACCCCCGGGGGCACACGAGAGTGGTCGTTCTGGGAGGCCGTCATATCACGTCCACCCAGAATGAGAGCCGCACCGCCCAGCCGTCATTTGACTGTGGGCGGGTCACAAGTGGTTAAAAAGAACACCTGTGTATGAAGTTTAAATATATAGTATACAAATACTGTAGCTGCTGACTTTTGATATTAGGACACTTACCTGTGCAGGGATTCAGCGATGTCCGCACCCAAGCCAATTCTTCAATCGGCTTCGGGTGCAGGCGCCGGCATCTTAGGCAGCAGTGAAGCTTTCCGGCTTCACAGTTTCCTGCTGCGCATGCGTGAGCCACGCTGTGTTTTGTGAATGGTCCTGCAGTTTTCTGGGATCTGTGAGTGTTCCAGAAGGGTGTGGAGGGAAGGAGGAGGGACCAAACATTCTTGTAGATCGCAGCGGGAACCTGACCCATATGTGGGAGCGGGTACTTGTCAAAACCAGGTACCTGCACACCCTCCATCCCCCAAAAAGGGCCAAATGTGACAGTGGAGGGAGGAAGGATGCAAATAAGCGGAACTTCCCCTTTTGGGTGAAGTTCCGCTTTAAAATGGATGCAAAAGTATTCTTCTAGTAAACTGATTGGAATTTACCAAGATTTTAGGATTTACTATGGTGCACTGTTCTGTCCAAACAATGTATAGTTTTTCTGTTGTATTTAGCTCAGGTTTTATTGTTGTTAGTGTGCCGGCATCTAGTGATTTAACCACTTGAGCTCCGGGAGGTTTTACCCCTTTCATGACCAGGCCATTTTTTGCTATGCGGCACGCCGGTACGTTAACTGAAAATTGCACAGTCATGCAATGCTATACCCAAATTAAATTTAAATAATTATTTTCACACAAATAGAGCTTTCTTTTGGTGGTGTTTGTTCACCTCTGGGTTTTTTATTTTTTATCATATAAAGGAAAAAAAACAATATTTTTTACTTTCTGCTATAAAACATATCCAATAAAAAAAAAAGAAAATCAAATCTCTTAATACATTTGGCCAAAATATATTCTGCTACACGTCTTTGGTTAAAAAAAAAATACCAATACATGTATATTGATTGGCTTGTGTGAAAGTTATAGCATCTACATATTATGGGATATATACTGTAACTTTTATTTATTGATTTATTTTATACTAGTAGCGGCAGTGATCAGCAACTCATAACAGGAGGACTACGATAGTGCGGCGGGAAATCTGACACTAACTGACGCTGGGTGGGAACTGACTAACTGCCACTGACATCACCAATGACATTATTACAGTGATCAGTGATTAAAAAAAAAAAGGCTGTGTCACTGTACTAATGACAGTGGGCAGGAAGGTGTTAATATCTAGGGAAGTGATGGCGAACCTTGGCATCCCAGATGTTTTCAAACTACATTTCCCATGATGCTCCTGCACCCTGCAGTGTAGTTGAGCATCATGGGAAATGTAGTTCCAAACAATCTGGGGTGCCAAGTTTGCCATCACTGATCTAGGGCAATCAAGGGGTTAAATGTAAGCGTGTTTATGTGTGTACTGTGTGATTTTACTGGGGATTTAGTTATTTTCATTCCCTGTTTAGCAGGGCCGGCAGGGCACGCGCATACGTCTCCCTACCGATCATATACTAGGTACGTGATCCAGCGCAGGAAGGCGGCTCTGCCACCAGCCATATAAGTGAGTTATATAGTTGACAAGCAGTTAGGGTCATTAGTTAGTCTGTCCCCAATAGAATCCCCCCAAGGTTAAACTGTCCCCCAGTTTAATTCCCCCAGTTAGTCTGTTCCAGTATAATCTTTTCCCAGGTCAGTCTGTCTGATCCCCAGTACAATCCCCACAATAGTTGATTTTTTAGGCCCCGCAATAGTTGCACAGATGTTCATCAACTCATTGTTTTCAGTAAAAATACACTCAAATCATTATTAGCACATAGGAACACAACATAACTTACAAAACTCCTGTTAAATTCCCACTAAGGTCTTGTTCACATGGGGCATACTAACGCATAGCTCCCAACTGTCCCTAATTTCGAGGGACTGTCCCTGATTTGGAGCACTTTTTATCTTTTGTGCTAAACCTGTCATCTAAATTCTAAATTGCTGCATTTGTAAATTTTAAAAAGCCAATATAAAGAATAGTAGTGGTAAAAAAAAAGCCCTTGTGGATTTAATGAACCTTTTGTTTTTGGTTAATTCTCCTTTAAGGGGGTGTGACAGGGGGCGTGTCCTATGTCTACATACGTTTGCTAATAGGCGTCTCTCATTCTCATCTCAAAATGTTGGGAGGTATGCTAACGTACACACCTGTGTGAGAGCTGTGTTTACCATCACGGCGGGGATGTTCCATGCATCCCTTGCTGAGGCAGTCCCATTCATGTCAATTGTTAAACTCAGAGGCTGCATGGGCACAGTTTCTGTTCCCAATCTGACATCTGTTTAGGTACAGGTGCACAGTCCAAAAGCAGGAAGTGTAAGCTCGGGGACATGCACCCGCACCTACACAGATGTCCAATCGAGAGCAGCAGCTGTATGCTTGCAGTCACCAATTAACATCAATGGAACTATCTGCATGGGGATGCACCAAAACATGGTCTTGCACAGGTGTAGGCTGTAGTATGTGAACGAGGCCTTACTATGTTTTTTGTTTTTAGTTTTACTTTTTTTTTTATAATGTTGTAATTTTTTTTTTTCGGGGGGGGGGGGCTTTTGGTGGAACATCAGAGGTCTAAAAAGACCCCTAATGTCTCTTTTTTGAGACAGAGAAAGGGACTGAGAGAATAGAGTCCCTTTTCCATTTCTCACACTGCAGAGGAATGCATAGAAGGCTCCTATTAATTTGCAAAATGATGCATAGCAAACAAAATGATGCATAGCAAACACTGAACTATGCTTCAGTTACAGTATGAATGTGGGGACAAAATGGCCATCTTTTGGCTTTTTTTGGCTTAATCACAACAGCTTGCTTGATTCATACCCAGAATCTATGATGCTCAACACACTATGCAAACCTCTAGGGCAGTGGTTCTCAACTCCAGTCCTCGGGACCCACCAACAGGTCAGATTTTAAGTATTACCTTGGGGAGTTGCAGACTAGAATACGGCAATCACTGAGCAGCAAGTGATATCACCTGTGATGTATTTCAGTTATCTTGCAAACCTGGCCTGTTAGTGGGTCCTGAGGACTGGAGTTGAGAACCACTGCTCTAGGGCAGTGTTTCTCAACTCCAGTCCTCAAGGCGCCCCAACAGGTCATGTTTTCAGGATTTCCCTCAGATGAAACAGCTGTGGCAATTACTAAGGCAGTGAAACTGATCAAATCACCTGTGCAAAATAATGGAAATCCTAAAAGCATGACCTGTTGGGGCGCCTTGAGGACTGGAGTTGAGAAACACTGCTCTAGGGTATCATGGAGTCTCTTTTGAATTTATATAGTAAACATTAAGACCCCTTTCACACTGGAGTTGTTTTTCAGGCACTTTAGCGCTAAAAATAGCTCCTGTAAAGCTCCTGAAAAATGCCTCATCTGCAATCCCAGTGTGAAAGCCCGAGTGCTTTCACACTGGGGCCCTGCGCTGGCAGGACGTAAAAAAAGGTCTTGCAAGCAGCTTCTTTAAGGCGCATTAGGAGCAATGTAGACACCGCTCCTAAAGCGCCCCTGCCCAATAAAATCATTGGGCAGTGCCGCTGAAGCGCCTGCAAAGCGCCTGCAAAGCGAGCGCTTTTAACCCTTTATTTGGCAGCTAGCCCCACTAGTGGCCGAAAAGCGCCCCACTAGTGGCCGAAAAGCGCCTCTAAAACATAGTTACATAGTAGGTGAGGTTTAAAAAAGACACAAGTCCAACCTATGTGTGTGATTATATGTCAGTATTACATTGTATATCCCTGTTATTGCCCCACTTAGCTTACGTAGTATCGTCCGCAAATACACAGATTGAGCTGTTTACCCCATCCTCCAGGTCGTTTATGAACAAATTAAATAGGATTGGTCCCAGCACCAGCGGCGGCTTGTGCTCAAAATTTTTTTGGGGGGGGCGCAAAAAAACTAAAAAAAAGAAAAATAAGTTGCTGTCACTGTGCCATCAAACGCAGCTACTGTACCCATCAATTGCCGCCACTGTGCCAACAAACACAAGAAAGGAGTTCCCCTAGGTGGACTTTACCGGCACTTGCATAATGGAAAGGAATTTTTTAGAAATAGAAGCTATAATGCATAAAAAAGTATAAATTTTATTCAATTAGAGAGATACAAATATTAAAAACAAAGTGGATATCATCCATAACAAAGCAGTACTGATGAGTAAATACATAAGACAGTCAAGTAATTAACAATAGTGAAAAAGAACCTCTTTTCAATCCCGACGCGTTTCGGGGTGTTTAGTGTATCTAGGGTCCTTCTTCAGGGGCATGATCGAAAAGAGGGGTTCATCTGGGAAAGTTCCATTAACTACTTGTAGGAAGAGGTTTAAAAGCATAAAGCCACTGAAAGAGAGCAGGGCGTAGGTGGGCAATTTTTGAATGTGGGGGGTATATATGATGTTAATAGATGGTATAGATTGCAGGAAGATAAGCAATAATTTTCATATGGGAGTAAAGCACTATACCCATCCCGCCCGACCCGGGCATGCGCTAGCCAGAGCGGGAAGCTGAGGTCACAGGAAGGCGCCCCTGTGAGGATCAGAGTGTAACAAGACGGCCAGCCACGCAAACCTGCATCCAGCGTGTAGAGCGCTATAATAGCGCT
The DNA here is from genome assembly GCA_037952925.1 of Lithobates clamitans. NCBI lineage: Eukaryota > Metazoa > Chordata > Amphibia > Anura > Ranidae > Lithobates > Lithobates clamitans. Next base: position 2,965,363 of record JBBGZY010000270.1, on the reverse strand, counting down.
CTACACGCTGGATGCAGGTTTGCGTGGCTGGCCGTCTTGTTACACTCTGATCCTCACAGGGGCGCCTTCCTGTGACCTCAGCTTCCCGCTCTGGCTAGCGCATGCCCGGGTCGGGCGGGATGGGTATAGTGCTTTACTCCCATATGAAAATTATTGCTTATCTTCCTGCAATCTATACCATCTATTAACATCATATATACCCCCCACATTCAAAAATTGCCCACCTACGCCCTGCTCTCTTTCAGTGGCTTTATGCTTTTAAACCTCTTCCTACAAGTAGTTAATGGAACTTTCCCAGATGAACCCCTCTTTTCGATCATGCCCCTGAAGAAGGACCCTAGATACACTAAACACCCCGAAACGCGTCGGGATTGAAAAGAGGTTCTTTTTCACTATTGTTAATTACTTGACTGTCTTATGTATTTACTCATCAGTACTGCTTTGTTATGGATGATATCCACTTTGTTTTTAATATTTGTATCTCTCTAATTGAATAAAATTTATACTTTTTTATGCATTATAGCTTCTATTTCTAAAAAATTCCTTTCCATTATGCAAGTGCCGGTAAAGTCCACCTAGGGGAACTCCTTTCTTGTGTTTATGTACTATTGGACGTGGCACGGCCTCCTTCCTAAATAAGTTGGTCTCCCTTTTTTGCTCACTGTGCCAACAAACAGCCACTGTGCCCATCAAGCGCTGCCACTGTACCCATCAAATGCAGCCACTGTGCCCATCAAACGCAGCCACTGTGCCCATCAAGAGCAGCCACTGTGCCACATCAAATGCAGCCACTGTGCCCATCAAATGCTGTATATTGTGGTCATTCTAATAGTTTTTTGAAACTATCGATGCCCCCCACTGAGACCACCGCCTGTGGAAGGGAATTCTACATCCTTGCCGCTCTTAAGTAAAGAACCCTCTACGTAGTTTACGATTAAACCTTTTTTCTTCTAATTTTATAGAGTGACCACATGTCTTGTTAAACTCCCTTCCACAAAAAAGTCTTATCCCTATTGTGGGGTCACCAGTATGGTATTTGTAAATTGAAATCCTATCCCCTCTCAAGCATCTCTTCTCTAGAGAGAATAAGTTCAGTGCTCTCAACCTTTCCTCGTAACTAATATCCCCCAGACCCTTTATTAGCTTTGTTGCCCTTCTTTCTACTCGCTTCATTTCCAGTACATCCTTCCTGAGGACTGGTGCCCAGAACTGGAGAGCATACTCTAGGTGCACCCGGACCAGAGTCTTGTAGAGCGGGAGAATTATTGTTTTATCTCTGGAGTTGATCCCCTTTTTAATGCATGCCAATATTCTGTTTGCTTTGTTAGCAGCAGCTAGGCATTGCATGCCATTGCTGAGCCTTTCATCTACTAGGACCCCCAGGTCCTTTTCCATCCTTGATTCCCCCAGAGCTTCTCCCCCCAGTGTATAGATTGCATTCATATTTTTGCCATTTTGAGGTTTATTGTAGAAAAATGCAATATTTTACATTTTTCTACAATAAACCGCATTTGCCATGTAGTTGCCCACCCCATTAATTTGTTCAAATCTTTTTGCAAGGTTTCCACATCCTGCGGAGAAGTTATTGCCCTGCTTAGCTTAGTATTGTCCGCAAATACAGAGATTAAACTGTTTACCCCATCCTCCAGGGCGTTTATGAACAAATTAAATAGGATTGGTCCCAGCACCAGTGGCGGCTGGTGCTCAAAATTTTTTTGGGGGGGCGCAAACAAACTGAAAAAAAAAAATCAGTTGCTGCCACTGTGCCATCAAACGCAGCTACTGTGCCCATCAATTACCGCCACTGTGCCATCAAATGCAGCCACTCTGCCCATCAAGCGCTGCCAGTGTGCCCATCAAACGCAGCCACTGTGCCCATCAAATGCAGCCACTGTGCCCATCAAGCGCAGCCACTGTGCCATATCAAACGCAGCCACTGTGCCCATCAAATGCTACCACTGTGCCATCAAACGCAGCTACTGCGCCCATCAATTGCTGCCAGTGTGCCCATCAATTGCTGCTACTGTGCCCCATCAAATGCTGCCAGTGTGCCCATTAATTGCCGCTAATGTGCCCCATCAAATGCTGCTAGTGTGTCCATCAATTGCCGCTACTGTGCCCCATCAAATGCTGCCAATGTGCATCGCCCGACACTTACCTGTCTCGCAGCGGGTCAGCGCCGGTGTCCTGCACGCTCCTCGATGTCTTCTTCCGTCCTCTCTATCAGGCGTCCAATCACAGCACCTGACGTTTCAGCCAATCAGGTGACAGGAAACAGACCCGAGCACCTGATTGACTGAGAGGCTGTTCCTTTCGCTTTGCTAACACACAGCTGAGTGAACAGCGAACGCACAGCATTGCGCCCGCTGTTCACCTTTTTGGGCGCCTATTAGTGCCTACGGCTCTAATCAGGTGCTTCCAAAAAACACCTACGCCGCTGTAATTCAGGTACCCGGCACCCGAAAAGGGGCCGGACACCTGAATAGGGGGTGTCAGCGGCGACAATAGATAGATTCATGCAATGCATAAATCTATCTATGGTGATAGAGCAGTGCCAGGAGAGAGTGGGCAGCGGGCCCGCGCCCTTTATGGACGCACCGCAATTGCCCAGCACAGAACCCTGGGGGACCCCACTACCCACCCCGTACCATTCCGAGTACTCCCCATTTATCACCACATTCTGAACTTGCCCTTGTAGCCAGTTTTCAATCCATGTACTCACCCTATGGTCCATGCCAATGGACCTTATTTTGTACAGTAAAAGTTCATGGGGAACTGGTCAAATGCTTTTGCAAAATCCAGATACACCACATCTACAGGCCTTCCTTTATCTAGATGGCAAATCACCTCTTCATAGAAGGTTAATAGATTGGTTTGGCAAAAACGATTCTTCATGAATCCATGCTGATTACTGCTAATGATACCATTGTCATTACTAAAATCTTGTATATAGTCCCTTATCATCCCCTTCAAGAGCTTGCATACTATTGATGTTCGGCTAACTGGTCTGTAATTCCCTAGGGATGTATTTTGGGCGCATTTTAAATATTGGTGCTACATTGGCTTTTCTCCAATCAGCTGGTGCCATTCCAGTCAGTAGACTGTCAGTAAAAATGAGGAACAATGGTCTGGCAATTACTTGACTGAGTTCCCTAAGTACCCCCGGATGTAAGCCATCTGGTCCCGATGATTTATTAATTTTAAGTTTCCCAAGTCTAATTTTAATTCTGTCCTCTGTTAACCATGGAGGAGCTTCCTGTGATGTGTCATGAGGATAAACACTGCAGTTTTGGTTACTGGAGCCCCCTGATTCCCTCGTGAAGACTGAGGAGAAGAATAAATTCAATACCTTCGCTATCACCCCATCCTTTGTAACCAGATGTCCTTTATCATTGTTTATGGGGCCAATATGGTCTGTCCTCCCTTTTTTACTGTTTACATACTTAAAAAATTTCTTGGGATTTTTTTTGCTCTCCTCCGCTATGTATCTTTTGTGTTCTATCTTACCCGCCCTAATTGCACCCTTACATTTCTTGTTGCATTCTTTATAAAGTGTGAACGCTGATGATGATCCCTCAACCTTGTATTTTTTGAAGGCCTTCTCCTTTGCTTTTATATGCATTTTTACATTGGAGTTAAGCCATGCAGGACTTTTGTTCGCTCTTTTAAATTTATTATCCAATGGGATACATTGGCTAATGCCCTTATTTAATATGCTCTTAAAGCAAACCCATCTCTCCTCCGTGTTCTTTGTTCCTAAGATTTTATCCCAATTCATGCCTTCTAGCAAGCTTCATAGTTTAGGGAAGTTGGCTCTTTTGAAATTCAGTGTCTTTTTATTCCCCTTATGTTTCCTATTTGTGTGATTTATACTGAAGCCAATTGACCTGTGATCGCTGTTTCCTAAATTGCCCGGTATTTCCACATCCTTGATCAGGTCTGTATTGTTGGTAATCAGCAGATCCAGTAACGTTTTATTTCTAGCTGGTGCGTCTACCATCTGAACCATGAAATTGTCCCGCAAGACATTTAGGAACTGGTGGGCCTAATGCCCTGTACACACGATCGGATTTTCCGACAACAAATGCTGGATGTGAGCTTGTTGGCAGAAAGTCCGACTGTGTTTTTGCTCCATCGAACATTTGTTGTCGGACTTTCCGCCAACAAATGTTGGCTAGCAGGTTCTCAAATTTTCAACAAATGTTTGTTGTCGGACTTTCCGATCATGTGTACACAAGTCCGTCGGACAAAAGTCCACGCATGCTCGAAATCAGGTACGAGCCAGAAGCGCTCGGTCTTGTAAAACTAGTGTTCGTAATGGAGATATCACATACATCTTGTACGTCACTATGTTCGTAATTGTTGACCAACATTTGTGTGACCATGTGTATGCAAGACAAGTTGGAGCCAACATCCTTCGAACAAAAATCCACGGTTTTGTGGTCGGAAAGTCCGATCTTGTGCACAGGGCATTAGACGAATGGTTCCCTCCACCCAGTCTATGTCTGGATAATTAAAATCCCCCATTGTGATAACACTTCCCATCCTTGCTGCTAATCCAACTTGTGATAGTAGATCCGTCTCCCCCTCCTCCCTCAGGTTAGGGGGCCTATAGCATACTCTATAGGCAAAATGACAGTAAACCGCCGCAAAAACTAGCAGCACTTTACCACCGACACCCCCACGCTGTCAGTGTGAAAGGGCTCTTAAAGTTAGTTAAAATGTTAGTTGAAACTCTTGCTCAATATGAGCCCGATGATCTTTAACACTCTTTGAATTCCAACCCACTCTAGCCTTTCCCAGGAACATCAGAAATTCTTAGACTTGGATATCTCAGCAGAGGAAACTGATCACACTTGCTCTTTGTTTTCCAGAAATAAAACATAGATTGATTCTGGTCTAGATTGCTTCCCTATTGAATTGTACTTACTGTATAAGGCCCAGGTTACTGTCTTGATGATATAAGTAAGAACAGAAGTGGAGCCTATTGCCTCCCTCAATGAGAGAAACTTTAATTGTTCTGATCCCCAAACCTGATAAATATCTCCTGTTATGTGAATTCTTTAGACTTATTGTATCTCATTAATTAACGCAAATGTAAAAATCCTTACAAAAATGATGGCTGAACAGTTGAATTGGGTAACCCCTATGGTTATAGACTCAGACCAAACTGGGTTTATTGCAGGGAGACCCTCAAACATAAGCATCCGATGTCTCTTTAGTAACTTTCAAACCTCAGCCCCCCCTTCCTTCTGCTTACAGAGCTGTCCCCACAAAGCTTTCCACTCTACTAGGTGGCATTTTATGATCTAGGTGATGGAGAAGTTTGGGTTCTGAAAAATATTTATATCCTCGGTACAAATTTTATATGACTGACCTACTGCCTGAATCATAGTTAACAACAACAACTCTAATGCCACGTACACACGAGCGGAATGTCCAACAGAAAAAGTCAGACGGGAGCTTTTCATCGTATATTCCGATCGTGTGTATGCCTCATTGGACTTTTTACATCGAAAATTCTGACGGACCTAGAAAGAGAACATGTTCTAAATATTTCCGACAGAACCAATTCCTATCGGGAAAACCGCTCGTCTGTATGCTGTTCCGACGTACCAAAAGCGCGCATGCTCTGAAGCAAGTACGAGACTGAAGCTATTGGCTACTGGCTATTGAACTTCCTTTTTCTAGTCACGTTGTACGTCACCGCGTACGTACATCACCGCGTTCTTGACAGCTGGACTTTGGTGTGATCGTGTGTACGCAAGACAGTTTCAGCGGAATTCTGTCGGAACTCCGTCTGAAAAACCTTCAGAGTTTATTCCGACTGGAAAACCGGTTGTGTGTACAGGGCATTACTCTTTCCCCATATAGAGAGGTACAATGTAGGGATGCCCCCTCTACCCGCTTCTGGCCATATAGCCTCTAGCATCAATGGTCAGATCTACCGCACTGATCATGGGTGTCCACAGGGGCAAGGGAGTGTCCTTATATGCAGATGATATGTTAATATAACTATTACATCATTAACAAGCTATTGATAGGATTCTATCTAGTGCAGGAACTTGGTGTTTACTCCAGTTTTACTGTGAACTGGAGCAAATCCCATATTTTTTCAATGGACGAAAGTACTGATCTTGACCTTCCTACTAGTTGCCCAGTACAACTCACTGGCATGTTTAAATATTTGGGTACAGTAGATCAATTACCATTGGTAAGGTATATTGACAGTAACCTCGCCCCAGTTATCTCAGCAGCATTTAAATGCAAGCCGACCACTTGGACCAGTGTTCTGCATACAATGTTGGAGAGGATTAACCTTTTTTTTAAAATTATGTTTATTCTGAACTTTCTGTACATTTTTTCTAATTCCCCAGTGTATATTCACAAACTTTTTTTAGGAACTGAATTCTCTAATTTTTACTGTTTTTTGGCATCCAAAACCCCCTGGACTTTCACTAGCTATTCTACAACTTCCACCTTTCCAGGGTGGAATGGCATTGTCAGACCTACAAAGACATTTCTACACCTCTTAATTGATGTATATACACTGGTGGTTATTTTCGCAGTTGAATAATGCAGTTACATCTACAGAGGCAGCAGTGGTTTCTCTGTGAGGCTTTATGGACCCATTTCCATAAACGTTTATAAAAAATGTCTCAGTATTACTCAAACAACAACCAAGTCTTCTCTCCCAGTAATCCTAGTTAGTACAACCCTAAGCTCTCACACATTTTAACAATCACTAGTGCCCTTTAACAGGGGTTCTTTAAGTTTCCAAATTCTTTCTTGTACTTCAGCAATAATTTGCACTTCCCGCTACATTGCAGCAGTAATACCTCCAGCTGAAACATGCTGCAGAGGCCAAGTTTGGTTTACTAGATGTAGTATTACAGTCCCCTACCTTAGAAAAACAGAAAATTTCCTATCAAATACTTACCGTAATTTTCCTTTCCTGATGGCCTCCATGGCAGCATACGTTTAGATAGCTCTGCCCTTACTCCTACCCCATAGGACCGCACTCCCATAAATTTTTAGGCTGAGCCAGAAGCCACGTTCCATGACTAGCCTACTCATGACACTGGGAGAGAACTCCTGCTGCAATGGAGTCCATCAGGAAAGGAAAATTATGGTAAGCATTTGATAGGAAATTTTCTGTTTTCCTGAAAGACATACGTTTGGGAACTAACCAGCCACAGAAACAACATGGGTGGGAGTGCTGAACAAAAGATGGTTTAATTTTCACCATTGACAGACAGAACTTTAAGGCCAAAGTTAACAGAAGACGAAGATGCAGGCTCAACGCAATATTGCACCATGAACGTATGAATAGATGACCAGAAGGCCGCCCTGCATATTACTTGGGGAGCCACGTGGCGAGAGGCTGCCCAAGAAGTCCACACCGTCCTTGAATGTGCTGTCACAGCCACTGGGGGAGCAAAGCCCTTAGCCCTATATGCTCGATGGATGGCCAGCACAATCCAGGCAGCGATTGTTCTGGAAGAAGCTTGCTTTCCCCTATTCTTCCCTGAGAAGAGTACAAATAGGCGGTCAGAGAGTCTGAAGGTGGCTGTGGCCCTTAGATAGGATTGCAGTGTTTCCCCCACATCCAAGGGGTGCGTACTGCCATCCTATGCTGTCTTAAAGATGGGGAGGGCAATCTCTTGATTTTCACCTTAGGTTTTGCATTCAACATTGGGATTAATACCACCCGGTCAGGAAAGAAGGTCAGAAAAGGCTTCTTGTAACCTCGGCAATGCAATCGGGACATCCTTTTTGCTGAGGTGAAGGCCAAAAGGAACGCCGATTTAGTGGACAAGTCTTTAATCTAAGCCTCCTGGTGCTGGATTCTGAAAGGAAATCAAGTACGAGAGAAAAGTCCCACTTGGGAAACCTTGGCTTTCTTTGGGGCCTTAGTTTGACTGCCCCCTTATATGATTTGCCCATGCAATGCTGGTGAAGGCTGAGAGGGCCGAGGTTTGAACTCAGAGAGAACTGACGATCAGGCCAAAATCCGGGCCGGACTTCAGGAAATCCAGAAAAACATGCACTTCGGGCTCAACATCTCCCCCCTAGGTAACATATTTAACCCCTTGATCGCCCCTAGTGTTAACTCCTTCCCTGCCAGTGACATTTATACAGTAATCAGTGCATTTTTATAGCACTGATCGCTGTGTAAATGTGAATGGTCCCAAAATAGTATCAAAAATGTCCGATATGTCCGCCGTCAAAGTCACAATAAAAATCGCAGATTGCTGCCATTACTAGTAAAGAAAAATAAAAATAAAAAAAATGCCATAAAACTATCCCCTATTTTGTAGGCGCAATAACTTTTGCGCAAACCAATCAATACGCCTATTGCAATTTTTTTACCAAAAATATGTAGAAGAATACATATCGGCCTAAACTGAAAGCGTTTTTTTTTAAATGGGATATTTATTTTAGCAAAAAGTAAAAAATATTGTGTTTTTCTTCAAACTTGTCGCTCTTCTTTTGTTTATAGCGCAAAAAATAAAAACCGCAGAGGTGATCAAGTGCCACCAACATAAATCTCTATTTGTGGGGAAAAAATCATTAAAAATTTCATATGGGTACAGTGTTGCTTGACCGCAATTGTCATTTAAAATGTTACAGCACTGAAAACTGAAAATTGGCCTGGACAGGAAGGGGGCGAAAATGCTTTGTATTGAAGTGGTTAAAAAAGAAAAAAAAAGTGTCCCACGATGTCCATCCATCTTCAATCACGCCGTCCGACGGACCCAAAAACTAGAAAAAAAAAGCTTTGCCTCGGTGGGAGGCGTCCCGCTGACTGCTGTCTCTTGGCTGTGACAGCTTTTTTTATAGGTGAGGGCGGGGCCACCCCCTGACGTAACTGAGTGACCCCGCCCCTTCTGACGGCATGTGCCATCAGAGGGGGCGGGGTCACCCGGTTACATCAGCGGGTGGCCCCACCCTTGCCTATATAACAGCAGTCACAGCAAAAAGACAGCAGTCGGCGGGAGCCCTCCCATGAAGGCGGAGTATTTTCGCTTTCTCTGTTTTTCGGGTCCGTCGGACGGCATGATTGACGATCGATGTACATCATGGGACACTTTTGTTTTTTGTTAAAAGGAATTGCCAAAAACTATCTTTTGTGGTTTTTCACTTTTTGACACTTTTTTTTTTGGTGAATGGGTAGGGGCAGAGACGTAGGTTGAAGCTTGTGGGCCCTGATGCAAAAGTTGACCTGGCCCCCCCCCTACTACTTCCAACGTGCGTGCAGATACATACACCGCACGCCAAGATACTCAAAGTGGCTTAAGAGTTTTGAGTTCCTCTTTACATCAGAGGACAGGGATTACTGCTGGAAAATCAGAGGCCAGGGATCACCGCTGGAGAATCAGAGGACAGGGACCCCTAGCAGGTCACTTGGCAGAGCTCCTTTCTAATCCCAGCACTGTATACAACCCCCCCCCCGCACAATACACAGGGCTAAAATCATATTCCTTTACAGTCAGTCTCCACAGGGTGTATCTGGCTTTTATGTTGCCCTTCTGACCTGTGAAATTCTCTGGTAGGAATGGCAGTGTAGTTGCAGAAGGCAGATACACCCTGTGCAGATCATGGCTAACTGGCTGTGTTGTAAAGGAATGTGATTTCAGCCCTGCGGAGGAGGAGCAGTATAGAGTTCTGTAATGGGAAAGGAGCTCAGCAGCCGGGCATAGCATGCAACTTAGATCTGGGAGGGCAAAGCCATGTGACACCGAGGATTGGTGTTAAGGGATTTGTTTTAGCAATTTCTGAAGGTTTCTCTGTCAGTGTTGGCAGGTGTTGGAGGAAGTTCACCTCCCGGAAGTGTGTGTCTTTTCCCCAGTTGTCAGGGAAGTGGGAGTAGACATCCCCTGGTGGGAAAATGCTAGCTGGTGACTAGGAGACATTGAGCAGTGTCATACCTCACCAGTGACATCGGTCCCATCGTGGCTACAGGACGGCACTCTTCTCCTCTTGCCTCGCTGAGCTTGGTTACCATTCCATGTTGCCAGCACACAGCACAGACACTTCCCCATCCTGGCCTGTTCTCACCTCATGCTCCTCTCCATTCAGGAAATGGCTCACAGCTTCTCCCCAGCCAATGGGAACAGAGGGGTGTGGACTAAGGAAGGTAAAGTAGAAGCCCAGTACTGAAGCGTGGCTGTGGGGCCCTAGGGCAGATCGGAGCTGGATTTTGTGTAGGATATGATATGACAGGGAGGCTGCAGGGGTCCCCTGGAGCTAGGGGTGGGGTTGCGATTGTGACCCCTGCAACCCCTTACGCTACACCCATGGGTAGGGGTACAATGTACCCGATACCCATTCACATAGGGGATCTGGGGGCTCCCCATGTTAAAGGGGGCTTCCAGATTCCAATAAGCCCCCTGCCCACAGACCCCCAAAACCACCGGGCCAGGGTTGTGGGGACGAGGCCCTTGTCCCCATCCACATGGGGACATGGTGGTTTGGGGGGGCCCGAAGGACCTGGTATGGACTGGGGGGAATCCATGCCGTTTTTTTTTTTTCCTTGTTTTATTTTATCTCTATTGCCGGGAGTCGGCAATACATTACAGCTACGAGCAATTTTAAATTACATTTTTTCCTTTAGAAATGTTATTTTGCTTCGGCACTGTAAAACGCATCACATAGATGTGCCACTTTACTGGCAGACTAAGGGGACCCCCCAAAATATACCACCATACCACCAGCCGCCACTGCAAGAAACGATCCTTTCCATTTTTCTCCTGCAGCTGCTGAATGAATGGGAGGTAGAGGAGGAGAAGCAGGCTTTCAGCGTCTGCAAGAGGAAAATGGAGAACATCCATTTTCTGCCCCAGCCACCACTTCCATCCAAATGTAAAACCAAACGTGACAGGGAGACCACTCGGGCCCATGGAGCATGAGACGGGGATGTAATTGCTACCCCGTGACCCCTGATGCTATGCCTGTGCTTGGAAGCCCAGGAGCTGATTGTTTAAGCTTCTGGGCTTAGATTCCAGCTGTCGCAGACAGCCAGCAGTTCCAGCACCGGAGCTGTCAGAGGCCCACAGAAGCCACTGAGACCTGCCTCTCTTTTGATAAACAGCCCTGAGATAAATAGCCACTATCCCTGTTTTAAAATAGTGGCTTGTCACAAGTGGTTAAGACAAATTGCACTAATGCTCCGTACAAACGTTCGGATTTTCCGACAACAAAACCGTGGATTTTTTTCTTGAAAGATGTTGGCTCAACTTGTCTTGCATACACACGGTCACACAAATGTTGGCCCAAAATCCCGAACGTGGGAATGCGGTGACGTACAAGACGTACAACGAGCCGAGATAAAGGAAGTTCAATAGCCAGTGCAGCTCCTTCTGCTTGATTCAGAGCATGCGTGAACTTTTGTGCAACGGACTTGTGTACACACGATCGGACTTTCCGACTACAAGTTTTGTTGTCGGAAAATTTGAGAATCTGCCCTCAAACATTTGTGTACGGAAATTCCGACAGCAAATGTTCGATGGAGCATACACGCGGTCGGACTTTCCGACAACAAGCTCACATCGAACATTTCCCGTCTGAAAATCCGACCGTGTGTATGCGCCATTATTTTTTTCCCCTTTTGTCCTTACCTAACTGAACCCAGTCTCTCCCCCTTAACAGACACAAACTTCTCTTCTTCTGGTGACCATGGCCTCCGGTGATTTTTACATTTAGCCGTGCAATTCTCACTGTCATAGCTGCGCATGCATATGTAGCACTTACCCCTGAAGGAGCTGCTGGTAATTGATTGGGCCTGTGCTCTGCTTTTCCACCCCCCCAATAAATTGGCTCAACCCACTTGACACAACTGTGTAACAGTGTTGGTGCGAAACTCAATGACAAAGAACAACCCAACAATAGCAATATACATATATTGTACCTCTTGTATTACCTGGGTATTCGTTGCTTTCAGTAAAAGGTCACACACACAATTGTGATTGAATAATATGATTAGTTTACTGAAAAGAGACTTAGTTAAATGGAGAGACACCTCTCAAATTCACTTACTGTATTTATTGGCGTATAACACGCACTTTTTCACCCTGAAAATCGGGTGCAAATACCGCGTGCGTGTTATACGCCAATACTTCAATTTTTAGCTGCCTCGGAGGGGACAGAGAGGGGGGCAGGATGAGCGCCGTCAGATTACATACAGTGAGAATCTCCTGTTTACTTGGTGGCCTCTGTAAAAGGAAATCCCATCTCCTGAGCCGCCATTGGACCACTGCTCTGTCTATCATTGGAGATTCTCACTGTATGTAATCTTTTGGCGCTCATCCCACCCCCCTCCCTGTCCCCTCTAGGCTGCAGATGGGCATCGATCAGGCTGCACCGATGGCAATGTTGAAGCTGCTGCATTGAAGGCAATGATGAGGCTGCTGCCATTGATGGCAATGATGAGGCTGCTGCCATTGATGGCAATGGTGAGGCTGCTGCATTGATGGCAATGGTGAGGCTGCTGCATTGATGGCAATGGTGGGGCTGCAGATGGGCACTGACCCTTATTTTACTTTAAAGCTCCTTATTTAAAATGTAAGTTTTTTTCCTGAAACTTCCCTCTTAAAATGAATGTGCGTGTTATACGCCTGTGCGTGTTATAGGCTGATAAATACGGTATATAAAACAAACAGTTACAATAAAGGTATTACCAAATGTTCACTCTAACACACTGAATAAATGGTGCATGCAGACGCGTCTCCAAGTGGGACTAATGCTCAGGGTGGTACTGCCTTGACACTGAGCACCTTCCCACTTCCAGCACGGCCGTGCAGACACAGTAAACCCGCAGCACACCATGCAATGCTATTAGAAGAATACGACACAGTATAATTACTCAATAACTCCCCCTGCGGTGTAATGCAGTCCTTTGCGCGTAGCAGAAACACAAGGCCTTACAGAGAGTGGTATATTCTCGTGTCTTCTTTCTTCAGCTAGCCATTATACTGCAGTATTTGCATTCCATAGGGTTTTCAGATGGTGATGTAACATAAAATAGTAAATAACAGCAACTCCAGTTATGAGATGCACTTATAGCTTCCTTATGTGAGAATGCACCCCGACTGTCAGTCAGTTTCTAGTGAAGTACAGGCTTTAAGGCCTGAATGAGCACAGTCTAATTAGAAGAAACTGTTCCGTGGGACTGCAGATCTCAGCACTGCAGATCTCAGCAGTACTGTGAAACCAGCCTATAGTGTGTTAAGTGCTTTATATAAATTCTGGGCGACAGCCCTCTCACCACACCAGGCCTGGACAGTTAGATTTCTCTTTCAGTCTCGTGCCGGTTGCGCCGTCACACCGTGCCGCTCCACATGATGTCTGGGAACCCTCAGATGGCTCCGTCAAATGTCCTGGATCCTCCGGTTAGATTACACCGCCGCTCCAGCACTCTGTAGTGAGAGTCTCTCCGGTGGTGGCTGTTCTGATCCACGCGATGCAGGCCGCGGCTCCTCCAGGCTCACACCCACAGATCCCTAGAGGCAGGTCACGTGTCCCAGGCCGAAGAGAGCGAAGATGACTGCGCTGGGCCTTTTATTACCTACCCAGCATTCAGTTCAGTCACTTAGTGTTCATGGGTAAGTGAGTGAACACTGTGGGTAAATGAGTCCTTCTGTCTGCTCTTATGTGAAAAAAATATAAATAAGTCTCATTCACATTGCATACAACTAGAGGGAGCTAAATACCAATCTAATAGCATGGTGTTATTATATAGCATTACATGGCAAATATTCCAGCGCTACACATATTACAGCCTCACAGACTTCTAAGGACCTGTGTCCAGAGGCTTGAGATGAAGAGATATGACACAAGACCACCCCACAGAAGTCTTATGGGGTGTATTGTGTAGGTGAGGCCAGGATGCAAACAGATACTGGAATCCGGTGTTCACAATTTGTTTACCTTGCTTTGCAGCCTGAATTTTGAAAGCTCTGAATCTGAAAGTGCCTAGAGAAGAGATGAGTACTTCTGGATTCACAATCTGCAGAGGACATTGAGTAATAGATGTTCATCAATGGCCTCCTGCTTGCTGGGGGTCTTGGACTCCTGGCTCACTGCTAATAACCTGATTCAATTTAGCTTTCTCCTTTTCAACTTCCATTTTCCCCAATTCCACTGATACGCTTCTCCTGTTTCAGTCTCAGTATCCTCCCTACTACCCCCACAGTCCCAGAATAACCTGCTTTAATTTTAGCAGGTAGTATTTCCTGGACACTAATTGTAGCCTCTATTCCTCCTCTGTAAAACTGCTGCTTTATAACCAGTTTTGTAAATGGGTGACCAGTGCATTATGGGGCACATTTCACCACCCCTCTCTTTCACCTGTATGGCTATATTTTTCAATGATTTAATTGCAAATTTCAGAATATCTGCACCCTTATTCTGCACATAATTCCACCCCCCGCGTTCACTGGTTATACCCTCTGCAGTGCACTACTTATCTGTGCATACTGCCTTCTGCCATTGCACCTCCCTACTGCATATACTGCCCGTTAAGACATTTCTGTTTGTTATATGAATTTCTAACCTTTCCTGTTCTGGGACGGGAAAACTTTTGCTATTTTATTTAACCACTTCTGGACCGCCGCACGCCGATGTACGTCCAAACTTTGCCGGTGGATATTGTTGTTATGGCAGCAGCTAGCTGCCATAACCCCGGTATCCCCGTTTTCGTGCAGCGGCCGGCTTTCTGATAAAAGTGGTCCCTGCGGCGGATTCGCCGTGAGATAATTTTTATCGGTGCGGGAGAGGGCCCCCCCTCCTGCCACGATCCGGTGCCCTCCGCCGCTTATCGGAGCCGTCGGTAGCGGCGGAGGTGATCGCGCCCTACTCCGTGCTGTGCCTGGAGACGAGTGAGGCTAAGATGGTGCCCACTTGTCTCCATGACACTGCTGGGTGGAAGCGACGTCAAAATGTCACTTCCGCCCACGCCTCCTAAAGGCATATTTTTTTCAATGTCATTTTTTTAAATTTTAGTGTAAATATGAGATCTGAGGTCTTTTGACCCCAGATCTCATATTTAAGAGGTCCTGTCATGCTTTTTTCTATTACAAGGGATGTTTACATTCCTTGTAATAGGAATAAAAGTGACACAATTTTTATTTATTTTTTAAAACAGTGTAAAAATAAATAAAATAATGTAAAATAAATAATAATTTTTTTTTTTTAAAAGCCCCCCCGTCCCGACGAGCTCGCATGCAGAAGTGAACGCATACGCGAGTAGCGGCCGCATATGAAAACGGTGGTCAAACCACACATGTGAGGTATCACCGCGACCGGGAGAGCAAGAGCAATAATTCTAGCTCTGAACCTCCTCTGTAACGCAAAACATGCAACCTGTAGAATTTTTTAAATGTCGCCTATGGAGATTTTTGAGGGTAAAAGTTTGACGCCATTCCACGAGTGGGCACAATTTTGAAGCGTGACATGTTGGGTATCAATTTACTTGGCATAACATTATATTTCACAATATAAAAAAAATTGGGCTAACTTTACTGTTGTCTTATTTTTTTATTAAAAAAAGTGATTTTTTTCAAAAAAAAGTGCGCTTATAAGACCGATGCGCAAATACGGTGCAAAAAAAAGTATTGCAACGACCGCCATTTTATTCTCTAGGGTGTTAGAAAAAAAACATGTATAATGTTTGGGGGTTCTAAGTAATTTTCTAGCAAAAAACCTGTTTTAAACACGTAAACACCTAAAATCCAAAACGAGGCTGGTCCTTAAAGAGGAGTTCCACCCGAGGTCCAGTCAAAAAAAAAAAAAAAAATTAAAAGTCAGCAGCTACAAATACTGCAGCTGCTGACTTTTAATTGGACACTTACCTGTCCCAGGGTCCAGGGATGCGGGGGATCGAAGCCCCGCTCGTCTCCCCCTCCGTTCAGCGACGCCGGCATTGCAACTGTGGGCACCGGGCTGTGGCTTCACAGCCTGGCACCCACTGCGCATGCACGAGCGGCGCCGCGCGCCGTGATTGGCCGCTCAGTCACCTGGGATCTGTAATGGGTCCCAGATGATTGACAGGAGGGAGGGAGCAGAGCTGAGCCCTTCCTGTGCTGAGGGGGAAGTGATGTCACCAGCCCAGGCACTGGAAGAGGCAGACTACGAGGGACCACCTAGCAACAGGCATTTAGAGGTAAAAAAAAATATCCAAATGTTTTTATTTATTTATTTATTTATTTATTTTTTTGGGTGGAACCCCACTTTAAATGGTTAAAACAACCAGCCAGGCATTATCTTTTTATCAGTTTACAGCAGTCAAATTATTAAAATAGGAATTCCTAACTATAATGCTGTTGCCCTTTGCCTTAAATAAACTGCTTATTCTCAATATCATGGCAAATATAAATGATAACTTTAATGTATATTCTTCCATACCCAAGCTAATTATCTGACAAATGGCATCATTCTAGGCAGTGTTAATTTCATCGACTAAAACTAACTAAAACATTTTAGTCGACTAACTTAATACCATTTTAGTCTACTAAAATACGACTAAAACTAAAACAATTGAGATTACTAAAATACGACTAAAACTAAAATGGCATTTTAGTCAAAAGACTAATGCCCTTTACACACGGTCGAATTTTCCGACAGAAAATGTGCGATCGGAGCTTGTTGTCGGCCGACCGTATGTGGGCTCCATCTGATTTTTTGCATCGGATTTTCCGACACACAAAGTTTGAGAGCAGGCTATAAAATTTTCCGACAACAAGATCGCGTCAATTTCGACCGTGTGTAGACAATTCTGAGGCACAAAGTGCCACGCATGCTCAGAGTAAATTCCGAGACGGAACTGCTTGGTCTGGTAAATATAGCGTTCAGAATGGATATAGCACTTTCGTCAGGCTGCAATGTTTTAAATTGTTTAATGCAGTGCACTCCCTTCTTCTTTATAATGCTAGAAGAATGAAGTAGTTTTGCTGCTCATATTCACACAGAGTTCTCACAAACTTCTTTCTTTATTATTTATCGTGATTTCATCAATATAATATTTTTGTTTGTCACATCTCCCAAAAAATAATATTTTTGGGATGTTTTTAGATTAAAGAATTTTTTGGGGATTTTTTTAAAGCCTGATCTTGTGTTTTATTTATCTTTTTTTTTTTTTTACTCCAGAATATTTTTGGGTGTGTTTTGTGTGTCAAGTTACCACAACACCATTATTATCTTGTATTATTTATTCATCTCAAGGAGATTGTTTGGTGTTGGTGTCTCTTGTGAATTTCACATTGTATTTTTGAAATGTACCTGCCTCCTCACAAACAAACTGTCCTTTTTGAAGGAAAACACACATAGTCAAATATAATTAAAAAAAAATCCTTTATTAAGGGGTCATAACCAAACAAAGAGGGAGGCAACGCTGGATAAACAGCAGAAATTGGTGAAGCCTTTGGCCCCCAGGACACACATCAATTATTTTACTGCAAAATTGGTGGCCTGAGGAGTCCATATATAAGGGAGTACAATCTGGTCCAGAAGTCCAAGAGATCATGAACAGCAGCAGATGACATGTATGTCCCCAGGCTGTGGTCATACAAGACCCTGCATCTTTTGCCAAACCAGACTGAACCCAGGCCATCACTCTCTGGTCTTCCTTACACGCTTCCTTCCCGGCTGTGGCTCTGGTGTTGGAGGTGTGGCAGGAGGAGCAGTAGGACCTGGAGGAGGAGGAGGACCTGGAGGAGGAGAAGAAGGACCATGGGTGAGCTCTCAATTGTGGCTTTGGCATGTGAGTTGGCCCCTCAACTCCTTATTTAGTGCTTCTAAAATGAGAAACTCACATAAGAGGCGTTGGCCCTCCTCCATTTGCAGCATTTTGCATGCTGTTAGGTCAGCAAAGTTCTCTCCAACACTGTGGGGGGTTCTGTGGGCCTCAGTAGCCTTCCAAGATATGCCAATTGCTGCCTCCTCCAAGTTTCTCCTCTTCCTGCCACTTTTTCTTTGAAGGCAGAGGGAAGGGACCTGGGTATCGGGCAGCCTGCTTGGCCCGGCCACCTCCTGCTGAGACTTTCCTGTGTATGAAAAAGGGACATCATTTTAGTTTTGGGTTCATCAATCACAATCAGAAATTAGTACTCCAAACTAACATACATTTAACATCATTAATTTGTCAACCAGAAATATTTAGCAGAATGCTATACCTGGCTCAAGCTGGGCTCCTCCACATGTTGCTGCCTGGAAGGCCCAGGTTGGACGTCAGAAGCCTCAGCTGAGGGGGAAGGAAGCGTGGAAGAAAGACTGGAGAGTACTGGCCTGGGTTCAGTCTGACCAGCCAGAAAATGCAGCCTGTCGTAGTACCACAGCCTGGGGACATAAATGTCATCTGCTGCTCCTGATCTCAGGGATTCCTGGACCTTCTTGCTCTCCCTTAGATAAGTGCTCCTCATGCCACCAATTAGGGCCTTCAAATAGGTGATGTCTGCCGTGGGGATCACCGGCTTCACAAATTCCACCAATTGATCCAGCGCTGCCTTCCTCTTTGTTTGATTCTTATAATGTGGGTGGTTTACCTGCCACAGACAGGGCAGCTCCCTGAACATCTCAATGAATATGGTGATAAAGTCCTGATCCTTCAATATATCTATTTTCTCTGCAAGACACAACACAAGACAAACCCTAATGTCAGACTAAACGCTCCTAATCTTGTCACAATATAGACCTCAATCTCTAAGCAGTATAGGCCCAAGTTTAAATGTGACCTTCGTTATCATGATCGGCGCTTCCTATCATTATTATTATTATTATACGAGATTTATATAGCGCCAACAGTTTACGCAGCGCTTTACATATACTTCCTATACTCCTTCCTCTGCTCACAGATGGTACGTACGACGCACGCGTGTTACGCTTTATATACACTGCGCATGGGTGAAACTCCGCCCGCCCCTGACGTCCTTTCTAGTCTATTCCCCGCCTCTTCTCTTTTGGTGCAGTGGGGAAGAGCAGGTGCGTGCTAATTACAGCAACAACGAGGAGGAGGAGGAGAAAAGCCCAGAGCCAGAAACGTCACAATCCCGGAGGAGATGGTCTAAGGCATCAAATATGTCCTTTGTGGAGATGGTGGAGATGGTGGACATCTTGAAAAGGACCGACTATGACAGGAAGTATGGACCTTACCCCAACCCCAATGTCAGAAAGGCCAAGATAATGGCGAAAGTTGTGCAGAGTCTGCACAGAAATTTTGGGGTACGACGATCCAAGGATCAACTGAGGAAACGGTGGTCGGACCTCAAATTAAGGTAGCACGATCAGTATAGAACAGGGGTCTCAAACTGGCGGCCCTTCAGCTGTTGCAAAACTACAAGTCCCATGAGGCATTGCAACGCTGACAATTACAAGCATGACTCCCAAAGGCAGAGGCATGATGGGACTTGTAGTTTTGCAACAGCTGGAGGGCCACCAGTTTGAGACCCCTGGTATAGAAGGATCAGGAGAGTGCTGCAAAAAAGTAAGTAGTTGTCCTGTGTTCCTCTTCGTTATTTTTATAACGTTCGTGCTGCTCCATGTGCTTTTCTTTACTGTTGTACAGTTTAAAATGGCAAATTTCATGTTCATGGACACATTATTCGTTCGTAGGAAACATTGTTCGTTCGGCCTATAAAACACCATGTTTTGTCAAAATGCAGTTCAATACATTTTTTCTGGCCTACTTCTCTTAAAATAATTTTGGTGTCTACATGGGTTTGTAACTAGAATGAAATGCAAACTAGATTCTGTGTAAGGAGAGGACACTCAGCAGCTGTTTACACATCTGGACGCTGGAGCACTAGTGTGGGACACCAGAACTCCCTTTTTATTAGGGGGCCCACACAGGTGCTCCAGGCTATACTTTAGGGGTGTCTCCATCTGTGAAGCTTGTACAAAACAGGTAAGTATTCAAGCTTGACAAAGGAAAACAATATTTGTTCATCTTGGAACTCTGCCAAAACAGACAATTGTGCCCCACTTCCAAGCAATGTTTCATATTTCTATTTCTGCCATCAAATATCTGTGTGCTATTTTTTTTACATAGGGGAGAAAAGACTTGGAGGACACCACTCATTAGATGAGACCACAGACCCCCCACCTCAGGAAGAAGGGGAAATCCCCCAAAGCCAAGCAGAGGAGGAGGAGGGAGATGTTGTGGAAATAGTCACCACAACAGGTGAGTGTCTGCGACCACAGCCTCAAGTAAGAGATGAATGCCTGCATATTTCTAATACATGGTGTGTTTTTGTTTCTATATTTTAGGTGATCATGATGTTGTGGAAGAAGGTCATTTCACCAGTGAAAGTGCCCAGATCCTGATCGGGGAGATCATGAGGTGTAATAGGAACTTGGAAAACATCAAGCAAAACATCAATGATGTTCAAAACAAAATGAAGACCATCATTGATGTTTTAGGGAGAATTTAAAACCCCTCGAAATCCCGAATTATTTCAGGTTTTTTTTTTAGGAAAATTTTTTGAACTTTTTTTGACATATTCTCGAAAAGCCAAATTTTGAAGATGCACATAGTGTGTCAACATGTGCTATCTGCCATCACAGGAGATCAATGTATGCGTTTTGGGGGTGCAACCCCTTCCTCAATAATAAAGTAGCTGAGAGGAAGGGGTTGCACCCACAAAACACGTCCATTGATCCCCCATGATGGCAGCTAGCACATGTTGACATTCTGCAATTTGTGTGCATCTTCAAAATTTGGCTTTTCCAGGGGTGACTTCACCCCATCTGAACGCAATATCATACACATGTAAATACTCATGTCTGATATTGCCTTCAATTTCTATAAAAGTTTAACTTTGTAAGTTCCAGATTTGTGTATTTCTTGTTGGTTTTAAACATGCCTGTTTTACCTTAAAAGGACATTTCTACTTTTATTAATGTGACCTAAAAATTTGTTATACAACAAACATGTTGGTTTGTTTTAAAAACCTTTTATAAATGCACATGTGATTGTGCTTGTATTAAAAAGATTGATAATCAACAATGTGTGGCTTCTTCTTTCAATGCTGATAAACATTTTTTGTGGTAAAATTGGTGTTTTCAGTGACAATGGGGGTTATTTCCTAAGGGCAAATCCACTTTGCACTACAAGTGCAGTTTCTGTGCAGTCTCAAGTGCACTTGTAGTGCAAAGTGTCTTTGCCTTTAGTAAATAACACCCAACAGTGCTTTATAATTTTACAGAATCGCGCCATTTTCACGACTCCCCAAATTTCAGTCATGGTCAGCTAAAAGAAACACAAGCAGTAAATGTAAGCAAATATTTGTTCAGTTTAAAAAAATTTTTATTTAAAAAATGTCTCAGACATTGTCTGGCATATTGATGGCCCCCCTACTCGCAAAGTATTCCATGTATCTTATACGGACCTCGCGGGCACTCAAGGGGGGCAAGACAGGACGACCAGCTTCAAGCGCCATCAGGGTTGGTTCATTAAGATTAATTCCGGCTTCAGGCCCAACTCGGCATAGTTCACAGAATTTCTCCTTAAAAAGTTGTGGAGAACACAGCAAGCCAGGATGATGTGATTTATTTTATACTCCGCCATGTGTATCGGTGTTAGAAATAGGCGGAACCGGCTGGCCATTATTCCAAATGTGTTCTCCACCACTCTTCTGGCTCTGGCCAGCCGGTAATTAAAAACCCTTTGGTCAAGGGTGAGGGTCCTCATAGGGAATGGCCACATAAGATGGTCCCCCAGCGCAAACGCTTCATCCGCAACAAAGACAAATGGGAGTCCTTCCGCATTGTCTTCTGGAGGTGGCAAGTCCAAGCTGCCATTCTGGAGATGCCTTTAGAACTCCATGTGGGCGATGACTCCACCATCTGACATCCGGCCATTCTTCCCCACGTCCACATACAGGAACTGGTAAGTAGCCGACACCACTGCCAACATCACAATACTATTGAACCCCTTGTAGTTGTAATAGTATGACTCCGAGTTGGGTGGTGGGACGATGTGGACGTGTTTCCCATCAATTGCCCCTCCGCAGTTAGGAAAGTCCCACTGCTGAACAAAGTGGGAGGCTACAGTCTTCCATTCCTGTGGGTTGGAAGGAAACTGTGGAGTCAAACAAGAAGAAAAAAAAATCATTTTGTACATAAACATTGAAAGCAGATTAGACACAAACATTCTTGGCCAACATCCGTATTACATTTTTTTAGGGAGTATTTAAAGACAAAGGTATAAGGTCCACCTATTAGATTCCTCCCCCCCTCTCATGGGCCATTTAAACACATTTATGGGGGGAAGATGTTTTGGACAGGTAACCCTCTCCACTTCATTGAGAGATGAATGCCTAAATAATGTGGATTACTTTGGCCAGCCCCTCCTTACTTACACTATTGGCAGCCCACTGGACAGGTAAGAAGTGTCATAATACAAAGATATAAATACACACTGTACACATTTTAGCACACTTTTACATTCTGCTATTACCTATCAAGATAATAATAGGATACAAAAACTTTGAACATTACCATTTGAAAGTATTCAGGAAGGCCCTTGCACTACATGCTTTGGGGAATTCATCCATAAATCTGACCACAAAAGAGATGGGTATAGTGTGTATGGGTTTGGCAAAGTCAGCAGATAGAGGATTGGTATCAGCTGAGTTAGCAGTTGGGGGGAGGGAGGGTTCCAAAAAAAACCTCTGCCACTCTGCCAAAATCTCAAGCACACATCACAATTTTACATATTTTAGGGGGTATTTAGGGTAAAGCACTACCATGGAGCTGACAAAATACATTGTTAAGTGACTACACAAGGTGAATATAGGGCCAGGAGAGCATGCTGGGTTGGTAAGTGAAGGCAAATATGTATGAAGGACAAAAAAAAATTACATAAAAATCCAACATGCATGAGGACAAAGGGGACATTCACAACATACTACAATCATGGTAATTAGGGAATAAGGAAAGAAATACAATACATTATCAAACAATAAAATGTGATGTTAAAGGATAAAAATCTTACCTTCATATACTCCTTCTGCAGGACCTGAATGATGGCAGAACAGGTCTCTGGGATAATGATCCCCAGAGCCTGGGGGAGATGCCTGTCGAGAACTTAAGTTCCTGCAGGCTTATCTCCGTCGCCAAGTACCGCAGGGTGGCGACTAGCCTCTGCTCCGGAGTGATGGCTTGCCTCATGCAGGTATCCTGCCTGCTGATATAAGGGGTCAGCAAAGCCAACAAACGGTGAAATACGGGGTCCGTCATCCTGAGAAAGTTCCTGAAATCGTCAGGATTATTCTCACGGATCTCACGGAGCAAAGGCATGTGACAGAACTGGTCACACTGGAGCAACCAATTCTTGGTCCATGAACTCCTCCCCACCCTGTTCATGTACTGGGCTTGTGTCAAAGTAAGGACCCCAACACCAAGCCCCCGCACAGCACAAACTCTACGATGAGTACGTATACGCAACATGGCTAGAAAACGGTCGGCTGGTCAGAAAGTAGTAACAGAACGCACTGAAGAACAGCAAGGCCTGTGAAGAGCGACCTGAAAATCAGTAACGAACGAACAAGAACACAATGAAAAATCAATGGTAACTCGCTGCACGCACTGAAGAACAGATACAAACCCACAAGCACAAACTGAACAGCAGAAATACGATCTGAAAACCATGGGTCTGAAAAAGCGCGAATCGTCTCTTACCAAACTTTTACTAACACCAGATTAGCAAAAGGAGCCCAGAGGGTGCCGCGCTTGGTACTGAACTGCCCTTTTATAGTCTCATCGTACGTGGTGTACGTGACCGCGTTCTTGGCGTTCGGAAATTCCGACAACTTTGTGCGACCGTGTGTATGCAAAACAAGTTTGAGCCAACATCCGTTGGAAAAAATCCATGGATTTTGTTGTTGGAATGTCCGATCAATGTCCGACCGTGTGTACAGGGCATAAGACTAAAACTAAATTGAAATTTGACGTCAAAATAACACTGGTCTGTAGTACATGTTCATACCTCAATAACATATTTGATTTTTCACTCCAGCAGTATATAATGAGTTTGAAAATTGTATAAAAATGCTTAAATAATGCATTATAATTTAACTACACTCATTCGATTTTTAGATAACTAAAATGAATTTTAGTCTACTAAAATGTACTGGAGATTTTAGTCGATTAAAATGTCCTGGATATTTAGTCGACTAAATACGACTAAAACTAAAACGATAGCAGAAGACTAAAATGGGACTGAAACTAAAATGCCATTTTAGTCCTAAGACTAATGCCCCGTACACACGGTCGGACTTTGTTCGGACATTCCGACAACAAAATCCTAGGATTTTTTCCGACGGATGTTGGCTCAAACTTGTTTTGTCTACACACGGTCGCACAAAGTTGTCGGAAAATCCGATCGTTCTAAACGCGGTGACGTAAAGCACGTACGTCGGAACTATAAACGGGGCAGTGGCCAATAGCTTTCATCTCTTTATTTATTCTGAGCATGCGTGGCACTTTGTCCGTCGGATTTGTGTACACACGATCGGAATTTCCGACAACGGATTTTGTTGTCGGAAAATTTTATCTCCTGCTCTCCAACTTTGTGTGTCGGAAAATCCGATGGAAAATGTCCGATGGAGCCCACACACGGTCGGAATTTCCGACAACACGCTCCGATCGGAAATTTTCCATAGGAAAATCCGACCGTGTGTACGGGGCATAAGACGAAAACTAAATCCATATTTGCTGCCAAAATTAACTCTGATTCTAGGTCAACAGTTGGCATTTAATGAACAGAAATGGCTTTTATAACCAATGCGTTTGGATAATAAAATTATAGCATTACTTTTTAGGTCAGATGGTGACTGCATTCATTTTTTATCAAGCTTTGACTGCTCTTACAGTCCCCAGTACAATTTCTAAGGTTCTGGCACCAAATGCACAGATTTTGTAGATTACTACTACATAGGACATGCCGCATAATATCACATTGTAGTTCACACCTAATATCATATAGAACTGCAAAATATTTAAAAAATATCACAGGATAAAAATGAAAAAGTGTAAATTAAAAAAAAAAGGGAAATGCAGGTTGCCTTGTGGGAATGCTGTCTATCGTACCAACCATAGACTAGAACAGTGGTGGCCCGTCCATAGGGGGCGCACGGGCGCCGCCTCCCCCCCCCCCCACCCAGCAGTCACAAAAAAATAAAAAATAATTTTTTTTAAAAAGGCCCCTTTAAAAAAAAAATAGAAAAAAATGTTCTTTAAGTGCACTGTGTTCGGGCGCAATAGTGCACTATGGGAAGCGCCACGTCAATGCAATCACAAGATTGCAGTTGGGGCGCTTCATTTGCAGGCTTTTGACCTGCTTTGCGGCGCAGTCCAAAGCGCCGAATAGCTTCCACCCGTAGTATTACTACGGGCGGGAGCTTTGTTATTCAAGTGAAGAGGTTACTTCCGGTTTCCCTGTTCCACAGTGAGTCTGCATTTGATGGGACACATTGAGGCTGCATTTGATGGGACACATTGAGGCTGCATTTGATGGGACACAGTGAAGCTGCATTTGATGGGGCACAGTGAGTCTGCATTTGATGGGACACAGTGAGGCTGCATTTGATGGGACACAGTGAGGCTGCATTTGATGGGACACAGTGAGGCTGCATTTGATGGGGCACAGTGAGGCTGCATTTGATGGGGCACAGTGAGTGTTATGAGAGGGTCTACCCGTTGGTGGCGCTATCGGTCTCTTGGATCGCAGTACCAGTGTCCATCAGCAGGTGTCTTCCAACACCTAGGACCTGCAGTAAAAGGTCTTTCCTGCTGTTGGCACTGTTGCATCCTCGGGCCGTAGTACCGGCGTCAACCAGCGGGTGCACTCTGGCAGTGTGGAGCAAACAGCTCACACTGCGCTCAGCTGTGACATGAGGTCAATTACCACAGCCTTACAAATACCCGGCAAGCCCTCATAGGCTTGCCTTGGTATCTCTCTCCCTGCACTCTTACCTTGCTGCCCGTTACTTTGACCTTGAGCCTGCATCTGCCTTGTCCTGACCTGACCTGATCTGATCCCATCCCTATCCTGAGCCTATCCCCTCTGTTCCTGGTTACCTTGGATCCCTGCCCTGTATCCCATCCATCCACCCTCTTCCTGTCCTGCTGGTTTGATCTCCCTGTGTATGACCTTGGCCTGGCTTTGTTTACGATTACGGTATCTCCATTTCCTTGTATATATTGTTGTTTGTAGTGGGTTTGTTGTGTTGGTTTTGCACTGTTTGTATTTCTTTACTTGTCACTTATTTATTAAACACCATTTCACTTATATGTGTTTTGGGTTTCCTCTGTGCAGTCCACACAGTCTGGTCAATTAGATTCTATGACAGTATACCAAGGCCATCCCTGACCAGACGTGGCTGCACTGAGAAACCGTCCTGTTACGGTGGGCGCGCAAAATGGACTTTGATGGAATTGTCTATTATTCTCTGCTGGCGGCAGAGGATAGTGAATATTGTTGTCAGACTCTTAAAGATTGGACCCGGGACCAACTGCT
The DNA here is from genome assembly GCA_037952925.1 of Lithobates clamitans. Taxonomy (NCBI): domain Eukaryota; kingdom Metazoa; phylum Chordata; class Amphibia; order Anura; family Ranidae; genus Lithobates; species Lithobates clamitans. The sequence continues at coordinate 2,938,851 of JBBGZY010000270.1, read as the reverse complement.
GGAAACAATACAAACAGCCCATTTACTTGTAGATCAAGGTCATGTGTTATTTGAGGATGTTCAGCCTTTGATCCAATTATGTACTAAGTCAGCCTTGTCATGCATTCACGAAGGTAGTGACGATTTCTCCCCTCCTTTCAGTTGTGACCAGGTTGAATCCCTGGTATGGTTGTTAGAGGACGATCCGGCTTCCTTTGATGAACATTATTCCGCTTGTTCCCAGCAGGTGTTATCCGATTGCATTTATTCAGTACAATCTTTGGTTAGTCAGGCTGTATGTGAATCAGCGTTTGTTCAACCTTTGCTGCAGGCATGGTCAGATCTCCTGTCTTTAGCTAAGCCACAATATTCCAGTCCTGCCATTAATCATCTGCTTTCCAAAAGATCTATCTCCCCGTCACCTATGGCAACCTCAGCTACAACCCAGTTTAATCAGCTCCCTACCAAATACTACCACCCAGTCTCCAAGTGTCGCACCCATCCCGTCTTCAATTCACCTGTAACAGTCCCACAAAACCCCTCTCTAGCTACAGTTCCTTGGTCTTCCTTCTGCCCAGCTACTTTCTTTTCTTACAGCCCTGCACCTACATACAAAACTGCACGGGCTAAACCAAGAAAGAAGCAAAAATTCTTCCCGACCCACACCATCTTGCCAGTAACCCAACCTGTTCCAGCTTTGCAGTCTGACGTTCCAGCTCGCCAGTCTGATGTTCCAGCCTTCCAGTCTGATGTTCCAGCCTTCCAGTCTGATGTTCCAGCTTTGCAGTCTGATGTTCCAGCTTTGCAGTCTAATGTTCCAGCTTTGCAGTCTGATGTTCCAGCTTTGCAGTCTGAAGTTCCAGCTTTGCAGTCTGAAGTTCAAGCTTTGCAGTCTGAAGTTCAAGCTTTGCAGTCTGATGTTCCAGCTTTGCAGTCTGATGTTCCAGCTTTGCAGTCTGATGTTCCAGCTTTGCAGTCTGCTGTTCCAGCTTTGCAGTCTGCTGTTCCAGCTTTGCAGTCTGATGTTCCAGCTTTGCAGTCTGCTGTTCCAGCTTTGCAGTCTGATGTTCCAGCCTTCCAGTCTGATGTTCCAGCTTTTCAGCCTGATGTTCCAGCCTTTCAGCCTGATGTTCCAGCCTTTCAGCCTGATGTTCCAGCTTTGCAGTCTGATGTTCCAGCTTTGCGGTCTAATGTTCCAGCTTTGCGGTCTGATGTTCCAGCTTTGCAGTCTGAAGTTCCAGCTTTGCAGTCTGAAGTTCAAGCTTTGCAGTCTGAAGTTCAAGCTTTGCAGTCTGAAGTTCAAGCTTTGCAGTCTGCTGTTCCAGCCTTCCAGTCTGCTGTTCCAGCCTTCCAGACTGCTGTTCCAGCCTTGCAGTCTGATGTTCCAGCTTTGCAGTCTGATGTTCCAGCTTTGCAGTCTGATGTTCCAGCTTTACAGTCTGATGTGCCTGCCTCCCAGTCTGTCGTCCCGATGCCTGCCTTCCAGCTCGATGTCCCTGCCTTCCAGCCGGATGTCTTGCAGCTTGCCTTCCAGCCTGATGTCTTGATGCCTACCTACCAGTCTGATGTGCCAGCTTCCCAGTCTGATGTGCCAGCTTCCCAGTCTGATGTGCCAGCTTTCCAGATTGATGTGCCAGCTTCCCAGATTGATGTGCCAGCTTCCCGGATTGATGTGCCAGCTTCCCGGATTGATGTGCCAGCTTCCCGGATTGATGTGCCAGCTTCCCAGATTGATGTGCCAGCTTCCCAGATTGATGTGCCAGCTTCCCAGTCTGATGTGCCAGCTTCCCAGTCTGATGTGCCAGCTTCCCAGTCTGATGTGCCAGCTTCCCAGATTGATGTGCCAGCTTCCCAGATTGATGTGCCAGCTTCCCAGATTGATGTGCCAGCTTCCCAGTTTGCTGTACCAGCTTCCCAGCCTGATGTCTTGCAGCTTGCTTTCCAGCCTGATGTCTCGAAGATTGCTTCCCAGTCTGATGTGCCAGCTTCTCAGTCTGATGTGCCAGCTTCCCAGTCTGATGTGCCAGCTTCCCAGTCTGATGTGCCAGCTTCCCAGTCTGATGTGCCAGCTTCCCAGTCTGATGTTCCAGCTTCCCAGTCGGATGTTTCAGTTTTCCAGTCTGATGTTCCAGACCTCCAGCCTGATGTCCTGTCGTCTGCTGCCCAGCTCAAGTGGTTCCTGTCGTCTGCTGCCCAGCTCAAGTGGTTCCTGTCGTCTGCTGCCCAGCTCAAGTGGTTCCTGTCGTCTGCTGCCCAGCTCAAGTGTTTCCTGTCGTTTGCTGCCCAGCTCAAGTGTTTCCTGTCGTCTGCTGCCCAGCTCAAGTGTTTCCTGTCGTCTGCTGCCCAGCTCAAGTGTTTCCTGTCGTCTGCTGCCCAGCTCAAGTGTTTCCTGTCGTCTGCTGCCCAGCTCAAGTGTTTCCTGTCGTCTGCTGCCCAGCTCAAGTGTTTCCTGTCGTCTGCTGCCCAGCTCAAGTGGTTCCTGTCGTCTGCTGCCCAGCTCAAGTGGTTCCTGTCGTCTGCTGCCCAGCTCAAGTGGTTCCTGTCGTCTGCTGCCCAGCTCAAGTGGTTCCTGTCGTCTGCTGCCCAGCTCAAGTGGTTCCTGTCGTCTGCTGCCCAGCTCAAGTGGTTCCTGTCGTCTGCTGCCCAGCTCAAGTGGTTCCTGTTGTCTGCTGCCCAGCTCAAGTGGTTCCTGTCATCTGCTGCCCAGCTCAAGTGGTTCCTGTCGTTTGCTGCCCAGCTCAAGTGGCTCCTGCCGTCTGCTGCCCAGCTCAAGTGGCTCCTGCCGTCTGCTGCCCAGCTCAAGTGGTTCCTGTCGTCTGCTGCCCAGCTCAAGTGGTTCCTGTCATCTGCTGCCCAGCTTAATGACTCTGACATGCCAGCAGTACCCACTGTCCAGGTTGATGTACCCGATGCCCGGCCTGATGTGCCCTCATCTGTTCAGTTGGAGGCCATGAACTTTGAACAGATGCACCTTGTTGGAGCGTCCGGAGGCCGCTCCTTTAGGGGGGGGTACTGTCATGAGAGGGTCTACCCGTTGGTGGCGCTATCGGTCTCTTGGATCGCAGTACCAGTGTCCATCAGCAGGTGTCTTCCAACACCTAGGACCTGCAGTAAAAGGTCTTTCCTGCTGTTGGCACTGTTGCATCCTCGGGCCGTAGTACCGGCGTCAACCAGCGGGTGCACTCTGGCAGTGTGGAGCAAACAGCTCACACTGCGCTCAGCTGTGACATGAGGTCAAATACCACAGCCTTACAAATACCCGGCAAGCCCTCATAGGCTTGCCTTGGTATCTCTCTCCCTGCACTCTTACCTTGCTGCCCGTTACTTTGACCTTGAGCCTGCATCTGCCTTGTCCTGACCTGACCTGATCTGATCCCATCCCTATCCTGAGCCTATCCCCTCTGTTCCTGGTTACCTTGGATCCCTGCCCTGTATCCCATCCATCCACCCTCTTCCTGTCCTGCTGGTTTGATCTCCCTGTGTATGACCTTGGCCTGGCTTTGTTTACGATTACGGTATCTCCATTTCCTTGTATATATTGTTGTTTGTAGTGGGTTTGTTGTGTTGGTTTTGCACTGTTTGTATTTCTTTACTTGTCACTTATTTATTAAACACCATTTCACTTATATGTGTTTTGGGTTTCCTCTGTGCAGTCCACACAGTCTGGTCAATTAGATTCTCTGACAGTGAGGCTGCATTTGATGGGGCACAGTGAGGCTGCATTTGATGGGGCACAGTGGCTGCATAAGATGGGCACAGTGGCTGCATAAGATGGGCACAGTATCTGTATTTGATGGGGCACAGTGGAAGCATTTGATGGCACAGTAGCAGCATTTGATGGCACAGTGGCAGCATTTGACGGCACAGTGGGGCATTTGATATGGCACAGTGGCTGCGTTTGATGGGCACAGTGGCTGCGTTCGATGGCACAGTGGCGGTAATTGATAGGCAAGGTGGCTGTGTTTGATGGCACAGTGGCTGCGTTTGATGGCACAGTGGATGCATTTGATGGGCACAGTGGCAGCAATTGATGGGCACAGTGGCTGCATTTGATGGCACAGTGGCTGTGATTGAAGGGGTTTTTTTTCAGAATCTTTCAGTTTGTTTGCGCCCCCCCCAAAAAATTTTGAGCACCAGCCGCCACTGGACTAGCAGCTGTTAAGTAACTGATTGCTTGCTTGCAATAACTGGGAAGTTCCTATGGGCCTCTCTTCACACTACTATTTATAAAAAAAATTGTTGTGTGAATAACTCAGCATTTGCATAGCTGTCACATATAACACATAACCCTTTTTTGATTGCCAGCTCCACCTAGTGGCCAAAATGCAGTATTTTTATGATTGCAGTAATTCAGGAAAATATTGCATTATGGACACTAGATGGAGCAGACACTCATAAAAAATACATATATTAGATGCGTGGATTTTTTATGATGGATGTGCAAATGTTTAGACATTCTTGTGTATTTTTTATAAATAGAATTAATTGAATGGAATGGCAGCAACACATTAATGCACTAAATACCCTACAAAAAACTAGGTGCAGTGGAGGTGCTTTGCTGACTACCATACTAGTGCATTAGGGTGCCATCCGAAATAAATGGCACCACAATGCACTGTGGTACACACACTGCATTGTGATGTGGTAATATGCATTACCATAACACATTAATGTAAGGGGGCCTTTTTCTTAGTAACTTGGCTGCCCTTATATTAACAAACTGTTAAAAGCTCACAAAATGTTAAATGCTCACGCTTGCTCCGAATTCTGAATCTAACCTCAAATCAAGTCAGTTTTTACTATAATATTACATTGAGATAAGCAAAAATGTCATGGTAATAAGGTGATAGTGGTGTAGCCTGGTATAGCAAAAAAAAAAGTCCAACCAATTTTTTTTTTGATAATGTAGAATGTAGAAGGGTTAGGACCTCACTTTTTTATTACTGTGTGTGTCCCCTTTAGGAAGATTCCCCTCAGTTCCAGTGGCAGGGAGTAGGGCTCTGTTTACATTGGCAATCGAAACAGGCGTTAAGGGCACATTTTTGCTGCTCTCTAAATGCCTAGCAATGAAGCCTACCGTGAATAATATGGACAGCAGACAGAGATGTTCACATTTGAAAAACATGTAGCGTTTACGACACTTTGCAACGCTGTGTAGCAAAAATTAAGCTGCAAGTCCAGTCTGGTTGGCGTTGAAGCTTGTCAATTCCTTCCATTCGAGTCTATGGTAACGCACCATAAACGCACCTATAGTGTTTACAGCACGTTTATGGTGCGTTTGACATGCATTTTTAAAATATCAGTGAGCTGGAAAGAACTTCCAGCTCACTGATAAAAAAAAAAATATTACTTAGGGGGCACTCCAAGGACATTTTTAACTGTCATCAAAGGCAAAAAAAATTTGCATTAAGGCTATCGAGGCACATTAGCTCGCGTTATGCAGCGTACACACAAACAGACTTTTCAACCGGACTGGTCCGACGGACCGAGTCCGGCGGACAATCCGACTGTGTGTGGGCTTCATCGGACCTTCAGCGGACTTTTCCAGTCGAAAATCTGACGGACTTTAGATTTGGAACATGCTTTAAATCTTTCCGGCGGACTCGAGTCCAGTCGAAAAATCCGCTCATCTGTATGCTAGTCCGACGGACGAAAACCCACACTAGGGCAGCTATTGGCTACTGGCTATCAACTTCCTTATTCTAGTCCGGTCGTACGTCATCACGTACGAATCCGTCGGACTTTGGTGTGATCGTGTGTAGGCAAGTCTGTTCTTTCAAAAGTCCGTCGGAAGTCCGTCAAAAGTCTGACGAAAGTCCGCCGGAATGGCCGTCGGACTTTTGTTGCCGAAAAGTCCGCTCGTGTGTACGCGGCCTTAGTATCAGATTACTAAGATTTTTTTGCAAGTGTGATCTTTACAGAGATAAGAAGTGATGGGAAATCTATTCACCAGACTTTAAGAAAAAAATATTACTCACCTACCAACAGTGCTATATGGCTTTACATCTTTAGTACAACTGTTACATTGTTGCATTTTTTTATATTGAAAAGCCAGAATAGAAGAGAAATAGAAAAAAAAACACTTGTGGGTTTAACCAATCATTCTTAGTGCATTAGTGTATTTGTGCCCAGACTATGGACATTAAAATCTCTGTCATGTAAGAAAAGGGGATGGGATGGTAGGATAGGAGTGACAGCCACTGGCCAAATCTGTGCAATGATGTCACCACTATCCCCGCCCTTTACTTTATTTACCTGATGACAACTCAAGGAGCTGTCATTCAGCTAGTGGTGCTGTCAGAATCGGCCATGTGCACAGAGTTGTTTTTCTCTTTTGTTGGAGGGCGGCGGTCATTGTGATTGATTATGGCTTTTTTGTGAATGAGTCCCTCAATATGGGGACAGGGTGCTTGATCCTGGCAAGGCACCCCCCTTCATTTTGAGGGATATGGCCTGGTATGGTTCAGGGGACAGGGCCCCCCCCCCGCCTAATTTCCTAGTCAGCCAAGCTGTAACCTTGAATCAAGGGTCTGGTATGGGTTTTTAGGCGTGCAGATCCCACTTAACCGCTTCAGCCCCAGAAGATTTTACCCCTTTGCTGACCAGAGCACTTTTTGCGATTCGGCACTGCGACGCTTTAACTGACAAATGCGCGGTTGTGCGATGTTGCACCCAAACAAAGTTGACGTCCTTTTTTCCCACAAATAGAGCTTTCTTTCGGTGGTATTTGATTACCGCTGCGATTTTTATTTTTTGCACTATAAACAAAAAAAGAGCGACAATTTTGAGAAAAACGCAATATTTTTTACTTTTTGCTATAATAAATACCCCCCAAAAATATATAAAAACCCATTTTTTCCTCAGTTTAGGCCGATATGCATTTTTCTACATATTTTTGGTAAAAAAATCGCAATAAGCATATATTGATTGGTTTGCGCAAAAGTTATAGCATCTACAAAAAAAGGGATAGTTTTATGGCATTTTTATTATTAATTTTTTTTTATTAGTAACGGCGGCAATCTGCTATTTTTATTTTGACTGCGACATTTTGGTGGACACATCGGACACTTTTGACACTATTTTGGGACCATTGTCATTTATACAGCGATCAATGCTATAAAAATGCACTGATTACTGTGTAAATGACACTGGCAGGGAAGGGGTTAACCACTAGGGGGCGATGAAGGGGTTGAGTGTGTCCTTTGGAGTGATTCTAACTGTGGGGGGGATGGGCTACAACTCACATGACAGCGATCACTGCTCCCTGTCATGTCAGGGAGCAGTGATCTCTGTCATGTCACAAGGCTGAACGGGGAAATGCTTGTTTAAATAGGAACTTCCCCGTTCTGCGGCTCCGTGACACAATCGCCGGGAGACTGGCAGACATCGAGTCCGCTGGTCCCGCGGAAACGGCCACGCTGTACGTGGCGCGCGCGCGCGTGCACCCGCTAACCCCATTAATTAAAGGGGATCTACAGGTATGCCCATTTGCCCACCGCTGTCATTGTGCCGACGTTTATCGGCGTGCAGAGGTTGGCAAGTGGTTAAAATCCATACCAGTCCTGAAGGATCTGGTATGTACCTAGCTAGTAAGTAAGTATCTAGTAAGTTGGCCACCACTGCTCGAGCAGCTAATTTACAAATCTCTACGTTTAGTACAATACTAAATATATGGATGAACAAGCATATAGTGTATAACATATAGTATATAAGCGTGCAAGTCATATTGCCCTTAGCTCAGGTATGGAAGTGGGAGAGGGTATGCTTAGTTGAGAAACCCTTTCTCTTCTCCTGAAGAGTCCTGGGATGTATGACATCATTTGCCTAGGCATGGAAACCAGGAAGGAACTGATCAAATGTAAAAAAAAAAAAGTTTAAAACATGTAAATATGATATACTTTTCTATCTATTTATTAATGCTAGCAGCATACAGATTTAAAATAGTCAATGTGGATTGAGAGAGTGAAGTTCTGCTTTAAAACAACCTAAACAATGCTATGTTTTCACTTTATCAAATACACAAGTGGATGAAGGGGTTGAATATTTGAAGCTGTGCTTCAGCTTTAAATGCTATATTTTTACGTTTGACTAGAATTTCACGTTAATGTTTCCGCATTCTAGTAAAGTTCAGGCTTGTGCTGTCAAAATGAGTTAATGCTCTCGAACTGTGTTAGTAATTCTAGAAACATTTGTTTGTCTCAGCAAGCATGCTGATAGCCAGCTCTACACAGGTAATAGATAAGACATTTAAACCAGATAAAGGTATCAATAGCCCAGGTACTGCCACCACTGCTATTTGTAAACTTGACCTCTGTAGAGTGATAACTTGGTTTCTGTGACACTTGTAGGCTCTGTCTATAGGGCTCCATGCACACTGGCTTAAAAATCGCTGCTTCTACAGGAGTTTGGTGTTCTGCCTGTAGAAATAACTCAATGTTACCCTATGTGTCCATGTACATTAGGACGATTACAGGCAGATTTTAAGCTTAAGGTTTAGAGGCAGGAAAAAAAAAACCTTCTGGTTTGCGTTTCTGATTGGAGCTTTCTGGTAAAAAAAAACACTAAACTCTCCTATGTACAAAAAACGCTCTATAAGAGCGTTTTTTTTTCTGCCAGGGGAACTGGAATTTTTTTAAGCCCAGTGTGCATGGATCCTTAAAGCGGAGTTCCACCCTAAAGTGGAACTTCCGCTCATCGGATTCCTCCCCCCCTCCGGTGTCACAATTGGCACCTTTCAGGGGGGAGGGGGGTGCAGATACCTGTATAATACAGGTATCTGCACCCACTTCCGGGTACAGCTAGCCGCAGCTAGCCGCAGACTCCCCGCCCACCCCCGTTGTGTTGTGGGAAATACACAGTTCCCACAACACAACGGGGACCAGTGAAGACGCGCAGCGCGACTCGCGCATGCGCAGTAGGGAACCGGGCAGTGAAGCGGCAACGCTTCGCTTCCTGATTCCCTCAGTGTGAATGGCGGCGGCAGCACCCGAGGATCGAGGGACGGCTCGATCTCAGGTGCCGACATCGCTGGACCCCGGGACAGGTAAGTGTCCTTATTTTAAAAGTCAGCAGCTGCAGTATTTGCAGCTGCTGACATCTAATTTTTTTTTTTTGGTGAAACACCACTTTAAGGTCACCTTTTGTATGGCTTTAGTTTGTATACTTTATACATAGTGGCTTAAACAAGAATTGACAAGTACATGCTGTACTTTGTTCCAAGAGTACCAGTTTTCTGTCTTTCTCTGGCTTCAATACGTTTGCTGACCTATGATCATGCAAATTAACCACCTCCTGCTTCCTCCTTTTTAGAAGTATATACTCTTATGTCATACCATTCTGGCCACTCTTGCACTGCGCTGAGGCCACGCAGCAATATGATCTGTGATCAGGATGCAGTGGATTGCAGATTGGGTACAGGGGCAATTTCTTTCTATAACCAAAGACAGCAATCACACATCTAAACAAAGGCTGCAAGGTTGCAGCATTTGAAGGCTCTCCTCTCACTGTGATTAGGCAAGCCCTTTAGTGGGTATCATTTCTGCCGTGACATTTGTACACCTCCAGGTGCTACATTCCTAGCTTAGGGGGGAGCGATTGAGGGTCAGTAAAATGCAGCTCATCTGCGGGGGTTTTACCGCCCCCAACCGCAAGTGTAAATGAGCCCTTACACACTCACCTGTTCCCTAAAACCACCACAACAGTCCCAGTGTCACCATAAGGCTTCATTCACACAGAGTGTATCAATGTGTAGCCCATGCAACGACCATATTTACCAATTCATGTCTACCGAGACACAGCAACTGCATGGACACAGCCACTGCCTAAATCTGTCATCCTTGCGTGTGCAAGGCCTGAACACAGACAGTGTGAGTTTGGGGACACGCACCTGCATAGTTGTCAGATTGGGAGCAGCCACTGTGTCCGTGCATCCGCTGCCTCCCAATAGACATTATTAGGAATGCCTGCATGGGGATGCATAGCACACATGTGCATCCTCGTGCGGATAAACAAAGCCCTTGCATGGGGTAGGCATTGATACAGCACATGGGAAGTAGGCCCAATAGTACAGCCAGTCACAGTGTCCCCAATCTTTGCCATACCAATCACCATCAGGCCTCCTAACGCGAGGTGTATCAATGTGTGCCCTGCGTGAGGGCTGTGTTTACCCTCATGGTAATGTATAGGAGTTCTGTGCATCTCTATGCAGACAGTCCCATTGATATCTATTGGGATACAGCAGCTGTAAGTGCACAGCTGCTGCTCCCAATTTGTGCAGGTGTGGATGCAAGGCTCTGAATGCAGACAGTGTGACCAGCCAGTCACAGTGTCAGGACCTGTGTCATTGCTTGGGTCACCTACTGGTGGCATTGTTGTTTTTAGAACCAAAGGGTGTAGTTCTGGTGGCCACCAGCGGGTGTCTCCTAGCAGATGGACCATACAGGTAATTAGGCTGCACCTGATAGGACTGCTGGGGGTATATAAGCCCGCCTTGCAAGAGGTCCAGTGCTTCAATATTTTCCCTGCAAGCCGTGTCCCTGCCTGAGTCCGTTCCGGAGACCTATCCCCTGGAACCTGCTCACTGCTGCCGCTATCTGGCTTCCTGCTCCTCTTCTCTCTTGTCTTTGTCTGTCTTTCTCATGTGTGTTCCCCCCACTTGTATTTAGTTAGTTAGGTATAGTTTGTTCGGCTATTTACTTAGGGTTTTCGTTTTTACATTTATTTTTCAATTTGCTTGTTTAGGATTTATTGGTGTTGGTATTGGATGTGTGTCATTTTCTTAATAAACATATTGTTTACTTATTCATCTGGTCCTGATTCCTTAAGGTGCACCCAACTGATTTTTCACTGCTTGTAACAGAAGACAGGGAATATTGCCGTCAAATTTTGAAAGTGCAGACTAGGGAGAAATTATTGCAATGCATCTGTCTGGCTCACTCTCTTGTTGATCAAGGCAGCTTTTTGTTCCAATAAATTCAGCCACTCATTCAAATCTGTGCAGAGTTGGCTTTGTCCAGTGTCCCTGGTGGTGGTGATGATTATTCTCCTCCTTTTAGTGTGACTCAGGTATAATCTTTGGTATGGTTTATGACTTATTTCTTTGAACACTATTCAGCATGTTCCCAACAGGTGCTTGTAGAGTGTATTAATGCAGTGCAGTCTCTTGTCAGAGAGGCAGCATGTAAACTGCAGTTTGTGCAACCATAATTATTACAAGCATGGTCAGATATATTGCACTCAGCCTCTGTCAGGTTGCAACAACCCATTCCTGCTTCTAGACACCTGCCTGCTCAAATGTCTCTCTCTCCATCACCCACAGTTGCAGCCCAATATACCCTGCTACCAACTACGTGTAGTACCCTGTTTACACCTGCTGCACTTACCCTGCCTTTAAACCATCTACCTCTTTTCCGCTGCCTGCAAAAACCCCCCTCAGCAACTGATCCCTCTTTTTTTTTACCATCCTCCAGCTTTTCTCTTTCATCAGCTGCATCCCCTACTTACAGCCCTGCATTCAAATACAGAACTTCAGTGGCTAAACCTAAAAAGAAACTGAAGTTTTTTCTAACCCGCACGATCCTGCCACTATCAAATCCTGCTTACACGCCAGCCGATCTGTTCCAGACTGCCTCCACAGCAGCCGATCTGTTCCAGACTACCTTTGCAGCAGCCGTTCTGTTCCAGACTGTCTCCACACCCACCAATCTGCTCCAGTCTGCCTTCAAACCAGCTGATCTACTCCAGTCTGCCTCCACGCCAGCCGATCTGCTCCAGCCTGCCTCTATGATTGCCAATGGGGTTAGCCCAGCATCTGATGGTCCTGAACCTAATGACCTGCCTGACCTTGCCGATCCCCTGCCTACTGCCCAGCCTGATGGTCCTCTGCCTGCTGCCCAGCCTGATGTGCCTGTACCTGCTGCCCAGTTTGATGGTCCTTTGCCTGCTGCCCAGATTGATGTTTTTTTTCCTGCTGCCCAGCCTGATGTGCCTCTGCCTGCTGCCCAGCCTGATGTGCCTCTGCCTGCTTCCCAGCCTGATGTTCTTCTGCCTGCTGCCCAGCCTAATGTGCCTCTGCCTGCTGCCTAGCCTGATGTGCCTCTGCCTGCTGCCCAGCCTGATGTGCCTCTGCCTGCTGCCCAGCTTGATGTGCCTCTGCCTGCTGCCCAGCCTGATGTGCCTCTGCCTGCTGCCCAGCCTAATGTGCCTCTGCCTGCTGCCCAGCCTGATATGCCGGTGCCTGATGTGCCAGTGCTTGCTGATCCAGTGCCTGATGTGCCGGTGCATGCTGATCCAGTGCCTGATGACGCAGTGACTGATGGCCCGATATCTGCTGCCCAGACTGATGACCTGGTGTCTGCTGATCCAATGCCTGCTGTCCAGCCTGATGACCCAGTGCCTGCTGTCCAGCCTGATGACCCGGTGCCTGCTGATCCAGTGCTTGATAACCCCGTGCCTGCTGTCCAGCCTGATGGACTCCAGACCCCAATCGGGAAATTACAAAACCCAGAGAAAATTGAAAAAACAGTTTTCTCTGCTCAGAATTAATATTCTGGAGCTCTGCACTTAGCATTTGTGTGAATCCTGTGTCACTTTTACCTATTCTTACACAGTGGTAGGGCCTAGCATTGTCACAATTTACCGTATTTATCGGCGTATAACACACACTTTTCCCCCTGAAAATAGGGGGCAAATCATGGGTGCGCATTATACGCCGATATTTTACCTGGCTGCGTCTGAGGGGAAGGAGGGGGCGAGCGCCATTGGATTACACAGAGCCAGGATCTCCTGTTTACTCGACGCTCGTAGTCACACACAGTCCCGCTTCCTGGACGGTTTAAAAATTGGGGAGTGGGGGCTAAAAGATAAGCTTTTGCAACGTTGGCTTGAAATTCTCAGCTCATCTATTTAAGGCTGCAAATTGCTCCATAGGACAGAATGAAGTATTCAGTCAAGATAGGTCAGCTTGCTTTAAATGTTCATTTGTGCCATGCAGATACAAGTCATCTCATTGATTAGTGTGGATTTTAAAGCCTTCATTCCTCATTGTTATGAACTGTGTTGCCACTCACTTATAGTGCTGCCCATTGCTGCAGCAGACATGAGCATGCATGGGAAATGCAGCTATGTATTTTTAGACTGATGAAATCTGTTTCCATGCTGAGCTGCACAATAAGGCTTACCTGTAGGTAAAATTAATTTCACCTAAACCTCCACAGTTTAGGAGATATTCACTTTGCTTGCAGCCACTGATGTCAATGGTGCATGCGCTGTGAAGGTCCGGCAGACGCTGCCGGAAAGAATACTCCCAAGCGCATGCACGTGAGTGATGTCATCGCGGCTCCATTCACTAACAGTGCTGGAGCAGAGAACCCGGAAGAAATGCCAAGGGCAAAATGTCAGCTCCCTCGGCGTGGACCGGGATGTGATATGGGAACCTCGCTCTAAGGTGAGTATTTCATAATGAGCTAGTATGCCATGCATACTAGCTCATTATGTCTTTGCCTTACAGGTTTTTTTTTTTCTTTTTTTTATGTGTGTTTTTTTTTTTTTTTCCCATGTGCGGGTATACAACCACTTTAAGTAAAATGTTCATTTATCATAGAAGTGAATGGAGGCTGTCAAATTTTCTGACAGTTCATGGAAATTCAAGTGAAAAGCTGCGTCTGTCAGACATGGTTTATTAACCGTGTAAACCTGCCTTAAAGCTCAATGAGTTGTGGGGAGGCAGCCAGGAACCATCAGATTAGGATTTCCTTTCTGACAGGGAAGTCCTCCAGCACTCTCTAGATATACCCGGCAAGCAGCAGCCTAGTCAGATATGGGAAGCAGTCTATTCAAATTAAAATAAACTAGAAAAGACCTCCAGCTCATTCTGAATATTGCAGTGATAGGAACCAGTAGGGAACAATAGGAACATTTATTTGCCAGTCATCACTTACTGCCTCGGAAAAACAAAAAAGAAGGCATTGACTTTGTAGAGCATTCTAATGGCAAGTTTGTGACCGCTTGTGCAACAAATCATATTTTCCATTTATCTCAATTAGGAAATGCTTGCAAATTATTTACCGCATCAGATTGATCAATGATGTTTAAAGTGAAGGTGGAAATACTGTAAAAAACAGAATGGATTAGGTAAATAAAATTGTGGGTCAGTGAAGCGTTTTAATTAACACCACTGACTAGTGCGTAAAGGCTCAGGAAATGTAATTTTGTATTTCAGCCAAGTTGTAATCATCTCTATGAATGTCACACGATGAAGGCAAAACAAACCTCCACTTCAGCTGTTACCCTGTACTTATGATCTGTCAGCACGAGCAACTAGGACCACTGTCTACTGCTATCAACATGTATTCAAATGTATGCTAACAAAACAATTATGAATAAAATATGTTAACTTCTCTAAATGAGTGTAAACATAAATGTACAGTGTGTTTACTAGTATTCAATCCATGATGTTTTATGTTCTCTATAGCCCTTTTTATGTCCATATCACAGATTTTAGAAACGAGGTAATATTATCTGATCCTTCCTACATGACTTCATTCTTACAAGCGTGATTTGGATTACATGGATTTACACTACGCTACAAAAATAACAGCACAGCAGTTTATTTATAGTGTAGGTATCCGAGGATAATGCATTGTGTCTTCATTATGCCACACAAACTCACTTTGGTCAGTTGCCATGGATTAAAGATGTATTTCACCTTGATTCTGAAGAAGTAAATGTCCCGCAGAGATTGGGAATATATTATAAGAACAAATATGGCATGAGAGACATATGACTGCCACTTGGTGATCTCCTTCTGAAAATGCTAGTTGAATACTTTTCTGGGGAATGATCCTTGCCTGAATACTTGTCTGGACTCAAAACATGCTAGTTCACACTGATGGGGTGTGGGAAACCGCATGTGATTCGGATAGGAATCACACCACATTGCTGTTGAAATCACATACGATTCTTTGCAGTACAGTTTGAGCCCATTATTTTTCTACGGCTCAAAACGCACCGCACCCGCATGAAAAAACTTTTTTTTACCGCACTGGAATCGGACTGCATGGGTGTTCACACCCATGTGATCTGCTTCAGCCTATTGCAATGCCTTTTGCAACCTGCTTTTGAACATTGACACTTGCAGTGGTTCGCAAGAACGGAGAGCGATTGTGATGCGGTGCGGGAAACTCAGAGAAATTGCTGCAAATCCCACACCGCATCAGTCTGAACCAGAAAACAAATCACTGGCATTGTACCAGGCAAAGGTCAGCCTGCCATTACTCCACAACTTATAGGGACCCAAAAGTCACATTCTTTGCGACACTGTGTAATTGTTACTTATTAATAATTTGCATCCTAACCAGCATACTATCTTTGTAATCTCCATGCAAGTGGTTTTTTTTTTTTTTTTTTTTTTTTAAAGATGATGTTAATTGAGTTTTAGATATACAAACAGACATAACACGTAATAATACAGATAACATCATTCACAAACTGTTGTCCTTCAGAAAAGTAACCATAAGATAAATAGCCATGGTGAGTGCAGTACAACAGATAGTTCAACCATAGTGATATATATATATATATATATATATACATACACACACCGGCCACTTTTTTTAGATACACCTGTTCAATTGCTTGGTAACACAAATTGCTAATCAGCCAATCACATGGCAGTAACTCAATGCATTTAAGCATCTAGACGTGGTGAAGATGACTTGTTGAAGTTCAAACTGAGCATGAGAATGGGGAAGAAAGGGAGATATAAGTGACTTTGAAGGTGGCATAGTGGTTTGTGCCAGATGGGTTGGTCTGAGTATTTCAAAAACTGCTGATCTACTGGGATTTTCATGCACAACCATCTCTAGGGTTTACAGAGAATGGTCTGAAAAAATATCCAGTGAGTAGCAGTTGTGTAGATGAAAATGCCAAATGGGCTACAGTAGCAAAAGACCACACCGTATTGTTGCTGGCCATGTCCATCCCTTTATGACTACTATATCTTCTGATGGCTAGTTCCAGCAGGATAATGCACCATGTCACAAAGCTCAAATAATCTCAAACTGGTTTCTTGAACATGACAATGGGTTCGCTGTACTCCAATGGCCTCCACAGTCACCAGATCTCAATCCAATAGAGCACCTTTGGGATGTGGTGGAACTAGAGATTTGCATCATGGATGTGCAGCCGAAAAATCTGCAGCAACTGCGTGATGCTATCATGTCAATATGGACCAAAATCTCTGAAGAATGTTTCCAACATCTTGTTGAATCTATGCCACGAAGAATGAAAGTGGATGTAAACCCGAAATTTATTTTTTTTAATTAAGGCTTGAATTTTATACAGTATAGGATTTTATGTAATCTGTGCCCAGTCTTGCCACGAAGAGTTAATCCAGCTCTGAGCAATCCTCTTATCTTTTTTCAGTGAGATAAAAACAGACAGACAGAAATAATAGTCCCTTTCTCCCCCTGCTATGAGTGACAGGTAATTTACATATCTCATGCAGGAACCTGAGAGAGGCATTCTGTGTACTTCACAATTCACATCCCCCTCCCCTCTTTCTTCTCCAGCTCTCCCAGGATTGGCTGCCTTTCCTGTGTTTTGACTGGATGTTTCTCATCATGGGATGTAATCCACAGATTAGTGTGAGAGAAGGAAATGCATGTATAGTGCAATGAACTCACAGGACAGCCAGCAGGAGATACACAGACAAGTGATCTGATTTAGGGGAGATGTATCTACTCAGAGCTGGGCAGAGGAGAAGCTCTAGTGATCTGATTATTGTTATGGTGCAATGTGTATGTCTGAGGTCACCTGATCACAGTTGCAACATTCCTTTTGATCACCAGGATGTGTATGTGGGGGAGGGGTAGATGTGTCACTTTTCATAATTACACCCAGTTAGCCCCGGTTCACACAGGGGCGGCACGACTTGCAGGTCGCCTCATAGAAGTCTATGCAAGTCGCCCCCAAAGTAGTACAGGAACCTTTTTCTAAGTCGGAGCGACTTGCGTCGCTCCTATTAGAACGGTTCCATTGTACAGAACGGGAGGCGACTTGTCAGGCGGCTAGGTCGCCTGACAAGTCGCCCCTGTGTGAACCGGCTCTAAGGCTAAATGAGCTCAAAGCTTACAGCCTACTTGTGTCACCTGACTGCTCCCACCAAGTCCCTACTCGTGTCACCTGACTGCTCCTACCAAGTCCCTACTAATGTCACCTGACTGCTCCTACCAAGTCCCTACTAATGTCACCTGACTGCTCCTACCAAGTCCCTACTCGTGTCATCTGACTGCTCCCACCAAGTCCATACCCGTGTCACCTGACTGCTCCCACCAAGTCCCTACCCGTGTCACCTGGCTGCTCCCACCAAGTCCCTACCCGTGTCACCTGACTGCTCCCACCAAGTCCCTACTCGTGTCACCTGACTGCTCCTACCAAGTCCCTACTAATGTCACCTGACTGCTCCTACCAAGTCCCTACTCGTGTCATCTGACTGCTCCCACCAAGTCCATACCCGTGTCACCTGACTGCTCCCACCAAGTCCATACCCATGTCACCTGACTGCTCCCACCAAGTCCATACCCGTGTCACCTGACTGCTCCCACCAAGTCCCTACTCGTGTCACCTGACTGCTCCTACCAAGTCCCTACTCGTGTTGCCTGACTGCTCCTACCAAGTCCCTACTCGTGTCACCTGACTGCTCCTACCAAGTCCCTACTCGTTTCACCTGACTGCTCCTACCAAGTCCCTACTCGTGTCGCCTGACTGCTCACACCAAATCTATATTTTCTTGTACAAACGTGTACTTCCCATCCCCACCTTTTACCCAAATCATAGCTGTCTAATCATAACCCAAACATCTCCATCCTGTCTTATCCACCCAACCTGTCATATCCCATATCCATCCACATGATACAGGAGTTGGTCAGAGAGCGTGCGGACATGATACAGCCGCTGCCAAATGTGGGCATGGCTTAAATTGTGTAGCGGTACACCCCTAGAGGCTGCTAAGTATATTGGTCCATCTGTCACCCTGCCCAGCCAAGCACACACTTCTTCATTCCTCAGAGACAATAAAGCAGTCCTTGCATTTTGTTTTTGTTTGTTTTATTGAGGGGAACTTGGATAGGGATGGGGACTCATGAGATGCCCAGGTGATCAAACATTGGAACTTGGGACTCTATATACATCCTGTATATACATCACTCCATTTATCCTCCTGCACATCACTTCCTTTCTTCTGACTATCACTCCATACTCCTGTACATCACTTCCTCTCTTCTGAGTATCGCTCCATACTCTTCCTGCACATCGCTTCCTCTTTTCTGAGTATCACTCCATACTCCTCCTGCACATCGCTTCCTATCTTCTGAGGAAACGGGTGACCCCGTCCCCCTCTGACGCCACAGGGAAGCCACGGGGAACCCCCGTGGCGTCACAGGGGGCGAGGTCACCGGTTTATGTCACCGGGTGGCCCCGCCCTCAGCTATATAACGACTTTCACCCAGAAGAAGTGTCACTCAGTGGGAGCCTCCCATGAAGGCAGAGGTGTTACAGGTTTTTTTTTTTTCGGTCCGTCGGGCGGCGTGAATTTACATCGCTGGACATTTTTATTTTTATTTTTTTTAATAAAGGACTTGTCCCAAGCTGTCTCTTGTCTTTTTTACCATTTTGACACTCTTTTTTGTGAAATGGTAGTGGTACAATGTACCCATTTACCAATTCACATAGGGGGGCCAGGATCTGGGGGTCCCCTTGTTAAAGGGGGCTTCCAGATTCCGATAAGCCCCCTGCCCGCATACCCCCACAACCACCGGGCAAGGGTTGTGGGGATGAGGCCCTTGTCCCCATCAATATGGGGACAAGGTGCTTTGGGGCAGACCCCAAAGCACCCTCCCCATGTTAAGGGCATGTGGCCTGGTACGGTTCAGGAAGGGGGAGCTCTCTAATCCATAGGGCTGTGGTTGGTGTCAGTGGGGCAGTGGACGGTGTCAGTGATGCAGTGGTCAGTGTCAGTAGGGCAGTGGTTGGTGGCAGTGGTTGTTGTCAGTAGGCTAGTGGTCGGTGTCAGTGGTCGTGTCAGTAGGGCAGTGGTCGGTGTCAGTAGAGCAGTGGTCGGTGTCAGTCGTTGGTGTCAGTAGGGCAGTGGTCGGTTTCAGTAGGGCAGTGGTCGGTGTCAGTGATCAGTGTCATTAGGGCAGTGGTCGGTGTCAGTAGGGCAGTGGTCGGTGTCAGTAGGGCAGTGGTCGTACTCTGCTCAGTTATCACAGGACACATGAGCGATCGGTAATAAACGCTCACTGTGTCCCATTCAGAAAAGAAAGGGGCCAGTAAATGACTTACCAGCCCCTTTCCCCGCTCTCCATCCTGACAGATTCCCCTGCGCCCCCCCCCCAGCCCACAGGAGAGGGGGGGCTGGCTGCGGGGGACGAGAGGGGGTGGAGGAGGAAGACACAGATGGCGGATGAGGAGGACACGGAGGGGGACCAGAGAAGAAGAAGGGGGGGTGGAGGAGAACACGGGCGCTGGATGAGAAGGAAGACACAGAGGACAGTCAGGGATGATCGGTGCGGCAGGGGACAGCTGTGAGCACCGATTTCCCTGCATGACTTTTCAGGTGAAAGCTAGGGGAGGGAGAGAAGGAGAAGCAGATGATGAAAAGCCATGCAGGAAAATCCGTGCTCACAGCTGTCTCTGCCACACCGATCATCCCCTACTGTCACTGGACAAATATGTGTGCAGAAGTGACAGGGGGCCATGAGCACGCTTTGCTTTTACCCAGAACGCCCTCTGCCTCTCCTGTGCGTGCTCTGGCCAAGAGGAGTGTAGAGGTGGGCGGGGAGTCTGCTGGCATCACGACTCCGCCCACTGGGCACCAGATAACAGACCCGCCCACTGAATCCAGAGTTTTTAAGTTTTTGAGCAACACCCCTTGTGATAGCTTTGGGCAGTGACAGGTACTTTTTATGGAGCGATCAGGAGTCAATTAGACCCCTGATCCTTTCTCTGCCCTCCAAGGCAGCTGATCAAACAGAGATCGGAACACGGCACTGAAGCCGGAAGTGGCAAAATCCTTGTTGCTTCTGGCTTCTTTCTTCCGACCCTACCACTTACAGCAGTCCCAGCATCCTCAGTGAAACAGGAGAGCCCAGGAACAGTGACAGGCAGAGGTGGGGTCCCCTTCAAACTTTGTAAAATTGATTAAGCCCCTGTAAAGTCGCTCGGATCAATTTTACCTGAAAACTTTCACTGGCTTTAAAAAAACTATACCAGGATCATGGCTGCAGTTTTTTTTTTCAAGCAATGTTCCACTTTAACCATTTCAGCCCCAGAAGATTTTACCCTCTTCCTGATCAGGGCATTTTTTGCGATTCGGCACTGCGTCGCTTTAACTGACAATTGAGCGGCCGTGCGACGTTGTACCCAAACAAAATTGACGTCCTTTTTTCCCACAAATAGAGCTTTCTTTTGGTGGTATTTTATCACCTCTGTGGGTTTTTTTTGCACTATAAACAAAAAAAGAGCCACAATTTTGAAAAAAAAGCAATATTTCTTACTTTTTGCTATAATAAATATCCCCAAAAAATATATAAAAAAAATAATTTCTTCCACAGTTTAGGCCGATATGTATTCTTGTAAAAAAAAACAAAAAACGCAATAAGCGTATATTGATTGGTTTGTGCAAAAGTTATAGCATCTACAAAATAGGGGATAGATTTGTGGCATTTTTATTATTCATTTTTCTTACTAGTAATGGCGGCAATCTGCAATTTTTATCGTGACTGCGACATTGCAGCGGACAGATTGGACACTTTTGACACTATTTTGGGACCAGTGACATTTATATAGTGATCAGAGCTAAAAATAGCCACTGCTTACTGTATAAATGTCACTGGCAGGGAAGGGATTAAACACTAGGGGGCGATCAAGGGGTTAAGTGTGTTCCCTCAATGTGTTCTATGGGGGGCATAGGCTCACTACAACATGACAGAGATCACTGCTCCCGATGACAGGGAGCAGTAGATCCCTGTCATGTTGCTAGGCAGAACAAACCTACCAAGACATGGCTGTCCACCTAAACTGACAGGCCGGGCAAGGAGAGCATTAATCATAGAAGCAGCCAAGAGGCTCATAGTAACTCTGCAGGAGCTGCAGAGATCCAAAGCTCAGGTGGGAGAATCTGTCCACAGGACAACTATTAGTCGTGCACTCCACAAATCTAGCCTTTATGAAAGAGTGGCAAGAAGAAAGCCATTGTTGAAAGAAAGCCATAAGTCCCATTTACAGTTTGCAAAAAGCCATGTGGGGGACACAGTAAAACATGTGGAAGAAGGTGCTCTGGTCAGATGAAACCAAAATTGAAATTTTTTGCCTAAAAGCAAAATCTATGTGTGGTGGAAAACTAACACTGCACATCACCCTGAACATACCATCCCCACTGTTAAACATGGCGGTGGCAGCATCATGTTGTGGGGATCCTTTTCTTCAGCAGGGGCAGGGAAGCTGGTCAGAGTTGATGGGAAGATGAATGGAGCCAAATACAGGACAATCTTAGAAGAAAACCTATTAAAGTCTGCAAAAGACTTGAGACTTGGGCAGAGGTTCACCTTCCAACAGGACAACGACCCTAAACATACAGCCAGAGCTACAATGGAATTGTTTAGATCAAAGCATATTCATGTGTTAGAATGGCCCAGTCAAAGTCTAGACCTAAATCCAACTGAGAATCTGTGGCAAGACTTGAAAATTGCTGTTCACAGACACTCACCATCCAATCTGACAGAGCTTGAGCTATTTTGCAAAGAAGAATGGGCAAAAATGTCACTCTCTAGATGTGCAAAGCTGGTAGAGACATCCCCAAAAAGACTTGCAGCTGTAATTGCAGTGAAAGATGGTTCTACAAAGTATTGACTCAGGGGGGCTGAATACAAATGCACACCACACTTTTAAGAAACTTTTATTTTTTTAAACTTTGAAAACCATTTATCATTTGTCTTCCACTTCACAATTATGTGCCACTTTGTGTTGGTCTATCACATAAAATCCCAATAAAATACATTTACGTTTTTTTCGTTGTAACATGACAAAATGTGAACATTTTAAGAGGTATGAATATTTTTCAAGGCACTATAGTGGATACACATGGTCTATTTTTGGAGAATAAGTATATTTTTAAGTGTCACTTTAAGCTCTGCTGCATGCACATGTCTGCAATGCATTCTCATTGGCCTCAGAAGAAAACACTTTCCTGGGGTGTGCAAGAAATAAAATCTTAACAATATAGACTGCTTGTGGAACATTGTGTTACTACTTTAAGGTAGGCTCAGACAAAGTACTAGCTTTTGCATGCAGAAAAGCAGATGTAATAGAATCATTTTTTTTTTAAAGAAATGATGCCTTGTTCTAAGGTTTATATGTACCTAAAAGACTGTCACTTGTGGTACAGTAATTAGCAGTATTTTGTGGGGACAAGGACTGTGGCACATGTCCTGTTGTGGGCGGAGAGCAAACAGCATTTCTGTGTTATCAGACCTTCCCAGTTTTCTCTTGCCAAAGCTGAACCCCAGGCAGTTATAAAAGACAGACCTTCACCCTTCCCATCAACTTCCTGTCATTCCACTTCTGCCCCCTCCCCTCACAATTTCAATGTATTTTTTTTTTAATTTCTATTACCTTTTTTTGGAGATTACATTCCCACACTTCCTGGATTCTCCCTAGGAAAGAATGATGTGTTCAGCGACCTGCAGCCTCATGGAAAATGTAAGTCACGCATTTCTAAGGGGCCTCTGTGCAGTGCATGTGCTCCCCATGTGCATCAGTGGATCAGCTGTTACTTCCTGTTTCTTTCCTGATGACACAAAGTAGCACATGCATGTCATTAGGGGGCTAGCTGTGAGAACTGGGAAGAGACAGTCGTCTTCCAATGGCGTTAGAGAAGAAGATGGTGTCCAGGAACTGGGTGAGCAGCAGCTGATTGATGAATTCCTACAGAACACTGCTGGATGCTCTGGGCATGCAAGTATCTTTTTTGTGGACAACCCAGAAAAAAGGTAGGAGACAGGAAAAAAAGGGAATGGTGGGCCGGGATAGTGAAGTTCCCCATTAATAAAAGCTCTGTAATCATTAGTACATAATTACTGTATATACTCGAGTATAGGCCAACCCGAATATAAGCCAAGGCACCTAATTTTACCACAAAAAACCTGGAAAACGTATTGACTTGAGTATAAGCCTAGGGTGGGAAATGCAGCATTTACTGGGTAAACAATGCCCATCTGCAGCCTCACTGTGCCCATTTGCAGCCTCACTGTGCCCATTTGCAGCCTCACTGTACCCATCTGTAGCCTCAATGTGCCCATCTGCAGCCTCATTGTACCCATCTGCAGCCTCACAGTGCCCATCTGCAGCTGTACCTTTGATAAGTAAAACAGCGGGTGTCTCCTGCTGTGTCATGCAGTCTGTTCGTCGCACGTTTACTGTAACAAAGCCCCGCCTCCTCCTCATCCGTGGTAGACGGAACACTGATACAGTTTCCCAGCATTATATCAGTGTCCCGTCTATCACGGATGAGGATGAGGCGGGGCTTTGTTACAGTGGACGGCCACCGAACAGACTGCATGACACAGTGGGAGACACCCGCTGTTTTAGTTATCAAAGGTAATCCTGCAGATGGGCACAGTGAGGCTGCACCCTCACTCAAGACCCTCACTAGAGTATAAGCCGAGGGGGGGGGGGTTTCAGCCTCAAAAATGTGCTGAAAAACTCGGCTTATACTCGAGTATATACGGTAAATGTATTTTTTAATGCAAGCAGTTTAAGTAGCTGAATTTGACCTGGTGTTAGCCTCTTGCTGTCTCTGTATAGCAAAGCTGAAGTGTGAGAGAAAGAGCCAGTACAAGGAGCCAATCAGTTCATATGCTGTCAAGGAGAATGCTGATAAGAAGAGAAAGAGTGGCAGAGAGATGAGATCATGACTGCTGCAAATTCGTTCTCTGTCCTGTCAAAGGCTCAGTGTGTCTAGGATGACCTGGGCTCAGAAGAAGTGGGTTGAATAATGCTGCCCATCAAACTGAGGACATCTAGCAGAAGAAAAAAAAAGTCATACAGAAGAAATCTATGTATTGAAGGTGAATACTGCATCAAAAGATAGTTTTGTTATTTAATCTTTTTATGGGCTTTTTGTTTTTATCTTGTTTTTGTAGTAGGGGTTCATCTTGGGCACCTTCCTAAATCACCATTGGACTGATTACCCACTCACTCTGATGCTAACAAAAGCATTTGAAAAAAAAAAGGTAAAAAGAACATAAATGTTGATTGAAATTGAATATAAATATTGCATCAATAAGGTATGTCCGGCTTGAGGTAGAATACCCAAATGGTTAGCACCTCATCCCAAGTAATTCATTATATGAAAAAAAGGGAAGAGAAACAGGATTTTTACGGTGCTGACATATAATAATGAAAACCAATGAGATAAAATTTATAATAATTTTAATGAGAATATAGTTAAAAATACGAAAAAAAAACACTTGGGTCATAGATAATCAACAATTGGTGGTACAGGTGGTCAGAGGCGATTATTCAGCTTTAACAGAAATTTGCTTTTTCGTATATTAACCCGACATGTTTCGCATTTCACTTCATCAGGGGATATATATAGAATGTATTAAATGTATTTTCTTTTTTGTTTATATTCTTGTACAGTTTTTTATGCTTTCACGATTCGTATATCCCCTGATAAAGCGAAATGCGAAACATGTCAGGTTAATATACGAAAAAGCAAATCTCTGTTAAAGCTGAATATTCGCCTCTGACCACCTGTACCACCAATTGTTGATTATCTATGACCCAAGTGTTTTTTTTTCGTATTTTTAACTATATTCTCATTAAAATTATTATAAATTTTATCTCATTGGTTTTCATTATTATTTGTCAGCAGCGTAAAAATCCAATTTCTATTCCCTTTTTTTCATATGAATATAAATATGAATATAAATATTATCTAAAGAAATGACAAATTATGATGTTGTTTAATTTATTATATACTGCAGGTTGGAGAAAATACCCAATCTGATGAAGAGGATCTTGTTCCATGAAATGCGTTAACATTTGAACTTTTCCAATATCATGGTCTGAGAAACAAATAAGGGGAACCAGCCTAATGCCCCGTACACACGGTCTGACTTTGTTCGGACATTCCGACAACAAAATCCTAGGATTTTTTCCGACGGATGTTGGCTCAAACTTGTTTTGCCTACACACGGTCACACAAAGTTGTCGGAAAATCCGATCGTTCTAAATGCGGTGACGTAAAACACGTACGTCGGGACTATAAACGGGGCAGTGGCCAATAGCTTTCATCTCTTTATTTATTCTGAGCATGCGTGACACTTTTTCCGTCGGATTTGTGTACACACGATTGGAATTTCCGACAACGGATTTTGTTGTCGGAAAATTTTATAGCAAGTTCTCAAACTTTGTGTGTCGGAAAATCCGATAGAAAATGTGTGATGGAGCCTACACACGGTCGGAATTTCCGACAACAAGTTCCTATCACACATTTTCCGTCGGAAAATCCGACCGTGTGTACGGGGCATTACACAGCAGAACAATGACTGCACAACATAAAACGGTATCTGGTAGTGATAGGTCAAAAATGTTTTTTGTAAAATGAGTGGACTTTTAGACTAAACAGCATTTAAAATTGTATGAAAGATAAATTGTTTAATTTTAACTTAAACTTAATTGTGGAAAAATAGATTATTTTAAGTATTATAGATTATTTTAGTATTTAGCATTTAATTGGAATTTAGAAAAATGGGATGTTGATATTGCCATCTGCTTAATAAAAAAAATGTAGATCTTCGCCTATGCAATATATACTGTATAGGTTTTCTTTGTCCTATTCCAGATCTTGCCTTTTCTTTAAAAAAAAAACCCTGTGTAGGGTTACATTCTGCCAACCAATGTGAAGTATGCATGTTACCTATGTGAAGTATGCATGTTACATAGAGGCTATTACAGGATAAGTGCTTATTAATATTTAAAACAATGCTGTACACACTGAAAAAGGCTACTAAGTATTTTTTAAAATAATTTTTCTTTTGTGGTCATGTGACCACAACCATTTCTTTCCTGCTGCTCTTCTGTAGGGTGAGGAGCATTGTTATAATAGGTGCAGTGGGACTTCAACAAGGAACCCTTGTCAGCCCTGTTTGTTGTGTGACACCACAGGATTAAAATGGAACTACAGGCACCAAAGTAGGGCATCCTGTGGGTTCCAATGAAAGAAGTCAAACTGACCAAGATACCACAAATATGTGTCTGTGATTTTGTGGTCAGATCTTAACAGGAAGCTCTGCAGCAGAGGAGACTGCCAGAATCGCCAGGTATTTAGTCTATAGTAACATTTATGAATAATAAAAAGGTGGAAAATATTAAATAGTATTTAAGGACAGAGGAATTGACAGTTTTATTTTTTTGGGTAACATACACTTTAACATCTTTACTCTGGGGCTGAAACGAATGTCAGGCAGATATAGTACAGTAGCTTAAAATTGTCAACAGCCTTCCTCCCTGCTCCTATATTCTGATTGGTTATTTTAAATATAGTTGTTTTGGCTGAAAAAGATACATGCAAAAACAGGTCACTCTAGAAAAAAAAAGGTTTAAAAGATAAACAGTATACTTTTTTCATTTAAGTGCCTGGAATAAAAAAGAAATTATGTTATTGAACCAAAATGTTACCGCCCTCCAGAGCGCTTCCCAGATATCAGTGAAACTTAATCCAAACGGATATGAATACAGCAACACTAAAAAGCAGCTACTTTAACCACTTCAGCCCCCAAAGATTTTATCCCCTTTCCTGACCAGAGCACTTTTTACAATTTGGCACTGCATCGCTTTAACTGGTAATTGCGTGGTCATACAATTCTGTACCCAAACGAAATTTGTGTTCTTTTTTTCCCACAAATAGAGCTTTCTTTTGGTGGTATTTGATCACTTCTGCGTTTTTTATTTTTTGTGCTATTAACAAAAAACAATGACAATTTTGAAAAAAAAACAATATTTTTTAATTTCTTCATCAGTTTAGGCCAATATATGTTCTTCTACATATTCTTCATAAATCTCAATAAGCGTATATTTATTGGTTTGCGCAAAAGTTATAGCGTCTGCAAACTATGGGAAAGATTTATTACATTTTTATGGCATTTTTATTATTTATTTATTTTTTACTAGTAATGGCGGCAATCTTTTTTTCTTTTTATTGGGATTGCAACATTGCGGCGGACAGATCGGACACTTTTGACACATTTTTGGGACCATTGACATTTATACAGCTATAAAAATGCACTGATTACTGTGTAAATGTCACTGGCAGGGAAGAGGTTAATACTAGGGGGTGATCAAGAGGTTAAATGGGTGTTCCCTCAGTGTGTTCCAACTGTATAGGGATAGGACTGAGGTGTCCGTTTATGAAGCAGTGATCAGCGGTGATCCCGAGGATCACCGCTGATCACAGTCCATAAACAGTTTATGAAACAGAGATAATCGGGGGAGAACATGTTTGAACTTGTTCTCCCGCCGATTATCTCTACACACGGAGAATCCTCATTGAATGACACAGTAACGGCCAGTTTATGAAGCGGTGATCTCACCGCTTCACTGGCGATCTGTGTCAGAATTCACACTCCCAGGTTCACCAGCTCAGAGGTGGTGAATCGGGGAGTGAAGAGGAAATCTGGGGGGATCTGAGGGGGGAGGAGGAAGATTTTTAACTTCCTTATGCCTCGTTCAGACCCCCCAACACTGTAAGCATGTCCCCCTGTCATATTTATGAGTATGCATATATATACATATATACATATAATGTGTATATGTATATAAATATCATGTGTGTGTATATACATGTATATATAATGTGTGTGTGTGTATACATATGTGTATAATGTAGGGGGACTCGTTATTTTATTAACATTAATCCACGCCGTTTAGCGGTGATAATTTATCACTGCTTGATAAACTGACATCTGGTGCTGTAATCTCGTAAAGTCTCACGAGATTCCAGTATCAGGGGCCGTTCTCCACTATTTGAAGCATTTGTAGATCTCTTCACTCCTCCAAAGGTGAAGCGATCTACACCGCTTCATAAACAGGCACACAGAGGTGAAAGATCTTCACTGTGAATGCCGGAGAACGAAGCAGTGAATAGATTTCACTGCTTCATAAACGGACACCAGAGTAAGAGAGGAGACATATCGTTGTTCCTATTTACTAGGAACAAACGACATGTCTCCTCTCCCCTGACAGCACAGGGATTTGTGTGTTTACACACACAATTTCCCGTGCTGGCGCTCATGCACGTGATCGCACCCGCCGGCCACGCGTATCAGGTCTCCCATGCGCACCCTCTGGCGGCTCTTAAAGGGCTGACGTACCCATACGGGATTTTGCGCACCCGTGTCGCTTTGCCGATGTATATCGCGTGAGCCAGTTGGCAAGTGGTTAAACTCCAAAAGAGTATTGTACAACAAAGAACACACTTTAGCAGCGCTCGGAAAAACTGTCACAACAGGTCTCGCTGCTTGATCCACCTTGGCTGCTCGTCACTGATCATTAGCGAGTTATTGGCTGCCATATTCTCATAAAAGAAAAAAGCGTAGCACCATAGCGTAACTCTGTATAGATTTTAATAAGCCAAAGCCCCCCATAAAAACACACTTACAAAATGAAACGTAATGCAAGAATATAACAACTCGTATGATGATCAGACGTTACCCCAGGATGGTGCGGTGCACTTGGCTGTCACTGCCTCGCTGCTACAAGCCGACCGGTGCTGGACACCTCGTTCGTATCCCCTGGGTGGTAAGCTAACCTTACTGGACGACGTGTAGTCCCGCTCTGACGCATTTTGTCATTACGACTTTGTCTGAGGGTGGGGCTACACGGCGTGGCATCCCAGTACTTATAAGCAACAATCTACTGCACTTAACCCCTCATAACCACTGCTGGTTCTATTCGCTATACACTATTGGGTATTCCATAGCGATCATCATCACCGCATATTTCCCTCTACCCTGTTAATCTAGATCCATGCTGCATCAACTAGGGATAAACCACATATGTTCAAATGAACCTTCGAATGGGGTAACGTGCATAAATGTATTACATAGATTATCTACAATCAATAGACATCTCATAATAAATATGCAGTCTACATAGCATTTCTTAGAAAAAACATACAATGATCCGAATTACATGTATTAAAAATTCATCATCTAAACACTATAATAGCCTAAATTACAGTAATGGTCAGCTGAAACTACACTTTAAGGCCTCATGCACACGGACGTTTTTACAGCCGCTTTTTGAGCGTTTTTTTTAGCTTAAAAAGGCCTGTCTATGTTAGTCTATGGCTTCATGCCCACCTAGGCGTTTTTGAGCTGCAAATGGCATAGGCGTTTTTAAGCTGTAAAAAAAACCCAGGACCAGTGGGTTCTGAGAGACGTTTTTCAGCTGTAAAAACGCTCTAATGCTGATAAACGCTCAAAAACGCGTCGTTCACCAACGTTTTTTAATGTTTTTGATCCATTGAAAAAAAAAATTTAGAAAAAAAAAAACACGCGGAAAAACGCTAATAAACGCTAAAAAACGCTATTGCAAAAACGTTGAAAAAAGCTGTTTAAAAAAATCACTGCAAAGATACTGGCGTTTTCATAACGTTATTTTAACATCCCGTGTGCATGAGGCCTTAAAAACATAATTAAAAATAATTATAAACAGTTGTAAGGCTTTATGCACACGGACATTTTTACAGCCGCGTTTTTGGGCATTTTTTGCAGCTTAAAAAGGCCTGTCTATGTTAGTCTACGGCTTCATGCCCACCTAGGCGTTTTTGAGCTGCAAATGGCATAGGCGTTTTTAAGCTGTAAAAAAAAACCCAGGACCAGTGGGTTCTGAGAGACGTTTTTCAGCTGTAAAAACGCTCTAACGCTGATAAACGCTCAAAAACGCTCAAAAACATCATTCACCAATGTTTTTTAACGTTTTTGATCCATTGAAAAAAATAAAAATAAAAAAAACCCCGCTAAAAAACACTAAAAAACGCTATTGCAAAAACGTTGAAAAAAGCTGAAAAAAGTTAAAAAAAATCACTGCAAAGATACTGGCGTTTTCATAACGTTATTTTAACAGCCTGTGTGCATGAGGCCTTACCGTCGGCTTGGAGCAGAGAGGCGGCGACAGCCGAGTGCACCGCAACATCCGAGGGGTAACATCTGATCATCATACGAGTTGTTATATGCTTGCATTAATATTTGATTGCTTATAAAAAACTATACAGAGTTACGCTTTGGTGGTGCGCTTTTTTCTTGAGAATATGGCAGCCAATAACCCCTAATGATCATTGATGGGCACCCGAGGTGGATCATGCAGAGAGACCTGTTATATGTTGTACACTTGCATTATTTGTGGTAAGCATTCAATCCATAGTGGAGCGGGATACACTTGTGATGATTGGGGGTGTTCTCATATAT
The DNA here is from genome assembly GCA_037952925.1 of Lithobates clamitans. Classification (NCBI taxonomy): domain Eukaryota; kingdom Metazoa; phylum Chordata; class Amphibia; order Anura; family Ranidae; genus Lithobates; species Lithobates clamitans. Next base: position 2,908,339 of record JBBGZY010000270.1, on the reverse strand, counting down.
TGATCACGTCTGAACTCGGATTCACGGACGGCACTATTTTCACAGACTGTCTTTTTACATATATGGTGGACTATTATGTTTTATGCACAATAGAAAGATGTATTTTCTCTAATATAAGGAGTACCATCTATGTGGACATTTTATATATTTTTCTTTTGATATTATAGCATTTTTGTGATATTTTTTCTGAGCGCTGCTAAAGTGTGTTCTTTGATTGTTTGTTGTAAAAAATAAATTCGTTAAACAATATATTAGGTAATCAGGTGAGTATTTACTACAGCATATATTTATTTAGCATTTTCACATGCAGCTAGCAAGTAGTGTTCTGGGCTCCCCTTCATATTTTCTATTCTCTCCTTGACTCTTCTTTTGTGCAGAGGCTGTTCACAGACCTCAATAGCTCAAAATTCTACACACATATAAAATAAAGAAATGCTTTATCTCCCTCCTTTGTCATACCCAGCTGACTTTTCAAAGGGATTCAAAAGGTAGTTTTAAACAGGGACCAACAAAAACAGCCTCTTCTATGCTGTTACTTTAGTCCTCAAACAATCTTCAAATAAGTGGGAGTGCGAAATAAAAATGAAAAATATACTAAACAACTTGAGCATCTGTTGTAGTTCTTTTTAAACAAAAGCAAAATTCTACCATCAAATTGGAATATAGGGATATTATTCATTTCTAAAAGAGAAGTGCACTTTCTGTGGGTTCTGACCTGGCCCACTGGCATCATTGCTGTTGCATGCCCTTTGCAGATATAACAGCTTCAACTCTTCTAGGAAGGCTTGACCATTCTTCCAGAAACGCATTTGTGAGGTTGGGCACTGATGTTGGACGGGAAGGTCTGGCTCAGAGTCTCTGCTCCAATTCATCCCATAGGTGTTCTATCGGGTTGAGGTCAGGACTCTGTGCAGACCAGTCAAGTTGCTCCACCCCAAACTCGCTCATCCATGTCTTTATGGATCTTGCTTTGTGCACTGGTTCACAGAAAACTGTTCCCACAAAGTTGGCAGCGTGAAATTGTCCAAAATGTCTTGGTATGCTGACACCTTAAGAGTTCTCTTCACTGGAACTAAGGGGCCAAGCCCAACCCCTGAAAAACAACCCCACACCATAATCCTCCCTCCACCAAATGATTTGGACCAAGCACAAAGCAAGGTCCATAAAGACTAGGAAGAGCGAGTTTGGGGTGGAGGAACTTGACTGGCCTGCACAGAGTCCTGACCTCAACCTGATAGAACACCTTTGGGATGAATTAGGAGCGGAGACTACGAGCCAGGCCTTCTCATTCAACATTAGTGCCTGACCTCACAAATGCGCTTCTGGAAGAATGGTCAAACATTCCCAAAGAAACACTCCTAAACCTTGTGGAGAGTGTTCCCAGAAGGTCCAAACCTCCCCTCCAGAGCATCCATGATGCAGCATTTTTACCTTTAATAAAAATTGTAAGAGGAGACTTGTCTGTGTGGCCTGTGAAGTCATCATTTGGTTTTGTGGCACAATTCTGGCAAGGGGAAATGGAGAAAGCTTGTAGTGTGGGTTTAGGAAATAAGCTGGTGGCCAGTTACCTGTGGGAACCAATTCAGGTTACTTACAGACAGGGCCGCCATCAGGAGGGTACAGTTGATACATCTGTAAGGGGCCCGCCCGGGCCAGAAGAAGGCAGGACGGGTAAAGGGGAGCCGTGTTGTGCACTGTAGAAATGATCTTGCAGCTTCTGCTGCTCTCTGTGTCATTGAGCTCAGACAACAGGCTCTTTACTGCCACCTCTGGCTACTATGTGCATGAGCTGCCTGTACTGAGCTCCTTTGTGTCAGCTACTTGTTAGCTTTGTGAAAACAAGCTGGGGCTAGGTAGGACAATTTCCTTTACATGTAGGGGCTGTGACGGAAAGGGAGGGGGGCGGTTTGTGTACAGGGAGGGGCCAGAGGCTTGTGTGTTTACAGATTTGTGTATGTGTGGGGCTGACATTATAATAAATATATATATATATATGTATACACACACACACACACACACAGGTGTGGGGGCTGACATATATACAGGTGTGAGGGGGGCTGGCATATATACAGGTGAGGGGTGGGGCTGGCATATATACAGGTGTGAGGGGGCTGGCATGTATATAGGGGTGGGGGGCTGACATATATACAGGCATGAGGGAGCTGACATATATACAGGTGGGGGGTGGGGCTGGCATATATACAGGTGTGAGGGGGCTGGCATGTATATAGGGGTGGGGGGCTGACATATATACAGGCATGAGGGGGGCTGTCATATACAGTGGGGATGGAAAGAATTCAGACCCCCTTAAATTTTTCACTCTTTGTTATATTGCAGCCATTTGCTAAAATCATTTAAGTTATTTTTTTCCTCATTAATGTACACACAGCACCCCATATTGACAGAGAAACACAGAATTGTTGACATTTTTGCAGATTTATTAAAAAAGAAAAACTGAAATATCACATGGTCCTAAGTATTCAGATCCTTTGCTTAGTATTTAGTAGAAGCACCCTTTTGATCTAATACAGCCATTAGTCTTTTTGGGAGAGATGCAGCAAGTTTTTCACATCTGGATTTGGGGATCCTCTGCCATTCCTCCTTGCAGATCCTCTCCAGTTCTGTCATTTTGGATGGAAAACATTGGTGGACAGCCATTTTTAGGTCTCTCCAGAGATGCTCAATTGGGTTTAAGTCAGGGCTCTGGCTGGGCCATTCAAGAACAGTCACTGAGTTGTTGTGAAGCCACTCCTTCGTTATTTTAGCTGTGTGCTTAGGGTCATTGTCTTGTTGGAAGGTAAACCTTCGGCCCAGTCTGAGGTCCTGAGCACTCTGGAGAAGGTTTTCGTCCAGGATATCCTTGTACTTGGCCGCATTCATCTTTCCCTTGATTGCTACCAGTCGTCCTATCCCTGAAGCTCAAAAACAACCCCATAGCATGATGCTGCCACCACAATGCTTCACTGTTGGAACTGTATTGGACAGGTGATGAGCAGTGCCTGGTTTTCTCTTAGAATGAAGGCCAAAAAGTTCTATCTTGGTCTCATCAGACCAAAGAATCTTATTTCTCACCATCTTGGAGTCCTTCAGGTGTTTTTTTAGCAAACTCAATGTGGCCTTTCATGTGTCTTGCACTGAGGAGAGGCTTCCGTCAGGTCACTCTGCCATAAAGCCCCGACTGGTGGAGGGCTGAAGTGATGGTTGACTTTCTACAACTTTCTCCCATCTCCCGACTGCATCTCTGGAGCTCAGCCACAGTGATCTTTGGGTTCTTCTTTACCTCTCTCACCAAGGCTCTTCTCCCCTGATAGCTCAGTTTGGCCGAACAGACAGCTCTAGGAAGGGTTCTGGTCGTCTCAAACATCTTCTGTTTAAGGATTATGGAGGCCACTGTGCTCTTAGGAACCTTAAGTGCAGCAGAATTTTTTTTGTAACCTTGGCCAGATCTGTGCCTTGCCACAATTCTGTCTCTGAGCTTTTCAGGCAGCTTTTCGACCTCATGATTCTCATTTGCTCTGACATGCACTGTGAGCTGTAAGGTATTATATAGACAGGTGTGTGGCTTTCCTAATCAAGTCCAATCAGTATAATCAAACACAGCTGGACTCAAATGAAGGTGTAAAACCATCTCAAGGATGATCAGAAGAAATGGACAGCACCTGAGTTAAATATATGAGTGTCACAGCAAAGGGTCTGAATACTTAGGACCATGTGATATTTCAGTTTTTCTTTTTTAATTGTGTTTTTCTGTCAATATGGGGTGCTGTGTGTACATTAATGAGGAAAAAAAATGAACTTAAATGATTTTAGCAAATGGCTGCAATATAACAAAGAGTGAAAAATTTAAGGGGGTCTGAATACTTTCCGTCCCCACTGTATACAGAATTGAGGGGGGGGGACTGAATGCGTACAGGTGAGGTGGCCGGTGTGTGAATTCGGTGAGATGTGATGTCGGTGGTCAGGCTTGGGGGGGGCAGGCCTAAAGCTGTGTAAGGGGCCCAAAAATTTCTGATGGCTGTCCTGCTTACAGATGAACTAGCTTGCAAGAGGTTTATTGCTGAGGGTTGATATTGTTGGTGGTTATTGCTTGCCCGGAAACTTGTGAAGTTTATTGCTAGTGGTTGAGTAAGCAATCAGGCAGGCAGCTGTCCAGCATCTCAGGTGGCTCAGTGGTAAGAACTACTGCCAGAGGTCCTGGGTTCAGGCCCTGACATCTATATTAAAAGTGTCCAGTGCATACATTTCTTATATTTATTCCAATAAACAGCATCTGATCTTCAAAGAAATCTACTATCATCACTCACAGTGGTATATTAAAATGTCATTCCACAGTGATATAGCAAATGCCACTCCACTCTGTGTTTCCTCCACTAGTACAGGAGCCTACTCACCAGAAATTCAGACCCTCTAAAATCATGGGTCTCACTTGCTTATATTATTATTCTACTCGCTTACCTCCCAAACATTCCATCAGCATGAGGTAAAGCCAAAACACACTTTTCATAGCACAACAGGTTTTATTAAGAGTAAATCACACTCACATCTGAAGGTGCCTTCTTTGGCACAGAAGGATCACAGTGTATCAGTGTATGAAAACGCCAGCGCACATTCATATTTTCTACTAGCTGCAAGCAGACTCTTCCATGCGGGATTACGCCACCTGTTCAAAAGCCCCAACCTACATGTTTTGTCTCTCAGGGATGGATTGGACACTGCGATCCTGCATTCTGTCTTTATACCAAGCTTTTTCGGCACCAAAAATTAATTAACCCTAAATGCTGCCTACATGCCTAAGCATTTATGTTTAATAAACATTTTTAACAAAGCGGAATCCACCTCAGCATGAAGGTTTATCCCTTTAGCTCCACCAGGTGGTGGTGCGTGGTATCTATCTTTGCAGAGATTTGGGATTACTGAACCAGAAATTTATCATTCCCATTTCTCCAAACAAAAGATTTTTTCAAATTTGTTTACACTTTTGAAATTCAAATGAGAATTCATCTCGGGGGTATTCCAGTCATTAGCTATCTTGATGACCTGCTTCTGGGCAAACCGACTTCTCTAATCTTGGACCCCAATGTGTCAATCATGATGCAAACATTGGAAGTCTTTGGATGGATCCTGAACTTTAAGAAGTCATCACTGATTCCATCAGGTCACTTGAAGTTCTTTGGGCTTCCTTCGGATACCTTTCAAACCAAGATATTCCTACCCCAGGAGAAGTTGATAAAATTGCAGTGATACATCCTAATAGTGTAGGACAAACCCAGTCATTTTCTGGTCAAAAAAATGCTGGCTAGCATGGCTAGCGTGGCTAGCAGGAGGTGGCTGCAGATCAGATCGTCCTTAGTGACCCAGAGGACTCTGGACTGAATGCCTCAGCAAACCTATGCTGCATGGCCTCCCCAATCCTGCAAAGCCTGCGAAAGGACCCTCAGATTCGTAGTATCAAGGAGAGGGATCAGTACTGGCTGGCAACCCTTCTTGATCCACGTTACAAGGGTAAGGTGGCGGAACCTATCCAGCCGTCGCAGAGGGAGCAGAAGATGAAACATCTTCGGGAAGCCTTGCAGAAAGGTTTGTGCAATGCGTTTCCAGAGCCTGGGAGGTTACAATTTCCTGGTCCTCCTGGACAACGTGTTGCTGAGGCTTCGGTCAGTCACAGAAGGAGCGGTGGAGAAGGTGGCCATCTGACCGATGCGTTCAGACAATTTTTTAGTCCGCAGCCCAAAGGTATGATCGGTTCCAGGAACCATCGCCAGCGTCTGTTGTACATGGTGCAGGAATACCTAGGGGCAAGATCAGACTTGGAGACCTTTCCAACCGAAAATCCACTGGGTTACTGGGTCTTGAGGATGAATCACTGGCCAGAGCTTGCACAGTATGCAATTGAGCTACTGGCCTTTCCTGCATCCAGTGTTCTTTCGGAATGCACATTCAGTGCCGCTGGAGGCTTTGTAACCGATCACAGAGTGCGCCTGTCCACCGACTCGGATGATCGGCTCACCTTCATAAAAATGAATCAGTCTTGGATCACCAGCTACCAAGCACCTGATGCTGATGTAACGTCTAATTTTTTTATGAATGTGAGATCCCTTGAAGACTGCCTATGCTGATGCTGAGTGACTATCCTGTTATCCTGAGTGACTATCCTATTCCTCCTCAATGTTCATGTTGATAGCTTCTAAGAACATTTTTGGTTCTGAGCACCACCACCAGTGGCTAAGGCCCAATTTTTCTGCCTCTGTTTAACAGGGGCGTGTAATTACAATTTTTGCTATAATATTTTGCAGCAGGGCTTGTTCCTGCGCTCAACAAGAGTATCTGTGAGGGGTTGCAGTGTTGTGGCACCACCACCACTGCCTAAGGCCCAATTTTTCTGCCCCTGTTTAACAGGGCATGTAATTACAATTCTTGATATTATATTTCACAGCAGGGCCCTTTCTAGCGCCCAGCAAGAGTAACTGTGAGGGCTTACAGTGTTCTGGTACCACCAACACTTAAAGCCCAATTTTCCGCAGAGTGTAAAGGGCAGGCCGTATAGTATATACAGACGGTCCTCTATTTTCAAAAATCCGACTTACAAACGACTCCTACTTACAAACGGAGGGAGACAACAGGAAGTGAGAGGAAATCTACCGCTAGGTAGGGAAATTGTCTCCTGTAAGAGTTAATATGGGAAAAAGGTGTCTCCTCCACTGATTTATCACCAATCCTTGTTTCCCTTAAAAACCCAAAATTTTCAAAATCCAATTGTCATTGGGACAGAAAGTGAGGTGAAATCTTCTGAACAGGGGCACAGACAGCAAAACAAATGCTACAGGGGTGATAACCCTTCCCTATGGTTTTCCAAAAAGCTTTAAAATAGATTTTTTGGCTGGAGCTACACTTACAAAATGTACCTGTTCCAAATTACAAACAGATTCTACATAAGAACAAACCTACAGTCCCTGTCTTGTTTGCACCGCCTGTATACTGCTGTTCAGTGTATATAGGGCCTGGGGGCCCAACGCCTTTTCTTTTTTTAATTTGGGTGCGGGGTTCCCCTTAATATCCATACAAGACCCAAAGGGCCTGGTAATGGGCTGGGGGGGGGGGGGGGTACCCATGCTGTTTCTCTAAGTGATTTTCATCCATATTGCTGGGACCCGACATTACATTAAAAGCCAGTTCACACTAGAAGCGGCATGACTTGCAGGTCGTCTTACCGACCTTTCGGTTCGTTCGAATGTTCTGGATGTGATCCGAACCGGGGGATGTTCGGCCCATCCCTAGTGAGGACTGACAGGGTTTACCTCTTAGCCACTGTTTCTTTAAGCAGACAGGTTCCTTGTTAATTCAGAAGGTGCTGAAAGAGTTTCCAGATCCACTATTTCTAAGTGGATTTGACAGTTTGTGGTGCAGACACATTGGTTTGTGAGATAAAGTGCCTTATTTTCCCACTCCATTAGGGCAGTGAGTGCTCATTGGGTCTTTCATCATCATCAGGCCTCTATGTGTCAGATTTGTAAAGTTGAAACCTGATCTTCTGTTCACATGTTCTCTAAGTCCTACAAGGTTGATGTATCTGCCTCAGTGGATGCTAGTTGTGGTCAAAAAAGGTTCTGCAAGAGGTTGTTTAGCACCCTTGGTTTCCATATTGTTTTAGTTTTTTTTTTCTTGTTGGTCTGTTTCGGCTGTGTTGTTTATGTTTGCCCTCCCTTCGGACTGCTTTTGGACATCCCCTTGGTTGCTTATTAATAATGAAGACAATAGAGAAAAGAGGATATTTGTACTTGCTACAAAATCATTTTGAGTCCATTCAGGGGCACAGCTCTCTCACCTCTTGCTATCTTTTTCTCTTTGGACTGTATGCTACAATTGAGCAGGTGGGAGGAATTTTCTTTGTGCCTAGTGCCCATTTCTCCTGTAGGCAGCAGTATAACCCTTAATTGCTTATGATCAATTCAGCTGTGTCCCTCAGTTAACTCTAAGAAAGAAATTTTAAGGTGAGTACAAAAATCTTTCAACTACAAAAGCAGCGTCAAAAGCAGCGTCACCTAAATGTGGCTTTGGGGTGTGATGCAAAAAAGTCAGTACTGTCTTATTGTTTGCAGTTGCTAATCTGTTGCTTCTTTTCTTGTTGTGTTTAAAAGAGTGTTCCCTAGCACCCCTACTTTCTTCAACAGTTCTGAGGTTGAATTTTATTGCTAAATAGGTGCTGTTGTGATACCAGATAAGACAGAGGTACAGTTGCACAATCATGCACAACTACCTATGTGTCTGTTACCTTGCTCACAAAACAGACCAAATTACCAATGCTAATATTTTTGTAGGCAAAATACACATTATTTGATATTTAATTGTGTTAATAAATATCCCCCAGAGCTATCACTAAAGCTGGCCATGGACGGCTCAAGTGTAGACAATTTACTTCTGAATCGGCCTAAATTTAAGCTGTGGGTGACACTGTCATCCCCACCTGGCTCAACAAAAGTCAACTGAGCTATGTGGAAAATGATTGGATTTCTATCAGATGCAATTACCCAATAAAGAATAGTAAAAAATAGGTTCCACCAAGATTTATCCTTGTTTATTTTATATACTGTACATATGCTTTACATACTGTGTGTATATATTATATTATATATGTATGTATATGTATATGAAGAAGGCCAATATGGTGGCCTGAATCTATGGGAGGAGCCCGGAGGGTTTTTTAGCAGCCCACTCGCCCATACTCATTGTCGGTTCCAGTGCGAGATTCGTTGTGTCATCAGGCCCACTCTTCAGCTCACACCGTGTTCGTGAGTCTATTGTTCCCGAATACAGTGTGCTGCGGTTGCTTATTTGTAGCTTTTCGTTCAAATCTCGGATGCGGTCGCAGTTGTTACTTTGCATTCGTATAATGTCCTAATCGTTGCATCCCCCATGTCGTGTGTTCAGTTCCCGCCGTGGAACTTACGAATCGTTCATACACATTTCTTCCCCCGTTACTTGCCAAAACAAGTTATCTTGTGTGCGTCATGCACGGCGCCACACCACATTCTTCGGATACGTTGCATATCCACATCGGACCGATACGGACCCAGTTGCACGGCCATTGTTGCAGGTAGTATTGCTTACCATGTTATCGTGTGAATTCGTAGCCACTCACAGTGTCACCCATACCATGTCTTCAGATCCTGCAGTGGAACTTACGAAGCATTCAATATAATAATTATCAAAGAATAAACAAAATTCTACATACATACACATATATATATATATATATATATATATATATATATATATATATATATATATATATATATATTGCCAATAGCCTTTCGTTAGGTCTAGGGTTGTTATGTAGCGAGCCTGTCCCAACCTGTTCACGAGTTCGTCGACCCGAGGCTTCGGGTATGCAACGAAATTAGACACGCTGTTGACTTTCCTAAAGTCGTTACAAAACCTGATAGTGCCATCAGGTTTTGGCACCAGCACTATGGTGCTCGACCACTCACTGAGACTCTTCTATCACATCCAACTCTAACATATTTTTGATTTCCCTCGCGACTGCCTCTCGCCTGGCCTCTGGGATTCTATATGGCTTTACATTTACGCGAATCCTCGGTTCCGTCACTATGTCATGCTGGATCACGTTGGTCAGTCCAGGTAAGGGGCAAAAAAAGGTCTCTATTTTTGTACACAAACGCCCTAATGGCACTTTGTTGTGCCACGGACAGGGAATTAGTTATGGGGACGTCAGGTGTCACCAGTACCCGGTCTGAGGGAGGCGGGGATGTGGCCAGTAAAGTCTCTCTGTCCTTCTAGAGCTTTAAGAGATTCACATGATAAATTTTGTGTGGTTTCCTTTTCCCTGGCTGGTAGACTTTGTAATTCACCTCCCCCACCCTTTCGACAACCTCAAAGGGACCCTGCCACTTGGCTAGGAACTTGCTTTCCACCGTGGGCACCAGTACCAACACTCTGTCCCAGGGGCTGAAAGTACGGACCTTGGCACCCCTATCATAGACCCTCCTCTGAGCCTCCTGGGCTCGCTCCATATGTTCTCGTACCAGGGGCAGGACAGCTGCGATTCGATCCTGCATCAAGGAGACATGCTCTATGATGCTTCTATATAGGGTGGCCTCCCCTTCCCATGTTTCTTTGGCGACATCTAGTAGCCCCCTGGGATGTCTACCATACAAGAGCTCAAAGGGGGAATAGGCTGTGGATGCCTGTGGAACCTCATGTATGGCAAACATGAGATAAGGTAGCAAAAAATCCCAATTCCTCCTATCTTTGTCGACCACCTTTTTCAGCATACTTTTCAAAGTTTTATTAAATCTTTTGACAAGACCATCTGTTTGGGGGTGGTAGACAGAGGTATGGAGATGGGAGATTTTGTATAGCTTGCACAGTTCCTTGGTAACCCTGGACATAAATGGGGTGCCCTGATCGGTTAAGATTTCTTTTAGGATCTCCACTCGACTAAACACCTGGACTAGCTCCTTGGCGATAGCCTTAGCCGAGGTGTTACGCAAGGGAATGGCCTCAGGATATCACGTTGCATAGTTCAGGATTACCAAAATATGCTGGTGACCCCGGGCAGACTTCACTACCGGCCCCACCAGGTCCATGCCAATTCTCTCAAACAAACCTCGATTATTGGTAGAGGAACAAGGGGACTGCGAAAATGTGACGGTGGTGCAGACATTTCGCACTCAGGGCACGATTCACAGTACTCCCTGACATCTACATACCACCCGGGCCAGAAAAATCTCTGGGCGATTCTCTCCTTGGTCTTTTCGATACCAAGATGTCCCCCCATTACATGACCATGGGCCAGGTCTAGCACCACCCTATGGAAGGGTTTGGGAACCAGTAGCTGTTCTACCATGTTCTCACCCTGTTTTACCACCTGATACAGTAAATGGTTTTTAAGAGGGAGGGACACCCCCCAATTAGGATCCACCGGTTCCTCATTCACCCTCTAAACGTTTTCTCTGGCTCTCATGAGGGTGGCATCTTGGAGTTGCTTGGTACAAAAATCCTCTCTCCTGACCTCTAAGTTGGGTACCACATATTGGCTACTCTCATTGTCGGGGTCAGAGGTGTTCTCCTGTTCGTTACCCCCAGGCTGAGAGCTAGCTTCCAGGTTCTCCGGCTCCCCAGCCATGACAGGGAAAGGAAGAGGATCTCCGGCTTCCTTGATCCCACCAACAGCATCCCCTTCCTTTTGGCAAAAAGGGTCTGGTGAGAGTTCCCATTCTTCCCCAGCAGGGGGAGCTCTACCTACCAGCCTCCCTATGCTCTCCCAAAAAATTCCAAAAATGGGGAAAATCTCTCCCCACTAAAGCTTCATGAAGCAGCGAAGGTACCACCCCCCACCGCTGAAGCGCCAGAGTGCTCCCCTCCCTCTTCCTCCTCCTCCTCCTCCTCCTCTCTACGTCCAGAGGCGGCTCTCGCCGCAGGTCACCGCCGCCGCTGTGTTTTTCAAGGCTCAAGCCCGCCCTCCCTCCCTCCTCCTGTCAGAGAAGGAGAGCAGTCGCTGTAGATCAGAGCGGCTGGTCTCTGTGTGGAGAGAGACCATCCATGCAGTGACCATCCATGCAGTGACATTCAGACCCCCTTAAATTTTCCACTCTTTGTTATATTGCAGCCATTTGCTAAAATCATTTAAGTTCATTTTTTTTCCTCATTAATGTACACACAGCACCCCATATTGACAGAAAAACACAGAATTGTTGACATTTTTGCAGATTTATTAAAAAAGAAAAACGGAAATCTCACATGGTCCTAAGTATTCAGACCCTTTGCTCAGTATTTAGTAGAAGTACTCTTTTGATCTAATACAGCCATGAGTCTTTTTGGGAAAGATGCGACAAGTTTTTCACACCTGGATTTGGGGATCCTCTGCCATTCCTCCTTGGTGGACAGCCATTTTTAGGTCTCTCCAGAGATGCTCAATTGGGTTTAAGTCAGGGCTCTGGCTGGGCCATTCAAGAACAGTCACAGAATTGTTGTGAAGCCACTCCTTCGTTATTTTAGCTGTGTGCTTAGGGCCATTGTCTTGTTGGAAGGTAAACCTTCGGCCCAGTCTGAGGTCCTGAGCACTCTGGAGAAGGTTTTCATCCAGGATATCCCTGTACTTGGCCACATTCATCTTTCCCTCGATTGCAACCAGTCGTCCTATCCCTGCAGCTGAAAAACGCCCCCACAGCATGATGCTGCCACCACCATGCTTCACTGTTGGGACTGTATTGGACAGGTGATGAGCAGTGCCTGGTTTTCTCCACACATACCACTTCTTCTCAGCTAAAGGAACATACATGTTACTCTTGTGACACCCTCATCACAGGTTTCCAGTCATCCCAGTCTCGATCCATGCCGGGACCTCGCTGCTAGGGCGTCACTCAGGTGTGTAGTTCATGGATCCTTCTCCAAAACCCAGTCACTGTGCCCCATTAGCCTTCTGTCCAATACTACATCTCTTCATAACACTTGCACCCCCTCTCAGTCCAGAGCACTGCTGTGCTCTCTTCCTGGTCATTTAAAGTTCACCTGAGCATGGACGCAAGTGGACCAAAAGACCCGGACCGGAATCAAGCCTGCCACAGAGGCTGGAAAAATCCAGGCCGGATTCCGGTTCAGTCTCTGACAATAGAACAAATACGAGGTGAAATATATTGATTATCGATGACCTCACCTCACATACTATCACAATATATATATATAATATATATATATATATACACCCTCATCACAGGTTTCCAGTCGTCCCAGCCTCGATCCATGCCAGGACCTCGCTGCTAGGGCGTCACTCAGGGGTGTAGTTCACGGATCCTTCTCCAAAACCCAGTCATTGTGCCCCACTTGCCTATTGTCCAATACTACATCTCTTCATAACACTTGCAGGCCGGCAATGATGACCTCACACCCGCCCCTCTGTCACCCTCTATGGGCTCAGAGAGTGGCAGCCTGCAGTCCCTCCACACCTGGAACATTCCCAACATCATAGCTAAGCTTAGACGCAAAGCCATCCCCTACCCTGCTACGGCCAGAAAGGCAGAGCTATTAAGACTACTCTTCTCACCGACAGCTGCTACAGGACCCAGCGCCCCTCAGGCGTCCTTGCAGTCCATATCCAGGGCCATCTCCCAGCTGTACTCCATGGTCTCCTCACTGTCTGCAACAGTTACTGATGTGCAGACCAGAGTCCCAGCCCTGGAGGCTTGCCCTCCCTTGACCCTCCCTGACCCAGTCGTGGTCACGGCCCTGGCATCCCCTCCTGCAGGTACGCCAGAGTCCTCTTCTACCATCCTCCCTGCTCACCTTGTCCCTGCCAGCCTCAGGAAGGACATCTTGGAGGGTAAGGACCTAAATTTAGCATCTCTGCTGATTTCAGTGCACGATGTGGCTGACAACAGAGTATATGCTTACCTGCAAACTTTCAGTCACCGAATTCGTTTTGGCTTTTGGGATGTTAAGGGATGTTGTCTGCCGCCCCCAACAGGAGGGAAGAGCTGGACCTATATCTCCAATTAGTCACAGACCTAAGGTACAAGTATGGAGGGCATGCCCCATTTGACTACCACCGCTCACTTTAGGCCAAGGCAGCCGCCAAGCTCTGCCAGTTTCAGGTCAAGACGGACTGGAGCATTTCTGACACTGAGCTATTCTGCCATCATCTCGCAGGCCTCCACTCACCGATCTGCACCATTTGCCAGTCCACTACCCACATGGCGAATTGGTGCTCTGAAGCGACTACAAGACGTCCCTTGTACCCTCCTTCCTCCTCCGGCACCAGTCAATCATGACCAGCGGATAAACTAGGACTGCCTATCTTTTCTCTAGGAGGAGCCCCCATTTGCAACAATTTTAGTCACGGCGTATGCTTCCATAGCCAGTGCAGGCTACTCCATATTTGCACAGCATGCCATAAAGCTCATCCGAGCACCACCTGTCAATTTAAACAGGAGGGTAAGTCCTGACTAGGCCGCATAGATGTCAGTTGGTTGGGGTTCTACCTCTCTACACAGCCCACTCCCTTACTGGCCATATTCCTGGTGCACAGCTTCACAGAAGGGTTCCACTCCGGCCTCATCACTTTACCCCTCACTACACACGAATGCCGGAACCTCCAGTCAGCAGCCATCGACACACAAGCAATTGACTCCTTACTGCAGCCAGAAGTGGATAAAGGCTTTATTATCGGCCCCTTCCCACAGTCACCTTTCCCAGTCTGGAGAGTCAGCCCTATTGGGCTTGTCAAGGGCAAGTTCAGTAATAGCCTCCGCTTAGTGTATGACTTGTCTACACCTCATTCTTCTCACATCCCCAGCCTGAACTCCCCGATTTCCTCAGAGGAGTTTTCCCTCAAGTATGCCTCAGTTGACATGGCCATCCAAACCATCATTGGGAAAGGTCCCGGCGCCTGGCTATCCAAAGCAGATATATCTGTTGCGTTCAAGCTCCTCTCTAGCGAACCGTCTCTCTGGCGGTGGCACGGTATTAAGTGGAGGGAGTCCTACTACTTTGCCACCAAGTTGTCCATGAGCAGCCCGTAGCTGTTCAACATTTTCGCTCAGGCCCTCACATGGATTCTGTCTCACCAGGCCCGCTGTTACTCGGTCATCCACTACCTTGACGACTTTCTGCTTATCAAGCAACCAAGCACACCCCTGGCAGCTCTAGACAAGTTAAGAATAGTTTTCAACAACCTCAACGATATAGCCGAGCACAAAGTAGAAGGACCGGCACATTCCATTACTGTTTTAGGTTTCACTCTCGACACGCAAGCTATGCAAGCTAGCCTACCTCTTGACAAACTAGCTCGTATCAGGGCAACTATCCACAATTTCACCCAGGCGCAAGGGTGCACCAGGAGGCAGTTGCAGTTCTTACCAGGGATGATGAACTTTGCAATGAGGATTATTTCTCAAGGACGGTCCTTCATATCTCGGCTTTTAGTCTCTCACACTAGTACAAGACCCAGATCGAATTCTCAAACTAGATCAAGCAGCAGTAGCAGACTTGGCTATGTGGAATGAGTTCCTCACCAGCTGGAATGGCATTTCAATGTTCATTCCGGCAGTGTCAGACAAGTCACCACAGGTGCTCACCGATGCCGCAGCCTCCACCAGCTTTGCCGCCATATTTGGCTGCCACTGGTTCGCCGAATCTTGGCCCCCAGAAATTATCTTAATCCCTGGTTTTACCCAGTCCTCATCTCTCTTCGAGCTATATCCCATTGTCACAGCTGCCCAGGTCTGGGGCCACACTTGGACAAAACAGACGGTGCTTTTCACCACGGACAATCGGGCCACGGCCGACATCATTAACAAAGGTAGATCCAAGTCACTCACCATCATATCCTTCCTGTGCAGTTTCATGCAGTTGTCACTCCGTCGCCGCTTTATTTTTTCTGTAGACATATTCCAGGCAAATACAATATCGCTGCTGATGCGCAGTCCAGTTTCAACCTTACCTTGTTTTTCCAACAGGAGCCTGGAGCCGACCCAACGAATACTCCTGTCCCACCCTGGTCGTTGCTGACGATGGATTAAAATCGCACCTCCCCAACACAACCCAGCTCAACAACCAATCCTTGGCACGCAACACACTGAAGGCCTATCGCACTGCTTGGAACACTTACCGCAAGTTTTTGGCCTCTTGCCCTGGAGCAGCGATAGGCGACGTTAGACATGACCTAGCCTTCATATGATATTGCCATACCCAGCTAGCCCTTGCTCACAACACCATCAGGCTATACCTAGCCGGCGTCCAGCATTTTCTATCATTACAAGACCCCAGTAAACCATCAGTATTCTCGACCCACGCAGTCAAGTCACTCCTATGAGGCATACAGAAGCACCAACCTGTAGCCAGTGGCATACGCCTACCTATCACGAGTGCCATCTTCAGGGACATGTCTGAAATCCTTACTCGTCTCCCTTTGGGGCTTTGCCCAGCCTAGTCATCTGAGCAGCCATCTACCTGGCCTTCTATGGTTTCCTAGGACCTAGCAAATTTACCATCAGCGGCTCTGACAGTTAGACACTGCTCCAACGCAACCTAACTCGCTTTTTGATCCATTACACCCTTCATCTCACAGTCAGCAAAATGCAACAAACCAGCCCAGGGGTTGACATAACCAATTTCAGACTAACAACGCCTGGTGCCCAGTGACGGTCCTCGACCGGCTACCACGCCAATCTGAAGATAGCCCATTGCTACCCTTTCTAACCAGCCCCCTCAGTGGCAGCCAGTTTGTCAAGCAATTTGGGCTTCAACCCCAGTCAGTTCTCTGGACATTCCTTCTGGATTAGAGCAACCTCAGCTGCCTCCCTGTCACGAAGGCCATGTACCTGATGTGATACCGAAGTAGTGGGGAGGCCTCCTTTGCACCTCGGGTCCTTAAAGCCATTTTTCCATCAGGTTGATGTCATTTCCTGTGCGCCTCCTGGGGATTTACCCACCTTTTTCCATCAGGTTGAGGTCACTTCCTGTGCACGTCCTGGGCATTTTCCTGCCCTTTTCCATCAAGTCTTCTGCGCAAGTGCAGGTTGGCGCCCTGAGGCATCTTTGGCGCATGCTCAGTTAGCACGGATTTACTCTTGCGGCAAGTCGCCATTGATACATGCGTAGTAAGCCCTGGAATCTTACAGAGCCCCCCTGAAGTGGCAGCCTCTGGACGCCCATCTGAAATAAAGCTCACTGAAAGAACTGCCGCAGAAGATCTGGGGAGTGGATATGCGACTTGGGTTCCCAGGAATTCTCTTCAGGGCCGTAACCCCTCCACTGTACCACAAATTGGCGTCCACGGCCCCTTCTACGGCAGTCCAGGATGGCCTCCACCTCATACTCCTCAATCCCTTTAATCATAGAGGGAGGCAGAAGACGGGCCCCACGTTCCCCAAAGGGGTTCGGGGCCACGGGCTTCAGGAGGGAGGCATGAAAGACAGGATGGATCCAGTAAGTTGAGGGCAGTTTGAGTTTGTAGACAACAGGGTTGAATCAGGACAGGGAAGGGCCCAATGAACTTAGGGCCCAATTTCTTGGAGGGAAAGGCCAACTTTAAATGCCTGGTAGACAGCCAAACCTTGCCTCCCGGTTGAAGATCCAGGTCCCCCTGCCACCTTCGAGCATAGATGGTCTTGTAATCCAGCTGTGCCTTGGCCATGTTATCCTTTAGGAGCGCTAAGTTGTTGTGTAGAAACTCCACTCTGTTCCAGACTGCCTGGACCAAAGCGGAAGCAGGTAGGACAGGAGAAAAAAAAGGGTGGTACCCCAGGTTGGCATAGAACGGTGATTGCTTAGTGGTAGAATGTATTACGTTGTTGTACGCAAATTCTGCGCAAGGAAGTAGGGACGCCCAATTGTCTTGGACAAAAGTGGAGAAGCAACGAAGGTACTGTTCAAGAGTTTGATTTGTGCGTTCCGTTTGTCCATTGGTCTGAGGGTGGTAGGCCGAAGAGTAGTCGTTCTCGATGTCTAGAGCAAGACAGAGCTCCTTCCAGAATTTAGAGGTGAATTGGACCCCACCATCTGATACAATATTGCTGGGGACCCGATGGAGGCGTATGATCTCCTTGATAAAAGTCTGAGCTGTTTCTGGGGCAGAAGGAGTGCCAATCATAGGAATAAAATTAGCCATTTTTCTAAGGCAGTCCACAACAACAAATATGGATGTAAACCCATCAGAGGATGGTAGCTCCACTATGTAATCCATACTGATCTATTCCCAGGGTCTTTCAGGGGCTCAGACAGGCCCAAGTGAAACTGATGGCGCAAGGCAGCGTAGTTCCATGCAGTGTCTGCAGCCCACTTGCGGTATTCCGTTACGTAGTCCTCAACAGGGCATTTCCCCTGTTGTAGAGAGGTCAACACTGTTTCCGCCGTGGAGGTTCGTTGTGGGTCATCATAAAGGATTGCCATGGCATCGAAGAAAGAAGACAGCGAGTGCAGTATAGTACTCTCCCTTTCCAGTAGCTGATGTGCCCATGCTTGAGGTTCTTCTGTAAGTAAGGCTACTACGAACCAAACCTGTGTATCCTCTGAAGAGAAGGTCCTAGGCTGTAAGGTAAAGTATAGCCGACAGGCGTTTCTGAAAGCCTTGTGGCGAACCCCAGAAAAGCGTTCCGGCATAGGAACCCGTGGTTCAGGAGCTGGAATAGAGATGGGCTGCTCCATAGCCATAACAGGTGGTTCCGCAGGGCTCAGAACTAAGCAGGGGTCATTGCAATCAGCCGACCTTCCAGTTGAAAGTACCCCTCTTGTATGGTCAGCCGAGCCTGAGACACAGAGGCCACTTGTTGGCACAGGGCCTCGAAGGCAGAAGCACTCCCCTCAGTCTCAGACATGGCTGGATTATTCTGTCACGAGGGCCACGCACCTGATATGAGACCAAAGTAGTGGGGAGGCCTCCCTTGCACCTCGGGTCCTTAAAGCCTCTGGAGATGGAGACAGAGACTTGGTGGCAGGGGTGCAGAGCACCGTACAAGCCTTAGTCTGAGATCAAGTCCACTTGTGCAACGAAGCATAAAAGGGTTAATCTGAAGAAGAATGGTCGAGATCCAAGCCGGGGTCGGTTCCAATCTGGCAGCTGAGTACAAAAGGGGCAAAGAAGTAGAATGATTAAGGTACAAATCCGAGGTCAATGGAAAGCAGCAATCAAGAGTGGTCAAATAGGTTTCCAGGTCACAACAAGTTCAGACAGATCGCACACTAGCACAGGAACAAGGGGGGACTGAAGATAATCCAGCAATTTGGCAGTGTCTGGGCTGGACTTTTTTAGGGAAGTTTGAGGTCACTGCCTATGCGCCTTCTGGGGATTTTCCCGCCTTTTACCATCAGGTTGATGTCATTTCCTATGCGCCTCCTGGGGATTTTCCCGCCTTTTTCCATCAGGTTGATGTCATTTCCTGTGCGCCTCCTGGGGATTTTCCTGCCTTTTTCCATCAGGTTGAGGTCACTTCCTGTGCACGTCCTGGGCATTTTCATGCCCTTTTCCTTCAAGTCTTCTGTGCAAGTGCAGGTTGGCGCCCTGAGGGGTCTTTGGCACATGCTCAGTTGGCACGGATTTACTCTTGCAGCAACGCGCCATTGATGCATGCGTAGTAAGCCCTGGACTCTTACACTCCCAACATGGAGTACCAGTCCACGTAATTAAGAAACTAGGCTGATGGAAGTCCGCTTGCTTTGCCACCTGCATCCCAAATCCTCAGGAAGAAATGGCACAAGCCTTCACCAAGCTGGCTCAATAACCACAAGAAACCAATAAAGAGCTATTTCCCTATCTGAGACTTTTGCCCCTTTTTCTTGGCATACCAAGAAGACCATTGGCAGACCATCAAGGCACACTTCAGGATTATTTAGGTTGTAAGTCTTGTTGCGTGTTTATGTGATTCACATCTCTCTCGGTCATAGGGCCACGACCATAAATAAGAAGGCCAGTATGGTGGCCTGAATTTATGGGAGGAGCTCGTAGGGTATTTAAGCAGCCCACTTGCCCATACTTATTGTCGGTTCCAAAGCGTGATACCCTCCCGCCCTTGTCTTTTTCAGGGCACTTCTCAACACATCCTTCTTCACAAACTACCCTTTACTTATCTCCTGTATGCCCCCTTTTCTTGGCATACCAACCAGACCATCAAGGCACACTTCAGGTCTATTTATATTTTAAGTCTTGTCGTGTGTTTATGTGATTCACATCTCTCTCGGTCATAGGGCCATATATATATATATATATATATATATATTTATACACACACACACCTATACACACATACATACAGTATAGTATATACATCATATGTGAATGAAAAAATGCAATCCAATACATTTTTATAGTTCTCCAGTTGTATATGAAGCAAGCTGTGCAATATCTAATAAGTATTCCACGTAATTGCAGATGTATAATGTACAAGCATAAGGGGAGGAAATTAAAAAACAGTTAACAAGCACTAAGCTTCATAAGACCTAAGTATGCATCATGGAATCCACAATATGTATACAGTGTACACAGCAGGAATTCCAACTCACTCCATAACCCCCTCAAGGTACTTAAATATGATGGGTGAGTATTCAGTTAATATATATATATACGTATATATATATATATATATATATATATATATATATATATATATATATATAGATAGAGAGAGAGAGAGAGAGAGAGAGAGAGAGAGAGAGAGAGAAATATATATATATATATATATATATATATATATATAGAGAGAGAGAGAGAGAGATATATATATATATATATATAGAGATATATATATATATATATCTATATATATAGCAGTCTCCTCAACTTCCAAGGGCCCGATGGTGACCCCCAGAGCCAGGGAGAACTGACATTCCTCCTCAGGGTGAAGGTTACTAGTCAGGGCAGCACAGTGGTGTAGTGGTTAGCACTTTTACCTAGCAGCAAAAGGGTCACTGATTCAAACCCTGACCACGACACCATCTGCCTGGAGTTTGCATGTTCTCCCTGGGTCTGTGTGAGTTTCCTCTGGGTACTCCGGCTTCCTCCCACACTCCAAAGACATGCTGGTAGGTTAACTGGATCTTGTCCAAATTGGTCCAAGTATATGTGCGAATGTGTGTCCCAAGCATGTTGAGATCCTACAGGGTAAATGACCACGCTATATCAAGATGCAACTCAACTCTCTCTCTCATAGTGGGTGTGGTGCATGGTGGAAAGATTGGGTGCCATTTACTTTTTGGAAAAAATGAACAAAGAGTTTTATTTCTCTTAACAGGAACGGTAGGAGAGAAGGTTAGGGCACAGGACACCCTTAGGCAAACCCCACAAACAAAAATAGAACTAGGCAGACAGCCATACAGAAAAAGGGCCTTTAAGCTGAATGCAGCAATCTGTATCTTGTAGCAACTGCTTTCTCTTATAGCAAAAACTTCTCTCACATTATCCCACTGTAGATCCTCAAACTCAACTCACAGTATCCCACTGTAGATCCTCAAGCTCAGCTCGCCGTCTCTCACTAGACTTCTTAGACTCTCAGCTACCTACTGGATCCCTCGAGCTTCACCCACAGCTGACCACAGTACTTATCTTCAAGCTTTACTTACAGCTACCCGCTGTACTCCTTCAAACTCTACTCATAGCCAACTGGTGTATTCCTGGATAAGTCTCCACTGAAGCTTACCCACTTACTTAACTGTTCCCGGCTAGCGAAGAGTCTGCTCTGGTACTCCTTCAGAACTTCATCCCTTCCAAACTTGCCTCTGGTAACAGGAGTGGTCGTCCCTTCGGCAACTGCTTCTCCTTTACCTCCAGCAACACACAGGCTCCCCTTGGGCTGAGCCTCTAATACATGTGGTTCCGCCCCAGGCTTAACCTCTGCTGCTCCTCCTTTGCGGACCCTTTAATTAACAGGATAGGCCTTACGTAGACCTAACAGCCAGTAGCAACCAGGAGCTGTTTGACACAAACCCACCCAGGCCGCAGCCCAGGGCGGGAAGAACCCCGATCACCTGACTCCTTCCGATTAAATAGCCTATCCCATCATGCAAAGCAGCCAAAAGAAACTCCTGCTAATTGGCTGAGACAAATTATTTACTCATCACCTGAATTCACGTAATCCATCATCCTAATGCTAAAGGCAACAGTGCCACCTATTGACAGAAGAGAAAGACTACGAATTGAACTCAGACTTAGGTCAGAAATCAGCGGATCAAAGACTACCAATTAGCCAGGCTAGTTACCACCTAGCACAGCTAAATTTATTAGCAGCCCTGTTTAGGACCAGGGTGCTACATATATATCGGAGTAGTTGATATCACAGTGCAGACAATATAGGTCTCCTTGCTTTAACATAGTACATGTCCAGCCATCACAGAAATAATCCATATGGGAATACATATAACATCATATACACAGGAACATGTTTACTTCCCTTATTAGTCTGCCTTACTACATTTTTGAGGATTCATATGTGACTTGTTATTTAATAACAATTTATGATGGACTGACTGTCAGGGCTGGGCTCAGCCCTTCCTTCTCAAAGCTGGCCACTCAGCTGTCGGCTAATTGCTAGCTCCTATCTCTCTACAGTGACTCACCTGTTGATGATATCCTGCTCGTCAGTCCTGCCTACTTAAACCGTCCAGCCCAGATTATCTTTGCCTTCGCCTTGGTCACATCTCTACAGACGCTCTCCTGTGTTCCTGTTAAAGACTTGCTTGGCTGACATTCCTTCTGGCTCCAGATCCTTCTGTTCTACTACGCTCATCTCTGGCTCCCTGATGTTTTGGCTTGTCTGACTATCCATTCCGGTTCCTGAACTCTGGCTATATTTTGACTACGTTTACTCTGTTTACCTTTTTATTATTATTAAACAAGTGTGATTTGACTGTACTTCTGTCTCGGTCTGATTCATGGTTTCTGACACTGACACGTGCAAATGAAATTAATGACTGAATGTATTTGCCGTCGCAATTGTAAACATTTTAAGGACATTGTTAGCATTGTTTTATAATTTATATTTGAATTGAAAGACGGCATATACAGTATTTCCATTGGTGATCAATAGGGGTATTATTGGCGCTGAAGCTTTTAATTAGGAAGGTAATTGTGCATATTTTACAACATTAGTATATGGATTTAGAGATACTAGCCTTTGTTCACATATCTGGACTCTTAAGAGGGGTAACATTAGTCGGGTACATGACTACGCTGTCATTTTTTATGGGGTGGGTGTTAAAAGGGATTTTTTATATGCTTTATGCATATGTGAATGTAAATTGTTTCCATGTTTAAGTGGATAAATCTTGGTGGCACCTATTTTTTACTATTTAAATTCTTTATTGATTTAATGTGTTTAGTGAGGGCACCTGCTAAAATTGTGGAATATGACCTCCTAACTATTACAGCTCACCCCCAACATTTTACGTTTATCTATTAAATATCCTATGAGATGCAGTCACTGCTCAGGTACTTGGGGAAGCTGTGGATGCTTTGGCTGCCTGAATACAATAGCCACCACTGGAGATTCCTCTATTGAATTTTTAGCTGTGCATGGCTAGCATTAGGGTTGTTTGAGAGTCACATACAGCTGCTCTATAGCCTTTAAAAAGACCAAACTTTCTACCCGCCATTAAAATCAGCAGCAGCCCATACCCTACTAATTATCATTACGAAAGATCCTAGATACTGTAACTGTTGTGTATATGTAATATGCATGCATATGTATATTATTAATTTTAATAAGATGTTATTAACTTTACGGTATAATTGTTAGCTAAAGTATTGTAAAGTTGTATTCTAAAGATCAATCTATTTTAATGCTATGTTTTTCTAAGCTATATTTATGTTTTTCTATATATATGTAGCAAGGTCCCGGGTCCCCTTTGGTCTAAAGAGAACCTCCAGAGTTAGGAAAAGCTGACATACTTCTGTGTAGAGTGGGTTACAAGGCATGGTGGGTGTAATGCAAGGTAGATTCATGGACGCCAGACACTTCTTGAATGTAAAGAGATTTATTTTCTCTTGAACAGAACTGTGGGGGAGGGAGTTTAGGACCAGGACACCCTTTAGTAGTTGCAATGGTAATTTGCAGACTCTGAGACTTTTATAGGTAGACAGCCATGCAGGGAAAGGCACCCTGCAGGACACCACATCTGAATATTTCGAATTGCTGTCTCCTATCGCAACAGTTTTAAAAACCGTTATAACACAAGTTGTAACGAACATCTGTACTTTCTCTACATTCACTTCTTGTAGATCTTCACTCCACTGAGCTCCCAGTTTCTTCTCACTAGACTTGCTGATCCACTGCCACTGGATCTCCTGAGCTCTTCCAACCTTCTCACTGAGTATCTTCCTCAAGCGTCACCCCCACTTCCCTGCTGGATCCCTAGCTTGGTACTCACAGATACTCCTCAAGTGTCATCCCACTGGCCTGCTCGGTCCCTGGCTTGGCACACAAGGCTGCTCTGCAAGCATCACCTCTGCTGGCTGGGTCCCTGGCTTGACTCCTGCTGAAGTTTCACAATTCTTCACCGTCCCCGGTTGGGGAGAATACTGCTCCGGTACTTGCTTCAGCTGCTCACTGTCTTTGGTAATAAGGTGGTTGGTCCCTTAGTGGCGACAGCTTCCCCTCTACCTCCGACCACATCAGGTTCTCCAGCCTGCAGAGCCACAGTCCCAACCCTATGCTGCTCTCTTGCTTCTGGATAGGCCCTCAGACAGCCTAGCAGCCAGATGTCCCCAGGATAGGCCTCAGGCTCTGGCCCAGCAGCCCGGGGCAATACAACACATGTCCACCCAGAAAACCGTCCAGGTGGCACAGAACCCCGATCACCTGACCTCACCCAAATAAACAGGCTCTTCCAGCAGGCCAAGGGACCCAGGAAGAACCCTGGCCATTGGCTGAAATACCCCATCTATTCCTAATCAGTCCTTGCAATGTCCTTGTGTTATCTAATGCCACCAGATACCCGGCCATCCAGTGACAAAAGAGAGAAGTGTAGCAATTCCAGAATTAGGGTGAAATCAATTGATCTCCTAACAATTGGCAAAGTTAACTACACCTGAGAGGAGAGGAGAAGAGTTGAGTCGAGTCTAAGGCTGCAGGTGGCAGTCTGAGTGTGGATGTCTGCAGGAGGAAGATGTGGCCTGCGACCAAGCAGCACAAAGCTGAGCAAGTAAGCTCCAGGAGGGAGTTTCTGACTAAGTAAGAGTGAGTGAGCCAGCAGGCTGAAATTTCTGTTATACAGTGATGGTGGAACCCCCTGCGAGGGAAGATTTTCTGTGAAGTTGTTTCCGTTTAAATAAAATTGGGCTGCCATGCCCTTAAAAATAGTCTGGACTGACCGGTGTTCCTGAAAACGCATACACCACTAGAGCATAATCACCCCAGATCATCACAGTTGGTGGAGAAATTGGCGTAGGGCATGGATGGCACTGGTCCAGATCCTCTCATGGCAGAAACCGTGAGTGTCAGAGACTGTGTGTATTGCTGTTGCTGTGTGAAGCAAAGTGATGAGTGCTGTGTCTCAGCTGTAAGGAGACAGTATGCCAAAAAATTTTTTGACGGAACTCTGTATCTGTTGCTGCAAAGATGCATGTTGTTGCCCATAGCAACAAAGGCAAGAGGATCGTTACAGTTGCTGGAGAAGCTATACAGGGAGCATGCAGTCTCCCATAGCAACCAGTAAAGTGTCGTCTGGATGGTGGGGCTTCTATGAAGAAGTGGCTCACTGTTCCCACAAAGAGGGATGGAAAGCCAGAGAGTCTTTCATTTCACCCGGTAACCACATGGGAAAATACAGCAGGAGGGGGCAACAGGCTGACCGGAAATTCAAGAGGAGAGCGGTTGCCCGTAGCAATGCCTGTGATTCAAAGTCTGCAGACTAGGTGAGAAACACTGACTATGTGACTATGCACACAGGAGTGGAAGTGACCCCAAATTGGAGATCCCCTGTTTGTGCTAAAAAGGACTTGTCTTGCTGCAGTGCTCTGTTTAAGGGGGAGGCAAGTGTTAAAGTTGAAAAGCTTGCGGTCTGCAATGAAACTCCATCTGCTCATGCTGATGAGGGTGGGGTACAGCAACATGGTGTGGTTGAAAATATGTTGCCACAATGCAGGGTAAAAAAAAGTGATGTGTTTAATGTTGAGAAGTGTAAAACTGACAAGAGCAGTGTTTCAGATGCTGTTGAGCCTCTTGGTCTGTCTAGGTCTCATTGGGACCATGTAGTCCAACAGAGCAATACCCACTGGGATGATTTGGCCAAGAGACGAATAGCAATGCTGGAAGAAGCTTTTGCAGTTAAAAGAGTAGTGGATACTCTTGCTGCTGTGCCAGGAGAGGTGTCTGCAGAACAGCCTATAGGCCAAGTTGCAAGGGTTGTTGCAGATACTAATCCTCCCATGACTGAAGGTCCGAGCGAGTGTAAACGCACAGCAGAAATTGTGTCCACAATGAACGAAAAGAGAAAGCGTGTATTTTGTGACAGTCATACTTATTGAAATGTTAGCATCATGGTGTATAAAGCCAGTATACATCCTGCCGCCCTCTCCTGTGTTTGGAGAACTGGTACCATGGGGTAGGGCTGATTGGACCTGGATATTGCAGGCTGTACTGTGCAGAAATCGCAAACGCTTGAATCATTTAATGCAATGTAGAAAGTTGGCTCACAGTGTGCTGGATTGCTCCATACAAAGCTTGGGTATGAGAGGCACTCTGGAGCGCTGTTGGACAGGTCAGATGTATTGAAAAAAGGTGTTGGCAAATATGTGTTGCAAGAACAGTGTTGGAAAACAGGGGGCGATGCGAAAATGTGGGAATGTCCCATAGAGAGTAACTGCTTCCCTGTGTGTGGTCCCTCCTCAGACACTGTCCTAGTTAGCAATGGGACCAGAGTTCCTGGTGGTTTTGAACTGGGTAATTTTGAGAAAGCAGTTGCCAGGGGTAACTACGCAGGTATCAGCGAACCTGAAACCCAAAAAGTGCTGGGTAAAGTTGAGACAGATGACAAAATAGGACCCCTACAGTCTTGGGAGAGTAGATCTGGGGGAGGTGAGAAGAAATGTAAGCTCCCAAAAATTAGAAAGAAGTGCGCATGGAAGCAAACCTGGAAAAAGAGGTGGGTGGAGTGCCCCTTTAGGAAGAAGGGTGTTGTATTTCTCCCTCCGTGGCGAAACAGGGGGGGAAGACATGTGGAGATGCGACCCCGTGTCACAGGTGAATATAAGCAGTGTATGCCTGATTTTGGCAGGTATACTAATTGCACACTTGTGGGCTGGCTTCATAAACATCCCAGGAATAGAGGTCAGTGCTCACTGCTCACACTTGGGAACAGCTCCACCCTACAGACAGGTGTCCTGGTGTAGGAGTCGGGAGGGCTTTCAAGTGGAGATGGCTCTACGAGAGAGAGACAGGTGGTCTCTAGGAGTCTAAGGCTGCAGGTGTCAGTCTGAGCATGGATGTCTGCAGGAGGCGGATGTCTGCAGGAGGCAGATGTGGCCTGCAACCAAGCAGCACGAAGCTGAGCAAGTCAGCGAGTGAGCCAGGAGGCTGAAAATTCTGTTATACAATGATGGTGGAACCCTCTGCGAGGGAAGATTTTCTGTGAAGTTTGTTTTCATTCAAATAAAATTGGGCTGCCATGCCCTTAAAAATAACCTGGACTGACCGGTGATCCTGAAAATGCATACACCACTAGAGCATAATCACCAGGCACTGCTAATCACCTGTCCAATACAGTCCCAACAGTGAAGCATGGTGGTGGCAGCATCATGCTGTGGGGGGGGGGGGTTTTAGCTGCAGGGACAGGACAACTGGTTGCAATCGAGGGAAAGATGAATGCGGCCAAGTACAGGGATATCCTGGACGAAAACTTTATCCAGAGTGCTCAGGACCTCAGACTGGGCGGAAGGTTTACCTTGCAACAAGACAATGACCCTAAGCACACAGCTAAAATAACAAAGGAGTGGCTTCACAACAACTCCATGACTGTTCTTGAATGGCCCAACCAGAACCCTGATTTAAACCCAATTGAGCATCTCTGGAGAGACCTAAAAATGGCTGTCCACCAACGTTTACCATCCAACCTGACAGAACTGGAGAGGATCTGCAAGAAGGAATGGCAGAGGATCCCCAAATCCAGGTGTGAAAAACTTGTTGCATCTTTCCCAAAAAGACTCATGGCTGTATTAGATCAAAAGGGTGCTTCTACTACATACTGAGCAAAGGGTCTGAATACTTAGGACCATGTGATGTTTCAGTTTTTCTTTTTTAATAAATCAGCAAAAATGTCAACAATTCTGTGTTTTTCTGTCAATATGGGGTGCTGTGTGTACATTAATGAGGAAAAAAAAAGGAACTTAAATGATTTTAGCAAGTGGGTCTGAATACTTTCCATCCCCACTGTGTATATATATATATATATATATATATATATATATATATATATATATATATATATATATACATACACACACACACACACACACACACACACACACACATACAATATCTCACAAAAGTGACTACACCCCTTACATTTTTGTAAATATTTTATTATATCTTTTCATGTGACAATACTGAAGAAATTACACTTTGCTACAATGTAAAGTAGTGAGTGTACAGCTTGTATAACAGTGTAAATTTGCTGTCCCCTCAAAATAACTCAACACACAGCCATTAATGTCTAAACCGCTGGCAACAAAAGTGAGTACACCCCTAAGTGAAAATGTCTAAATTGGGCCCAAAGTGTCAATATTTTGTGTGGCCACCATTATTTTCCAGCACTGCCTTAACCCTCTTGGGCATGGAGTTCACCAGAGCTTCACAGGTTGCCACTAGAGTCCTCTTCCACTCCTCCATGAAGACATTACGGAGCTGGTCGATGTTAGAGACCTTGCGCTCCCCCACCTTCCGTCTGAGGATGCCCCACAGATGCTCAGTAGGTTTAGGTCTGCAGGCATACTTGGCCAGTCCATCACCTTTACCCTCACTTTCTTTAGCAAGGCAGTGGTCATCTTGGAGGTGTGTTTGTGGTCGTTATCATGTTGGAATACTGCCCTGCAGCCCAGTCTCCGAAGGGAGGGGATCATGCTCTGCTTCAGTATGTCACAGTACTTGTTGTCATTCATGGTTCCCTCAATGAACTGGGGCTCCCCAATGGCGGCAGCACTCATGCAGCCCCAGACCATGACACTCCCACCACCATGCTTGACTGTAGGCAACACACACTTGTCTTTGTATTCCTCATCTGGTTGCCACCACATATGCTTGACACCATCTGAACCAAATAAGTTTATCTTGGTCTCATCAGAGCACAGGACATGGTTCCAGCAATCCATGTCCTTAGTCTGCTTGTCTTCAACAAACTGTTTGTGGGCATTCTTGTGCATCATCTTTAGAAGAGGCTTCCTTCTGGGACGACAGCCATGCTGACCAATTTGATGCAGTGTGCAGCATTTGGTCTAAGCACTGACAGGCTGACCCCTTCATCCTCTGCAGCAATGCTGGCAGCATTCATATGTCTATTTCCAAAAGACAACCTCTGGATATGACGCTGAGCACGTGCATTCAGTTTCTTTGGTCGACAATGCTGAGGCCTGTTCTGAGTGGAACCTGTTTTGTTAAACCACTGTATGATCTTGGCCACCGTGCTGCAGCTCAGTTTCAGAATCTTGGCAATCTTTTATAGCCCAGGCCATCTTTGTGTAGAGCAACATTTTTTTTTCAGATCCTCAGAGAGTTCTTTGCCATGAGGTGCCATGTTGAACTACCAGTGACTAGTATGAGAGAGTGAGAGCGATAACACCAAATTTACCACACCTGCTCCCCATTCACACCTGAGACCTTGTAACACTAACGAGTCACATGACACCGGGGAGGGAAAATGGCTAATTGTGCCCAATGTGGGCATTCTCTCTTAGGGGTGTACTCACTTTTGTTGCCAGCAGTTTAGACATTAATGGCTGTGTGTTGAGTTATTTTGAGAGGACAGCAAATTCACACTGTTATACAAGCTGTACACTCACTACTTTACATTGTAGCAAAGTGTCATTTCTTCAGTGTTGTCACATAAAAAGATATAATAAAATATTTACAAAAATGTGAGGGATGTACTCACTTTTGTGAGATACTGTGGGGGTTATTTACGAAAGGCAAATACACTTTGCACCACAAGTGCAAGGTGCACTTGAAATTGCACTGAAAGTGCACTTGGAAGTGCAGTCGCTGTAAATCTGAGGGGTAGATCTGAAATGAGGGGAAGCTCTGCTGATTTTATCATCCAATCATGTGCAAGCTAAAATGCTGTTTTTATTATTTTCCTTGCATGTCCCCCTCGGATCTACAGCGACTGAACTTCCAAGTGCACTTGCAGTGCAATTTCAAGTGCACTTTGCACTTGTAGTTTGCACTTGTAGTGCAAAGTGGATTTGCCTTTCGTAAATAACCCCCACAGTATCTCACAAAAGTGAGTACACCCCACACATTTTGGTAAATATTTTATTATATGTTTTCATGTGACAACACTGAAGAAATGACACTTTGCTACAATGTAAAGTAGTGAGTGTACAGCTTGTATAACAGTGTAATTTGCTGTCCAGAGCACTTTTTACAATTTGGCAACTGCTAATTGCGCGGCCATGCAATGTTGTACCCAAACAAAATTTGCGTCCTTTTTTTCCCACAAATAGAGCTTTCTTTTGATGGTATTTGATCATCTCTGCGTTTTTCTTTTTTATAAACGGAAAAAGAATGAAAATTTTTCTACTTTTTATTCTAAAAATTTTTTTTAAAAAACTAAATTTTAGTCATACATTTAGGCCAAAATGTATTTAGCCAAATGTCTTTGGTAAAAAAAAAGTCAATAAGCGTATATATATATTGGTTTGCGCAAAAGTTATAGTGTCTTCAAACTAGGGTACATTTTCTGGAATTTACACAGCTTTTAGTTTATGACTGCCTATCTCATTTCTTGAGGTGCTAAAATGGCAGGGCAGTACAACCCCCCCCCCCCCCAATGACCCCATTTTGGAAAGTAGACACCCCAAGGAAATTGCTGAGAGGCATGTTGAGCCCATTGAATATTTGACAAAAAAGATATAACGTATTTATCAGCGTATAACACGCACCCCAAGTTTAGGAGGGCATTTTAAGGAAAAAAAACTTACATTTAAATGCCAATCAATGCAGCCTCATCAGTGTCCATCTGCAGCCTTGTCCATCATTGCAGAATGATCAGTGTCCATTTGCAGCTTGCCCAGTGCCATTTGCAGCCTTGCCCATTGTCATATGCAGCCTTGCCCAGTGCAGCCTTGCCCATTGTCATATGCAGCCTTGCCCATTGTCATATGCAGCCTTGCCCAGTGCAGCCTTGCCCATTGTCATATGCAGCCTTGCCCATTGTCATATGCAGCCTTGCCCAGTGCAGCCTTGCCCATTGTCATACGCAGCCTTTTCCATTGTCATATGCAGCCTTGCCCAGTGCAGCCTTGCCCAGTGCCGTGTGCCGTTTGCAGCATTTATTTGTTTAAATTTGCCGCCGACAGAGCCTGTGTACTCGGTTCGTCATATAGACAGAGCCTGTGTACTCGGCTCGTCACGCCGCCCCGCCTCCCTGCTGTCTCAGAGGATGAGGAGCGAGCGCTGCCGAAAAAGACCGAGCCGAGTGTACTGTGTACTCGGCTCGGCTTGCAGTCCCGCCCAGTCCCGCCATTGGACGGAGTGTTATGTCCATCATAGGAGCTGGGCGGGACTGCGAGCGGAGCCGAGCACTCGGCTCTGTCTTTTTCGGCAGAACTCGCTCCTCATCCTCTCAGAGACAGCAGGAAGGCGGGACAGCGGGACTGCGAGCGGAGCCGAGCACTCGGCTCAGTCTTTTTCGGCGGCACATGGTCTTTTTTGGTGGTACTCGTTTTTTTTCAGCGCCGCTCTTTTTTGGCACACAGGCAGTGGGGATCGGCGTATAACACGCACCCACGATTTACCCCTGATTTTAAGGGGAAAAAAGTGTGTGTTATACGCCGATAAATACGGTATATTTTACAAAAAGTTGTCACTAAATGATATATTGCTCACACACGAAAACCAAGCACTGCCTTCAGGATTTCTAAGGGCGTAAATTTTTGATTTCACTCCTCACTACCTATCACAGTTTTGAAGTCCATAAAATGCACAAACCCTCCCAAATGACCCGATTTTGGAAAGTAGACACCCCAAGCTATTTGCTGAGAGGCATGGTGAGTATTTTGCAGCTCTCATTTGTTTTTGAAAATGAAGAAAGAAAAGAAAAATGTTTTTTTTTTTTTTTCAATTTTCAAAACTTTGTGACAAAAAGTGAGGTCTGCAAAATACTCACCATACCCCTCAGCAAATAGCTTGGGGTGTCTACTTTCCAAAATGGGGTCATTTTGGGGGGTTGTGCCATCTGGACATTCCATGGCCTCCAAAACTAGGCAGTGAGGAGTGAAATAAAAAATTTACACCCTTAGAAACCCTGAAGGTGGTGCTTGGTTTTCAGGGTCCCGTACACGGCTAGGCTCCCAAAAAGTCTCACACATGTGGTATCCCTGTACACAGGAGAAGCAACAGAATGTATTTTGGGGTGTAATTTCACATATGCCCATGGCATGTTTGAGCAAAAGTGTCTTTTTCCCGCAACTTGTGTCACAATATAAAATATTCCATGGACTCGACATGCCTCTCAGCAAATAGCTTGGGGTGTCTACTTTCCAAAATGGGGTCATTTGGGGGGGGGTTTTGAACTGTCCTGGCATTTTATGCACAACATTTAGAAGCTTATGTCACACATCACCCACTCTTCTAACCACTTGAAGACAAAGCCCTTTTTTCAAACGCATTTTTTTTTGGAAAAAACACACTTTTTAAAATTTTAATGCATTAAACACACTATATTGCCCAAATATTTGATGAAATAAAAAAGATGATCTTAGGCCGAGTACATGGATACCAAACATGCTTTAAAATTGCGCACAAACGTGCAGTGGCGACAAACTACATACATTTTTAAAAGCCTTTAAAAGCCTTTACAGGTCACTGTTTAAATTTGACGCCAGACCGATGCTTGCGTTCGCCTTTGCGCGAGAGCAGGGGGGGACAGGGGTGCTTTTTTGTATTATTTTTTTTTTTTTTTTTTTGGTTTTTTATCTTATTTTTAAACTGTTCCTTTCATTTTTTTTAAATCATTTTTATTGTTATCTCAGGGAATGTAAATATCCCCTATGATAGCAATAGGTAGTGACAGGTACTCTTTTTTGAAAAAATTGGGGTCTATTAGACCCTAGATCTCTCCTCTGCCCTCAAAGCATCTGACCACACCAAGATCGGTGTGATAAAATGCTTTCCCAATTTCCCAATGGCGCTATTTACATCCGGCGATATCATGAAATGCTCGTAGCTTCCGGTTTCTTAGGCCATAGAGATGATTGGAGCCATTCTGGTCTCTGATCAGCTCTATGGTCAGCTGGCCAAATCACCGGCTGCATTCTCGAGTTCCCTGTTAGGACAGGAGAACCAGAGAAAACCATGGAAGACGGTGGGGGGGGGGGACATTCCCTCCCACTGCTTGTAAAAGCAGTCAAGTGGCTAATTAGTCGCTAGGATTGCTTTTACATGAAAGCCGACCGCTGGCTGAAAAGAATTATGCCAAGATAATACCTAAACCTTCAGACATCATTCTGGTATAACCACTCAAACTCCAGCAACATACCAGTACGTTGCTGGTCCTTGTTGGGCATATATTGTAATCTTTTTTTCATGCAGCCTGTGGGCTGAACGAAAAAAAGAGATTGATCGGTGGGTATGCCCACCATTAGAATACCTCCCTTCATCCACCCACTTCTAATGATGGGCATAAATGCACCATTTATATATGCCGAAGCACGGGGGCATCCGCCCAAATATTAGGAGCAAATCGCTCCTCCGCCCCTGCTGCCCCCATGCTTCAGCCTATATGCTCTTTTTTTTAACTGTGGTGGTGAAATCATCCCCTACAGCGCTGGAGTCACGGCTTTATGTATCGTGGGAGCAAACGCTGTTGCTGTCAAGATAAATAAATACGCACTGCAACTGAATGGCGTACCTGCTAGGGTTGTCCCAATACCACTTTTTTAGGACCGAGTACAAGTACCGATACTTTTTTTCAAGTACTCGCCGATACCGATTACCGATACTTTTTTTTAAATGTCACGTGACAGTGTTTTTTTGGGTTTTTTTTAGGGGGGGGGGTGAACGGTGTCTGTGTGTTTTTTTTTTTTATTTAAATGTATTATTTTTTACAATAATATTTTTTTTATTCTTTATTGCAATATGTGTGTTTTTTTTTTTAATCAAAACTTGGGGGCTTTGGTGAGATATCAGGGGTCTTAACAGACCTCTGATATCTCCCCTTTGAGACAGAGAGAAAGAGACCGAGGAAAGAGATTCCCCAGTCCCTTTCTCTGCAGCCTCAGCTGCACTGAGAATGAATGGAGAGAAGACAGCGGCTCCTCTCCATTCATAAACTGACACATCGTAATCACAGGAGATTACAATGTTTCAGTTATGTGAATAGAAAGAGTCAGCTGACTCTGTCCATTCACACAGCGGAGAGAGACAGCAGAAAGGAGGGGACAGAGAAGGAGAGGGGGACAGCGGAACGCCGGAACGGATGGGGATAGCGGAGGGGGAGAGCAGAGGGGGACAGAGCAACGGAGGAGGACAGTGAAGGAGGACAGAGCAACAGAGGAGGACAGAGCAATGGAGAAGGACAGCGGAGGGGGACAGAGCAACGGAGGAGGACAGAGCAATGGAGGGGGACAGAGGAATGGAGGGGGACAGCGGAGGGGGACAGAGGAACGGAGGGGGACTGAGGTGACAGTCAGCGGTGATCGCGTGTGGGGGAGTTACAAGCACCGATCACCGCTGTATGTCACTAAAGCAGCTGAAAGCCGCGGGGGGAGAAGCTTGTAACTCCCCCACACGCCGATCACCGCTGACTGTACAGGTATCGGGGGAAGCATCGGGAGCATTTGCCCGAGTACAAGTACTTGGGCAAATGCTCGGTATCGGTGCCGATACCGATACTAGTATCGGTATCGGGACAACCCTAGTACCTGCTAAGCAAATGATGGTTAAAAATAAAATAAAGTAACACTACAGTACAACAGTAAGACATACCATACCTGTAAAGCAAATGCAAAAAAAATTTTAAAAAATAAAACATTTTTAACGCAACCTGTGCCTAAAATATATATATATGCCGAAGCATGGGGGCATCCACACACAAAAGGTAGGAGCAAATCGCTCCTCCGCCCCTGCTCCCCCCATGCGTCGGCATATATGCTCTTTTTTTTAACTGTGGTGGTGAAATCACCTCCGACAGCGCTGGAGTCACATCTTTATGTATCGTGGGTGTAAACGATGTTGCTTTCAAGATAAATAAATCCACGCTGCAACTGAATGGAGTACCTGCTAAGCAAATTATGATTAACAATAAAACAAAGTAACATTACAGAATAACAGTAAGACTTACCATACCTGCAAAGTAAATACAAAAAGAACATAGTAAAAAATAAAAATTTTTTTAACGCAACCTGTGCCTAAAATTTATATATGCCGAAGCATGGGGGCATCCACCCGCAAAAGGTAGGAGCAAATCGCTCCTCCGCCCCTGCTGCCCCCATGCTTCTGCATATATGCTCTTTTTTTTAACTGTGGTGGTGAAATCACCTCAGACAGCGCTGGAGTGACGGCTTTATGTATCGTGGGAGCAAACGCTGTTGCTGTCAAGATTAATATATCTGCACTGCGGCTGAATGGAAAACCAAAAAATGGTTAATAATAAAACACAGTAAACAGTAAAGTATAAAAAAATTACATACCTGAAAAGCAAACATAATAAAACATAATAACAATAAAACATTGCGGAATAGAATACAGTAAAAAAGAGCAGAACAATAGAGAAAGAATAGAGAGAGAGAGAACAATAAAACGACAACTATTTTTGTTTTTTTTATTGTATATCTTTTTTTGTGTATTTTTTTTTTACACTTTTTTTTGTAACTGTAACTTTTGTAACTGTAACCGGTTCCAGGTTCGGGTCTCTCAAAATGCGATGGCATCTTGGGAGACCCTGTGAAAGTGTGCCTAGTCTGTGCAATGCTGTACCCTACGCTAAAACTCAACTAGTGTATGGTAGCGCTCAAAACATTCACCAATGCAAGGACCAGGATTGTCAGGACAGGAGGGACAATAATAGCGGTTGTCACGCCTATATCTGCGCTTTCTACAGACATGACATTTTCTTTGGGGGGCTCGTTGGGTAGGGGTACTCGGGAGGACATAAGGAAAATGCCTCTAATGCAGCCGGCTTACTGCATTTGGTTGGGGAAGGTGAGGTGGAGCACCGTCTGGAAACAGAAGGGCTCTGACAATCTCTTCCTGGAATTTAAGGAAGGATCCAGTCCGTTCTGAAGCTCTGTATAGCACATGAGCGTTCAGCAAAGCCAATTGAAATAAGTATACAGACACTTTTTTATACCAGCATCTGGCCATACGGGCAACTAGGTACGGCGCCAACAACTGGTCGTTGAGGTCCACCCCTCTCATATTTTGGTTATACTCGTGGACATAGAGCGGTTTCTCCACAACACCAGTCGCCGTAGTAATTTGGACAGTCGTGTCTGCATGAAGGGAGGTAAGAATGAAAACATTCTTATTATCCCTCCACTTCATAGCGAGCAAGTTATTACACTTCAAGCAGGCTCTCTCCCCTAGTCTAAGACGGGAATCTACAAGCCGCTGGGGAAAGCCCTGGCGATTAGATCGCACAATGCCACATGCTCCAATCTGATGATAAAACAAGTGACTAAAAAGTAGCACGCTCGTGTCCACATACAAATGGTACCCCTTTCCGAATAAGGGTGACACCAAGTCCCACACAATCTTGCCAGCGCTTCCTATGTAGTCAGGGCAGTTTGACGGCTCTACCTGACTATCTCTTCTCTCGTAAACCATAAAACTACATGTATAGCCTGTGGCCCTGTCACAGAGCTTATACATCTTGACCCCGTATCTGGCACGTTTGCTGGGAAGATACTGTTTGAATGACAAGCGGCCAGAAAACTTAATCAGGGACTCATCAACGCAGACAACTTGATGGGGAGAAAACAAGTCTGCAAAACGTTGGGTGAAGTGGTTTACGAGGGGCCGAATTTTGTAGAACCGATCGTATCCAGGGTCTCCTCGAGGACGACAGAGTTCATTGAAGTGCATGAACCGCAAAATCTGCTCGTATCGTGCCCTGACCATGGAAGCAG
The DNA here is from genome assembly GCA_037952925.1 of Lithobates clamitans. Taxonomy (NCBI): domain Eukaryota; kingdom Metazoa; phylum Chordata; class Amphibia; order Anura; family Ranidae; genus Lithobates; species Lithobates clamitans. The sequence continues at coordinate 2,871,561 of JBBGZY010000270.1, read as the reverse complement.
AGAACAAGGGCATATGGTGAATTGGGTCAGTGGACCAATATGACCGCAACTCACTCTTTTTGGTTATGCCCAGGAGGAGGGATAGGCCCAGAAAGATCTTAAATTGGAAAACCGTAATTGGTTTGCAATCTCTGGCAAGGGAGGACTGGGGAATAGTGGCGATGTGTTCACCAGCATACAAATTGCTTTGGTCCACTATTGATCTATAGAGATCTTCGGTGAAAAACACCGAATAAAAATCAAGTGACGTAAAATCAACTGTTTCCACCTGAATGCAGGGTTGGCCAGTGAATGGGGGAAGTACGGGTGCTGCCAGGGGCGGACTGACCATTCGGTCGATCGGACGCCGACCGAGGGCCCGCAGCCAGTAGGGGGCCCGGGAGACATGCTCGTCGGATCTAGGGGTATGCTGCTGGGCGTGCTGCGGACCTGCGGTGGAGCCGTTCTGCCGACTGCCGCGGGGGGGGGGGTGCGGGGGGATGAGGCGGGCATCTCCTCTTTTAGTTTGGGATGCAGTGAGGGGAGTGGGAGGCGGCGATCAGCAGCTCTATGGTGCTTGCAGCATCTCCCGGGGACTTGTATTTCTCCTCCAGATTGTAGAGTGGAAAGGGGAGGGGCCTCTGACCCGGGCAGCTACAAGTTTCACTCTGTGCTTGTACACTGATGCCGACTGCTGCCCGGGTCAGAGGCCCCTCCCCTATCCACTGTACAGAATCAGAAGGAGGACTACAAGCCCCAGTGAGATCCACAGGCACCATAGAACTGCCGATCGCCACCTCCCACCTCCCCCTTGGGTTGGAGCTGCACAGCCAGGTACAGGGGAACCTCTGGGGGGGTTAAGTCTGGGGACCCTGATGTATGGGGGGCTCTCTGGGGACCCTGATGTATGGGGGGGCTCTCTGGGGACCCTGATGTACGGGGGGCTCTCTGGGGACCCTGATGTATGGGGGGCTCTCTGGGGACCCTGATGTATGGGGGGCTCTCTGGGGACCCTGATGTATGGGGGGCTCTCTGGGGACCCTGACGTATGGGGGGGCTCTCTGGGGACCCTGATGTATGGGGGGGGCTCTCTGGGGACCCTGATGTATGGGGGGGCTCTCTGGGGACCCTGATGTACGGGGGGCTCTCTGGGGACCCTGATGTATGGGGGGGGGCTCTCTGGGGACCCTGATGTATGGGGGGCTCTCTGGGGACCCTGATGTATGGGGGGGCTCTCTGGGGACCCTGATGTACGGGGGGCTCTCTGGGGACCCTGATGTATGGGGGGGGCTCTCTGGGGACCCTGATGTATGGGAGGCTCTCTGGGGACCCTGATGTATGGGAGGCTCTCTGGGGACCCTGATTTATGGGGGGCTCTCTGGGGACCCTGATTTATGGGGGGCTCTCTGGGGACCCTGATTTATGGGGGGGCTCTCTGGGGACCCTGATGTATGGGGGGGCTCTCTGGGGACCCTGATGTATGGGGGGAGGCTCTCTGGGAACCCTAATGTAAGGACGAGGCTCTCTGGGGACCCTGATGTATGGGGGAATGCTCTCTGGGGACCCTGATGTATGGGGGGAGGCTCTCTGGGGACCCTGATGTATGGGGGGCTCTCTGGGGACCCTGATGTAAGGACGAGGCTCTCTGGGGACCCTAATGTAAGGACGAGGCTCTCTGGGGACCCTGATGTAAGGAGGAGGCTCTCTGGGGACCCTGATGTTTGGGGGGGCTCTCTGGAGACCCTGATGTATGGGGGGGCTCTCTGGGGACCCTGATGTATGGGGGGGGCTCTCTGGGGACCCTGATGTATGGGGGGGCTCTCTGGGGACCCTGATGTACGGGGGGCTCTCTGGGGACCCTGATGTATGGGGGGGCTCTCTGGGGACCCTGATGTATGGGGGGGGCTCTCTGGGGACCCTGATGTATGGGGGGCTCTCTGGGGACCCTGATGTATGGGGGGCTCTCTGGGGACCCTGATTTATGGGGGGCTCTCTGGGGACCCTGATTTATGGGGGGCTCTCTGGGGACCCTGATGTATGGGGGGGCTCTCTGGGGACCCTGATGTATGGGGGGGGCTCTCTGGGGACCCTGATGTATGGGGGGAGGCTCTCTGGGGACCCTGATGTAAGGAGGAGGCTCTCTGGGGACCCTAATGTAAGGACGAGGCTCTCTGGGGACCCTGATGTATGGGGGAATGCTCTGGGAGGCTCTCTGGGGACCCTGATGTATGGGGGGCTCTCTGGGGACCCTGATGTAAGGACGAGGCTCTCTGGGGACCCTAATGTAAGGACGAGGCTCTCTGGGGACCCTGATGTAAGGAGGAGGCTCTCTGGGGACCCTGATGTTTGGGGGGGCTCTCTGGAGACCCTGATGTATGGGGGGGCTCTCTGGGGACCCTGATGTATGGGGGGGCTCTCTGGGGACCCTGATGTATGGGGGGGCTCTCTGGGGACCCTGATGTATGGGGGGGCTCTCTGGGGACCCTGATGTATGGGGGGGCTCTCTGGGGACCCAGATCTTTGGGGGGCTTTCTGGGGACCCAGATCTATGGGGGGCTCTCTGGGACCCTGATGTATAGGGGGGCTCTCTGGGGAGTTGACCCTGATGTATGTGGGGCTCTCTGGAGACCTTGATGTATGGGGGGGCTCTCTGGAGACCTTGATGTATGGGGGGGCTCTCTGGGGACCTTGATGTATGGGGGGGCTCTCTGGGGACCTTGATGTATGGGGGGGGCTCTCTGGGGACCTTGATGTATGGGGGGGCTCTCTGGGGACCCTGATGTAAGGGGGGTTTCTCTGGGGACCCTGATGTAAGGAGGGGGCTCTCTGGGGACCTTGATGTAAGGAGGGGGCTCTCTGGGGACCCTGATGTAAGGAGGGGGCTCTCTGGGGACCCTGATGTAAGGAGGGGACTCTCTGGGAACCCTGATGTAAGGAGGAGGCTCTCTGGGGACCCTGATGTAAGGAGGAGGCTCTCTGGGGACCCTGATGTTTGGGGGGGCTCTCTGGAGACCCTGATGTATGGGGGGCTCTCTGGGGACCCTGATGTATGGGGGGGGCTCTCTGGGGACCCAGATCTATGGGGGGCTCTCTGGGGACCCAGATCTATGGGGGGCTCTCTGGGGACCCAGATCTATGGGGGGCTCTCTGGGACCCTGATGCATGGGGGGGCTCTCTGGGGAGTGGACCCTGATGTATGTGGGGCTCTCTGGAGACCTTGATGTATGGGGGGGCTCTCTGGGGACCTTGATGTAAGGGGGGCTCTCTGAAGACCTTGATGTAAGGGGGGGCTCTCTGAAGACCTTGATGTAAGGGGGGCTCTCTGGGGACCCTAATGTAAGGAGGGGGCTCTCTGGGGACCTTGATGTAAGGAGGGGTCTCTCTGGGGACCCTGATGTAAGGAGGGGGCTCTCTGGGGACCCTGATGTAAGGAGGAGGCTCTCTGGGGACCCTGATGTAAGGAGGAGGCTCTCTGGGGACCCTGATGTAAGGAGGAGGCTCTCTGGGGACCCTGATGTAAGGGGAGGCTCTCTGGGGACCCTGATGTAAGGGGAGGCTCTCTGGGGACCCTGATGTAAGGAGGAGGCTCTCTGGGGACCCTGATGTAAGGAGGAGGCTCTCTGGGGACCCTGATGTAAGGAGGAGGCTCTCTGGGGACCCTGATGTAAGGGGAGGCTCTCTGGGGACCCTGATGTAAGGGGAGGCTCTCTGGGGACCCTGATGTAAGGAGGAGGCTCTCTGGGGACCCTGATGTAAGGGGAGGTTCTCTGGGGACCCTGATGTAAGGGGAGGCTCTCTGGGGACCCTGATGTAAGGGGAGGCTCTCTGGGGACCCTGATGTAAGGGGAGGCTCTCTGGGGACCCTGATGTAAGGGGAGGCTCTCTGGGGACCCTGATGTAAGGGGAGGCTCTCTGGGGACCCTGATGTAAGGGGAGGCTCTCTGGGGACCCTGATGTAAGGGGAGGCTCTCTGGGGACCCTGATGTAAGGGGAGGCTCTCTGGGGACCCTGATGTAAGGGGAGGCTCTCTGGGGACTTGTTTACATAGGCAGACCACAGTTCTGCCTCTGTTGGAAACGCTCGTCAGGGCCTGGCGGACATGGGGTCCTCCGGACCCGCTGGTTAGCTCTCGGTGTGTCCAATCACAGCGGCAGCAGGTCAAACAGCATGCAGACCCGCAAGTGCAGAATCAAGTACCTGTACATGATTCTGCTCACAGGAGACGCAGCCCTGCAGTAAATGTATGTGGTTAAAGTGAGTTTATTTTTCTTTAATCTTTAAACATTTATTTTGAACATGAAGTAGAGAAATTCTGTGACCAATGCATGTAATGTAGCAGTGCAATATATACGTGGGGCTTTGTGAGGGTGTGGCTTGTGTGTGGGTGGGTGGGGACTAAGGGGGCCCCATGAGCCCCTATTGCCCGGGGGCCCCATGAGTTGTCAGTCCGCCCCTGGGTGCTGCAGAAGTGGTGGGTTCCCAATTAGGATTGGCGAATGCAGCAGCAAGGGCACTATGGGCACGACGGGCCTGTGTTTGTCTTCTTGGTGGCAGCGGGACACTACTTGTGCTTACCACCTCGCCAGCTTGAACTGCACTTATGGGACTCGCCACATCACCATGTTACTGCAGTGCTGGATGTACGACCAGGGTGTACTAGGCCGCTGGTGCTTGCCAGTTCACCAGAAGGAATAGCGGCGCTAGTACTTCTCTGCTCCACACGAGAGCCCTGCGGTTCTTGCACCTCAACAGCAGAAGAAGATTAGGGTCTGGTACGCCTGACCTTGGCAGGGACCACAACTCTGTCATCAGAGCTATCTGTCATGGAGACGCTGCTGTCTACAGGTTCGTATTCTGAGCCTGAATCTGACAGATGAGTGACTTCCTCTTCACTATCTGTCATGCTCAGAAATGTGTAGGCCTCTTCACTACTGTATCTTCGATTTGCCATTTTGGGCTCTAAATTTAGTGGTACAGTACTGAGACTCACAGGTAAAAAAGCTCCTGACTGTTAGCGACTGTATCAAAATGCTACCCAAAAAACTGTTAGCGATCGCAGAGATCAGGCCTGACTCTGCGAACGCTGCAGTTATGTGTTTAGTGTTTTGTAAGTGACAGTGATCGATCGATACTGCACTTGGGTGGGCTGGGCGGAGGGGCAAAACGCAGGTGCTAGCAGGTATCTGGGATGATCTCGCTAACACTGCGTTTTCGGGAACCCTAAACTGCTGGGGACGCTAGTATAGATCTGATCAGATCAGATATTGATCCGTTCAGATACTATACAACTAAGGGAGGTGTATGCTGCGTGCGTGGGTGTTAGCAGTACTGGCACTAACCTGACGCTGCCTGGGGCGACGCAGACCCTATCTGATCTAAAACCTAACTTATATCACCCGCCAAACGAACTAACCAGCGTCACCCGTAACAGTTATACGGTGATCACTGGTGAAAGGGTTAACTGGGGGGCAATCAGGGGGTTAAAACCTTTACTAGGTAGTATATGAGGGTACCTGACGCTATAAAAACGGCGAACCTAAATACTTACCTGCCTAACTAGCGCCACCTGTGACACTAATACAGCGATCAGATAAACGTTCGCTTAGTGACACTGGTGATGGGTGGGTGATCAAGGGGTTAAAACTTTATTAGGGGGGGTTAGGGGGGTACCCTAGACCTAAAGGGGCCTACCATTAACTGCCCTACCACTTATAACTGTCATAAATGACTCCAATGCAATAATCAGTAAGAAAAAAAAATTTCTATTGGTATCACTGTGACAGGGGGTACAGGGGGGTGATTGGGGGGTGAAAAGTGTCCCTAGAGTGTTCTACTGTACGTGTAGTGTTGTGCAGACTTACTTGATGTCTTCTCTCCTCAGAAGCTGGAATGAAAAGGCTGCACGAGGACCGATGATATCACTTCCTCTGCTGCTGTTTACATTACAGCTGCAGAGGAAGATTGTCATTCGCCTGGAGCGATTGTGAGGGGGTGGCCATGAATCAGTGGCCTCCCCCTCAGCTTGGATAGCTTCTGACACTAATCTGACCGCCGCAGACACCGGGGGGGGGGGTCGGACCCCCCGCCCATGGACAGGCAGGGACGTACAGGTAAGCCCTTATGCCTGCCTGTGCCATTATGCCGACGTACATCGGCGTGTGGCCGGTTGGCAACTGGTTAATGTCTAAACGGCTGGCAACAAAAGTGAATACACCCCTAACTGAAAATGTCCAAATTGGGTTCAATTAGCTATTTTCCCTCCCCGATGTCATGTGACTTGCTAGTGTTTCAAGGTCTCAGGTGTGAATGGGGAACAGGTGTGTTAAATTTGGTGTTATCACTCTCACGCTCTCATACTGGTCACTGGAAGTTCAACATGGCACCTCATTGCAAAGAACTCTCTGAGGATCTGAAAAAAAGAATTGTTTCTCTACATAAAGATGGCCTAGGGTATAAGAAGATTGCCAAGACCCTGAAACTGAGCTTCAGCATGGTGGCCAAGACCATGCAGCAGTTTAACAGGACAGGTTCCACTCAGAACAGGCCTCGTCATGGTCAACCAAAGGAGTTGAGTGCACATGCTCAGCGTCATCTCCAGAGGTTGTCTTTGGGAAATAGATGTATGAGTGCTGCCAGCATTGCTGCAGAGGTTGAAGGGGTGGGGGGTCAGCCTGTCAGCGCTCAGACCATATGCTGCACACTGCATCAAATTGGTCTGCATGGCTGTCGTCCCAGAAGGAAGCCTCTTCTAAATATTATGCACAAGAAAGCCCGCAAATAGTTTGCTGAAGTCAAGCAGACTAAGGGCATGGATTACTGGAACCATGTCCTGTGGTCTGGTGAGACCAAGATAAACTTATTTGGTTCAGATGGTGACAAGCGTGTGTGGCGGCAACCAGGTGAGGGGTACAAAGACAAGTGTGTCTTGCCTACAGTCAAGCATGGTGGTGGGAGTGTCATGGTCTAGGGCTGCATGAGTGCTGCCGGCACTGGGGAGCTACAGTTCATTGAGGGAACCATGAATGCCAACATGTACTGTGACATACTGAAGCAGAGCATGAGCCCCTCCCTTCAGAGACTGGGCCGCAGGGCAGTATTCCAACATGATAACGACCCCAAACACACCTCCAAGACAACCACTGCCTTGTTAAAGAAGCTGAGGGTAAAGGTGATGGACTGGCCAAGCATTGCTCCAGACCCAAACTCTATTGAGCATCTGTGGGACGTCCTCAAACGGAAGGTGTAGGAGTGCAAGGTCTCTAACATCCACCAGCTCCGTGATGTCGTCATGGAGGAGTGGAAGAGGACTCCAGTGGCAACCTGGGAAACTCTGGTGAACTCCATGCCCAAGAGGGTTAAGGCAGTACTAGGAAATAATGGTGGCCACACAAAATATTGACACTTTGGACCCAATTTGGACATTTTCACTTAGGGGTTTACTCACTTTTGTTGCCAGCGGTTTAGACATTAATGGCTGTGTGTTGAGTTATTTTGAGGGGCAGCAAATTTACACTGTTATACAAGCTGTACACTCACTACTTTACATTGTAGCAAAGTGTCATTTCTTCAGTGTTGTCACATGAAAAGATAGAATAAAATATTTACAAAAATGTGGGGTGTACTCACTTTTGTGAGATACTGTATATATATTTTATCAATGCAACATGAGTTGTGAAAAATCTATTAGAAGTAATAAAGCTGTATATGCCTCTTGAATCATGTACAGTGTGTTCAGTTGAGGAATTGTGAGGAATTTATTCAGTACAAAATACATGGTGACTTACTGCTGATCTGTTAACTGAAGCTGGAATTTTGCTGAGCTGCAACTTCTTAGCTGAATTATTACCAGGGGATCTGGCAACTGCTTCTCTCCTCTGTATTACTAATGACTTCTCAACTAGCTTGTAATTCATTGTCAGTGGATACAAATGAAAGCTATAAATTGATTGCAATCCCACTTTTAAGTCCCAGTAAGTTTAGATACCAACCCATAATCATTTGGTTTACAGTGTACGTAGCTAACAAAATCTGGGTCGCATTTGTAAGTATTTATGGAAACAATAACTTGCTGAAAAAAAAAATACAAAAGAGCATCTACTAAAATGACAAGAAAATGTAGAATGACTGCTGTTTGGCATACAGTATGTGCAAGTTTGTGAGCTGTGGAATTGCTTCCTATTTGCCCTAATACAAGATACAGAAGTAACCAATTACAAATCCCAAGATGCGCCTATCATACGATATGCTATGCCTCCATGAAATGACATCACCATCCTTCCAAGGTAGATTCCTGGGGAACAAGCATAGGTGCGTACAGGCCATTGCATCAGTTTGTGCACCTTAAAGCTCAAACACACACATTATATACAGTCAGGTCCATAAATATTGTGACATCAACACAATTCTAATCTTTTTGGCTCTATACACCACCACAATGGATTTGAAATGAAATAAACAAGATGTGCTTTAACTGCAGATGTTCAGCTTTAATTTGACGGTATTTACATCCAAATCAGGTGAACGGTGTAGGAATCGCAACAGTTTGTATATGTGCCTCACACTTTTTAAGGGACCAAAAGTAATGGGACAGTTGGCTGCTCAGCTGTTCCATGGCCAGGTGTTTGTTATTCCCTCATTATCCCATTTACAAGGAGCAGATAAAAGGTCCAGAGTTCATTTCAAGTGTGCTATTTGCATTTGAAATCTGTTGCTGTCAACTCTCAATATGAGATCCAAAGAGCTGTCACTATCAGTGAAGCAAACCATCATTAGGCTGAAAAAACAAAACAAACCCATCAGAGAGATAGCAAAAACATTAGGTGTGGCCAAATCAACTGTTTGGAACATCCTTAAAAAGAAAGAACGCATCGGTGAGCTCAGCAACACCAAAAGACCTGGAAGACCACGGAAAATAACTGTGGTAGATGACCGAAGAATTATTTTCCTGATGAAGAAAACACCCTTCAGAACAGTTGGCCAGATCAAGAACACTCTCCAGGAGATAGGTGTATGTGTGTCAAAGTCAACAATCAAGAGAAGACTTCACCAGAGTGAATACAGAGGGTTCACCACAAGATGTAAACCATTGGTGAGTCTCAAAAACAGGAAGGCCAGATTAGAGTTTGCCAAACAACATCTAAAAAAGCCTTCACAGTTCTGGAACAACATCCTGTGGACAGATGAGACCAAGATCAACTTGTACCAGAGTGATGGGAAGAGAAGAGTATGGAGAAGGAAAGGAACTGCTCATGATCCAAAGCATACCACCTCATCAGTGAAGCATGGTGGTGGTAGTGTCATGGCGTGGGCATGTATGGCTGCCAATGGAACTGGTTCTCTTGTAGTTATTGATGATGTGACTGCTGACAAAAGCAGCAGGATGAATTCTGAAGTGTTTCGGGCAATATTATCTGCTCATATTCAGCAAAATGCTTCAGAACTCATTGGACGGCGCTTCACAGTGCAGATGGACAATGACCAGAAGCACACTGCGAAAGCAACCAAAGAGTTTTTTAAGGGAAAGAAGTGCAATGTTATGCAATGGCCAAGTCAATCACCTGACCTGAATCCAATTGAGCATGCATTTCACTTGCTGAAGACAAAACTGAAGGGAAAATGTCCCAAGAACAAGCAGGAACTGAAGACAGTTGCAGTAGAGGCCTGGCAGAGCATCACCAGGGATGAAACCCCTGTAATTGACTGCAAAGGATTTACAACCAAGCATTAAAAAGTGAAAGTTTGATGGATGATTGTTAATCTGTCCCATTACTTTTGGTCCCTTAAAAAGTGGGAGGCACATATACAAACTGTTGTAAATCCTACACCGTTCACCTGATTTGGATGTAAATACCCTCAAATTAAAGCTGAAAGTCTGCAGTTAAAGCACATCTTGTTAATTTAATTTCAAATCCATTGTGGTGGTGTATAGAGCCAAAAAGATTAGAATTGTGTCGATATCCCAATATTTATGGACCTGACTGTATATATATATATATATATATATATATATATATATAAACTCTATCACACACACACTCTTATGAATAAATGTAAACAAATATTTTAAAATGTATTAAAACATGGGCAGTGTCAGTAGGGCAGAGGTTGGTGTCGGTAGGCCAGTGAATGGTGAAAAAATACAATTTAATGAATTTTAGTGCACACAAACGCAAAATCGTCAAGTAAAAATCTACCAAACATGTCACACTTTAAAATTTGTGCACGCCCCTGGAAAGGCAACAAGCTAAGGTACATTAAGTTTTTCATAGGTGACATTTTAAAAGCCTTTACACGTTACCAGTTTAGAGTTAAACATGAGCTCTGGCATGAGCTCTCACTCTGATGTTCGTAGCGATACCTCACATATGTGGTGCAATCACTGTTTACATATGAATGCAGGACCTATGTATGCATTTATATAGCATTAGCAAAGGGCAATAGGGCACTTTTAGATTTTAATCTCATTTAATTTTAGTTTTCTTACACTGTCTTTTTTGATCAACTTTATTGCTACCACAAAAGATGAACAACATCCCTAGTGATAACATGCGCTGTGACAGGTACTCTTTAGGCTGGAATGTTGCACAGTGAAATCAAAGTAAGTCTAATGCCCCGTACACACGGTCGGATTTTCCGATGGACATTGTCCGATCGGAGCGTGTTGTCGGAAATTCCGACCGTGTGTGGGCGCCATCGGACATTTTCCATCGGATTTTCCGACACACAAAGTTGGACAGCAGGAGATAAAATTTTCCGACAACAAAATCCGATCGCGTCAATTCCGACCGTGTGTGGCCTGTTCCGACGCACAAAGTGCCACGCATGCTCAGAAGAAATTCCGACACGGGACAGCTCGTTCTGGTAAACTTAGCGTTCGCAATGGATACAGCACTTTCGTCACGCTGCAATGTAAAAAATGGTTTAATACAGCGCACTCTCTTCTTCTTTATAATGTGACAAGAATTAAGTAGTTTTGCTGCTCATATTCACGCACACTTCTCACAAAGTTTTATTTGTGTTTTTTTAGTGGGATTCCCTCAATATATTGTTATTAGTTGTCACATCTGACAGTTTTATATTTTTTATGTTTTTTTTTTTTTTTGTTTTTAAGCCTTTTTTTTTCTTTAATGTTTGGATTTTTTCCAAGGCTGATCTTTGTTCAATGTTATTTTTATTTTTACTCCAGAATATTTTTGTGTGTGTTTTGTGTGGCAAGTTACCCCAACACCATTGATATCTTTTATTATTTAATCTCCATGAGATTTTTTGTTGTTGGTGTCCCTTGTTCATTTCACATTGTATATTAGAAATGTACCTGAATCCTCACAAACAAACCATCATTTTTGAAGTAAAACACATAGGAGAGTATAATTCAAAACAAAAATCCTTTATTAAGGGCTCAGAAGCAAAGAGGAAGGCAACACTGGATCAACAGGAGAAATTAGTGAAGCCTGGGACCCCCACGGCAGACATCAATTCTTAAACCTCAAAATTGGTGGCCTGAGGAGTCCATATGTAAGGGAGGGCAGTCTGGTCCGGGATTCACAGAGATCCGGATAGCAGCAGATGACATCAGTGTCCCCAGGCTGTGGTACCACAAGAGGCTGCATCTTTTGGCCGACCAGACTGGATCCAGGGTCCTCACTGTCTGGTCTTCCTTTCAAACTTCCTTCCGGGCTGTGGCTGTGCAGTTGGAGATGTGGCAGGAGGAGGAGTAGGACCTGGAGGAGGAGTAGGACCTGCAGGAGGAGGAGGAGGACCATCGCGAAGGTGTGTTTGAGGTGTAATTTGGCCCCTCATACCTTTCGCCAGAGCCTCTGATATGAGGGCCTCACACATGGCTTTTTGGCCCTCCTCCATCCTCTGCATTTTATAGGCTATGAAGACAGCAATGTTCTCCTGCCTGGTGTGGGGTGCTCCCAGGACCTCTGTAGCCCTACAAAAAAATCTGATAGCAGCCTCCTCTAGGGTACTCCTCCTACTGCCACTTTCTGTTTCCAGGGGGGGTGGAGGGACCTGCAGATCAGCCAGCCGGCTCGGCTCGGCCCGGCCACCTCCTGGCTGAGACTTCCCTGTGTATGAAAAAGGGACATGGTTTTAGTTTTTGTATCATCAATCACAATCATAAATTAGTACTCCCAACTAACATCTAGTTAACATCATTGATTGGACAAGCAGAAATATTTAGAGGAATGCTATACCTGGCTCAATCTGGGCTCCTCCACATATGGCCTTGAAGGCCCAGGTTGGGCATCAGAAGCCTCAGCCAGGGGGGAAGGAAGCGTGGAAGGAAGACTGGAGAGTGATGACCTGGGTTCAGTCTGGCCTGCCAGAAAGTGTAGCCTGTCGTAGTACAACATCCTGGGGACATAGATGTCATCTGCTGCTCCGGATCTCTGTGAATCCAGGACTTTCTTGCGCTCCCTCAGATATGTGCTCCTCAGGCCACCAATGAAAATCTTTAAAAAAGTGATGTCTGCCGTGGGGATCACCTGCTTCACAATTTCACACAATTGCTCCAGTGCTGCCTTCCTCTTTGCTTGGTTCTTGTAATGGGGGTGTTTAATCTCCCACAGACAGGGCAGCTCCCTTAGCATCTCTATGAAGACTGAAATGAAGTCCTGATCTTTCAGTACCATATCCATGTTCACTGCAAGACACAACACAAGACAAAGCCTAATGTCACACCAAACTCTCCTAATCTTGTTACAATATAGGCCTCAATCTATAGAAGCAGTATAGGCCCAAGTTTGTCTCTTACCTTCGTTTTTACGATCGCCGCGTTCAATGCTCCTTCCTCTGCTCACAGATCAAACGTAATACGCACGCGTGTTACGCTTTATATACACTGCGCATGCGTGTAACTCCGCCCGCCCCTGACGTTCTTTCTAGTGTATTCCCCGCCCCTTTTCGTTCGGCGCAGTGGGGGAAGAGCATGATGGCGGACATACAGCAGGTGCGGGCTAATTGTAGCAACGAGGAGGAGGAGGAGGAGGAAAGGGCGGATCCAGGCACGTCCCGATCCAGAAGGAGACGTTTTAAGGCCACAAATATGTCGTTTGGGGAGATGTTGGAGATGGTCGACATCATGAGGAAGTCCGACTATGACGGAAAATATGGGCCTTACCCCAACCCCAATATCCGAAAGGCCAAAATCATGGCGAAAGTGGTCAGGAGTCTAGAGCGGAATTTCGGGGTACGAAGGTCTAAAGATCAGCTCAGGAAGCGGTGGTCGAACCTGAAGTTGAGAGAGCCAGAGCAGTACTGAAAGATCCGGAGAGTGCTGCAAAAAAGTAAGTAGTTGTGCTGTGTTCCTATTCTTTCTGTCTTTATTACGTTCGTTCTGCTCCATATGCTTTGATTAGTTGTAACGTTTCCAAAGGTCAACTTTAATGTTCATGGGCACATTATTCGTTCGTATCAAACATTTTTCTTTCGGCCTCTAGAACACCATTGTTTAGGCCATATGCATTTTCACACATTTTTGGGGGCCTACTTGGATGCCAAATATTTGTTTGTGTAGATGGGTTTGTTACTAGAATGAAATGCAAACTAGATTGTGTGTAAGGAGAGGACACTGAGCAGCTGTTTTCACATCTGGACACTGGAGCACTAGTGTGGGACACAAGAACACCATTTTTATTAGGGGGCCACACAGGTGCTCCAGTGTATACTATAGGGGGGTCTCCATCTGTGAAGCTTATACCAAACAGGTAAAGTATTGCAGCTTGACAAAGGGCAATAAAAAATATACATCTTGGAACTCGGCTAAAATAGACAATTGTACCCCACTTCCAAGCAATGTTTCCTATTTCTATAGTTCTGCCATCAAATATCTGTGTGCTAAGTATACCATTTTTGTTTTACATAGGGGAGAAAAGACTCGGACACCCCTCATCCCAGGAGACCAGAGACCCCCCCCCCCCCTCTGGAAGAAGGGGAAATACCAACACAAGAAGCTGAGCAGGAGGAGGAAGAAGATGCGGTGGAGATTGGCACCACAACAGGTGAGTGTCTGCGACCACAGACTCAGGTAAAAGAGATGGCTGGTGGCAGATTTTTGAGACCTTTTTTTTGTTCTTTATCTCTTTTTAGGTGATCGTGATGTGAGGGATCCAGAACGCTTTACATCTGAAAGTGCCCAGATACTGATCGGGGAGATCATGGGGTGTAATCTCCAATTGCAAAACATCCAGCAACAAATCAGTGATGTTATTAAAAAAAATAATAACATCATTGATGTTTTGGGGCAAATTAAAACCCCACAAAATCACCTGTTTTATCGTACCAAACTTTTTTCAATGTTTAGAAAAGCCAAATTTGGAGGATGCACACAGTGTGCCAACATGTGCTATCTGCCATCACGGGAGATCAATGGACGCGTTTTGGGGGGGCAACCCCTTCCTCAATTATAAAGTAGCGTTGAGGAAGGGCTTGCTCCCCCCAAACACGTCCCTTGATCCCCCATGATGGCAGATAGCATATGTGGACATTTGTAAATTGGTGTGCATCTTCCAAATTTGGCTTTTCCAGGGGTGATTTCCCCCCATCTGAACGCTATATCAAACCCAGTTCCTAAATACTGATGTCTGATACAGCCTTCAGGTTTTACCTAATGTGAACTTTGTAAGTTCAAGTTTTTTGGCTTTCTTGTTGGTTTTACACAGGCCTGTTTTATCTGAAATGGATATTTTGATTTTTCATAATGCTACTGCAAACATTGTTATACAACAAACATGTTGGTTTGTTTTAAAAACCTTTGGTAAATGCGCATGTGATTGTGCAGGTATAAAAAAGTGCCTTACTCAAGAATGTGTGGATTATTGTCTCAACACTACAACACTTTTGAGGTGATGTAATTGTTCTGTCTGTGTTTCTTTCAGGGTCAGCTAAAACAAACACAAGCAGTAAATGTCCACCAAGAATTTCTTTTGGTTGTTTTTTATTTGAAAAAGGTGTCACATATTGTCTGGCATATTGATAGCCCCCCTACCCGCAAAGAACTCCAGGTATCGTAACCGGACATCACGGGCATTCAGGGAGGGCAAGCCAGGACGGCCGCTTTCAAGTGCCGTCATTGTTGATGTATTTGGGATTCCGGCCTCAGGCCCAACTGAGCCAGCATAGTTGGCTGAATGTTTTCGTAGAAAATTATGGAGAACACAGCAGGCAAGTATTATATGGTTCAGTTTATACTCCGCCATATGGATGGGTGTCATAAATAATCGGAACCGGCTGGCCAGGATTCCAAATGTGTTCTCCACCACTCTTCGGGCTCTGGCCAGCCGGTAATTAAAAACCCTCTGTTCCGGAGTGATGGCTTGCCTCATGCAGGTATCCTGCCTGCTGATATAGGGGGTCAGCGAAGCCAACAAACGGTGAAATACGGGGTCCGTCATCCTGAGAAAGTTCCTGAAATCATCAGGATTATTCTCACGGATCTCACGGAGCAAAGGCATATGACAGAACTGGTCACGCTGAAGCAACCAATTCTTGGTCCATGAACTCCTCCCCACCCTGTTCATGGACTGGACTTGTGTCAAGGTCAGGACCCCAACACCAAGCCCCCGCACAGCACGAACTCTACGAGGAGTACGCATACGCAACATGGCTAGAAAACGGTCGGCTGCTCAGAACGAAGTAACAGAACGCACTGAAGAACAGCAAGGCCTGTGAAGAGCGACCTGAAAAACAGCAACGAGCGGACAAGATCGCACAGAGAACTCCAATACGAACTGACTGCACGCACTGAAGAGCAGATACAAACCCACAAGCACAAACTGAACGGCAGAAAACGATCTGAAAGCCACGAGTCTGAAAAAGCGCGAATCGTCTCTCACCAAACTTTTACTAACACGAGATTAGCAAAAGGAGCCCAAAGGGTGCCTCGCTTGGTTCTGAACTGGCCTTTTCTAGTCTCGTCGTACGTCACCGCGTTCTTGGCGATCGGAAATTTCGACAACTTTGTGCGACCGTGTGTAGGCAAAACAAGTTTGAGCCAACATCCGTCGGAAAAAATCCGAGGATTTTGTTGTCGGAATGTCCGAACAAAGTCCGACCGTGTGTACGGGGCATTATAGAATGATTGCAGCTGTCCCACTTTCTGTCATGCTATCCAAAGTATATAATCAGCAGGATTTCAGAAAGGCGCACTCACCAAAACTATCTGACCACCTTGCAGTACGTCAAAAATCATTTTGTGGACCAACCTGCCAGCATTCTGCTCAAAACTTGTTATCAGCTCCACACCCCTGTTCCATCAGATTCTTGTCACCCAGGGCCAACTTGGATCTTTATATTGCAAGGGGAATTTGTAATTGGGTATGAGATGTGGTATTGATTGGCTGTAGTCTAGCCAAACAGTAAGCAGATAGGAGTGTCATAATACTTATGTACTTATCATCACTGAGTTCAGGGCTCAATATAGTGTAATAATACTTTTAGAGTTAATATCAAGTTAATTTATATACTGTATATTGACACTGATAAGTGTTTGGGCATTTAGGCATCAATGACTTTTGGTCAGTAAAGGGTTAAGTTATATACTGCGCTGATAGTACATTATTCATTTTTTTTCAAATGATCTAAATTAGTAATCTTATTAATGTGTTCATCTATTTATCTGTAATATATTCATTATTTTGTTGTAATGCTTTTTAGCAGAGCAGAATATCAATTACAGCTTTCTATAGATAGAAGTTATGATTAGGGATGAGCTTCGAGTTCGAGTCGAACGCAAGTTCAACTCGAACATCGAGTGTTCGCCGAACAGCGCATTTTATGGGGTGTTCACGCCAAATTCGAGCGCCCCATGATGAACTGCAAGACCGCAGTGTATTGCTGTATGATGATTGGCCAAATCATACACCTGACCTGCATGCTTTGGACAATCACAGCACGGTCCTCAGCGAGAGGCAGGGTGCCTTTGGCCAATCATGGCTCAGGGAGACTAAGTCCACGCCCCACACTATATAAGGCTGCTTACACAGCGCCCGTATAGTGTGTTATAGTGGATGGAGATAGAGAGATTGAGCTAGATTAGGCAGGCAGGTTAGTTAGTTAGTGGCAGGTTATTTGATTGATTAATATATATATATATATATCTATATATATATATATATATATATATATATATAGATATATATATATATATTATACACACACACATATACATACTCTGCATTCAGCGTAGCCTATATATACAGTGCATTCGGCAGTGTACAGTAGATAATACAGTGCAGGCAGTGTACACAGTATATAATACAGTGTACTGCCGCGTTAAAAAATAAAATAAATACCCATCATGTCCGGAAGGCCTCTAAAGAGAGGCAGATGCTCACAGGCCACTAAAAGAGGGCAAGCAGCCTCTGAAATAATATTTAACAGCAGGGACCGTTCCTGCACCCAACAAGAGTAACTTTGAGGGGTTACAGTGTTCTGGCACCACCAACACCTAAGGCCCAATGTTTCTGCCCCTGTTTAACAGGGGCATGTAATTACAATTTTTGAAATAATATTTAACAGCAGGGACCGTTCCTGCGCCCATCAAAAGTACTTGTGAGGGGTTACCATGTTCTGCCACCACCGACACCTAAGGCACAATTTTTCAGCAGAGTATATAGTGCAGTCCATGTAGTATATATACTGAGGTTCAGAGTATATAGTGCCCTCAGTGTAGTATATATAATATAGTGCAGGGTATATAGTGCAGTGTACAATATATAATATAGTGTATTGAAGTAGTTAAGGGGAGCCCTATGACAGAATTAAGAAAAAAACTGCATGGGTTCAACCCCGTCCATACCAGGCCATTTGGGTCTGGTATGGATTTTGGGGGGGGACGACCCCCACGCTATTTTTTTTTTAAATTGGCGTAGAGTTCACCTTAATATCCATACCAGACCTGAAGGGCCTGGTATGGACTGGGGGGGAAACCCACGCTGTTTTTTAAAATGATACATTACAATTTTAAATGACATTTTTTCCTTTAGAAATTTCATTTTCCTGCAGTACTTTTATAAACATGGGGAAAATGTGCTACTTTACAGGCAGACCAAGGGGACCTCCCAAGCACGATATTTAAAGGAATATTTCATTTTTATTGTTTCATTTAAGCTTTCTTAAAATCACTGCTCCTGAAAAAACGGCCCTTTTAAAAACTTTTTTTGCATTGATACATGTCCCTTGGGGCAGGACCCAGGTCCCCAAACACTTTTTATGGCAATAACATGCATATAAGCCTTAAAAATTAGCACTTTTGATTTTTCACGTTCGTGTCCCATAGACTTTAATGGTGTTAGCACAATTTTTTTGTCTGTTCGCAAGTTCTGGTGCGAACCGAACCGGGGGGTGTTCCCCAGTTATGATGTACACTCTACTGCAATTACCATAGATTTAATTGATATTAGACACTGTAGTTTATCTTCATATGTAAGCTTGCCACTCACTTTTGGCAAAAAGGAACAATCCTTTTATCTTTAAAAGTATGCTTAAAAAGGGCCATCCATCGCTCCTTACAAAGGTGCTTCAAAATCCTTACTTAGATGCTTGGAGGAGCAACAACTCCATAACGTGGCAGTACATGATCTTTTCCTCTGCAAACCCTGATCTCTACAGAAATGCAGCCTTCTCAGTTCCAGCCCCTTGCAATCTGCTGTGTTTATTTCACAAAGAGGAAAGACAAACTACTGCAGGGTCTGTTTCAAAGGCGGCTCGTCCATTAAGGGCGCACAGGCGCCACCCTCCCTATCCATGCATACAGCCCCTTTGCATGGATTCTTATGAGGGGTGGGTGTTTTTTTGAAGAACCTGATTAGAGCCAGAGACTCTAATAGGCTTCAAGATACCGTGGGCTCAGGGCGCAGAAAATGCACCCCGAGTCCACCCAGGTGTGTTACAATAGCGAATTAATATTCACTATTGTAACACTAATCCTCCTCCTGGCCAATCAGGAAACAGGTCTTGAGACCCGTCACCCGATAGGATTGCCTGTCTTTTCAGCCAATTGGATGCCAAGGAGGAGGGGGAGGGAAGCACGGCCGCCGTGTTGGAGGAAAGGACACAGGAGCCCGCTGCCCAATGCGGATGCCCGCTGCCCAATGCCCACTGCTGATGCCCTATGCCCTTCACCTGTCACCTAGATGGGGCAAGTACCAGACCGACCGGCAGATAGCGAGCGGGCGGGGGGGTTTTGAGGTGCCGTGGGCCGCCGGGGGGGGTGATTGTTTTCCGCCCCTCCCCCCCCAAAAAAACACCAGCCACCACTGGTCTGTTTGATATCCTTTGTAAAAACTGTCAGAAAGTAAAATAAGCTTTTAGGCAGGTTTAGTCTGCTTTCTCCACTACACATGGCACTGCAGTTGGAGAGGAAATCTAGAGGAACATGATTCCTCTATGGTTTCCTGGGTCACAGGAGAAGCTATCCAATTGGATGCTGCTACTCCATGTAACTCCAGCAGCCATCTTGGGTCAAGCAGAGTCTATTTAAGGCTCCATTCACAACTAGACGTTTAGTATCGTGGGTGGAACCTGTTCCTACTTTACCCACTCAAAAAATGTGCGGCTGCCAGCCAGAGCCTTAGGCTCCATTCACACCTAGACATTTGGAATCGCGGGCAGAATCGCAGAGATTCTGCCCTTGATTCCAGAATCATGGCAAAATGCGATTGCAATGCCATTACTTGTTTATGGCACACGATAAATCGAGCCAAAATCATACCAAAATCACAACTCGTGAAACTTGTCACTCAAAAAGGAGCAGGAGCTTCTTTTGGGCAACAGCGTAGTGCGTTACGATTTTGCTGCGATTGCAGCACAATTTATCACCCACCAATCATGGCAAAATCGCACTATGATTGGAATGTAGTTAACAAGTAATGGCATCATAATCGCGCCCCGCGTTTTGCCATTATTCTGGAATCGCGGCGATTCTGCTCACGATTCCAAATGCCTAGGTGTGAATAGAGCTTAAGGCCCTGGCTCCCAAGCTTGGTGCACATTTTTTGAGTAGGTAGAGTAAGGACAGGTACCCCCCCTGACAGAACTAGTGTCAGGGAAAGGTTCCTGACAAGGAGGGAAAGAGTAGGGCTCGCAAATTCTCTGGGTATCTTCCTGCTTGAGCATGAGACGGCCAGGCCGCATTCTGCCCCTCCCAACAGGCGCTGTCAGTTCAGCTACCCTCTACATGCTTTTGGACCTGTGAGTGTTCCTGGTTGGGCAGACCTCCCACCAGGTTTATTGTGACTCTGTCTTTGCATTATTTCAATACAAGTTCTTTCACTGCACTGGACTGTATGTGTTATTGTCTCTGCACCTTGATGCACCCCACCTACAAGCTTGCTGTAGTAAATTTGCATAATAACAGGAGTTCCTAAACTTTCTAAACAAAGTGCCTGTCCATTGTCTTTCAGACTTTATAAGGTCAGACTATATCCAGTAGCAATTTAAAATGCCCTGGAATCAGTGGTCAGTGGTAGTAAGCAATGCCTGAGGCCTGGTGGACATGCCAGTGGTTGGTGGAGGGAGGAATAATGCCCCATGATTGGTGTCAGTAGGAGGAATAGTGCTCCATTGTTGGTGTCAATGAGAGGGACAGCTCCCAATTATTGGTGTCAGAGTAAGACATAGTACCCAACTACTGGTGTCAGTGGGGGGAATTGCGCCTTATCGCTAGTGTCAGTGGGAGGAATAATGTTTTATTTATGGTGTCAGCTGGGGGAACAAGGTAACTGATGCTCTGTAAAAATAAGGACTGATCGAAATAAAACATTATAAAAAAACATCAAGCCAAAAATAATCCTTATAATTCAGCTTCCTTTAAGAAATATTTGACAGTTTTGAATTCTCAAACATTAACTTCATTCCCAGCTTTCAACAGTTAAAAAACACCTCAGAGTCGCAAAGGAAGCTAATGATGGAAGATCACAAGTCTGAACAGAGAGCAGGTAGATATATGAAGTCCAGCAGCTGTCTTGACTGCAGTTACCATTCTTACTGAGGTCTTATTAGGGAAATACCTCAATTAGAGCCACCAACTCAATATTTATTATGTGTACTGGTCCAGGGAGCAAATGCCCCCCAGCTTAGTCCCCCCAATTTAATGTATATATTATCTACATCCTAATTTGTCATGTATTCCTGCATCAAGGAGTAAAGGAGGTGTATAGCACACATGCATGTACATCCACATGAGCAGGCATGCTTGTGAGATCATTGTGAAGTGTGCATGGGCAGTGCATACCTGCTGCGGCCAGGCTGTTCAAAATAGTTATGGTCACAGTCAAGGCACTGGGGGTGAAAAACATCAACTTTCAGTTTGTAATCACAGTCTTTTGACAGGGATCACTTACTATATTAAGGTTGTAAAATACTGCTTTGTCCAAAAAATACTGGTAACAGATTGCTACAAAAAACAATTAATAAAATCCTTCAAACCAATGTTCCTGGTCCCAGATAGGTTAAGTATGTATATATGCTCTGCTACAGGCAATATCATTTGGTAAATGGAGATTCCTGTAAATGTAATTGTGGTTTTTTCAGTTCAATAAATACAAAAAACAAAAGTGCTTACGCTCTAAAAATGTCACAATGTAATCATGATGCCAGTCTAACTTTATCTCTGCAGTGTGCGGGGGCTTAAGCAGGATTTAGGTTTTATGCTGAACTAGTTTCAGCCAATACATCACATAGCAGGAGTGATTTTTAATCACAGTTTTCAATAAACCAAAATCATTAAAGCGTGATGATATTGTCAGGGGAAAGAACCTAACACAGACATTGCAAGTCTGAAACATAATTAGGCATCAGCCCCCTTGGATAATCCCACCATAACACCACAAACGAAAATTTTTCTTTTCTGCTCTTATGATCTTGAATTTGCTGCAGGAGGAAGGCTCAAGCAATGTGTCTGCCTTCTTTATGATATTGTGGAAGACAGCACAATGACCAGAGAGCGAGAGGAGGGCAATGCCTGCAATGCTACAGGCAGGGGACATAAGGCGGGAGCAACAAGAGGCAGTGAAGTTCCAGCAGCTGGAGCTTACTGCAAAATGGGCTCCAGTGAGAAAAAGGGGATGGATGATGAGGTGGCAGACCATCCACGGGTGTCACAGATTGGAGGGGAGGAACATTCAGAGGGATGGGCTGTATAGTACTATTGACCAGAAGAAGGGGCACCTCGCAGAGAATAGGAGGGAGCAGCCATCCAATTCCATCTACTGTTACTGCCCCACAGGATGCTGCTATCCCCAGGGCAGGTTTACAGGGCTCTGCAGTGTGAGCCATTTTTAATGTGTGCTGCTGGGTGGGAGCAGCACTTAAAGAGGTACTGCAGTCTGCTCACATAATTTGAAATAAAAACATCTTTGCCATTCTGAAGCTTTCCTCCAACCACTTTGCATATTATTTATTATATACTGTGATTCTGTACTTGCTAAATATGCTGCAGAAATCTCCCACCACTGAGTCTGGCTGCAACCATTTTAACTGTGGGCAGCTGAAACTGCTGCCTGTTCACTTCCTGGATTTACACAGGCACACCTCCAGCTCTGCAGTTCTCATTGGCCCTCTTACGACTCCCCCCTCCCTTCCTGACAAACTCTCATGAGAGTGAGAGAGTGTCACGAGGGCCACGTACCTGATGTGAGACCGAAGTAGTGAGGAGGCCTCCCTTGCACGTCGGGTCCTTAAAGCCTCTGGAGATGGAGACAGAGACTTGGTGGGGACACCGAGTGGCAGGGGTGCCAAGGGTGCGTAGCACCGTGCAAGCCTTAGTCCGGGATCCGAGCCGAGGTCAAGTCCAGTTGGGCAACGATGCATAAAAGGGTTAATCAGAAGAAGAATGGTCGAGATCCAAGCCGGGGTCAGTTCCAATCTGGCAGCTGGGTACAAAAGGGGCAAAGAAGTAGGATGGTTAAGGTACAAATCCGGGGTCAAAGGCAAGCAGCAATCAAGAGTAGACATGTGCGTTCGTTTTCATCCGAATGCATTTTCGTCCGAATTTCAGGTATTTTCATTATCATTTTAACAAAAGTCAACGTAGGTGCAGAATCCGAAAACCAAAAGTTTTGACATAAACAAATACTTTATTTTTGTTTTCGTTACAACAGTTCGATATAGATAGGAGATTCGACATGACGCTGACAATAGCGATCTGTGTCCATCGAACCTGTGGTCGAATGTGCCTAACCTTAGCTCTATTAGTCCTAGATTATTCTACATAGAGAGAAAAGATTCGACATGGAGAGAAAAGATTCGACATGAAGATTCGACTAAACAGTCACCACATTTATGGTCAAATGCTCCACCCATAGGCTATAGAAGAATATTAATGTTGGTTGACTAGTAATAATAATTAATAAATAGAATTATTACTAGTGTCATTCAACATTAGAATTCTACTATAGCTTGTAGGCGGAACATTCGACCGGAAATGTACGATTGCGGCATCGTACAGTTTAGCTGCTCCGTCGAATCTTCTTAGAACATCCGACAGACACCATAAGCCTTCAATGACAGATTCGACCTTAATTATTTCAGATTTTCGGACTATTGCATTTAACGAAACAAAATAATCAAAAACGAATTTCGGGAGTAACTAAATAATAACTATGGCAGTGTCTGGGCTGGGCTTATATAGGGAAGTTTGAAGTCACTTCCTGTGCGCCTCCTGGGTATTTTTCCGCCTTTTTGCATTAGGTTGATGTCACTTCCTGTGCGCCACCTGGGTATTTTCCCGCCTTTTTTCCATCAGGTTAAGGTCACTTCCTGTGCACGTCCTGGGCATTTTCCTGCCCTGTTCCATCAAGTCTTCTGTGCAGGTGTGGGTTGGTGCCCAGAGGTGTCTTTGGCGTATGCTCAGTTGGCACGGATTTCCTCTTGCAGCAATGCACCATTGGTGCATGCGTAGTAAGCCGTGGACTCCTATACACTGGGTGTTAATGATGCTCTCCAAATTGCTAAACAAAGAAAATGCAAGTAAATACATATAAGAAATAACCACCCAATAAACAGGTGGATGCCAAATATACAATGTCAAAAATATGTGTATAAATCAAAGTCCAAAATGTCATCAAATAATTGCAATAGTGCAGTTATCTTGTGAATTCCCACAATCAAAGTGACTGTAATCTTCATCCACCAACACCAGTCACTCAGTTTACTCCCCAGATATACATGACCCCCATTACAGAAGTCATATACAGCATTAGGGTACAAGATGTTCCAATGATTCGTCACAAAACCCAGCGATAGAGCCTCCAATCGGTCATCAAAAGAAAGGACACCCACCAAATCTCTGGACACAGGATCAAAAAATGAAAGAGGAGAAATCTCCCATGATGAAGCACGTTGGTGTTTTATTTAAAATAGCATATAAAACCACTTAAGCAAGTGTACAAAAGTTTTAAAAAGAACAGAGGGATGGAGGACGCGGTATGCGCTCCACCTGCGTTCCACTGTGGGCGGAAGTAACGGGTCATCCTCAATGACACCAATGCGTTTCGTAAGCATGTCTGACACCATCATGGATCCCTGATGATGTCAGCCGTGCCGACAAAACGCGTTGGGTGTGGTCGAGTGTGACACGTCACTTCCACCCCCCGTGGAATGCAGGTGGAGCGCATGCAGCGTCCCTGCATCCATCTGTTCTTTTAAACTTTTGTACACTTGTTTAACCACTTCCCGCCCAGCCTATAGCAGATTGACGGCTGGGAAGGGGTTTCATTATTTTGACTGGACGTCATATGACGTCTTTCAGAATAACATGCCGCAGGGGAGCACAGCGTGGCGATCCTGGTTTGGCGTATCAGTGTGATGGAGGCTCCTTACCATGTGATCAGCTGTGACCAATCACAGCTGATCACAGCATGAACCAGGAAGTGCCAGTAAATGGCTTTCCTGTGTTTGGGCTAACAGGAAGAGACGATCGGCGGCTCTCCCTGTCAGGGGGGGGCTGTGCTGATAATTAGCACATTGATTATTAGCACAGCCCCCCATTAGATGTGCCACAAACAATGCCAATCAGTGTCCATCATCTGCCAGTCAGTGCCCCATCAGAAACCCCTGTCAGTGCCCATCAAGTGCCAATCAGTGCCCATGACAGTGCTAATCAGTGGCCACCACAGTGCCAGTGTCCATCAAAGTGCCAATCAGTGCCCATCAGTAACACCTGTCAGTGCCTCATCATCAGTGCTGCCCATCAGTGCCATCTATTAGTGTCCATCAGTGCCACCTGTCAGTGCTGCCTATCAGTGCCCATCCATGCCACCTGTCAGTGCTACCTGTCAGTGCCCATCAGTGCCACCTATCAGTGCCGATCAGTGCTGCCTATCAGTGCCCATCAATTCCACATCAGTGCCCATCAATTCTACATATCAGTGCCTCCTCATCAGTGCCCATCAGTGCCGCCTCATCAGTGCCACCTCATCAGTGCCCGTCAGTGAAGGAGAAAACAAAACTTTATAACAGAAACAAAGAAAAACTTTTTTTTCCCAAAAATTTCTGTATTTTTTAGTTTGTGTAGCAAAAAATAAAAACCCTGACTCCCTTTCGATCGGCTGAGGGCGACAGGGGCCATCGCCAGTGGTGATCAAATACCACCAAAAGAAAGCTCTATTTGTGGGAAGAAAATTATAAAAATTTAGTTTGGGTACAGTGTTGTATGACCGTGCAATTGTCATTCAAAGTGCACAGCGCTGAGCTGAAAATTGTCCTGGGCAGGAAGGGGGAAAGTGCCTGGTATTGAAGTAGTTAAGTGGTTTTAAACGCTATTTTAAATAAAACATCAACGTACTTCACCATGGGAGATTGATCCTCTTTCATTTTTTGAGCCTGTGTCCCGAGATTTGGCGGGTGTCCTTTCTTTTGATGACCGATTGGAGGCTCCATCGCCAGGTTCTGTGACGGATCATGGGAACATCGTGTACCCTAATACTGTATATGACTTCTGTATTGGGGCCATGTATATCTGGTGAGTAGACTGAGTGACCGGTGTTGGTGGAGGAAGATTACAGTCACTTTGATTGTGGGAATTCACGAGATAACTCCACTATTGGAATTATTTGATGAAATGTTGGACTTTATTCATTTATACACATATTTTTGACATTGTTTATTTTGCATCCACCTGTTTATTGTGTGGTTATCTCTTATGTTTATTTACTTGCATTTTGATTGTTTAGCAATTTGTAGAGCATCATTATCACCCACCGGGGACACCCAGTGGTTGTTCACAATATTGCACTTTATTGTATATATTTGAAGGGTGCGTGGTTCATCACCAAATTTAAAAAAAAAAAAGCATTAATAATTATATACACACAGATGTTTTGCCTTTCATTTCTATTTTAAACTGAATGGGTTGTTTTACAAGGCGATTGTTTACAATCAGTTTAACTTTAAATTACATTTCAGTGTAACAGAGCCGTGACTAACTGGCATTGCTGGCTCTCCCTCAAAACTTGCTCATATAAGCTGTATTTAAAAGCAAATGTTATGTTTTCCTTCTCCCAACTTCAACACACACAGCGCTAGGTACAAATAACTTTATAGTTTATATTATATAACGGAAAATTGTTATTAATACTCACCACAGTTTTCCTTTCCTGGTCCATCCTCATGTCAGCACACTATGGGTTAACTGTTCCTCATTATCCCTCAGGACCACCTTCTTCCAGCATTATAAATCCCTGTCTTCCCTGTCTTACCCTCCCCCTCGTGTTCTTTTGTAGCAGCCACAGGCCACTTAGTTGGGATGACGTGAGGACGGACTAGGAAAGGAAAATTATGGTGAGTATTAATAACAATTTTCCATTTTCCTGGTCGTCCTCCCGTCAGCACACTATGGGATATACCCAGGCCATGCTTCACCACACTTTAAAGCGGAGTTCCGCTTAAAAAAAAAAAAAGAAAAGTCAGCAGCTACAAATACTGCAGCTGCTGACTTTTAATAATCGGACACTTACTTGTCCCAGGGATCCAATGATGCGGGGGAATGAAGCCCAGCTTGTCTCCCCCTCCTCTCTGTGACGCCAGCATTGTGACTGGCCGGGCAATCATCTGGACTGTGGCGTGTCCCAGATGATTGCCGAGAGGGAGGGGGGAGAGGTGATCTAACTTCTAGCTCCGTGGAGCCCCGGGAGGAAGTGGAAGCTGGAACCGTCAATTTTGAGGGTTTCTGCCCCCCCCCAAACAAATGACATGCCAAATGTGGCATGCCAGGGGTCACCTTCCTTAAAGCAGGAGTTCCATTTTTGGGTGGAACTCCGCTTTAATTAATCAAAGGAGTTGACACTACCGCCACTCCAAACATCGAAGAACTAGCGGCGACCACATCCAGTTTGTAGTGCCGAGCAAAAGTCTCACAGGAACTCCAGCTAGCGGTCCTGCATATGTCTTCCACCGGGATCTTTGCTATGGACGCCAACGAAGCTGCCATCCCTCTTGTAGAATGAGCCCGTATAGTCTGCGGGGGAGCAAGGCCCTGTTGCTTGTATGCCAAGGATATAGTTCTTGTGATCCAGGTGGACAAGACCCTTGATGATGCTGCCTCCCCTTTCTTGGGGCCCGAAGGGAAGATGAACAGATAATTCGATTTGCGTATCTGTTGTGCCCTTTGAAGATATGTTGATATTAAGCCAACCATATCCAGAGGTCTAAAATCCAACTGGTTCGCCTGCTCTGGAGGCTGCGTAAAGCAAAGTAACACTGCCTCACAGTTTACATGAAACCTTGACACCACCTTAGAGGCCAAGGCTGAAGCGGGTCTCAGGATCACTCTGTCCAGATAAATAATGCAGAATGGTTCTTCACAGGATAAGGCTGCTAATTCTGACACTCTTCTGGCCATCGTAATGCCCGTCAAGAAAACCAGTTTGATTGTTAGAAATCCCAGTGTACATGATTCAGCTGGACTGAATTGGGGCTGCAACAGTGCCTTTAGGACCGTGCCCAAGTCCCAAGTTGGGAAGAGGTTCCGCCTTGGCTCTTATTGCAGCTCTGAGGAATTGCTTTATCAAAGGCTCATTAGCCCATCTATGTCCAGTGAAGCAGGACAGGGCTGACACTTGAACTTTAATTGAGTTGTATGCCAAGCCTATAGTTAGTGCTGTTTGTAGAAATTCCAAAATATTTGCGATACCCGGAGTTAATGGGGAGAAACTACGCTGTAATGCGAAGTCCTCAAATCTTTTCCAAATCCTGGAATATGTGATGTTTGTTATAGTCTTCCTTGACCCCAGTAACGTAGCGATTACCTCCTCTGAGAGGCCCTGTGCATGCAGTCGGGTCAATTCAACAGCCAGGCTGTCAGCCGCAGTCCCCCCGGGTTGGGGTGCATCCACTGGTCCTGCTGTAACAGGTCCCACCTGAGAGGTAGGTGTACTGATGGGGCTGACGCCATCTGCAAGAGCAGAGGAAACCATGCCCTCCTGGGCCAAAAGGGTACAATTAGGATGGCATGCACCTCCTCCTTCACGATCTTTAGCAGGCTCTTCATGATTAATGGAATTGGAGGAAACAGGTACACTAGGGGAAACCGCCATAAGATTGAGAAGGTGTCCTGGGATATCACCTCATTGTACCTGAACCTCGCGGCAAACACTGGTACTTGCACATTCCCTGGTGTGGCCATCAGGTCTACATTGGGTGTCCCCCATCTGGTGAAAATTGGTTGAATATAGTGACTGCTGATTGCCCATTCTCCACAGCTGGGAAACCTCCGGCTCAGACGGTCTGCTATCTGGTTTTGGCTGCCTGGAACATACACTGCTGTTAAATCCTCCACATGAGTCTCGGCCCAGTGGAGAATTTTTGTTGCTAATTGGTGTAATGCCAGACTCTTGGTTCCTCCCTGTCGAGTGATATATGATACCGCTGTCTGGTTGTCCAATCAAAGTTTGACTCAAGCTCCCTGAATCATCCCCTTGAATGCCATCAGGGCCATAAAAGAGGGTATTGGTTGAGTAACCAAAAATCGGACTTTTAAAGGCATGGAAGGATATAGGATTTAGGGATGGAGGTCCACGGACAGAGTTAGCAACGTCCCCCTGCTACTCACAGGCCAGGTTTTTTCTAGTCCTGGAGGGTTGTTACCTTATCCGGGCTTATACACACTCTCAATGGACACCACCATGTGTGCCCATGAGATCAGGCAGCACAGGCCGTTACACACACTTTCCCTGTGTGGGATATGATGTGTGTCTTTTTAATTACCAGGGCTGCTTTGTTGTCCGCTATCCGGGAGCTGCGATGCGCTCTGTGTGTCCCCCCTCCCCTCTCGCCCCCTCCGGTCCTATCAGGACCGGGGGGAGTGAATGTGTGAATGTGTGCGGGGGGCGGGCGGGCGCCCACAGCGCATCGGCGCCACGCATCCTGCCGCACGGGGGACGTCAACCTTGACGTCGCGGCGTGCAGGCTTTGGGTTTTCCATCCCGGCCGGTTAGCGGGGTCATGCGGGCATCCTGTGTGGGCGGTACCCTTCGCCCACATTGGAGCCCCTCCCTGCATACGCCGTGCCTGCGTGACGCTGGTGTTCGCGAGCGTGCACGTGGTCGGGGCGGGTGTACTTATATGGCCCCTCCCGGCACAGTCTGGGCGCCACAAACCAAATGATGACATACCTCACCCTAGCGTATGCACATACTCTTCTGGGAAACATGTAAGCTTCTACTCAGCTACCCCATTCATATATCATCCATACTAGGCACTATCTTTCTTTTCCTTTTCCCCCCCCCCTGTCTTTTTGGTCTTATTCGTCTACTAGGTTTATGTTTTGTTACTCCTTTCATTTATATCACATT
Organism: Lithobates clamitans; assembly: GCA_037952925.1. NCBI lineage: Eukaryota > Metazoa > Chordata > Amphibia > Anura > Ranidae > Lithobates > Lithobates clamitans. The sequence continues at coordinate 2,841,787 of JBBGZY010000270.1, read as the reverse complement.
ACAGGGGGATTGGACATGATTCCCTCTTTTATTTTACTTACTTTCATTTTATTACCTATCTACTTTCCTTACTGATTTTCTCATTTTTTACTCCTCAACCGTTATTCCTTCAACATTTTCATTATTTATATATTTTCATTTTCTATCTTCCTTTTTCTTTCATCCCCAGCAGGGTCTTCTTTTCTTTTTGTTGCTGTGACTTTTCCAATTTCAGTTCTTATGCATCTTATGCTTATATAGACATATATTTTTACTCCTGTATTACCCCATCAATACAATATGGGATACTGAATATGCATTTTTTTTGGTTGCAGACCCTGCTTGGTAGTTATTACTAGCAGATTACTGTTTCATCCTTAGATCCAGTTTTCCGGGCTCTGTGCTTGTGGGGGGGTTGTGTGCATACGCCCCGCCTGTGCATGTTTCAGTCACCTCAGCTCCCGGTGCGGACTATCAATATGGCCTTGGCTCTATCACCATTACACCTCCTCTGCAATGACTTTATGTAAGTACTCAGGGGTCGCAATTTGCCTCCCCTAGCTACCATCAGTTACATATATACTAATTGCCTACCTTATTACATTCTATAGATTTGTTTGAGCACTGTGCCCCTGATGAGTGGTTTACACGAAACGCGTCGGGCATTCTGTTACGCTGATAGATGCTCACATTTCACTATCAACTCAGAACACCTTCTTCAATCAATTATGGGTTTACACATTTTTACGATTTTTGTCACATGCTGCTTTTTATTGTGTGTATATATATCTATTTACCATTGTATGTATCCATTGATCACTTGTGCCCATTATGTGACCTCTAGTTTGACATATTGATGTATTCTTGATGCTTTTTTGCATGCGCCCCACTTATGGGTGTAGGTATATTGAATGACATTCACTACAATGTTCTTCTTTTACATGTGGTCTATATTTGTGATATGGCTTGATACAGGTTCAGGATCAATAAACAACATTTATTATCTACCTCCTGATGTCCGTGGGCCTCATTTAAAGTCCCAAATCCCCCTTCTTTTTTTTTTTAAAGGCATGGAAACAATGGAGAGGCAACAGAACAAATAATTATCACAATATTATTTATTGAAAAAAAGTTCATAGTATATCACAATGTTCAAAAAAGGTTAAAAACATGAAGAAACGATTTGTACAGTGAGCCCTTGTGCGTCACTCAACCAGTACCCTCTTTTGTCTCCCTTAATTTGCGGATGTGGCATCAGGAGTGCTCCCCTTTCTTATTGTGCCATCAGGGCCATGTTTGGAGTGTCTGGTTTCCGTCATGCTCCACCTGCCTTGAACCTGCCTGCTGAGGCAGTGAGCCCCCCAGCCCTGGAGGCTGGCATCCGAGGTTATTACAATCCAGTCTCCTGGGCTGATAGGCATGCCACGCAACAGGGTTTCTGGCAAGGTCCACCAGCTTAGAGACTCTGATTCGTCCTGGTATCCAGATCTTCTGGTCCAATGACTGGTCGTCCCATTGTCCCAGGAAGGACATCTGGAGGGCTCTCATATGGAACCTTGCCCAAGGTATTGCCGGGATAGCTGCGGTGAACATCCCCAACATTTTCATGCAGTCTCTTGCTGATAGCGTTGAAGCCTCCATTAGCCTGTAGACACCTTGCGATATGGCAGAAGAATCCGACCTGACTGGTTGTCGAACACCATGCCTAAATACTCCATCCACTGGGCAGGAATGAGGTTGCTCTTTTGACTGTTTATTAGCCATCCGAAGTTGGACAGGATCACTATCACCGTGTCTCGCTGTAGCACCAGCTATTTGCTTGAATGTGCCACGACAACAATGTCATCTAAATAATGAAAAATGTTTATTCCCTGCAATCAGATAAATGCTATGGTCGCCAACAGGATCTTGGAGAAAACCCTGGGAGCTGTGTTGATGACGAAGGGCAGACATTTGAACTGATAATGTCTTTCCTCTATTGTGAATCTGAGGTACCTTTGGTGATGTTTGTAGATTGGGATGTGTAAATAGGCATCTGCCAAAATCGATTGAGCTTAACCAAGTTGAACCACTGATGCAATTGTATATATTGACTCCATCCTGAATCTTTTGGGAATGATGAAAAGATTTAGGGACCTCAGGTCCAACACTGGTCTGAGCTTTCCAGGTGCTTTGGATACTAGGAATATCAGAAAATATACTCCCTTCCCCTGGCACCCCTGTGGCACTAATGTAATTGCTTGTTTCCTAGACAATTCGGCAACGTTTTCCTGCAAACACTTGCGTTTCTTCTGATCCTGTGGGTAATGTGTTCAGACAAAGATATTCAGGGGTTTCTTTTGAAATCATATCTTGTATCCATGCTTTACTATCTGTCGGATCCAGCGGTCCTTCACTTTTGTTCGCCAATCCCTCCAGTATCTTGCCAACCTGGCTTCAATTTGGAGGGTTTGGACGGATTTACCATCAATTAGACTTCTCAGTCTGTTTTGCTGCCTGCTCTGTGGTTGATTTCACCTTGCGCAGGAAGGAGCTCTGTGTACCCCTACATTGAGGTCTGTTGTATTCCCGGCCTGGCCTATATGATCTGGCCTCACGGCCCCTTCTGGAATCGCACTGGCCTGACCGGAAGGGTTGCTGTCTCTTCCTAGAGGCAAAAAGGAGAAGAAGGAGGAGAACTAATCTGCTCCAACTAGGCAATATAATTATGAGAGCCAAGTTGCTATAAGTAACAGCAACTGCCAATAAAAAGCTAATTGCTCACACCACAGTTCTAATAGTACACTGCTGTCGATGCATTCCTCTGAATTAATTTGGCATATAGGAAAAAGGGTGGAATTAAAGAGATAATTCCAAAAAAGCAATTCATCAGGGAGGAACAGGCAATTAGCAAAAAATATATAAGTAAAGTTTATTAAACAATTCACTTAAACACCAATCAAAAAACATGATTAAAAAGGACCACCAACAATTCATTAAAATAGACAACGTTGTCTACAATGGAACAGATGGAACAAAAATTCTTAATTGCAGAGCTCACTGTAACAATAAAGGACCAGTGGAAAAAAGTACGCTGGGGAAAGTTCCTGTTTAAAGACTGAAATTACTTGGGAGCTATAGCAGACTCAAAGATACCTGTATTGGCAGATGAATGAGTGTCTTTGGGGGAAGCGGTATAATTGTGTGTAAAATACCATCCCAGCTGGGATGTGTTAAAGGTAAGATCTCACCGCAATGTAGACCCCAGATCACATCCCCGAATGGATGAATAAGCGATTCATGCTTGTTCAGTCTCCCGTCAGCTGGTCAGGATAGCTTCCTTCCTTGTACAGGGTGTCATCAGTAAGGTCCAGATAGTGCCAGTCAGATAAAGGGAAGTTGAGTGAGAAGATATAGTGGCCCAGATGGCGTGGCCGTCACAGAGTTCCAAGGCTTTCCTGGGGCACTTGTGGATATAGCAGAGGTATCCCCTTGGCGTGTGGGTGGAACTGTGTGTAAGCTATAGGGAGCGTGATGGCGTCATGCTATTCGGATAAAGGGAAGTTGAGTGAGAAGGTATACTAGCCCAGACGGTGCAGCCGTCAGATAAAGGGAAGTTGAGTGAGAAGGTATACTAGCCCAGACAGCGCGGCCGTCAGATAAAGGGAAGTTGAGTGAGAAGGTATACTAGCCCAGACGGCGCAGCCATCAGATAAAGGGAAGTTGAGTGAGAAGGTATACTAGCCCAGACAGTGCACCTGACAGATAAAGAGAAGTTGAGTGAGAAGGTATACTAGCCCAGACAGCGCGGCCATCAGATAAAGGGAAGTTGAGTGAGAAGGTAACTCTGTGACGGCAGCGCCGTCTGGGATCGTATACCTTCTCACTCAACTTCCCTTTATCTGACCGGCACTATCTGGACCTTACTGATGACACCCTGTACAAGGAAGGAAGCTAACCTGACCAGCTGACGGGAGACTGAACAAGCAGGATTCGCTCATTCATCCGTTCGGGGATGTAATCTGGGGTCTACATAGCGGTGAGTTCTTACCTTTAACACCTCCCAGCTGGGATGGTATTTTACACACAATTATACCGCTTCCCCCAAAGACACTTATACATCTTCTGATACAGGTATCTTTGAGTCTGCTATAGCTCCCAAGTAATTTCAGTCTTTAAACAGAAACTTTCCTCAGAGTACTTTTTGCACTGGTCCTTTATTGTTACAGTGAGCTCCGCAATTAAGGATTTTTGTTCCATCTCTACCATAAGTTAGTCGGATGTGCTTACCGACACTCACTGGTTTTCATACAGTGGATAAGAGGTATACAGGATCGAACAGTTACCTATACTCGCCCTGATCTAATTTTCTCACTTTGGTGCTATCTGCAGGACTATCATCTTTTCCCCTTAGATGATTCACTAGCTACCATCACCTTCATAAGTCATTAATTAGGGGGCCTGTATGGATTAGTGTGTGGTGGTTATCTGTGTGTGTGTAGACAACGTTGTCTATTTTAATGAATTGTTGATGGTCCTTTTTAATCATGTTTTTTGATTGGTGTTTAGGTGAATTGTTTAATAAACTTTACTTATATATTTTTTGCTAATTGCCTTTTCCTCCCTGATGATCTGCTTTTTTGGAATTATCTCTTTAATTCCACCCTTTTTCCTATATGTCTCTTCCTAGAGGTCTGAGGTAATAGGCCAGACTTTCCACCTGTGACCTGCTTGATTGCCTCCTCCAGGGTCTTTCTGAACAACATCTTACCGTTATATGGAATGTTGCATAACGCCTGTTTAGATGCCGCATCTGCGGTCCAATGTTGGAGCCATAACGCCCTTTTTGCGGTCACTGCATGTGCCATCAATCTAGCCAGTAATCTTACTAGATCTATGGAAGACTTGGCCAAAAAGCTGCTGTCAGGTTGAGTTCCTCCAGAGCTTCAAAGACTTTAACTGTCTCCACTCTAGCGCGCAGTGCCATCTCCACATTCGTAACCCAGACCTTTAGGGCTCTTGAAATCGATGTTAGGGCTATGGATGGGCGACAGGCTGCTCCTGCAACAGCGTATATCTTTTTAAGATCGGCATCTGTCTTTCTATCCATCGGATCTCTAAATGTGGTGGAATCCTCCAGCAGGAGGGAGACATGCCTTGCAAGGTGCTGTAGGGCTGCATCTATTCCTGGCACCGACTCCCAGAAAGAGGCATCCAATGGGTTAAAGGGACAGAGTTTAGTAAAGCAAATTTGGATTCTCGCTTTTCTCTCCGGGTTCTCCCATTCGTCCTCCATTAATTTCCGGATCTCCTCCATAAATGGAAAGGAGGGCCCTTGCCTCCTTAAGTTTAGAAAGAATCTCTTAACCTTCTCTGAAGGTTTAGAGTCTTGATCCCATTCTATGGCCTCCTTTATGGCCATAACATATGGCTCAATCAGATGGGGAGGAGCCTGATAAGGTCTCACAGATCCTTGGCGATTTTCGGCCTTGATCTGTGGAGGTGCCTGGTTTAGGTTCTTTTCTAGAACAGGCTGCACTAGAGGCTAGCTGTATGCTTTCGGCCACTGCCTCATGGATATAATCCTTAACCTTCCGAGCTTCTGCTTCCTTATCTGTGGCCACATCTTTCATGCATTCGGCACAAAGAAACTTCCCGACAACAGCCGGTGCCGTGGAAGCCCAGCATAGGCCACCTGCTGGTCTCCCGGACTGCCTTGGCTCTAATGTTGAAGATTTACTGCAGCTTGGACCACTGGGAGATCGATCCCTCCGTTTGGAATGGGACCCTGGTTGCTGGCACTTAGAGCGGTGGCAGGACTTTTCATTCCGGGAATGTCTTTTTTTAGGGCCTTTGCTCCTAAAAAAGATTAAGCAACACGTTACTTGCGTGTGCGGCACTCTTTTACAGTTTTTGCCCCCCGTAGACCCCTTCGTGCCTGCTGTGGCGAGCTCATAGCTACGGACGGAAGGAGAAAAAAATAAGTTTAGTAATAGACGCATCTAGTAATTAAACTCTTCCATTCTTCCCCTGATGTTATACTTTTCTTTAAAATATATTTTTTTGTGCTACCCCTTTAAATCGTTGGCCATCTTACCTGCAGCAAACAAGCTGAGAAGTGCAGGATGACAGAGAGGGCCTGGAGCAGCAGCAGTGAGTAATTATACAAAAACTATAAACTTCTACTACTTTCTACTTTATTAGAGGTAACCCCGTGAAAAAAGTCCTGCTAGAGGAATCGCACTCCTTCAGGGGGTGCTTAGGTTTGAGTAATTCAGCCAAACCTGGCTGGGAAGGAAAAGCAGGAGGAGAGTGTAAACAGCACATAAACTGACCAAGGGAGTTTGGGGAGGAGGACCGTGATAGCACCTACTAGATTTACTACCCCTGAAGCCCACAGCGCTCGGCGCCTGCCGCCGCGGTGTCCTGTTTTATGGTGTGCTGGTTACCCCAGCAATGCATGGCCGCTCCCGCTAAGCCCCGCCCCCCGTGATGTCATTCGGCGGCGACCTCGGCTCCAGAGAGGTAGATGGCTTGATCCTAGAGCCTGGGACCCCCTTGAGGGTAACTTTTAAATTCCTCTTCAGCTCGCCTCAGCCTGTGCGTGTCCTTCAGACAACAGATACCCGCAGCCCCGGCACTCAGGGCATCCAGTGTCATAAGAGGGTTTACCTCTATCCTTTCTGGACCTTCTAACCCCAGAAGAGGATCAACCTGGGGGGGGAAAGGTTCGATAGGGGGGTGTAGCTGGAATTCAGTTTGGTGGCCTGGCGACCAATGAAAAAATAACACAAGGGGGAGGGGAGGACAGGGATTTTTAAACCTTGGAACAAGGTGGTCCTGAGGGTTAATGAGGAACAGTTAACCCATAGTGTGCTGACGGGAGGACGACCAGGAAAATAAAATTGTGCAAACTATGATTGTGCAAACGATGCCAATAATGAGTGCTACAATTTGTATAAACATACAATCAGCAATTCCTTATAAATAAATCCATAAAACAAAACAAAAAAAAAATGTTCCAACCAAAGTGCTATAATGTTTCTGAATACATTCCTTATAAATCAATTCAAGAAAATTCTTCCAATTCATGTGATTTCACAACATTCTCCATTGCCCCTTTCTGTGGGGGTCCCCCAATGCTCTGTTCTTGGACCCCTTCTCTTCTCTATTTACACCTCCTCCCTTGGTCACTTGATAACCGCCCACGGCTTCCAGTACCACTTATACGCCGATGACACCCAAATCTATCTGTCTACTCCTCACCTCACTCCTTCAGTCTCCTCTCGCATTACTAACTTACTAACTGACATATCAGCATGGATGTCGCACCACTTCCTGAAACTAAATCTCGCTAAAACTGAGCTATTAATATTCCCCCTCGCCCGTACCCCCCTCCACGACTTTTCCATCAAATCAACAATGCAACCATCAGTCTCTCCCCTCACGCCAGGGTACTAGGTGTAATCCTAGACTCTGACTTGTCATTTCAGCCTCAAATCCAATCGTTGTGAAAGGTTTGTAGAATTCACCTCCGTAACGTCTCTAAAATTTGCCCCTTTTTAACACATTAAACCACCAAGCTCCTCATTCACTCCCTTGTTATCTCTCGCCTTGACTATTGCAACTCCCTTCTCATTGGCCTGCCTATCCATAGGCTATCCCCTCTCCAGTCTATCATGAATGCTGCTGCCAGACTTATCCACCTTACCAACTGCTCAGTGTCTGCCAACCCTCTCCTCCAATCCCTACACTGGCTCCCAATCACCCAGCGAATTAAATTCAAAATACTAACCACAACATACAAAGCCATTCACAACTCTGCTCAGAGCTACATCACCAATCTTATCTCCAAATATCACCCAAATCGTCTTCTCCGCTCTTCTCAAGACCTCCTACTCTCAAGCCCTCTCATGCTCGTCTCTAGGATTTCTCCAGAGCCTCTCCCATCCTCTGGAACTCGCTACCTCCACCTGTCCGGCTATCCCCTACTCTTGCTACCTTCAGGCGATCCCTGAAAACTCATCTCTTCAGGAAAGCCTATAACGTCTCTAACTAATCTTTTACCACTTCCATCAGCTCATTCCCCACAGTTACAACCTTTTGTACCACCTGCCCCACCCTATTAGATTGTAAGCTCTTCTGAGCAGGGCCCTCTTAATCCTGTATCTTATTGTATTATAACTGTATTGTCCCCCTTTTATATTATAAAGCGCTGCCTAAACTGTTGGCGCTTTATAAATCCTGTATAATAATAATAATACATACTGTAAATACATCCAAACATTCACAAGTAACTCCAATACAACCAATGTACCTTTAAATCTACACTGCCTTCCTTTGTGTTGTGCCTTTAACTTCGAAGTTCACATGCAATCCTTTACTCAAGCCCCTTTAGGTGAAGACACTCACCAGATGTCTAGACGCCTCACTCGTTTATAAGTGGGCCTTGCTTTGCATTCTAATGTTCCCCATAGATTTATTTAGGTTGAACTGATCTTTTACAGTAATTACTTTCTCCTCATGGCAACCCATATAGGAAAGTACCAGATGAAAACAGAAAACTCCCATAACGTAAAACCATTTATTTAGGACAAAACATAGTACTCATATCTTACTGTGCTTATATACTGGCTCCAGGATAAACTGCTTACTCTCTCTGTTTTCTTTACTTAAAGTGGTTCTAAATCCTTACATATACCCAAGGAAGTGACTGGCCTCAAGTGATACACAGATGAAAAAGAAAATCCTTCTAGAAAAGAAGTACCTGTTTATCTGCAACCCTCTCTTCTCTACAGCCGTTCAAAAGTGCACAATTTATATAGCTTGTCTGAGCTTTCAGAAAGCAGGAGGCAGGTAGCTGAGGCTACACCCACAAATCTCAGTGAGGATAGTCACCGGGACCAGATGGCTTGCACCCGAGGGTCCTTTAGGGAACTCAGTCAAGTAATTGCCAGACCATTGTTCCTAATTTTTACTGACAGTCTACTGACTGGAATGGTACCAGCTGATTGGAGAAAAGCCAATGTAGCACCAATATTTAACAAAGGGCCAAAATACATCCCTGGGAATTACAGACCAGTTGGCCAAACATCAATAGTACGCAAGCTCCTGGGGGGAAGGATAAGGGACTATATACAAGATTTTAGTAATGAAAAAACTGTATCATTAGCAGTAATCAGCATGGATTCATGAAGAATCGTTCTCTCGCCAAACCAATCTATTAACCTTCTATGAGAAGGTGAGCTGCCATCTAGATAAAGGAAGGCCCATAGACGTGGTGTATCTGGATTTTGCGAAAGCATTTAACACAGTTCCCCATAAATGTTTACTTACAAAGTAAGGTCCGTTGGCATGGACCATAGGGTGAGTACATGGATTGAGAATTGGCTACAAGGGCGAGTTCAGAGGGTAGTGATAAATGGGGAGTACTCTAAATGGTCAGGGGTGGAAAGTGGGGTCCCCCGGGGTTCTGTGCTGCGACCAATCCTGTGTAATGTTTTCATAAGCAACCTGGAGGATGGGATAAACAGTTCAATCTCTGTATTTGCAGACGAGGTAAGCAGGGTAATAACTTCAATGCAGGATGAGGAAACCTTGCAAGAAGATCTGAACAAATTAATGGGGTGGGCAACTACATGACAGATGAGGTTTAATGTGGAAAAATGTAAAATAATGCATTTGGGTGGCAAAAATATGAATGCAATCTACTCACTGGGGGGGAGAACCTCTGGGGGAATCTAGGATGGAAAAGGACCTGGGGGTCCTAGTAGACAATAGCAGCAGATTGGCATTGTATGCCATTGCTGAACCTAACAAAGCAAACAGAATATTGGCATGCATTAAAAAGGGGATTAACTCAAGAGATAAAGCGATAATTCTCCCACTCTATAAGACTCTGGTCCAGCCTCACCTGGAGTATGCTGTCCAGTTCTGGGCACCAGTTCTCAGGAAGGATGTACTGGAAATGGAGCGAGTACAGAGAAGGGCAACAAAGCTAATAAAGGGACTGGAGGATATTAGTTATGAAGAAAGATTGAACTACTCTCTGGAGAAGAGACGCTTGAGAGGGGATATGATTTCAATTTACAAATACCATACTGGTACCCCCACAAAACTTTTCTGTGGAAAAGAGTTTAAAAAGACATGTGGCCACTCATTAAAATTAGAAGAAATGAGGTTTAACCTTGAACTGCGTAGAGGATTCTTTACTGTAAGAGCGGCAAGGATGTGGAATTCACTTCCACAGGCGGTGGTTTCAGCAGGGAGTATCGATGGTTTAAAAAAACTATTAGATAAGCACCTGAATGACCACAACATACAGGGATATACAATGTACCGTATATACTCGAGTATAAGTCGAATTTTTCAGCCCTTTTTTTTGGGCTGAAAGTGTCCCTTTGACTTATACTCGAGTCCCTGCCGTCTGTCTGCATGATCAGCGTGTCATGCAGGCAGACGGCGGCCGGCGTGTAATGATACTGTTCGCCGGCTATTGCAGCTTTCAAAAGCCGCGCCTCCTGCTCATCTGTGATAGGCTGAACAGCTGTCAGTGTACAGCCTATCACGGACATTCTCTCATCCTCGTCCGTGGTATGAGAATGAGAGAATGTCCGTGATAGGCAGTCAGCGGTCAGCCTATCACAGACGAGGAGGAGGCGCGGCTTTTGAACTGTGGAATGGCTATCATCACACTATCATCACACTATCATCACACGCCGGCCACCGTTTGAGGATGGAGATCGCCACAGGGAGGATGGAGATCGCCACAGGGAGGCTGCACAGGACACAGGTAGGCTGCACATGCACACAGGACACATGCACACAGGACATGTACAGGACACAGGACATGTACAGGACACAGGACATGTACAGGACACACATGTACAGAACACACATGTACAGGACACACACACATGTACAGGACACATGCACAGGGTACAGGTAGGCTGCACAGGACACAGGGAGGCATGCAGCTGCAGATGGGCATTGTTGACCCTCTGCCATTTCTCACCCTCGACTTATACTCGGGTCAATAAATTTTTCCCAGTTTTTTGTGGTAAATTAGGGGCCTCGACTTATGCTCGGGACGACTTATACTCGAGTATATACGGTAATACTGATATATAATCACACACATACGTTGGACTTGATGGACTTGTGATTTTTTTCAACCTCACCTACTATGTAACTATGTAAAGGATAGCTGATTGGAGGGAAGGAACACTCCCCCTCCTTTCTCACAGCAACAGAGCTGAAGCTGTCAATCACAGACTGCCTCCCCGTCACCTTTTTTCTCTTTCTCTTGGTGTCAGGAAGACTTGTCAGAAGTGACTCATACAGATAGCAGAGGAACAAGGCAGTGGACAGAAATGACACTTTGTGCTGTGGTTTGAGACAGGTATACACTACAGAGGGATACGTTTTGTTCATATTTCACGTCAAAGGTAAATAACCACTTTAACCAATTCCCACCCACGCTATAGCTTAAAGATGGCTACAGCACAGGCTTACATTACTGGGAGGGCATCCATGGATGTCCTCCCGTGATTGTACTGTCCACTCACCCCCTGCGGCGTGCGGGCGTCAAGCTCTGTGATTGCTACGTCCTTAGGACACAGCTGATCATAGATTGGGGTAAAGGGCCAATCACAACAGTCCATTACCACATGATCAGCTGAGTCCAATGACAGAGATCACAATGTAAACACAAGCTAGTTATTGGCATTCTTTTCATCATGCTGAAAGCGTGTCTCCTCATCAGCGCCCCTATCAGTGCAACCTATCAGTTCCAACCAGGGCCACCTCATCAGTGCAGCCTAACAGTGCTCATCAGTGCAGCCTCATCAGCACACATCAGTGAAGGAGAAAAATTACCTGCTTGCAAAATTTTATAACAAACTATGAAAAGCTTTTTTTTTTTTTTAATTTTCTGTCTTTTTTTGTTTATTTAGCAAAAAAGTAAAAAACACCAGTGGTGATTAAATATCACCAAAAGAAAGCTCTATTGGTGTGGAAAAAAAAGACAAAAATTTGATAATTGTCATTCAAAGCGTGACAGCGCTGAAAGCTGAGAATTGGCCTGGGCAGGAAGGGAGTAAAAGTGCCAGTAGGCCAGTGGTTAAAGTAGAATTGCAGGATAAAGTAAAGTAATCCTAAAACTGTTCCTCCCTCGCCTGTGCAATATAACACCTATACTAACTAACCTGTGTAAGAAAGATCTGTATACTTGCCTATTTTCAGGCCGCTCTGGTCCGGTCATGTGATCCATTTCCTCTGTGTCAGTTAGTGTGGCTTCAGGGGAGAGAAGGGAGCGCCGACAACAGGTCGGCCATAGTAAGCCTAAAGCCTCGTATACACGATCAGATTTTCTGTCAGGAATTGTGTGATGACAGACCGTTGGCCTAAAATCCGACTATTTGTACCCTCTATCGGACAATTGTTGTCAGATTTTCCGCGGACAAATGTTGGATGGCAGGTTTATAAGTTTTCCACAAACTATTGTCTGTTGTCGGATTTTCTGAGCGTTAGTACACAAGTCCGTCAGACAAAAGTCCAAAGTACAAACACGTATGCTCGGAAGAAAGGACGAGCCAGAAGCAGTCGGACTTGTAAACTAGCGTTCGTAATAGAGAATTAACATTCGTGACGCAGCAAATTATGAAATCTCAAAATGCAGAGCACAATTCTCTTCTTCTTTAATGGGATAATAATGAAGCTGCTTTGCTGGTGATACTGATGGAGTTCTGCCAAACGTCTTTTAAAAGGCTTTTATTTTCTAGTGATATCAAGAATAATATTATTATGCTTGTTTTTGTTTTTTTTGGGCAAGTTACCACAACACCATTATCCCGTAGTTTTTAAGATCAAAGATACAACTATGTTGGTGTCCCTTGTCAATTTTACATTGTATTTTTTTAAATGTAACTGCCTACTCCCAAACTGTCATTTGAAGTAAAACACATAGCACAATTTTTTTATTGTGTATTAAAAAAAGAAAACAAATAAAATTAGACATGCTATCTGCCAATAGAACTTAACCAAAAAGTGCATTCTATGCATCCAAAAATATAGAAAATATAACAAATCAAATCATTATTCAACCAAAAAATAAAATAAAAGCTTCATGCATGTATCCGGTTTCTTAATATAGGGGGTCAACAATGCCAAGAGTTGGTGAAAGCAGGGGTCCATCATCCGGAGATGATCCGAATTATTCTCCTGGAGCTCCCGCAGCAAAGGCATATGACATAATTGGTCACGATTAATAAAGCAAAACATTTTTGGTCCAAGAAATACTCTTCCTCCTGTTCCTGGACTGGACTTGGGTCAAAGCAATAACTCCAAGGCCAATAATAAATAACACGTTATCTCCTCCGATTCCGCAACATGGCTGGTTGATGAAGAAGCGAACTGAAAGGCGCAAAATGAAAAGCGTGAATCAACACTCACCAAACTTCTACTAAGATGAAATTAGCAGAAGGAGCCCAAAGGGTGGCGCCTGACAATTGAACTTCCTCTTTATCGGCTCCTAGTACGTCTCGTATGTCACTACGTTCGTGTTTGTTGGCAGACAACTGTGTACCATTTGTATGCAAGACAAGTTCCCAGCATATGACCTTCGGACAAAAGTCTTAAGGGTGATGTCTTTTGTATCCGGCCGCTGGCTGATACAGGGGCGATCACGTAACCTGAAGGGAGCAGCCTGAGAATAGCTAAGTATAAGCATCTTTCTTCTATAGGGTAGGGTTAGTATAGATGTTAGGAGGAGGGGATGGAGCAGTTTTAAGATTAGCTAGAAATATGCTTGATATCCACTTTCATTCAGAAATTCTTTAAATGTTTTGATAACATTTTTTGCCCTGAATTCATCTTGATCTTCATCTCAGTGTCAAAGTATACCACAAGTTGTGAATATTGCTCCCTCTTGTGGCAATTCATTGATATTTTAAGCTGTTTAAATGTGACACTTTAGCATGTACTGTTCAAACAAATAATACTTTTTTATTGCCAGTAATTTTCTTATTTTTTTAAGCAGTACAGCTTGACCGATCCATGCATCTTATTACAAGAATCCCATGATAGGGCTCGCAAAAATAAGATAGATTTACAGCTACTGCAGCCTTTGACCCGGGCTACATAAGAGATTTTAAAAAGCTAATTAGTTTTTTGTGGTTAAATGCCTCCTTGATATTAAAGTGGAGTTCCACCCAAAAATAAAAAAAAAATTTCACTAATGTGCATTAAAAAAAAAAAAAATTTTTTTTTTACTTACCTTATAATGCCTGTTGCTATGTGGTCTCTCGAAATCTTCTTCCTTCAGCGCCTGGGCTCCTAAACATCACTTCCCTTGGCACAGGAAGGGAGATCACCTCTCCCCCCTCCCTCTAGGCAATCATCTGGGACACATGACAGGTCCCAGATGATTGCGCGGCCAGTCATGGCGTGTGGCGCGGCTCGCGCATGCGCAGTGGGTGCCCGGCTGTAAAGCCACAGCCGGGCGCCCACAGTTAAAATGCCAGCGCTGCCGAGAGGAGGGGGGAGATGCTGGACCCTGGGACAGGTAAGTGTCCGATTATTAAAAGTCAGCAGCTGCAGTATTTGTAGCTGCTGACTTTTAATTTTTTTTTAAGCAGAACTCCACTTTAAAAAGTGTTAGAGCACTATAGCTCTACATTTCACTGAACTAAGGTGCTATAATTAACCCTGTCATGCACTCTTTGGAGTAAGAAGACAATAGGGATATTTTAAGTAAAAACAAACAAAAAAATGTATTTTCACTTTGTAAAGTGAATTTTAACTTTAACTACATTTTTATTTCCCTTGCACATGACTGGGTATTCAAAGGAAACATATATCCACCATATTCACCAAGTTAGACTAGCTAAATATTGTCTGCTACCTTAAAGTGATTGTAAAGTTTTGATTATTTAAAAAAAAAATAACATGTCATACTTACCTTCACTGTGCAGCTCGTTTTGCACAGAGTTGCCCCAAACACTGTCTTCTGGGGTCCCTCGGCGGCTCTTGCGGCTCCTCCCCACATCAGATAACCCCCTAGGAGAAGCGCTCTCCCGGGGGTTACCTTGCAGCCGCCGAATGTATGACTTGGCCCTGCCCCGTCACCTGTGTCATTGGATTTGATTGACAGCAGCAGGAGCCAATGGCTGCGCTCCTATCAATCTATCCAATCAAGAGCCGAGAACCCCGGGCAGAGGAACAGCGCGTTCCCGTCGGGTCAAGTTCCAGGGCTCAGGTAAGTAAAATGGGGGAGGGGGGAGCGGTCAGGTCACTGCCAGTTGTTTTTTCACCTTAATGCATAGGAGGCATTAAGGTGAAAAAACACAAGGGTTTACAACCCCTTTAACAAAAATGACGGGGAAAAAACTGCCAAATTTCAAAGGATGTTAGCCCTTGAAGTCAAGTGCCAGGTCTCCAGACAAAGCAAATAAAGCTATATAAGTGGACAAATATTAATCTTTTGTACAGCCCAAGTCCAGCTTGGTCAGAAATGCACAAATTCAGGCCTCAGCAGTTAAAAACTAAAAAGCAGTTTAATATTCCCACCTGATCTCCTGAACTGTCTGCCCCAGACTCATTGTTCCAGTAGTGTGGCTCTGCTCCTCTTTCTGGGTTGAATGATATCCAGTGTCATTTAAAGTGGTTCTAAAGGCTGAAGTTTTTTTTTTACCTTTTAAAAATCCCTCTGTGTGCAGCGCCTCTCATCCCAACCTAATTGTTACCTGAGCTCCCTCTGATTAGGGAGTGTTCACGATAGCCTTGGCTGTCCCGACACAGTCCTTCCTCATTGGCTCCCACTGCTGTCAAACACAGCCAGAGAGCCAATGAGGAGAGAGCGGAGGAGCTGCAGCTCTATGTGTCTTATGAACAAAATAGAGCAGCGGCTCAGGAGCAAGCATGTACAGTAGCAGTATGCCAAGGGTAGAGATACAGCGCTGTCTAGTGAGCCATTCTACTAAAAAGTAGTACCATAAATCATGGGTCCTGCTGCAGCTTAAATGTGAGATACACACAATATAAAAGTTTCAAAAGGAAAAGCTGCGCAGCATGAGACTATAAAATGTGGCAACATATATCCACATATAATCAATGTCCATGTCAAATGAAGGATATAATCACTCCCAATCAAATGATAAAAACACAAAAATGCATGGATCTATAATGTAACCATGTGCATCACAATATTTGAACATAAATACATTGAAAATTGGTCACACAATCAGGGGCGTTGCTAGGTCTGCAAAAGATCTGGGGCTAGAGCCCATAGCAGCGGTCACCAACCTTTTTGCAGGCCCGCGGGGGGGGGGGGGACGCCGATGGTAAGCCATATTTTGCGGGCAATGGCTGGTGTTGGCGCTTCAATCATCATGGCACCATAGTTGATATGGTGTCAGGGTGATTGAAGCGCATTGTTTCTGTTGTTACATTCTAATATATAATGAAGTGGTTCAACTCACCATAATGCAGAATCAGTGGGAGCCCTGGGTGTGTCACTTGCCCTATCTCCTGCCACCAGATGCAGCGTGTCACTTGCCACCGTCGCCTGTCACCAGATGCAGCGTGTTACTTGCCAAGGTCCCCCCCCCCAGATGTGGATTGTCGCTTGCCACTTTCACCTGGCAGCAGATGTGGATTGCTATATTATACTAATAAACATTAATGTGGACATCAATGTGAACCTTTGTGTGAAACGCCCGTGTATACATCTATACTCGGTCCTGCTAGTCATGCAGGAATAATTAAATAAAATAATGTAATAACACCATATAAGCAAAAATCTTGTGGACTCTGATTACTCTCTGCCTGCTGTTTATGCTGATTGCTCTTCTGTGTATGACCTGGCTTGTCTGAACCTTCTCCAGCCTGCTGTCCTGCATCCGCTGCTCTGCATTAGTAGCATACCTGCACCTGCTGCTCTGCATCCGCAGCATACCTGCTGACCTGCATCCGCACCTGCTGCCCTGCATCCGCAGCATACCTGCACCTGCTGACCTGCACCTGCTGCCCTGCATCCGCAGCACTCCTGCACCAGCTGTTCCGGCTTCTTATCTGGCACCACCACTTCCAGCTAAAGAGTACCCTGCAGGCACTCTTAACCCACCGTACTCTTACCACCACTGTCTCAACTCCAGTGGTCTCTGAGCCGGGGTTGTTCGAGAGGTCATCCTCTGCACATAAGTGATCATCGGAAGAGGAACCCATGGTACTGCTCGTGATTGGGGATCCATCCAAGACCCTCTACTACGGACCAACAGTAGCCGTAACCTTACCGTTAAAACGGTGCAAGCCTATACGACTCACCGCCAACGGCCTGTGAGTCCACCACGTCCGGTAAGGGCATTTTATACTATTTTCTGCCTTGTTGAATATATGAAGAGTCTACTGGGGATACGATTGGATACTACTGTGAGATTTATATCTATGCTCCAGGACACATCCGTCTGATTGAATGAACTGGTCAATACCCCAGAGACCCGCTACCCAATCCCACCCCAATTTGTATTTCATATCCTTTTTTTTGGTGGAAGTTTTTGGGATCATTTTACCGTGTATATACAGTCTGTATTAACGTGTACTATATAGTAGGTTGTCGCAATGTAATTTTTATACCACTAGATTTTTTACATATATGGTGATATTACATCATTTTAATAATTTCTGCATGATTAGCAGGACCTACTATAGATGTATACACGGGTGTTTCACACATAGGTTGCTACAACGAATTTTCTATACCACCAGATTTTTGCTTATATGGTGTTATTACATTATTTTATTTAATTATTCCTGCATGACTAGCAGGACCGAGTATAGATGTATACACGGGCATTTCACACAAAGGTTCACATTGATGTCCACATTAATGTTTATTAGTATAATATAGCACTACACTTTTTCTTTTCACATTTACTTACACAATTAGTCTAATTGGTAGTGTTGGCTACTTGATATATTGTGTGGGCGCAGCAGTTTCTCTCTATTTTATAGCAGATGTGGATTGTCACTTGCCATGTCACCTGCCACCATTTGCAGATTGTCACTTGCCACGTCACCTGCCACCATTTGCAGATTGCCATGTCACCTGCCACCATTTGCAGATGGTCACTTGCCACATCTCCTGCCACCATTTGCAGATTGCCACGTCTCCTGCCACCATTTTCAGATTGCCACGTCACCTGCCACTATTTGCAGATTGTCACTTGCCACATCTCCTGCCACCATTTGCAGATTGCCACGTCTCCTGCCACCATTTGCAGATTGTCACTTGCCACATCACCTGCCACCAGATGTGGGTTGTCACTTGCCAACTGATGTGGATTGTCACTTGCTATGCCAGCCAGTGCCACCAAATGTGCATTGACACTGCATTGGTGGCAGGCTGGCAGCACTAGTCCATTTAGTGGGGGCAGAAGAGCAGTGATGCGGGGCACACAGTGAGAGATGATGTCATCTTGCTACACCTCTGACATTGAAGCAAGGGGGTCTGGCTGCATAGTGGAGCTCCACCGATGACAGGAAGCACATGACCCCAACTCCACCGCGCTGTGAGGGCGGAAGAGCGCTGATCTGTGGCGGGCAGTGAGAGATGATGTTATCTCTCTGCTGCCCGCCGCACCTTGCTCCCACATTGAAGAGGCCCGGCTGTGAAGAGCTCTGATGTGGAACGGGTGGAGAAAGAGGTCATCTCCGCTTGTCTGCCTGCTCACTTCTCTCCTCCCCCTGTCTCATGCAGCCAGCCCACCTGCCAAAGTAGCCGCGGCAGCGACCCGTTGGTTAGGCAGGGACCCTGCGGCAAGAGACTCGGGGCTATGGGCCCCAGATTCAGGGCTATAGCCCCAATAGCCACCCAAGAATTTACAGGAACTGGAGGCTTTTTGCCAAGAGGAATGGGCAGCTTTACCATCTGAGAAGATAAAGAGCCTCATCCACAAATACCACAAAAGACTTCAAGCTTTCACTGATGTTAATGGGAGCAATACACTGTATTAAGAACTGGGGTATGTAAACTTTTGATCAGGGTCATTTGAGTATTTTCTGTTTTCATTATGATTTAAAAAGAATAAACACACACAGTTGATTGATAATAAATGGCTTCAGCCAAACACTAACCATGAGTGAAAGAAAAGTTTTTGTGTTATCATTCATATTCTCTGAAAGATGGCCAAGAAATCATAAATTCTGCCGGGGTATGTAAACTTATGGACACAACTGTATATACCGTGGGGAAAATTATTATTTGATCCACTGCAGATTTTTGTAAGTTTGCCCACTTACAAAGAAAGGAAGGGTCAATAATTTTTATCATAGGTAGATTCTAAATGTTAGAGACAGGATATCAACCAAAACCCCAGAAAAAAAAACATGATACAAATGTTATAAGTTGAGTTGCAGTAAAGTGAGTAAAATAAGTATTTGATCCCCAAGCAAAATATGACTTAGTTCTTGCTGGAGAAGCCCTTGTTGGCAAGCACAGAGGTAAAACATTTCTTGTAGTTGGTTACCAGGTTTTCACACATCTCAGGAGGGATATTGGTCCACTCTTCTTTACAGATCTTCTCTAAATCCTTGCGGTTTCTTTGCTGTCGCTTGGCAACTCGAAATTTCAGCTCCCTCCATACATTTTCTATAGGATTAAGCTCTTGAGACTGGCTCCATGATCTAATGTGCATCTCCTTAAGCCACTCCTTTGTTGCCCTCGCGGTATGTTTTGGCTCATTGTCATGCTGGATGACCCATCCATGACCCATCTTCTGGCTGAGGGAAGAAGGATCTGATACAAGATTTTACAATACATGATCCCTTCCATTGGCCCCTCAATGTGGCAAAGTTGGCCTGTACCTTTAGCAGAGAAACAGCCCCAAAGCATAATGTTTCCACTTCCATGCTTGTTTGTAAGAATGGCTTTATTAGGGTCATAGTCCGCATTTTTCTTCACGGCGAGTCGAGTTAATGCCCAAAGAGCTAAATTTTGGTCTCATCTGACCACAGCACCTTCTTCTCCCAATTCTCCTCTGAATCATTTAGATGTTCATTGGCAAACTTCAGACGGGCCTGTACATGTGTCTTCTTGGCACGTGACATGTGTCTTCTTGAGGACAGAAACCTTGTAGTTGCTGCAGGATTTCAATCCATGCCGGTGTCTTGTCAAAAACAGTCCCCTATCATATAGTGTCCGCCCTGTACTGCGCAGGCGCAGTACGGAGGACAAATGAGACGCCGAAAGTCTCCGAAGTTTAACAGCTGATCATCAGCTGTAAACGGCGCCTGCGCTTTTATTCTCACCCTGTGTCCAGGTTCATTCCCTACTATCCAAGTGGACATAGAGTGAGAATAAATAGTTGCCGAGCGCAGCGAGGCCGTGCCCGAAGCGTGGCGAGAGAAACGAGCCCGCGAGGGGCCCTCTTACACAGCCATCGCTAAGAAGTGCCAAAGCGCCGTGTACAGCTGATGGTCAGCTGATCAACTTCGGCCACTTTCGGCACATCCTTCTGCTCCGTACTGCGCAAGCGCTGCGCCTGCGCAGTACGGAGCGGACACTATCCGATAGGAGGACAGTATATGTCAGAACACCGGTGTTTTGTGTTACCAATGGTTTGTTTGGTGACTGTGGTCCCAACTGCCTTGAGATCATTCACAAGCTCCTCCTGTGTAGTTCTGGGCTGCTCCCTCACTTTTCTCTTGATCATCCTTACCCCGTGAGGTGAAATCTTGCATAGAGCTTCAAACCGAGGGTAATTGAGGCTGGGTTCACATACAGTATTTGCGAATTGGATGCGGGTTTCTCCTGTTTCAGCCTGCTTTCTCCAATTTGCATGACATGCGAGTGTGACCAGCTCTCAATGGGGCCAGTTCACACAGGTTCAGGATGGCCACGTTCTGCATTCCAAAAGGGTTCTGTGCATGTTTGGGTCTGGATCGGGTGTGAATTCAGGTAAAAATTCAGACTGGATTTTTCAGCTGAACTGGTGTGCACTGGTCCCCATGCTGGGAACTGCGGCCGCACATATGTGAACCCGGCCTGATGGTTATTTTGTATTTCTGCCAATTGTGAATAATCGCTCCAACAGTGGTCACCTTCTCACCACTCTTTTTGCTGATGGTCTTGTAGCCCATTCCAGCCTTATGCAGATCAACAATATTGTCCCTGACGTCCTTTGACTTTTGGTCTTGCCCATGATGGTGGGTTTGAATAGAAGAAAGAGATTCTGTGGACAGGTGTCTTTTATACACATAACGAGTTGTCGTTAGTAGCACTTTCTTAAATTGACAGGAGAAATCTGTGCACATAGTGTATATGTATGTATATAAACAACAAAAGATGCAGCGCTAATTAAATCATGCATATAAAAATGAGAATATAAATAAAAAATTTGGTGAAAAAATATTAAAGTGAAAAAAGAAAAAGCAAGGTCCCATTGAGGGATAAGTCCATAGATGAATAAAAAAGAGTGTCCATCTAAATGAGCAAGATGAATTGCAGATTGGTGAACATGGCAAAAATCTCCAAAGCAAACGAAAGTGCTTCCAATCACCACCCAAAGTGTATGGATAACCTGCTTACCAGAAAGCGATAACCGCCATAGCAGTCTCACCCAGCATTGGGAAGTATGGTCTCCCTCAGCCCTTTATGGACAATCCAGAACTCCCACTGCTGCTAAAAATACTCAGAGACATAAAGCAAAGAAGACTTCCATAGTCTAGTATATTCGATAATGGAAGTTAATGAAAGATAAATATTGCACTTGCAAGAAAAGAAGTAATCAATCACAAGCAGGTAATGTGGATACAACAAGCCGGCGTTGCAGTACAACCCTCAGTCTCACTCTACTTCCTATGTCATACACCCATCCACCGTCTCGGAGGAAACGAACGCGATGACGTCACTGTTGGAGGCCCCACCCTACGCGTTTCTTCAGCAAAAGGACGTCGTCTGGGGATTGGCCAGGATCCCTAATGCTGGGCGAGACTGCTATGGAGGTCATCGCTTTCTGGTAAGCAGTTTATCCATACAGTTTGGGTGGTGATTGGAAGCACTTTCTTTTGCTTTGGAGATTTTTGCCACGTTCACCTATCTGCAATTCATCTTGCTCATTTAGATGGACACTCTTTTTTAATTATCTATGGACTTCTCACTCATTGGGACCTTGCTTTAGTTTTCCTTTTTTTCACGTTTTCTTTTTTCACTTTGATATTTTTTCCCTAAATTTTTTATGTATATTCTTATATGCATGATTTAATTAGCGCTGCATCTTTTGTTGTTTATATGCACTGTGTTTGAAGTTTCTGTACTGGATTTTTGGATACCAGCAGCTTTTTTGTTTATATTATTCAGTTATAGCGCAGCATTCATCGTTTTTTTTCTCTCGTACATGTATGTATGTGTGTGTGTGTGTGTATATATATATATATGTGTGTATATACATATATACTATGTTTGGGGGTTCTAAGTAATTTTCTAGCAAAATAAATGTAGATTTTTACATATACTGTATGTGAAAAGTGTCAGAATTTGACCTGGGCTGTAGTGGATAAATAATGTAACTGTATATACAAGCACCCAATGCTTAAGGCTTGATTCACATATGCTACGGCCACGGCTCACAGCAGGGGGTCCGGTGTGTCCCTGTTCACTGATTCAGGTACGAATCAGGTCTGAATTTTTGTCTGAATTTGCACCTGATTCGGAACCAAAGATGCTGTTATGGGAATATTTCTGATTTTGACTCTAAAAACAAACGTTAACCACTTGAAGACTGCCCGCCCCCGATTGACGGCACAGAATGGCATTCCTGCGCAAATCACCATAGCTGTATAGGGGGTGCGCATGATGTAGGAGCCAATCCACGTGGCCTGCGGCTGCGATGGCCGCCGGCTACCCGTGATTGCTGTTGAGAAGGACAGAATGGAGATCTGTCAATGTAAACAGACAGATCTCCATTCTGTCAGGGGTGAGGAGACTGATCTGTTGTTCCTACTGCTTAGGAACAATGATCGGTCTCCTCCCCCAGGCAGTCCCATCCCCCCACAGTTAGAAACACCCCCTAGGACACACATTTACCCCTTGCTTGCCCCCTAGTATTAACCCCTTCCCTGCCAGTGACATTTATACAGTAATCAGGGGCTATTTTTAGCTCTGACCGCTATATAAATATCAATGGTCCCAAATTAGTGTCAAAAGTGTCCAATCTGTCCGCCGCAATGTCACAGTCCCGATAAAAATCGCAGATCACCACCATTACTAGTAAAAAAAAAATATATATAATAAAAATGCCATAAATCTATCCCCTATTTTGTAGACCCTATAACTTTTGTGCAAACCAATCAATATACGCTTATTGCAATTTTTTTTTTTTTTTCAAAAAATATGTAGAAGAATACATATTGGCTTAAACTGAGGAAAATGTGTTTTTTTATATATTTATTTTTTTGGGGGGGGGATAAAAGTAAAAAATATTGCTTTTTTTTTTTTTTTTTTAAATTGTTGGGTTTTTTTTTTATTTATAGCACCAAAAAATAAAAACCGCAGAGGTGATCAAATACCACCAAAAGAAAGCTCTATTTGTGGAAAAAAAAGGACGTTTATTTTGTTTGGGTACAGTGTCACACGACCGCGCAATTGTCAGTTTAAGCAACGCAGTGCCATATCGCAAAAAATGGCCTGGTCAGGAAGTGGGTAAATCTTTCTGGGGCTGAAGTGGTTAATACTGCAACTGCAGGAACAGATTCGCAGGACGCAATCACTATGTTTAAAATGTCCGTTCATGCCAAAATGTATTATTACATGTTATTTTATACTTGCATAAGAAAGGGGTGGTGTGAGATGTTGTTAAAAACGAACAAATAGAACTTAAAAGCTAGCGAATAGAACAATTGCAAAAGTAAAACCTTGGGTGGGGGGAGAAGAGACAGAGAGAGCTTCTAGCAGAAAATGTGTCTGTGTGTTAGGTGGAGGTTACAGAACACATTTCAACAGCGAGAACAAAATGGAGTCTCTTGTGCTTAAATAAACAATACAAAGAAAGTCCATGTCTTTTCCCTCCTTTTGTTTGTTTGTTTTTGACACCATTCTTCTCCACGTTACATTCAGCCGATTGCTGGTAACTCTTGGTGCATTGGCGCAGAGAGACTGTGTCCTGTTCAGCTCTCTCCCAGTTTTCTCAGAATAATGGGTTCATCAGAGCTGGTGAACCATTTGTTGGTAAAGTGGGTAGTCACACAGAGGCATAGCCTGATGAAGAGATAAATAACAAATGAGAAATAGGAACATCACAAATGTAAGCGCTTAGTTTCTGTAACCATGTTGCTATGTCAAATAAAAAGTCACCAAAACCTCCTAACCCCTTAAAGGGGTTCCATCCATCCTTAGCAATAACTCTGACCTTATTCTGTAGTTCTCCTATCTTAGCCCTTTAATTTATCCCTTTCATGCCTAAGCCTGTTTCTGACATTTGTTGCGTACAAGTTAAAATCTGTATTTTTTGCTAGAAAATTACTTAGAACCCCGAAACATTGTCTAAATATAAATATATATATATATATATATATATATATATATATATATATATATATATAATCTAGAGAATAAAATGGCAATCATTGCAATATATTATGTCACACTGTATTTGCGCAGCAGTCTTTCAAAAGCAATTTTTTGGGAAAAAAAAGACACATTCACGAATTTAAAAAAAAAAGCGAAACAGTAACGTTAGCCTGATTTTTTTGTATAATGTGAAAGATGATGTTATGCCGACTAAATAGATACCTAACATGTAAGGCTTTGAAATTGTTCACACTCGTGGAATGGCGACAAACTACGGTACCTAAAAAATCTCCATAGGCGGCGTTTTAAAAAAAACTAACGGTAACCAGGTTAGAGTTACAGAGGAGGTCTAGTGCTAGAATTATTGCTCTCGCTCTGATGATTGTGGTGATACCTCACATGTGTGATTTGAACACCGTTTACATATGCGGGCGCGACTTATGTGTGCGTTTTCTTTGCAGCGCGAGCTCACAAGGGTGTTTAACATTTTTTTTTTTTTTACATTGTCACTTTAAAAAAAATAATAATAATTTGATCACTTTTATTGCTGTCACAAGGAATGTAAACATCCCTTGTGACAGTAATAGGTGGTGACAGGTACTCTTTATGGAACTTAAAAGTATTCAGATCGCCAGGAACGGCGATTCTGAATACTGTAGTTTTTTTTTTAAACGGTGCTGTTGGCAGCCTGAGTTTACAGAACAAAGACTGGAACCATTTCTGGCTTCCTTCCAGTCTGGATCAGGTCTCCCAGTGGGACAGGAGGCCCGGAAAGAGCGGCGGGAGGGGGGGACATCCCCTCTCACTCCTTCGGTATAAGAGCCAAGCGTCTTTTAGCCGTATTGGTTGTTATCCCTGAAGAGCCGGCCGCCCGCTCTAAAAAAACGGTACCGGGAAGGATGCATGCAGCTGCCGAGGCCGCATATGTGTGTTCGGTCGGCAGGAAGGGGATAATCTCCTTATTATCAGAAGTGTATATACAACAGTCAGTGCGAAATACCTTACACATCCCACCTTGAGCTGCAGTGAGATAATTTAGCGTTAATCTATGCTCTAATATAGGGATGAGCTTCGAGTTCGGTCAAACCCATGTTGGACTCGAACATCGCCTGTTCGACCATTCGTCGACTTGCAAACGTTATGGGCCGTTCGCGCCAAATTCGAGTGGTGCGTCATGGGCCATAATTCACTGTAGCATCGCAGTGCATTGCTAGCTGATGATTAGCCAAGCATGCACTATGACCCGCATGCTTGGCCAATCACAGTGCCAGGGTGGCTTTGGCCAATTATGGCACAGGGGGTTTAGTACACAGCCCACACTATATAAGGCCGCCTGCGTGACAGTGTCATTTGATTTAAGTTAGATAGAGTAGGCAGGCGAGTCAGTTAGCTGCATTTACAGTGTATTGTGTATATATATGCTTCCCAGGTGTTGTGTGTGTGTGTGTGTTTGTGTGTGTGTGTGTGAGAGTGTGTGTATATTATATATATATATATCACATGGTCCTAAGTATTCAGACCTTTTGCTCAGTATTTAGTAGAAGCACCCTTTTGATCTAATACAGCCATGAGTCTTTTTGGGAAAGATGCAACAAGTTTTTCACACCTGGATTTGGGGATTCTCTGCCATTCCTCCTTGCAGATCCTCTTCAGTTCTATCAGGTTGGATAGTAATTGTTGGTGGACAGCCATTTTTAGGTCTCTCCAGAGATGCTCAATTGGGTTTAAGTCAGGGCTCTGGCTGGGCCATTCAAGAACAGTCACGGAGTTGTTGTGAAGCCACTCCTTCGTTATTTTAGCTGTGTGCTTAGGGTCATTGTCTTGTTGGAAGGTAAATCTTCGGCCCAGTCTGAGGTCCTGAGCACTTGTACTTGGCCGCATTCATCTTTCCCTCAATTGCAACCAGTCGTCCTGTCCCTGCAGCTGAAAAACACCCCCACAGCACGATGCTGCCACCACCATGCTTCTCTGTTGGGACTGTATTGGACAGGTAATGAGCAGTGCCTGGTTTTCTCCACCCATATCGCTTAGAATTAAGGCCAAAAAGTTCTATCTTGGTCTCATCAGACCAGAGAATATTATTTCTCACCATCTTGGAGTCCTTCAGGTGTTTTTTAGCAAACTCCATGCGGACTTTCATGTGTCTTGAACTGAGGAGAGGCTTCCGTCGGGCCACTCTGCCATAAATCCTCGACTGGTGGAGGGCTGCAGTGATGGTTGACTTTCTACAACTTTCTCCCATCTCCCGACTGCATCTCTGGAGCTCAGCCACAGGGATCTTTGGGTTCTACTTTACCTCTCTCACCAAGGCTCTTTTCCCCCCGATAGCTCAGTTTGGCCGGACTGCCAGCTCTAGGAAGGGTTCTGGTCGTCCCAAACATCTTCAATTTAAGGATTATGGAGGCCACTGTGCTCTTAGGAACCTTAAGTGCAGCAGAAATTTTTTTGTAACCTTGGCCAGATCTGTGCCTTGCCACAATTCTGTCTCTAAGCTCTTCAGGCAGTTCCTTTGACCTCATGATTCTCATTTGCTCTGACATGCACTGTGAGCTGTAAGGTCTTATATAGACAGGTGTGTGGCTTTCCTAATCAAGTCCAATCAGTATAATCAAACACAGCTGGACTTAAATTAAGGTGTAGAAGCATTTCAAGGATGATCAGAGGAAATGGACATCACCTGAGTTAAATATATGAGTGTCACAGCAAAGGGTCTGAATACTTAGGACCATGTGATATTTCAGTTTTTCTTTTTTAATAAATCTGCAAAAATGTCAACAATTCTGTGTTTTTCTGTTATTATGGGGTGCTGTGTGTACATTAATGAGGAAAAAAATGAACTTAAATGATTTTAGCAAATGGCTGCAATATAACAAAGAGTGAAAAATGTAAGGGGGTCTGAATACATTCCGTCCCCACTGTATATATATATACACTGTATTCAGTTTAGCTAGATCCGTTCCTGTTATTCTCTTCCTACTGACAGACAGGCAGGTTTACAGTATTTACAGTTAGTGTACTGTGTCCTTTGCACAGTGTGCACCTAAAGCTACCTGAAGAAAATTGCTGGTGTTCTTCTGATCCTATTAGTACCACAGTCAGGCAGCTGCAGTATTTACAGTTAGTGTACTGTGTCCTTTGCACAGTGTGCACCTAAAGCTACCTGAAGACAATTGCTGGTGTTCTGATCCTATTAATACCACAGACAGGCAGCTGCAGTATTTATAGTTATTGTACTGTGTCCTCTGCACAGTGTGCACCTAAAGCTACCTGAAGACAATTGCTGATGTTCTGATCATATTAATACCGCAGGCAGGCAGCTGCAGTATTTACAGTTAGTCTACTGTGTCCTTTGCACAGTGTGCACCTAAAGCTACCTGAAGACAATTGCTGGTGTTCTGATCCTATTAATACCACAGGCAGGCAGCTGCAGTATTTACAGTTAGTGTACTGTGTCCTTTGCACAGTGTGCACCTAAAGCTACCTGAAGACAATTGCTGGTGTTCTGATCCTATTAATACCACAGACAGGCAGCTGCAGTATTTACAGTTAGTGCACAGTGTGCACTATCGGCCAGCCGATATTTGGCGTTTTTTAATTAATCGGCATTGGCCAATTGTGCTGATTATAAAGGCCGATTATAACTTCAGCATGTAATAGAAGTCAATGCAAGTTACCTGAAGTCTTAGGTGGAGTGACTTCTCTCCTCTCTGGACAGCCTGCCAAGTCTGATAAAAGAAGCTAAAAAGATACAATGTTTCTACTTATAAATGAACTGAACTCCTGTGTAGGACTTCTCAGTTTAACCATTTAAAGACTAAATCTTTTCTGACATTTGTTGCTTACAAGTAAAAATCCTGTATTTTCTGCTAGAAAATCACTTAGAACCCCCAAAAACTATATATATATATAAATATATATATATATATATATATATATATATATATATATATATATATATATATATATATATTTTTTTTTTTTTTTTTTAAGCAGAGACCCTAGGGAATAAAATAGCGGTTGCTGCAATATTTTATGTCACACGGTATTTGCGCAGCAGTCTTTCAAATGCAATTTTTTTTGGAAAAAATACAGTAATGATTTAAAAAAAAAAAACTAAGCAGTAAAGTTGGCCATTTTTTTTCGTCCAAAGGTTTTGATTACCTGTTTTTGTGTATTTAATATTATTATTATTATACGAGATTTATATAGCGCCAACAGTTTACTCAGCGCTTTACAATGTATAAGGGGGACAACACAATTACAGTACAATACAAAAGGTACAGGAGGGCCCTGCTCGTAGAGCTTACATTCTAAAAGGGAGGGGGTGGTGGTACAAAAGGTAATAGCTGCAAAGAATGATGTGATGGGGGTGGCTCAGGGACAGTTATGTGGGTGTGGGATAGGCTTCCCTGAATAAATGAGTTTTCAAGGATCTCCTAAAGGTGGACAGGGTAGGGGCTGATAATATTTAAGATATAGTTTTTTTAATCTAAATTATACATACAAGTGAACTGATTGGAGGTTTGTTTTGTTTAAATAAATGTTTAAATGTAAGAAATTTTCTGTATCACTTAATACTTAAGGTTGCTTGCACACTGGAGCGGGCAGGCGTTGACGGTAAAACGCTGCTAGTTTTAGCAGCGCTTTACCGTCATTTTATCAGCGCTATTCGGCTGCTAGTGGGGCGCATATAACCCAGCTAGCGCCTGAGAAAGGGGTTAAATGCGCCCGTGAAGCGCCGCTGCCGAATCGCTTTGCAGGTGCTTCGGCAGCGGTGCCCATTCATTTCAATGGGCAGGAGTGGTGGAGGAGCGGTATACACCGCTCCAAAGATGCTGCTTGCAGGACTTTTTTAACATCCTGCCAGCGCATCACCTCAGTGTGAAAGCACTCGGGCTTTCACACTGAGACTGCAGGGGAGCCGTTTTGCAGGCATTTTACAAGCACTATTTTTAGCCCAAAAGCGCCTGGAAAAACGCCCCATTGTGAAAGGGGTCTAAATGTTAGATTTTACGAGATGAAGGGAAAAAAAAAGAAAAAAAATCGACTTAACATATCGGCCCCCAAAAAATCGGCATCATATTTCGGCCATCGGCCACCGCTATTTCTAAATATCGGCCAGAGAAAAACCTATATCGGTCGACCTTTACTTATATCATCCAAATTAAGCACTTCAGTACCAGGCACTTTCGTCTCTTCCCGCCCAGGACAATTTTCAGCTTTCAGCTCTGTCGCACTTTGAATGACAATTGCGCAGTCATGCTACACTGTACCCAAACAAAATTTTAATCATTTTGTTCCCACAAATAGAGCTTTCTTTTGGTGGTATTTGATCACCTCTGCGGTTTTTATTTTTTGCTAAACAAACTAAAAAAGAACAACATTTTTGAAAAAAAAAGTTTTTCTTCGTTTCGATTATAAAATTTTGTTTTCTCCTTCACTGACGGGCACTGATGAGGCAGCACTGATGAGTTGGCACTGATGAGGTTGCCTATCAGTGACCATAAAGATGGTCACTGATAGGCGGCACTAATATGCAGCACTGATGGGCACCAATAAGCGGCACTGATATGCAGCACTGATGGGCACTGATAAGCGGCACTGATGGGCACTGACAGGTGGCTGTGATGGGCGCTGACAGGTGGCTGTGATGGGCACTGACAGGCAGCACTGATTGGCAGCTCTGATGTTGAGGTACTGACAGGTTTTACTGCTGGGCACTGAGATTGGCACTGACTGGCACTGTGGTGGGCACTGATTAGCACTGATATGGGCACTGATTGGCACTGTGAGCTGTGTTTTTATGGGGCTCTGACTGACAGCTTATGGGCACATTTTAAAAGATGTTTCCGTGCATCTGAGGGGGCTGCGCTAACAATCAATGTCCTGATTATCAGCACAGACCCCCCTCTGACAGGGAGAGCCGCTGATCAGCTCTCCTTGTCAGCGCGAACCGAGAAATGCCGTTTACCGGCACTTCCTGGTTCACGCTGTGATCAGCTGTGATTGGTCAGAGGCTCTGACAGAGGCTTCTTATCATGATCGGAGATGTGGGGTGTCAAACTGACACGCCGCACACGCGATCACCACGTTGCGCACCCGCACGGGCGCGCCGGCATGTTATCCTACTGGACATCATATGACGCTCAGTCAGAATAACAGAACCACTTCCCGGATGTCATTCTGCATATGGCTGGCGAGAAGTGGTTAAAGATATAACACCAACATGTCAGAAAAAAAAAATTAAAAACAGAATCACTGAGATGGAAAAAGGATCACCCCCTTATGTCAGTAGTTTGTTGGACCACATTACAGCCTATAGTCCAGGGGTGTCCAAACTACGGCCCTCCAGCTGTTGCGGAACTACACTTCCCATGAGGCATTGTAAAACTCTGACATTCACAGACATGACTAGGCATGATGGAAGTTGCAGTTCCTTAACAACTGGAGGGCCATAGTTTAGACACCACTGCTATAGTCTGTTGGGATATGTCTGTACTAACTTTGCCCATCTAGACTTTGCAATATTTGCCCACTCTTCTTTGCAGAACTGCTCAATTTCAGTTAAATTTGATGGTGACTGTTAGTGGACTGAAGTCTTCAAGTCATTCCACAGATTTCCAATGGGGTTTAAAGTGTTACCAAACCCAGGACCCTGCATTCACTATATCTGGTCTCCCACAGTACACAGGAACATGGAAATGCAAACATAGTATTAG
This sequence comes from Lithobates clamitans, assembly GCA_037952925.1. Lineage (NCBI taxonomy): Eukaryota > Metazoa > Chordata > Amphibia > Anura > Ranidae > Lithobates > Lithobates clamitans. Next base: position 2,810,548 of record JBBGZY010000270.1, on the reverse strand, counting down.
TAAATATAAACTGCTAAATACATTTTCTCATCAGCAGGATATAGCAGTCTTGTGACTTCTATCAGTGTACAGCCAAGCATTGGTTAAAGCTTGTAGGAGGAGTTTTCATTCTCCTCTGACTGTCCTATGAGGCTACAGGACAACTGACCCTCTATCTGGACAGTGCTGATTGGCCCTGTGCTGATCACATGCAACCTCCCAAGAAAAGAAAAAACTCTCTAGCAACCAAACCGAGCATGTGCAGAGTGCCGCCACGGCTCTGTTTTATCAGCAAATAGATTGGGGACAGTAAAAGATGGGGAGGATCAGAGAAGACAGGATCAAACAGCCTTTTTACACAATGCAGAGGATTAACCCCTTTGTTTTCACAGCGAGTATAACAAGCATGCGTTACTGCACATACACTGATTTTACTGTTGTGGGTTTAGTAACACTTTAAGTCAGGATAGAAGAAAAATAAATGGGGCAAAATACCTTCAAATTTTTGAGGAAAATCTGCTGCCCTCTGCCAGAAAGTTGTCAATGGGAAGAAAGTTTACCTTCCAACATGACAATGACCCAAAACACACAGCAAAAATGACCACACAGTGGTTGAAGGAGAAAAAGGGGAATGTCCTTGCATGGCCTAGTCAGGGCCCAGATGTAAACCCCATTGAAAATCTGTGTAATGACTTGAAGACTGCAATCCACAAATGGTCACCATCAAATACAACTGAACTTGAGCAGTTCTACAAAGAAGAGTGGGCAAATATTGCAAAATCTAGATGTGTAAAGTTAGTAGAGACATATCCCAACAGACTAAAGGCTGTAAATAAAGCAAAAGGTGGTTCAACAAAATACTGACATGGGAGGATGATCCTTTTTACAACTCAGTAATTCTTTTTTTTTCTTGTTTTCTTACTAACATGTTGGTGTTCTTTCATTTGGATGTTATAAGTTGCACTAGTAAATACAGCTGGATAAAACAAAGACCATGGGGGTGATTTACGAAAGACGTGCGCCATCAGTAGAGGCGCACGGCTAGGCGCAACGCACATTTCCTTATTTTCGACACAGTGCGCCAGGAACAGAGCTCGAATCCTCCATTTACTATAGCGATCTCAGGGCACGAGAGAATGCAATCTGTGCGCCACTATGGACATGGTGCACGGTATCTCCAATTCAATATTTGAAACAGTTCTCCATAAACGTTTACTGTACAAAATAAGGTGCGTTGGCATGGACCATAGGGTGAGTACATGGATTGAAAACTGGCTACAAGGGCGAGTTCAGAGGGTGGTGATAAATGGGGAGTACTCAGAATGGTCAGGGGTGGGTAGTGGGGTCCCCCAGGGTCCTGTGCTGGGACCAATCCTATTTAATTTGTTCATAAACGACCTGGAGGATGGGATAAACAGTTCAATCTCTGTATTTGCAGACAATACTAAGCTAAGCAGGGCAATAACTTCTCAGCAGGATGTGGAAATCTTGCAAAAAGACCTGAACAAATTAATGGGGTGGGCAATTACATGGCAAATGAGGTTCAATGTAGAAAAATGTAAAATAATGCATTTGGGTGGCAAAAATATGAATGCAATCTATACACTGGGGGGAGAACCTCTGGGGGAATCTAGGATGGAAAAGGACCTAGGGGTCCTAGTAGATGATAGGCTCAGCAATGGCATGCAATGCCAAGCTGCTGCTAATAAAGCAAACAGAATATTGGCACGCATTAAAAGGGGGATCAACTGCAGAGATAAAACAATAATTCTCCCGCTCTACAAGACTCTGGTCCGGCCGCACCTGGAGTATGCTGTCCAGTTCTGGGCACCAGTCCTCAGGAGGGACGTACTGGAAATGGAGCGAGTACAAAGAAGGGCAACAAAGCTAAAAAAAGGGTCTGGAGGATCTTAGTTATGAGGAAAGGTTGCGAGCACTGAACTTATTCTCTCTGGAGAAGAGACGCTTGAGAGGGGATATGATTTCAATTTACAAATACTGTACTGGTGACCCCACAATATGGATAAAACTTTTTCGCAAAAGAGAGTTTAATAAGACTCGTGGCCACTCATTACAATTAGAAGAAAAGAGGTTTAACCTTAAACTACGTAGAGGGTTCTTTACTGTAAGAGCGGCAAGGATGTGGAATTCCCTTCCACTGGCGGTGGTCTCAGCGGGGAGCATTGATAGCTTCAAGAAACTATTAGATAATCACCTGAATGACCACAATATACAGGGATATGTAATGTAATACTGACACATAATCACACACATAGGTTGGACTTGATGGACTTGTGTCTTTTTTCAACCTCACCTACTATGTAACTATGTAACTATGTAATATTAACAGAAGATGGAGGTGCCAATATTATGGGGTGATATGAGGAAATTTAGTAACAACTGCCCAAGTAACAAATATGCCCAAAATAGAATGAGAAAGTAAATTTTCAGAGAAAGTCTGCTGTGCCTGAAAGTACGTTTAGAACTGCGTGAAATCAATGTAAGCACTGCGCATGCGCAAGAGGCATTGGGCTCGTTCACATGAGTTTGTTCACTGCGCGCCCAAAATCTTAGTAAATGTTAACCACTTCGCACCCGCGCTATAGCTGAAAGACGGCTACAGTGCGGACGTCAATTGCCGGGAGGGCGTCCCTGGATGTCCTCCTGTTTACTTCCGTGATGCGCGCTCCTGCGGGCGCGCATCGGGGACATTCTGTGCTGCCCGTGTCCCTTGGACACAGCCAGTCACAGATCACTGTAAATGGCCAATCACAGCGGCTGTTTACAGCGCGATCGTAGCTTCTAATGAGAAATGATCTCATATGTAAACATATGAGATCATCTCTCATTGCCGGCTCTCCCTCCTCACACAGAGACAGCGTGTGAGGAGGAAGAGCTAACGGCTGCAGCGGTGAGTGTCAGCAAAAAAAGGAAAATAAAGTGATCACAGTACCTGTCAGTGCCATCTGTCCCCACTGCCATCTGTCCCCAGTGCCACCTGTCAGTGCCATCTGTCCCCAGTGCCACGTATAAGTGCCATCTGTCATCAGTGCTACATATTAGTGCCATCTGTCATCAGTGCCACGTATCAATGCCATCTGTCATCAGTGCCATTTGTCAGTGTCACGTGCCATCTGTTATCAGTGCCACATATCAGTGCCATCTGTCATCAGTGTCACGTGTCATCAGTGCCACATATTAGTGCCATCTGTCATCAGTGCCACGTATTAGTGTCATCTGTCATCAGTGCCACATATTAGTGTCATCTGTCATCAGTGCTACGGGTCATCAGTGCCATGTATTAGTGCCATCTGTCATCAGTGCCATCTGTCATCAGTGCCATGTGTCATCAGTTCCAGGTATTAATGCAGTCAAAATAAAAGGGGAGTGGGAATAGGACCCAAGACGTCCTTGCCTTCAGTGAAGGAAAAGGAACAAACTGCGGTTTAACCTGATATAACTTTATTAGAACAATTAGTAGAAAAACATTTTAATCATTGAAAGGAAAGCATAAACAATAAGAGATTGCATAAGGTAAAAACTGACAACGTTGTCACTTAAAAACATGCCCATGAGCTCAGCCATATCCCAGTCATCCACACGTGTCAATCATCTCAAGTCATTAAGTGTGACTTAATATATAATGCTTACATATGTTTAGGTGAGGTGAGTTCCGGGAAACCTTGGTAGCACAAGTCGGTACCCGTATTGTGCTTAACCATGGACCTCCAGACTCCCTATATGCCTATAGAGCTGCTGCATTAAGTCTTTACAATGTTTAAGAAAGCATTGATTATCTCAGACAAATAAATGCAATTCTGGCTAGAAAGTATTCCTGATAGTTAGTGAACAGGACAGGTTTGATTTCTGGATGTAGCACTGTCAATCATAGAGATAATATATAAAAAGAAAAAAAATGCAGCACGCTGTGATGCAAGCATGCGACTTGAGTCAAGGAGAAACAAAAGATCCACAACAAGCCTGTTAGTCATTCAGCACCATGTTTCCATGAAACATTAAAGATAGCGCCGCATATAGTTTGGATAGGAAAATATACAACCCCTGGCAAAAATTATGGAATCACCAGTCCCTGAGGATGTTCCTTCAGTTGTTTATTGTTGTAGAAAAAAAGCAGATCACAGACATTGCCAAAAACTAAAGGCATTTCAAATAGCAACTTTCTGGCTTTAAGAAACGCTAAAAGAAATCAAGAAAAATAATTGTGGTGGCCAGTAACAGTTAGATTTATAGAACAAGCACAGGGAATAAATTATGGAATCACTCAATTCTGAGGAAAGAATTATGGAATCACCCTGTAAATTTTCATTACAAACACTAACACCTGCATCAGATTAAATCTGCTTGTTAGTATGTAGGTAAAAAGGAGTGATCACACCTTGGAGAGCTGTTGCAACAAGTGGACTAACATGAAGCATGGCTCCAACACCAGAGATGTCAATTGAAAAAAAGGAGAGGATTATCAAACTCCTTAAAGAGGGTAAATCATCAGGCCACAGTATATCAGGTGTGATCAATTTTTTATGATTTGCACCACAGCTTGTAGACTCTCTAACTTTCACACGGACCAAATAATATCCACTAATTTGGGTTATTTTTACCAAAGATATGTAGCAGTATAAAGTGTGGCCAAAACGTATGAAGAAAAATTAATAATTTGCAAAATTTTATCATAGAAACTAAGAAAAATGCGTTTTTTTTTTTTCCAAAATTTTTGGTCTTTTCATTTATAGCGCAAAAAATAAAAAACCCAAAGGCGATCAAATGCCACCAAAAGAAAGCTCTATTTGTATGAAATAAAGGACAAAAAATTCATTTGGGTACAGTATTACATGACTGAGTAATTGTCATTCAAAGTGTGAGCGCACTGAAAGCTGAAAATTCACCAATCTAAACCACATTCTTTTTCAGAGCATACAACGGGGCCAGCTAGGAAAGTGGTGAGAAGAGCGATCGCCCTACCCCGTTTTTAACCGAACAAGGCCACATGCACTCAACATAGCTGGCTGCCTTTGGGGCATGTTGGGCTCAGCCCAACACCAACCACAAAGCACCTTGTGCCCACTAGTTTAAAGGGGCTTTCCACATTCCGTAAAGCCCCCTGTCTGCAGCCCTCCCACAACCCCAGCCTAGGGTTGTGTGTAAGAGGTCCTTGTCCCCCTGAATATGGGAACAAGGTGGTTGACTTTTGGGGTGCCCGAGCCCCTCCTGCGCCCAAGTATCCACCCCCCTTTCATGGGCTGGCTTGCTGTGTGTTTGGCTAGGGGTTTGTTAGTGTGTGGGAGGGACACAATATTTTTTTGGTTTGGGTGGTATTTTTCACATGGGGGTTCTCACTTTAAGCCTTAACAGACCCAATAACTAGAATATAAGCCAGCCAAGTGGGGACTAGCAAAATAACAAGTCAGTTCCCATAGACTGCCATGGTATTTGTTGTATAACTTTTGCCCATGTTAGGCTCCTTGTTTTCCCCCTGGACCGGGGTGGGTAGTTTGTCCCATCTGTAATTTTGTAGCATGCTGGATGATGTGCTTAATTTTGGACAGGGGGTGGCTTATTTTCTGCTAGCTGCATTTGGGTTGTTCTGGGCATGCTCAGGGACTTTGTTTTTTTGCTGTGGCTTTTGGTGGGTGAAATGCATTTGGATTGGTCTGGGCATGCTCAGGGACTTTGTTTTTTTTTTTTTTTTTTGCTTTTTGTGTGTGAACAGCACTTGGATTTTTCTGGGCATGCTTAGAGAGTGTGTTTTTTGGGTTAGTAATATAAGGACATCCTTAACAGGTGTACCCACTTTGAAGTTCTGTCTCTGCACTGGGTGAACTTGGATTTGATGTGTTTTCAATTGCCTCATTAGCACACAACCTATGTTATATAAAGCTTACAGTTAGCATTATTTACCTTGCCAGCAAAGAGGCAAGATTGTGCGTGGGGCTGGCAAGAGAGTACATTTGGGTGTTTTATAGAGTTTGCAACATGTATTTTCTCTTTGTATTTTGTTTGTCATGTCTTTGCAAAACAGGTGTGTTTTAGAGCAAGTAATTTTTTTTACCTTTTGTTTATTTGTTTTGGGGGGGGGGGGGATATTTTTCTTGAAATATTTTTCCTTGAAATATTTTTGATGTTGTCAATGTGTGTGGTTAGTTTTACTTTGATTTAATCCTCTGTGCTGCATTATTTTGCAAAATCTTCCTTAAGATGTTGTGAATAATGTTTAAATCCTTAAGAGAATGTCCGTTTGTGGGCGCAGTCCTTTTAACTCCTGTTAATCGCCTCTGCAAAATGGTCAGACCTCAAAACCATATTCTGTTAGTGTCTCAAATTAACATCCATGTGTTTTTTGCTTTCCTTTGCTCTTTTCCAAGTCCTGTTTTGTTGACCAATAACATTTGTAGTAAATTTGTACGTGTTTTGTTAATCATTTGTTTTGCAGATGCATGCTCAATTTAAGTAATGCATTTTACTTTCTCCCCCCCCACCCCCAAGCAATTTTCATGCAACAGATTTCCCAGCTGCAGCCTAACTAGGCTGATTATCATGACAAAACAAAAAAGGTGTGATTTGTCTAAAAGCTACTTTCCTGGTACCTTCATGGCAGCATATGCATGGATTGTGCATATGCTACCATGGATAGGCACCAGGAAAGGAAAATTGGAGAGTATTACATTTTCCGTTTTAGCGCAGTGGTTCTTAGCCTCAATACTCAAGTACCCCCACCAGGACATGTTTTGGGAATTTATCTTGGATAAAATAGCTGTCCAAAATACCAAGCCATTGACTCTGATTTAAAGCACCTGTGCAATATGAAGGCAAACCTGCAAGCATGGCCTGTTGAGGGTACGTGAGGACAGGGTTGAGAACCACCGACTTAGAGCACTGAGCTAAAATCTAGCTCAAGACAATCCTGTTTGTGGGCATTTGATGGAAACCAAGTGAGTGTTAAAACCCCACCAATGTCCTTTCCTTGGGGACACAGGTCAATCTAACTAGTGTCCCCATTTGGCAAATTGCACTCTAGCACTTTGTTGTGTACACCCCAAATTATTAGGTATTTTGGGGTTTATTAAAGGTAAATCCACTCTGCAATACAAGTGTACTCGCTGTAAATCTGAGGGAAAGCACTGGTGATTTTATCATCCAATCATGTAGAAGCAAAGATGCTGTTTTTTTTTTTTTCCTTGCATGTCCCCCTCGGATCTCCAGCAACTGCACTTCCAAGTGCACTTGTAGTGCAAAGTGGATTTGCCTTTAGTAAATAAACCCCAGAGTCCAAGATGCCTAATAATTTGGGGTGTACACGGCAAAATGCTAAAGTGCAATTTACCTAATGGGAAAACTATTTAGACTGATCTGTGTGTCCCCAAGGAAAGACATTGATAGAGTTCTACCCTGACTTCCTGTTTGGCTATGTAACAGTAAGTGAATAAATTTGAAGGAGAAAATGGCAAAATTTGGAAGGTGTCTTCACCCTATCATGGGTGCAGACATCCCCAAAAACTGACAAGACTTCTAACCCCTCTTCACTCTATCCCTGAGCAAAAATAAGAAAGGATTTAATTTAGTTTAATTTTGCAAAGACACATTCCTAAGTTCAACTGTGATGCATGTCAATGGCCCATTTAGACCTTGTTTAATAGAAAACTACAGTTGCCTTTCACTATAAACATTTGTTAGTCCAGTCCTGGAAATCTGCATCTGCTTTGTGAGCTAGGTGAGCCAAATGCATCTAGATGCGCGACCGCTGTGTAAGTGAGATGCGCATAGGTATGTACCTGTGGTACATATCTGGTTGCCGGAAGCGGTGGCCAGCACACAGGCATGACATCACGCTCCTCCAGCATACTTGCCAATTTCTCGGGACATTCCCGGGATTTAGCCCCTTTTTCCGATCTAATCGTTTCCCGGGAGATGTCCCGAGAAGTTTGTTTTTTTGCGATTTTCGCTGCCGGCCGCTAGAGGTCCGCGGCTGGCAGAGACGATGTCTCCCCGGTCGCCATTTTTAAGGAGACCGTAGGCTGGCTAGATGGCTTAAAGTAGAGATTGAGCTGCTGCGCCGCTCACCCCCCCGGCCCACTCCGCCCCGCTGCTAGTCTCTGTGACCTGTTATGGAAAGGGGCGGGGGATGGGCAGCGCCGCAGCTCTCTACTGTAACCATGCTGCTCTGCTCGATGGATGTCACAGGGTGTGGGGCCAGTCTGGATGTCACAGGGTGTGGGGCCAGTCTGGATGTCACAGGGTGTGGGGCCAGTCTGGATGTCACAGGGGGGGCCAGTCTGGGTGTCACGGGGAGGCAGGCCGTATAGTCTGGATGTCACGGGGGAGGGGGCGTATAGTCTGGATTTCACGGGGGGCACCAGATGTAAGGAAGACTGTGCTGATGGGGACTCAGATGTGAGGGGGGCTCCTGATGTGTGGGGGGGGGCTCCGCTGGGGACTCCTGATGTGTGGGGGGGGCTCCGCTGGGGACTCCTGATGTGTGGGGGGGGCTCCGCTGGGGACTCCTGATGTGTGGGGGGGGGCTCCGCTGGGGACTCCTGATGTGTGGGGGGGGCTCCGCTGGGGACTCCTGATGTGTGGGGGGGGCTCCGCTGGGGGCAACTAATGCAAGGACAGACTCTGCTGGAGGAACCTGATGCAAGGACGGACTCTGCTGGGACACCTGATGCAAGGACGGACTCTGCTGGGACACCTGATGCAAGGACCGACTCTGCTGGGACACCTGATGCAAGGACGGACGGCTGGTGGCAGGCGACGTCGCAGGTGACACGCTCAGGGATCCCACTGATTCAGCATTATGGTGAGTTGAATGATTTAGTTTTATATTACAATGTAATAATAGAAATAATGCGCTTCAATCATCCTGACACCATAACAACCATGGTGCCGGGATGACTGAAGTGCTAACAACAGGTGTTTGGAGTATCTTTATCTGCTGATTGTTAAACTTTCTAGAATACACATATTTCCAATGTTGCGTAGGATCTGGGCCTCTGTCCCTCCATCCCTTTCCCTCTCCATCCCTCATTCATCTCAGACTCTAACCACACGCGCTTTGAGCCACACCCATTTAAGACACGCCCACTATTTTGTGTAAACCATGCCCATTTTTCGCCTCGGCCCGCATTTGTACTTTTTCCCTATGTCACGCCCACAAACGCATGCCCCGCCCCCTAATTATAACAAGACTCCACCTACAGCCAAAAAAGTGTCCCTAAAATTTTTTTTACAATGTTGGCAACTATGCTCCAGGAAGTTGCTTGTACTACTAATTTCTTACCACCACCATGCCCTGCTCACTCTTCTTGGAGGAAGAGTAGATCCTTATTTGCAAATTAAGGTAATTTTTTATTTATTTTTACATGGGGGGGGTGTTTGCGTGGGTCATGTGTGTGTGTGTGTGTATGTCTAAATGATTTGGCCTCAAAACACACCTACTTCTTGTGTACAGATTCACTTCTGGGCCAAAGTATATTGCTTCCTGCTTCAGTGTGCGTAGATAGATTCTTGTGTCCACCAGCAGAGAGAAGTTTGGTAGATGCCACATTCCCAATTCTGGAGGCATAATAATGGTCTATCACAGGGGTCTTCAAACTACGGCCCTCTAGTTGTTCAGGAACTACAATTCCCACCATGCCTAGTTATGTCTGTGAATGTCAGAGTTGTACAATGCCTCATGGGATGTGTAGATCCACAACAGCTGAAGAACCGTAGTTTGAAGATTCCTGATCACACTAGCATGTCTTTAAGAAAAGGTGGTTTCTCATGTGCCTTCTATAATGCCCAAGAAAAATAGTTTGGAAAATACAAGTGGATCATGGCACATCTACATTTCAAATGTGGCACTTAAGATGGTCATGCACTATGCAATCTGATTGGCCAATCTCTGTACAACTCGATATTTAGGCAAAATGGCAAATAGATGCACTTGAACAATTAACTCAAATTATAGGAAATGAAACCGGCTCTTGCACTAAATCTAATTTATTTAAAATCTCACCGATTGCAGTGCATGATCACCTTTAACCACTTGCCGACCGCCTAACGCAGATATACTGCGGCAGAGCGGCACGGGCAGGCAAAATCACGTACCTGTACGTGATCTGCCTCCCGCGGGCGGGGGGTCCGATCGGACCCCCCCCCGGTGCCATCGGCGGTCGGCATCTGACTGGGAGCGTCGGGAGGCGAGGGGGAGACCATCCGATCGTGGCCCCCCCCTCGCGATCGCTCCCAGCCAATGGAAATGCTCCTCTGCCTGTGTGTCGTTTCACACAGGCAGAGGATGTGATGTCATCTCTCCTCGGTCTGGCAGTTTCCGTTCCAGCGCCGAGGGGAGATGACAAGTGAGTGCACAACACACACACACACACAGTAGAACATGCCAGGCATACTTTACACCCCCGATCCCCCCCCGATCGCCCCCCGATCCCCCCCCAATCACCCCCCCCCCCCTGTCACAAACTGACATTAGCAGTATTTTTTTTTTTTTTTTTTTCTGATTACTGCATAGTGTCAGTTTGTGACAGTTAGTGTTAGGGCAGTGAGTATTACCCCCCTTTAGGTCTAGGATACCCCCCTAACCCCCCCTAATAAAGTTTTAACCCCTTGATCACCCCCTGTCACCAGTGTCGCTAAGCGATCATTTTTCTGATCGCTGTATTAGTGTCGCTGGTGACGGTAGTTAGGAACGTAAATATTTAGGTTCGCCGTCAGTGTTTTATAGCGTCAGGGACCCCCCTATACTACCTAATAAATGTTTTAACCCCTTGATTGCCCCCTAGTTAACCCTTTCACCACTGATCACTGTATAACCGTTACGGTTGACGCTGGTTAGTTCGTTTATTTTTTATAGTGTCAGGGCACCCGCCGTTTATTACCGAATAAAGGTTTAGCCCCCTGATCGCCCGGCGGTGATATGCGTCGCCCCAGGCAGCGTCAAATTAGCGCCAGTACCGCGAACACCCACGCACGCAGCATATGCCTCCCTTAGTGGTATAGTATCTGATCGGATCAATATCTGATCCGATCAAATCTATACTAGCGTCCCCAGCAGTTTAGGGTTCCCGAAAACGCAGTGTTAGCAGGATCAGCCCAGATACCCGCTAGCACCTGCGTTTTGCCCCTCCGCCCAGCCCAGCCCACCCAAGTGCAGTATCGATCGATCACTGTCACTTACAAAACACTAAACGCATAACTGCAGCGTTCGCAGAGTCAGGCCTGATCCCTGCGATCGCTAACAGTTTTTTTGGTAGCGTTTTGGTGAACTGGCAAGCACCAGCCCCAGGCAGCGTCAGGTTAGCGCCAGTACCGCTAACACCCACGCACGCACCGTATACCTCCCTTAGTGGTATAGTATCTGATCGGATCAATATCTGATCCGATCAAATCTATACTAGCGTCCCCAGCAGTTTAGGGTTCCCAAAAACGCAGTGTTAGCGGGATCAGCCCAGATACCTGCTAGCACCTGCGTTTTGCCCCTCCGCCCGGCCCAGCCCAGCCCACCCAAGTGCAGTATCGATCGATCACTGTCACTTACAAAACACTAAACGCATAACTGCAGCGTTCGCAGAGTCAGGCCTGATCCCTGCGATCGCTAACAGTTTTTTTGGTAGCGTTTTGGTGAACTGGCAAGCACCAGCCCCAGGCAGCGTCAGATTAGCGCCAGTACCGCTAACACCCACGCACGCACTGTACACCACCCTTAGTGGTATAGTATCTGATCGGATCAATATCTGATCCGATTAGATCTATACTAGTGTCCCCAGCAGTTTAGGGTTCCCAAAAACGCAGTGTTAGCGGGATCAGCCCAGATACCTGCTAGCACCTGCGTTTTGCCCCTCCGCCCAGCCCGGCCCAGCCCACCCAAGTGCAGTATCGATCGATCACTGTCACTTACAAAATACTAAACGCATAACTGCAGCGTTCGCAGAGTCAGGCCTGATCCCTGCGATCGCTAACAGTTTTTTTGGTAGCGTTTTGGTGAACTGGCAAGCGCCAGCGGCCTAGTACACCCCGGTCGTAGTCAATCCAGCACTGCAGTAACACTTGGTGACGTGGCGAGTCCCATAAGTGCAGTTCAAGCTGGTGAGGTGGCAAGCACAAGTAGTGTCCCGCTGCCACCAAAAAGACAAACACAGGCCCGTCGTGCCCATAGTGCCCTTCCTGCTGCATTCGCCAATCCTAATTGGGAACCCACCGCTTCTGCAGCGCCCGTACTTCCCCCATTCACATCCCCAACCAAATGCAGTCGGCTGCATGAGAGGCATTTTTATGTCCTCCCGAGTACCCCTACCCAGCGAACCCCCCAAAAAAAGATGTTGTGTCTGCAGCAAGCGCGGATATAGACGTGACACCCGCTATTATTGTCCCTCCTGTCCTGACAATCCTGGTCTTTGCATTGGTGAATGTTTTGAACGCTACCATGCACTAGTTGACTATTAGCGTAGGGTACAGCATTGCACAGACTAGGCACACTTTCACAGGGTCTCCCAAGATGCCATCGCATTTTGAGAGACCCGAACCTGGAACCGGTTACCGTTATAAAAGTTAGTTACAAAAAAAGTGTAAAAAAAAAAAAAATATATGAAATAAAAAAAAATAGTTGTTGTTTTATTGTTCTCTCTCTCTCTATTCTCTCTCTCTATTGTTCTGCTCTTTTTTACTGTATTCTATTCTGCAATGTTTTATTGTTATTGTTATTGTTATTGATTGTTATTGTTATTGTTATTGTTATTGATTGTTATTGTTATTATGTTTTATCATGTTTGTTTTTCAGGTGTGTAATTATTTACACTTTACTGTGCTTTATTGTTAACCATTGTTAACCATTTTTTTGTCTTCAGGTACGCCATTCACGACTTTGAGTGGTTATACCAGAATGATGCCTGCAGCTTTAGGTATCATCTTGGTATCATTCTTTTCAGCCAGCGGTCGGCTTTCATGTAAAAGCAATCCTAGTGGCTAATTAGCCTCTAGACTGTTTTTACAAGCAGTGGGAGGGAATGCCCCCCCCCCCCCAACATCTTCCGTGTTTTTCTCTGGCTCTCCTGTCTCAACAGGGAACCTGAAAATGCAGCCGGTGATTCAGCCAGCTGACCATAGAGCTGATCAGAGACCAGAGTGGCTCCAAACATCTCTATGACCTAAGAAACCGGAAGCTACGAGCATTTTATGACGTAGATTTCGCCGGATGTAAACAGCGCCATTGGGAAATTGGGAAAGCATTTTATCACACCGATCTTGGTGTGATCAGATGCTTTGAGGGCAGAGGAGAAATCTAGGGTCTAATAGACCCCAATTTTTGCAAAAAAGAGTACCTGTCACTACCTATTGCTATCATAGGGGATATTTATATTCCCTGAGATAACAATAAAAATGATTTAAAAAAAAAAAAATGAAAGGAACAGTTTAAAAATAAGATAAAAAAATAATAATAATAAAGAAAAAAAAAAAAAAAAAAAAAAAAGCACCCCTGTCCCCCCTGCTCTCGCGCTAAGGTGAACGCAAGCGTTGGTCTGGCGTCAAATGTAAACAGCAATTGCACCATGCATGTGAGGTATCGCCGCGAAGGTCAGATCGAGGGCAGTAAGTTTAGCAGTAGACCTCCTCTGTAAATCTAAAGTGGTAACCTGTAAAGGCTTTTAAAGGCTTTTAAAAATGTATTTAGTTTGTCGCCACTGCACGTTTGTGCGCAATTTTAAAGCATGTCATGTTTGGTATCCATGTACTCGGCCTAAGATCATCTTTTTTATCTCATCAAACATTTTGGCAATATAGTGTGTTTTAGTGCATTAAAATGTAAAAAAGTGTGTTTTTTCCCCAAAAAATGCGTTTGAAAAATCGCTGCGCAAATACTGTGTGAAAAAAAAAAATGAAACACCCACCATTTTAATCTGTAGGGCATTTGCTTTAAAAAAAATATATAATGTTTGGGGGTTCAAAGTAATTTTCTTGCAAAAAAAAATTATTTTTTTATGTAAACAATAAGTGTCAGAAAGGGCTTTGTCTTCAAGTGGTTAGAAGAGTGGGTGATGTGTGACATAAGCTTCTAGATGTTGTGCATAAAATGCCAGGACAGTTCAAACCCCCCCCAAATGACCCCATTTTGGAAAGTAGACACCCCAAGCTATTTGCTGAGAGTCATGTTGAGTCCATGGAATAATTTATATTGTGACACAAGTTGCGGGAAAGAGACAATTTTTTATTTTTTTTATTTTTTTTTGCGCAAAGTTGTCACTAAATGATATATTGCTCAAACATGCCATGGGAATATGTGAAATTACACCCCAAAATACATTCTGTTGCTTCTCCTGAGTACGGGGATACCACATGTGTGGGACTTTTTGGGAGCCTAGCCACGTACGGGACCCCGAAAACCAAGCACCGCCTTCAGGCTTTCTAAGGCCGTAAATTTTTGATTTCACTCTTCACTGCCTATCACAGTTTCGGAGGCCATGGAATGCCCAGGTGGCACAAAACCCCCCCAAATGACCCCATTTTGGAAAGTAGACACCCCAAGCTTTTTGATGAGAGGTATAGTGAGTATTTTGCAGACCTCACTTTTTGTCACAAAGTTTTGAAAATTGAAAAAAGAAAAAAAAAAAAATTTTTTCTCGTCTTTCTTTATTTTCAAAAACAAATGAGAGCTGCAAAATACTCACCATGCCTCTCAGCAAATAGCTTGGGGTGTCTACTTTCCAAAATGGGGTCATTTGGGGGGGGTTTGTGCCACCTGGGCATTCCATGGCCTCCGAAACTGTGATAGGCAGTGAGGAGTAAAATCAAAAATGTACGCCCTTAGAAATCCTGAAGGCGGTGCTTGGTTTTCGGGGTCCCGTACGCGGCTAGGCTCCTAAAAAGTCCCACACATGTGGTATCCCCGTACTCAGGAGAAGCAGCTAAATGTATTTTGGGGTGCAATTCCACATATGCCCATGGCCTGTGTGAGCAATATATCATTTAGTGACAACTTTGTGCAAAAAAAAAAAAAAAAAAAAAAAATTTGTCACTTTCCCGCAACTTGTGTCAAAATATAAAACATTCCATGGACTCAACATGCCTCAAAGCAAATAGCTTGGGGTGTCTACTTTCCAAAATGGGGTCAT
This sequence comes from Lithobates clamitans, assembly GCA_037952925.1. Classification (NCBI taxonomy): domain Eukaryota; kingdom Metazoa; phylum Chordata; class Amphibia; order Anura; family Ranidae; genus Lithobates; species Lithobates clamitans. The sequence goes on along the minus strand of JBBGZY010000270.1, from coordinate 2,795,453 downwards.
TTGGGGGGGTTTTATGTCATCTGGGCATTTTATGGCCTTCAAAACTGTGATAGGTAGTGAGGAATAAAATCAAAAATGTACGCCCTTAGAAATCCTGAAGGCGGTGCTTGGTTTTCGGGGCCCCGTACGCGGCTAGGCTCCCAAAAAGTCCCACACATGTGGTATCCCCGTACTCAGGAGAAGCAGCTAAATGTATTTTGGGGTGCAATTCCACATATGCCCATGGCCTGTGTGAGCAATATATCATTTAGTGACAACTTTTTGTAATTTTTTTTTTTTTTTTTTTTTTTTGTCATTATTCAATCACTTGGGACAAAAAAAATGAATATTCAATGGGCTCAACATGCCTCTCAGCAAATTCCTTGGGGTGTCTACTTTCCAAAATGGGGTCATTTGTGGGGGTTTTGTACTGCCCTGCCATTTTAGCACCTCAAGAAACGACATAGGCAGTCATAAATTAAAGGCTGTGTAAATTCCAGAAAATGTACCCTAGTTTGTAGACGCTATAACTTTTGCGCAAACCAATAAATATACACTTATTGACATTTTTTTTACCAAAGACATGTGGCCGAATACATTTTGGCCTAAATGTATGACTAAAATTGAGTTTATTGGATTTTTTTTAGAACAAAAAGTAGAAAATATCATTTTTTTTCAAAATTTTCGGTCTTTTTCCGCGTATAGCGCAAAAAATAAAAACGGCAGAGGTGATCAAATACCATCAAAAGAAAGCTCTATTTGTGGGAAGAAAAGGACGCAAATTTCGTTTGGGTACAGCATTGCATGACCGCGCAATTAGCAGTTAAAGCGACGCAGTGCCGAATTGTAAAAAGTGCTCTGGTCAGGAAGGGGGTAAAACCTTCCGGGGCTGAAGTGGTTAAAGATCAAGATCTGAAAATATAAATTTATTGGGTTTAGAAACACTTCTCTGTTCTTTGTAATTTACTGAAAGATTTGGGTAAAAAAAAAAAAAACACATTTCAAAGATATTAGAAGTGATAGGAATGAGATTAGTATCAAAAGGGTTAATTAACTGAGAACACCTACTAATTGCCTAACAAGATACATGCAATTAGATAAAACTAACCAATTGTATTGGGCATGCGCTATTATCAATGAGAAAACAGCAGTTACCCTAGCACCAATTGCAGTTTACAAATGTGGGTATTTTCTATCGCCATTTGCGTTTTCAACGTGCACCTGTTTGTATGTTCGATTAATTACTTTTCCAGTGCTCCAATTAATGTATGAACAGGTGCAGTGCCTTCTTCTTAGTAAATCACCCCCCATGTCTTTCTTCATTTCAGGCTGCACAGCAACAAATTTAATTTTTTTTTTCAAGGGGGGTGATTCTTTTATATACCCACTGCAATTGAAGAACATGTTAGAAACTTCAGTAGAGGTACTTCTGAAGTGTACATAAAAACTAGAGATCAATGTTTTTTCAATGATCATATCCCATACTGACTAATGTCACAATATACAGTAGTATCAATTTTTCAGAAAAGCCGTAGCTTGCATTTAAAAAAAAACAAACAAAAAAAAAAAAAAAAAACTGTTCTTGAGCTCGTCAGTGACTTTGTCCAGGCTGAGATGTGTCACGGTCTTCTGCGAGGAGGAGGAGACATTTCCTCAGTCACCCCACCCCCGGTGATCAGACTGCAACACTGTAACCTCATCACTAATCACAAGGTAAGAGGCTGAAGCAGGGGCTGATCGGGGTCAGACATGTGAACACAGCCAAGAACTGAACAGACACTAGGATTTTGTCATCTCCATGCAAGCATCTCAGTTGAAGTGGATACTGACTCTGGATGATGGTTGAACAAGGCTGGCTTAGATGCAGCAGGCATTGACAAGTGGAGTACCATGAGCTCCATAAAAGGCACCAAATACCTAAAGTGTCACAATGACATTACCTGGCATGTATGCTCTGATCATAAAGACATACACATGATGCTAGATCCATTTTAAATGTTATGCTTCTTTAGCCATGACGAGTATTAGCAAAGACATGTAACATTATGAAAATATTAAACTACTCTTCAGCCATTGAAAAAAAAAAGTTATTAACCCTTTCACCATGTGCTCATTACTGAAGATGCCAAGGTCCAATCAGTTAAGAGAAAAACTACAGTTTTGAAATTCCTGCTCCAGAGGGCAGTGTTTATCATTTTATTTTCAAACATTTTTTAGTGTCGTATGTTCTTTGTTACAGATGGAAATTTGTAACCTGTGCATCGGTTGTAGCTTACGTACACAGAAGATAAAAAGAGAGAGAACACAATCCCTAAGACTTTTTTTTTTTTTTCCTTTTAAACAGAAACGTTATTCACCCGTAAACAGATCAAGTAATAAACTTATAAAGTACATGAACTGGAGTAATGAGGTAAAGAAATTTCAGATTATCTGAAACAAAACTCCATAGCACCAAAGCAAAATTATTCAGAGAGGATAAAAACACCATAAAAATGCAGTCAATTTCTATTATAAATGCAAACTTTTCAAAAAAGAGGAAGACAAATTTTCAACATGTGAAAAACAAAATGTCCATAACAAGAACAAGTTTAAAATCCAAGTAAATGGTACAGTCTCATCATAAACTTTCTGCTGCACCCGGTTTAATACACAAACGGTACCAGGATTTTTCGCGATTTGGGATAGTTGTCAAATTTCTCAAGATACCATCTGAAAGACACAAAAACAAGCAAGCTTAAGTAATAAAAACAAAAAACAAAACACATTAATAATAATTAGCCACTTGATGATAAACAGAGCACAACATACAAGACACACAACAGCTAGCATGGCACTACTCAGCTTGCACCATGATGAATTTGTCATGGCTCATAGGAGATTTGTAATTTTTTTTTTTTGTTAATTTAAAACTTACTTCAAATCTAGAGCTCACAGTCCTATTGTCTCAACTAAAGCCACATTTGTACAAGAAAACACAGCAGAATGTTACTTTGTGGATGGTGGGAGGAAAGCAAAGTGCTCTTAGGATATCAATAGAAAACAAAAAAGAGAGAATATACAATATACACACTCAGCGGCTACTGTATTAGACACCTGATCACTAATACAAATAGCAGGTCCTGTGGCTTCAATTTATTATATGCAGACAAAATTAAGCAGTTCAGTTCTACTAAACAGCATGGGGTATGATGCAGGATTTGAATGACGATGATAGAACGGCTGTTGCCATTGCTGGTGAAAGATGTGGTGGTTGCAGCATCTAAAGCTGAAGACCTTGAGGTGGGCACTAGTTTTGTGTTAATAAGTGAATGTGAATAGTCAGGTTTATTTAAAGCGGAGTTCCACCCAAAAGTGGAACTTCCACTCATTTGTCTTGTCTCCTCGCGGGGCAGACAGGTATCCTGTTCCCACTTCCGGGAGTCTGGGCCGCGGCCCGTGACATCACAGCGGGGCTCCCTCCTCCTCCTGTTGCCAGGCCAGTAGGAGAGAAGAGCAGGGCCTCGCCCATGAGGGGTAGGGTTCCCGGCGTGAAGCAATGGCGGCGGCGGCACCCGACAGCTGATAAAAACAGCTGTGGTGCCGACATCGCTGGACTCCAGGACAGGTAAGTGTCCTATTGTTAAAAGCCAGCAGCTGCAGTACGTGTAGCTGCTGGCTTTTAAATTATTATTTTTTTTTTTTTGGGGCGGAACACCGCTGTAAGCACACAATTCAGATAACTAATCTGTACATTAATGGTGTGCAAACGTCCATGAATTCATACACAACACACTAAACCTTGAATAAGGGTTCACACCCGTGCACTGCAGTTTGAATACAGTGCGACAGTATCTCAATTTACACACGGTTTTAGGTGTGCTCCCATTGACTTCTATTAGACCGTGCATGCGTTTCCATGAAAGTGTATCAAAGTCCTGCATGCTGCATCTTTGATGCGCAATCAGAAAATGGACGGTCTAATAAAAGTCAATGGAAGTACACCTAGAACCAATGGAAAAATGTGTGTACCATAGCGCTGTACCCAAACAGCAAGCACCACTGTGTACCTGGCCTAAAACTCCAGACAGCAGCAGGAAACCATGCCAGCTTCTGTGGGCTAAGAAAAGTAAAATTGGGCTAAGCCCAGGTTCACACAACTGCAATCACAGACATTGTATGCGATTCACATCCGCACCTGTGGTGCCGATCACATGCGATGTCTGTGAGATGCAAGTTTAGCCATACAGTGTATAGGGTCGCAGGAAAAAAAAAAAAAGTGCAGGGACTTTTTTCCCGCACTGAAATCGGATTGCATGGGTGTTCTCACCTATGCGATCTGATTCCTGTGCGAGTTCACAGTTCGCACTGCACTCTGTGAACCGATCTGGGAGTGTCATTAACAATGTAATGACACCCACAGTGGTTCGCAGAAGGGAGTGTGAACTGCCTGCGGGAGAGATGTGATGCGGTAACCAGCGATGTGAACCTAGGCTAAATCAGGCACAGATCAAACACTGGAGGATTAAAGACTGAAAACACCTTGCTAAATGCTCCAACATGCAGATGGCTGTGTGAAGATTTGGTGTGTACACAGCATGATTCTTTGAGCAAAAATGTTTGTATCTAAACAAAATGTGTTTAGTTTCAAATAGATTAGTTATGCTACTAATTTAAATTTCATTATGGACTTTGTTTAGTTTGGTATCGGAATTAATTTAGTTTTCTTTAATAATTTTCTAAGAAATTCAAAATGAAACTAATTTTAAACTAATTCCAACTTTTCAGAATGATTAGAATTCTGTGTGAAGAAATAGCTTGTTGTCAAGCAGCGGGCCGAGAAGCCGGCCGCCCATGTCGTTAACGACCATGACTCATCTGCCTGCTGGCTTTCCCACCGACAGGTGAATGTAAGTACCATATTTATCGGCGTATAACACGCACTTTTTTCCCCTTAAAATCAGGGGAAAATAGTGGGTGCGTGTTATACGCCGATCCCCGCTAATTGTGATCTATCGGCGGTGATCCCTGCCGACATTCACATAGCGTGTCGTTTTAAATATGGCGCCACGGAGTTCGGAGGGACTCGGCGGCGCTCGTTCAGCAGTGACTGGGCGGAGCCGAGATACACATAGTCGAGTGTATTCGGCTCTTTCCGGCGCCGCTCAGTCACGTCCAGTCCCGCCATTGGACCTGTGTTATGTCCATCATAGGGCGGGACTGTGAGCGGCGCCAGAAAGAGCCGAATACACTCGACTGTGTATCTCGGCGGCGTTCGTTCAGCTCCGCCGAGCCTCTCTGAACTCCGGCGCCATATTTAAAACTACATGCAGCTATGTGTATGTCGGCGGCGATCTGTCCAAGCATGGACACTGGGGGCAAAGCTGCACTGGGGCAAGGCTGCACTGACAAGACTGCACTGGGGCAAAGCTGCACTGACAAGGCTGCAATGGACACTGGGTCAAGGCTGCACTGACAAGGCTGCAATGACACTAACAAGGCTGCAGATGAACACTGATGAGGCTGCATTGATGGGCATTTTAATGTAAGTTTCTTTTCCTTAAACTTCCCTCCTAAACTTGGGGTGCGTGTTATACGCCGGCGCATGTTGTACGCCGTCAAATACGGTACTTTGAGGTGGGGGAGGACACAAACTAATATGCTAGACTTTCCTTACGTTTTTGAAACAAAACTAAACTAATTCAGGAACCAAACTAAATGAATTCCATAACAAATCCACTTGCCCTCAACATGAAAGGTGGGTTCTACCCCCCCCTGCCCCAAAGCACCTTGCCTCCATGTTGATGGCAACAAGGGCCTCTTCCCGACAACCCTGGGCTGTGGTTGTCGGAGTCTGCAGACGGGGGGGGGGGGGCTTATCAGAATCTGGAAGCCCACTTAAAACAAGGAGGCTCCTAGATACAACCCCATGTGATTGAGTATGGGGTACCCATTCACCAAAAATTGTCAAAAAGTAATAAACACAAGAGTCAATCACACCGCCCACCCATCCGAAAAAAAAAATGCTCCACCTCCTGGGAGGACTCCCGCCAAATGCCTGCTGTGCACTTTGACATTTCTTACATAGGTAAGAGCAGTGGCCGCGCCCGTTCTGACATCACAGGCCCAGCATGCACCAGTCTGTGACGTCAGGGGCAGCGCCACTGGGTGATGTAGGCAGGTGGTCCCGCCCCTTACCTATATAAGACATGTCAAAGTGCAGAGCAGGCATTCGGTGGGAGGCCTCCCAGGAGGCGGAGCGTTTTGTTTGTTTTTTGGGTCGGTGTGATTAACAATGGATTTACATCGAGGGACACCAATTTTTATTTTTTAATAAAGGAATTGTCAAAAACTCGTCTCTTGTGTTTATTACTTTTTGACACTTTTTTTGGTGAATTGGTACCTATATACAGCTGCGCTTCCTGCACCACCCATTTCCCCTTTTTCCCACCCTATCCCCGTCATTAGCACACAACATCTTCCTTTACTCTGCATAATGTGAGGAATTGAACCAATCCTCTATCATTTGCAACATGACATGGTACTAATACGGATGTTGGAATCTTGGGGTGACGTGGATCCCTGCACAAAAGTGGTTTCTAACACGCATGCATGGCTCAATTTTTTTTCTGTGAGTATTCTCTATAATCTATAAATTTTGATTGGCCCTGTAATTCTTTTCCATGCCATCTCCTCTTTACAATAATATGCTCATACATATTACAATTTTTATTCATTTAGCTTTTCATTAGATAATACAGCTTACCTTTTAATTACCCCCGAAGAAGGAATGCAACAAATTATTCCGAAGCATGTTGGGCTTCCTATAACTCATATGAATGATCTGGCCTCTTATTGTGAGACCTCTCGTATGCCTCAGATGTATATATGTTGTAATTCAACCATATTTTGGTCTTGCTTTTACTACCAAGATTTTATATGTAACATGTTTGTAAAATAAAATGTTGTTACTTTTTCAGATATGGTTTACTATCTCTTCTACATTTCTACTGGTACCATCCCCTGCCCATACAATCCTTGGAGCACATTCCTCCATTTTTTTTTTTCTCCAATATTTTGGGATATGGCCCCTATTTTTATACTTTAGGTAGCAATCTATCACTATTCCCCTTGTTAAAGGGGGCTTCCAGATACCGATAAACTCCCTGCCCGCATACAACCACAATTGCACACAGAAGGGTTTTTTTAACCTTCATGCATGTTTGAAGGTAATAAAGCTTCAGCCTTTAGAACCACTTTAAGAACAGTACAAGCCTGGCAAATTTTGTGAATATACAGAACATTCTCATAGAATATAAAGACCTACCCATTGCTGATAGCTTGAACCAAAAGCATTTAAGGCCTGAGGGATTCTCTAAGTTGCAGCAGTAATTGGGAGACCTTTAAAAGGCCTGGTGCTGGTTGTAGGAAGGTTCTACCTAGACGTTTTTGAAATTGAGGAGGGCCGATATGGCCATAGCTAGTTTAGTCAGGTATGGTGTTGTTGTAGGTAACATGAAGAAGTTGTCCCATTTCAGAAGTGGGTGTAATGTACGAGGCTTGGTTTGGCCATAGGTTTCCCAGTAAGTCACTGACGTGAATAAAAATGTTAAATGGTTATGATTCCAGTTTAACATTTGACACATTTAGGAGTTGGTGTTAGTAACACAAACAAGGTCTGGGAGAGTGTTGTAGGTTATACTGTCTGCAGTTCCACTTTTGAAGTGGAAGGGACACTTCTTCCTGCCAAAAAAAATACAATTTAGGCATTGTTCCTTTTCACAGGTGCGGTTTTTGGCTTCAGTTTTTTTTTTTTTTTTTGCAGCCAGTAAACGCCCCAGCATGTTAACCTATGTGTCCATGCACACATAGGCTGTTATCAGCTGTTTTTGGCAGGGGTGTTTTCTGACTGGAAAAACCCCAAGAACTAGTGGGTTGTAAGAGGAGTTTTTCAGCTGTAAAACACTTTGACTCTGATAAAAGCTTAAAAACGCTGAAAAAAAAAAAGTGGCTATTCTGCATTTATCAGTGTTTTTGAGCCATACAGTATGCATTTATGGGAGTTTTTTTAATTTTTTTTTTTTTTAGCAAAACTAAAGTAGTAAAGAACGCTACTACAAAACTCTATAGGTTCAGCTTTCTGCAGCTAGCGCTCCTGACCTTTTTCCAACATCCAGGATACATGAGGACTCAGGCTCATGGCTAACAGATGTACAGCTCAAATACTGGTAAACATGAGATGCTGAATCCAAACAAAATGCAAAAGGGTCTGTGGTGCAAAAAAAATTGTTCAGTATAACATATGGTGGAGTTCGTGATGTTCGTAGTGATGCTGCAAGTTTCAAGCACAAGTCTATTGCTGCAGCTAGGCAAGCAAACTCTGCAATTGTTAAGTTTGCTAAAAAACACCAGATGCAGCAGTGTTGGCTCATAAAAGAACTTGTTTAACAGAGTTAAAAATAGTTTATTGCACAAAAAATAAATAAAATAATATGACCATTATTTTTGCTAGATGATCTTACTGATAGCATGACTGACTGGTTTCAGCCAGTTGGAATCCAAAATTGCAAAATCCCTCAGTTGTAAGCATACCAAAAGATCCATGCTAATTAAAAAAGTCATTGCCAAATGCAAAAAAAAAAAAAAAGTGTTATGTCAAAAACTTGCATGCTGTCACTTTTCACTACTGAAACTACAGACATATCAACAACCCAAAAAATTAGCCATGGTTGTCATTTACTTTGATGCTGCTGGAACACTCAGTATCATTTCTTCCACCTTGTTGACCTCACTGAGGTTTAAGCTGATGCCAAATTTGAGCAGATTAAACAATGTTTTCTGGTAAATGGTATTCCTCTGAAAAGGTTCTGGCACTTGGTACAGATGGTGCAAGTGTAATGTGTACAAATATGACCACACTAGTAGTGCAAACTTCAAATCGGACATCATTTTTATTGGCTACCAAACAAGGGAACATCTCTCTATATTAGAGGATTTGTCAGCTGTTCAACAATTCATGGTCCAAGCAACATTTTACAGATGCTTGTTGCAAACAGAATTATTAAGCTACTGCATCTGGGGACATTATTGAACTTGAAAAACATTTTACACAAATTGTTCCCCCCTCTGACTTTGATGCACTGCATACAGAATTTACTGAACACCAAGTGACGGATTTCACTGATATCGCTGAGACTGACACATGATTCTTATTGGCACATGGTAGGACAAAGCTGTAGCATCCATCAGGACAATCTGAAAGTAAATAAAATTCCAACATCTAGTAACATTTGCAAAAACCATGCTTCCCTTCCCCATGGGATTAGCAGAGGTAGAACAAGTGTTCTCTAATGTTAAGTTAATGAGAACTGATCTTAGGAAAAAAAATTCCACTCCAATGTTGGAAGGACTGCTGTTCGTTAAGAGTGACCCAGGAAAAAATTATATGCAAAATTGATAAAAAAATGTTTATCACAATGTATGACCACAAGGCTGAAACTTCATCTAAACCTAAACCACTCAGTGTTTCTGATCCTGCTGTTGGTCACAAAGGGTATAAGGAGAAAGCTGAGGTGGTGGTGACTGCAGAAGCATGTACATACAGTTGTGCTCATAAGTTTAAATCAACTGTGTTTACTCTTTTTAAATCATAATGGCAACAGAAACTACCCAAATGACCCCGATCAAAGTTTACATACCCTGGTGATTTTGGCCTGATAACATGCACACAAGTTGACGCAAAGGGGGTTTGAATGGCTATTAAAGGTAACCATCCTCACCTGTGATCTGTTTGCTTGTAATTATTGTGTGTATAAAAGGTCAATGAGTTTCTGGACTCCTGACAGACCCTTGCATCTTTCATCCAGTGCTGCACTGACGGTTCTGGATTCTGAGTCATGGGGAAAGCAAAAGAATTGTCAAAGGATCTGCGGGAAAAGGTAGTTGAACTGTAAAAAACAGGAAAGGGATATAAAAAGATATCCAAGGAATTGAGAATGCCAATCAGCAGTGTTCAAACGCTAATCAAAAAGTGGAAAATGAGGGGTTGTGTAGACCCCGTTTTACTCACCTGAGCCCCGTAATTCCCACGCCGGAGACACGCTCTTCCCCTCTTCCCGTTGTCTGGGCACTTGATTGGATAGATTGATAGCAGCACAGCCATTGACTCCCGCTGCTGTCAAATCCAATGACACAGGCGCCGGGCCAAGTCAAAGGATTTTGTGTCTATGGATGCAAACACTGGACTCGGGAGCGTGCCCACAAGGTAAGCACCGGGAGAGCTCTTCTCCTAGGGGGTTATACGATACGGAGAAGGAGCTACCAGCGCCACTGGGGGACCCCAGAAGTCGAGGATCGGGGCCAGTCTGTGCAAAACGAACTGCACAGTGGAGGTAAGTAGGACATGATTTTTTTTTTTTTTTTTTTTTTTAATGACAAAAACAAACAAAGCTTTACAATCATCATAAGATGGGCAGGCGGTGCGGCTCTTGTTCTGGGAGGGCGTCATATGACGTCCTCGCCTTCCCGGCCCACCAGGGGGAGCGCGGCCCCGCCGCGTCACTGGGGACCCGATGCGCATGCCCGCCGGGCACCCACGATTGCCCGGTAACACAGCAGGACCATGGATCTGTGTGTAAACACACAGATCCACGTCCTGTCAGGTGAGAGGAGACCGATGTTGTGTTCTCCTCCCCTTGTGAGTCCCCTTCCCCTACAGTTAGAATCACTCCCTAGGAAACATAATTAACCCCTTGATCACCCACTAGTGTTAACCCCTTCCCTGCCAGTCACATTTATACAGTAATCAATGCATTTTTTATAGCACGGATCGCTGTATAAATGTGAATGGTCCCAAAAATGTGTCAAAAGTGTTCGATATGTCTGCCGCAATATCGCAGTCACAATAAAAATAAATAAATAAAATGCTATAAATCTATCCCCTATTTTGTAGACGCTATAACTTTTGTGCAAACCAATCTATACGCTTATTGCGATTTTTTTTTTTTTTTTTTTTTTTTTTTTTTTTTACAAAAAAAAAGAAAAAAAAAAAAAAAAAAAAAAAATGTAGAAGAATACATATCGGCCTAAACTGAGGAAAACATATGTTTAAAAAAAATAAAAAAAAATAGGATATTTAGTATAGCAAAAAGTAAAAAATAGTGTTTTTTTTCTAAACTTGTCGCTCTTTTGTTTATAGCACAAGAAATAAAAACTGCAGAGATGATCAAATATCACCAAAAGAAAGCTGTATTTGTGGGGAAAAAAATGATTTTTTAAATTTCATATGAGTACAGTGTTGCATGACTGCGCAATTCTCATTCAAAGTGTGACAGCGCTGAAAGCTGAAAAATGCCGTGGGCAGGAAGGGGGTGAAAGTGCACTGTATTGAGGTGGTTAAGAACTGGGGTATGTAAACTTTTGATCAGGGTCATTTGGGTAGTTTCTGTTGCCATTATGATTTAAAAAGAGTAAACACAGTGGATGGATAATAAATGGCTTCAGCCAAACCCTAACCATGAGTGAAAGGAAAGTTTGTGTTATCATTCATATTCTCTGAAAAATGACCAAGAAATCATAAATTCTGCCAGGGTATGTAAAGTTATGAGCACAACTGTACATACAGTTATATACATACTGGATTCCTTCCTCATGGGACTGTACAATTCAGGAAAAAAGGAATAATTTGTTTCTAATGTCATAGCATTTACAATGGTTTTAACCACTTGCTGACTGTCGCGTACATTTACTGCAGCACAATGACACCGCTGTGCGAAATCCTGTAGCTGTATGGGGCGCGCTCTCACTGCCAGGGGGCGCGGCCCCCCCCCCATGCTTGCAACCACTGGATTAGTTTCTGAACCTATCAATCTTCAGGTCCAGGCCAATGATTTATGGCCTGGACCTGCTGATGGGTTCTAGCGCATGAAACCCTGTAAACACAGGCAGGGGAAGTGATGTCATCTCCCCTCGTGGAGCGCTTTTCGTTCCAGAGAGAGAAGAGAGAACATCTCGTAGTAAGTTGCACCAACACTACACTAAAACCAGTGCACGTAGGTACAATTGTCACCCCCCCCCGATCACCCCACAGTTAACCCCTTCACTCCCTGTCAGTTTCACCTAGTGCAGTTTTCGGATTTTTCACTGATCACTGTACTGGTGTCATTTGTGACACTAATCAGCGTTAGGGCAGTTAGTGGTAGACCTAGGTAGCTTTAGGGTACCCCCCTAACAAAGGTTTAACCCCTTGATCACACCCTGTCAACAGTGATCACCATATTAGTGTTACAGGTGACGCTGGTTAGTTATTTCTTTTTATAGCATCAGGGTACCCGCAATTTATTACCTAAAGCTGTAACTCCCTGACCACCCAGCGGGTGATATCAGTTAGGTTTTAGCATCAGTTAGGGTCTGCGTCGCCCCAGGCAGTGTCAGATTAGTGCCAGTAGCGCTAACACCCACGCACGATACACCTCCCTTAGTAATAGTGTCTGAACGGATCAATACCTGATCAGATCTATACTGCCGTCCCCAGTAGTTTAGGGTTCCCAAATGCGCAGTGTTAGCAGGATCAGCCCAGATACCTACTAGCACTTGTGTTTTGCCCCTCCGCCCAGCCCAGCATCAATCGATCACTGTCACTTACAGAACACAAAACTGCAGAGTCAGGCCTGATCCCTACGAATGCTTATGCCGTGTACACACGACCGGACTTTTCGGCAGCAAAGGTCCGATGGAACAAATCCGTCGGACAATTAGATCGTGTGTGGGCTTCATCGGACCTTTTCTGACTAAAAATCTGACGGACCTTAGAAATAGAACAAGTTTCAAATCTTTCAGACAGACTCGATTCCTATCGAAAAATCCGTTTGTCTGTATGCTAGTCGGACGGACCAAAAACGAAGCAAGGGCAGCTATTGGCTATGAACATCCTTATTCTAGTCTGGTCGTACGTCATCACGTTCGAAACGATCGGACTTTGGTGTGATCGTGTGTAGGCAAGTCCGTTTCTTTGGAACTCCGTCAGAACTCCGTTGAAAAGTCCTTCGGTGTTCAGTCCGATGAAAAGTCTGCTCGTGTGTATGTGGCATAAGTTTTTTTTTTTTTTTTTTTTTTTTGGTAGCGTTTGAAGCAGTTGCTGACAGTCAGGTGCTCTTTTTTCCTCCGAGTCTCACTAGTTGTACCAGTAAATTTAGAGGCCAAAATGTCCAATGGAAGGTACACTAGTGAAAAGGCCTACATGTTCCTGAGCATGACAGATGAGAGTGAAGAGGAAGTCACCCATCTGTCAGATTCAGGCTCAGAATACGATCCTGTAGACAGCAGCGGCACCCTAACAGATAGCTCTGGTGACGGTGTAGTGGTTTCTGCCAAGGTCAGGCGTACCCGACCCAGTTCTGTTGCTGTTGAGGTGCAAGAACCACAGGGTTCTTGTATGGAGCAGAGAGCCAGTACTAGTGCCGCTCATCCTTCTGGTGAACTGCCAAGCACCAGCGGCCTAGTACATCTTGGTCGTAGTCAAACCAGCACTGCAGTATCACATGGCAAGCCCCATAAGTGCAGTTCAAGCTGGTGAGGTGGCTAGCACAACAACTAGTGTCCCGCTGCCACCAAGAAGACAAAGACAGGCCCCGTCAAGCCTATAGTGCCCCTCCTGCTGCATTTGCCAATCCAAATTGGGAGCCCACCACTTCTGTAGCACCCGTACTTCCCCCATTAACTGGTGAACCCGGAATTCAGGTGGAAACAGTTGATTTTACGTCACTTGATTTTTATTCGCTTTTTTTTTTTACGGAAGAGCTCTATAGATCTATTGTGGACCAAAGCAATTTGTATGCTGGTCAATTCATCACCAGTAATCCTCAGTTGACCCTTGCCAGAGATTGGAGACCCATCACGGTCTCAGAGTTTAAGACCTTCCTGGGCCTATCCCTCCTCATGGGCATAACTAAAAAAAGTGAGTTGCGGTCATATTGGTCCACTGACCCAATTCACCATATGCCTGTGTTCTCTGCTTGCATGACCAGGACACGATACGAGCAGATCTTGCGGTTCATGCATTTCAATGACAATGAACTCTGTCATCCTCGGGTTGACCCTGAATACAATTAGCTCTACAAAATTCGGCCCCTCGTAAACCACTTCAGCCAACAGTTTGAAGCCTTGTTTACTCCCCATCAAGTTGTCTGCGTTGATGAATACCTAATTAAGTTTTCTGGCCGCTTGTCATTCAAACAGTATCTTCCCAGCAAGCGTGCCATATATGGGGTCAAGATGTATAAACTCTGACAGGGCAACAGGCTATACATGTAGTTTTATGGTTTACGAGGGAAGAGATAGTTACGTAGAGCCAGAGAACTGCCCAGACTACATAGGGAGCGCTGGTAAGATTGTGTGGGACTTGGTGTCACCCTTATTCAGAAAGGGGTACCACTCATATGTGGACAATTATTACACAAGCGTTCCACTTTTTAGTAAGTTGTTTGATCATGGAATTGGCGCATGTGGCACCGTGCAATCTAATTGCCGAGGCTTACCCCAGCCGCTTGTAGATTCCCGTCTTAGGCTGTGGGAGAGAGCCTGCTTGAGATGTAATAATTTGTTTGCTGTGAAGTGAAGGGATAATAAGAATGTTTTCATTCTCTCCTCCCTGCACGCAGACAGGACGGTCCAAATACAAACAGTGACTGGTGTTGTGTAGAATCCCCTCTATGTCCACGAATACAACCTTAATATGGGAGGGGTGGACCTCAACGACTGGTTGATGGCGCCGCACTTAATTTCCCGTAATCCCAGACGCTGGTACAAAAAAAGTGCCAGTATACTTATTCCAATTGGCTCTGCTGAATGCTTATGTGCTATACAAAGCTTCAGGATGAATGGATGCTTCCTTAAATTCCAGGAAGAGATCATCACAGCCCTTTTGTTTCCACACGGTGCTGTGGCCCAACTTCCCAATGTAAATGCAGTGAGCCGGCTGCATGGGAGGCATTTTCCGTATGTCCTCCCTGGTACCCCTACCAATCGATCACCCCAAAGAACATGTCGTGTCTGTAGCAAGCGTGGATTTAGGCGTGACACCTGCTATTGTTGTCCCTCCTGTCCTGACCAACCTGGTCTCTGCATTGGTGTATGTTTCGAACACTACCACACACTAGTGGAGTATTAGCGTAGGGTACAGCACTGCACAGACTAGGACACACTTTCACAGGGTCTCCAAAGATGCCATTGCATTTTTAGAGACCCAAACCTGGAACGGTTAGTTACAAAAAAAATTGAAAAAACCCCCCCAAAAATATAAAAGCCAAAAATAGTTGTCGTTTTATTCTCTATTCTCTCTCTAGTTCTGCTCTGTTTTATTGTATTTTTAACTGCATGTTTTATTGTTACTATGTTTTATCAAGTTTGCTTTTCCAGGTATGTAATTATTTTTACTTTTACTGTTTACTGTGTTTTATTGTTAACCATTATTTTATTTTCAGCTGCAGCAGTGATTTATCTATCTTGACAGCAATAGCGTTTGCTCTCACGATACATAAATCAGCGACTACAGCGCTGTAGGAGGCAATTTCACCACTGCAGTTAAAAAAAAAAAAAAAAAAGTTGCATGTATGCCGAAGCATGGGGGCAGGGGTGGAGAGGCAATTTGCCCCCAACATTAGGGGCGGATTTCCCCCATGCTTAGGCATATATTGTTTACCGTCGGTCTCGTGTCAATTGCACCATGCATGGGAGGCATCACCGCGAAGGTCAGATCGAGGGCAGTAATTTTAGCAGCAGACCTCCTCTGTAAATCTAAAGTGGTAACCTGTAAAGGCTTTTAAAAATGTATGTAGTTTGTCGCAGCTGCACAGTTGTGTGCAATTTTAAAGCATGTCGTGTTTGGTATTTATCTACTCGGCATAAGATCATCTTTTACATTTTACCAAATATTTGGGCAATATAGTGTGTTTTAGTGTATTAAAATTCAAAAAAGTGTTTTTTTTTCCAAAAAAATTGTGTTTGAAAAATCACTGCGCAAATAGTGTGAAAAAATTGCAACACCCAACATTTTAATCTGTAGGGCATTTGGTTTAAAAAAAAATATATAATGTTTGGGGTTCAAAGTAATTTTCTAGCAAAAGTAAATTATTTTTTCATGTAAACAAAAGTAGTGTCAGGGCTTTTTCTTCAAGTAGTTAGAAGAGTGGGTGATGTGTGACATAAGCTTCTAATGTTGTGCATAAAATACCAGGACAGGTCAAAACCCCCCCAAATAACCCCTTTTTGTAAAGTAGATACCCCAAGCTATTTGCTAATGGGCATGTTGAAGATTTTATATTTTGCCACGAGTTTCGGGAAAATGACAATACATTATTTTTTTTTTCTACACAAAGTTGTCACTAAATGATATATTGCTCAAACATGCCATAGCCATATGTGAAATTACACCCCAAAATACATTCTGCTGCTTCTCCTGAGTACGGAGATACCACATGTGAGACTTTTTGGAAGCCTAGCCGCGTACGGGACCCCAAAAACCAATCACTGTCTTCATGCTTTCTAAGGGAGTAAATTTTTAAATTCACTCTTCACTACCTTACAGTTTCGGAGGCCATGAAATGCCCATATAGCACAAAACGCCCCCAAATTACCCCTTTTTGGAAAGTAGACACCCCAAGCTATTTGCTGAGAGGCATGTTGAGTCCATAGAATATTTTGCCATGAGTTTCAGGAAAATGACAATACATTTTTTCTTTTGTTTTTTTTTTTTATTCCGAAAGTTGTCACTAAATGATATATTGCTCAAACATGCCATGGGCATATTTGAAATTACACTCCAAAATACATTCTGCTGCTCCTCCTGAGTACGAGGATACCACATGTGTGGGACTTTTTGGGAGTTTAGCCGCATACAGGACCCCGAAAACCAATCACCGCTTCAGGATTTCTAAGGGTGTAAAATGGTGATTTCACTTCTCACTACCCATCACAGTTACGAAGGCCCTGAAATGTCCAGAAAGCACAACCCCCCCCCCCCCCCCCCCAAATTACCCCATTTTGGAAAGCAGACACCAAGGTATTTGCTAAGAGGCATTGTGAGTATTTTGTAGCTCTTATTTGTTTTTGAAGATGAAGAAAGAAAAAAATTTTTTATTTTCAAAACTTTGTGACAAAAAGCGAGATCTGCAAAGTACTCAACATTCCTCTCAGCAATAGCTTGGGGCATCTACTTTCCAAAATGGGGTCATTTGGGGGGGGGGGGGGGGTGTTGTGCTGTCTGGGCATTTCATGGCCTCGGAAACTGATAGGTAGTGAGGAGTGAAATCAAGAATTTAGGCCCTTAGAAAGCCTGAAGACGGTGATTGGTGTTCGAGGTCCTGTACGCGGCTAGACTGCCAAAAAGTCCCACACATGTGGTATTCCTGTACTCAAGAGAAGCAGCTAAATGTATTTTGGGTTGTAATTCCACATATGCCTATGGCATGTTTGAGCAATATATCATTTCAGTGACAACTTTGTGTACATTTTTTATTAATTTTTTTTTTTTTGTAATTTTTCAATCACTTTTGACAAAAAAAGAATTCAATGTGCTCAACATTCCTCTCAGCAAATTCGTTGGGGCGTCTACTTTCCAAAATGGGGTAATTTGGGGGGGGGGGGTTTGTACTGCCCTGCCGTTTTAGCACCTCAAGAAAGAAGATAGGCAGTCATAAACTAAAAGCTGTGTAAATTCCAGAAAATGTACCCTAGTTTGTAGACGCTTTAACTTTTGCGCAATCCCATAAATAAGCTTACTGATTTTTTTTTTTTTTTTACCTGAGACATGTGGCTTAATACATTTTGGCCTAAATGTATAACTAAAATTGAGTTTATTGTATTTTTTGTTTTTTACAACAAAAAGTAGAAAATATATTTTTTTGTTTGAAATTTTCGGTCTTTTTTCGTTTATATCGCGAAAAATAAAAACCGCAGAGATGATCAAATACCACCAAAAGAAAGCTCTATGTGGGGGAAAAAAACCCCCCAAAAAAACAGCATTTAATGACTACGCAATTACCAGGTAAAGCAGCGCAGTGCCAAATTGTAAAAAGTGCTCTGGTCAGGAAGGGGTTAAAACCTTCCGGGGCTGAAGTGGTTAAACAGAAAAATTACTGTTTGAGTAGCGAATATATTGGAGCTAAGGCTAGGTTTACATGATTGCAATCCAATTTTAAAAACACTTTTAGTGTGACTATGTATGTAGTGCTAGTGCTACTTGGATGCAACTTGTTGGAACTTTGATAAGCTTGATTATTCAATGCAGCCAAGATTGCACAGGAAATGCACCCAAGTAGTACAGGAAGAACTTTTCCCAAAATTAATCTGTGCTGGTGAGTCACTGTGATGTGAATGGACACCATTGAAATCAATGTGATTTGTTTTCCTTTGTCATGCAATCCCATGTGACTAAAGTTGCACCTGAATTCACCGCAGTAGTGTGAACCTGTCCAGGCCTTATTTTTGGTTGTTTCTTTGGCCTAAAAAGGCCAATTTTAAATTTATTTTGCTTCACTTTTTGGAAGCAGAGCTATCACCGTGTTAGGAGGGTCAACCTTTTATCTTGCCCAATATCTGGAATCCACCAACATCCCTTTGATTACAGGACAAAAAAAAACACACAACAACATACTAATATATAGGGTTTGCAATTCAAAAATCCACTTCTGGCCAAGTACCCCAATTTTATTACTATCTCCCTAATGACTTTTAAAAATGTTATCCCCAAAAAGTAAGGCCCTTTTGATTCTTGTTAT
Source organism: Lithobates clamitans (assembly GCA_037952925.1). Lineage (NCBI taxonomy): Eukaryota > Metazoa > Chordata > Amphibia > Anura > Ranidae > Lithobates > Lithobates clamitans. The sequence continues at coordinate 2,776,725 of JBBGZY010000270.1, read as the reverse complement.
GGGCTATAGTACTTTTCTTGTACCATACAGATATATTGTATGCATGTTCTTGAATACATTTCTTTTTCTTTTTGTATGTCCAATATACTGAAGCCCGCATGGACATTGTATACAATACAACTCCTTGTGTATGACATGTAATACAATCACTAATAGAATATTCTATCCCAGTCACTCTGGACTGAAAGAACTTTCTTCCTTTTTACATTATTCCTCACTTTGGTACAGCCATAGCACCTACCCCAGGCATAAAAAAAAAACATGACTGTCCTTTCACATGGTGGGACTATAATGTTCTTCACTATGCAGTTGTGTATTTTAGGTGCTCTTCTCTATATGAATTTCGGTTTTTCTGGTAGTATACTCCCAAGGTGTTTGTCTGCCCTCAATATGGGCCTTAATTATGTTTTCCCACTTTCTTATATTTTCTATTGTAGTCGAAGACTACCACCAATGTGTAATCTTTATTCCCACTTCTCTTCTGTTGGGGACAGGGGAGAAAGAGGGGATATGCCCCCAAAGCACATGGCTCTGTGAGTTGTGGGAGCTGCCTAGGATTATTCTGTCAGAGGGATCTCTGTATATATCTTTCCTCTGAGCTCTGAAAGGGATGGGCAGATTTCGGGAGCTGGAGTGCTCTGTCTTTCAAGCTTGCCTGTTAATAGTGCAGAGGAAGAATTTGGATGTGGTCTCTGGTCAGGACTACAGCCATACATTAGTGGCAGGCTGTGAAAGGTGTACACCCTTGCCGGGGTGAGGCCTAAAATTTTTTTTATTTCCAGATTAAAATAAATATGTAGTATAGCACATGAAGCTGGTACCTTCATTCTTGCTTCAAGTATGTAGATTCTGACTTACCTCGTTGCATATTGGTTTCAGGTCAATGACAGACTTAGAGACTGAAGCAAAGGATGAGAACCACAACAAACCAGATGTTGTACCTTTTTATAAGCAAGTATTTCCTTAAAGGGCCAGTTTTAGTAATGCAATACTTACTGATGATGCTGCTGTGCACGGGATAAGAGAACCAGCAATGTGAATATGGCAAAAGCAGATCCAGGTGCTGACCAGCCAGCTATTGCAAATCCTGTCCATTCAGCAATTTCACCAAAGAAATTAGCTCCAGAGACATATTCAAACAATCCGCCTATGAAATAATGGGCAAATATGTTTTAACTATAAAAGCAAATATTACTTATACTACAACCCCCCCCCCCCCCCATATTACAGTAATTAATTTATGCAACTGTCATACATGCTTATAAGAGAAATACATGGGCAGTGTACAGTAATCCAGTGGCACTGATTAGCTTTCCTTATTTTTCTACTGATCTTACAGGTTAATTAGGTAAATATTGAATGGCTATGGATTAAAGTACAGATATGCATGACTTATTTCCTGCTTATCAGAAAGTCTGACTTCAAATGACACATGCTGGTTCTGGGTTCAGCAATCAGAAGGTCAACAATGACAGCCAACATTTTTTTCAAGAGTAGTATTTCTTTAAGGCCATCTCTACTCTGAAGGATGACCAGATATACATTTTTCAGAACACAGCATCACGCTCCTGTAACCCCCAATTCAGTCATTCATTTTATTTTTAGAAGAAGCTGCTTAGAACAGAAAAGAAAGTAGGCTCATATAGCCAATCATGGAGGAATCAAACCATCCCTCATTACCGTATATTACTTCCCTATTGAAACGGTATTCCATTGTTTGTTAAACATGGAAAATACCTGTCAATACATTGTATATCGTTATAGGCTGCTTTGTTTGCAAAACTCAGCTGCTCGAATGAGATGAAAAGGTAGCACATAACAGGAGATCTTAATATGATGCAGACAGACTAGGTGCAGTTTCTTTGTAAGTCTATAATGAAAGACAAGGCCATAAGCCAGACAGGATGACACATACTACGATTCTGCTTAAAATTTAAAAAGATTTGTTGAATTGGATGATGTAAAAGAAAAAAAAAAAAAAAAAAAAGTTATACAATGGGTTTACTTCCCACACAAAAGGCTCAAAATTGTACCAATCGACTTCAGCACATTAGGAAGTAGGGGTGCAACGGATCAAAAAACTCACGGTTCGGATCGTTCCTCGGATCAGGAGTCACGGTTCGGATCATTTTCGGATCAACAAAAAAAAAAAAAATCTCCCCCACTGTAATATCCACAATTTTCCTATTGGCAGGGTATGGCAGACTATTGGCAGAGTATGGTCAGGGCATGGAAGAGTATGGTCAGGGCATGGAAGAGTATTGGCACTGCTGCCATCCGATCTCTCCCCTCCACTGCACAGATCAGTACACAGAGGGGAGAGAGGAACCGGTGTCATGACATGACGCCGGTTTGTTACAAGTGATCGCTCCGTCATTTGATGGAGCGATCACGTGCTAAACGGCTGCCGGGTGTACCAAGATGGCCGCCGCTCCGGAGCTAGGCTGAAGCCACGGCCTTTCCTATAGCTGAGGCCACAGAGCGCTCCGCGGATCGCGGGTGTCCCGTACGGATCAACCTCCTCCGGATCGGATCACGGATCGATGACGAACCGTTGCACCCCTATTAGGAAGTGATCACTAGAAAGATTAAGGGTTTGGAACACAAGACTAAGACGTTGTAACGCACACAAAAAAAATAAAAAATAAAAAAAAAACACCCCCCACCCCCCCACACTGTACGTGAACAAGCATTTTATTTATTCTAATTACAGAACTGTGATTTTAATATGATAGTGTTAAAGAGGTTGTAAACCTCCATGGGGAAGTTTTACCTATAGGTAAGCCTTATTATAGGCTTACCTATAGGTACTGTAAATATCTCCTAAACGTGTGCTGTACAGGAGATATTTACTGCATCGATGACGCTCTGAAGGAACGGCCGCCTGTGCCATTTCTTCAGGCATGTGTACTGTGACCGGCAGCTCCTGCGCGCATGTGTGGGAGTGACGTCACGTGGCTCCTGCCAGTCACAGAGCCAGAGTCTGCAGCCCCGGGAAGGAAGACAGGTAAAGATGGATGCAGCCTGCAGCAAGGACAATGCGGGCTTCGTCTGCAGGTGTCACATAATGTGCTAGTATGCGATGTATACTAGCACATTATGGCTTTACTTTGCAGGGAAGAAGGAAAAAAACCCCACAAGGTTTACTTCCCTCTTTAACTCGATTCTAATCTATTTTTGCAGATTAGACACACCTTTGCAACAAAACCTTCTTAGCTTTTTGCTTGCAGGTTTCTGTAAAATATAAGCAGAGTTTCTCACGTACAGCTCATTGTATAGTATTTGCGTGCCTCTTTACCAGGGTGAGTAAACTCCTGTACTCCTGCATTCACCAAGAACACTGGCAAAATTGTCAGCACTGGCTAAGCAGCTTGGAGATTATACATTACAGAGATTTTACGTTAGAGAGGCATATATCACAGACTTTATTTCCACTTTAAGGCAACCAAGGTGGTGGTTCAAAACTTCTCAGCAGTGAATTCACCCTGGTTCTTCTTAGAAACTTAGGATTAGATCTTCAAGGCTAGGCTTCCTGACTCAAACATTCCTGCAGGTCAAGCCAGGGCTGTCAGGTCCTTAGGAAGGTATCTCTGTCTTTCTGGAATCATTATTGGGCTAACATTTACCTGGATTGTGAGATAGGAATTTCAGCTCTGATGTTTTATTGGCCAATAAATCTGCTCTCAAAATGGTTGAGAGTCTCATGGAAAGAACTCTAGTAATTTTTTGAAGAGGGCAGAGACTGCTCTGCATGGCAGTCATATTTGTGGACCACTGCCACTTAAAACAAGATCTAAATTATTATTTGAGAAGGATATTGTTGACTTTTTGACTTGTTGATCCTAGCAGGGTTTTGTAGGACCTTAACTAAGATCTTTGTAGGGGTAAGGAAACTATTTAACATTAATGCTGGTTTCTAGATATTAATTGGGTGGCATTTAGATCTTATTTAAATACAAAGGATCATTTATTGGGGCTTGCAGGCTAGTTCAGTACAGGGTACGGGTTTAGATTACCCTGTTATTTAGAGATAAGGGGGAAGCTATATTTGGCAATGAATTGTGAGTGGCATACAAGTATTTTGCCTCCATCAATTCTGCTGTTAGTAAATACTGAGGAAGTCTGTAGGATAGCAGGAAACGAGGGAAGAAGCATAGCTCACAGAACCATTTTTCCCCAGTTGTCTTCCAGGACAGCCCTTGAGAGATGGAGTCCCTCCCATCGACCCAGGAAACACATTGCCAAAACAGTTCAAAAGGCAGTCCCTCAGGTCCCTGGTCAGTCATTTGTGTTTCCTCCGTCGGAGGAACATGTTGCCAGGAACCAGAGAAGGACTCTATCTCTCAGGGGCTGCCTGAGGGGAGCGGAGCCGCACAGGGGGACCGGGTCCTATCCAGCGGCTCCAATCTAGTCCTACCTTTTCAATTTGGGGCTCGGGTACCGTCCAGCTGATTAGGAGCCGACCCGTTACCCCCCTCCTTCCAGTGCCGAGGTGTGCCAGGGACAGGTTGGCGCAGGTTCCCCCAGGAGCGGTGCAGATGGATTCTTCCATCACAGCTCCTTGCTATACACAGCGGTGGGGGTCGGAGACGCCGAGCGTCATTTCCGGCGGAACCGCGTCATCCTGTGTGCCGAGACTTCCGGTTCCGGGTCTCTACAGGCACAAGGAGGAGGGGAAGGCCCACGCTGAGGCCTGCAGTTCCGACCAGCGTCCAGCTATACCGGACTAGCGGCGGGACACGGAGCGTGAGGGGGACCATGGAGGCTACTTCCCAGGACACTCCGGTGGAGGCAGGCACCAGCCAAACCCAGGTAGGCTGCTGGGCAAGCCCTTACTGTGTTTTTTTCTGGGGTTTTTTGTTGTAAGGCTGGGATTTGTAGTACCCCATGGTGGTGGTTTCCTCACAGTCCCGGGTGGATGCAGTGGTGGTTGCAGCACAGGTGTTTTTAGAGTTTTAGGGGTTCCTGATGCTAAAAAAGTCTATTCTTTATTTTTAGGGGAAGGAAGCTCCAAGGGAAGACAAGTCAGGCCGCAAAAAATGCCCTAACTGTGGAAATAAGTTGTCCTCAGGCTCTAACAAAGCCCTATGCAAGCAATGTATTGCAGGCTTACTTAAAACAGAGGCAGACTCTCCTTTGGCAAGGTTCCTTGGCTCCTTTAAAGATGAGATGGCATCAACCTTTAAATCTCTCCGCGAGTTAATCGCAGAGGTAGGCACGTCTGCTTCCACCAGTAAAGCAGCTGCGATTCCCTCCTCACCATGCCTTACAACACCCAGCTCTGGGGAGCCCCATACAATCAGGGAGCATAGCCCCGTGTTAGTTAGCCCTGAATCCTCTGACGCAGATTCAGATGAGGATCAGGTTGTAGCTAACAAAGTCGCAAAATACAAGCTGTCTCTGGAGGATGTAGACGAGCTGTTGAGCGCCATTTATGATACGCTGGAAATTGATGAGGAAGAAACTCAATTGACCAGACATGATAAAATGTATGAGGCTCTGGGGAAAAAGAAAGCTAAGGTATTCCCTATACATAATGTGCTTTCTGACCTTGTCCGCAAGGAATGGGCCGAGCCAGATAAAAAGGTCTTCTTCCCAAATTCCCTAAAAAGGAGATTCCCCTTTGACGAGAGCCCAGAGGCGGTCTGGAATAAAAATCCTAAACTAGACGCCCCCCTGTCCAAAGTCTCCAAGCAGTCTGACCTTGCCTTTGAGGATATGGGTCATTTAAAGGACCCCATGGACAGGAAAACAGACATAGTCTTAAAGAGGGCCTGGGATGCTTCTATGGCAGGTTTAAAACCAGCTCTGGCCACTTCTTGTGTAGCTAGGAACCTAGAGTTCTGGTTAGCCCAACTAGAAGAACATCTAAAGGCAGGCACGCCTAGGGGGGAGATCTTAAAAACCTTCCCTATGCTTTTTAAGGCGACAAGTTTCATCTCTGACGCCTCCACTGATGCCATTAAATTTACGGCTAAAAACAGCAGCGCTTTCGGTCGCAGCTAGGAGGTCAGTCTGGATGAAAACTTGGGGGGGAGACACGGCGTCTAAAACACGTTTGTGCAGTGTCCCCTTTACAGGAGACTTAGTCTTCGGGCCTGAACTAGATACCGCCTTGGAAAGAACGGCGGATAAAAAGAAAACCTTTCCCATTAAAAAGAAACATTTTCAAAGAAAGTTTTTTCGTCCCTCAAAAGAACCCTCTAAGTCAGAGAAGGAGTTCAAGCCCAAAAAGCATTGGACAGGACAAAAAGGGAAAGGAAAAGGGGGCATACTTTTTAACCGCCCCAATTCAAACCCCAAACCCCAGTGACATCAGGGTCCCGGTGGGAGGAAGATTGATGAACTTTCTCCCACAGTGGGAAAAGACAACCTCAAACGAGTTTGTCTTGAACATTATAAAAAGGGGGTATGCGCTGGAGTTTCACAGCGATCCACCCTCAAAGTTTCTTGTGACAAAGCTTCCAAGAGACTCAGAAAAGGCCAGGGCCTTGCCTCTGTTAATAGGGGAAATGGTGGATCAAGAGGTATTGACACCAGTCCCTATTCAGGAACAGGGGGACGGTTTTTACTCGCACATTTTTGTAGTAAAAAAGCCGTCCGGGAGATTCAGACTAATAATGAACCTCCGACCTCTGAACCGCTCCATCCGATACAAAAAATTCCGGATGGAGTCTATTTACTCAATAAGGAATCTACTCCAAAAAGAGGTGTTCATGGCTACCCTGGATTTAAGGGACGCCTATCTGCATATCCCAATAAGGAAGGAATGCCAGAAATTTCTTCGGATGGCGATTCAGATGGACACCAAGGTTTATCATTTCCAGTGCAGAGCCCTTCTTTTCGGACTGTCGTCCTCCCCGAGAATCTTTACCAAAGTTCTCGGGGAGGCATTAGTTCCGTTAAGACTACAGTCAGTCACGATTATCCCATATCTAGACGACTTACTTCTCACGGCCAATTCGGAGAAACAACTTCGTCGGGACCTAGAGTTGACTCAGTTCAACCTGAGGCAGCTGGGGTGGATAGTCAGTCTGGAAAAGTCCAAGACTACCCCAACACAGGAAATTTTGTATTTGGGGTACAAGATCCTGTCAGTAGAGCAGAGGATAGTTCTGCCAGAAGAGAAGATATTGAATTTACGCCACAGAATGTCTTTTCTTCAAAGCAGCGCCAAGTGTACAGTGAGGGAGGTGATGTCGGTCTTAGGACTGATGACAGCGGCCATTCCAGCTGTACAATGGGCCAGGTTCCACCAAAGAGACCTTCAAAGTTTTCTGTTGGAAAAATTAAAGGACAGGGATCTGGAAGAAGAGGTTTCAATCCCCACCAGAGTAAAACGCTCCCTCTGGTGGTGGAAAGACTCAGAGAATTTGAACAAAGGGGTTCTCTGGATCTCTCCCATCACGTCCATACTAACTACGGATGCGAGCAGCTGGGGGTGGGGAGCCCACCTCAACTCAGATTGGGCACAAGGCAGGTGGACGGCAGAGGAGAAACTCCTCTCGTCCAATTGGAAAGAGCTAACAGCGGTCCTCAGGGCTCTGTTATTCTTTCAGAATGCAATACAGGGTCATCATCTACAGGTCCGTTCAGACAATATGACGGCTGTAGCGTACATAAACAAGCAAGGGGGCACCAGAAGTCGTCGACTAATGCTGGTGGCCAATCGCATGTTTCTATGTGCAGAATCCAATCTGGCTTCCATCTCCGCAGTTCACCTGAAAGGGGAGCTCAACAACACGGCAGATTTCTTGAGTCGACAACAAGTGTCGAATCAAGAATGGTCTCTACACCCAGAGGTGTTCAAATATATAGCAGCTTACTGGGGAAAACCAGCAGTGGACCTGTTTGCAAGCAAGGTGAATGCAAAAGTTCCAAATTTTTGCTCGCTACACCCAGGAGATCAGCCCTGGGCAGTAGACGCCTTACAGACCCCATGGAACTTCAGTTTAGCGTATGCGTTTCCTCCGCTTCACCTCATCGCACGAGTTTTAGCGAAATTTCTAGTAGAGGAAACGTGTCTAATCTTAGTGGCACCGTTTTGGCCCAAGAGACCATGGTTCACAACGTTGCTACAGTTGACAGACCAACCTCCTCTGAGGCTTCCCTACAGACCAGACCTTCTGTCGCAGGGACCTCTCTTTCATCCACAAGTATCCATGCTGAACCTCTCAGCGTGGTTACTGAGGAGGAAATTTTGAGGAGCAAGGGCCTGTCTGACAGAGTGATTCAGACCCTGCTACAAAGTAGAAAACCTGTCACTCAGGCCATTTACAGGAAGGTCTGGAGAAAATTTAACAGCTGGTTGAACAGCCGAGGGGAGGTAAATACGGATACAGCAAATATCCTGCAGTTTCTCCAGGAAGGGATAGATAAAGGGCTAACTCCTAGTACTATTAAGGTCCAGATAGCGGCCTTAAGTGTGTACTTAGAGAAAAGGTTGCAGGAAGATCCTTTTATTGCTAGGTTCTGTAAAGCAATCTCCAGACGCAAACCTGTTAGACTTAACATAGCCCCATCCTGGGATCTGTCAGTTGTTCTAAGGGCATTTTTGGGGTCACCTTTTGAACCTATCTCAGAGGCCTCTCTAAGACTAGTCACTTTCAAGACAGTACTGCTTGTGGCAATCACTTCAGCACGCAGAGTTAGTGAAATCCAAGCTCTCTCTGTCAGAGAGCCTTTCCTCCAGATTCTGGAAGACAGAGTCATCCTAAAGACAGACCCTGGGTTCTTACCAAAGGTTGCATCTAATTTCCATAGATCACAAGATATTGTCCTCCCTTCTTTCTGTCAAAAGGCTTCAAACGAGAAAGAAAGGCGTTTTCATTTATTAGATGTGAGAAGGTGTATCCTAGAGTATCTTAGGGTAACCAATCCATTTAGAATCTCAGATTCACTTTTTGTTCTTTTTTCCGGACAACGTAAGGGGCAAAAAGCTTCTAAAGTCACCATAGCTAGGTGGATTAGGCTAGCTATAGCAGAGGGCTATAAGACAGTAAACAAAGATCCTCCTGGGGGTATTAAAGCCCACTCCACAAGGGCATTATCAGCATCCTGGGCAGAAAGAGCTGGTGCCACCCCGGAGCAAATATGTAAAGCAGCCACGTGGTCAAGCTTTTCCACCTTTACAAGGCATTATCGACTGGACTTAATGTCCAGTCAGGATCAGGCTTTTGGGAGAAAAGTTCTCCAAGCCGTGGTCCCCCCCTAATCTGGTGAGTACTTGGGGATCCTCTCAAGGGCTGTCCTGGAAGACAACTGGGGAAAACTGGAGTTAGACTTACCGGTAACTCCTTTTCCAGTGGTCTTCCAGGACAGCACGATCCCACCCTTTTTTGATTATGTGAATGTACTAACATTATTACCTGTTATGGTTATGTTTTTTGCAGTTCCATCCTTCGGTTCTTGGTGAATGACTGACCAGGGACCTGAGGGACCGCCTTTTGAACTGTTTTGGCAATGTGTTTCCTGGGTCGATGGGAGGGACTCCATCTCTCAAGGGCTGTCCTGGAAGACCACTGGAAAAGGAGTTACCGGTAAGTCTAACTCCAGTTTTCCTTTCTTCTTGGCCAGATCCGTTGCCGGAAACCCCCCCCCAACCTCCACTTCAGACAACAGAGGTAACCATCCCATGTAAACTTGGCTCCTGCCTCTGGTGGCCATTTTCCATTGCATGAACCCAGCAGCACAAATGCTTATCCAAATCCAAATATCTATTTCTTTATATTTGTATTCACCATAAAGAAAACATTTCTATAGGGCAGTTTTTTTTGTTAGTTTTTTATTTAAATATACTGTGCCTTTAGGCACTCAATTGTATTTTGTCCAGATAAATAAGACAGCAATGAAAAGCAGCATAAAATCGCCCATTAATTTGTATTTTCACCCGACAACTATAGAAATGTTGTGCATTTAAAACTCTGCAGTTTTTCTTGCTGAATGATTGAATAAATAATGGGTGTTTTTTTTCAACTTTCCTGGTCTCTCCTGTAGCACATAACTAAATCCTATTAACTTCAAACAAAAACATACCAACCTTGGATGGCTACTTACCATGGGGTATTTTGTAGCCGGACTCCCCAGGTTTTCTCAAATTTCGTAGTATGTGGTCAGAATGAATATTGATAGACATTCCACAGAAAAACAGTGCCAAACCTAATAATAAAAAAAAAAAAAAAAAAAAAAAGGGGAGGTTCTTTATTAGGAAGATGTTTTTCAGTTTAAAAAAAAAAAAAAAAAAAAAACCACACACACACACACACACACACACACACACACACACACACACACACCACACACACACACACACACACAGCTAAATTCAGAATTAGCTTGTCAAATACTGCACACAATTGAGGATGACCACTCTCCGCAAGTTAAATCTCCCTAATGGGGTCCTCAGCTTCTTACCCTGGTGACCATTTTTATGCAAATTGGATAATCTACATGGAGAAAATAATAATGAACATGCTATGGGCATATGAGGCATTGAAAAATAAATGTGTACTTGTATTTCATATCTTACAGAAAACAAACCCAAATGATTGAAAACATGCACTGAGAATGCACAAAACCTTAAAAAGGGTAAATCATATAACGTTCAAGTTTCTGAAGAAATTTGTAGTCTTAATGGGTATTCTTATCCAGTAAAAATTTTTGGAAATCCAATTTAATTATTCATTCTTGATTTTGTTAAATTTCTTCACCTAAATGAATGAAAATTCACTACTTTTCTGGTACCAGTGGGCAATCAAGGTTGAGGCGACTTCAACTAATTGGTAATCCATTGCAAATGATCTTTTTAATGCATTCAATCTATTTCTATCCATAAATTTGATTGAGCTTTGGCGGTCAGTCAAATTTGTAATTAGTAAATTGTCGGGGTGTTTTCAATCACTTTTGAATGGATTAGCAATCTAAAGCTTTGAAAGTGGCAGAAATTTGTTACATGAATGGCGAGTAGTGGCTTTAGCTGTGTATACTTTTATTTTGTTATGATCTTTCCCTGCCACATCAATTATGTCAGCTTAGTGTCTTGTCTGGCTGCAAAGACCTTTATTGGTTTCTCGACTGATAACTGACACTCTGGGTTGCTGGAGAAAAGTACAACTGTCAATTAACAAAGCCTTTAAATGTTCTTAAAGTAATCCTGGTAGGTCCTTTTTGTTTTATGACAGTTTATTTATTTGTTGTTATCAGAATTAAGCCTAAGGCCAGCCATAGACGAAGTGTGGTTGCAGGAAATAAATAAATAAATTGCGCGTTGATGGTGGAACCCCCTCCTGCAGAGCCATTGTGTTCTCCCGATGGGGAGTTGCTGTCCCCGCCGGGAGAACACAGCGATTATTGCTAGTGGCATTAACAGCCGCTAGCAATAATTGCATGTAAAATCCGGCAGACTGGTTGTACCCAAGTTGATTGCTCCAGCGTTCAACTTGGGTACATTCAGCCTTCTCATACATGGTTCTAATCTCGACCAGTTCCTGCTGAACCAGCCGAGATTCAAACCGTTTTACTCTGAGTTGACGAGAATAAAAAAAAAAAAAAAAAAAAAAAAAAATCGAGTAATAGGCTGCACTATTATTAAAAAACAAACAAACAAAAAAAATCAATAGTGGTTATCTAAATTATTACAATATGCCCACAGGTGACTGTTTCTCTTTAAAAGTACAACTCTATACAAAACTAGGATAGTTTTGTATAGACTTTGGAAGAGTAAATACTTCTGTCAAGTTTTTAAATGATGTCTATGGCCCTGTTGGAGAGATTTCACCAAATTTCCTGTCTCGTTGACAGTAGAACAAGAAATGTGGTGAACAGCCATCATTGGAACAGAAAGACACAGGCAATAATAATGACCTGACAGAAGGTTGAAACTCTGTCCCATTTTACAATAAAATAAACCAAAAGCAAACATGTATTATATTGCAGCTTAACAATTCTTAAATGTGATGGCTACATTCAATTACCTTTTTGGGCTTTCCTTCTAATTTCATCTGGTGAACTAGCCAGCAAGTCTGTTTAACAGAACAAGCTCTTTTGCAGTTACAGGGATGAGACAAACTATTTACCGTATATACTAGAGTATAAGCAGAGTTTTTCAGCACATTTTTTTTTGTGCTGAAAATGCCCCCCTCGGCTCAAGCACTTTTCTGCAGCAGAGAAAGACATTTTCAGAACCGACTTTGGGGCCACTTGGTGCTAGGAACCCCAAATTTGGTGTGCAAACCCAGTGGAACTAGCACTACAACATATCCAGCTGGGGTTCCTAGCACCAAGTGGCCCAGAGATACGAGGCCCTAAAGTCGGTTCGGAAAATGTCATTCTCTGCTGCAGAAAAGTGCTTGACATTTTGGATATGTTGTAGTGCTAGTTCCACTGGGTTTGCACACCAAATTGTGGGTTCCTAGCACCAAGTGGCCCCGAGATACAGGGCTCCAAAGTCGGTCAACTGTGTCATTCTGCAGCAATGTCATTTTGGGACCCCAAATTTTGGCTGCAGCTAGGGGGCATCTAGGAAACCTTAACTACCGAGTTTGAAGTTCGGGGGACCTATGGCTGCAAATGGGCACAGTGAGGCTGCAAATGGGCATTGTTGACCCTCTTTTCCACTTACAGTAGCTGCGCCTTTCTCACCCTAGGCTTATACTCGAGTCAATACGTTTTTCCAGTTTTTTGTGGTAAAATTAGGTGCCTCGGCTTATATTCGGGTTGGCTTATACTCGAGTAAATACGGTACTGGTTTGTCTGATTTGTTGGTTTTTAGTCAAACAGGAAAAGCTTTACCTGCAATAAATCGTGGGTCATGTGTCCAACCAGAGGGGAATGTAGAATGCTTGCACAAGTAACTGCTTTGTAAGTATCCATTATAACAACAGAAAATGAATGCAAGAGCAAAAGGAAAGAGCGGTGTAGGCTTTCCTCCACGAATCAAAACCGGAAAAATGAGGGTCCTGTGGAAACATGATCAGATATGTAAATCCTTCAACATCTGCTGTACTGTAAAAATTCCAATCCTTCAGCTTAAAGTTTATTTTTGTAAATAGCAGGGTGGATTTGATTTAAATCAAGACGATTTAAAATCATGATTTGAATAACTAGTAAAAAGGCTTGATTTAAACCATAATTTTTAAAGAGCAACTGTCATCTCTGTCCCCCAGCGGCTTCTCCTCTGACCCGCTGTTGACTCACCAACAGTCCCATTCACTTTAATGGGACAGTTGGTGAGGCGGCAGTGACACAACAAGGTGAGGGACGTGGCAGCAGCAGGTGAGTGGATGCCCGCTAACAGGCGCTGTCATCATGGATCTGAAATGACAGGTGCCCTTTAAATGCAAGGACATATTCTTGCTGGTAGTTAGAGTTTTTAATATTTGCAAACAAAATTAAGGCTTCCTATTTAAAATAGTAAGCGATCAGGTTAGTAAAACAGCGATATCAGAACCGATTCAATCATTTAGTTTGTAGTGTACATAGATTTGCAACACAATGGGATAAAGGAATATTCTTGAACTTTGTTTTATCCCATGGTTACTGTGAAATTGTGTGAATGCTTTAATGCAGTGCATGTTATCTCAGCTTACATTCATTGAATGAGTTTACCAAAATAAATAATGCAGAATATATTTTATTAAATAAAAAAAGGGGGGGGGGGGGGTAGAAAGAGCTGATCATTAAGAGCCCTTTCACACTGGGGCGGTTTTGCAGGCGTTATTGCGCTAAAAATACCGCCTGCAAAACTGACCCAAAACAGCCTCTACTGTTTGTTCAGTGTGAAAGCCCGAGGGCTTTCACACTGAAGCGGTGCGCTGGCAGGAGAAGAAAAAAACTCCTGCAAGCCGCATCTTTGGAGCGGTGTATTCAGCGCTCCTAAACCGCTCCTGCCCATTGAAATCAATGGGGCAGCGCAGCTACACCGCGGCAATAGCCGCACTATGTGAGCGGTTTTTAACCCTTTTTTGGCCGCCAGCAGGGGTTAAAACCGCACCGCTAGCGGCCGAATACCGCCGCAAAAACGACGGTAAAGCAGCGTTAAAAATAGCGCTGTTTTACCGCCGACGCCCCCACCGCCCCAGTGTGAAAGCAGCATAAATGTCAACAAACCGCGGTAACAAGATGTTACCGGGTTCTCCTCCTCACACACCGATTGCGTGTGAGGAGGAGATTACGGTAACATCTCGCTACCGCTTACAGTGTACACCAATCACGCTGATTCCACCCCCCCCAATAAAGAGGACCTGTCACCACCCATCAGAGTACCCGAGTACCTGTCAAAAGTCCATCAGAGTACCTGTCACAATCCATATGAGTACCTGTCACCACCATTCAGAGTACCTGAATACCAGTCACCAGAGTACCTATCTGTAGCCCAGAGTACCTGAGTACCTGTCACCAGCCCTTCAGAGTAACAGAGTACCTGTCACCAGCCCTTCAGAGTAACAGGGTACCTGTCACCAGCCCATCAGAGTAACAGAGTACCTGTCACCAGCCCATCAGAGTAACAGAGTACCTGTCACCAGCCCATCAGAGTAACAGAGTACCTGTCACCAGCCCATCAGAGTAACAGAGTACCTGTCACCAGCCCATCAGAGTACCTGTCACCAACCCATCAGAGTAACAGAGTACCTGTCACCAGCCCATCAGAGTAACAGAGTACCTGTCACCAGCCCATCAGAGTAACAGAGTACCTGTCACCAGCCCATCAGAGTAACAGAGTACCTGTCTGCAGCTCATGAAGTTACCCGAGTACCTGTCCAGCCCAGAGTACTCGAGTACCTATTTGCAGCCCATGCCTCATAGAATATGTTTGCGTTTCAAAATGGGGTCATTTTTTGTGTAATTCCACTGTCCTGGTGCTCAAGGACCTTCAAAAGTGTGATAGGTAGGAATGAAATAAGATGTGTAATTTATGCTTCTAGAACGCCTGAAGGTGCACACTTTTGTTGGGCCTCTGTATGTGGGCAGGCTGTGTAAAAGTCTCACACATGTGGTATCGCCATACTCGGGAAGAGTAGCAGAATGGCTTTTGGGGTGTAATTTGTGGTATGCATATGCTGTGTGTGTGTGTGTGTGTGTGTGTGAGAAATAACCTGATAGTTTGACAATTTTGTAAAAAAAAAAAACAAAAAACAAAAAACAAAAAAACAAAAACAAAAAAAAAAACACACATAATACCTTGGTATGTCTACTTTCTAAAAAAGGGGTCATTTGGGGGTATTTGTACTTTCCTGACTTGTTAGGGTCGGTTCACACTACAACGACTTGAGATCCGACTTGTCAGCCCTCAAGTCGCTTGACATTGGGAATTGCATTATAATCAATGAGAGCCATCTTAATGTACACTACTGAAGTCGCTCCGACTTCAGAAAAGGTTCCTGTACCGCTTCAAGGCGACCTGTATCCATAGAATTCAATGGAAGTCGCCTCCAAGTCGGATCCTCATCTATGGTGAAGCGACTTTACAGGAAAAAGATTATGAAGGGGAACACCACGCCTAATTTTAAATAAAAAAAAAACGGCATGGGTTCCCCCTCCAGGGGCATACCTGGCCCTTAGCAATGGTATGGTTTTTAAGGGGCACCCCCTATGTAGCAAAAAAATAGCGTGGGGTTCCCCCCCAAAATCCATATCAGACCCTTATCCGAGCACGCAGCCCGGCCGGTCAGGAAAGGGGGTGGGGACGAGCAAGCGCCCCCACCCTCCTGAATCGTACCAGGCCGCATGCCCTCAACATGGGGGGGTGGTGCTTTGGGAAAAGGGGGCGCCCTGCGGCCCCCCCACCCCATAGCACCTTGTCCCCATGTTAATGAGGACAAGGGCCTCTTCCCGACAACCCTGGCCGTTGGTTGTCGGAGTCTGCGGGTGGAGGCGCTTATCGGAATCTGGGAGCCACCTTTAATAAGGGGCCCCCGGATCCCGGCCCCCCTCCTTATGTGAAAGAGTATGGGGTGGAAAAAAAAGTGTCAAAAAAAAAAAAAAAAAACCACACACACACTACACAGGTTATTAAAGTAATTAGGCAGCTCCGGGGGTCTTCTTCCGGCTTCGGGGGTCTCCCGGCCTCTTCTTCCGGTGTCCGGTTCTTCTGCCGGGCTCCTCCGCTATCTTCTGCTGTTTTGCCGCTCTCTTGCTAGCGGTGGTCCGGTCTTCTCCATAGTCTTCTTCACTCTTCTTTTCTTCCGATGTTGACAATGCTCTCTCCCGCTGTAATGCTGTGTATGCAGTGCGCATTGACTTATATAAAGCATGGGGCGTGGTCACCAGGTGTTGTCACCCGGTGTCCCCGCCCCTTATGACATCACCCACCCCCCATGTTGAGGGCATGCGGCCTGGTACGGTTCAGGAGGGGGGGCGCTCGCTCGTCCCCACCCCCTTTCCTGACCTGCCGGGCTGCGTGCTCAGATAAGGGTCTGGTATGGATTTTGGGGGGGACCCCCATACCGTTCTTTCGGCGTAAGGGGTACCCCTTTACATCCATACCAGACAGAAGAGCCTGGTATGTTCCTGGAGTGGAATTCCCTCTCGCTGCAATAAGAAAATGTGTTGTTCCTATTGCAGCGAGCGCCAAATGTACAGTACCTGTCGCCGAGACCAAGCAATAGGATCGCGCTGGAAACACATTCTCGTGGGCAGGTACTGTATGTCACAAGAGCTGATTTGCCACAGGCAAAGTCGCCTGTCCTGGGGGCGACTTGAAGTCATGTTGTAAATTGCCCAAAGTCGCGTTGAAGTCGTGTTGCCCCTGTGTGAATCGGCACTTGGTGTCTCAAGAAATTAGATATACCTGATGTACTGAAGGCCTGATCAGATGTGATCAATTTTCAGTGATTGGCAACATAGTTTGTAGACTAACTTTTACAAAGACCAAATAATATATACACTAATTTGGGTTATTTTTACCAAAGATATGTAGCAGTATAAATTTTGGCCAAAATTTATGAAGAAAAATTACTAATTAGAGTACATTTTATGACAGAAACAAAGAAAAGGGCATTTTTTTCCCACAAAATTGATGGTCTTTTTTTATTTATAGCACAAAAAAATAAAAAAACCACTAGTGATTAAATACCACCAAAAGAAAGCTCTATTTGAGTGACAAAAAGGACAAAAGTTTCATATTTGTACAGTGTTGCATGACTGAGTAATTGCCATTCAAGCTGTGACAGCGCTGAAAGCTGAAATTTGGTCTGGGCAGGAAGGGGGTGTAAGTGCACTGTATTGAGGTGGTTAAAGACGGTGTTCACACAGAGGGGTCCAGCATGATCAAGTCACCTTTATTTTGGAATTCCAAGCTTGCAACCTTTCCATTGAAACATACATGTAAATAGATGGAGGTTCTGGTTGCCTAGTTGTTCCAAGTAGAATCTTCTGCCAATAAATATGATTATCAATAAAAGGAGTGTTGGATATTCTAGAATGAATACATGCTACGTGGAGTGTTAAAGAACATGTAAACCTGACATTTCAAATTCCTGGTGTGTCTGTGCTGTACCATGTACTTGTATTAAAATGTATCCTGTTATCTTTTATGTGAAATGCTGTACCTGGTATTCCTGCCAGTCCCTCTAATCTCCTAATAGAAACTGACCATGCTAGGCATGAGAGCACAGCGTGGTAAGTTTTCTAGCTATGCTCAGTCTGCTCTGCTTCGATGATCAAATTTGTGCTGATATGCCCCCTGCACAGCCATTCACTGGAAAGATCAGTGTGCTGCCGTTTCTCCACTCTCGCTTCTCTATGCAGCTGAGAACATAGGTTATGTGAGTACATTATTAAAAAAAAAAAAAAAAGGGGGGGGGGGGGCGGGAACAATTTATGTTTTTTTTAATAACTATACACAAATATTTTACCTTTCATTTCCATTTTAAACTGTATGGGTTGTTTTACAAGAAAGGGGATAACATATACTTTAAACATTTTCATTTCACTCTTGAAAGTGGAGGGGAACAATAAAGCACTTGGATTCTAATAGATGGAAGTTTATAAGATAGATATAATTGGTGGTAGGATATACATAAACGGTGGTTCTATTAATTAACACAAAATGTAATATGGGAAATTGTGTAGAATCTTAGAACTTTAGAGTCATATACTTATACTGTATTTGTTATATTTATAAAATGGGGAGGTTGTAGAGGGTATGGGTATATGTATGGGTGTGCAAGTGTAGGCATGCGTTTCATATATGTGTGCACGTACGTATATTAATAGGTAGATTAACTTTTATGAATAATTAAGTATTCACTGTATGTTCATGGAGAGTGTAACTTTCAAGATAACTGCAGACAAGTGTTTTGTTTATTAAATTGCATGTACGGTATCTCACAAAAGTGAGTAAATCCCTCACATTTTTTTGTAAATATTTTATTATATCTTTTCATGTGACAACACTGAAGAAATGACACTTTGCTACAAAGTAGTGAGTGTACAGCTTGTATAACAGTGTAAATTTGCTGTCCCCTGAAAATAACTCAAACACACAGCCATTAATATCTAAACCGCTGGCAACAAAAGTGAGTACACCTCTAAGTAAAAAATGTCCAAATTGGGCCCAAAGTGTCAATATTTTGTGTGGCCACCATTATTTTCCAGCACTGCCTTAACCCTCTTGGGCATGGAGTTCACCAGAGCTTCACAGGTTACCACTGGAGTTCTCTTCCACTCCTTCATGAGGACATTGCGGAGCTGGTGGATGTCCGAGACCTTGCACTCCTTCACCTTCCGTTTGAAGATGCCCCACAGATGCTCAATAGGGTTTAGGTCTGGAGCCAAGCTTGGTCAGTCCATCACCTTTACCCTAAGCTTCTTTAGCAAGGCAGTGATCATCTTGGAGGTGTGTTTTTGGTCATTATGTTGGAATACTGCCCTGCAGCCCAGTCTCTGAAGGGAGGGGATCATGCTCTGCTTCAATGTGTCACAGTACATGTTGGCATTTGTGGTTCCCTCAATAAACTGTAGCTCCCAGTGCTGGCAGCACTCATGCAGCCCCAGATAATGACACTCCCACCACCGTGCTTGATAGTAGGCAAGACACACTTGTCTTTATACTCCTCAGCTGGTTACTGCCACACACACGCTTGACACCATCTGAACCAAATAAGTTTATCTTGGTCTCATCAGACCACAGGACGTGGTTCCACTAATCCAGGTCCTTAGTCTGCTTGTATTCAGCAAACTGTTTGCGGGCTTTCTTGTGCATCATCTTTAGAAGAAGCTTCCTCCTGAGATGACAGCCATGTAGACCAATTTTATGCAGTGTTCGGCGTATGGTCTGAGCACAGACATGCTGATACCCCACCCCTTCAACCTCTGCAGCAATGCTGGCAGCACTCGTACGTCTATTTCCCAAAGACAACCTCTGGAGTTGATGCTGAGCATGTGCACTCAACTTCTTTGGTCGACCATGGCGAGGCCTGTTCTGAGTGGAACCTGTCCTGTTAAACCACTGTCTTTGCCACCATGCTTCAGCTCAGTTTCAGGGTCTTGACAGTCTTCTTATAGCTTAGGCCATCTTTATGTAGAGCAACAATTCTTTTTTTCAGATCCTTTGCCATGAGTTGCCATGTTAAACTTCCAGTAATGTATGAGAGTGAGAGTGATAACACCAAATTTAACACACCTGCTCCCCATTCACACCTGAGACCTTGTAACACTAACAAGTCACATGACACCGGGGAGAGAAAATGGCTAATTGGGCCGAATTTGGACATTTTCACTTAGGTGTACTCACTTTTGTTGCCAGCGGTTTAGACATTAATGGCTGTGTGATGAAATATTTTGAGGGGGCAGCAAATTTACACTGCTATACAAGCTGTACACTCACTACATTGTAGCAAAGTGGCATTTCTTCAGTGTTGTCACATGAAAAGATATAATAAAATATTCACAAAAATTTGAGGGGTGTGCTCACTTTTGTGAAATATCGTATGTGTTGTGTAAAAAGGGGAAAAAAAAAAAAAATACCTCAGGCTATGTTTCCACTAGTGCGACTTTTCATGCGACTTGGGACTGAAAAGTCGCATGACAAATAGTACCCCATGCTTTCCAATGAGTACCGTTCATATTTGTACGACTTCAAGTCGCAGCGACTTCAAAGTAGTCCCTGCACTACTTTGGTCCCACTTTGATGCGACTTGAGGTCCATAGATACAGACATTGCTTCAAATTGCGGTAAAATCGCGGTAAAAAATAGCGGCAAAATTGCGCGACTTTGGGGACGCAATAGAGGAAACATAGCCTTAAGAACAACTTGTAGAACTTTTATGCCAAATCCAGGTTTTGCTGTGATAGTAACTTCACTCTACAATAGTTGATGAGGGCATTCTGGTTGAAACAGGTACAATGTAGAGTAGTTGCCCTGTAGATGCTCCCACTTTTTAGCACATGACTTTATAAAGGAACAGGTTAATAGTAGCAGACTTCCCATCACAGACCAGAGTCCATTCCCAATATGGGGCAGACTGATTAACCACAATTAGTTTTTGTAGCTGGGACTATGCAGTGGCTCCAGATGAGACAGAGAACTGGGAAGAGAAGTCTTCATGAAACAGGATACCTGTTGGCAATGGTGGAAAAGCATGCCTGCACCTACAGCAAAATTGAGAGCCTTTAAATCTTGTGTCAATACCAGTTCCCAGCCAGGGGTCATTGCAGCACCCACTTAGCATATAGCCATTTCCAGAAATGTGTGCAATGGGTGCAATGGGTATATTTTACCTGACTTAGAAGGGCCGAGGGCTAAGGAGCCACCTTGTCATCACCAGAGCTCCTGACTGAAGAGAAGGATTTTGCAGCAGAAGACTCCAATATAGCAGCCCTGACTAACTGGTCAGGCAGCTACTGGGAACTGAGAGCGGGTATACAGGAAAGAGTTCTTTGCAGTGCTGAGGCGCTGGATTTACTTGTCAGTAGGCAACAGTCCAAAACAGGCAGAAGTGTATGGCAACACATACAGGCTTTCCCTATAGAGAAGGATCACCAAAGACTTTCCTGAAAAGCAGAAGAAATGCTGCAATACTGTTGGTGACAAGATCCAATTTCTCTGAAAGTGAGACGGCCCAAGCCAGAGAATCCCTAGAAAGAAGGAACCCTAAAGCCTAGTACACATGGGCTGGTTCAATAAAAACCATCCAACATTCGGCCTGCGTATATGGAAGCCGGTCTGACAGAAGGTGGCCATTTTGCCGGCTTCTGTTGGACGAGCATGCTGGAAAACCAGAAGCCAACAGGCCCCCGATCAGTGCTCTCAGCCAATGGCTGAGAGTGCTGACCAGAGTGTTCTGGCAGAGTTAATCCCCCCTGTCAAAGCACAAAAGAACGGAAGGGGAGATCGCTGCACGAAAGGAGGAAGAGGAGGAGGAAAGGAGGAGGATTTGATTTTCCTAGCCATAATGCAGAGAAAGACAGACAGACAAAATTTGTTGGAGCCAAGAAAAAGGGCAATGTCATTCCAAGCTCCAAGAATAATGCAGCATCAAACTTTGGGAGCTTAAAGAATTTCTCTTCGTTATCCTGATGTGGCTATAGAAGGTTAAGGATTATAAGAAGACATTTTCTCATTAAAATTGCCACGGATGTTCCTGGGTTGGTTAGACTATGGTGCAGAGGGCGAAGAGGAGGCAGCTGTAGACATTAGAGAAGATGTTTTTTTTGATATGGGTGGAAGGAGTCAGGTACACAACTACCAAGCATGGCCAAACTTTCGGGAAAGATACAGCACAACCCCCGTGTACCATGCATGGAAGAAAAAAAATAAATAAATAAAAAAAAAATGCAAAAGCAAAAATTTCCAATTTTGTCCCGTTGGCAGGCTGACTCCCCCAATTTTTCTGCAAGGATTTATCCTGCAGGGTGCGAGCCATCCTTGCTCTCTATGTGAGCTGGGTATCTTCGCCCCATGTCAGCATGGCCAAGTACATTACCCATCTTGCTGCCCAAAAGTGATGCAACGCTGGGTACAAAAGAGGCTTTAAATGCTTGCTCCACCCTACTGTACTTCCTGCCTGGACAGGGCAAGAAAACCTCTGCCACCTGGCCGGAGCTTGCCAGGCACAGCCTCCACTTGCCTCACAAAAGCAGGTGTGGCAAAGAGGCAGGACCAAGGGCCATAAGAAGGAGGATTCAGGAATTGGCGCAATTATGATGATTAGGAACAACAGCAAGCACAATCACAGTGACAACTTACGATATGCATACTTGTTTCAGTTCAGCGACTTTAGTATTCAAGTGTAAATATTAACATGACAGGCAGGTAACTAGAATTTTCCTAAGTGGTCAGCAATAGCAGTCCAAAAGTATTTTAGTACAAGTTTCCTTTGAAGACCACAATATTTTAAACAATAACACCATCACAGCACATTCTCCATTAGTTATTTGTAGGTCTAAATCATATTGGATTGTAATGTATATGGTCAGCTTTAGACTGTCATTGTCATGTCCCTGGCTCACTGTCACTAGAGCCAGCGGGTCAGGGAGAGGCTGTAGCAGTTGGAACATGTTGCCAAAAAGGTGAAAATATCCTTTTACGGTTTCAAAAAACAGTTACATTTAAAGCATGCCAGGAATGATAACCGTTATATGTGCTTGTGCTGTCAACCAAACTGTCAAACCATCAAATAGCTGGTGTCATAACTGATCACATGTGCAGAAACATGGCAGTTGCAGATCAAAGAGACCAAGATGGCAGCTTACCTGGCTGAAAAAGATAGGAGGGTTTATTTCCATTTGAAATATATCATCATCATCAATACATTAAGCTACATTCCCTTGGCCTCCGAGATTCTGCTCTATCCTGATTCTCTGACTATCACAGCGCTCCCTCAGTGTCACCTACAACTCTGTCTCCTCCTCTCCATTGCCCCCTTCTGTGGGGGTCCCCCAAGGCTCTGTTCTTGGACCCCTTCTCTTCTCTATCTACACCTCCTCCCTTGGTCACTTGATAACTGCCCACGGCTTCCAATACTACTTAAACGCCGATGACACCCTAATCTGTCTACTCCTCACCTCACTCCTTTAGTCTCCTCTCGCATTACTAACTGACATATAAGCATGGATGTCGCACCACTTCCTTAAACAAAATATCTCTAAATCTGAGCTATTAATATTCCCCCCTGCACATGCCCCCCTCCATGACTTTTCCATCAAAATCAACAATGCAACCATCAGGTCCTCCCCTCACGCCAGGGTACTAGGTGTAATCCTAGACTCTGACTTGTCATTGCAGCCCCAAGTCCAATCGTCAAAAGTTTGTAGAATTCACCTCCGTAATATCTCTAAAATACGCCCCTTTTTAACAAATGAAACCACCAAGCTCCTCATTCACTCCCTTGTTATCTCTCGCCTTGACTATTGCAACTCCCTTTTTCATTGGCCTGCCTCTCCATAGGCTATCTCCTCTTCAGTCTATCATGACTGCTGCTGCCAGACTTATCCACCTTACCAACCGCTCAGTGTCTGCCAACCCTCTCCTCCAATAAATTCAATACTAACCACAACATACAAAGCCATTCATAACTCTGCCCCAAGCTACATCACCAATCTTGTCTCCAAATATCACCCAAATTGTCCCCTCTGCTCTTCTCAAGACCTCCTGCTCTCAAGCTCTCATCTCCAGAGCCTCTCCCATCCTCTGGAACTCGCTACCTCCACTGGTCCGGCTATCCCCTACTCTTGCTACCTTCAGGCGATCCCTGAAAACTCATCTCTTCAGGGAATCCTATCATGTCTCCAACTAATCTCCTACCACTTACATCAGCTCATTCCCCACAGTTACAACCTTTTGTACCACCTGCCCCACCCTATTAGAGATTGTAAGCTCTTCTGAGCAGGGCCCTCTTAATCCTCTTGTATTTTTATTGTATTGTAACTGTATTGTCTCCTTTTATATTGTAAAGCACTGCGTAAACTGTTGGCGCTATATAAATCATGTATAATAATAATAATAATAATAATAATAATAAAAGCATTCAAAGATTACAAGAATCTTGAGAAATCTCTGGGCGCAAGGGACAAGGCTGAAATGCAATACTGGATGCCCATGTTTGGGCCCTCAGATGGCACTGCATAATAAGTTCCCTGCTTACAAATGAGTTTTGTTCCGGGAGTTTGTTTGGAAGTACACTTTAATCATAAGCACAATGACGTGAGGTTTATAGTACTTTTCACACAAATTATGCAAAAAAAATAAATAAAATAAAAATACTGTACTGTAAAGAAAATATTTCTAATCTTAAAGTATAGTACCTTGAAAATGTACAGTAGTAAAGAGAAACTGGCATACAGAGGCTTGCATGGAGGGAACAGGCAAGAAGATTTAGTGACTGGAGGAGGAAGGGGATGTGGAAGATGGTGGAGCTGAAGGATCATCAGCAGTAGGAGATGGAGGGCAAGCTGCGATTTCCCTCTAATGTTAGTGGAGCAAGTTCTGGTTCCTTGCTGGAATCCATTCCATCTACCCTCTTGTAAAATCGATCCAGTGATGTCTAGGTAGTAGCTCTTTTTTCTTGTTATAGAGGACACGGTAATACTGCATGGCATTCTGAACAGCTGCTGCTACCTTGTGTACCATTCTACATTTGGGTCTTGTGCCTCAAATGAGCAGTGCCTCCTCAAATAAAGAAAAACCTTGCGCCATTTTCTGTGTCATTAAGCTCTTCGGTTCTTCAGTTAATTCTTCCTCTTGGCCCTTTTCCTCCTTTCGCTGGGCCTCGAATTCTATCAGGTCTTCATTAGTAAGCCCTTCGTTTTGCACAGCAAGAAGCTCAATGAAGTTGTTCTCTTACAAAGCTTTCTGAGGGTCACCAAGTTGCTGTAGACCTCTTTGGACTCCTCACCCACCCTCTCAAATATGAACAAACTGTGGGAAAAGGTTCTTTCAAACCGCATTCATGGTGAAGGATATAACCTCACACCAAGCAAAGTTGGCCTTTTAGATGTTGTAGTCCTTACAAAATTGTCACAAGGTTGTTCCTGATTCATCAATCACCTTCTTGAAAGTCACGATAACTTCATGGTCCATAGGTTGGATAAGTGTCGTAGTATTCAGTGGCAGATGCACTTTGACGTTGGGATGAAAATCTATGAATGAGGGTGGCTCGGAGCATTGTCAAGCAGTGAAAGAATGTGGAATGGGACATCTTTCTCAAAGCAAGATTTCTGTATCTCTGGGATAAAGTGGTAGAAAAACCAGTCCTGGAAAATGGCCTGCATAACCCAGGCTTTGGAGTTACTCTTCCACACAACAGGAAGAGAGAGTCCTTGGCTATAATTTTTAAGGGCTCTTGGGTTCTTTAAAAAAGGTTAAACTAAGAGGCTTTGGTTTCATATTGCCGGAAACATTGCCACCACAACTGAGCCTGTTCTTTGCTGCTTTGTAGCCTAGCACTTTTCCTACATACTGATGTAACTTTGGTCTTGTATCCTTTTCCAGTACAGTCCTGTCTCCTCTACATTCAAAACCTGGTCAGGTAAATAAGTGCCTTTATCTAATATTTCTCAGTTACATGAAATTCCTGGGCAGCTAAAGTATACAGTGCCTTGCAAAAGTATTCACCCCCTTGGCTTTTTACCCATTTTGTTACATTGTAGCCTTTAGTTCAATGTTTTTTTTAAATCTGAATTATATGTGATGGATCAGAACACAATAATCTAAGTTGGTGAAGTAAAATATATATATACATAAAACTATTTTTCAGAAATAGGAAACTGATAGTTGGCATGTGCGCATGTATTCACCCACTTTGTTATGAAGCCCATAAAAAGCTCTGGTGCAACCAATTACATAATTAGTCACATAATTAGTGAAATGATGTCCACCTGTGTGCAATCTAAGTGTCACATGATCTGTCATTACATACACACACCTTTTTGAAAGGCCCCAACACTTAAGCAAGAGGCACCACTAACCAAACACTGCCATGAAGACCAAGGAACTCTCCAAACAAGTAAGGGACAATGTTGTTGAGAAGTACAAGTCAGGGTTAGGTTATAAAAAAAAAAAAATATCCAAATCTTTGATGATCCCTAGGAGCACCATCAAATCTAATCATAACCAAATGGAAAGAACATGGCACAACAGCAAACCTGCCAAGAGATGGCCGTACCCCAAAACTCACAGACCGGGCAAGGAGGGCATCAGAGAGGCAACACAGAGACCTAAGGTAACCCTGGAGGAGCTGCAAAGTTCCACAGCAGAGACTGGAGTATCTGTACATAGGACGACAATAAGCCGTATGCTCCATAGAGTCGGGCTTTATGGCAGAGTGGCCAGAATAAAGTCTTTACTTTCAGCAAAAAAACAAAATGGCACGTTTTGAGTTTGTGAAAAGGCATGTGGGAGACTCCCAAAATGTATGGAGGAAGGTGCTCTGGTCTGATGAGACTAAAACTGAACTTTTTGGCCATCAAAAAAAAAAAAAACGATATGTCTGGTGCAAACCCAACACATCACCCAAAGAACACCATCCCCACAGTAAAACATGGTGGTGGCAGCATCATGCTGTGGGGATGTTTTTCAGCAGTCGGGACTGGGAAACTGGTCAGAGTTAAGGGAAAGATGGATGGGGCTAAATACAGGGATATTCTTGAGCAAAATTTGTACCACTCTGTGTGCGATTTGAAGCTAGGATGGAGGATCACCTTCAAGCAGGACAATGACCCCAAACACACTGCTAAAGCAACACTTGAGTGGTTTAAGGGGAAACATGTAAATGTGTTGGAATGGCCTAGTCAAAGCCCAGACCTCAATCCAATAGAAAATCTGTGGTCAGACTAATGCAGCGTACACACGGTCAGACTTTGTCTACAAAAGTCCGACGGACAAAATACGGCTGACAATCCGATCATGTGTGGGCTTCCCCGGACTTTCAGCTGACTTTTCCAGCCGCAAATCTGACGGACTTTAGATTTGAAACATGCTACAAATCTTTACGTCAGAACTACGCCGGACCCAGAAATCCGCTTGTCTGTATGCTAGTCCGACGGACAAAAACCCACGCTAGGGCAGCTATTGGCTACTGGCTATCAACTTCCTTATTTTAGTCCGGTATACGTCATCACGTACGAATCCGTTGGACTTTTGTGTGATCGTATGTAGGCAAGTCAGTTAGAAAGCCTGCCGCAAGTCCACCAAAAGTCCGTCGAAAGTCCGTCGAAAGTCTGTCGGACAGATTAAATTATGCAAATCCTCAAACAATCTATGTTAATTCCAGGTCGTAAGGCAACAAAACATGGAAAATGCCAAGAGGGGGGGAATACTTTTGCAAGGCACTGTATGCAACTGCTGCCCTCCCGCTTACTTTTACATTGTGAAGGTTGCCTCTAGCCTTGAACCTATGAAAATAGCCATGGCTGGCATTAAAAGATGCACCCTCTGCTTCTTTTACCGCATATCTTCTTCAAGTGTTCATACAGGCTTTCAGCTTTTTCTTGAATTAAGCTGAGCGGGACTCGACACTGATGTTGATCCGGAATCCAAACTTTAAAGTTTCTCTATTTCCTCTATCACTTTTCCACACTTTGATATTATTGTCGACATCATTGGCAAAGCAGACTTCACATGTTCCATCATCTTGTCCAGTGTTAATTTCTTTGACAAAATATCTTCATCAGTGGCATGTTTTTAGTGACGAAAAAAACTATTCCAATTTACGTTAAAGAATGAGGGAGGGACATTTACCCATTTGAACGTCTGCTTTCCTCAGAGCTACACCTGTCTGTTAAAGCCCCTTCCCCCTGACAAGCTGTATTATCTGAGAGATGCAGGCTCCCTCTATCTGCCTGCTGCCTGGGAGTTCTGGAACAATGCCCTGCAAACCATGCAGTGAGTGTTTCCCCTCCAAACAAGGTAGCAGTGCTTAGCACTGTGTAAACTAACAGCCTCCCCAGATCAGTTCTCTGCCCTGTGCAACTCCCTCACTCCCATTTATTTCCCTATCCCCAGTACATGTTATTAGATTTTTACTCCAGGAGTAATGAGTTCGGAAATTCAAGAAAAATGCTTAAATAATGCATTACAATATAAGCGAAACCCATTAGTTTTTAGTCAACTAAAATGCACTGGAGATTTTAGTCGACTAAAACATTCAGATGACTAAAATACTACTAAAACAGCATTTTAGTCAAAAGGCTAAAACTAAATCGAAATTGGTGTCAAAATTAGCACTGACATTGTCATTGTTCTTCGCTTTAGAATTGTGCCGATGGTTCAATGATTCATGTTATAAGAAAGAGTGATATCTACCATTTTTCCTCCTTGGACCACTCTCTTACTTTTCACTTTTCTTTCCATGGTGATTGCTTGGCAAAAACCATTGCCAAGCAGACCCCCAACATCACCATTAATTTTACGCTTGCTTCCGGACGTCCTGGGCTTGAAATAAACATTGTACACTATTATACTGTAAAGTAAAGTACACAACAGCACAACCACTTGCAGCAGAGGGTGCACACATGTGACAGTTTCCAGCAGACACGTGAGTCTTTTCCGTGATTTGACATGTGAACACATGTTCGCATCTTTGAAAGTTCACAACTTGAAGGTTTTCATATTCCTCCAGGACAAAGCTAAACTGCATACTGCATCTATGACAACAGCATAGCTTCACAGGAGAATAGCCCAGGTGCTTAATGGGCCTGCTTGCAGTCCAGACCTTTTACCAATTGAAAATATTTGATACATCTTGAAGGGTAAAAATACGACAAAGATGACCCAAGCCTGTTGAGCAGTTAGAATCCTATATTAGCCAAGAATGGGACAACATTCCTTTCCCAAAACGCCAGCAACTGGCCTCCTCAGCTCCCAGACTTTTACAGAGTTTTGTTAAAAGAAGAGAGGATGCTACACTGTGCTAAACAAGACCCTGAACTTGTTTCAGATGTGTTGCTGCCACCAATTTCAAAATGACCCTGTTTTTAAATTAAATTGTTTTTTCTCAGTTTAAACATTTGATATGTTCTCCGTTTTGATAACATGAATAAAATACGGGTTTATGAGATTTGTGACAAACCCAACCAGGACAGGGGCTTTTGAAGAGGACTAGGGGCAGGTCTCCTACCCACTGATTATGGCCCATGGAGAGAGCAGATCATACTCTAATGATGGACAGCAACGTGATGAACACTGAAAGTGTGGTTTGGATTAATTCTCTAAATAAGGTCAATAAAGCTTCCCTTCTGGAGTGGATGGAAAGGTGTAATATTAATCTTGTACGGGGTAATAGTCAGAGGGAATATGGTGGCCCTCCTGCAGACTGGGTTGGAGAGGCTCCTTCATTTGGAACAGAAATATTTATCAACAAGATCCCTTGAGAAATCTATAAATTTATCAGACTGCTGGAACATGGTTTGTCTTCTGATGACATGTCTAGTGGACAGAATACACAGGTTTGTGTGCCTCCTAGGTGTCCATTCCCATTGTTAATTGAGTTTCCTATTGTTTCTCTCTGTTGGCTAACTTTTCGAGGATCCTACATGATGGGATTAGCCTTGTGTCAACTCTACATGGTTATCTAACCACTGTGCTGACTGCCCTACTTTTGAAGTGTATAAACGCCTGTATTTCTGTTCAATAAACAGTCATTCCTTTGGTTCTATCCCAACATCTTGTCTGTGTACGATGCTTGGGGTAAAAAGGGCTGGTAGTAGCGCTCACTCTGCTGGCATTGTTTGGAGGGCAGGAGGCACAGTTTGGCGGAAACACCTAATCAGGGTGCCAAGAGGTTCCATCACAAGATTTGCAAAAAATTGCATTGTGTTCTTATGTAGATTGTACATAGCATCCCAACTTTTTTGGAATTGAGATTGTATGTTTTTGATCAACAGTTGTGTGGCATAAAAAAACCAAAAGTACCACATTTTATTCTCCAGGGTCTCTCCTTTTTGAAAAACATATAGGGGGTCGATTTACTAAAGCTGGAGAACGCAAACTCTGGCACAGCTCTGCACAGAAACCAATCAGCTTTCATTTTTTTTGTCAAAGCCTAAATGAACAAGCTGAAGTGAGAAGTTGATTGGCTACCATGGACAGCCGCACCAGATTTTTCACTCTAGAGTTTTAGTAAACCAACCCCATAAGCTTTGGAGTTTTTAATCTTAATGTCTAAAATGTGCATTTTTATACATATGTACTAAAAAGGCAAACACAGCCCTGCCAGCAAGAGGGTTGAACTATAATCAAATGCTTTAGGAAAGCTCACGGTACCTGTACTGTGGGCGGGCGGCACAGCCAGGCTCAGCAACCTAAATATACATTGCTTCGCACATGCGCACTCCTTAAGGCATGCAGCGCGCTGATTCCGTAACAGCTACAGTTCCTGGCGGCTTTAAGAGGTCGAGGGATCACAATGCAATCACATTATCAAAATGTATAGACAACTGTTATAAATGAGTTTCATTCTTAACAGCTCTGCTTACTGTAGTGATTGGCCCACAGCTATCACATGGCACCCTGTACCACGTGATTAGCTGTAGCCAACAACAGCAGGTCAACAAAAAGCACAGCTGTTATTAATGAAACCTATTCATGACAGTTCAAATGAATCCTGTTACAGTGATCCTCATTGTAAAAAAAAAAAAAATCCCTGACAAAAAAAAAAAAGTAGGAAATAAAAATTTTTAAAAGAAAAGTTAAAAATAATAATAGACAATATTTTTATTTATTTATTTTTACATACTGTCACCAGTCAGTATCCTTCACTGCTACACCAGTCATAGGATAATTCTGTACTGCAATGGTGACATTATACAAAAGAAAATTGGGGATAAAAAAAAAAAAACAAAAAAAAAAAAAACAAAAACAAAAAAAAAAAAACAAAAACAAAAAAACACCTCAAAAAAAAACTCATAATGCTGCTTCCTAAATACCTTGGACTGTCTACTTTCAAAAAAAAAAAAAAAAGTCAAAAGTCATTTGGGGGGTATTTGCACTGTCCTAGCATTTTAGGACCTCAGGGAAATGAGAGGTCTCCACTAGCGCAGAACTTGTCAATTTTCAAAGTGAGTGTGTGTATGTATACACACACACGTGTCAAAAGTATTGGGACACCGGCCTTTACAGGCACATGAACTTTAATGGCATCCCAGTCTTAGTCCGTAGGGTTCAATATTAATTGACCCACCCTTTGCAGCTTCAACTCTTCTGGGAAGGCCATCCACCAGGTTTAGGAGTGTGTCTATGGGAATGTTTGACCATTCTTCCAGAAGAGCATTTGAGGTCAGCCACTGATGTGGACGAGAAGGCCTGGCTCGCAGTCTCCCAAGGATAAAACATCCCAAAGGTGTTTATTGGGTTAAGGTCAGGACTCTAAAAAAATTTTGTGGGAAAAAAAAAAGGGGGACATAAACGTTATCTGGGTACAGTGTCGCATGACTGCGCAATTTTCAGTTAAAATAACGCAGTGCCATATCGTAAAGAAAAACTTCCAGAGCTGAAGTAGTTAAACCCGACTGCTATCTGATACGGATTGCCATCAATTTTTAATCGGATGTCGGAGGGTGTAAACGGACACGTGTCAGTGTACACCCATCGCTCCATAGAGAAGACTGGGGGTTCTGATGGAAAAAGTGACAGGCAGATCCGATGAGTTCACTAGTGACTCTATACATAGGAAGAAAAAGAAGTTTTGTTTTTAGTTGTACATTCCAATAGTTAGAGAAGTAATAGAAATCTCCATACCGATGCATGTAGTGACAGATGAAGAGTCCCATCAGGAACAGGGCGGGTGTCGGTAGATCAGGATGTACTGACACATAATACAAGGGCACAACCAAGGATGGCAGCTCTTGGATGAACCAAGCCAACCTCACAGGAACCGGCGGCCCAAACGTCGAGCTGGCATAGCGCCCATAAGGCACACGGATACACCTCAGTAAGGCAAATGATAGGAGTCCCATCAGAACCATGAGCAGGGACAGGAGGTCCAGCAGGCGGGCCTCGCCTTCCACCAACTCAACCATCATTACCGACCTCTGATCTACTAATCGCTCAATGCCGCCATACCATATACCCCGCCGCTGCTAAGCAACATCCAATCGCCGACGAGGGGGCGGAGACCTATGTCAAAGTCCAGCTAATCAGAATAGCAGAAGGCATGGTGGGCGGTGGAGTTTTCCACTCACGCCAGTGAACTTTCCTAAAGCTAGTGTGGTCTGTCCAAGACGTAAGTGGCGTGGTCGCCGCTGCTGGCATACATACATACATACATGGCATAGCAATGCATAGCAATGCATGTCTTCCGAAGGGATAACAGCTGCACAATAACCAACACTTATTTCTGCCTCCATAAACGGTATATACTAAATATATTTTTGCCACTAGCGCCCTTTTCAAAGATGACAGAAGGAGACAGCCGATAGGTCGGCGAGGCTTGCCCCGTGATTGGTTGGTAGCTCGGACTTCCTTTGCACGAGCTCACGCGGCACCCGTAGTTTTTACGTCAGCGGTGCGGTCGGGTAGGAGTTTGGTGCGTATACACGTGTGTTCCTGAGTGATTGCTCCGCTACAAAGTATACCGCTCCTATGGAATAGAAGGAGGTGTGCCGCACGCCTATAACCGTGTACAATCTCTGTGTCTTTCTGTACATTAGGAGCTGCAGTCTGGGGATATTCTCTCCGTTAGTCACACTTTCCAGGCACTGCGTGCGAGCTGTCAGTGTGGGCATGGGGCGCAAGAATCGGCGGAATCGGCGCAAGGATCAGCGGCCTGCAGTGCAGAGGACCCCCGCTGAGGAGGAGGAGAGGCGCCGGGCCAGAGAGCAGGCGGTGAGTTCTCATTGCTTCATATGTCATTCATAACCCCTTCCTGTACACGTCAATTGTCATCTTTTACCGCTGTCACACGTTGTCATGTAACACTGTACACCTATCAAATTCTTATCATTTACTTCACACAAATAGAGCTTTCTTTTGGTGGGACTTAATCGCCTATGTGGTTTTCTTTTTTTCTTAATTGCAAATTTTTTTAAAAACAGAAATTAAGTAATTTTTCTTCTTCACTGTGGTGCTCCGATGGGGCTGCTCCGGCGCGTGGTGCTCCGATGGGGCTGCTCCGGCGCGTGGTGCTCCGATGGGGCTGCGCCGGCGCGTGGTGCTCCGATGGGGCTGCGCTGTGCCCTGATGGTGCGGCGCTCTGATGGGGCTGCACCGGATTTGGTGTGCTCTGGTGGTCAGTGCCTTGATTATCAGTGTAAACAATGTGCTGACAGGCTTGCTAGTTACTGGTTCGCCTTTCTTCTCACAGACATGATAATCGGCAAGCCCCAGCTTCAGCCCCGGAAGATTTTAAATAGATAAAAAGTGGTTCTGGACAGCCGCACTCCGGATATGCCTTTTATTTAAAAACTACAAACAAAAATACATGCCACAGAACAAAAGAGCTAACGCGTTTCACACTATATGTAGTGCTTAATTATAGATATGATTAAGCACTACATATAGTCTGAAACGCGTTAGCTCTTTTGATGGCGACAAATTCACTTTACTGGAAATAAAATAAGCATCTACTTATATAAAATATTAAGGATGTTTGTGCGGATTTTCTTAATATTTGATGTAAGTGGATGCTTATTTTATTTCCAGTAAAGTGAATTTGTGCTGACATCTTAGTTGGGCTGCTTCTTATGTTTACTGCTGCATGTGTTAGTAAAAGTAATAGTTCATTTGGACCAGCTTGTGTCAAAGTTTTAGTTCACTAAAACCTGCAAATGGACTTTAATGTATAACTAAAGTCACAACTAGAGGTCGACCGATATGGGTTTTTCTCTGGCCGATGCCGATATTTAGAAATCTCGGTGGCCGATGGCCGATATGTGATGCCGATTTTTTTGGGCCGATATATTTGGCCGATTTTTTTTTTTTTTCTTTTTCTTTTTTCCCTTCATCTCATAAAATCTAACAGTTAGACCCCTTTCACACTGGGGCGTTTTTCAGGCGCTTTTGGGCTAAAAATAGCGCCTGTAAAGTGCCTGTAAAACGGCTCCCCTGCAGTCTCAGTGTGATATCCCGAGTGCTTTCACACTGAGGCGATGCGTTGGCAGGATGTAAAAAAAAGTCCTGCAAGCGGCATCTTTGGAGCGGTGTATACCGCTGCTCCACCACTCCTGCCCATTGAAATGAATGCGCACCGCTGCCGAAGCGCCTGCAAAGCGTTTTGGCAGGGGCGCATTTAACCCCTTCCTCGGCCGCTAGCTGGGTTATAAGCGCCCCGCTAGCAGCCGAATAGCGCCGCTAAAATGATGGTAAAGCGCCGCTAAAACTAGCAGCGTTTTACCATCAACGCATGCCCGCTCCAGTGTGAAAGCAGCCTTAAGTAATACAGAATTTTTTTTTCATTTAAACATTAAACAAAACAAACCTCCAATCAGTTCACTTGTATGTATAATTTAGAAAAAAAAAAAAAAAAAAAACTGACTTAAATATTAAATACACAAAAACAGGTAATCAAAACTTTTGGACGAAAAAAAATGGGCTAACTTTACTGCTTAGGTTTTTTTTTAATTCAACCTGTATTTTTTTTTTTGTAAAAATTGCGTTTGAAAGACCGCTGCGCAAATACCGTGTGACATAAAATATTGCAACAATCACCATTTTATTCCCTAGGGTCTCTGCTAAAAAAATATATATAATGTTTGGGGGTTCTAAGTGATTTTCTAGCAGAAAATACAGGATTTTTACTTGTAAGCAACAAATGTCAGAAAAGATTTAGTCTTTAAATGGTTAAACTGAAAACTTCTCGGCCGATGCCGATTAAGTAAAAAACGCCAAATATCGGCCGATATATCGGCCGGCCGATATATCGGTCGACCTCTAGTCACAACTTAAGACTAGAGAAGTGTCTCAAACTTTTTTCAGTCAAGGCACCCTTTAAAATTTTGCACAATCTTGAGGCACCCCACTCTAAAATGTAAAAAAGTAAACAAATAGTTTTACATAACGCAGCAACAGTTACACATGTAGGACACCCAACGATTTATTCTTCCAAAGCAAATACATCTTTACACACTTGTACTGACTAGTAGTCCAATGTTTCTCTTCTTCCTAAGTTTCTTTTGCTCACTTAGCTAATGTCACCCCAGTGCTGATGAAGGGGGCAGGGGAGAGACCAACAAGGATGCTATGCAGGCACCCAATGTCCTTCTTATCAACCCGATGACGTCATTGGTTGTTGGGACATCGGTGGCTGGAAGGTTGTAATTTAACCAAAAGTCCGTTTGATCTTCCCACTGGATTGTATACAGTTTTTGGGCAACTAGACATTTTGCCAAGGCACCCTGGTTTGAAAAAGGCCGGGCTAAAGTGCAGGGGGATTAGAACATCTGTCAGGTTTGCAGTGCTGTCTTTGCCCCTATTGGTATGATTCACCCTTTATTTGTTCTGGTGACCTTCCTCACTGAAAGTGAAAGAAAATCCCAAATTTTGGGTTGTCACCAGTATATGTTTATAAACTAGTAAGAACGCTTGTGTGTAAATTAAGTCTAACCAAAGGGGAACAATAAATGATCGTAAAAACAAATTACGTACACATATACGCAAGTATTTTACTGATCATTACGCAGGAAGTTTACTTTTAGAAATCTTGTGTAATAACATCAGTACAGGGGTCCTTGTGAGGCCAAAATATTTAAAAACAGGAGCTAGGTATAGTCCAAGATGGTCGCTGTTAGTGTTGGGAGTGCATGCACTCACTTGGGCCAGAAATGCGTTCCAGCCATCACTTCCGGCCCAGCAGCCATTTTGTGGTGCGAACAGGCTGAGTTCTCAGCACAGCTAGAGAACTTACCACTGTGTGTTCTCCTGCTTGGTGTGGTCAGTTTTTAATAGGAAAGTAGATGAAATGTCAGGAACACCAGGGATTTCACACAAAGGAAGCAAAACAATGAACAGGAGATTTTTTTTCATACAAGTACATGGTACAGCAGGCACATATTAGGAATATGAAATGTTGAGGTAACAAATGCTTTAATGATAAAACTTTACCTTGCATTTTTGAATGGCACAGCCAACTGTGTTCAGACAGTGATTTTTGGAAGTATTCATGAGCCCATGCAGTGATGTCCTTCACGGAATCGTGACAGTTTTTAATGCAGTGCTGTCTGGGGGCCCAGAGATCATGGACGTCAAATATATTGTTTTGGCCTTTTGATATGTACTGTAGATGATGAAAT
This sequence comes from Lithobates clamitans, assembly GCA_037952925.1. Lineage (NCBI taxonomy): Eukaryota > Metazoa > Chordata > Amphibia > Anura > Ranidae > Lithobates > Lithobates clamitans. The sequence goes on along the minus strand of JBBGZY010000270.1, from coordinate 2,740,566 downwards.
ATTTATAGTCTTTGCAATCTTACATTGAGAAACATTATTCTGAATTTAGAAAAATTGCAGCACTCGGCACAATATCAAAAAACCCAAAACGACTTAAGTGTTATAAAGATGAATCCAACATTGAAGATATTCAAAAGAATCAATCATAGAATAGTTCTTACCGTATGTAGGAATATCAAGTGATATGGTTCGGGGATCTCCCTTCTCTAGTGATTCAATCACCCAGTGCGACCTCCACCAATGTCAGAAAAATGCACTCGCCAGATATAGTTGCTGTCTAATGAATAGAACAGCAAAAATCAGGTATGATAAAATCCAGGCCATCAGATATGTAGTCACCATTAGCTCGCACTTATCCCCTCTATCCAAATCACAGGACCCTCTTCAGAATGTATCCAAGTGCATGAGTCATGACCAGGAAGTTTTATTTCTCATGGTAAAAACAGCTCAGCATCAGGGGCGGAACTATCAGCATAGCGACCCACGCGGGCACTATGGGGCCTGCAGCCGAGTGGGGATGAGAGCACCACCGCCAGAGTCTCCCAGCCAGGGGAATAGAGAGGAGAGGAAGAGGCAAGCTGTCCGTATCCGCAGAGAGCGGCCTTCCCCCTGCTGTAATAGCTTTTATTAGAACTTCCAGTGTTCCCGGGGGGCTCACATCACATAGCTCCACCTCCTTGGCCTGGCGCCTTTGATAGAACGCCGGTCCAATGCGGGATGTGTGACGTCATCAAAGGTGTCAGGCTAAGAGGTGGGGCTATGTGATGATGAGCCCCGGGAAGACAGGAAATTCAAATGAAAGCTATTACAGTGAGCAATCCCGCTCTCTGCTGATCTGGGAGGCTTGCCTCTTCCTCTGCACAGGTAAGGCTGTATGGGGCACAAGCAGGCCAGGCTGTATTGGGCACAGGCAATGCTGTATTGGGCACAGGTCATGCTGCATCGGGCACAGGCAGGTCACGCTGCATGGGGCGCAGGTCACGCTGCATTGACACAAGGGCGGCTGTGTGGGGGGGGGGGGGGGGCTGTTTGCAGCGGGGGGGGCCCCATACAACATTTTGCTATGGGGCCCTGTAATTTGTAGTTACGCCCCTGCTCAGCATATTCCATATATAGTAGTAAGTCACCAATGACAAACAAAAATATCTCATGGTGCAGTATTTATTGGTGAACCAGCATAAAAACAAACCTATAAAACAATTGTGCCTATAGCGCTTACATAAAAGCCAATCCAACCAGGGATAATCGCGCCAGGACCTTGAATGCAAAACATCATGTGTGAAATAGTAGGCTTGCACTTAGATGAAGTTCCACCAATTTGAAACAGAGTGGCAGCCAGGACCTCAGGCGCTTTCATAGTAATGATAAAAAAGAGAACAATCAGCGCACACAAATAGAAACAAATAACCAGAATAAAAATTGCAAGCTGAACACCAAAAGGAGCAAATCACAACACCTCAATAAATGACAAAAATATATAGAACGGTGCAGCGCAATAAAAATATAGTCCAAACACTTTGCATTGAAGAGTATAACGATGTAAGATGAAGCCACCACGTGATAGTAAAGGGATCGTCAGCTGATAATATTCAAAGTGACAAATCCTCCACCATCAATAGTATGCACTCTTACCAGATCTGATGGACCACTGAATGAACAGATGGTCTGACAAGCTAATTACCACACATGGGGTAGGAACAATGGATCAATCCAGCAGCATAGACGGGATACATTCAGATGAATGGGTGATGTATGTAAAAATAGAAATGAACACGATCTAAGTGCACACTCGTTTATTAAATAAAAAGGGTTACTAGCTTAATACAAGTGTAGAAGCCATGCACAAGGCTAAAAGCCAAAAAAGTCAATAAAAACAGCGGTTTAACAATCGCAATACCAAAAGGCACACAGATAGATTATTACTATATCTTGTTGGTTATGACTTGTGTCCCCATAGGAGAAGGTGGCGCGTTGTTTACAGGGGTTAGCTTAGCTTCCGCATCTGGTCGCGGCTTCCGCTGTTTACTCTGCGCAATCCATGGTAACCAGGCTGCTATAGTAGGTTCTTGGGTGACGCTGTAGCTCCACCCACTGCTGACTAAGTCCATACAGGACCTAACGTGCGTACGGGGGGAGGAGCTACTGTGCGGTCGTCACCCGTCTATCTGTGTGCCTTTTGGTATTGCGATTGTTACACTGCTGTTTTTATTGACTTTTTGGCTTTTAGCCTTGTGCATGGCTTCTACACTTGTATTAAGCCAGTAACACTTTTTATTTAATAAACGAGTGTGCACTTAGATCGTGTTCATTTCTATTTCTACATACATCACCCATCCATCTGAATGTATCTCGCTTATGCTGCTGGATTGATCCATCGTTCCTACCCCATGTGTGGTAATTGGCTTTTCAGACCATCTGTTCATTCAGTAGTCCATCAGATCTGGTAAGAGTGCATACTATTGACGGTGGAGGATTTGTCACTTTGAATATTGATTATCAGCTGAAGATCCCTTTACTATCAAGTGGTGGCTTCATTTTAAATTGTTGTTATTCTCTTCATTGCAAAGTGTATGGACTATGTTTTTATTGCGCTGCATCGTTCTATATATTTGGTTTCATAGTAATAACCCTTTACAGCTGTTTCATGCATGTATACATCATCATCGTCATGCTCCTGATGATGCATGTGTATGCCCGAAGGCCATACTCTGGTTTCCTTTTTCTTCCCTAAATAGGTTTTGCATTGCTAAGAAGTATGATTTAAATTGTTGTTGTGCTACTTAATGAAATTCAGCTTAAAGCGGAACTTCAGCCATTTTTTTTTCATCTTTCCATCCATTAATGTAAGTAAGATCCTTCGCGCTATCAAAGTAAATATATGCTAATCTGATAAGTTGCAGCTTGATCTAAAGTGTATAAATGCACTTAAATGGTGCATTTATACACAGCATCATTATACGGTTTTGCACAGTTACAACATAGGTACTTTAGTATTCATCTACATTGAACATAGGACTACTGTTGCTTCAGTTATTTTGCACAGCATCATTAGCAATTTGCATAATCGCACTTAGCGATTTTGCACATCATTTATCGCTTATTGTTAATATTTTATATATATATATCATCAATCTGCGCTGATCATTGTTTACTTTTTTCCATCTATTAAGTCGTCTGCCCTTGTTTTAACTTTGGATAGTAAAACATATTTTTTTTTTCTGTCAGTAAATACCTTATACAGCCCACTTCCTGTTTCTTGGCTGGTAAAAAGCCTAGGCTTATAACATCCCCCTCACTCCCCCCTCTCCCTCACCTCCCCCCCCCCTCACTCTTTAAGTTAGTCTTTAAGTTAGTCTTTAAGTTAGTCTTTAAGTTAGTCTTTAAGTTAGTCTTTAAGTTAGTCTTTAAGTTAGTCTTTAAGTTAGTCTTTAAGTTAGTCTTTAAGTTAGTCTTTAGGTTAGTCTTTAGGTTAGTCTTTAGGTTAGTCTTTAGGTTAGTCTTTAGGTTAGTCTTTAGGTTAGTCTTTAGGTTAGTCTTTAGGTTAGTCTTTAGGTTAGTCTTTAGGTTAGTCTTTAGGTTAGTCTTTAGGTTAGTCTTTAGGTTAGTCTTTAGGTTAGTCTTTAAGTTAGTCTTTATAGTATAAGAATATATTGCTTGACTTAATTTTTAACTTTGTGTTCTCTAAGGCCTGGGAAGGTGGCTATGCTGAAATCGTAAAGGAAAATGAACTCTTTGAACATTATTACCAAGAACTGAAGATTGTGCCTGAAGGTGAATGGGAGCAGTTTATGTCTGCCCTCAGGGAACCTCTCCCAGCCACAATAAGAATTACTGGATACAAAAGGTACATGTTGTGTGCATTGAAAAATAATAAAACAAAAGAAGGAAAGGGGCTAGCAGTGTAAAATCCTGTATTTCAAACAAAAATGTAATTGAGTTTCCCTCAAAATAGGTAAATGCTGTTTTAGGGGGCTTGTTTAATGTTAATAAGCTGCAGAGAGAGTTTATTTTTAGTGAATCATTTGAAACATCTGAAACTCACTGTTTCCCCCCCCCCCCCTCCCGTATTCTCGGCCATGATTCCAATTGTATTGAGAATATGAACATTCTGTCTGAGAACTAGCAGTGCGCAGGTGCGCACCCATGCATAATGCTAGTTCTAAGAGTGCATCATACAGAACGCAGTGCTGCTCCTGATTGGCTCACATTTCATCCCTGTAAATCATTAGGTGCCTGTCCAGCTTGTCGCTGATAATAATCCACAGCATAAAGATGGCACTACTATGTAATGTTGCAGATACTTATTGCAACTCAAGTACATGGAAATACAGATCCAGCTATCTAATTTCATGCTTAATTGTAGAGACTGCTGAGTTCTGAGACTGCATTGTCACTTGGCAGCTGCAGGTCACAGGGACTAGTTAGCAAGAAGCCCAATCGTATAATCACCATGACAGACAGTCGGGTTTGCTGCTAAAAAAATAGGATTTTTATAACCGCTTACCTGTAAAATCCTTTTCTTGGAGTACATCACGGGACACAGAGCCACAGTAATTACTGTATGGGTTATATGGCACCTTCAAGTGCTGGACACTGGCACAACCTAGACAGGAAGTTCAATTCCCCATATAACCACTCCCCTTACTGGGAGTACCTCAGTTTTGTAGCAAAGTAATACATGTGTAACCAAAGAGGGGAGGAACCTCTGTGTCCCGTGATGTACTCCAAGAAAAGGCTTTTACAGGTAAGCTGTTATAAAAATCCTATTTTCTTTATCGTACATCACGGGACACAGAGCCACAGTAATTACTGTATGGGATGTCCCAGAGCAATGCTGTCTAAGGGGAGGGAGATGCAAACAAAAGTAGGGTGCAATCAGACTCGAGGACCTATACTGCTGCCTGCGGTACACTGCGCCCAAAGACTATCTCCTCATGCTTTATTACATCCACCTGATAGAATCTGGTGAATGTATGGACTGAAGACCAAGTTGCAGCCTTGCAGATTTGAGCCATGGAGGCTTGGTGATGCGCTGCCCACGAAGAACTAACAGCCCTGGTGGAGTGCGCTTTGATTTGAAAAGGTAGAACTTTCCTCTTCAAACCATAAGCTTGAATAATTACTTGCCGAATCCATTTGGCAATACTTGCCGAATCCATTTGGCAATAGTGGATTTCAACTCTGCCTGTCCTTTCCTAGTACCTCCAGGCAACACAAACAAAACAACGCGAACTTGAGCAGTCTCCTTCAATAGATTTTGATTGCTCTCACTACATCCAAAGGATGTAGTGACCTTTCTTCCTTAGAACAGGGTTCTGGAAAAAACTAAGGTAAAACAATGTCCTGGTTTAGGTGAAAACCTGAAACCACCTTTTGGCAGAAAGCTAGGATGAGGACGCAATACTACTCTATCCTTGTGAATGATTAAATATGGCTCTTTACAAAAAGAGCTGCCAACTCTGATACCCTTCTTGCAGAAGAAATGGTTACCAAAAAAACTAGCTTCCCTGTCAAAAGGACTAAAGGAATATGTTGTATCAGCTCAAAAGGCTGTTTCTGTAACGCCGATAGAACTAAATTCAAGTCCCTAGGGTCCAGGGATGCTCTAACCGGTGGATTAAGCCGTGTTACCCCCTGTATAAAGCTTCGGACCAAAGAATGCGAAGCAAGCAGACGTTGAAGTGATACCGATAAGGTCGAGACTTGGCCCTTGATAGTGCTCAAGGCCAGTTTCATCTCGAACGCCATCTGCAAAAAAGGCAAGAATTCTACCTATGACATACTTTCTAGGATGTCAACCCCTGGATTCACACCAGGAAACATATGCTTTCCAGACTCTATAATAAATGACTCTGGAAGCTGGCTTCCTTGCATTAATCAAAGTAGATATCACTAAGCCTGAAAGCCCACGATTCTTCAGAATGTAGGTTTCAACAGCCAAACCGTTAAATTTAGCGTTTGTAAAGTAGGATGGAACACTGGTCCCTGCGATAGCAGGTCTGGACGTGGTGGTATGGGGCCCCTACCACCATCTTTACCATTTCTGCATACCAAGATCTTCTGGGCCACAAGAACTATTGATTCTTTGCCCGCTTGATCCTGCGAAGAAGTTGAGGTAGTAGCAGAATAGGAGGGAATGCATAAATCAGTGAAAACTGATCCCATTGGGTCACCAACGCATCTGTTCCGCATGCGAGTGGATCCCTTGTTCTTGACACAAAGTCTTCGACTTTGTTGTTGAACCTGGACGCAACTGCTGGCGACTAAGTAGTCCGCTTGCCAGTTCTCTTCTGGAATGAAGATTGCCGATATGCACGGCACATGCTTTTCTGCCCAGGTTAGGATCTTGTTTACCTCTCCCTGGGCTGCCTGACTTCTGGTGCCCCCCTGGCGATTGATATAAGCCACTGCCGTGGCATTGTCGGATTGAATCCTGACAGGACAATTCCACAACCTGAATGTCCAGGCCCTTAGGGCTAGGTACGCTGCCCAAATCTCTAAGATGTTGATGGGCAAAGTCCTTTGGTTCTGGACCATTTCTCTTGGACCAACGTCTCTTCCAGGACTGCTCCCCAACCTGAAGGGCTGGCATCTGTTGTTACCACCTTCCAGGTAACTGGTAAAAACGATTTCCCCTTCTGCAGATTCTTGGGTATCCTCCGCCAACTGAGGCTCTGACGTACTTTTGGTGACAAACGCATCGGAAAATCTAGTGCTTGTTCCAAGCCGACAGGATACTGTTTTGCAGCAGTCTCGAATGAATCTGAGCATAGGGAACTGCTTCCCTATGAAGCCACCATCTTCCCCAACAACCTCATACAAAGGCGAATAGAAGAACCCTTCTCTGCTCTGACCACCTGAACCAGCTCCTTTATGGCGCTAATTTTTGCCTGGGGTAAGAACACCATCTTCTTGGCCGTATCAATAATCAGACCCAAGTACTCTAATCTTCTTACTGGTTTTAAAGAAGATTTCTCTAGCTTGAGGACCCAACCTAGGTATTCTCATCTCATTGAAGATAACATGTTACCTCTACACATATAACCCATCCAGTTTCACATGTTTTGCAATTTATTCCTTTCAATAGTAAAAATGGCTTTACTTCATTCAGCCTGATTGTTTTGCTCTCCCCCCCTTTTAAATATATATATATATATATATATATATATATATATATATATATATATATATATATATATATATATATATATATATATATATATATATATATATATTCACGTCTTATTAAAGAACCGCTCAGAAAGAAGAGCGTCTGGACAGTCAACATAAACATTGGAAACAGTGTCAACCAGAGAAAAACAAACTCCCCAACATACCCCCCCCTGTATGGACTCCCTTCCCACCCCCCCTCATTATTTATCTGCTCATAATATTGTATGCATCCTTTCTTTCAACACTCTACCGTCCACCCTCATCATTGCCTATATTCTTTCCTCTCTATTGCTCCCCTCCTCTTCTACCGATAAGGTATTTTTGGACTCAGTCCACCTACACCACACTTTCCTAAATTTTTGGGGGGGCTCCTCTCGCCTTGTATGTCATTCTATACAGAAGTACATCAGCATTTCTTATTTTTATCCACATTCCCAAGGTGAGTTGTTCACCATGAATCCATCGTCGAGCGATCAGTTTTCTCACCCCAAAATAGAGAAGTCTAAGGAACAGTTTAGTATTTGTATTCATCTCTTCCTGATCAAAAATCCCCAACAGACACCTCATAGGAGAGCATATGTTTGGAAGACCAAAGTGGTCAGATATGAACTCGGTCACCGGAGACCACAAAGGTCTTATCCTAGAGCAATCCCACACCATGTGAAGGAAAGTTCCCTCATTACCCCTACATTTATGACACTCTGGATTGTCCCTTCTGTGCATTTTAAATAGTCTGGTTGGAGTGTAGTACATCTGGTGTAGATATCTAAGCTGTATCATTCTATCCGTGGAGGAAATCACCGATACAAAATATGTATCGAGTACCTCCTGCCACAATTCCTCAGTCAGTTCTGGAATGAAAGTCATCCACCTACTTCTGGTCCTAGCGCTCAGGTCAGGGCCTCCCAATCTAATCTTGTAGTATCTAGATATAAGCTTAGTCGGTTCCGGGTCAATCAGGACCCTTTCCAAGGCTGTGTTTTGTACCTTCACCTCCCCCCTCCCGAACTGGGCTGTCGCTGCAGTTGGGTATATCTGAACTGCCAGGTCCTGGGTACACCAAACTGCTCCCTCAGTTGTGCAAAGGATGTTAGCCTGCCATCCTGGTATATGTGATGTAGATATTTAATCCCAAATTTGGCCCATCCATGCCCATCCTCTATTTTGCAGAACTCTTTTAGGGATTTATTGTACCAGAGGGGACAATTAGGTGATAACCATAGCGGGTCATCCATTATTTTCTGCGCACAAAGATGGAACACCCTACCTGGTAGTGCCATAACAGATCCCATCCCTCTCCCTGGTATCTCTTTTCTAAACAGGATGTTCAGTAATGTTTCCTGAGATGTGGCAACAGCTGCCTCCAGTAAAGTAGTGGCATTAGGTATCTGGGGGAAACACCGCCAATGCAAGAATGTCATTTGGGATGCAAAGAAATAGGATCTCATGTCCGGCATAGCCAACCCCCCCCCCCGAGTTATTGGTAGTTTCAGGATTGCTAGGGATAACCTGGGAGCCTTGGCTCCCCATAAGAAATCCACCACAATGGAGTCTATGCGTTTTAAACAGTTTCACCGAGACATATACAGGCGAGTTCGACAGAACGTACAACAGCTTTGGAAGGACAATCATTTTAAATAGGTTTATACGACCCATCACTGTCAATGGCATATTCCTCCACCGCTGCACCTTCTCACGAAGAGCCTCCACTAACGGTCTCAGATTAAGGTCCAGATACCCCGAAATGGGAAGTTGAATCACAACTCCCATATACTTAAAGGATTGAGATAGTTGAATGGGGGATTCCGCCGGGACCGCCACTGTGTCATCTATAGCAAACGGGGATGATTTGCTCCAAATGATACGGAACCCAGAGTAATCTCCGAATTCCTGTATCAACCGGAAGGCCGTAGACAACGAAGCACCCGGATCCTGCAGATACAAAAGCATGTCATCCGCATAAAGGGAGACTCGTTCCTCAATCCCCCCCACCCGAAGTCCATTCAGATGGGGAGCATCCCTTATCTTTGCCGCAAGTGGCTCTATAGCCAAAGCAAAAAGAAGGGGGGATAGCGGGCACCCCTGTCTGGTCCCCCGGAGGACAGAGAAGGGCTCAGATATAATTCCATTTACCCTCACCCTGATCAATGGGTCAGTGTATAACAGCTTCACCCAGGATATAAATATAGGCCCAAATCCCAATATCTCCAGGAGACCAAACAGATAGGTCCACTCCACCGAATCAAAGGCCTTCTTGGTGTCCAAAGAGGCCACCACTCTCTCCCCGGAATTGTCATGGTCCGTCTCTAGGTTAATAAATAACCTTCTAACGTTCATTTGTGCACAGCGCCCTTGTATAAAGCCTGTCTGATCTGGCTTAACTAGTTTTAAGATTACCGATTGCAATCTCACCGCCAATACTTTCACTAGTATTTTGGTGTCGACATTCATCAATGAAATGGGCCTATAGGATTCACATTTTTTAGGATCTTTTCCCCCTTTATGTATCAGGATCACCAAGGCCTCTCTCATAGAGGGAGGAAGTTTCCCCTCCCGCCGCGCAGTCAGGAACACTCGCAATAGTCGGGGCGCCAGTCCACCCTTAAAGGTATTATAGCATTCCGAGGGTATACCATCTAGGCCCGGAGATTTCCTAGGGGCAAAAGAAGCTATTGCCCTTGCAACCTCCTCCACAGTTATGTCGCTTCCAATACTTCACGGTCTAGATTTGTTAATTTAGGAAGATCAATATCATTCAGATAATTTTCTAGAGTGTTACCTCCCGGTGGGATGCACGACTTGTAAAGTTCTTTGTAAAACTGGACAAAGACCTGTAGTATACCCTCGGAATCACTCACCTCCACCCCACCCTAACGATAGATACTCGTTATACATATGGGTATGTATTCTGGTCGTGCCAAATATGCCAACAGTCTACTATTTTTGTCCCCAAATTCAAAGATGCGTCTACGTTGCGCAAGTCTGAGTTTGGTAGTCTGGTCAGTCAGTATTTCCTTGTATGCCCGTGTCTTATCCTGGAGAGTACACAAACCCTCCCTAGTTGGTCACCTAACGTATTCTGCCTCAGCTAGGGATGCCTCTCGTTCCCTGTCCATGATTGAAGAGGCTAGTTGCTTCTTGAAGCTACCCACCTCCGCCATGAACACCCCTCGTAGAGTAGCTTTGAATGCCTCCCACTTTATTAGATCTGAGCCAGCTTCCTTATTTATCTTCCAGAACAGCTGAATAGTCTCATTACATTTAATTTTAACATATTCCTCCTGTAACCAACTAGCCTCCATCCTCCAGTGTCTGATTCCCTGTCTCTGTCCCACTACAATATCCACCAGTATTGGTGAATAGTCCGAGTGCACTCTAGGTAAGTATCTTGCCCCAGTTGCAGTCCCTCAGGTTCAACCAATACAGTGTCTATCCTGGACAGTGTTTTATGTGTCTCAGAGTTACAGGAATGTTCCCTAATCTCTGGGTGTCTCGTCCGCCATGCGTCATAGAAGCTGTGGGCTGACATCCACTTCGCTAGTGGTGTTGGCGTTCTTGGCGATGCATCCAACTTGTCCATTGTCGGATCCACCACCGCGTTCAAGTCTCCCAAAATGAAAATCCTCCCTTCCGCTATCTCAAAAGTCGCTTTTGAAGCATATCATCCAGATGAGACAAGGAGAAGGGAGGCGGGACATACAAGTTCACAAAGGTCATGAATTTATTATGCACCTTTATCACTATGATAACATATCTACCCTTTATATCCGTTTTAATTGCATGAATACATATGGGTAGGGATTTAGCTACTAGTGTGGACACTCCCCTAGCAAATTAAGAATAACTTGCATGGTAAGCCCCAGCAATATGCGCCCTTTTTAAAGAGAGAGTCCTGGAGCCCTGCAGATGTGTTTCCTGTAGCAATATTAAATGCGGTTTGTATTTTTTTAGATAATCAAAGACCAGCGATCTTTTAAATTTGGAGTTAAGGCCTCTGACGTTCCAGGAGATCACTCTAAGGTTCACAGCCATATTGGATAAAGCAAGAAACTCCCCCTCCCCCTCGCTCCAAACATACAGGTAGGGTATCTTCCAGGGGTCCAGCACTCCCACTCTCCTCCCTGGTGAGCAGCAACATATAAGGCAGACAGCAGGTATCGAAAATGAGCTTGAAATCATGAGCATACACAAATCATAATGATTTTCCCTAATACTTCCCCCCTCCCCCCACCCTGTACCCGCCCCCAACTTGCAAGGCACTTCATTCCCAAAACCTTTAACCCAAAAGAGGTTATAACGGATGTGCCATTTCAAAAAATCAAACAGGCTCCAGCACTGTGAGGAGTTCAATTGTGAGAGAAAAAAAAAAACCCACAAGAAAAAAAACCTACAGCACAAAAATAAAAAAATTATATGTGTTCAGGGAGAAGAGGAATACTTCTTGTTCCGCTCCTCAGGTTTCAAGTGAAATTAGAAAAACAACAAAAAAAAAACCTTTGTTTCCGAAAGGAGAAAAAAACCTGCAGATTCCTTCGGTGTTAAAATTATAATTGAGCATTTGAAAGCAGCCAGCATATATCTTCTGTAGTCCTCCGGGCTGTCAGGTGTATAAGGCCACATCCGAGGGCCCCAGACAGTGCCTCCAGACACCTTGTAGAGAGGATTGGGGGGGAAAAAAGGGGTGGTAAAAGATCAGCTCAACGTCCGCCATATTTCCTTCTCCTGGCATCCCTTATCCCCCTACATCTTCTCTATCTTTATGTAGGAATTTAAGGTGATCTTGGAGAGCCCCCTCTTCTCGGTCGTCCCCTTGCATCCAGCCAATCAGAGGCCTCCGTGGGGGTGGTAAAAAAATGTGCTTTGCCATTATCCACAATGCGTAGTTTTGCTGGAACCATGAAAAGGTTTGAACAAAACCCCAACCCCTGCTCTTCCATGGGGACCATCATGATCACTTTTTGTGTCAAAGGTCAGTCTAACGCTAGAAAGAGAGACTTCTATTTCTCTGGATCTTTGGGGACATTTGACCTGAGGAAACGAGGAGACGGGAAGTCTGGAAACTCTAGTTTGTAACCTAGCGCTATTGTGGAGACCACCCATCTGTCTCGAAGTTCTTCCTGCCAGACCTTTGAGAACTGCAGAAGTCTTTCCCTCCCACTCGAACGAGCGGGGGCGCCCCTTCATAAAAAGGCTTTAGCGTTTTGTCTTGTGGGTTTCCTCCCCTAGGATTTCTTTTGTCCCTGGGGTTGACCCTGAGGTTTACCTTTTGAACCTGATGGTGGGGGCCATCGCGACTGCCTGGAGGCTGATGCCCCTGGCACTGGAGAAAGAGCCCATTTAATGAGAGACGTTTTACTCCTTTGCTTATCTGGCAAAAGGGTACTTTTCCTACTTGATATTTTATGGATATATTTGTCCAAATCATCCCCAAACAGCTTTTCACCACGGAAAGGAAAACCAGCCAAGAGCTTTTTGCATGGCGCTTCGGCTGACCAACTTTTCAACCATAAGATTCTACGCATGTGCATGCAACGCAAGTGTAAGGTGAGAGGTTTGAAGAATAGAATCTCTGATTGGATCAATTACAAAACATAAAGCTGCTGGCACCTCAGCTAACTCCTGGGCCTGCTGTTCAGGGAAAACCTTGAGCACCTGTTTCAAATGGTCTCTCAAGGATTGACATACCCAAATTGTCGCCACTGCAGGTTGAGCCACTGAACCTGCCAAGTTAAAAATATCTTAACAGTAATTCCAATCTCTTATCAGTTGGATCTGTAAACATTTGCGCATTGTCAACCGGACAAGTCAAACTTTTATTCAGAGGATATAGCAGCATCAATTGCTGGTATACTCCACATCTTAGTGAATTTTTCCTCCAATAGATAAAGTGTTGAAAACTTTTTAGGAGGGAAAAAATGCTTATCTGGGTAATCCCCAGAATATATAGGCTTTTTCCAGCAATGAATGTACAGGAAAGGCACGCAAGGCTTGAGGAAGCTTTAGTGAACCCAAACAAGAAGTGGGCTCTTCAACCGACTCAGTTAAGGGTAGCTTAAATGTAGAGCGGACCATTTCAGTAAGAGCATGCACCAGCAACTTCTCAGCATGTGAACCTGAAGAAGGTCCTTCCCCCAATTGATCTCTTAGAAGAGGAGTCAGTCTCTCTATGGTCCCCTGAGGGGGATTCATTTCGCCCTCCCACTGTTCCTCTGAGGATCCTGGGTGGTAGAAGGGGACCTAATGCGCTTTCTTCCACTCTGTGAAGATGCGATTAAAGTCGCTAACTTTTCCTCTAATCTACTGATAGTCGAGGAAAAAACCTCCTCAGTTACATACAGGGGCTGAAGTGTCGGAAGCAATTGCAGCCCCTGATGACTCCAATGGCTCACTCTGACCAGCCTCCCTAGATCTTTCGGGGGGGGGGGGGGGTCCTTAGGTCCTGAGGGTGACCCTTTTTTGCCCTTAACTTTTGCGGTATTTGTACTATTCCCTCTGGTTATGGTGCTGAGCACAAATGCAGAGGTACAGCCAAGAAAATGCACCTACTGCTGAGCAATAGTCCAGCAACTGCCGCTGCTATTAAGCTCAGCCTGATACAAAGTAAATGTGTCCTGGGAATGCCTGTGTCCACCAACACTTACATGCGACCCGTCTGCTCTGTGTCCCTCCTTTGAGAACTGGTGCCCAAAACTGAACTGCATATTCCAGACAAAGTCTTACTAATGATTTGTACAGGGACAAAATGATCTCCTCTCACCTCCTAATACAAGAAAGGACTTTGCTTGCTTTGGAAACCGCATCTTGGCACTGCATGCTATTATTGAGCTTATGATCTAGTCTTAGCCCCCAAGTGCATAACTTTACATTTATCAACATTAAACCTCATTTGCCACTTAGTTGCCCAATTAGACAGTGCATTGAGGTTGGCTTGTAAATAGGAGACATCCTGTAAGGATGTTATTCCATTGCATAGTTCGGTGTCATCTGCAAAGACAGAGATGGTACTTTTAATCCCAGACCCTATATCATTTATTAAAAAGTAAGGGTCCCGACACGGAAACTTGGGGTACACCACTGATTACTTTAGACCAGTGATGGCAAACCTTTTTGAGGGCCCAAACCGTGACGCAAAACCAACTTATTTCTTTCAAAGTGCCAACACCGAATTAAACCTACCAGCGGCTCTGTACAAAGAATGGGACTGATCATCCCTCTGAATGAGCCCTAAGGGACCAAAAACATATGATTCTGCCAGATTCGCTCAGAATGTAGTGTTCAGGAATACGTTGTGCTCAGAATGCACTGCGCAACATGCACTGACCTACCTGACAAATAGTTCCTGCACTACTCACATACCCATCCCACACACACACACACACACACTACATTGAAGATCGGAGGATCCATCCTCCTCCTTACCTCTCCATGGCCTCATCATCCAGCTCTCCCCGGGCAGTATTGTAGGAGTCCCCGCCATCCAGCTGCTCTTTGATATTCCCGCCGCTGGGAGGTCAGCTAGCAGCCACTGCACCTCTCCCATGGCTGTGGATGATCTGCTCCGAGCACCGCCCCTCCCCTTCCGCTGTTTCACAGGCTGCACCAGTGGGATAGACTGAACCAAAGTAGTCCTGGAGCAGGGGGAGCTGGTATAGGGTGCCTGCAATAAGGAATGCCTTACTGGTGGTGTAGGGGTCCGGGGGAGGCAATAAGCTGCAGAACAGAGTCGGGACGGTGGAGGAAGAATTTTACATCCCCCTAAACATCGCACATGGGACAAGATGACTGGCTGCCCACCCCCCTGCCGACGTCACTGGCACTGATGCAAGGAAGGGAGTCAGCTCCTATGTGCCTGCACCGCAGGTGCAAGTGACTGCCTGGCTGGGGGATTCCCATGGCATGCCCACAGAGTGCTTGCCGTGCCATAGGTTCGCCATCACTGCCTTAGAACATTCAGAGTAAGAATCATTAACCACTACTCTCTGAATTCTGTGTTTTAGCCCGTTTTCTATCCATTTACAAACTGTTTCCAAGCCTGTAGACTTTACCTTACACATGAGCCGTGTGTGGGGAACTGTGTCAAACGCTTTTGCAAAATCCAAGTATACCACGTCCACAGCCACCCCTCTGTCCAAGCTTTTACTTGCCTCCAAAAAAAAAATCCGGTTTCTGTCTTTCATGAATCCATGCTGTCTGTCGCTTAAAATATTTTTTTCCCAATAATTAATAATTTTTTAATTTTTTGTATAGTTGTATTGATCCACTTTGGACCAATGTAAGTATGCATATTCCATACCTGTGGGATAATTGTGGTAGCATAGAGGCACAGCTACTACAGTGATCGCCACTGTCCTGTGCCGAGCATTTTTTCTCCAATGAATGCAAGGTGTTCTGATTGGAATAGGTGGAGATCTTGATGTCGCTGCCCCTCCTCTACACCTTGTTAAATAAGTGAACACCTTGTGTTAAGAAAAATGTGAATAGTGCCTGCTTCTACAGTGAACACTGTAGAAGCAGTGACTATAAGGCTAGGTTCACACTGGTTTGGGAGCATGTATAAATCGCACCTCTAACTTGACCCACAGGGAAAATGTGCTGCTCTTTAACAGACATGGGCGCTGCTATTCTTAATGGCACCCCCATGCATTGGAAAACACAGCACCGTTTCAGGTGCACAAAGTACCATGCGGTTGTGTATGCCTGTGTTTTTGAAGGATTGGGGACTTTTTCCCTGCATCCCTGAAATATTTATACTTTGGTCCAAGCTGGACCAAAGTAACTGCAATAAAATTCATACCTAGAATTCAGCTTTAAATCCTAACAATTGTTTTTCATAGTTTTTATAGAGTAAAAAATTTTATGAAAAGCTTCATTTACACTTTTTTTTTTTTATTTTATTTTTTTTTTTTTTTCTTTAGCCATGCGAAAGAAATTTTACACTGTTTGAAAGAAAAATACTTCAAGGAGTTGCAAGATATTGAAGTGGATGGTCAGAAGATAGAGGCTCCCCAGCCACTGAGCTGGTAAGTTTTTACTGTCATAGAAAGGATACTTCTGTTTAGGAGCCATATACATTCTTATATGTTCTTATACTACTTTGAAGCATAGTAAACCTTGCTTGGTCCTTTTTTCCAAAAATGAATTTGTAAAATGAATATCTCCTAAACCTGCACTGTTTAGGAGATATTCACCCTGGATGCAGCTAGTTACGTTGCATACTAGCACATTATGCCATTGCCTTGCAGGTGTTTTATATTTTTTATTTTTTTGTTTTCATCTGCTTTTAATATTTTAGGCCCCTTTCACACATGCAGGCCGTTCAGTGCATTCACGTTTTTTCGAAGTAAAAATGGCTGAAGTTTAGATCAGTGTTTCATCTGTTTCTCATCAATCTTTCATTAGTTTTAACATCAGTTTTTCTCTTAATTTTTTTTTTTTACATCTACTACTAATGCAAAAATGGATGAAAAAAAGTACCGTTTGTCCGTTTTTTTTTTTTTTTTTTTTTTTTTTTATAGCCATTTTTCATGCGTTCTCTTTTTTTTTTTTTTTTTTTTTAACCACTTCAGCCCCAGACCTTTTGGCTGCCTAAAGACCAGAGGACTTTTTCCAATTTGGCACTGCGTCGCTTTAACTGCTAATTGCGCGGTCATGCAATGCTTTACCCAAATGAAATTTGCGTCCTTTTCTTCCCACAAATAGAGCTTTCTTTTGATGGTATTTGATCACCTCTGCCGTTTTTATTTTTTGCGCTATAAACGGAAAAAGACTGAAAATTTTGAAAAAAATTATATTTTTTACTTTTTGTTATAAAAAAAAATCCAATAAACTCAATTTTGGTCATACATTTAGGCCAAAATGTATTCGGCCACATGTCTTTGTTAAAAAAAATGTCAATAAGCGTATATTTATTGGTTTGCGCAAAAGTTATAGCGTCTACAAGCTAGGGTACATTTTCTGGAATTTACACAGCTTTTAGTTTGACTTTTAGTTTCTTGAGGTGCTAAAATGGCAGGGCAGTACAAACCCCCCCAAAATGACCCCATTTTGAAAAGTAGACACCCCAAGGAAATTGCTGAGAGGCATGTTGAGCCCATTGAATATTATTTTTTTTGTCCCAAGTGATTGAATAATGACAAAAAAAAAAAATTACAAAAAGTTGTCACTAAATGATATATTGCTCACACAGGCCATGGGCATATGTGGAATTGCACCCCAAAATACATTTAGCTGCTTCTCCTGAGTATGGGGATACCGCATGTGTGGGACTTTTTGGGAGCCTAGCTGCGGACGGGGCCCCGAAAACCAAGCACCGCCTTCAGGCTTTCTAAGGGTGTAAATTTTTGATTTCACTCTTCACTGCCTATCAGTTTCGGAGGCCATGGAATGCCCAGGTGGCACAAACCCCCCCCACAAATGACCCCATTTTGGAAAGTAGACACCCCAAGCTATTTGCTGAGAGGCATGGTGAGTATTTTGCAGCTCTCATTTGTTTTTGAAAATGAAGAAAAACAAGAAAAAAACATTTTTTTTTTTTCTTTTTTCAATTTTCAAAACTTTGTGACAAAGTGAGGTCTGCAAAATACTCACTATACCTCTCAGCAAATAGCTTGGGGTGTCTACTTTCCAAAATGGGGTCATTTGGGGGGGTTTGTGCCACCTGGGCATTCCATGGCCTCCGAAACTGTGATAGGCAGTGAAGAGTGAAATCAAAAATTTACGCCCTTAGAAAGCCTGAAGGAGGTGCTTGGATTTCGGGGTCCCGTACGCAGCTAGGCTCCCAAAAAGTCTCACACGTGGTATCCCCATACTCAGGAGAAGCAACAGAATGTATTTTTGGGTGTAATTTCACATATTCCCATGGCATGTTTGAGCAATATATCATTTAGTGACAACTTTGTGCAAAAAAAAAAAAAATTTGTCCCTTTCCCGCAACTTGTGTCACAATATAAAATATTCCATGGACTCGACATGCCTCTCAGCAAGTATCTTGGGGTGTCTACTTTCCAAAATGGGGTCATTTGCGGGGGGGGGTTTGAACTGTCCTGGCATTTTATGCACAACATTTAGAAGCTTATGTCACACATCACCCACTCTTCTAACCACTTGTAGACAAAGCCCTTTCTGACACTTTTTGTTTACATGAAAAAATTATTTTTTTTTGCAAGAAAATTACTTTGAACCCCCAAACATATATTTTTTTTAAAGCAAATGCCCTACAGATTAAAATGGTGGGTGTTTCATTTTTTTTTTCCACATGGTATTTGCGCAGCGATTTTTCAAACGCATTTTTGGGGAAAAAAACACACTTTTTTAAATTTTAATGCACTAAAACACACTACATTGCCCAAATATTTGATTAAATAAAAAAGATGATCTTAGGCCAAGTACATGGATACCAAACATGACATGCTTTAAAATTGCGCACAAACGTGCAGTGGGGACAAACTAAATACATTTTTAAAAGCCTTTACAGGTTACCACTTTAGATTTACAGAGGAGGTCTACTTCTAAAATTACTGCCCTCGATCTGACGTTCGCGGTGACACCTCACATGCATGGTGCAATTGCTGTTTACATTTGACGCCAGACCGACGCTTGCGTTCGCCTTTGCACGAGAGCAGGGTGGGACGGGTGCTTTTTATTTTTTATTTTTTAAACATTTTTTTTATTTTTATCTTATTTTTAAACTGTTCCTTTCATTTTTTTTTTTTTTTTTTTTTTTTTTTATTATCTCAGGGAATGTAATTATCCCCTATGATAGCAATAGGTAGTGACAGGTACTCCTTTTTTTTTTTTTTTTTTTTTTTTGAAAAAATTGGTGTGATAAAATGCTTTCCCAATGGCGCTGTTTACATCCGGCGAAATCTAAGTCATGAAATGCTCGTAGCTTCCTGTTTCTTAGGCCATAGAGATGTTTGGAGTCACTCTGGTCTCTGATCAGCTCTATGGTCAGCTGGCTGAATCACCGGCTGCATTCTCAGGTTCCCTGTTGAGACAGGAGAGCCAGAGAAAAACATGGAAGACGGTGGGGGGGCATTCCCTCCCACTGCTTGTAAAAGCAGTCTAGAGGCTAATTAGCTGCTAGGATTGCTTTTACATGAAAGCCGACCGCTGGCTGAAAAGAATGATACCAAGATGATACCTAAACCTGCAGGCATTATTTTGGTATAACCACTCAAAGTTGAGATTGGCGTACCTGAAGACAAAAAAATGGTTAACAATAAAACACAGTAAACTGTAAAGTATAAAAAATTGCATACCTGAAAAGCAAACATGATAAAACATTGCACAATAGAATACAGTAAAAAAGAGCAGAACAATAGAGAGAGAATAGAGAGAGAGAGAACAATAAAACAACTATTTTTTTTTATTTTACATATTTTTTTTTTTTTTTTTTGTAACTAACTATAATAACTGTAACCGGTTCCAGGTTCGGGTCTCTCCAAAATGCGATGGCATCTTGGGAGACCCTGTGAAAGTGTGTCCTAGTCTGTGCAATGCTGTACCCTACGCTAATACTCAACTAGTGAATGGTAGCATTCAAAACATTCACCAATGCAAAGACCAGGATTGTCAGGACAGGAGGGACAATAATAGCGGGTGTCACGTCTATATCCGCGCTTGCTGCAGACACAACATCTTTTTTGGGGGCGTTCGTTGGGTAGGGGTACTTGGGAGGACATAAAGAAAATGCCTCTCATGCAGCCGACTGCATTTGGTTGGGGATGTGAAGGGGAAGTACGGGCGCTGCAGAAGTGGTGGGTTCCCAATTATTAAGACTGGCGAATGCAGCAGGAAGGGCATTATGGGCACGACAGGCCTGTTTGTCTTCTTCTTGGTGGCAGCAGGACACTACTTGTGCTTGCCACCTCACCAGCTTGAACTGCACTTATGGGACTCGCCATGTCACCAAGTGTTACTGCAGTGCTGGTTTGACTACGACCGGGATGTACTAGGCCGCTGGTGCTTGCCAGTTCACCAAAACGCTACCAAAAAAACTGTCGGCGATCGCAGGGATCAGGCCTGACTCTGCGAACGCTGCAGTTATGCGTTTAGTGTTTTGTAAGTGACAGTGATCGATCGATACTGCACTTGGGTGGGCTGGGCCGGGCGGAGGGGCAAAACGCAGGTGCTAGCAGGTATCTGGGCTGATCCCGCTAACACTGCGTTTTTGGGAACCCTAAACTGCTGGGGTCGCTAGTATAGGTCTGATCGGATCAGATATTGATCCGTTCAGATACTATACCACTAAGGGAGGTGTACAGTGCGTGCGTGGGTGTTAGCGGTACTGGCGCTAACCTGACGCTGCCTGGGGCTGGTGCTTGCCAGTTCACCAAAACGCTACCAAAAAAACTGTTAGCGATCGCAGGGATCAGGCCTGACTCTGCGAACGCTGCAGTTATGTGTTTAGTGTTTTGTAAGTGACAGTGATCGATCGATACTGCACTTGGGTGGGCTGGGGTGGGCCGGGCGGAGGGGCAAAACGCAGGTGCTAGCAGGTATCTGGGCTGATCCCGCTAACACTGCGTTTTTGGGAACCCTAAACTGCTGGGGACGCTAGTATAGATCTGATCGCATCAGATATTGATCCGATCAGATACTATACCACTAAGGGAGGTGTATGCTGCGTGCGTGGGTGTTATCGGTACTGGCGCTAATCTGACGCTGCCTGGGTCGACGCATATCACCGCCGGGCGATCAGGGGGCTAAACCTTTATTCGGTAATAAACGGCGGGTGCTCTGACACTATAAAAAATAAGCCAACTAACCAGCGTCACCCGTAACACTTATACGGTGATCAGTGGTGAAAGGGTTAACTAGGGGGCAATCGAGGGGTTAAAACATTTATTAGGTAGTATATGGGGGTCCCTGTCGCTATAAAACGCTGACAGCGAACCTAAATATTTACCTCCCTAACTAGCGTAACCAGTGACACTAATACAGTGATCAGAAAAATGATCGCTTAGCGACACTGGCGACGGGGGGTGATCAAGGGGTTAAAACTTAGGGGATGTTAGGGGGCTACCCCAGACCTAAAGGGGACTAACAGTAACTGTCCTACCACACTAACTGTCACAAACTGACACCATGCAGTAATCAAAAAAAAAAAACAAAACTGCTTGGTGTCAGTGTGACGGGGGGTGATTGAGGGGTGATTGGGGGGTGATCGGGGGGTGTTTTGTGTACCTGGTGTGTGTGTGTGTGTGTGTGTGTGTGTGTGGTGTGTTTTCACTCACATTGCAGTCTTCTCTCCTCGGCGCCGGAACGGAAAATACCGAGCCGAGGAGAGATGACATTTCCTTTGCTGCTGTTTTGCATAAAACAGCAGAGGAATGATCTGATTGGCTGGCGGCGATCGCGAGGGGGGGGGCCACGAATGGATGGTCTCCCCCTCACCTCCGATTGCCGCTGGACAAAAGCGGACCACCTCAGGCACGGGGGGGGGGGGGGGAGTCAGATAGGACCCCGCGCCCGCGGGAGACAGTTCACGTTCATGTACGTGATTCTGCCTGCCCGTGCCACCTTGCCGACGTACATCAGCGTGAGGCGGTCCTTAAGTGGTTAAAAGAACAAAAAATAGGCGCTGATCCGTTTCAAAAAACAGATGTTGATGGATACAGAAGTAAACTGATGTAAAAAGTTGATCATCTATTTACATCCAACTTTCCATACTGATGCATTGGTGTCTGTTTTTCATCCGTCAACGGATAGATGAGAAATGAACAAAAGGGCTGATTTCCATATTTCCTATGACTTAAATTTGTTTGGACCAATTTCCTTTACTAAGTGCTGCAGTGTCTCTAAGCACTGTATAAACTGCATGTAGCTTCAGCTACATAAAGTACAGACTTCCCGTCTCACACAGAACAATGCAGGTTCGGTCTGAGCAGCACTCAGCCATTCGTAGGCAGCTTTGTATTCTACGAATGAATACAAGCCTTCCTCTGGCTAAGTTGGAGGGGCTTGTTGATGTCATAGTCTTCGACTCGAATTTATTGCATGGGGATGTCCCATGCTCTTATAACCACAAACCCTGTATCCTGTACTGTACAATTTAAGATGAATGGAATTTTGACTTGCCTCTAAAAGCCTTTATAGACTACATGGTAGAAGATCTTCTCCCTGCTTTCTGTTCTTCCTTCTTGCATGCTAAAAAAATAATTGGAGCCTCACGATGTGGATGGGTTTATACGAGCATGCGCTTGGACGGCCCTAGTAAAGTTCTTTTGCCAGTATCCGAATGTAGCCTGCATATACAGTAAACCTGGTCCATAACTATCAGCCCTTTGTTCTATACTGTATTACTATATACTGTTCTATACTGAATTTACAGGTATGTCAAAATGTTGTGTTTTTTTTTTTTTTTTTTTCTTCTTTTTTAGCATTGTGCTTGTTTTTTTTTTCCCTTTTTTTTTATAGGTACCCTGATGAGCTTGCCTGGCACACAAACTTGAGTAGGAAGATAATCCGTAAGTCACCAGACTTGGAGAAATTTCACCAATTTCTTATCAGTGAGACAGAGTCAGTAAGTAAATTTAGTTTAAGTGTTTTCTGTGTGATAATTGAGTCTTTTTTTTTCTTTTTTTATATATACATTAGGTAAATTTAAATGCCTAGTAAAACTGCATTATTGTTACGATTTAGGATTATGTTACCACAGAAGTTACACACAGATAAGAACATTCAGTCATGTCTTTCGTAGCTTTCTTAACGAGTGTCACATTTTGGATTATTCCTTGATTTCTTAGTGAGGTTAACAACTGAAAATAGAAGCATCAATCCTAACCTGATAGATAATATGTAAGCATTGTATATGCTATTAAAAACGTTAAAGAGGTTTCTATACGATTTAAAATGTGTAGTAATTTAAAGTAGAGATGCATTATTATCAAGGAAGGTGTAAATCCCAGTTGTTTCTAGCTGCAACTCTGAAATGTTGGTTTTAAGCTTCCAAACCGCTTAAAGTGGTTGCAAACCTCACACGATATATGAACAAAGCACATGCCTTTATAGCAGTAATGGTGAACCTTTGGCACGCCAAGCCCTCTCTGTAAGCACGCCAGGGGAATCCCCCAGCCAGGCAGTCACTTGCACTGGCAGTGCAGGCACAGAGGAGCTGGCTCCCTTCCTTGTGTCAGTGCCAGTGACGTCAGCGTGGGGGGGGGGGCGGGTGGGCAGTCAGTCAGTCATCTTGTCCCATGTGCAATATTTAGGGGGTGTGAAGTTCTTCCTCTGCCATCCCGAGGGTCTGTGCTGCAGCTTATTGCCTCCCCCGGATTCCTACACCTCCGGTAAGGCATGTGGGCATTCCTCTCTGCAGGCAACCCTATTCCAGCTCCTCCTGCTCCAGGACTGCTTTGGTTCAGTCTCTCCCTCTGGTGCACCCTGTGGAACAGAGGAGGGGTGGTGCTCGGAGCAGATTATCCATGGCCATGGGAGAGGTGCAATGGCTGCTAGCTGACCTCCTGGCGGCGGGGATATCGGGGAGCAGCTGCATGGCGGGGACTCCTACAATACTGCCCGGGGAGAGCTGGGTGATGAGGCCATGGAGAGTTGAGGAGGTTGGATCCTCCAATCTACATGTGTGTGGGGATGTGAGTAGTGCAGGAAGTATGTGTCAAGTAGATGAGTGCAATGGTCAGTTCTTGTGTCAGGTAGGTCAGTGTATGTTGCACTGTATATTCTGAGCGCAACGCATTCCTGAACCCTGTATTCTTAATCTGGCAGAATCATACGTTTTTGGTCCCTTAGGCCTCATTCAGAGGGATGATCAGTTCCATCCTCTGTACAGAGCAGCTGGTAGGTTTAATTCTGTGTTGGCAGTTTGAAAGAAATAAGTTGGTTTTGTGTCACGGTTTGGGCACTCTGGCTCAAAAAGGTTCGCCATCACTGCACTATAGTGTTTACTTGTCTCAAGTCAGATCACAAAGTGTCATTTCTGTTAGCTGCTTCATTCTTCTGTGTCATTCCTGTTTGCTGCTTCATTCTTCTGTTATCAGTATGAATTACTTCTGACACGTTTTCCTGACACCAAGAGAAAAATGGTGATGGAGGAAGCTCCAGCAGATTGACAGCCTTAAAGTGGTTGTAAACCCTTACAATCCACTTTTTGCTACAGGTAAGCCTATAATAAGGCTTACCTGTAGTTACCCTGGATACCTCCTAAACCTGCATGGTTTAGGAGATATCCCCTGTATCTGCATGTGCTGATGTCATCGGCACATGCGCACTGAAGCAAACGGCACGTACGTGCCGTTTGCTTCAGTGAGTGTGCTGTTACTGGTGGCTTCTGCGCAGGAGTGACGTCATCGTGGCTCCGGCCAATCACAGCGCCGGAGCTGCGATAACTGGAAGTAACTCTGAGGAGAAATGTCGCCGGCCGGTGCTGTGTACAGGCACCACAGCGGGGGCTTCGATCTCAGGTGAGTATTACATAATGAGCTAGTATGCTTTTTTTTTTTTTTTTTTTTTTTTTTCATCTGGGTTTACAACCACTTTAAGCCTCGTACACATGATCAGATTTTCGGCAGAGAATTGTGTGATGACAGACTGTTTGCCTAAAATCTGACCGTTAGTACGCTCCATCAAACAATTGTTGTTCAACTTTCCGCCAACAAATGCTGGATGGCAGGCTAGTAAATTTTCAGCAGACAACGGTCTGCTGTCAGATTTTCGTATCGTGTGTACACAAGTCCAAAGTACAAACACGCGTTCTCTGAATTAATGCTCACCAAACACGACATTAGCAGAAGGTACTCTCTATTTACCAAAGATCAACCAAGGGTTAATGCAGTACACAATTGCAAAAATATACGATAATCCTCCACTTAGAGTCCATATATCAAGCAGCCTAAAGATACAGATCCTTTCTGTTGTCATGGCGACTTCTCATCCACCTTAACGTGAGTAGTTCTGTTTCCACTCCCCCTTACGGAGACATAATACATCAAGGAATTCCTTTGATTCACCCTATGAAACATAAGCAAGCGGGGGGTGATTACAGGATATCACAGCGGGACACACCGCTCTTCAATCTGCACCTACCCCCTGCCTGTTCACCACATCTACCTTCTCCAGGAAGTATATGTATCTTTGGACTCCTTGGTATATGGACTCCGGGGGATTATCGCGTATTTCTTTAACCGTACATCGTGGGGCACAGAGCCATAGTTTCTATGTGGGTTTATAGGCCACCTTCAGGTGCTGGACACTGGCACACCCTAAACAGGAAGTTGCCTCCCTATATAACCCCTCCCATACGGGAAGGCTGAGCGTTAATAGCAGTGGCTGGACTATTGCTCAAAGCAGTCTGACTTCTCTTCTGAGGGGTCATATGCGGAAGGATCAGCTTCACATTGTGGGTGCAATTCCTTACTGAAATTGGTCCGCTCCACTTTTTATGCTACCCTTAACTAGGTGTCCACTTGTTTTGGGTTCGCTAAAGCCTTCTCAAAGCTATGTATGCCTTTCCTGTCCATTCATTGTTGGGAAAGTTTATGTATTCTGAGTGGGATCACCCAGAGAAGCATTTTTTCCCTCCTAAAAAGTTTTTCACACTTTATCCTATGAAGGAAAAAACTTATTAAAGGTGGAAGATACCAGCAATTGACGCTGCTATATCTTATGATTAAAAGTTTGACTTGTCCGGCAGACAATGCTCAAATACTTAGGGATCCAACGGATAAAGAATTGGAATTCCTATTAAAAAAAAAACAAAACATATATTGTTTTGCTGACCCTGTGCTGACAGTAATTGCCCTGTTCAGCAGGCCCAGGATCTGGCAAGATCCTAGTAGCTTTGTGTTGGCAATAGATGCTATGAGAGATTCTATCTTCAGGCCTCACGCCTTTCGCTGGGCTGGTGTATATGTATAGAATACTATGGTTGGAAAAATTGGTCAGCCAAAGCGTCATAAAAAAAAAACCTCCTGGCTGGTTTTCTTTTTTGCGGTGAATGACTGTTTGGGTTATCTTGGATAATTCATCCAAAGAATTTCTATTGGAAAGGTAGCCCTTTGCCATTTAAGAAAAGGAGTAAATGTATTCTTTTAAACAAGCCCCTTCTCCAGTGCCAGGGGCATCAGCCTCCAGGCAGTCACGACGGCTTCCTTCATCAAGTTCAAGAGGTAATCCTCAGAGTCAAGCCTGGGGACAAAACAAAACCTAAAAACAAGATACTAAAGCCTCCTTAGGAGAGGGCACCCCCGCTCGCGGGGGGAAGACTTCTGCAGTTCTCAAGAGTCTGGCAGAAAGAATGTTAAGACAGATGGGTGGCTTCTTCAATAGCTCTAGTACAGTCTGGGGTTTTCAAGAGTTCCCGTCTCCTCGTTTTCTCAGATCAAACGTTCCTAAAGATCCAGAGAAAAAAGTCTCTTTCTAGCATTAGACCATCCTTTGGCAAAGAGTGGTCATACTGGTCACCATGAAAGAGCTGGGGTTGAGATTTTATTTAAACTTTTTTTCACGGCAAAATCTAATGGAGATGTCAAACCCATTCTGGATCTCAAGAATCTAAACCGGTTCCTGGATAATCCACTATTTATTGCATGGAGTCAATCCAATCAGTCGTCTCCATCCTGCAAGGACGAGAACTTTTGACGTCAATCGACGTCAAGGGTTCATATCTCTGTGGGCATATTTCCCCGCTCACCAGTATTATCTACTTCAAGGTAGAAAATCTTCATTTTCAGTTTGTAACCCTGCTTTTTGGTCTAGCTACTGCACCTTGAGTGTTTACAGACATTCTAGCCAGATTAAGGGCCCAAGGTATAACGATTATAGTTTACCTAGACGATCGGCTTTTGATAGACCAGTCGGTAGCCCGCTTAGACCAAAGTATGGTCAACACCTTCAACTACCTGGGATACCTAGGTTGGATTCTCAACCTAGAGAAATCTTCCTTAAAACCATTAAGGAACTTATGGGTCTGTTCATAGATACACCCAGAAAAGGGTATTCTTGCCCCAGGCAAAGATCAGCGCCATAAAACAACTGATTAACGTGGTCGAAGCAAGATGAATCCTTCTATTCAGCTTACATGAGGAAAAGATGGCTTCATTCAAGGCCGTTCCTTATGCTCAGTTTCATTCGAGACTGCTGCAAAACAGTATCTTATCGGCTTGGAACAAGAGGGTTCAAGCTCTAGTCTTTCCAATGTGTCTGACTCCAAAGGTGCGCCGGAGTTTATGATTAATAACCAAAAATCTGCAAAGGGGAAAATCCTTCCTACAGTTACCTGGGAAGTGGTAGCAACATACGCCAACTTTTTTTTTTTTTTTTCCTTTTTAGGTTGGGGAGCAGTCCTGGAAGAGGTAACTGTCGAAGAGAAGTGGTCCAGATCAGAAATGACCTTGCCCATTAACATTCTACAGATTCGGGCAGAACGCCTTGGTCCTGAGGGCCTGGACGTTTAATTTACTGAGCTATCCGGTCAGGATCCAATTCGACAATGCCACAGCAGTGGCCTATATCAATCACCAAGGGGGCACAAGAAGTTGTGCGGCCCAGAGAAAGGTGAATCGTATCCTATCTTGGGCAGAAAACAATGTACCTTGCCCATCAGCAGTTTTTCATTCTAGGGATAGAGATTTGGCAGGCGGTCTATTTTGAGTCGCCAGCAGTTGTTCCTGGGAGAATGGTTCCTTCACTCCGATATCTTTCTGACAATAGGACAAAGATGGGGGATCCCAGACGTAGATCTGTTTGCATCCAGGTTCAACAGAGAGTTCAACATCTTTGTTAAGAACAAAGGATCCACTAGCATGCGGAACAGGTGCCTTGGTGTTCCCATGGAATCAGTTTTACGGATTTATGCATTCCCTCCTTTTCTGCGTGCGTCTACGACTTCATCGCAGGATCAAGCAGGAAGGGAAGTTGGTGATTCTTGTGGCCCTGGTGTGGTCCAGAAGATCTTGGTATGCAGAGACCATAAGGATGGCGGTAGGGGTCCCATGGACCCTACCACCACGTCCACACCTTCTCTAGCAAAGGTCCGGTATTCCATCTTACCTTACAAACACCAAATTTAACAGTTTGGCTATTGAGGCCCACACTCTGAAGAAGCGTGGGCTGTCAGGTTCAATGGTATCTACCTTGGTTAAATGCAAGGAAGCCGGCTTCCATAATTATATATTATGCAGTCTGGGAAGCATATGTCTGGTGTGAAACCAGGAGTTGGCACCACAGGAAATAGGTCATAGGTAGAATCCTTGACTTTCTGCAGATGGGGTAAGATATAAAGCTGGCCTTGAGTACTTTCTAAGGACAGGTCTCTGCCTTATTGGTATTTCAACGACCAGTTGCTTCACATTGTTTGATTTGTATCTTTATTCAGGGAGTAACACGGCTTAATCCTCTGGTTAGGTCACCCCTGAACCCTTGGGACTTGAGTTTAGTTTTGTCGGCATTACAAAAAAAAACAGCCTCTTTATTGTACATCATGGGACACAGAGCCTTAAGTAATTACTCAATGGGTTATGGGCCACCTTCAGGTGTTGACACTGGTATACCCAATCAAGAAAGTTCACTCCCTATATAACCCCTCCTCCATCCAGGAGCACATCAGTTTTTTTGCCAGTGTCTAAGGTTTTGGTCACAAGTGAAGAACTGCTCTGAGGAGATCCAGGAGGGATCCATGCTGGATTTAAAAAAACCTCCACAACCGGATCCATCCACGCCACTATGGCCACAGGATGGTATCTGGGCCTCACATAAGAAGAACAAGGTTTTGCCTGTAACGCTTCTCTTTGAGGGCTGTACCCTAGGAACCAGGACTCTTTTTGGTCTTGCTACAATACCTAAAGTTGTCCTGAGGGGTGCTATACAGGTCCTAAGAAGTGGAACCCCTATTAAAAGGGACCCGGTCTTTGAAGTTTTAACTCCGCTGCCTGACGTGATGGGTGAAGTTTGGAATTGCTATTATAGCAGTATCCTGCAGCGAGGATAAGGTAAGGGGAGAAACCTAGGAACTGTAAAAAGTCCACCTATGCTTTTTGTCTGTGTCCGGTTATAGCAGCAGGTGTGGTCCCAGCAGCCAAAGGGGGGTTCTTAATTGAACAGATGGTGTTCCTCTTCTGAGGGATCTAAAGGGGGTACAGCAGTAGTTTATGAACACACAAAAACAGCCATTTGCAATTTTTTGTATAAAGTGAAGTCTTCCTTTAAAACTGGGAGCCTAACAAACACTGCTGACATAAATTCCCCTCCCCTCCTGGAGAGGTGTGGTGACAGCTTCCACTGTTTGTATCATCAGACTTGCCCTTGTTGAGCCTGGACAGGCATTCAGCCCCTGTATACTATTGCAGACTCTAAAAGTCTGGCGTCTATCGCAGCCGGCGCCGCCTCCTCCCCTTCAGGTCTGCATATGCAGACCCGAATGCCGTCCGCACTTGAGGACTAGTGTTAATTTTTAAAACGAGGGGGGCGCGGGTATTGCAGAGGGGCATGGCTCACAGATAGGCGGCGCCGTGTGCGGGACGTCATATCCACGTGGAGCACACGGTGCATACACTGGGGCAGAAGATGCTGAGGATGCCTAATCAGGTTCTCGCCTGAGGCTTAACACAGACGCTTTCAGTTCATATGCTGAAGACAGAAGTCTGTCACACTAAGGGACACAGGAGCGCTTGGCATGTAAAGGTGTGTAAGCAGGCATTTCCAGTACAGGAAATATTATGGTTACTCAGCATCAAAGGCTGATCCTTATGGTGACATTGTTTTTTGGTAAGACTATTGTTCAGCAAATACCATAATTTTTTTTCTTTAAAGTGCCTCTGCTTTTGTGCTTAGCACTGAGACATCCAGAGCTACCACAAAGGTACCAAGGATTCCACCCATAGGCGCTGGTAACTCCAGTCATGCCTCCACACTGTCATCCTGAGGAAGTCATGTGATATGACGTAACGCGTAGGACGTAACGGACGTAACCGGATACACAACAGCGCGGACCGGAAGTGACGTAGCGGGGATTGTAAACACACTGTTTGAATTGCCGATCCAACGATACCTAATTGTAAGCAGATATTTTTTAATAAAACCTCGGTTTAAACGTTATTACCCTATTGGAGTATCCTCTTTGATTACCCTTATATGTGGAGTTTATACACCGGAGGTATACACCGGAGGTAACGCCAGCTTCCCACAGGACGCACCAGAACAACTACACCGCCGGGATTGAAACAATTGCAGCCATGAATGGATACATAAAGGCATTATATTTATGCCAGTAAGGTGAGAGTTCTGGGAGCCCCTAGTGGGTATCTATCACCACGAAAGTCACGAAATCTACTATCAACGCACTTGTACACCTTGTGTTTTGTTTCATTTCATTTTAATTTATATTTTCATCACTGAATTAGAGTATTCACTCATTTCACCTGCTGTATTGAGTTGCACTACAGCCACGGACTTTCACTGCATGTACTTTTAGCATCACGTTGTTCATTTACATTTATATTCATTTTTATGCTTGATTTAGCATTTATGTTTGCGCAAAATCACAGGCACAATTATTGATTGTGTTATTTATGGTCAATGGGTTATGGGCCACCTTCAGGTGTTGACACTGGTATACCCAATCAAGAAAGTTCACTCCCTATATAACCCCTCCTCCATCCAGGAGCACATCAGTTTTTTTGCCAGTGTCTAAGGTTTTGGTCACAAGTGAAGAACTGCTCTGAGGAGATCCAGGAGGGATCCATGCTGGATTTAAAAAAACCTCCACAACCGGATCCATCCACGCCACTATGGCCACAGGATGGTATCTGGGCCTCACATAAGAAGAACAAGGTTTTGCCTGTAACGCTTCTCTTTGAGGGCTGTACCCTAGGAACCAGGACTCTTTTTGGTCTTGCTACAATACCTAAAGTTGTCCTGAGGGGTGCTATACAGGTCCTAAGAAGTGGAACCCCTATTAAAAGGGACCCGGTCTTTGAAGTTTTAACTCCGCTGCCTGACGTGATGGGTGAAGTTTGGAATTGCTATTATAGCAGTATCCTGCAGCGAGGATAAGGTAAGGGGAGAAACCTAGGAACTGTAAAAAGTCCACCTATGCTTTTTGTCTGTGTCCGGTTATAGCAGCAGGTGTGGTCCCAGCAGCCAAAGGGGGGTTCTTAATTGAACAGATGGTGTTCCTCTTCTGAGGGATCTAAAGGGGGTACAGCAGTAGTTTATGAACACACAAAAACAGCCATTTGCAATTTTTTGTATAAAGTGAAGTCTTCCTTTAAAACTGGGAGCCTAACAAACACTGCTGACATAAATTCCCCTCCCCTCCTGGAGAGGTGTGGTGACAGCTTCCACTGTTTGTATCATCAGACTTGCCCTTGTTGAGCCTGGACAGGCATTCAGCCCCTGTATACTATTGCAGACTCTAAAAGTCTGGCGTCTATCGCAGCCGGCGCCGCCTCCTCCCCTTCAGGTCTGCATATGCAGACCCGAATGCCGTCCGCACTTGAGGACTAGTGTTAATTTTTAAAACGAGGGGGGCGCGGGTATTGCAGAGGGGCATGGCTCACAGATAGGCGGCGCCGTGTGCGGGACGTCATATCCACGTGGAGCACACGGTGCATACACTGGGGCAGAAGATGCTGAGGATGCCTAATCAGGTTCTCGCCTGAGGCTTAACACAGACGCTTTCAGTTCATATGCTGAAGACAGAAGTCTGTCACACTAAGGGACACAGGAGCGCTTGGCATGTAAAGGTGTGTAAGCAGGCATTTCCAGTACAGGAAATATTATGGTTACTCAGCATCAAAGGCTGATCCTTATGGTGACATTGTTTTTTGGTAAGACTATTGTTCAGCAAATACCATAATTTTTTTTCTTTAAAGTGCCTCTGCTTTTGTGCTTAGCACTGAGACATCCAGAGCTACCACAAAGGTACCAAGGATTCCACCCATAGGCGCTGGTAACTCCAGTCATGCCTCCACACTGTCATCCTCCCTGGAGATACCTGACATGACAAGCAATTGGTGGTGCAACTGCTTCTCACACTTCAGCCTCTGTATATGTGACTGAAGATGCATTTTCCCCTGCCCTGCAGGGCTTAGAAGGAAGATTAGCGGCTTTAATTGCATCCTCCATCCAAGAGGATAGGAAGTGTGCTAGATCCCCCTCCCCCACCTCAAACCCCTTTTCCAAGGGAACAGAGGGCACAGGATGAGGTATTACCCTCAGGTGATCACGGGGAAATAAGCCGAATTCTCTTCTGCGTAGGAAACCGTTTGAAGAACCTTATGCAACCTCGCAATCTGACAGGTTGATGGTACAAACTCTTACAGAGATGGTTCATTCAACTTTTTTTATGCTACTCTTAACAGAGTCAGCTGAAAGTTCAGTCCCTTCTTTGGGTTTAAAAAGAAAAAAAAAAAAAAAAAAGAAACCTTTTACAGCCTTTTTCATGCATTTCTAGAAGGGCTTATTTATGCTGAATGGGATCAGGGATCAAATGCATCCAAATGATTTCTAGCAGGAAAGGTACTCCTTTTTTTTTTTTTTTTTTTTCAAAGAATGTATAAGCGTCCTTCTATTTAAACGGACTCCTTCCCCTGCGCCAGGGGCAGCTGCCTCTAGGCAGTGGTGACAGCCTCAACCGTCACTCTAAGAGAAGAAAACATTCAGCTCCTGTATACGTGATTAAAAATGCGTTTTTCCTCCGCCCTGCAGGGCCTTGAAGGAAAATTAGCGCCTTTTTATCTGCATCTGCTATCCAAGGATAGGAAGCGTGTTAGATCCCCCTCCCCCACCTTAGGTCCCTTATCAAGGGCACAGTGGGTAAAGGATGGAGGGTTACCCTTGGGTGATCAGGAAGAAAGGCAAACCCATTACTCCTCTGTGGATGAGACAACTGAAGTTGAACCTTTTTTCAGCCTCGCAATCTGAGAGATTGCTGGTACAAATCTTACAGAGATGGTTCGTGCCTCTTTCAAGCTACCTCTAGTAGAGTCAGCTGATCTGTTTTTTCTTAGGTTCCTTTAAAACCTTCACCGCCTTTTTCATGCATTTCCTGTACATGTACAGATCCATGCAGAAATTCAACAAATCCATTCTAGATCGAAAAAAACCGAAATCAGTTCCTGAGGATCCGCTCCTTTCTATGGAGTCGATCAGGTCAGTGGTTTTCTATTCTACAAGGAGGAAAACTGGCATCTTTCGGCATCAGGGATGCATATCTGCATGTCCATATATTTCCCGCTCACCAAAGGTTCAAAGTAGAACAGCAGCATTTCAGTTTATAGCCTTGCCCATCGGGCCAGCTACAGCGCCCCAAGTGTTCACAAAAGTGCTAGCCCCACCTCTAGCCAGGTCAAGGACACAGGACTGAAACAGTCATGGCATACCTAGACGATCTATTGCTAATAGACCAATCGCTGTTCGGAGTAAGGTGTACGCATTACAACCAGTTACCTGGAAAAGTCTGGGTTGCGTTCTCAACCTAGTGAAGTCTCCCTTTAAAACTGCTAAAAAAGCTGGAGTATTTGGGTCTGATCATAGATACAGCCCAGAAAAAGGGTGTTCTTGCCCAGGCAAAAAAAACAACTCCTTAAGAGAGTTGGCGCAGATGGTCAGATCAAAAGGAGATCCCTCCAATCTCCCTTTGCATGAGGTTGTTAGAAAGAATGGTGGCTTTATTCGAAGCAGTTCCCTATGCCCAGTTCCATTCGAGAATACTGTTTTTGCAACAGTCTATCTGCTAACAAGATGATCCAAGCTTTGGACTTGCCAATGCGGCTGTCCCCAAGGGTGTCCCAAAGCCTCAATTGGTGGTTACTAACCAGAATCTGCTGAAAGGAAAATCATTCAGGCCTGTTATCTGGAAAGTGGTAACTACAGATCCCAGCCTTTCAGGCTGGGGAGCAGTACTAAAGTACATAACTGTCCAAGGACAGTGGTCAAGAACCGGAAGAGCCTTGCCCATCAACATCCTAGAGATTTGGGCAGTGCGTCTGGCTCTAAAGATCTGGACTTCCAGGTTTAGGGATTGTCCTGTCAGGATCCAATCCGTCAATGCCACGGCTGTGGCCTATATCAATCACCAAGGGGGCACCAAGAGTCTCTCAGCGCAGAGAGAGGTGAACCATATTCTAACTTGGGCAGGAAGAAATATTCCATGCCTATCAGCGGTCTTCATTCCGGGAATAGGGAATTGGCAAGCAAACTACTTAAGTCGCCAGCAGTTATTCCCAGGGGAATGGTTTCTTCACCCCCACATATTTTCGGGTTGTTTGTCAAAAATGGGGGACTCCGGACGTAGATCTTCCAATGTCCAGTTTAACATAAAGTTAGTCAACTTTGTGTCCACAACAAAGGATCCATTCGCATGCAGAACAGATGCGTTGGTGATACCGTGGGATCAGCTTTCACTGATCTTTGCATTTCCCCCTATTCAATTGCTGCCTCGACTTCTTTGCAGGATAAAGCTGGAAAGAAAACCGGTAATTCTGGCAGCACCAGCATGGCCCAGAAGGTCTCGGTATGCAGAAATCGTAAAGATGGCAGTGGAGGATCCATGGTCCCTTCCACTAAGGCCAGACCTGCTCTCACAGGGGCTGATCTTCCATCCTACTTTATGAACGCTAAATTTAACGGCCTTGCTATTGAAACCCACATTCTAAGGAAACGTGGGCTTTCCGGGTCAGTTATCTCTACTTTGATTAATACAAGGAAACCAACTTCCAGAACTATACATTATAGGGTCTGGAGGGCTTATGTTTCCTGGTGAGATTCCAAGGGTTGACACCCTTGGAGATATATCATGGGCAGAATTCTTTCCTTTCTGCAATTGGACGTAGAGATGAAGTTGGCCTTGAGTACTATTAAGGGCCAAGTCTCAGCCTTATCGATTTTATTTCAAAAACCGCATTCTTAGTCCGGGGTTTTATGCAAGGGGTGATGCGGATTAGTCCACCAGTTAAATCGCCTTTAAGCCCTTGGAACATGAATTTAGTTTTGTCAGTGTTACAAAAACAGCCATTTAAACCAATATAGCATATTCCCTTAGTCCTTCTGACAAGGAAGCTGGTATTTTTGGTTGCTATATCCTCGGCAAGGAGGTTTTTGGAATTGGCTGCTCTTTCTTTTAAAGAGCCATATTTGATTATTCATGAGGACAGAGTGGTGTTACGCCCTCGTGCAGGCTTTTGCCAAAAGTGGTTTCAGTATTTCACCTAAACCAAGATATTTTCCTGCCATTGTTTTTTCCAAAACCATGTTCCAGGGAAGAAAAGTCACTACATTGTCTTGATGTGGAGAGAGTAGTGAGAATCTATTTAAAGACAACTGCTCAGATTCTTAAGACTGATGTCTTATTTATTCTGCCAGAGGGTCCTAAGAAGGGACAGGCAGCGTCAAAATCCACTGTCGCTAAGTGGATTCGGCAAGTTATAATTCAAACTTATAATTAAGGGGTAAGATTCCCCCTTTTCAAGTTAAGGCACACTCTACCAGGGTGGTTAGTGCTTCTTGGGCAGTGCGTCACCAGGCCTCCATGGCTCAGATCTGTAAGGCCGCAACTTGGTCTTCAGTGCATACATTCACAAAAATGTTATCAGGTGGATGTAAGGAGGTGCCTCTTTGGGCGCAGTGTGCTGCAGGCAGCAGTGTAAGTCCTCAAGTCTGGGGGTACCCTGCGGGTTGTCTCTCCCTCCTCTCAAGTAGCATTGCTATGGGACGTCCCATTAAGTAATTACTTAAGGCTCTGTGTGCCATGATGTATGGTAAAGAAAATAGGATTTTTATTACAGCTTACCTGTAAAATCCTTTTCTTGGAGTACATCATGGGACACAGAGGTCCCGCCCCTCTTTTGGGATTTAAGTATATTGCTTTGCTACAAAAACTGATGTGCTCCTGGAAGGAGGAGGGGTTGTATAGGAAGTGAACTTCCTTGATTGGGTATACCAGTGTCAACACCTGAAGGTGGCCCATAACCCATTAAGTAATTAAGGCTCTGTGTCCCATGATGTACTCCAAGAAAAGGATTTTACAGGTAAGCTGTATTAAAAAATTTTTGAGCCTATACGACATATTCCCTTGGTCCTTTTTGACAAGGAAACTATTTTTTCTGGTAACCATATCTGCTGAATGAAGCGTATCAGAATTGGCTGCTCTTTTTTTGTAAAGGGACATATTATTATTGTTCACAAGGATAAGGTAGTATTGCGTCTTCATCCTAACTTTTTACCTTCATTTTTTCCAGAACCCTGTTCTATGGAAGAAACATCACCACATTCTCAGTCAAAGTCTACTTAAAGGTGACTGATCAGATTTGGGAAACTGATGTTTTGTTCATATTGCCTGAAGGTCCTAAAAGAGGACAGGCAGTATCGAAATCTACTATTTTCTAAATGGATTCCACAAGTAACCATTCAAGCTTATGGTTTAAAGAGGTAGATTCCACCCTATCAAATCAAAACGCACTCCTCTAGGGCTGTTAGTGCTCCGTGGGCAGTGCATCAATGAGCCTCCATGGCTCAGATCTGCAAGGCCACAACTTGGTCTTCAAACCATACATTTACCAGATTCTGTCAGGTAGATGTAAAAAGGCATGAGGATATCGCCTTTGGGCGTATTGTACTGCAGGCTGCAGTATTATTCCTCTAGTCTCATGTTTCCCCGTAATTCCTTTGTCTCCCTCCCCTCAGTTGGCATTGCTATGGGACATCCCACGTAGTAACTACTATGGCTCTGTGTTCGTGATGTTCGATTAAAGAAAATGGGATTTTTATAACCACTTACCTGTAAAATCCTTTTCCTTTGAAGAACATCACGGGACACAGAGGTCCCGCCCCACTTTCTAGTATACACGTGTATTGCTTTGCTACAAAACTGAGGTACTCCCGGTATGGGAGGGGTTATATAGGGAGGCAACTTCCGGTTTAGGGTGTGCCAGTGTCCTGCACCTGAAGGTGGCCTATAACCCACATAGAAACTACTATGGCTCTGTGTCCCGTGATGTACTTCAAAAGAAAAGGATTTTACAGGTAAGCTGTTATAAAAATCCTATTTTTTGCAATTGTGTACTGCATTAACCCTTGGTTGATCTTTGGTAAATGGAGAAAACAGAAGTCTACAGTATTTGTGTATAGCCAAATCACAGCTGACACTACTGAAGTTCCAAAGCGTATTTGTTACACTCATTGCCAGCACCATGCTACCATACATGTTGAGTGCTGAGGGACCTGTGTGTGTGTTTTTAAATGGCAACAATGTCCATTTTTAATTTTTCCTGATGTGCAACCCGCTTTCTTGTCCATGTCCCCCACTTTTGATACTAATAAAATGTATATAACATATATTATTGGTCGAGACCGCTGACTGCCTTGTTCCCCTCCCCCTAAGAGCTCCTTGGGTTCCTTCCCTAGTTTTGTTTAGCTCAGTGGACCCAGGGCCACATCGGCCCTTTAGCAGACCCTAGCAGGCCCTCAATGCCTCCACTGTCAGCATGCCACTCTGAGCCTGTCCGCTTCCTCCCTGAGGAAGCGGACAGGCTCGGGAAGGCTTGGTTCTGGTGGGAGAGCGTTCTGTAGGAAACATCCCACTGTTCTCCCATCACTCTAATACCCAACCAAACTCTTCTTGTGTTAGTGCCTGCATGCTGCAAACTTCAGGAGCCATGCACCTGATCTTCACTCCAGCTCAGGATCTCCAGAAATCCCCAAACTCAGGCTCTCTGCTTCCAGTCAGTGCTTTTTAGAAGGCATTTGATAGGGGGTTAGGTGTTATCGCCTCCTCACTACCTGATTTAACCCTGTAATGTCGCACTGCCTCTCTGCAATCATGTACATTGCACACGGTGATGTGGCCCCTTTGAACTCAATGGGCGAGTTTGACAAGCAGTGCCGTAATGGGTGCTAGGAGAAAATTACCCACGTTTGTAACCAAAAAGCATGTTTATTTATGTTATCCTTTTTGATTTTCAGGGTAATATAAGTCGTCAAGAAGCAGTCAGTATGATTC
Organism: Lithobates clamitans; assembly: GCA_037952925.1. Classification (NCBI taxonomy): domain Eukaryota; kingdom Metazoa; phylum Chordata; class Amphibia; order Anura; family Ranidae; genus Lithobates; species Lithobates clamitans. The sequence continues at coordinate 2,702,438 of JBBGZY010000270.1, read as the reverse complement.
CTCCTGTTCTTCTGAATGTCCAGCCACATCACAAGGTATGTTTTGCAACCCAGGGAATTTGTTAATGATAAATGATATAAATACTGTACCTAAATTATCCAAAGTAGTATATTGATGGTTCTTTATGAAATCATCATTTCACCTTGAATAGGCATTTAATTTCTAATTCTTGGTTTTCATCATAGATCTTGGATATGTGTGCTGCTCCAGGATCTAAAACAAAGCAACTTATAGAAATGTTACATGCAGACATGGATGTTCCATTTCCTGGTATGACATGACAAGACTTAACTAAATTCACACATTTTTACTTGCAGCCCCTGATTACAGTTAGTTTGAGGGCTTCTAGAAAGGGCTGTGGGTACTGTGCGGTGGATTTACTAAAACTGGAGAGTGCAAAATCTGTTACAGCTGTGCATGGTAGCCAATCGTCTTCTAACCTCATCTTGTTCAATTAAACTTTGACAAAAAAAACTGGAAGCTGTTTGGTTTCTATGCAGAGCTGCACCAGATTTTGCACTCTCCAGTTTTAGTAAATAAACCTCTGTGTTCTTACACAAGCTAGTCAATTACACAGGATTTCTCTGTGTAACAATTTGTTTTTATATTTGATGTCTTTCTATCTTCGGAGTCCTTCTGGCAAACACTCTTCGCTCATGTGAAAATATTAATGATAAAGTGACTGGTTATTCCAGAAGACAATGTAACTGTGTTAACACAACTGAAAAGCAAGTACATGAACTTTCCGTGGCTTGAAAAAGTATTGGCATAACACTGGTGCTTTTGATGCATTCCCATTGGCTTACAATGGAAGGTGCCTTTTTTGGTGCTCTTTTGAAAAACTTCACCAAAGAAGCAGCATCCAGGACTTTTCAAAGCATAGCACACCTACAGTGCAAAGAGGTACATAGGATTAAATGGGAAATAATTTGTATGTGCTTTTTCCACCCTAAAAAAGCGCCACAAAAGCACACCACTGTGTGAGGGGCCAAAAGTTTAGTTTTATTTTCAAATCTGGCCCAAATAGAGGAAAAAAATTCTCATTTGGCCGCTTTGCTAAACCGTATACAACAAATTACTGATGCCACCTGCTGTTTTGAAAAGACTCCTCTTTGGATAGTTGGCCTGGGAAAAGTAATTTTAAAGAAAATTCCAGATCTGAATGTAAAAAATATAAATAAAAAAAGTGGTTAAAATTTAATTACAAACGTGATGGATGGTAGGTGATTAGAAAGCGGAGCATCGTGGATCAATGAGCATGTGTTTGGATCAAGGTGAACATATTTGAGACTTGGGACCCTATTTAATACCGGCGATTACATCACACTGTGTCTGCATTTTAAACTGTATTCATAAAATGCAGAGCAGACTGTAAAGCCTTCAGTGTCCTATATAGTGTTCTATGACCGGTCTCCAACTTCTTCTCATTCATTCCCCCAATAGGACTTCATTTGCATAGTCCCAAAGCAAGGTAAACTGCAGGCAGGTTAATACATCACACAGCTGTGCTTTATAAAATGTGCCCCAGGAGCTCCTAATAGAAAAGCAGTGGTTAGGCTATACTAATACTTTACACATTAGAAGTGCCTAACGTTTACTGTAAAGCATGGCAGGGTAACTGTTTGTGGGTGTGCTAATGCTGGTTAGGGGGGGGAGAGCAAGAAGAAATAATCCAAAAAATGTTACCCCTCTCACTGTGTAATGTCGTACCACCTCTTGCTTTCAGTACTTAATGTCTACAAGTTTAAACTTGCATTAGGGCAGTGTTCGAAAGGAATACTTCAAAGCTATGAAAAAGCTGTTTACTGAAGGTACAGGTAATGGGAGCACTGTTCTAAATGGACTAGCTTGCACAATCGGCAATTCTCAAGTTTATCGACACATGACATTTTCAAAGTGTTGACTATAGTTAGATAATTTAATCAAAATGTTGTTGTGTAAAAAGCATTAATTTCTATTGATGAGATGTTTGGTTACTCTGAATAGCTAGTATAAACATGAAAGGAATAAACATAATCTATATAATCTTGTGTGCTTTTAACAAAATAATTAAAAAATATATTTTTATACAGCCATAATGGTGGTTTGCTGATTTTTCTTTTCCCACTGCAAAGACTGAAAAATAAACTAGGCAATCTCTAACTGCATGAAACACCCACAATCCTAGAGCTAGAGACTAAGAATAATGTCTCTTGTGTAAGAATAACTACCTTGGCAAGTTGTTAAATTGTATTTATTGCTAGAATTCTCATGAATTAAGTTACAATTGATATTGCTGCTAGCTAACTTTTTTTTTTTTCTGCAAATTTTTAGAGGGCTTTGTCATTGCTAATGATGTGGACAACAAGCGTTGCTATTTGTTAGTTCATCAAGCTAAGAGGCTAAGCAGTCCCTGTGTTATGGTGGTGAACCATGATGCATCGAGCATTCCCCGGCTCCTAGTTGAAAATAATGGTGCTAAAGAAGTGCTGTACTATGACCGGATACTTTGTGATGTACCATGCAGGTAAAACAGGATGAGACATTTTGTTCTAAAAACAATTTCTTTTAATTATATTGCTGTATGTTAACACTATTAAGGGGCATGTATACCTTCTATCAAAATATACCTGAATTCAAAAAGCAAGAAAGCCCACGACTGTGTAGTTGACGGGTTGTGCAGACTGAAATTTTAGGTCCATCCCTGCCAGTAGAGAAAGAGCGGGGAGGAGTTATTTAAATCATCCATTGGTGTGTGTAATCCTTTATCCTTTTATCCAGGTTTGATAACTGAGGGTTTTCAAAGTATAGCAGTAGACCGTGCTCTGGAAAACTTTCAGGCATCTTAAGAGCACGTGGCTGCAACTGCAAGTAGTACATATCAGATAATTGTATGTGCCATGTAATATTTATCCTATGTATTATTGAAGAGGATTGCTACTTGAGTTTTCACAGTGAGATAATTCCATCATGGGAGGCCTTGTCCCTTTTTACTTATAGTACTTTTATAGATTCTCCCTAGGTGATGAGCCCTGACCAGCTGTTGTCAGACCTTCCTCCTGTGTGGTGTAAAATGAAACTATTTTTGCTATCACTTTTGGAGGTGTCTGCCACCAGCAGTAAATGTACATACATGACCCAGGACCTTTTTTTTTTCTTTTTTTGGTCTTTGAGTTGTGTTTATTTGGATTTCAAAAATAATGACATACATTGGGATATGAGAGTACATAACAATAAGTCATAGTACCCAAAATGATACAGATTTGTACATAAAGTGTTAGAGGAGAGTAAATACAGAGAAAATTTGCTGGGTACATCTCTTCAAAAGGAAAAGAGAACGGTTAGTCAACAGTAATGTGAGCAACTAAAACAACAAGGGTGATGTTCCAAGGGGTACCTAGGGGGTTCTTGTGTCATTACAGATGAGCAGACCCAGGAACTTTTTTTATTGCTCAATAATGATTCAACCAACACAGCATGCAGCTTTGGGCCACGTTGTCTTTTCTGTTTTAATTTCCCTAGCTTTGAAAGCCCTTCTTCCACTCCCTGCATATTGCAGGCCCATTAACTCAAGTGCAGAGATTGCATCAAATGATTCCCTGAAAGACTTAAATTGTCACCTGGTTTCACATTTTTGCATATCAAAAGTAAAAGTAAGTTAGATGTGGATGAACTGACATTTTAAGGTAATTATATGAGGAAAGTGGAAAAATAACACTGGACCCTTAGGGTTATCTCACTGGTATCACTATCTTAAAGTATTGATGTTGATGTAAATTATCTAGTATCTTGGGCAGGCAGCTTCTATACCCCAGAAGATCGTCACGGTCACCTTTGATTGTAGTGTTAAAAAAAAAAAAAGAAATTGAAGCACCACACCACTGCTAAGAGGTCCAGATACAACTGTATTCCAATAAAAGTCGGGGGGGGACAATCCAAAAAGTATCGCATGCATTTCAGAGGTCTCAGAGTGCCTCCTCATTAGGGTTTTTTCCAGTGTGATTGCAAGCACAGGCCTTGTCAGTAGCTGGTTTGGCAGCCTAATGCATTGGCTACTCTTTGGATTGTCCCCCTGACGTTTAATGGAATAAAGTTGCATCTACACCCTTTAGCAAGGAAAGAAGGAGGGAGGGCCTGTGTGAATTATACTTCAGTATCAACCAGCAGGCCTCTTGGTAGTATGCATGGCAACAAAGTGGTGGAAGGAATGACACTTGCAGCAGCACTTCAGAGGAGAAGAAGCAACTCTAAGTGCAGCATTCCAGTGTTTATTTAAACAGTGGTTAAAAACACTTACACGATCCAAGATAAATTAGGCATGTCAGCCAGCATGGTAACATCTTAAGTCCTTTTCACCTCAGTTTTACTGCTCTTTATTGTAATCCATGTTTTTTGCGTTTAGTTACACATACCTTTTTTCTAAGGCTGTATTCAGACCCATGTAGAGCAATTTTCAGGTGTAATTTTATATGAGCTTTTTTGCACATGAATACAAGTGCTATTGACCTGAATTTCAAGTGTTTTATGTTCAAGCTTCAGGCCCTGGGCCTCTCATGGCTATTAGTATGTTAAAGAACTCACTACTGGGATCTCTTCTCTTAAGAATAATAAGAGTCTGGGCCCAGATGGGTATGTTGCTCGCTTCTATAAGATTTTTCAAGACCTCACCCCTTTCATGACTAAATCATTTAATGCGATTGGCAGTGACTCCCCTATTCCCGCAGGAACTTGAGGCACATATTACGGTCTTGCCCAAACCAGGTAAGGACCCTACTTCATGCGACAGCTACCACCAACATAGACATTTGGTTGCATTCTAAAATTATGGCTAACCGACTCACTCCTTTTGATTCCCAATCTTGTACATCTTGATCAGGTGGGATTTACCCCGGGCAGAGAGGCTAGGGGTAATACCCTTTAAAACCTTTACCCTAATGGAACATGCCCAGAAGTGCCCTATTCCAGCTTGCCTGCTTTCAATTGACGCCGGAAAGGCGTTTGACCGGGTCCACTGGTCCTTTTTACAACAAACATTTCAACAGATTGATATTGGCCCTAAGTTGCTGACTAAAAAATATTGGCTTTATATATGTGCTCCTCAGTGAGGATCCACTCCAAAGGCCTCCTTTCAGATCCTATATGGATCTGCAACGGTATGCGGCAGGCATGTCCTCTCTCCCCACTTGTATATTCTCACCATGGAACACCTGGCAATTACCATTCGTCAACACGCCATTATTCTAGGCATTACGGTAGGCCCTCATCGGTACAAACTCTCCCTTTTATGCAGATGACCTTCTGTTATATATTACCGACCGCCTGACCTCTCCTCCATCTCTGGTATGGACGTTTGAAGAATTTGGTGCGATAAGTAACTTTAAGGTGAACTATGATAAGACGGAGGTTTTGAATATTTCTCTATCCCAATCATCTGTATCTCACCTACGACAAAATGTTGCCTTTTTAAATGGCAACCTATAGCTATAAAATATCTTGGTGTTAAAATTTCATTTATTAAGGTCTGCCCGGTATGGCAGATCTTAATTATAAGCCCCTTCTTCAAATGATTCGTGCCTGTCTTAAATCCTTTGACAAGCCACACATTTCGTTGTTGGGTCGCATGAATACCATTAAGATGGATTTTTTACCAAAATTACTGTACACCTTTCAGGCTGTTCCTGCTCCTCCATCTCCAGTTTTTTTTCAATCTCTAAATAAGACTATCAGTACCTTCATATGGCGACATTAACAACCCAGAATTCGACAAACTATCCTTACCTAAGCACAGGGACAGTGGCGCTTCCCCACTTACTGCTGTACTCTCATGCAGCTTCTTTGATCAGAGTGGTTGACTGGTGTCATTGCCATTCCACCAAATTGTGGACTCGTCTGGAGAACGATCTTATCTCCCCAGACCTTACATCCTTGTTATGGTTAGCACCCGATCAGAGACCCTCTAATTTATTGCCTTTTACCGTACTTGCTACTTTACAGACATGGGATACTTACTTGGGTAAGTGCTTACTCTCCTCCAGACCAAGTCCTCTGACCCCATTGTTCGGACTAACTTCTTTTTCCTGCCCGTTGACCGGCTTTAAGTTTCTCTGTTGGCATCGCCAAGACGGTGCTCTTTTGAGCCATACACTCTGTGGCCAGACTCTTGTCTCCCTTTCCCAGATACTCCCCTCTTGTCATAGCTCATCACGTGCATGGCTGGAATACACACAGCTGAAACCTTACTTGAATACAAGGCCCTTTATAGACCACCTAACATGACCTTGCACTGCTCTTGAATTGCTGCTTTCTCAATCCTCTAGACCAGACCACATACTTTAAAAGATATACCAGATCTTGCTGAGGGAGTCCTATCCACACCCACCACCATTTCTTTTGAAGTGGGAACAAGAATTGCAAATTTTGCCGGAAGATATGGATTAGGACAAAATTGCTGGCTGTTTAATACAAACTTTCTATATCTTCTCATGCACATGAACGCAACTATCAGTGGGAAATAAGATCCCAAATGAACCACAGATCACAGTGATATCTATGCTGCCGGCTTCTTAAAAACAAATTAAAAGAAACGTAATTGGGTTCTTTCTCACAGCGGCTCTTTCGGTGATAGCTAGGCGATGGTGCCAGACTGAGGTTCCATCAATGGCTGAATGGGCTTGTGAGTTAGACAAGATCGAGTTAATGGAACATATGGTGCATGGAATGATCATAAATCTGAATCACTTAAACTCATGTGGACAGTATGGTCTCATTTCAGATACTCCTCAGACTTTGACTCCTTTATCGCTAACACCATCTGAGGTTTCAGTTTTAACCGAGACCTCCCCATGGTACCCTCCCCCCTCTTTTCCCTTCTCTTCCTTTCCTTTTTTCTCCTGTCTATATTAATATAAATATATATATATATATATATATATATATATATATATATATATATATATATATATATATATATATATATATATATATATATATATATATATATATATATATATATATATATATATATATATTCTCAAAAAATCGGGAGTGGATTTTGAGGGCTGGCGAGCTATATGGCTGCCTGGGAGCAGGGGGTGAGCACCGCCGGTAGCCTGGGTGGAATGGGAGTCCTTCTCACAGCGATCGCAGAGGGGAAGAGAGAGACACCCAGGTGATCAGATTGTAGCAATAAGTTTTCATTACAATTGCCATGTTCCCCACCGCTCGCTGTCGGATACAGCCCCTCCTCCTGGTACCGGAACTTTGATAGATCACCCATCCAATCCCGGTGACGGGTGATCTGTCAATTAAAGTTTCCCGGCCAGGGGGTAGGGGCTGTATGACGTTGAGTGGCGGGAACATGGCAATTGAAATGAAAGCTGTTATTGCTGTGTTCCCTGCACTGCACTCTGATCACCTGGGCGGCTCTCCTGTTCCTCTCCTCCCCTGCACAGGTAGGCTGCATTGGGCACAGGCAGCCTGCATTGGTGGGCACGGATAAAGTTGTTGTTGTTAATATTTATTTTTATAACTTAAGTCTGCATTAAACATTTGTTTTTTTGTTCTACAATGCTTATAGCCTACCATTATGAGTGTCCAAATTTGGACACATCTATTTAGTAACAAGCTGTATTTGTATTGTAAACCTGTATGTTCTGCAAATACTTAAGAGAATAAACAAAAAACTATTTAAAAAAAAAAAAAGACAATATCTAAAAATGAGAGGGTGGGGTGTTTTATTGTCCAGGACCTATTTGCATTTAGCCTGTAACTCTACTTTAAATAATATATGCACTTCATATTTCTGAAGAGACGCACACTGCCATTTGATATTTTTTTTGTGAAAAAAATGCAATGTTGACTTGAGTTTTATTAAATGCACTCTGAGCATGATCTGTGCAGCTTTTCTTGTCTTGTAGTCCGTTTTTTTTTAAGCTGTGCAAAACCTTCAAGAAGTGTTTAAGTCTTAATTTTACAGAAGGTTATGGTAATTTATCTGAAATATAGTCTTGGAGTATTATGCCAGCTGTACCTAGTGGCGTCAGTTCCCTAACTTTCTTTTTAGTTTCTGGTCTGAATTATTATGGTAAGTATGGTCATTCAGTGCAGAGTTTAATTACATTTTGTTCTTTGTTGCAGTGGGGATGGCACTATGAGAAAGAATATAGACGTTTGGAAAAAATGGACAACATTAAACAGTTTGCAGTTGCATGGGTAAGAAAAAGCTTTTTAATTAGTAGTTTTTTAAAATTTTTTAGTAAATATTCCTAGTATAGGAATTGTTGTCACTGTGCATGTTATGCCATGGGTGTTTTTCTACTTAAAAATGTCTAAATTACAATTTTTGCAAGTCAAACATTACATTTAAAATTGGCAACGTTTTATAGCCGTCCTGTCCAAGTTGGGCGACATGGGTTAGATTCTCCTTTCTTAACATGCTGTAGGACAAGATTTGCTGTAGCGTAGTGTGAATATTGGTGTGGCTACGTTATATGGACATGTATTGACCCTTTCACATTATAGGCTGCGACAAGGCAGCTCTGTCTGTGGAAGTACAAAGTGTATTAGTGGAACTATATATATATATATATATATATATATATATATATATATATATATATATATATATATATATATATATATATATATATATATATATATATATATATATAGTGAAAAATAATGATTTGATCCCCTGCAGATTTTGTAATTTTTATCATGGTGTATTTTAAGTGATAGAATGTCAACCAAAAATCCAGAAAAAACACAATACAAATGTTATAAATTTGAGTTACAGAAGATCTGTAAAAGAGTGGCCCAAAATCTTTCCTGAGATGTGTGCAAACCTGGTCACCAACTACAAGAAACGTCTCAACCTCTGTGCTTGCCAACAAGGGCTTCTCTACCAAGTCATATTTTGCTTGGGGATCAAATCCTTTTTACTTAACTGCAACTTTTTTTTCCACCCAATCTTTTTATTTGAAAAAAAATTTTACATTACAAAAACGATAAAGCATAAAGAGGCAAGGAACATCACCACGAACAGGAACACATTGCTATCATCCTTTTTTTCCGTACATTCTTATCATTCCAATGTGTACCAGTTCAAAATACCCGTATGCAGTAAACTTCCAAAATGGTTTCTTCTTTTTCCCCCCCATTTACTCGCTCTCCCCGCCCCCTAGCCAGTCTCCCACCATTCACCCTACCATACATCTTGGAACTAAACCCGCCCCATACCATCCTACCCCACCTCCCCTTCTATTCTGACCTTGTCCTGATCCAGCCATGCTTTCCATATTTTTTCAAATTTCTTATAATTACCCCTCTTCTTATATTTGTACTTTTCCCTACAGATCACCTCCCTTACTGCATTCTCCCATTCTGGCACCGTCGGTGCCTCCTTTCTCTGCCAACGCTGTGCAATGAGCTTTCTTCCCTGAAACAGGCATCTAACCCTTGCTGTCTGTATGTCCTTTGAGGTCACTTTATCCTCGGTCAGCCCTAGTAGGCACTCTCTCGCCTCCAACCCAAGCATTAAGTTTATTTTTTCCACCACCCCTTTCCAGTATCTATTTAATTTGGGACATCGCCAAAACATGTGGATCAGATCTCCATACCCCTCTCCACATCTTTAGCACTTTGAGTCAGGTCTCTTACCCCACTCGAATAATTTCAGGGTTGTATAATATGCCCTATAAGATAAATAGAAGTGAGACATCACCTGTGAGGGAGAGAGAGTGACCCTGGGCCCTAGCGACAAGACGTACTCCCATTGATCGTCAGTCACTGCTCCCACATCTTTCTCCCATTTAGTCCTATTTTTATTTTCCACCATACCTTCCTGAGCTGATGCCTTCAGGCATCCATACAAGTCAGAGATCAATCCTCTCGTGGAGCTTGCGTCAATCAGCTTTCTCAAAGAGGCCATTTCGCACCATACTGGCGTTTCCTTCCCAAATTGTGCCTCCAGGGCATGCCTGATTTGCAAATATCTGTAAAATGACCTATTAGAGATTGCGTATTCCTCTACCAGCTCCCGAAAAGATTTTAACCTCCTTGCCCTGTACACCTGTGCCAAGTAGTGGATACCTTGGCGGTCCCATTCCTCAAAGCGTCCCATCCTTTTAAGCTCATTAAGGCTATTGTTATCCCAGAGTGGGGAGAATTCCGCAAAGCCAGTGTATCCCAGAATTTTTTTTGGCTTGTACCCACACCTTAACCATCATCTGGGTAGTGGGGCATTTGGTGCAAAATGAATCTGCCTCTAATCCCTCTGCAATTGTCGTGTCCAGTGTCATTCAACAGGATACTGCCCCCCGCTCCTTCATCCCTTAGCCTATTGCTACCTCCCACCTGTTGCAATTGAGCTGCTAAAAAATAGCCTTGTGGGTCTGGTACCGCCAGGCCGCCCTTCACCTCTGATTGCCGCAACGTCCGCAAACCGATCCTAGCCACCCCATTTTTCCAAATAAGCTCCCTGAACAGGCTGTCAATTTTTTTAAAGCAGTGCTTGGGAATCCAAACAGGGAAGTTCTGCAGAACATATAAAATTTGGGGTAGCCAGGCCATTTTGATCAGGTTGCAGCGCCCGGCAACCGAGAGGGGCAGGCGTCTCCACACTTGGCACTTCTGCTTCAGCTTTTTCATAAGTGGAACTAGGTTTCCGGATATGTACTGTCCTGGGTCACTAGATATATTAATCCCCGGATATTTCATTTGTCTACCTACTTGGACTTGGGATACTTGGTGAGGGAGGGGTTCGTTCAGGGGATCTATAGGTAAAATCACTGACTTCTCCCAGTTGACCAATAGCCCGGAGAAAACACCAAACTCCTCAACTATCCTCATAGCTGATTCCAGTGATTCCTGCGTATCTGCCAGAAACAGCAGAATATCCTCGGCGTACAAGGCTACTTTGTCCATCCCTCTCTTTCTTTTAAACCCCTGTACACCCAGTGCCATCCTCGGAGCAACAGCCAAGGGCTCAATTGCCAGAGCAAAGAGCAGGGGGGACAAAGGGCACCCCTGTCTCGTACCCCTGCTCAGCTGGAACCACTCTGAGCACTGTCCATTAATTTTAACCTTGGCCCTCGGATTATTGTACAGTAAACTTAGTCATTGGACGAACCCAGAGCCAAACTGGTATTCCGCCAGCACCTTCCACAAGTAGTGCCATTCCAGAGAATCGAAGGCTTTGGCTGCGTCCAATGAGAGAACCGCTCTCCTGCCGCTATTTTCTATAGGTATTTGCATGTTAAGGTATACTCGTCTTATGTTCGTACTTGTGGATCTATCTGGGATAAACCCGGTCTGGTCTACATGTATTACTTTAGAAATGATCTTATTCAGCCTGGCGGCCAATACTTTTGCCAAGATCTTCACGTCCGAACACAACAGCGAGATGGGCCTATATGAAGTCATGTCTATTGGGCTCTTCCCTTCTTTCAGCAAAGTTATTACTATAGCTTTTGACATAGAGGAAGGCAGAGTCTTATCCTCCCTGGCTCCATTAAATACCTCCAAGAGTAAGGGCAATAGTACCTCCCCATATTTTTTAAATATTTCTATGGGCAGACCATCCGGGCCCGGTGACTTTTGGCCCGCCATGTCTCCCACTGCCCTTTGCAACTCTTTAAGAGTCAATGGGGCATCCAACATTTCCCGGTCCTCCTTTGTTACTGAAGTTATCCTCAGCCCCTCAAAGAAGCCCTGCATTTCCCCCTCCACGTTTTGTTTTGGAAGAACTATATAGTTTCTCAAAGTATGACCTGAATTCACCTAATATATCAGGGGTAGTTTTTTTAATACTCCTTCCCTCCCCTCAGTTGCTGGTATAGCACTCGAGGGGCCGTTTGCCTTGATTATCAGGGACAGAGCTTTCCTGACTCGCTCTCCTTCTCCAAAAAAGCTCCGCCTCTGAAAAGATCTAATGTTTTCCATCTTTTCCCGGAGTACCCTGCTGTACTCTTCCTGTCTCCTCACCCAGCACTCATAGCTAGCTTGGGATGGTGTTTCTACGAACTGTGCCTCCGCCAATCTTACGCTTTCTTTGGCTCCTAGTTCCTCTGCTTGGGACTGTTTTTTGATATATGCGATTTTCTGAATTAGGGCTCCCCGGAGGTAAGCCTTCAGGGAGTCCCAAACTACCCTCAATGGGGCTGATCCTAAATTTATATTAAACTCTAACAAACCTTCCATCATTTTCTCCTCCTCTCCTATAAGTTCTAGCCAGAAGGAGTTGATCCTCCAGCTACCTCTACTGCATTGCTCCCCTACCTTTACAGTAGCGATAACTGGCGTATGATCCGAGACACCTCTTGGCTCGCAGACTTTCCTCCACTAAATTTAGTGCTTCCGTGTTACCCAAAACAAGGTCGATTCTGGATAAGGTGGCGTGAGTCCTGGAGTGGCATGAATATTGCCTCTCTCCCGGGTGCCTCCTCCTCCAGATATCCACCAGCCCTATTTCATCACAGTATTGCAAGAGGGGGCTCCTGGTATCCTCTCTGGTTTTGCATTTTGGTGGGAACCTGTCTATGCTCTTATTCATCGTCATGTTAAAATCCCTCATTGTTATTACCGGGGTCCCGGGAGAATCCACTATGAACCTGGCTAGATCTTCCAGTATTACCATACTAAACGGGGGAGGGATATAGACATTGGCCAGTATATATCTTCTGTTTTCTATTAAACAAGAGAGAAAAATGTACCTTCCATATTCATCCACCTTACTCTGACTTCAGGAGAAGGCCAGGTCTGTGCTTATCAAAACACTCACCCCTCTTGAATAGGATGAGTGAGTAGAATGAAACTGTGTCCAAAATTGCTTATTACCTAAAGTATTGTATCTTTTACCAGGTGAGTCTCCTGCAGGCAGAGTATTTTGACATTCCCCTTTTTGGCTATTGAAAAAATTACTTGTTTTTTAAGGCTATTCTTTATCCCCCTTACGTTCCATGAACAATTTTTTTTAATATCCGGGATTTTATTACACCTTCTTTCAGTACTCATGAACCATTGGGTCTGGTGCCTTTGCAAGGCTTCGGTCTCCAATTAATCCAAACCACCCCCTTTTGTGAATACTATATATCACCCTACCTTTTTTCAATCCCTTTAATCTAACCATCTGAACCAACTCACATCCACCCCTATCCACACTCCCTACCGTTCTTCCTTGATTGTGTACCTCTACCACCCACACCACCCCCCCTGTGCGATACCCTAACCCTCGAGCTTCTATTGTGACCTTCAAAGCCTTCTGAGGCTTAAAAGAAAAACCGTGCGCCAAACCTAGTGGGAGGGGACTTTTCCTCTACATAAGAAAAAAAACAAAAGAAAATTGTGCTTATTATGCATATGATTTGTGCAGATACCTCCTATAATTTGTATTTGATCCCCCTTCCCCCCACTCCATTTCCACACTACATCAACATGAAGCCAAAAAATAAATTAAAAAAAAAACACCAAAAAGGAGACCAAGCAAGCAAGAGTTCCAAAATGCCTAACTTTCTTCTCCCCGCTTAATTCTTTCTTCGTTCTTTTCTAGCCAGGTTGACACTTCATTAGGGGTAGAAAAAAACCTAACCTCCCCCAGAGCTGAGACGCGCAACCGTGCCAGGTACAATAGCACATAGTTAATTCTCAATTGCTGAAGCTTATGCTTACACCCTCCAAATTTAGCTCTTTGTCTCTGTAGCTCAGGGGGAAAAGTCTGGATAAATTGAAATCCTGGCTCCATTGTGCTGAATGTTCCTTAACTCTCTTGCCTTCTGTAAAATGGTGACCTTGTCCCAGAAACATAAAAGTTTAAAAATAAGGGGCCTGGGGTGGCCTCCTAGAGCTGGGGCCCTGGGGGCTATCCTATGTGCGCGCTCAATAGCAAAGGTGTTTGAAAATGAATCCTTGCCAAATTTCTCCTTCAGCCAGTCTTCCATAAATTGAATGGGGTTATTCCCCTCACAGCCCTCTGGGAGCCCTAGTACCCTCAGATTTTTTTCTGCGCAACCTGTTCTCCATACTGTCCATTTTCTGCAAACAGTCCTTCAGTTGGATTTTCATAAGTGCTACTTCTTGTTTTAATGGATACACGTCATCTTCCATTTGGCTAAACCTCTCCTCAAGGGCTGTTGTCCGGGTACAAACTGCGCGCACTTCTCCCTTAACGGCAAGCAATTCATCTCTAATGCCCTTAAGTTGCTCAGACAAATCATTGATTGCTTGCAAGTATTGACAGCCAAAAAAATATCATTAAGGGATGGCTCCCTCTCATTTACCAGGCCACCCTGACCTCCCCCTACCGCCCCCTCCTGGCCCGAGGCCTGTTGCTTTCCCGGAGCCCCACCTGCTGCCGAACCCGCTGGTGGCATAGCTACCAAAGTCCCGTTTTCTTGGGTCTGGCTTCTCCTCCCAGGGTGGCCAGCTTGGTGCTGACCTCCCCCTGTGCTGCTTGCCTTTTTGGGGGTTTGGTTTGGGGTATGCGCAAAGCGCTCCAACTTGGCGGCCACTTGGTTCCCCTTCTCCTTGGCGCCGCTGTCCCTTATTGAGCTGGCCCTTCCTCCATCCCCTTCTTCCTTGTCATTCCGACAGGGTGCTGCTGCTCTCAAACAATAAAAGACTCTGTCCTGGGTCTGTATGAGTTCTTATTCCCCACTGGATCTGCAACAGTGGATGACTTTTCTGCAGGGCCTATATGCTGTAGTGTGCTGTGGGTGAGCATGCAAGGCAGCAGCCAACTCACCCCTCCAGCGCTACGAACAGGATCCTCTGTTGTTCAATTCTTCCAGGGACTCTCCAGCACCGCCGCTCGATCCCGGGTGTCGGCGCCTCCCTCTCTCACTGGGACAGGCGCCGCTCTCGGGAGAGCTCCGTGCGAGTCGCCCTGCTCTGTAAGGCGGCGTGTCACAGCCGCGGCGGCTTCTCCAGACGCTCCGAGCATTCCCCCTCTTCGGTGTCTCCTCTGTCTCACTATACGCTCATGTCAGATGTAGGAGCATGAGCGAGGGGAGAGAGCCAGGCACGGCTACAGCGCTCTCCCTCACGTCAACATCCGGTCACGCCCCCTCCACTTAACTGCAACTTAAAATGTTACTAAACCCAGTAATATGAAAATAGGTAATCCCGCCCCCCCCCCCCACAGTGCCCCCCGCTTATAAATCATCTTTTTACATTAACATTTTGCCACTATATACCTTTTTAAATGATCTGTATTCCACGGTTACATTATAAACTGCAGTTTCTACAGTGCTGAGAGTTCAGGAATGTGGAGATTTTCAGCCTGTATACACGCGCACATGTGTGATGTCAATATCATGTGACTTGGCTATCTCTGAGAACAAGAAACTGTTCTCTCCAGCATAAAAGACACAACTGAGCATGTGCAGGTTGGCAACCTTGCCTGTTCTTTCCAAGGTAGACATTGCAGGAGGGGGTGGATCTATGTATACAGGATAAAACCGCCTTTTTACACAATGCAGAGGATTAACTCCTAAAGTTCCCAAACAAAATTGATGTCCTTTTTTTTTTTTTTTTTTTCTCCACAAATAAGGCTTTTTTTTGGTGGTATTTGATCACCTCTGCGGTTTTTATTTTTTGTGCTATAAACAAAAAAAGATCGACAATTTTGAAAAAAAAAAAATAGCTATAATATCCCCCAAAAAAGTAAAAAAATAATAATTTCTTCATCAGTTTAGGCCAATATGTATTCTGCTACATATTTTTGGTAAAAAAAAAATCACAAGCGTATATTGATTGGTTTGCGCAAAAGTTATAGCGTCTACAAAATAGAGAATATATCTATGCATTTTTACTAATGTGTTTTTTTTTTTTTCCTAGTAATGTAGTAAAAGCAGTGACCAGCGTATTTTAGTGGGACTGCGACATTGCAGTGGACAGATCGGACACTTTTTTTTTTTTTTTTTCTTTTGGGACCGGTGACATTTATACCTCGATCAGTGCTATAAAGATGCACTGATTACTGTATAAATGACACTGGCAAAGAAGAGGTTAAGTGTGTCCTAGGGAGGTGTTACTAAAGAGGGGGGGGGGGAGTGGACTGACTGGGAGTACGGAGATATCACTGTTCCTAATCACTAGTGACAGACAACCACACTGTACTCCCGTGACAGAACAGGGATCTGCTTTGTTTACATTGGCAGATCCCTGTTCTGCCTCTCTGTGGAGCGATCGTGGGTGGCCGGCGAACAGTGCAGTCGCTGTCCATGCGTATCCACTCTGGCGCAGTGCCAGATGTATCTATTAACCACTTCAGCCCTGGAAAGGATTTGCCTTTAATCGTACATCACGGGACACAGCCATAGTAATCATGTGGGTTATAGGCCACCTTCAGCTGCTGGACACTGGCAGACCTAAACAGGAAGTTGCTTCCCTATATAACCCCTCCCATACCAGGAGTACCTCAGTTTTTTCGCTAGTGTCTAAGGTGTTGGTCACGAGTGAAGATGTGCTGTGCTGAGCTCCACTGGAGAAATCCTTGCTGGGACCAGCTATGCAGCCGGATCCATTCAAAGTGTCTTTTAGGCTGAATTGAATGGTACCCAGGCCTCGTGTCCGAAGAAACAAGGTTTTACCTGTAACGCTTAGAGAGCTGGACCTCGGGATCCAGTACTTTGGTATTTTAAGCCATAAAGTTTTACTGGCGGGGTGCTATTACAGGTCCAGGAGTGTGGGGTCCCCGATTCCTTAAGGTTTTACGGAACCCACCATGAAGGGTAAGAATTGGGTCTGTTGGTTTTATCACAGAGAACCCTGCGGCGGGAAAGGTAAGTGGAGTTTTTCTAAGAAATGTTTTAATTTTTCTTATGAAATGTCTCCTTTTTAAAATAAATAAATGTTGTCATGCCTAAGTGTCACCACTGGGGGCTGTATGGAGCACATACCTTCTCATGCTTTCCTCAAAGATCACACTGTGTTAGGAAGCAGCAGGCTCTTTTCCTCTGGCGAGCAGCTGAGACCTCCGGTGAGTTTGGGAGGGTTTTTGCTTCCACCAGACACCCCCCACCTGGGCTAAGCTCTCCCCTTCTTCACAGGGAAAAGGGAGAGCTAAAATGATCAGCGATGCCGTTTTCTTCCACTGCCCCTGCACGGCGGCTCTCAGGTTTCCTCCTCGCATCCCTCCCTCATTCACAAGCCCACCCCGTCGGGTTGGAGGCCCACACGGGAAAGCTCTCTTTTGAAAAAGAGGAGGGGGGGGGCCGCGATGCAAGGAGGCGGTGGGGCTTAGGGCAGCGTTGGCGTCCTCCAACGTGCAGCGCGGAAGTATGTTTAAAAAAAACTTTATTTATGCTGGCTGCAAGTTGTCGCAGGGACACAAGAGCAAAGAGGGGCATGAAAGAGGTTTGGTGACACAGGCATTCCTTTTTGGACACATTTACTGTTCGCATCAGGCTGAGCATTAGTGGCAGTGGCGGGAATATTGCTCAAGCAGTGGATGCAATCCTTCTGGTAGTACCTCTGCTTTTGTGCATCGGGCTATGGTCAGAAGGGGGGCTAGAAACACCCCTAAAGAGGGCTAAAGGGATCTCCCTCAAGCTCTGAAAACCTAAAACCTATCTCTACAATGGCATCCTCCCCTGAAGAGAATGAGCCTTCAGGGGCCATGGAATGTTTGCAGTTGTGTACAACACTGCAGCCCCTGCCTATATTTCTAAAAAGGTTTTTTTCTCAGCCATGATAGAATGGGTAAAAGGTTAGCGACTTAAATCGCATCCCAGATTGTAATAAAATGCGACAGATTCCATTCAATTACCCTAGGACCCTTAATCTGAGGATCTGGGGGTGAGAGATGTTTTCTCTCAGAGGACCGTGAACAGGCTGATGACTCCTCTTCTGAGGGGTCATATGCGGAAGATCAGCCTCACATTGTGGGTGCAATTTCTTACTGAATTGGTACGCTCCACATTTTATGCTACCTTTAACTGAGTGTCCTCTTCTTCTTCTTCTTGTTTTTGGTTTGCTAAAGCCTCCTCAAAGGTGTGTATGCCTTTCCTGTCCATTCATTGTTGGGAAAGTTCATGTATTCTGAGTGGGATCACCCAGATAAGCATTTTTTTCCCCTCCTAAAAAGTTTTTCACACTTTATCCTATGGAGGAGAAAACTTTTTAAAGGTGGAAGATACTAGCAATTGACACTGCTATATCTTCTGAATAAAAGTTTGACTTGTCCGCCAGACAATTCTCAAATACTTAGGGATCCAATAGATGAAGAGTTGGAATTCCTATTAAAAAATATATATATTTTCCTGACAGGTTGAGTGTCTCAGCCTGTGCTGACAGTAATTGGTATGTGTCAAATCCTTGAGAGACCAGTTTTAAACAGGTGCTCAAAATTATCCCTGTTTAGCAGGCCCAGGTTCTGGCAAGCTCCTAGTAGCTTTATGTTGACAGTAGACTCTATGAGAGATTCTATCTTCAGGCCTCACACCTTTCGCTGGGCTGGTACATATGCATAGAATACTATGGTTGAAAAATTGGTCAGCCGAAGCGTCATAAAAAAACAAACAAAGAAAAAAAACAAAAACTCCTGGCTGGTTTTCTTTTTTGCGGTGAAAAACTGTATCTTGGATAATTCATCCAAAGAATTTCTAGTGGAAAGGTACCCCTTTGCTATTTAAGAAAAGGAGTAAATGTATTTAATTTAAACAAGCTCCTTCTCCAGTGCCAGGGGCATCAGCCTCCAGGCAGTCACGACTGCTTCCGCCGTAAAGTTCAAGAGGTAATCCTCAGGGACAAATGAAACCTACAAACACTGTTCTAAAACCTCCTTATGAGGGGGGCGTCCCCGCTCGCTCGGGGGAGAAAGACTTCTGCAGTGCTCAAGGGCTTGGCAGAAAGAATGTCGAGACAGATGGGTGGCTTCTTCAATAGCTTTAGAGTACAATCTGGGATTTCAAGAGTTCCCGTCTCCTCGTTTTCTCAGATCAGACGTTTCTAAAGATCCAGAGAAAAAAGTCTCTCTAGCATTGGACTATCATTTAGCAAAGAGTGGTCATGCTGATCCCCGTGAAAGAGCTGAAGTTGAGGTTTCATTCAAACCTTTTTTCACGGCAAAATCGAATGGAGGTGTCAAACCCATTCTGGATGTTAGAAATCTAAACCGGTTTCTGAATATCTGCTCTTTTCTTATCGTACATCAAGGGACACAGAGCCATAGTAGTTACTATGTGGGGTTATAGGCCACCTTCAGGTGATGGACACTGGCACACCCTGAATTTAAAAGTGCACTCCCTGTATATCCGCTCCCCTGGTGGGAGTACCTCAGTTTTTTCGCCAGTGTCTAAGGTGTTGGTCATGAGTGAAGATGTGCTGTGCTGAGCTGCTCTGGAGCAATCCTTGCTGGGGCTAGCCATGCTGACCAGATCCATTCAAAGTGTCTCTTTTGGCCAAATTGAATGGTACCCGGGCCTCATATCCGAAGAAACAAGGTTTTGCCTGTAAATGCTTCTCTTTTTAGATAGCTAAACCCCGGGATCCAGTACTTTTTGGTAGTAAGGCCATAAAGTTTTACTGGCAGAGGTGCTGTTACAGGTCCAGGATAGTGGGTTTCTTGAGGATCCCCAGCTCCTGAAGGTTTAACAGAACCCATCGTGAAGGGAGAAAATTGGGTCTGTTGGTTTACCACAGAAAACCCTGCAGAGGGAAAGGTAAGTGGAGTTTTTCTAAGAAATGTTTTAATTTTTCTTATGAAATGTCTCCTTTTTAAAATAAATAAATGTTGTCATGCCTAAGTGTCACCACTGGGGGCTGTATTGAGCACTCGCCTTCTCAGGCTGAGAGAACACGCTGTGTCAGGGAGCCGAGATGCTGCTTCCTCCAGGCAGACAGCCGGGCTTCCTGTAAGCTTGAGGGGGGTTCTTCTCCCCACCTATCGCCCCCCTGTGCTGACAGTCTCCCCCACTTCATGGGGGAAGAAGCACTTTAAGTTTTTCTTTGAATAAAAAAAAGAGAAGAAAACTAGCGTGATCATCGCGCCGCTCGGCGGCTTACAGACCCCCCACGCCATGCTGCTCCTTCCCGTAGGACCTGTAGTCCGCCGCTCGCGCGAGAAAAAGTTTTCTTTTAAAAAGAAAAAGCGAAAGATCTGTAGGCAACGTGGGGCTTGTCGGCGTCCTCTGACGCCCAACACGAGGAGGCAAGGTTTTAAAAGCACCTTTGTGTTGCTGCAGGCTGTGGAGGGACATAACAGCTAAAGGTGGCGTTAAGAGGTTTGGTGACACAGGCATTTCCTTTGACACATTTTTACTGCTGCATCAGGCTGGGCATTAGTTGTAGCAACTGTGCTGGACTATAGCTCAAGCAGTATATGCATTCCTTCTGGTAGTACCTCTGCTTTGTGCATTGGGCTATGGCAGACGGGGGGTAAAAACACCTCAATAAAGGGCTCTAGAAAGACTTATTTAGTCACACGGAAGCCTAGATCCATCCCAGTAAGATGGCATCCTCCCCTGAGAGTAATATGGCTGGTCACGGTGAGCCGTCGGGAGGGGCAAGTGTAGTAGCTGCTCTTAAACACTGCAGGCCCTGTGTATATTATCAAGGAGGTTTTTTTTTTTTTTTTTTTTTTTTTTTTTACTGAGAAACAGGGAGCGAGCAATGGCGAATTTCTCTCTAGGACCAGGAAAATGCTGATGTCTCCTCTTCTGAAGAACCTGATGCGAAGTATCAAGCTCGCAGGAAAGGTTGTTTACAGTCGCTCACTGAATTGGTCTGCTCCACATGTTTACTGCCAGTAACAGTCAGTCCATGAGCACACTTCTGCTTTAGGTTGACTAAAAGCCCCCCCCCCCCCCAATCTGTTCATCCTTTTTCTATCCATTCATGGCTAAGAAAGCTTATTTATTCATAGTGAGAGCACCCAGATAAAGTTTTTTCGTCTTAAAAAGTTCTCAATACTTTTTTCTATGGAGGAAGGGTTCTACGGGGAGTTCCAGCAATTAACGTTGCTATATCCTCTGCAAACGAAAACCTGACTTGTCCAGTAGACAAAGCTCATATGCTAAAGGGTCCAACAGATAAGATGTTGAAGTTCCTTTTTTAAAAAAAGTAAAAAAAAATATATGGTACCCTCCCCCCCCCTCTTTTACCTTCTCTTTCTTTCCTTCTTTCTCCTGTCTATATACATATATATACATACATACATACATACATACATACATACATACATACATACATACATACATATATATAATTCTATTTCGCTCGCAAGTTCAGTCATTCAAACCCGCGCTGCTGTTCAGAGTATCTCAGTCTTTAAAGGACCAGTTTATAGAGGTACTCAAAGTTATTCCTGATCAGCAGCCCCAGGGTTTGGCCAGCATATCAGAAGCGTTCTGTTTTACAGTTGACGCTATGAAAGATTCTATTCTCCAGGCCTCACGGCTCATGCTAAGGCTGGTACATGTGCATAGAATCCTGTGGTTGAAAGATGGTCAGCCGAAGCGCCATGCAAAAAGCTCTTGGCCAGTTTCGGTTTTTATGGTGAACGGTTATTTGGCGACAATCTGGATAAGTATATCCAAAGAATTTCTAATGGGAAAAGTTCCCTTTTTTTTTTCAGTTAAGAAGTTTTAAGTATTTTTTCTTTTAAATATGCTGCTTCTCCAGTGCCAGGGGCATCTGCCTCCAGGCAGTCGCGACGGCCTTCACCGGGATTCAAGAGGTAAAACTTGGGGTCAGTCCCAGGGTCAAAAGAGGACCTGGGGGAGGTAACCCACAAAAAAAAAAATACTAAAGACTTATGAAAGGGCGCCCCCACTCGCTCGAGTGGGGGGGGGGGCTTCTACAGTTTTCAAGGGTCTGGAAGGAACATTGTCAGAGTTCCCATTGCCTCGTTTTCTCAGATCAAAACGATCCCAGAGATCCAGTGAAAAGAAGTCTCTTTCTAGCTTTGCATCATCTCAAAGACTGATATCGGTGGTCCCCTTGGTAGAGCAAGAATTAGGGTTTTTCAAACCTTTTTTGCGGTTCCAAAGCGGTACGGGGATCTCAGACCCATTTTAGATCTCAAAGATCTAAACTGGGTTTGAATATCCGTTCTTTTCGCATGGAGTCAATCCGATCAGTAGTCTCCGTCCTACAAGGGGGGGAACTTCTGCCCTCAATTGACATCAAGGATGCTTTTTTTCCATGTGCTGTTTTTTCCCCCGCTCACCAGAAATTTACGCTGCAAGGTAGAAAATCTTCATTTTTAGTTTGTAGCTCTTCCTTTTGGTCTCGCTACTCCATCTCGAGTGTTTACAAAGGTCCTGGCTCCTCCTTTAGCCAGGGTAATGGCTCAAGGTATAACAATACTAGCCTATTTAGATCATCTCTTCATAGATCAATTCGGTAGCCAGATTAATCCAAACTTTGGTCACTGCAGTTAGCTACCTGAAATACCTAGGTTGGATTCTCAACCTAGAGAAATCCTCCTTAAATCCATCAAGGAGATTGCAGTACTTGGGGCTGATCATTGGTACAGCTCAAAAGAGGATTTTTTTTTGTTGTTCATAAAGGTGAGGCTGTATTGCGGCCTCATCCTGAATTCTTACCGAAGGTAGTAACGGGTTTTCATTTAAACCAGGATATTATTCTGCCTTCATTTTTTTTTTTTTCCAGAACTTCGTTTCTGTGGAAGAAAGGTCACTATGTTTTCTTGATGTGGTGAGAGCGGTCAAGGTCTATTGATAGTGACCGCTCAGATTCGTAAACAAATGTTTTGTTTGTGTTGCCAGATGGTCCTAAAAGAGAACAGGCAGCATCGAAATCTACTATTCCTAAATTAATTCGTCAAGTGATTGTTCAAACTTATGGTTTTAAGAGGAAAACTCCTCCTTTTCATATTAAAGCGCACTCCACCAGGGCTGTTAGTGCTTCTTGGGCAGTGCATCACCAAGCCTCCATGGCTCAGATCTGCAAGGCTACAACTTGGTCTTCAGTCCATACATTTACCAGGTTCTATCAAGTAGATGTAAAAAGCATGAGGACATCGCCTTTGGGCGCAGGGTACTGCAGGTTGCAGTATGAGTCCTCTAGTCTTTTGGTGCCCTACTTTATTGTCTCCCTCCCTTCAGTTGGCATTGCTGTGGGACATCCCACATAGTAACTACTATGGCTGTGTGTCGCGTGATGTACGATAAGAAAATAGGATTTTTAAAACAGCTTACCTGTAAAATCCTTTTCTTTGAAGTACATCACGGGACAGGGCGTGCCAGTGTCCATCACTTGAAGGTGGCCTATAACCACACATAGTAACTACTATGGCTCTGTGTCCCGTGATGTACTTCAAAGAAAAGGATTTTACAGGTAAGCTGTTTTAAAATTCCTATTTTTCGCATGGAGTCAATCCAATCAGTTGTCCATCTTACAAGGAGAACTTTTTACGTCGATCGACGTCAAGGGTGCATTCCTCTATGGGCATATTTCCCCACTCACTAGAAATATTTACTTTTTAAGGTAGAAAATCTTAATTTTCAGTTTGTAGCTCTGCTTTCGGTTTAGCTACTGCACCTTGAGTGTTTACAAAGGTTTTGGCTCCTCCTTTAGCCAGACTAAGGGCCCAAGCTATAACGATAGTTTACCTAGACGATTGGCTCTTGATAGAACAGTCGGTAGCCCGCTTAGACCAAAGTATGGTCACCACATTCAACTACCTGGAATACCTAGTTTGGATTCTCAACCTAGAGAAATCTTCCTTAAAACCATTAAGGAGATTAAAATACTTGAGTCTGTTCATATACACCCAGAAAAGGGTATTCTTGCCCCAGGCAAAGATCAGCGCCGTAAAGGAAATGATTAAAGTGGTCGAGGCAAGATGAATCCTTCTATTTGAACAAGAGGGTTCAAGCTCTAGATTTTCCAATGTGTCTGACTCCAAAGGTGCGCCGGAGCATCAGTTTATGTTTAATAACCAAAAAAACCTTCATACAGTTACCGGGGAAGTGGTAACAACATACACCACCTTTTTTAGGTTGGGGAGCAGTCCTGAAAGGGATAACTGTCCATGAGAAGTGGTCCAGATCAGAAATGACCTTGCCCATTAGCATTCTACAGATTTGGGCAGAGCGCTTGGTCCTGAGGGCCTGGACGTTTAATTTGCGGAGCTGTCCTGTCAGCATCCAATCCGACAATGCCACAGCAGTGGCCTATATTAATCACCAAAGGGGCCCAAGAAGTTGTGCGGCCCAGAGAGGGGTGAATTATATCCTATCTTGGGCAGAAAACCATGTACCTTGCCTATTGGCGTTTTTTCATTCTAGGAATGAAAAAATGGAAAATTGGCAGGCGGTCTATTTGAGTCACCAGCAGTTGTTCCCGGGAGAATGACAGCAGCTGGAGAACATAACTTTTTGTAGAATTCCTCCACCATGGGGTACAGTTGAGCAGAACACTTTGGAGATGAAAACGCCTTCTCTGGGTGAGCTCAATTGACATACAGCACTTCTTCAGTTGAGGGTGCACAGAAAAAGATTTGGAATATTTAGGTAGTTTTCATTACCCAAATACAGTGACTTTGAGAAGATGCCGCTGGAAGTGGCTACTTAAAGTTTTGTTTGCACCGCATCCACCAGAATGCCCACTGTAGTCTTTTGTGTCTGAGATAGCCTTGCACCCTGTCCTCAACAGCTTTCTTCTCATTTTCCTCATTCTGAGGATGTTTATCCAACACCTCATTTCCCCTCACCAGAGAGAATCTCTGTGGTCTCACAAAACTCCTGCAGAAAATTCTTCCATTATTACAAAGTAACTGGTGGATTGTGCCCCCCCCCCCAAAACAGTGAAAATACCAGATAAAGGCTGGGATACAGAACTAAGCTGACCCTGAGGGGAGCTGTCACGGGGTGGACTCTGCAGGGTGTCCTTCCTACCTCATAGAGGTATTTGGGAGCCTACATCGTTGCATTATCTTATAATTCCATGGCTTGCGAAGGGTAAAGGAGGCCTGTTAAACCCAAATGGGAATGGCTACCTAGCTGAGAAGAGTGTCAACCCAGGCCAGACATCTATGTGGCAAGTCACCGCCGATGTAAGTGTCCCAGTGCTTGTGGAACACTGATACTTATGCACTGTAGACCTGATGCAACTGTGCAGGAGCTGTACCCCAGGAAGTAGCTAGACCAGCATAGGATCTGGGTCCCTGCTATTGTAGCTGGGAGCTGCCATTCGCACATGCTTCCATGCTAAGGGAACAGACAAAATGGCACCTATTACATATGTGTGTTGTGCCCAATCCATTCCTTTTAAATGCTGCTATTGGGGCTGGGTCACACCGCACACAGTAACCACTACCCCAAATGCACTAGGGAAAGCAAGGGAAAACTGCCACATGTTCCACCACAGAGGCACTTACCATTCCTTGGTAGATTGCCAGAAGGCCCAATCTTCACCTCTCTGTGGTAGAACCCAGCAGAGCCTTTAGTCACGTAAAGGGGTTTATTGCCCTGGACCTGTACAGCACCATGCCAGGTAGGTCATTGGATACAGTGTACCCTGGAGATCGCTGCTCACAGGATCCAGCGCTGACTGGCAACATTACAGGCCATCCCTGCTATTGCATGGGGTTCCTCGGGGTACATTCCCTCTTGGTGTCAGGGCAGTAGATAGGCTGCAGATGAAGCCTTTCCCAGCAAGGGTGTTTAGAATAGACTATAAATATGAAACTCAAGTCCACCTTCTTAGAGATCTGTAGGAACTAAGTTTATCTACGAACACTAGCTGAAAACTTAGCTGAGCTTGGAGAAGTTTTGCCTGGATATAGGGATTACTGCCTTTTTTGGGACCTTGTCCATTCATCTGATGGTCTCAGCATAACCCAAGTAGTCATGAATAGCAGGGTACACTGTTTCCTGTGATGTACAATGTAATAAACATTTTGTCTTCTGACTTTTTTTCCTTTTGCAACTCACAAATGAACTCCCTTCAGTGCACTGCTTTGTTTTTTATTGTTCTCTATGAAATCTGTCCCAATTGAGATAGTCCCCTATGTTAGGGTAAGAACCATGTTTTGCAGATAATGTATGCAACCAATACCTGTTATTAAAGAAGCAGGTTTTAAATAAATAAGTTTACTGTAAAAAAAAAAAACTAAGTGCTGGAGGATTTTTTAAAACACATTTTTACATGAATCCTTCATGTTTGCAAGGCCTGATTTATATAGCCCTTCAACCAGTTACATTGAACTAAAGGCTGTAATGTAACAAGATTGGTAAAAAGCCAAGAGAGGTGAATACTTTTTCAAGGCGCTGTATATGTCACGTGGAGTTAAAGGCTTTGCCATTTGATACTGGATGAATAATGCTTTCTCCATTTATGCTCTTCTTCCTCTATATAATTCTCTTGCTGTTTTGAAAGTGTTAATGTAGTCTTTTAACTGATGTCTATATGGATAAAAGAGGAAGCATACCGTGTTTTCAGGAGAAGACTCTTTTGAAATTGCATGCAAGTTGTTGTTAACCTTCATTTTGCATTTTCTAGGTTACAGATTAGAATTGCTACCCGTGGTGTTGAGCAGCTGGCAGAAGGGGGAAGGATGGTGTATTCAACATGCTCACTGAATCCTATTGAAGATGAAGCTGTTATATCCTCCCTGCTGGAGAAAAGTGAAGGCAAGGCCATGCATTCTCTCTTCACAAGCCGAGCAAGACACATTTTAAATCACTAGACACAGAAAAACATAATGTTCTAGAGAAGCCTATTCAATTATTTCTCAGTGAGCAAAATGATTTACATATATTTTGTAATCTGTGATAGCTTTGTGTCAGTACTGAAAATTGACTTCCTTACCTTTTTTAGTAATTTTAAGGCCCCTTTCACACTGGGGCGGTAGGGGGTGTCGGCGGTAAAACAGCGCTATTTTTAGCGCTGTTTTACCGCGGTATTCGGCCGCTAGCGATGCAGTTTTAACCCCCTGCTGGCGGCAGAAAAAGGGTCAAAACTACTCGTACAGCGCGGCTATAGCCGCGGTATAGCCACGCTGTCCCATTGATTTCATACACCTTGAAAATGGTGCTTTACTATGACAGGATGGGGCAGAATATGCAAATCCTGTTTAGAGTGTGACATGCACTCTCCCCTTCACACTCATAACAATAATAAATACCCTGGTAGGTATTGCTGCTGGGAGAAAGCTGTGGGACAAAGTCAAAGTCCACTTGTTTTTTAGAGAATCTGTAAGGTGAGCAGGTGTTGCAGCAATTGTCAAATTCACATAACTGAATGTTTTATAGATGTGAATCTGAGAACATTACTATGTGAGCATTTTTAGTTTTTATTATTATTATTTTTTTTTTTGTACACCTTGAAAATGGTGCTTTACTATGACAGGATGGGGCAGAATATGCAAATCCTGTTTAGAGTGTGACATGCACATCTGTCCTGTCTCCAGTGCTGCTAGTGATTCATTTTCTTTTTTGTACATCACGGGACACAGAGCCACAGTATTTACTAAATGGGTTATATAGGCACCTCTAGGTGATGGACACTGTCACACCCTAGACAGGAAGTTTAGCTCCCTATATAACCCCTCCCCTTATTGGGAGTATCTCAGTTTTTTCGCCAGTGTCTTAGGTGTTAGTCACGAGTAAAGATGTGCTTTGAGCTCCGCTGGAATATTCCTTGCTGGGGCAAGCCATGCAACCGGATCCATTCAAAGTTTCTTTTCTAGGCTGAATTGAATAGGACCTGGGCCTCGTGTCGGAAGAAACAAGGTTTTACCTGTAACGATTCTTTTTGGAGAGCTGGACCCCGGAAACCAGTATTTGTTTTTTTTCAGCCATATTCCTGGTGGGGTGCTTTTTACAGGCCCAGGGCTGTGGATTTCCCAATAAAAAGGGGGCCCCAGTCCCTGAAGGTTTTTTAACGGAGCCCATTGTGAGTAGTGAAGATTGGGTCTGTTTGGCTTACCACAGAACCCTGCAGCCGGATAAGGTATGGGAGATTCCTAAAGAATTTTTCTAATTCTTGTGGGTTTTCTCCTTTAATCACTTCAATACCAGGCACTTACGCACCTTCCTGCCCAAGCCAATTTTTAGCTTTGAGCGCTGTCGCAATTTGAATGACAATTGCGCAGTCATACTTCACTGTACACAAACAATTTTTTTTATCAATTTGTTCCCACAAATAGAGCTTTCTTTTGGTGGTATTTGATCACCTCTGTGATTTTTACTTTTTGCGCAACAAATAAAAAAAGACCGAAAATTTAGAAAAAAAATTAAGTTTTTTTTTGTTTCTGTAAAAGATTTTTTTGTAAACAAGTAAGTTTTCTTCTTCAATGATGGGCACTGTTATGGCTGCACTGATGGGCACTGATAAGGCGGCACTGATAGGCAGCACTGATGGGTACTTATGGGTGGCACTGATAGGTGGCACTGATGGGTGGCGTTGCTGGGCATCACTTTATTTTTAGCTGGACCATAATGTTGCCAGTCAGTACCCATTTGTGGGCACTGATTGGCATGTATTGTGCAAATTTTTTCATGTGTGGATGGACATGGTGTACATACCTGGCCATCCACATGTTGCCCCCTTCTCTGGTGGTCCTGGGCGGCATGATGGTGGTCCTGGGTGGGCATCCTTTAGGGGGGCTGCGCTGATAAACCGCGCAGATCCCCCCTGTCAGGAGAGCAGTCGATCGGCTCTCCTCTACTCGCGTCTGTCAGACGCGAGTGAGGAAAATCCGATCACCAGCTCTTCCTGTTTACACTGTGAACAGCCGTGATTGGACACAGCAGCTCACGTGGTAAAGAGCCTCCTTTAGATAACTGAACCACCGTCCGGCCGTCATTCTGCTATAGGCCGGGCGGGAAGTGGTTAAGTTAACGTTGCTATGCCTAAAGTCGCCATCGGGGGCTGTCAAGAGCACGTACCTGTTCCATGCTTTTCAGGCTTGCTCAGTGTCACAAGCTGCACGCTTCCTCCAAGCCCAAGCTCCAGGTATGATGTGGGAAGGGAATGTCCCCCCACAGCTTCTCTTCCAGGCTAGAGGCCATGGGACAGTCGGCGGTATGCCGCACCGCTACCGCTATTACGGCGGCTTTCCATCCACCTGCCCTCCTCTCTCCTCTGCCCCAGCCCCTCCTCCACATGCGATCCGATCGGATCCCCCGCTCGTGCGGGAAAGTGGTAGTTTTTTTAAAAAAGATGAGGGGGCGGAAAGAGGTGGTCGGAGAAGGGTGGCGGAGCTTCAGCGCGGCGTGGTTCAACGCCCAAAAACAAGGGCCATGCTTGGCTATAAAGGTGCACTTTTTGCAGGTGCACACAGCTGAAG
Source organism: Lithobates clamitans (assembly GCA_037952925.1). Classification (NCBI taxonomy): domain Eukaryota; kingdom Metazoa; phylum Chordata; class Amphibia; order Anura; family Ranidae; genus Lithobates; species Lithobates clamitans. The sequence goes on along the minus strand of JBBGZY010000270.1, from coordinate 2,673,202 downwards.
GAAGGACACAGAGCAGATGGATGGCATGTGAGAGTGGGTGACAGGCATTCCCAGGCACATTTACTTCAGACTGAGCCTTGATGGCAGCGGCAGTTGCTGAACTATTTTGCTCAGCAGTGGGTGCGATTCTGGTAGTACCTCTACATTTGTGCATTGCACAATATATGGACAATGCGCAAATGCTTAGGGATCCAACCGATAAAAAAATTGGAATTCCTGTTAAATTTTTTTCCTTGGCAGGTTCAGTAGCTCAACCTGCAGTGGCGGCACTTGGGGTATGTCAGTTCTTGAGAGACCACTTGAAACAGGTACTCAAGGTTTTCCCTGAACTGCAGGCCCAGGAGTTAGCCGAGCTGCCAGCAGCTTTCTGTTTTGCAGTTGACGCAATGAGAGATTCTATCCTTCAGACCTCTCACCTTAAGCTTGGGGGTTGGTGCATATGCGTAGAATCTTATGGTTGAAAAATTGGTCAGCCGAAGCGCCATGCAAAAAGCTTCTGGCTGGTTTCCCCTTCCGTGGTGTAAGGCTGTTTGGGGATGACTTGGACAATTATATCCAAAAAATCTCAAGTGAGAAAAGTACCCTTTTGCCAGTTAAGAAAAGGAGTAAACATCCCTCATTTAAGCGGGCTCTTTCTCAAGTGCCAGGGGCATCAGCCTCCAGGCAGTCGCAACAGCCTTCCAGGTCAGGTTCAAGAGGTAAAACTCAGAGTCAACCCCAGGGACAAATGGGGGAGGAAATCAAGACAGAACGCTAAAGCCTCTTTATGAAGGGGCGCCCCCGCTCGTTCGAGTGGGGGGAAGGCTGCTACAGTTCTCAAGGGTCTGGCAGGAGGATTTTCAGGACAAATGGGTGGTCGCCATAATAACTCTAGGTTACAAACTAGAGTTCCGAGAAATCTCCTCGTTTCCTCAGATCAAATGTTCCCAAGGACCCAGAAAAAAGTCTCTCTTTCTGTGCCAAAGCCAAATCGGGGTTGTCAGACCCATTCTAGATCTCAAAGAACTAAACCGGTTCCCAAAAATTTGATCTTTTCACATGGAATCCGATCAGTAGTCTCCATCCTACAAGGAGGAGAACTTCTGGCATCAATAGACATCAAGGATGCATACCTGCATGTGCCCATTTTCCCCACACATCAGAAATATCTGCGTTTCGAAGTGGAAATTGTTCATTTTTAGTTAGTATCTCTACCTTTCGGTCTAGCTACTGAACCTTGGATTTTTACAAAGGTCCTGCCCAGATAAGGGCCCAGGGTATAACGATTATAGCGTAACTAGACGACCTGCTCTTAATAGACAGGTCAGTAGCCCGCTTAGACCAAAGATGGTAACCACAGTCAACTACCTGGAACACCTAGGTTGGGTCCTCAACCTAGAGAAGTCTTCTTTAAAACCAGTAAGAAGACTGGAGTACTTGGGTCTGGTTATAGATACAACCCAGAAGAGGGTGTTTTTACCCCAGGCAAAAATCGGCGCCATAAAGGAGCTGGTTCAGGTAGTCAGGGCAAAGAAGGGTCCTTCTATTCGCCTTTTTATGAGGTTGAGAAAGATGGTGGCTTCATTCGAAGCAGTTCCCTATGCTCAGTTTCATTCGAGACTGCTGCAAAACCGTATTCTGTCTGCCTGGAACACGTAAGTCCAGGCATTAGATTTTCCGATGCATTTGTAGCCAATAGTGCGTCAGACCCTCAGTTGGTGGTTGGTACCCGTGAATCTGGGGAAAGGGAAATCCTTTTTGCCAGTTACCTGGAAGGTGGTAACAGATGCCAGCCTTTCGGGTTGGGGAGCAGTTCTGGAAGAGATAACTGTCCAAGGGAAATGGTCCAAAATCAAGAGGACCTTACCCATCAACATTCTAGAGATTCGGGCAGCGTACCTAGCCCTAAAGGCTTGGACTTTCAGGTTGCAGGGTTGTCCCGTCAGGATCCAATCCGACAATGCCACAGCAGTGGCTTATATCAATCACCAAGGGGGCACCAGGAGTCGTGCAGCCCAGAGAGAAGTAAATCTGATCCTAACCTGGGCAGAAAAGCATGTGCCGTGCATATCGGCAATCTTCATTCCAGGGGCAAAGAACTGGCAGGCGGACTACTTTAAGTTGCCAGCAGTTGTTCCCGGGGGAATGGTCTCTTTACCCTGACATCTTCCTGTCTATATGCCGAAAAATGGGGATCCCGGATGTAGATCTGTTTGCGTCCAGGTTCACCAACAAGATCGACAACTTTGTGTCAAGAACAAGGGATCCACTCGCATGCGGAACAGATGTGCTGGTGACCCAGTGGGATCAGTTCTCACTGATTAATGCATTCCCTCCTATTCTGCTGCTACCACGACGACTTCGCAGGATCAAGCAGGAAAAGAAGTCTGTACTTCTGGTGACCCAGAAGATCTTGGTATTGAGAAATAATAAAGATGACGGTAGGGCCCCCATGGACCCTACCACCATGTCCAGACCTGCTATCACAGGGACCAGTGTTCCATCCTACCTTACAAATGCTAAATTTAACGGTTTGGCTATTGAAACCCACATTCTGAAGAATCTCAGGCTTTCAGGCTCGGTGATATCTACCTTGATTAATGCAAGGAAGCCAGCTTCCAAAGTCATTTATTATAGAGTCTGGACGGCATATGTTTCCTGGTGTGAATCCAGGGGTTGGCATCCCAGAAACTGTCATAGGTAGAATCCTTGCTTTTCTGCAAATGGGGGTAGAGATGAAGCTGGCCCTGAGTACTATCAAGGGCCAGGTTTCGGCCTTATTGTATTGTTTCAACGTCCGCTTGCTTCGCATTCTTTGGTTCGAAGCTTTATACAGGGGGTAACGCGGCTTAATCCACCAGTTAGAGTGCTCCTGAACCCTTGAGACTTGAATTTAGTTCTGTCGGTATTACAGAAACAGCCTTTTGAGCCGATACAATATATTCCCTTGGTCCTTTTGGCAAGGAAGCAAATTTTTCTGGTAACCGTTTCCTTTGCAAGCAGGGTATCAGAATTGACAACTTTCTTGTAAAGAGCCATATTTAATTATTCACAAGGATAGTATTGCGTCCTCATCCTAGCTTTCTACCGAAGGTGGTTTCAGGTTTTCATCTAAACCATGTTATTGTTCTGCCTTCATTTTTTCCAGAATCCTGTTCTACGGAAGAAAAGTCACTACATTCTCTGGATAGTAGTGAGAGTGGTCAAAACCTATTTGTAGGCGTCTGCATAGATTCAGAAAAGGAATGTTTTGTTTGTGTTGCCTGAAGGTCCTAAAAAAGGACAGGCAGCGTTGAAATCTACTATTGCTAAGTGGATTCGGCAAGTAATTATTCAAGCTTATGGTTTGAAAGGGAAAGTTCCACCTTTTCAAATCAAAGCACACTCCACCAGGGCTGTTAGTGCATCACCAGGCCTCCAGTGCTCAAATCTGCAAGGCCACAACTTGGTCTTCAGTCCATACATTCACCAGATTCTATCAGGTGGATGCGAGAAGGCATGAGGATATCGCCTTTGGGCGCAGTGTGCTACAGGCAGCAGTATAAGGTCCTCAGGTCTGATTGCACCCTACCTTTTGTTGTGTCTCCCTCCCCTCAGATAGCATTGCTCTGGGACATCCCATTCAGTAAATACTGTGGCTCTGTGTCCCGTGATGTACTCGAAGAAAAGGATTTTACAGGTAAGCTGTTGTACTCGAAGGATTTTTATAACAGCTTACCTGTAAAATCCTTTTCTTCGAGTACATCACGGGACACAGAGGTCCCTCCCCTCTTCTAATACACGTATATTGCTTTGCTACAAAACTGAGGTACTCCCAGTAAGGGGAGGGGTTATATAGGGAACAAAACTTCCGGTCTAGGGTGTGCCAGTGTCCCATTACCTAGAGGTGCCTATATAACCCATTCATTAAATACCGTGGCTCTGTGTCCCATGATGTACTCAAAGAAAAGGATTTTGCAGGTAAGCTGTTATAAAAAATCCTATTTTTGCTTGTTTGTAGTAGGTGAGTAACTAGTAGAAACTTCTGGATTTAACGACGAGGCTATGGATAAGCGAATCTTTTAGTTTGGCAAGTCACTGTTCATATATTAAATGATGTGAATCATGGGTTGCTCATTTCTAGCTTTTCTGCTATTGCTGGTCATTATGTGAGTCATAAAATACAATCTGTGGTCATCACAGCATAAAATATAGTCCCTATAATCTGTGAATTAAAGGCCTTTTGTAAATTGCTGATCAATTAGCTTTTATCTTTTTAATTGGCCAGAATTTGCACATAAATATACCACTTAAAAATGTCTACATGCTACAATTTTTATATCCATCTATGTCACTAGGACTGGTGTTTATGTAAAAGTATAGGCACATTCCTACCTTTCAGATAGCATGCTCTTGCATACACATTTCTCTAATGTTCTCTAAAGGAGTATCTATGGAGACTTCATTAATGATTGTACATTTTTCTACTCACTTTTTATTTTACTAGGATCCCTTGAGCTTGCTGATGTTTCTTCTGAGATTCCTGGATTGAAGTGGATGCCTGGAATCACCCACTGGAGGGTATTTTATGTTCAGTGCTGGATTATCAAATATATTGACTTTGCTTTTTAAGCACTTAAAGCTTTTTCTCCCAGTCATCTTCCAGGACCGCCCCTGAGATGTAGCTCTTCCTCCTTGTGACTGGAAACGCATTGTCTTGAACGGTTAAGTCAGACCCTTCATTCTGCCCTTTAGTTTAAAATCAGTACCACTGACTGGACCTTAAAATGATTGCATAACCCCAAAGAGGCAGGAAGTTGGCTGTCTTGAAAAAGAGTTAACGGTACATCTAACTCAGCTTATCCCCCAGTCCTCCTTCCAGGACAGCCCCTGAAATGATAAACATATGTATTTGGAGGGGGGGGGGGGGGGGTACCGTGCCTGGTCTTGACATATTAAAAGATCCATATGGTAATGGCGGACAAAGGTTGCAAAGGGCAAGCTGCCGCTTTGCACATCTGCTCCTGGGTAACGCAAGCTCCTTCTGTCCATTAAGTGGATGAAGCTCTAGTAGAATGGGCATTAAACCATGCAGAAAGGACTGCTTTTGTGCATTTGTATAATTACAATATAGCTTGTTTAATCCATCTTGCTATGGTAAATTTTTAAGTTTGCTTTCCTTTCTTGGCGCCCGCATACAAAACAGAGTGCTTTAGAATAGTGTAGTCCTTTACTTCCAGGTGGGCCAAAACACATTGCCTCACATCTAAGACGCTTACGGTAAGTTTTTTTTCCCTCTCATTTGAGGGATTTCAACAAAATGTAGGTAGAGCTATGTCTTGAATTCTATAAAAAGAAGATGGTTTGGTGATAACCCAGGATCAGTCATTAAAATAGTCTTCCAGAACCGTCAAATAGGGTTCATTAATAGACAGGGATTGAAGCTTGCTGATCCTGCAAGCAGAGGTGATCACCACTACTAAATATGCTGTCTTCAAGGTTAGTTAGAAGCTTAAAGTGGAATTCCATGCAAAAACTAAAATCCCTGCAGCTATAGACACCAGGGATCTAACACTAACCTCTGTAACCCTGTAAAGAAAAAATTAGCACAATACCTTTTATGGATGCCGATCTGACCCGCATCAACCTGATCTCCAGAGGCGGAAGCTCTGCAGAGGACACAGCCGACAATGGCTGTGAAATGAATGGTAAGTGACATCACCCATAGACTTACTATGGGGAGTCTGTTGTCTTCCGTCTCCTCTGCAGCCGCCTCTACAGTGATTCGGTCGGAGCAGCTCAGATCGGCTTCCAAAAAGGTATTTATACTCATCATCTTTATCGTACATCACGGGACACAGAGCCATAGTAGTTACTATGTGGGTTATAGGCCACCTTTAGGTGATGGACGCTGGCACACCCTAAGACAGGCAGTTCACTCCCTATATAACCCCTCCCACTACTGGGAGTACCTCAGTTTTTTCGCCAGTGTCTTAGGTGTTGGTCACGAGTAAAGGTCACGAGTAAAGATGTGCTAGGCTGAGCTCCACTGGAATATTCCTTTACTGGGGCAAGTTTTGCAGCCGGATCCATTTAAAGTGTCTTTTCAGGCCGAATTGAATAGTACCCGGGCCTTGTGGTGGAAGAAATGAGGTTTAGCCCATAACGCTTCTCTTTTAGAGAGCTGGACCCCGGGATCCAGTGCTTTGGTTTTTTTCCGCCACAAAGTTTCTTGGCGGGGTGCTTTATGGGTCCAGGGGAGTGGAACCCACCGTGAGGGGTGAAGATTGGCTCTGTTGGTTTTACCACAGAATCCCTACGGCAGGATAAGGCAAGTGGGGATTCCTAAGGAATTTTTAAATTGTCTTCTTTAAAAGTAAATGTTGTCATGCCTAAAGTCACCACTGGGGGCTGTATAGAGCACGTACCTTGTTCATGCTTTCCATAGATCGCTCTGTGTCAGCAGAAGCTGCAGGCTTTCTCCGGCTAAACAGTCCCAGGTCTCCGGTAAGATGTTGGGGGGGGGGGGATTTTTTTCCATAAACACCTTCCACCTGGACGGAAGCTCTCCCCCTCTCCCGGATAGGTAGGTGGAGGCCCAGAACGATCGGCGGATGCTGCTGTTCTTCCACCGCCTCTGTACGGCTGTTATTCATCTGCTCTCCTCCTCCTCCCCTCCACCCCCACCCCACACACACGCGCAGATCCCGTCGGATGGGAGGCCTGCGCGGGAAAACACTTTTGAAAGCAGGAGGGGGGTGCGGTGGGAAGAAGGAGGGGTAGTGGCTTGGCGCAGCGTTAGCGTGCCGCAACGTCTAGTGCGGGAGTGCATTATGAAAAGCTCCACTGCAGCTGTCGGAGGGAGACGAGTAGAAGGGGGCATGTAAGTGGTGACACAGGCATTCCCTTGGCAAATTTACTGAGCATTAATAGCAGCGGCAGTTTCTGGACTATTTGTTCAAGCAGTGGGTGCAATTTCTCCTGGCAGTAACTCTGCATTGGGCTATGGTCAGAAGGGGACGTAGAAACACCCAAAAAAAGGGCTCAAAAGGGTCTCCCTCAAACTCTAAGAAGCTTCGTCTCATCTCTACAATGGCATCCTCCCCTGAAAGATCTGGGGTGGCTGGTCATAGTGTGCCATTGGGGCCTTCAATTGTTGCAACTGTTTCCAACGCTGCAGCCCCTGTCTATATTACTGAAGAGGTTTTTTCCTCAGCTATGATAGGATTGGAAGAAAGGTTAGCGGCTTTAATCACATCTTCCCAGAATGGGGAAAAAAAGCGACAGGTCCCCTTCCACTACCCTGGACCCTCAAACAGAGGAACTGGGGGACAGGAGAAGATGAATTTCCCTCAGGGGACCGTGAGGAGGCTGATGACTCCTCCTTTTGAGGGGTCAAATGCGGAAGGATCCCCTTTAGCTTCACAATCTGAAAGCTTGATGGTGCAATCTTACTGAGTTGGTCCGTTCCACTTTTATGCTACCCTTAACTGAGTCGGTTGACTTCTTGTTTGGGTTAGCTAAAACCTTCTCAAGCTGTGCATGCCTTTCCTGTCCATTCATTGCTGGAACAGATTATGTATTCTGAGTGGGATCACCCAGATAAGCATTTTTTTCCTCCTAAAAAGTTTTCAACACTTTATCCTATGGAGGAAAAATTCACTAAAAGGTGTGATAGATACCAGCAATTGACGCTGCTATATCCTCTGTGAATAAAAGTTTGACTTGTCCAGTAGACAATGCTAAAATGCTTAGGGATCCAACGGATAAGAAATTGAAATTCCTGTTAATTGCGTTTTCTCTGGCAGGTTCAGTGACTCAACCTGGCAGCAATTGGTGTATGTGAATCCTTGAAAGACCAGTTAAAACAGGTGCTCAAGGTTATCCCTGATCAGCAGGCCCAGGACTTAGCCGAGCTACCAGGGGCTTTGTTTTGCAATAGACGCTATGAGAGATTCTATTCAGGCCTCGTGCCTTACGCTTGGGCTGGTGCGTATGCGTAGACTACTATGGTTGAAAAATTGGTCAGCCAAAGCGCCATGCAAAAAGCTCCTGGCTAGTTTTCCTGTCCGCGGTGAACGGCTGTTTGGGGATGATTTGGATAAATACATCCAAAAAATTTCTAGTGGAAAAAGTACACTTTTGCCAGTTAGGAAAAGGAGTTGGCGCATTGCATTTAAACAAGCTCCTTCTCCAGTGCCAGGGACATCAGCCTCCAGGCAGTCATGACGGCCTCCGCCGTCAAGTTCAAGGGGTAAACCTCAGGGTCAACCCCAGGGACAAAAGAAGTCCTGGGGGAAGAACCCTACAAAACAAAATACTAAAGCCTCCTTATGAAGGGGCGCCCCCGCTCGCTCGAGTGGGGGGGGGGGGGGGAGAGACTTCTGCCGTTCTCAAGGGTCTGGCAGGAAGAGTGTCGACAGATGGGTGACTTCCTTAATAGTTCTAGGGTACAAACTAGAGTTTCGAGAGTCCCTGTCTCTTCGTTTTCTCAGATCAAATGTTCCAAAGGATCCAGAAAAAAAGAAGTCTCTTTTTCAAGCAATGGATCGTCTTTTGTCTCAAAGTGATGTCGGTGGTCCCCATGGAAGAGCAGGGATTGGGGTTTTCAAACCTTTTCACAGTGCCAAAACCAAATGGAGATGTCAGACCCATTCTAGATCTCAAAGATCTAAACTGGTTCCTGAATAAGGATGAGCTCCGGCGTGTTCGCATGCTGAACGTGCCGAGCCCGCCAGGAAGTCTTCATGGCGCAGCGCTAATCACAATTGGTGAGACATTTGAGGAAGTAGAATTGTAAGTGACACTGAAGGTGCGTTGGGATAGGTAGGATGAAAGCCACTGAAGAGCACAGTCACGAAGACCGAGGGAGTAAAGTTTTTTGAGGAGGAGGGGGTGGTCAACCGTGTCAAAGGCAGCTGAAAGATCCAGAAGTAGGAGTACAGAATAATGTCCATTGGTTTTTGCAGTTAGTAGGTCATTTGTGAGTTTTAAAAGAACAGTTTCTGTGGAGTGTTGAGGGCGAAATCCAGATTGAAGGGAATCAAGAAGGTTGTTTTTAATGAGTTGGTCACTCGGTTGTAAACCAGGCGTTCAAGGCATTTAGAGGAAAAGGGGAGCAAGGAGATGGGGCGTAGGTTATTAAGATTGGTAGGGTCCAAGGACGGCTTTTTAAGTATGGGGGTGACCAGTGCATGTTTTAGAGCTTTGGGCAAGATTCCAGAGGTGAGGGAGAGATTGAAGATGTGGGTTAGAGAGTGTAGGATGGAGTCAGAGGGCGAGTCAGTAGCATATGAGAGGGAATAGGGTCCAGGGGACAGGTGGTTAGGTGGGCGATAGAAAGGAGTTTTGCAACGTCATCTGTACTAGCAGATTTGAATAGGGGGAGTGTCAGTTGTACCTGTTGACATGGGGTCTTAGCTGGGGGAGATACCTGTAGAGTGGAGATTTAATCTTGGATTGTATCAATCTTGTTTTTGAAGTGATAAGCGATCTCCTAGGCAGTGAGTGAGTCAGTGGGTGGAGGACAAAGTAGAGAGTTGAAGGTAGAGAAGAGTTTACGGGGACTGGATGAGAAGGTGTTAATAGCAGCTGTAAAATAGGTTTGCTTGGCAGTGTGGAGGAAAGAATAGTATTTTTGGAGGGCAGATTTGTATTGGTTGAGAGACTTAGTCTTGTGCCACAGACGCTCAAGAGCGCGACTACGTTTTTTGAGAATTTTAGTGTCATCTGTTTGCCAGGGTTGTAGGGGTCGAGGCCTGATTCTGCGTGTAGTGAGGGGAACAAGCTTGTCCAGGGTGGAGGACAGGGATTTATTGTAAATGGACGTGGTTGGGGCAGGACAGGGGAGAGATTTTGTCATAGAAGTGGTCAATAGCAGAATAGAGGAGAGAGGAGTTGAAGTTGTGAAAATTTCTACGGGTGATTGTTAGGCGATTGGCGGGAAAGGTGGTGGAAAACGGGGAGAGAGAAACTAATAAGGTGATGGTCGGAGGGAGGGAAAGGATTGCTTGAGAAGTTGCATGGAGTGCATAGGTAGGAGAATACAAGGTCAAGGGTGTTGCCATCAGAGTGAGTAGAAGCCTGTACCCATTGCTTCAGGTCAAATGAAGAGGTTAGACTAAGAAGTTTAGAAGTAGCAGGAGTGTTTGTATTAGCAGGGATGTTGAAATCACCGAGAAGGATTGTGGGAATTTCCGAAGAGAGAAAGTAGGGTAGCCAGGCAGAAAACTAATCAAGGAAAGTTGATAATGGTCCAGGGGGGCGGTAGATCACAGCAATTCTTAGGGAAGTAGGAGAGAATAGACGTATACAGTGAGCTTCAAATGATGAGAGAGAAAGAGGGAGGAGAGTGAATAACCTGGAAGGTGCATTGGGGGGATAGGAGGAATCCCAATCCACCTCCCTTGCGTCCATTAGGCCTAGGGGAGTGAGTCCAGTGAAGGCCACCCTGGGATAGGGAAGCAGGAGAAGGGGTGTCATTTTCGTGGAGCCAGGTTTTGTTGAGAGCAAGTAGATTAAAGTAGGTAGTGACAAAGAGGTCATGAACACGTGAAGAAAAGAGAGTTTGAGGAGAGAGGCTGCAATTGTGAAGAGGAGGGGAGGTAAAGAGAGCATGTTTCAGAGAGGAAGGTGAGATAATTTGGAATTGAGGTCATCTGCAGTCTGTTGTAGTTTGCTTTGTGCAAATTGCTGAAGTGCAAGAGCAGAAGTGCCACTTATGTCAAGAACCCCACTTCTTTTGAAGAACCCCTGTATGTGCAGCCCCCTGTATGTGTTCCCCCGTAAAGAAGGCCTTGTTTTTATACTGTGTGTTGGGTGTGGATACAATCTGGCAATTGATTAAGAGGGGATATTAGGAACACAGCTAGCAGAGCATAACTTTCACACCACAATCAAACTGCAAGGGGACTAAAAGGCCAAAATTGTAAAGATAAGGGAACCCATAATTTAGGTAAGACTTAATGGCTAAATAAACATTGAAATGTGAGCATGGCTGCAGATGAAGTTGAAACAGTGGTGACAAACACAGATTTACCAAATATGCATTTGAGCAGTCAGTCAATGTTCAGTTTAAGGTATATGGAGGTATAAAGGCAGGTTTACCTGTGAAGAGAGAAGAAAATGTTCAGATGGATGGTGCAAGAGCAGAAGTGCCACTTATTTAAAGAACCCCACTTCTTTGGAAGAAACCCTGTATGGTTCATCAATACCAGCTTGTGTGAAAGGAAGAGGGAGGGAATGTGAAAGAAACGTCCAGGCTGAAGGTGAATCCAGATGACGGTAAGATTGAGCCCTTACCGGAACCAGTGGTCCTCGTTTAATGCAAGGTCATATGCACATGCAGCTACAGCCCTCTGCGGGGACAGATGGATTCCAATGTCCGGATCCTCAGACATCTGTGACGTTCCAGGGGCAAGTCACTCCGAGGTATCGACCTAGGGAGAAGCACTCACTGGTCTGTTATCAGCCTCTTGCAATCTTCTGTATAGCAGTGCTCAGGCTTGGGGAGGAGGGAGCAGCACACAGAGCCAATCAGGAGTGTTGCAGTGCAAAGAGTATGCAGATCTCCAAGTTATAAGAGAACACAAACAGCGTGAGATTGCAGAGCTTTATCTTGTAAAGAGCCATATTTAATTATTCACAAGGATAGGGTAGTATTGCGTCCTCATCCTAACTTTCTATTAAAGGTAGTGTCAGGTTTTCATCTAAACCAGGATATTGTTCTGTTTTTGTTTTTTCCAGGACCATGTTCTATGGAAGAAAAGTCACTACATTCTCTTGATATGGTGAGAGCAGTCAGTCTACTTGAAGGCGACTGCTCAGATTCGAAAAATTGATGTTTTGTTTGTGTTGCCTGAAGGTCCTAAAAGAGGACAGGCAGCATCGAAATCTACCATTTCTAAATGGATTTGGCAAGTAATTGTTCAAGCTTATGTTTTGAAGAGGAAGAATCCACCCTCTCAAATCAAAGCCCACTCCACCAGGGCTGTTAGTGTTTCGTGGGCAGTGCATCACCAAACCTCCATGGCTCAAATCTGCAAGGCCACAACTTGGTCTTCAGTCCATACATTTACCAGATTCTATCAGGTGTATGTAAAAAGGCATGAGGATATCTCCTTTGGGCGCAGTGTGCAGCAGTATTAGTCCTCTGGTCTCATGGTGCCCTACATTTTTTGTGTCTCCCTCCCCTCAGTTGGCATTGCTCTGGGACATCCCACATAGTAACTACTATGCCTCTGTGTCCCATGTTGTACGATAAAGAAAATAGGATTTTTATAACGGCTTACCTGTAAAATCATTTTCTTGGAGTACATCACGGGACACAGAGGTCCCTCCCCTCTTTTAATACACGTATATTGCTTCGCTACAAAAACTGAGGTTCTCCCAGTAGTGGGAGGGGTTTTATTGGGAGTGAACTTCCTGTCTTAGGGTGTACCAGTGCCCATCACCTCATTTACAGATGAGCTGTTATAAAAATCCCATTTTTTCTTTAAAGGGCTAGAGAGGTTAGTGTTAGATCCCTGGTGTCTATAGATGCAGGGATTTTGGTTTTTGCATGAACTTCCACTTTAATGCTGGTTTCAGAAATCGATTCAAACGAAAGCTTGTTTAGACCATTCAAGACAACCAAAAGGTTCCATTTTTAGAAGTAGAAATATCTTTAATAGGCCCTTCAAAATATTTTATTTGGATGATCTTCCTGAAGAGGTAGCTGCAGGTAAACACTTAATGCTGCTATATACACCTTCAAGGTGCTAAGTGCTAAATTCCGGTCAGCCCCATCTTGCAAGAAGTCCAAATGGTAGGAATAGTCTCTGAAATTATACTATTCTCTTGCAGCCATGAATTCAATTTTCTGCAAACTTTCTTGTAAATTGCTTCTAGTGAAAGGGCTACGACTGTTAATATATACCGTATTTATCGGCGTATAACACGCGCCGGCGTATAACACGCACCCAAGTTAAGGAGGGAATTTTAAGGAAAAAAACTTTTAGGAGTAAAGTTTAAGGAAGAAAAACTTACATTAAAATGCCCATCAATGCAGCGTTATCGGTGTCCATCTGCAGCCGTGTCAGTGTCAGTGCAGCCTTGCCCCAGTGTCCAGTGCAGCCTTGTCAGTGCAGCCTTGTCAGTGCAGCCTTGTCAGTGCAGCCTTGTCAGTGCAGCCTTGTCAGTGCAGCCTTGTCAGTGCAGCCTTGTCAGTGCAGCCTTGTCAGTGCAGCCTTGTCAGTGCAGCCTTGTCAGTGCAGCCTTGTCAGTGCAGCCTTGCCCCAGTGCAGCCTTGCCCCCCCGTGCTGCCTTGCCCCCGTGCAGCTTTGTGGGATCGCCGCGATCCCTGCCGTCATACACAGCCCTGTGTAAATTTTAAATATGGCGCCGAGACTGCAGGGACTCGGCGGAGCGCTGATACACATAGCAGAGAGTCCTCGGGTTTTCTCGGCGCCGCTTACAGTCCCGCCCAGTTCCGCCCTATGGGCGGGACTGTAAGCGGCGCCGAGAAAACCCGAGGACTCTCGGCTATGTGTAGCTCCGCTCCGCCGAGTCCCTGCAGTCTCGGCGCCTTATTTGAATTTCCACACGGCTGTGTATGTCGGCGGCGATCGCGGCAATTTCCGCGATCGCTCCGATCACACACAATTGGGGGGGGGGGATCGGCCTATAACACGCACCCACGATTTTCCCCTGATTTTCAGGGGAAAAAAGTGCGTGTTATATGCCGATAAATACGGTAATTACTTTGTTTGACTCTGTCCGAGGCTTCCAGGTTCTTTATGATATCTTTCTCAGAAGCCAGGCCTGTTAGCGATTGTAAAGTCTTGTTGTTTATTATTTTTATGGAAAAAAAAAAAAATGTTATACTTACCTGCTCTGTGTAATGATTTTGCACAGAGCAGCCCTGATCCTTCTCTTCTCGGGTCCCTCTTCGGGTTTCCTGGCTCCTCCTTCCTGTCAAGTGCCCCCACAGCAAGCGGCTTGCTATGGGGGCACCGGAGCCGAGTCAAGCTCCCTGTGTCTATTCAGACACAGAGCTCTGGTTTAACCCCACCCCCTCTCTCACCTGATTGACCAATTGACAGCAGCGGGAGCCAATGGCGTCGCTGCTGTGTATCACTCAATCAGTAGGAGAGTCCCGGACGGTCGAGTCACTCGTGGACATCGCTGGACAGAAGTTGGGCTCAGGTAAGTATTAGGGGGTGCTGGGCGTCTCCTACACACAAAAGGCTTTTTATCTTAATGCATAGAATGTATTAAAAGAGAAGTATGTTGTGGTTTTTTTTTTTTTTTTTTTTTTTTTTACTTTTTTAATTCATACTTGCCTAGGTGGATGCAGCATCGGTCTGATGCTACGTCTGTCCCCCGGCTCCTCTACACTGAGAACCGAGCAATCAAACCCTGCCGATCGCTCAGTTCTCACAGCTCCCCGAGCAGAGGGCTGCTCACTCTGCTGAGTCTAGTTTTGGCCATTTTTTCTAAAGATGGATATCTTCTCTTCAATGAGCTGGCAAAAAATGTCTTCCTCTCTGCAGTCTCCCACTCTTTCAAAATGGCTTCTGAAAGGACTTTATGTCCTGGAATTAAATTAGATTTTCTCTTTTTTCAGGCCCTGATACATTTAATCATGTCTGCTCAACTGTACTCTTTCTTCTTCCATGCCAAGGTTGTCATAGATGGCATTTAAGAGCTCATCTATCTCTTCCAAGGATGGTTTGTACCTGGAAGCATTAGATCCACCTTCTCCTGGGTCTTGCTCGCTGTTAGAATTTGAGCCAGAGCCATCAAAATCAATGGTTTCAATCTTGCTTTCTCTATCCTGTTTTACTGCATTTTCACACGTCAAAGGTAAAGATACTGCGTCTGTCACGAGAAGGCAATACATCTTCTCCAGACGGAGAAAACAACAGCTAAAGGGCAGGATGGAGTGCCTGACTTTTAACTAGATATGCACCGAAATTTTGTCTGTCAAAACATATAGGCCGAAAATTATGTTATCTGCCTTTTACCAATGGGAGAAAGAAGTGCCGATAATGGCGCCGAAAACGCAAACGATTTTACCACAAATTTAGTGTGATTATGGTTTATTTTTCATAGGACATGTGACAGGTGCGTTAATGATGGGTTTTTGCTGCGTTTTCAATGGGGAGGTGTTGTTGAATGACGGCAGGGCGGAGCGGCTCTCATTCTGGGGCGCCATCCCAGAACAGCCGCTGTCGCGTGCCCGCAGCGATTGCGGCCACGCTGTGTTGCTGGTACACGGCGACCCCGATCTCTGTAAAGAGCCACGTCCGCGGCTCTTTAACCATGTGATCGGCTGTGTCCAATCACAGCCGGTCACATATAAATAAGGAAGTGCCGTTAATCGGCGCTTCTCGCCTCACACTGACAGAGTCTGTGGCGAGGAGAGCAGATCAGCGGCATCTCCACGCAGGGGGACATTTAGGAATGTAATCAGGGCACCCTGATTACAGTATAGTAAAACGGTGTCAACATACAGTGCCCATCATTGCCCAGCAGTCAGTGCCACCAATCAGTGCCCATTAGCGATGCCAGTCAGTGCTGGCAACCAGTGCCGCCTATCAGTGGTGCCCATCAATGCCCATCACTGCTGTCGATCAATGCCCATCAGTACCGCCTATCCATGCTGCCCATCAGTGCCACCTATCAGTGTCCATAAGTGCGGCATATTAGTGCCTCCTCATCAGTGCCCACCAGTTTAGCCTATCAGTGCCCATCAGTGCCGCCTCATCAGTGCACATCAGTGAAGACGAAAAATGACTTGGTTACAAAATTTACTGACAGAAAAAAAGTAAACATTTTTTTTCCAAAATTTTTGGTCTTGTTTTTTGTTTATTTTTTCTTGTAAAAAATAAACCCAGCAGTGATTAAATACCACCAAAAGAAAGCTCTGTTTGTGTGAAGAAAATGATAAAAATTTGTTTGGGTACAGTGTAGCATGACCGCGCAATTGTCATTAAAGTGCGACAGTGCTGAAAAATGGCTTGAGGGGGGGGGGGGGGGTGTAAGTGCCTGGTAGGCAAGTGGATAATTAAAATTTTGAATAGAATACAATTTTATATATTAAATATATATATATTTTATAAAAACTGTCATTTTAGGTTTACGGCCAAGTGTATTCTGCATTTTTGGTGTCTGAACCAAAATTTCCATTCGGTGCACCTCTACTTTTGACCGTTGTTTCCTGTCACGAGAAGGAGATACATCTCAGGGGTTGTCCTGGAAGACTATTGGAAATAGTTACCTGTAAGTCTAACTCAGATTTCATTTCCTAGGTAATGACCAAAGAAGGCCAGTGGTTCGATAAGTGGGAAGATGTACCTACAAGTAGACATACTCAGATCCGTCCAACTATGTTTCCTTGTGGTGAAGAAAAAATGAAAGGAATGAATCTACACCGTTGGTATGCAAAGTATAGTCTTGATAGTTTGCTTGTAGGGGGGTGAACGTCAATTGTCATTTTCAACCTGGTTCACACTAGTGCAACTGCAATTTCATTAGATTTCCATTGCGATTATGTAGTGCAACTGCTGTACAACTTGGTGTGTAATTGACGCAATCTTCATACTACTACCATTTTTGGAGGAGGAGACTAATTGAGGGAAAAGGAATCTCATCAAAAATGTGCGTAGATATGTTTTTGTTTTGCTTCCATTGGAGTCTATGGGGCACAGAATGGCACTGCATTATACCAAAGTAGAACTGTACCCTTGCCCAAAGTCATGTTGCAGTTTTGTTGTATTTATGTGAACAAGCACCACTGAAATTAATGCGAGTTCCATTGCCATGCAGTTCTGTGTGACCCAAGTTGCATCTGAAATTGCACCAGTGTGCATCAAGCCTTAGAGAATGGCTCTTGCCCCTTTTTAGTTTTGTGATTGTTTTGTTTTTTTTTTAACCATATACAGTATATGTCAAAATGATTGGTGGACAAATGTGGCTGTACTAGGGAGGATTAGCATTTGTTGTAAGCTGAAACTCTCAAGATTGACGGTGTCAAGATTCTTTGCTACACTGGATCAAAATTTCTCAGCATTAGGTATGGAGGCTGTTCCTGGACTCAACTGGGCTGGATGTGCAAGGCCTACCATTTATGTGATGGTCGAGCACAGGGCTCTGCGTTGTAGCGCTTTCCAGATCTCTGTGTATTCTTTTAGCTGCGGAACCATGGCACGGCCACAGATGTGACCTGATTTCTGAAGTTTCAGTAAATAAAGCCGGGCAGGCTGAAACATTGGGAGCTACCTCACCGTTTGCACTGCTGGATGCTTTTCTTTCAAATTTCCTGCTGATGACTTCCACTAGGTGGACTGCTGTGCGTGCTTCACTATTGCCCTCTATTCAGCCTAGAGGAATCGCTATCCAGCTGCCACTCTTGCTCCATAAGCACTGCATGGAAAGGAACGGCACCCGAATGCTGTTTCCAGGCTTCAACTTTAAGCTTTAAAACTTGGCCCTTCTTTTTGGTGCATTAATGTCTAAACCGCTGGCAACAAAAGTGAGTACATCCCTAAGTGAAAATGTCCAAATTGGGCCCAAAGTGACAATATTTTGTGTGGCCACCGTTAGTTTACAGTACTGCCTGAACCCTCTTGGGCATGGATTTCACCAGAGCTTCACAGGTTGCCACTGGAGTCCTCTTCCACTCCATGATGACATCACGGAGCTAGTGGATGTTAGAAACCTTGCACTCCTCCACCCTTACATTTTGAGGATGCCCCACAGATGCTCCAATAGGGTTTAGGTCTGGAGACCTACTTGGCCAGTCCATCACCTTTACCCTCAGCTTCTTTAGCAAGGCAGTGGGTCGTCTTGAAGGTGTTTGGGGTCGTTATGTTGGAATACTGCCCTGCGGTCCAGTCTCCAAAGGGAGGGGATCATGCTCTGCTTCAGTGTGTCACAATACATGTTGGCATTCATGGTTCCCTAAAAATGAATTGTAGTTCCCCGGTGCTGGCAGCACTCATGCAGCCCCAGATCATGACACTCCTACCACCATGCTTGACTGTAGGCAAGACACACTTGTCTTTGTACTCCTCAGCTGGTTGCCGCCACACACGCTTGACACCATCTGAACCAAATACGTTTATCTTGGTCTCATCAGACCACAGGACATGGTTCTAGTAATCCATGTCCTTAGTTTGCTTGTCTTCAGCAAACTGTTTGCAGGCTTTCTTGTGCATTATCTTTAGAAGAGGCTTCCTTCTGGGACGACAGACATGCAGACCAATTTGATGCAGTTTGCGGCGTATGGTCTGAGCACTGACAGGCTTAACCACCACCCCTTCAACTTCTGCAGCAATGCTGGCAGCACTCATGCGTCTATCTCCCAAAGATGACCTCTGGATATGATGCTGAGCACCTGCACTCAATCTCTTTTGTCGACCATGGCGAGGCCTGTTCTGTGTGGAACCTGTCCTGTTAAACCGCTTTATGGACTTGGCCACCATGCTGCAGCTCCGTTTCTGGGTCTTGGCAATCTTCTTAAAGCCTAGGCCATCTTTATGTAGAGCAACAATTCTTTTTTTTTTTTTTTTTTTTTCCAGATACTCAGTTATTTGCCATGAGGTGCCATGTTGAACTTCCAGTGACCAGTATGAGAGAGTGAGAGCGATAACACCAAATTTAATGCTCCCCATTCACACCTGAGACCTTGTAACACTAATGAGTCACATGACACTGGGCAGGCAAAATGACTAATTGGGCCCAATTTGGACATTTTCACTTAGGGGCGTACTCACTTTTGTTGCTAGCGGTTTAGACATTAATGGCTGTGTACTATTTTGAAGGGACAGCAAATTTTTCACTGTTATACAAGCTGCACACTCATTAGTTTACATTGTAGCAAAGTGTCATTTTTTTTCAATTTTGTCACCTGAAAAGAGATAAAATATTTACAAAAATGTGAGGGGTGTACTTACTTTTGTGAGATACTGTGTAAACAGTTGGTAAGGTTGAATAAAGATATCAGTCCATCTGTTTCAACCTATGTGGGTGTGTTTATGTTAATACCATTTCTCATAACCTGTATATTGCGTTTGCCAAGAGATAAGGCTATAATTCTACCACTTTACAAAACACTGGTCCAGCCCCATCTTGAGTTTGCTGTCCAGTTCTGGTCACCAGTCCTCAGGAGGGTTTTACTGCAACTGGACAGAAAGACAACAAAGCTAATAAGGGGGCTGGAAGACCTCAGTTATGTGGAACGAGCACAAGCATTACATTTATTCTCCCTTGAGAAGAGACCGTTAAGAGGGGATATAATAGTGATGCACAAATAGCTTTCAGTTAAGTTGGAGAAGAAGCGATTTAAGCTGAAACTGTGTAAGGAGTTTTTTGCTGTCAGAGTGGGAAGAGAGCGGAAATGCCAACAATGACCCCTTGGCCTTATATTTTTTAAAAGGCTATTTTTTTTTTTCTTTTTATATGCCATTTTACCCTAAAGTTCAGCCACCCAAGTTTAACCTTATCTTTTTTATATTTGATAATCGTTGGAATACACTGACTAATGCCATTATTTAATATGTTCTTAAAGCACTCAATTTTTCCTCAGTGCTTATTGTTTGTAGAATTTGATCCCTTTTAATATGGAGCGCAGTTTAGAAAAGTTGTCACTTTTGAAGTTAAGTGTTCTTGCATAACCCTTTTACGCCTCCTTTTCCTATTTATTTTTTCTGAATGCGATTACTCTGTAATCGCCCTTACCTAAGTTAGCTCTTATTTCCATATCTGCAATCAGATCTCACCTGTTCGTAATTAGTAGAGCATTTTTTTCACATTTTTCGCATTAATTTGACGCATCCATCAATTGACATATATGACGTTGTCCTGCGAGCCTTAAATGAGTGAGCAGTTCTGTCTGCCCAGTCTGGATAATGGAAGTCCCCTATTAGAAATACTTAAACTACTTTATTCTGAAGGACTCATCCCTGTTCCAACAATCTGCAAAAGTCCACAGGACTATTCAGTTCCCTCAGAATTTCTATTGGGTAATCAGCTTTTTTAAAAAATCCAATCCCCAACCTTCCCCTTAGCTGGAATACTTTGACCTCATTCTAGACATAGCCGAAGCAAAAACGTTTCTTCCAGGAAATAAAAACCCTTCGAGGATCTCTGAGCATTCTCGGCCTCATGGTGGCCTCCTTTTTTTACGCTGTTCTGTTCTCCTTGTTCCATTCAAGGCCTCTCCAACACAACCTCTTGTTGGCATGGAACAAACATGCGCAAGCAATGAGTTCTCTGGCTTGGTGGATTTCCAACACAGTTTTGACAATAGAGAGATTGACTCCACCATTGTAGTTTCTCCAACACTTGCCTGTCCATCTCCTCTCACCAAACAATTTTATGACTGATGTACAGACCATCACCAAGAAATTTGGAGTGCCCTGATATTCTGTTGGGCACGTTCTAAACTCCTGGTTGGGTACCCTTCTTTCTCAGTGATGCAGGTTGCCTCCCAGCACTCAGTAATCTGCCATGTGAGGCAAGTCTCACCTAGTGTGATGGGGGACCCCTTTCGAGAGTGTTCACATTCCTCATCCTACAACTTCCATTTCAAATCACAAAATGTCTCTGTCTTGGTTAGGCTTTGTATATTTCCATACTAACACCTTGGCTTTTACACTCCCTTTGGTAAGAAGTTACAGTGGGGAAGATGGGAGTTGGTTCCCAGCAAAGCTTTTGCCAGTATCCAGTCACCTGAAGGTAGCAGCATATATCCCTGTATTGTACTCCAAAATATGGAAATTAAAAAGAAAGTAGATGAATGGGGAAGTTAAATGGCACAATGCACCCAGGTTTAAATAATTTGAGTTTCAGTTCATTGGTATAGGTAGATTGATATGGAAAGTTCTATGATCCATTGATATATTTTATTTTTTTTTTGTCTACGATAAGGACATACAAAATTGATTCTTGTAATTATTTTTCTAAGGCCACATGCACACTGGATGTTTTGCTAACTCTCCTATAGTCCTCTCCTGGCAGAGTTTTGGCAGAAAAAACTCTTGACACTTGTAAACTCGAGTAACTCATTTAGGCGCACCAAGTGCTTGGGCGTTAATTCATTGCATTGGCCAGAATAATTATTCTAGGCCATTGAAATGAATCAGCACTCAAGTGCTAAACGGCTAACGTTTAGACATGTCAACCTTTCTGCTGCTCCTTGGCACGCTGACAGTGTTAATTTTTTTTCTAAACGCCCTTGCCTCTAAACTCCTCTAAATGCCTGTGTATATGGACCCACAGGCTAACATGAGGGGGGTAAAAAAAAAAAAAAAAAAACACTCCTAGGAGCAGCCAAAAAAAAAAAATGTACAGTGTGCATGAGACCTAATGGGTTAATGGTCAAAACATGTTGCATAGAACAAACGGTTATCGTTTTATTTGATATTCTGGAGGTCTACTTTAGGATGTGAATGGGAGGTTTGAGCTGTGTGCTAGGGCAAGGTGACATTGACTGCTCAGGCGCATATGTATGGTGCACTACATTTGGCCATTCATTATACAATTTTCTTAAAGGAAAATTGTAAAAAGTATGGGCAACCTTATGCGCATTTCACACAAAACGTGTTTTTGCTGGCCGATAATCACATTATTTTTCGATTTCTCATTCGTACAGCAAAACATTTTCAAACTTTTTTTCCTTTTTTTTTTTTTTTTTTCTTTTTTCTTTTTTTCTTTTTTTGGGTCTCCAGTGACTGAAACGATTTTCAATTGACACGCAATTGATTAAAAAACAAATAAACGTTCTAAATTGGCAAATATAAAACAATTTTCGGCCAATGTATTGCCAGCATTTAGTCTCTGGCATTCCTGATATGGAGTTCAAAGTATGAATATTCCTGCTGTCCTGAGGCAGCTGATGTGGTTCCAGGGAAACCAGGGTAGTTCCTTTTTTCTGCAGAAAACTGATAAATACCATTTCTCAAAGCGTCTTCCAGGACAGCCCATGAGACCTAGGGCTCCTCCTACCAGGACAGGAAACTCGTTCACCCCACCAGATAAATGCGGTCCTCCAGGCCTCCGTCCAGAGGAAACAGCACTACTGACATGGAGGGGTTAACCTTTTTCCTGGAACCTGATGTCCCTAGTTCTCATGAGCGATGTTGCTCCTGTTTCTTGGTAAAGAAAGACTTCCTACCTTCTAAATTTAGAGCATCACCTCCCTGGGGGAGTAGGGGGCTGCTGCTGTCCTCAGTGCCCGGGTAAGGCCAGGGCCGCTGCTGACGTTAGCCCCAATCCAGCGCTCCTGCTGCTCAGGGCCTGGGGCAGCATGCATCCCTGCTGGCAGCCTGGCTGAAAGTGCAGGGGAAAGCAGCGGGCCGTTTCGCGAGTCCGTGGGGGGGGGGGGGCAGAGCCGTTGCGCTCCAAGCTGGCCCATAGGAAGTGCCAGGCAGGTTACTTCCGAGGAGGCTTGACATCCTCAGCGGGTGCCGGAGACGCTGGTTCCGGTCTTCAAAGGCGCAAACAGAGGACACTGGGCGGCTGGTGTACATTAGTGAAGACCCAGTAGCTGCAGGACCACTACAGAAGCAGGATGTGTGTTTTTTTCCCCTTGTACCTAGTGGGACTTTAAGGGGGCACCTTTCCCCTCTTCTGCACTGGGTGTGTTATTGAGTATTGGGGTGGCCTAATTTGCAACCTGGGGATCGTTTGTTTTCTGTTTGCAGGCCAAGACATAGGAAAAGACCAAGGCACACACACTCAAGAGGAAGTGTACGGTCTGCGGAGGCAAACTGCGCTCCTCATGGAGTAAATCAGTCTGCCGCACATGCATAGATAGCCAGGTTAAGGATGACCCAGAAGTATCTTGTCAGAAGATGCTTCAGTTAGGGATGAGCTAACTTCAACATTTAGCTCTTTTAAATCCTCAATTGCCAAGATACTGGTCCCCTCTCGGTCATTTGCCAGATAGGACTTTAGCACTTTCTGGCGATCCACCGCAGAGCGTGGAAAGTAAGGATTCAGAGGAGGAAACTAGATCTCCCCGTTCTTAGGAAGAATCTGTGTCAGAAGGAGGGCCTAAGGATAGAGAATCTATCAGGGACTCAAGGTACAAGCTGTCATTCGCTTTTAACAAGTGATTAACATCTTCTATCTATGCGACACTTGAGATTGAAGAGGAGAAGGTGCAAATGTCCAAGCACAATCTTATATTTGAAGGAATGCATAAGTAGGCTAGAGTTTTTTTCTTTTTTTTTCCTGTGCATAGCTCCCTTCTAGATGCAATTCAATTAGAATGGGATAATCCAGAGAGGAAAAACATTTTTTTCGGGTAATTTTAAAAAGGAGGTTTCTTTTTTGAGGAGGACTCAGCGCAGCCATGGAACAAATACCCCAAGTTGGACGCACCTCTGTCAAAAATTTCCGCAGGGCTTGGGACTCATCAATTGTCAGTCTTTAACTGGCCTTCGCGTCTACATGTGTAACCAGAAACCTCAAGGTGTGGTTATCACAGATACAAACACATCTTTCTGCAGGAACTGCAAGAGATCAGATCCTTAAGTCCTTCCCACTCCTCTTTCGGGCAGTAGGTTTTCTGTCAGATTCCTGTGCTGAGTCGGTTAGGATGACAGCCAGAACTTCAGTTTTGATAAATTCAGCCAGAAGTCGTCTCTGGCTGAAAACATGGTCAGATGACTCTGCTTCCAAATTGTGCCTATGTGGTCTTCCCCTATCAGGCCACCATTTGTTTGGCCCTGATTACTGGAGGCACTAGCGCTCACGACTGACAGGAAAAAGTATTTTCCAGAAAACAAATAAGCTGGCTGCCAGAAAAGTTTTTGTGGGCAAGGCAGACAGCAGGGTCCGTGGGAAAAAGACAGCAGGCCCAAGAAAAATTGGACAGGGCACAAAGGCAGAGTTAAGGAGGGGGGCTTGTTTAACCCTCCAACAACCTGCCAAACTACAATGACTCCTGCTGCCCAGTGGTGGTGGTGGGGGGGAGAGATTAAGGGCCTTCCTCCCGCAATGGGCAGCAGCAACCTCAAGCCCCTTCATTTTAGATCTGGTAGCCAATGGGCACAGGCTGGAGTTAGATTCCCATCCTCCAGAAAGATTATTTGTCACCATCCCTCTCCGAGATCGGGTAAAGGCAACGGCTCTATGCCTCCAAATTGGAGACTTGGTGGAATAACAAGTCCTGATTCCGGCCCCTCGGTCGGATCAGGGCAAAGGCTTTTATTCCCATATTTTTGTGATAAAGAAGCCTTCTGGAAAGTATCGCTTAATTTTGAATCTTCAGTCTCTAAATTATTCGATTAAGTACAAGCACTTCCGCATGGAGTCTGTGTTTTTTATCAAGAATCTGCTTTACCTGAAAGTGCTTTATGCCAACAATGGATTTGAGGGATGCCTACTTGCACATTCCTATACATCCAGTATTCCAATTTTTTTTTAAACTAGCCGTGAAAATGGGATCGGATATCCGTCATTTTCAATTCCAAGCTCTGCCCTTCAGGTTGTCATTGGCGCCATGAATCTTTACAAAGTTCCTGGGGGAAGCACTGGCACTGTTAAGATTAAATCCATTACAATCATCCCTTACCTGGACAATCACCTAGTAGTGGCAGAGTTGCACCAGAAACTAGAGCAGGATCTCCATACTGTGCAGAAGAAGTTTCTCTAGTCGCTATACTGGTTAGTCAACAGGGAGAAGTCTTCCCCGATTCCGACTCAGACATTAACACATCTCGGCTACGAAATTTTCTCGGTAGAGCAAAAGATTTTCCTTCCTCAGGAAAGTGTCTCGAGGGTGATTCAGATGATTGCGTCCTTGCAAACCAACCAGTGGGTATCCCTCAGAGAAATCTCAAGAGCAGTAGGCCTGATGACCTTTCCTGCAGTACTGTGGGCGAGGTTTTACTAACATCCACTGCAACTGTTCCTGCTAATAAACTTGGACGAATCCACAAGTTTTTTTGGATGCAAGGGCTCGAATACCTTCCAGGGTAAAGAGGGCCTTGTGGTGGTGGAGGTCGCCTCTTCACCTGACAAGAGGATTGGAATGGGTCATTCCAGTATCCCAAAGAATCATGACAGATGTGAGTTCCTTTTGGATGGGAAGCCCATCTAAACAATACAGTGGCACAGGGAAGATGGTCCCCCAGGGAAGCAAAGGCTTCATCAAATCAGAGGGAGTTTCTGGCAGTACAGAGAGCCTTAAAAGTGTTTTCAGATGGAGGTCAAGGGTCACCATCTGCAGATTGGCTCTGACAACATTACTACCATAGCATACCTCAACATTGGGGGGGGAGGGGGACAGGAAGTCTGACTCCAACTCGTAGCCCAAAAGATCTTATCCTGGGCAGAAGTGAATCTGGCCTCTATTACAGCAATTCACCTAAAATGACTCAAAACTGTCAGTCAGATTAACCTCAGCCGCTACCAGGTGTGTCGAGATAATTAGCCCCTCCATCCTGAGATCTTTGTGGAGGATACAGATGGGGTTCACCTGAGGTAGATCTTTTTGCCAAATCAAAGCAACTGCAAGACAGATTCTTTTCCCTGAATCCAGCGGATCCGTCTTTGGGGATCGATGCGCTAGCGAATGTCTGGCCATTCAGCCTCTGCTATGCCTTCCCTCCTATCAGGCTAATTCTGGAAGTTCTCAGAAAGCTTCTTCTGGAAAAGGACAGATCTCCTCTTAATGGCCCCCTTTTGGCCCAAAAGGCCATGGTTTTCCCTGCTGCGGGCTCTAGCTTCAGAGCCTCTAGTCAGCCTCCCAAAGAGACTTAGGGATTGATTTACTAAAGGCAAATCCACTTTGCACTACTAATGCACTTGACAGTGCACTTGGAAGTGCAGTCGCTGTAGAGCTGAGCGGAAGATCTGAAATAAGGGGAAGCTTTACTAATTTTATCATCCAATCATGTGCAAGCTAAAATGCTGTTTTTTTTTTTTATTTTCCTTGCATGTCCCCCTCAGATCTAAAGCGACTGCACTTCCAAGTGCACTTTCAAGTGTCCTGGAAGACACCTTGAGAAAAGCTGAGTTAAACTTACCGGTAACTTTTTTTTTTTTTTTTTTTTTTTTTTCTGAAAGTCTTCCAGGACAGCTGGATTCCCACCCAGTTATGTCTTGAATTATGTATATGTTTATCAGGTACTCCCTACAGTTCTCGAATACTGACATGGAGGCCGCCTTTTATCTGGTGGGGTTAACATGTTTCCTGTCCTGGTAGGAGGAGCCCTAGGTCTCATGGGCTGTCCTAGAAGACTCTCAGAAAAGGAGTTACTGGTAAGTCCAACTCCGCTTTTTGCAATTCTCATGTTAAAAATTTACTGGAATGAGTGCTGTAAAATAAATACTTCTCAGAAACTTTCATAATAACGGACATGTGGAAACTGATGCAAAAATATCCAAATATACTATTCTCAGGTGCATTGTATGAATTCCCTTTCTCTGAAAAGGTGAATGTCTTTACTTCTGTACAGTATAAAGAATCACGCACACACTATCGCTTACATTGACGGAGCCTTTTCTACATCTTATGAATATTTTGAATTCATTTGACAATAGCCGTACTACTGGATACTATAAAAGTTTTAGTAGTCCTACATGTCTGCAATTAAGCTCCTTTTCAAGATGTAATGATTGCAAAAAAAAGATTCATGTCGGAGTCCCTTTAGGATCTGAGGGGTTTTGCATTGTAAAGAGCAAGTGTATTGTGTTGCAAATTGTACTGCTACATTTAGATTCATAGTGAATATTGTAGAAATGTTGTTACATTTATTGTTGGAAAGAACCTGGGTATTTTCTGAACCTTTCCATATATCAAGTAATGTTGGTTTACTGGGATGTGTACGCATTTAATGTGCGGCTTTGAAGGACAAATGGTAGGGTCTGGAGTCCTTTCCCCTTCTTTTATGGATAGGCATTGCATCATTTCTGTGCCTTTTCAGCCACTCCTCCTATTGCCTTTCTCTGAAACTTGCAGAAATGGCAATCGCTGTGTGTTTTTTTTTTTTTTTTTTATCTTTATCAAAATGTTCATATACAAAACAGAGTAAGAAGATGTCCTTTTTGCCTCCTGAAGTCACAACAGGGGTAATACAAAATTAAATATAATACAATACTTCTCCCTTCCCCTAAGTAGGACCTTCCCTTTTTCTCTCTCCCACCCCTACCCCCTTCCCCCCCTACCTCTAGACCCTTAGACCTTTGCCTCACTATATTCTTTAGTCAGTTTGAACAGTTTCCATTTGTCCCATCTTTTAAGGAACCCCTCTCTCCCACCTTCAGAGAATCTAAGTCCTTCCAACCTATAGCCTTAATCTGTTTTATCGAACCACTCACTTTTTTTTGGACAATCTATCCCCTACCATTTTTTGGGGATCAAGCTCTTGGCTGCATCCATCAGATGTATCGGGATCGAGTTCCTGTATTCTTTCACTGGAAATCTACTCCATGGAATAGACAAACCCAAGGATCTTCAGGTAACTCGACGCTGGTAATCTCCCTGATGTATTTCAGAATTTCCCTCCAGTATATTTTGATCTTAGGGCAACTCCACCAAATATGGGCCATAGATCCTGTTTACATCCCCTCCAACATTCTGCTGTTTGCCCCATTTGGTATTTCTCTACTATATCTGGGGTCCTATACCACCTCGCTAAGCATTTATAGTTAATTTCTATTCTAATATTAACTGAGGATTCATGTACCAGTTTCAAAATTTTTCCTATCTCTTGATTCTCTCCCCTTTGACCAATTTCTCTCTCCCATCTTTTTAGAAACATCGGGACTTCCAACTCCCTACCCTTAACTAATATTTTATAAATCTGTGAGATACCTCCCCGTGTTTTTTCTGTGTCGCATAATCTTTCTAATGCTGTCAAATCCTCCTCTTAGTGGGTGTGGCAGTGCCATTACAAAATGTTTAAGCTGAAAATACCTCCATTCATTCATTACAAACCAATCTTTTTTCATTTTTATATCGTGCAGTGAACAAATTTTCCCTTTTTGTGTTATATGTCGTAATTGCAAATTATCTTTTTTGATCCAATTTCCCCCTATTGAACTCTTGCCTGGTGTGAAGTAATTATGTTTGTGCAATGCATCCCATATGCTCATGACATTTTTAGTTATCCTAAGTGTATTTACTCCAAGTGCCCTGTGTTGTGGAAGTGTCCAAATATTTTTCCCTAAATTTGTATTCGCCATAGTATCTTCTATTATAACCCATCTTTTCTCACTCCTTCCTTTAGTCCATTCCACCAAACGATTTAAAACCACTGCTTCATAGTACTTTTTGAAATCTGGTACACTTAATCCACCCTGATCTTTCCCTCTCTGTAAAATTGAGTGGGAAATCCTGGGTTTTTTTATTCTTCCAAATTTCAATACTAAACTTTTAAGCACCCTAAAATATCCTGGAGGTACATAAATGGGGAGCATCTGGAATTTATATAGAATTTTTAGGTAAAATGATCATTTTTATCGCATTAATCCGGCCAATCCAGGACAAGGGTCCTGCTGCTATTTTCTTTACCTCTACTTTTATTTCATCCAATAAGGGTATGTAGTTTGCCTGGTAGATCTTCCCCAATGATGCTGTAAGTTTTATCCCCAAGTATTTTATTCCTGACTTCCTCCAAGGAAACTGGAATTCCCGTTGGAGGCTAGATTCTTCTTTTGTGTTTGTTTTATATTTAAAATCACTGATTTCCTTGGGTTAATCTTAGTTAGATAGCTCTCCATATTCCTTTAAGACCTTTAACAAGTTGGGTAATGAAATATGGGGGTTGGAGATATAGAACAACACATCGTCCGCAAATGCAGCCAACTTATGTGCCTCCTCTCCTATTTCCACACCCCCTGTGTCAACATACCGTACCGTTGTGCATTCTAAAGGGGGCTGACAATGTTCCATTTACCTTTTATGGATGTCGTAGGGCTCTTATATAGCACTTGAATCCACTCTCTCATCCACTCTCTCATCCACTCTCTCTATCCCCATACCCCCCAACACTCCTCTCATGAACCCCCAGTCTACTCGGTCGAAAGCTTTTTCAGCATCAATCCTTTAACTCATCTCTTTTAAGTACCAGTTCATGCAGCAAATCCCTGTCTTGTCTTTTATAGTAGTTCTTCTTTTTTTGATCCTGTTCTAATTTAAATATTTCCCCAATTAATTCCTCCCTCCTTCTTACTCCTCTCCTTCTTTTTCCTTGCTCCCATTGATATCAAGAGCGAGCCCACGGAAAAGACCCGAGGTCCCCCAAGAACCTCAAGCCTCCCCACAACCTCCAATCACTGTGAAAAATCTTACTTGTGCTTTTAATTCATTTATCTCTTGGGCTTGTTTTCCTGTTTTTTTCCTCAGCTTCTTCGACTCTCCTCAGCAGGTGGCCCATATCCATTCTTATATTAGTAATCTCACTTTTAATGTAATTTTACAATTTAGCAAGCATTTCCATCATTTCCATTTTGGTTGGAATTTGGTCTAAATTCCCCTGTTCTTCCATTTTACTTGAGTTAAATTCTATTTCGGTTCCAATATCTTCACTATATTTGTCTCCCTGGGCCCCTTTTTTTTGTTTCACCGCCTCTTTCTTTTTCCCTTTTACACGCTGCTCTTTTTTCTCCGCTTCTAGGCTTTTGGGACTCACCTCTTTTGCTGTTAGGTATTTCTGAATTGTGCTCAAGTTTAAACTCTTTTTGGGGTCTTGGGTTCTGTCACTCTGAGTCCTCCCTCTCATACTTATTTTTAAAGTTTTTCTCCCCAGGTAGATCTCTTCTTATATAGGCCTCGGGGTGTATATATAGTTCAACCCAATGTTTATTGGTTGAATACTCTCTTTAGACGTATACCTTATTTCCCTTCCTCACAATTTTCCACCCTTCAAAAGTATTTGCGTTGACAATACTATCCCAGATACCTCCGTGGGTTCTTAGAGTCCACTATTCGTATAGTCCAAGGAGGGACAGTATCAGGGGTAAATTGGTCACCAGGTATACATTAAACACAGTCTTTCCAAACCCTTAACCATCCCTTCAAGACCTTTGCCGATTTTTTTTTTTTTTTTTTTTTAATTTATTTACTCCCAACAGGGATCCTGCTGACATATAAAAAGGAGAAACCAGACAGTTCTAGTGTTTTTATCCTCTCTTTTAGCAACATTCAGCAACCGGTCAGGGTATAAACTTCATCCCTTCATCACAATCCTTATTTGTGTAGAAAGAAAAAACATGCAATTTGTTTTGCGCTGGAGAGGCACTAGTTAATTACTGACCGTTCGTAGATCTATTACCTGGGGAGGGACGATCTTCTGCATCTACACCATCCGGTCGTCTCCAATTTCCAGGGGGGATCCCACTCCAGCTTCTACTCAGGATGTTTCCTGGAATAAATGGATGGTTTCCAGAGCGTCCTGGTCTTTCACACTTTCATTCGCCACACAACCCCAGTAATCTCCGCTGTCCTTCTTTACGCTCACAGAGCTTATGGCATAGAGGGGGTTAACTGTGGAGGGGGAGGGGGGCTTCAGGTTCAAGCCGGTCCAGAGGACACACGGTGCACTTCACACTCTCCTCCCGTACACCGCTCCCCTTTCCAGCACGCTCTTGGTCCACATTTCACAGTAAGCAGGTCCGGAGACCTTCGTCCGCCGGAGCCTTGCGGTCTCTCACCCCGCTCTGCTCCCGGAGGTTCGCCAGGACCTCCTCCGTGAACTCACACAGGTTCCGCTGTCAGGCCCCTCCCCTCACCCGTATGTGCGTGTTACGCCGCATCTCAGATCACCCGGCAATCGCTGTTTTAATATCAAGCTTCCAGTGCCCTGTTTCTTACAGATAGATGAAAGAAAAATGGAGGCTGTTTTTACTTGCCTGGCTATCTCTGGCTTCCATACTTAAAGTACATTTTCACCCTTTCAAATTAGTATGCTCCCCTCCATCCAGTTTCCACCCTGCACCCTCCTTCACTGCATAAATCTGTTGGCCCTTCTGGATTCAAGCGCAGGCTCCCGATATCACACTGGGTGGGCAAGTACCTAAAAAAAAAAAAAAAAAAAAAATTATGGGGGTGTGTGTGTTTCCCCTTTAAGGCACTGAGCTGGAACAAGCACGCAGATAACAAAAGTCAAAGCTTCTAATCAAATGGGTGTCAGTGACTCCTTGACACACATGCACCTCCCTATTAAGTCTCTCCTGTGCAGTCTCAAAAAACCTGCAGAGCTCTGGATAGCTTTTGTTATGTATTGAATGTTTTTTTGTTAATCCGAAGTTTGCACATATATATACAAACCCACATAAATATGCATTTAAAAACTTAAAAAAAAAACAATCTAAAGTTGACCTAGACCAATATAAATTCCCTTTGCAAAGCAAGGCCATATGTTTTTATCTGAATACAACAGAGAGCAGTTTTGATTAATTTGGTCTAATAGCTGTTCTATAAGTGTAAAGGCAGCTTTGTGCCATAGGTTGGTATATTGCTTGCTCTTAACTTACTTTGTTTTTTCCTTTTAACAGCCTGAGAATACTGCCACATCACCAGAATACTGGAGGTTTCTTTGTAGCAGTTTTGATAAAGAAGGCCCCTATGCCATGGAACAGGAGACAACCCAAGGTATATTTTTATAACTCGTTAGTGTAATCAATGACTCTGTAGCACTTTGCCTATGATAAATTCATCTGGATTGCTTTCATTACTAATCTTTGGAATCCTACATGCTGCTTTCTATACCATATAGCCGGCTCGGAAGAGCATGGGGGGGCTGCAAGGGTCGGAAAGACTGCCATTTTCATCATGGGTATGTGCAGTTGACAAAGCAAGCCCACACATACCTATGATTGAACAATCATAGGAGGGTCCTTGCAACTGTCATATGTTACTAATACCGCTTAACTTTTGAACTAGACAAAGGGGTCAGTTTTATACATTATAATAATAGAGTTGCACTGAATGGAAATTTTGGTACCGAAAACTAAAATGCAGGATACACTTTGCCGAAGTCCGAAAATGACCATTTTTTAAAATATTTATATTTTGTATATATAATTGTTTTTGACTTTTTAACTAATATCATGAATTTAAATGAATAGGAGTTTGTTGGCCATTATTTGCACCTTTTTAGTGCAAGAAAATATATCCTTTTAAATTCTATGTATGTCTTCACAGTGGTCCATTGCGGTGTTAATTCTGCTTGCTGCAGTTTTGGTCAGTTAAAAAAAAAAAAAAAACACACCTCCCCATTGAAATGCATTGAAAATGCAGCAAGAATGCATCAATAATGCGCCTGTGTTAAGTTTTTGTTTTGTCGTTTTTGAGTCATGATGATCTATGAAAAACAAACCATACGTGTGGTAAAATCGCGGCAAATTCGTGGCAAAATCACATGCATTTTTAGTGCCATTATCGGCACCTTTTTCTCTAATCGGCAAAACACAGAACACTATTTTCGACCAATATGTTTTGGTGCATCTCTAATAACGTGTAGAAAGATGCAAGATAAAGTATACCTTTTTGTGTTTACGATAACAAAGTGAGAAGTTTGAGTTGCATTGTGAATTTTTGTGAGAAGATTTTGCACTCTTCAACTCAAAATATATGAAATATAGGCTCTCTTTAAACTTAATGAATACAAAGAAAAATGGTGACCGTTATACTGTATGTGATCTCAACATACAAAACTTCCCACAAATGTTTCTAGCCAAGTTGGGGTTATTGGCCTTAACGAGGTTAAAGCATATCTAAACCTAAAAATAAAATGTTAGAACTGGTAAGCTGTAATATATTTATATGTGGTGGCTGCATTATTTTTCAGGCTATGAACATTATTAGCAAGTACAGAAAATACTTTATGATCTTAGAAATACCATTTCCTAGTAAACTACTAGGCCCATAAACCCATTATTTAACCACTTCAGCCCGGAAGGTTTTACCCACTTCCTGACCAGGCCATTTTTTGCGATATGGCACTGCGTCGCTTTAACTGACAATTGCAGTTAAAGCGACGCAAATGCGACTCTGTACCCCAAAAAAAAAAATTGATGTCCTTTTTTTTCTTACAAATAGCTATCTGGTGGTATTTGATCACCTCCTGCAGTTTTTTTTGTTTTGTTTGTGCTATAAACAAAAAAAGACTGACCATTTTGAAAAAAGACAATATTTTTTACTTTCTGCTGTAATACATATCCAAAAAAAATAAGCATATATTGATTTGCGCAAAAGTTATGGAATCTTCAAACTACAGGATAGATTTGTGGACATTTTATTCATTTTTTTTACTGGTAATGGCGGTGATTTGTGTTTTTTAGCGGGACTGCGACAATGCAGCGGACAAATCTGACCCCAAGTGACACTTTTTGGGGACCACTGACACCAATACAGTGATCAGTGCTAAAAATATGCACTGATCAATGTATACATGACACTGGCAGGGAAGGGGATAACACCAGGGGAGATCAAGGGTTAAAATGTGTTCACTGGGAGGAACCTTCTGTGGGGGAAGTGGATTCACTGGAGGAAAAGAGATCATGATTCTCTCACTCTCACTCTCTCTCACTCTCCCTGACAGAGCAGTGGTGTGCTTTGTTTACATCGGCACCGCGCTGCTCCGTGTCTCTCCTGAACGTTCGGCGGGTCGCGGCGGCCGCCGGACCCGCTGACTGGCTCCAGCTGCGTCCAGTCACGGGGGGGGGGGGGGGGGTTTGGGGGCAGTGCACACACGCCCCCTAAACCGCATGCACGAAATCGTGTACATGTTTAAAACGTCCGTTTTGCTGCGTTTGGCGTCTAAAACGTCAAACTTCGGCGTCTGAACTTATTTTTTTGCCTTCAAAGAAAAGCCTATAAACAACATTAAACGAACCTGTGTACATGTACACATAAGATAACATTGGATGAGTTCAGGTGCAGCTGAAAAAAAGCATCCAACTGCCTCTGAACGTCCGTTTACCATCAGCAGTGTACATGAGGCCTAAATGGATCTAAGCTTTAATAGGGACATCTAAACACAGGAAAAGGTGCTCTGGGCGGCATAAAAAAAGTTTTTGTCCCTGATGACTTCTGCATTTAACGCAAGAGTGCCAGTGTGAATGAGGCATATGGATTGATAATCTGGGATATATAGTACATTTTGCTTTTTCGTTTAGAGAGGCTTTAGGCATGATTGCCATATAGCATATCCCTTTTGCATGTTACGGTGTCAGAGCATAAGTTGTGGTAGTCTCGTGTCACTTGTAGTGATGTTTTGAGGTACTGAGGTAATTCGCCTCTACTCAGATTTTAGCTGTTCTCATAGGAAAAAATGCTCATCTAAGTGCCTGTTTATGAAGCCAAATACATCTCTTCCCAGAAGGAGAAGAGAAAAGATGTAGCCCCACTGTGAACAAATTAGATCTGAGGAGAAGGCTGCTTGTGATCTTGTGAGATATTGCAAGATTGCAGTGCAGTGCAGCCTAGTTTAAAAAATGAAATTTAAAAAGCACACATAATTTCACGGGTGTATTAAAGTAAAAAGACACCCCATGAATGTTACACATTAGTTTAATATATACACAAATGACTAGTCTCTAGCGTACGTGTGCGTATGTATACATATAAAGTCTACAAACCCCTGTTAAAATGTCAAAAGTGTAAAAGTAATGAGACAAAGATAAATCATTTCAGAACTTTTTCCCTCTTTTTAATGTGACCTATAAACTGTACAACTCAATTGAAAAACAAATGTATATCTTTTAACCATTTGCCGCCCGCCATATAGCAAAATGACGGTGGCAAAGTGGTTTCAATACCCTGACTGGGCGTCATATGACGTCCTCAGGATATTAAGCCACTACCCGCGCCCGGGGGATCGCATCGCGGCGATCGTTGTGTCGGTGTGTCAGTTTCACACCCCGCAACACCGATCTAGGTAAAGAGTCTGACGGAGACTCTTTACCACATGATCAGCCGTGTCCAATCACGGCTGATCACGATGTAAATAGGAAGAGCCGGCAATCGGCTTTTCCTCACTCGCGTCTGACAGACGCGAGTAGAGGATAGCTGATCGGCTGCTATCAGCACAGCCCCCCCTCGTATCCCACCCAGGACCACCAGGGAAGCCGCCCAGTACCACCAGGATGGCCATCCACACTGGACCACCAGGTATGCCCCCTAGACCCCCAGGGAAATACTAATCTGTTCCCAGGCAGCTGCCATTCAATGCCCAGGCAGCTGCCAATCGGTGCCCACTCACAATATCTACCACTGCCAGTGCCACCAGGGATGCCTATCAGTGCCGCGTATCAGTGCCACCCATAAGAACCCATCTTTGCAGCCTTTCAGTGTCGCTTATCAGTGCCCACCAGTGCCACCCATGAGTGCCCATCAGTGCCGCCTATCTATGCCCATCAGTGCTGTATATCATTGCCCTCTCATTGGTGCCACCTCTTCGGTGCTGCCTTATCAGTGCCCATCAGTGAAAGAGAAAACGTACACATTTTTTTTAACAGAAACAAAAGCAAAACTTTTATTTTTTTCAAAATTGTCGGTCTTTAGCAGCACAGCCGTTGGCTCCTGGGGGGCGTGGTAGAGTCCGGCATTCGTGTCTATGGACGCAAATGCTGGACTCGGGAGTGCGCCCGCAAGGTAACACCCCCGGGAGAGCGTTTCTCCTAGGGGGTTATCTGATGTGGGGAGGAGCTGGATGATCTGGACCACTCTATGCAAAACGAGCTGCACAGTGGAGGTAAGCATGATATAATGTTTTTGTTATTTAAAAAAAATAAACAAGCCTTTACAATCACTAAGCACTCACATTCAAATTCATGTTAAATAGGAGTCAGTACACATCTGCCATCATTTAGGCTGGGTTCACACTGGTACGACATGACAGTAGTACCACTTTGGATCTGACTTTGCCCTGCGAAATGAAGTCCGACATGTGTCCGACTTTGATCCCAACAATACCAGGCACTGTGTCTGATATGAATCTTTAGGGGGAATTCCATGCACAATGTAAAGAAAAAAAATGCATGGTTTCCCCTCCAAGGGCATACCAGGCCCTTTGGTCTGGTATGGATTTTCAGGGGAACCCCCATGCCAAAAAAAGCGTACCACCCTGCCCCCCCCCCCCCCCCCCCCGAACCATACCAGGCCGTATGCCCTCAACATGGGGGGGGGGGTGTGGATGCTTTGGGGCAAGGGGGCCCTGCGCCTCCCACCCCGAAGCACCTTGTCCCCATTTTGATGAGGACAAGGGCCTCTTCCCGACAACCCTGGCCGTTGGTTGTTGGGGTCTGCGGGTGGGGGGCTTATCGGAATCTGGAAGCGCCCTTTAACAAGGGAGCCCCCAGATTCTGGCCCCCCACCCTATGTGAAGGAGTATGGAGTACGTTGTACCTCCTACCTATTCACCTAAAAAAAAAAAAGTTAGAAATAAAACAGTACAAAGGTTTTTAAAGTAATTCATTAAGGCAGCTCCGTTGTCGCTTCCGATTTCTTCTCCCCTCTCCGGCTCTTCTGCCTCCTCCACTGACGTCTTCTCCCTCTGTCTACTGTCTTCTCCGCTGTCGGGGTCTTCTCTGCTATCTTCTCGCTCTTTTGCTGGGTCTTCTCCGCTGTCTTCTCCCTCTGTTCTTCTTCCGATGTTAACCCAGCGCTCTCTCCCGCTCTAATGCTAGGTGCGCGGTGTGCCACTACTTATATTGGCATAGGGCGGGGACACCGGAGGCCTGCCACTTATGACATCATCACACCATCATGGCCTGGGCGGTGATGTCATAGGGGGTGTCGCCTCCAGGTGACGTCACCCGATGACCCGCCCCATGCCAATATAAGTAGTGGCACACAGCGCACCCAGCATTAGAGTGGGAGAGAGCATTGCGTCAACACCAGAAGACGAACAGAGGGAGAAGACAGCGGAGAAGACCCATCAAAAGAGCTTCCAGATTTCGATAAGCCCCCCACCTGCAGACCCTGATGGCCAGGGTTGTCGGGAAGAGGCCCTAGTCCTCAGCAACATGGGGACAAGGTGCTTTGGGGTGGGGGTACCCCTGAAAATCTATACCATACCGAAGGGCCTGGTATGCTCTTGGAGGGGAAACCATGCCTTTTTTTTTTTTTGGTGTGGCATTCCCCTTCAAGATCCTCAGAGCACAAATTGCATGCCGAAGTCAGGTCAGTTAAGACTGCGATCCGTCGTAGTGCAGGGAGCGTATTTAAATGTCTGACTTGTGCTGGACCAGTTAAGACGGCTCTCATAGGCAAACATTGATTTTCACACGTCATGCGACGTGAGCTCCCAATGTCAGAGGGTTTGTCGTACCAGGGTGAACCTGGCCTTATAGTGCCTCTGATTAACCCCAAATAAAGATCAGCTGGAAATCTTTTAGGTGCAGGGAAGTAAAAATAACATAATATGGTTACATAAGTGCGCACGCCGATGTACGTCGGCAGAATGGCACGGCTGGGCAAATGGACTTACAGGTACGTCCATTTGAATTCCCCACCGTGCCATTGCGTGCACGCCGCCAGGCGGGAGCTCCATGAGTCGGGTCGCGGGTCCCGCGGACTCTATCGCCGCGGGGATACCCACGATCGCCTCACAGAGGACGAACGGGGAGATGCTGATGTAAACAACATCTCCCCGTTCTGTCTAGTGACAAGTGTCACTGATCACCGCTCCCTGTCATCGGGAGCAGTAATCGGAGTAATGACACTGCTAGCCCATCCCCCTACAGTTAGTAATCACTCCCCTAGGACACACTTAACCCCTCCCCGCCCCCTAGTGGTTAACCCCTTCACTGCCATTGTCATTAACACAGTAATCAGTGCATTTTTAATCGCACTGATCGCTGTATAAATGACTATGGTCTCAAAAATGTGTCAAAAATGTCCGCCATAACGTCGCAGTTACAATAAACATCGCTGATCGCCGCCATTACTAGTAAAAAAAAAAAAATTATTAATAAAAATGCCATAAAACTATCCCCTTTTTTGTAAACGCTATAACTTTTGCGCAAACCAATCAATAAACGCTTATTGCGATTTTTTTTTTTTTTTTTTACCAAAAATATGTAGAAGAATACGATCGGCCTAAACTGAGGAAAAAAAAAGTTTTTTTATGAAATTTTTGGGGGATATTTATTATAGCAAAATGTAAATAATAATGCGTTTTTTTCAAAATTGTCGCTCTTATTTTGTTTATAGCGCAAAAAATAAAAATCGCAGAGGAGATCAAATACCACCAAAAGAAAGCTCTATTGGTGGGGAAAAAAGGACGTCAATTTTGTTTGGGAGACACGTCGCACGACCGCGCAATTGTCAGTTAAAGCGACGCCAAATCGCAAAAAACGCTCTGGTCAGGAAGGGGGTAAAATCTTCCGGGGCTGAAGCGGTTAAGGACCTTAGAAGCATTTGCCCCCTTAATGACCAGGCCATTTTTTGCGATACGGCACTGCCTCGCTTTAACTGACAATTGCGCAGACGTGCGGCGTTATACCAAACAAAATTATTGTCCTTTTTTTTCCTCACAACTAGAGCTTTCTTTTGGTGGTATTTGATCACCTCTGCCGTTTTTTTATTTTTTGCGCTATAAACAAGCAAAGAGCGACAACTTTGAAAAAAAAAAAACACTTTTTTTAACTTTTTGCTATAATACATAGCCAAAAAAAAAAAATAAAAAAAAAAAATGTATTCAACAGTTTAGGTTGATCTATATTCTATTGCATATTTTTGGTATAAAAAAAAAAACGCAATAGGCGTATATATTGATTGGGATAGATTTATGGACTTTTTTTTTTCTACTGGCGGTGAAGAGCGATTTTTAGCGGGACTGCGGTGGACAAATCTGACCCCAAATTACACTTTTTGGGGACCACTAACAGTAAATTGATTAGTGCTATACAAATGCACTGATCAATGTAAAAATGACACTGGCAGATAAGGGGTTAACACTAGGGGTCTGCCAAGGTTTTAACTGTGTTCCCTCATCGTGTTCTAACTGTGGGGGGGGTGGGCTACCTGGGACATGACACAGATCACTGTTCCCGATCACTGGGAACAGTAGATCTCTAATATGTCCCGTGTCAGAATGTTTATAAAGGCAGATCCCCATTCTGTCTCTGTATTGGGCGATCGCTGGCAGCCAGCGGACATCGAGTCCTCCCGACCCGCAGGCACTCTCCCGTAGCAGGTGCGGGAGCCGACCTGCCGCAGTACAACTGCGGCGGGCGGTTGTTAAGTGGTTAAACTAATACTGTTGAAGCACTTTTTTATTTTATTACAGCGCTGTCTTTTTTGGTTATGAGTCTATCAGTATGGCACATCTTGACTTGGCAATATTTGCCCACTCTTTGCATAAATTTGCATAAAATTATTCTTTGCATAAACACTCCAAATCTGTCAGTTTGCGAGGGCATCTACTTGCACAGCCCTTTTGAGATCACCCCACAGATTTTCAATCTGATTCAGGTCTGGGCTCTGGCTGGGCCATTCCAAAACTTTAATCTTTTTTTAGGTGAAGCCATTTCTTGAATTGGATGTATGCTTTAGGTCGTTGTCTGAAAGATGAAGTTCCTCTTCGTGTTCATCTTTCTAGCAGAAGCCTGAAGGTTTTGTGCCAATATTGACTGACTGGTATTGGAACTGTTCATTATTCCCTCATCTTTGACTAAGGCCCCTATTCCAGCTGAAGAAAAAAACGCCCCAAAGCATGATGCTGCCACCACCATGCTTCACTGTGGGTATGATGTTCTTTTCGTGATGTGCAGTGTTTTTGAGCCAAACATATCCTTTGGATTTCTGGCCAAAAAGTTTAACCTTTGTTTCATAAGACCATACCACATTTTCCCATATGCTTTTGGGAGTCTTCGGATGTATTTTTGCTAAATTTAGCCAGGCTTAGATGTTTTTCTTCTTAAAAGGCTTCCATCTTGCCACTCTACCCCATAGCCCAGACATATGCAGAATACGTGAGATTGTTGTCACATGTACTTGCCACATATTCCTGTAGCTCCTTTAATGTTGCTGTAGGCCTCTTGGCCTTGAACAGTTTTCTTCTCGTCTTTTCATAAATTTTGGAGGGGTGTCCAGTTCCTGGTCATGTCACTGTTGTGCCATATTTTCTCCACTTGATGACTGTCTTCACTGTGTTCCATGGTATATCTAATGCCTTGGAAATTTTGTATCCTTCTCCTGACTGATGCCTTTTAACAATGAGATCCCGCTGATGGTTTTGAAGCTCTCTGCGGACCATGGCTTTTGCTGTAGGATGCGACTAAGAAAATGTCAGGAAAGACCTACAGTATCTCACAAAAGTGAGTACACCCCTTACATTTTTGTAAATAGTTTATTATATCTTTTCATGTGACAATACTGAAGAAATTACACTTTGCTACAATGTAAAGTAGTGAGTGTACAGCTTGTATAACAGTGTAAATTTGCTGTTCCCTCAAAATAACTCAACGCACAGGTATTGGCTGGCAACAAAAGGGAGTACACCCCTAAGTGAAAATGTCCAAATTGGGCCGAAAGTGTCAATATTTTGTGTGGCCACCATTATTTTCCAGCACTGCCTTAACCGTCTTGGGCATGGAGTTCACCAGAGCTTCACAGGTTGTCACTGGAGTCCTCTTCCACTCCTCCATGACGACATCACGTAGCTAGTGAATGTTTGAGAACTTGTTCTCCTCCACCTTCCGTTTGAGGATGTCCCACAGATGCTCAATAGGGTTTAGGTCTGGAGACATGCTTGGTCAGCCCATCACCTTTACCCTCAGTTTCTTTAGAAAGGCAGTGGTCCTCTTGGAGGTGTGTTGGGGTCGTTATATCTGAATACTGCCCTGCGCCCAGTCTCCGAAAGGGGGGAGATCATGCGCTGCTTCAGTCTGTCACAGTACATTGGCATTCATGGTTCCCGCAATGAACTGTAATTCCCCAGTGCCGACAGCACTCATGCAGCCCCAGACCATGACACTCCCACCACCATGCTTTATGGTAGGCAAGACAGTTGTCTTTGTACTCCTCACCTGGTTGCCACCACACACGCTTGACACCGTCTGAACCAAATAAGTTTATCTTGGTCTCGTCAGACCACAGGACATGGTTCCAGTAATCCATGTCCTTAGTCTGCTTGTCTTCAGCAAACTGTTTGCGGGCTTTCTTGTGCATCTTTAGAAGAGGCTTCCTTTTGGGCCGACAGCAATGCAGACCAATTTGATGCAGTGTGCGGCGTATGGTCGGAGCACTGACAGGCTGACCCCCCACACCCCTTCAACCTCTGCAGCAATGCTGGCAGCCCTCATATGCCCATTTCCCTATGACAACCTCTGGAAATGACACTGAGCCTGTTCTGAGTGGAATTGTTAAACCGCTGTATGGTCTTGGCCAACGTGCTGCTGCTTAGTTTCAGGGTCTTGGCAATCTTCTTATAGCCTAGGCCATCTTTATGTGGAGCAATAATTCTTTTTTTCAGATCCTCAGAGTTCTTTGGCATGAGGTGCCATGTTGAACTTCCAGTGACCAGTATGAGAGCGTGAGAGCGATAACACCAAATTTAACATACATGCTTCCTATTCACACCTCAGACCTTTGTAACACTAAAGAGTCACGTGACACCGGGGAGGGAAAATAGCTAATTGAGTGGTTTAGACATTAATGACTGTGCGTTGAGTTATCTTGAGGGGAAGCTGTACACTC
This sequence comes from Lithobates clamitans, assembly GCA_037952925.1. Taxonomy (NCBI): domain Eukaryota; kingdom Metazoa; phylum Chordata; class Amphibia; order Anura; family Ranidae; genus Lithobates; species Lithobates clamitans. Next base: position 2,631,597 of record JBBGZY010000270.1, on the reverse strand, counting down.
ACTGCTTTACATTGTAGCAAAGTAAAATTTCTTCAGTGTTGTCACATCAAAAGATAGAATCAAATATTTACAAAAATGTGAGGGGTATACTCATTATTGTGAGATACTGTACTAGAACAGCTGAACTTTATTTGGGGTTAATCAGAGGCACTTTAAATGACCAGTGTTTACTGACTTCTGGGTAGCTTGGGTTCACACTAAAGGCATTTCAGTCTTTCAGGAGTGCTTTCAGGCGGGTTCCTGCACAGATGTCTATTGAAATCGCCCCGAAGTCGCCAAAACAGTAGTTCAGGAACTACTCATGGGATTCGGTGTGGCGCCCCGCAAAAGCTGATTTGGTACTGTTGCCGGAAATGGGCAGCGATTTGACACGTCAAATCGGCCCGATGTGAATGGGGGCTTAACATGAGTTTGAGGGTGAGTTCACACCTATGCGACTTGGATGCTGGTTTCCCCACATCCAGTTCGCATGGTAAGGCAGTGGTCATCAACCCTGTCCTCAGGGCCCACTAACAGGCCAGGTTTGCAAGATAACTGAAATACATCACAGGTGATTATAATTTGCTGCTCAGTGATTGTAGTATTCAAGTCTGCATCTCTCCAAGGTAATACATAAAACCTGGTCTGTTAGTGGGCCCGGAGGACAGGGTTGATGACCACTGTGGTAAGAGATTGTGGCCGGCTCTCTATGAAGCTGGTTCACATATCTCCGGTGCGAATTTGCACAGGAGTCCTGTGTCTTTTTTTTTTGGTCCATTTTCAGGTCCAAATTCTTCCCAAAAATTCAAGCTGAAATTGGACCTGAAATGATGAACGGGGAGGCATCAGGCCCCTGCTGTGAGCCGGATGAAACCACAGAAACCTGACATTTTAAAAGAATTGTGTAGACTTTATATATTCACTGTATGTATGCATGTAAATGTACACTCACCGGCCACTTTATTAGGTACACCTTGCTAATACCGGGTTAGATCCCCTTTTACCTTCAGAACTGCCTTAATACTTTGGCATAGATTTAACAAGGCGTTGGAAACATTCCTCAGAGATATTGACATATTGACCTGATGGCATCACAGTGGGGTTGATTTACTAAAACTGAAGAGTGCAAAAATCTGGTGCAGCTGTATATGGTAGGCAATCAGCTTCTAACTTCAGCTTGCATAATTAAGCTTTGACAAAAAACCTGGAAGCTGATTGGTTTCTATGCAGAGCTGCACCAGTTGTTGCACTCTCCAGTTTTAGTAAATCAACCCCACAGTTTCTGCAGATTTGTCGCTGCACATCCATAATACAAATCTCCCATTCCATCACATCCCAAAGGTGCTCTGTTGGATTGAGGTGACTGTGGAGGCTGTTGGAGTACAGTGAACTCATTGTCGTGTTCGAGAAACCAGTTTGAGATGATTCAAGCTTTGTGATATGGTGCATTATCCTGGTTGATGTAGCCATCAAAATATGGGTACACCGTAGTCCTAAAGGGATGGCCAAGGTCAGTAACAATACTCGGGCTGTGGCATTTAAACGATGCTCAGTTGGTACTAAGGGGCCCACAGTGTGCCAAGAAAATATCTCCCCCGCCCCCCACACACAATTACACCATCAGCCTGAACCATTGATACAAGACAGGATGGATCCATGCTTTCATGTTGTTTACGCCAAATTCTGACCCTACCATCTAAATGTCACCGCTGAAATCGAGACTCCTCAAACCAGGCAATGTTTTTCCGATCTTCTATTGTCCAATTTTGGTGACCCGTGCAAATTGTAACCTCAGTTTCCTGTTCTTAGCTGACAGGACTGGCACTCGGTGTGGTCTTCTGCTTCTGTAGCCCATCCTCTTCAAGGTTTGATGTGTTGTGCGTTCAGAGATGGTATTCTGCATACCTTGGTTGTAACAAGTGTTTTTTTCAGTTACTGTTGCCTTTCTATCGTCTGAAACCAGTCTGCCCATTCTCCTCTGACATCGAGGCATTTTCTTCCACACAACTGCTGCTCACTGGATATTTTCTCTTTTTTGGATCATTCTCTGTAAAGCCTAGCGATAGTTTGCACGGAAATCCCAATAGATCAGCAGTTTTTGAAATGCTCAAACCAGCTCATCTGGCACCAACAACTATGCCACGTTCAGTGTCACTTAAATCCCCTATCCCATTCTGATGCTCGGTTGGAACTTCAGCAAGTCGTCTTCACCGTGTCTACTAAATGCCTTAATGCATTGAGTTGCTGCCATGTGATTGGCTGATTAGCAATTTGTGTTACCAAACAATTCAACAGGTGTATCTAAAAGTGGCCGGTGAGTGGGCGTATATATAATATACATTTCAGTGGGCTGCCAAACACACGAAAACGCAAAAAATAGTGCATGTGCTATTTTTGAAATATGCCGCACAAAACCAACATGCTACTGTGTCTTGCTGGGTGCAAACGTGCTGCTTTTACTAAACACATTTGGGGTGCCATGAACAAATTAAAGGAACCCATGCATGTCTCGCAAAGACAGCACATTTGTGTGCTGTGCAGGAAAAGTGCATGTAATGTGTATTTCCCGCACTGCATTCTGGTGTGAACTGGCCCTTATTAGCACCAGTCACTGTGTGTATGTATGTAGAGATAGATTCTCTATGTCTATGTATATATGTATATATATTTTTATTGGTATGCTTTTGTTTGTATTAAACCTAAGCTAGATGTGTAAAAGTCTGTTTATTTTCCGTAGCGTGAGTTTCGGTGTGTTTGGCAAACATTCTTCTCCTGTCTAAAGTCCTTTTCCCATACTGTTCTCTGAAAAATGACCTAAAACATGACCTCTTTTCTTGCAGCTGCTTCGGAGGCCCCCCACTGTTGCGGCCAGTGTACCAGTTGTTAATGATGCTGTTGAGGATGTGACAGAAACAGATGAACCAGCTGTGGGAACAGATAATGCAGCGAATAAGGACGGAAGCCTGAAATCTTGCAGCAATCCAACGACTGATTCTACTAAGGACAACGTGTGCGGGTAAAGAGGACTATAAAGACTGGATTGCTTTGTTTAACAGATTCTTGTACACGTTCCTCTTGTTTTCAACCATTTTCTATAGTGTTAAGTGCTACTTAGCTTTAGTAAGGCTTAATGCTTGTTATGAAAAAGTGTTTACCCTGAAAGGATCCGTGTCATTGTCAGGATTATCAGGTGAATATGAAATTATAAAAGCCTAAAAGTAATGAAACGGCCACATCTGAAACCAGTAATAATTTGGACTATATTTGTTTTTGGTTTTGGGTAACTTTTTAAATGTTGAAACCGGTGTCACAGACCGTTGTTTGCCCCTCCTGTTCTGCAGTGTCCCATTGGTAATCTTTGTTGACAAGATCTCACTGTTTAAACACTGGCCTCTAGGGACCTGCCAAGCATGACCATTAAGCCCACTGCTTTGCATTGTTTTTTGAATATGTTTTGTTAATGTCTCATTGTGCACTGCCATACAGTGCATAGTGAGACGTGGTGATTTTAACATGCCTCCATTAACTCCTTGTGCTCTGAAAGGGGTCAGTGAGTAATCATTGTTTATGCAATTTCACTTCTGGACAGAATTAGCTCTTTATACATACTGTTGACTCTTTGTACAGCATTTTGCCATGTGTGTCATCTTCAATCACATATATTGCGATCACTTTACCTCTCCCTATCCATCCGAGTCTAATTGTCAATGTGTACCATATCCTTTCGGATGAGTTGGTATGCGAGCAAGATTTAGTCTTTGGCCAAAACTCCTAGCCTAGAGTCGTGTTGCATTAGCTGTTCTAGGCCAATACAAGTCCTTAGATGTCTTCACCCTTACACTGATCCCAGAACTTTCAGAAATCGGGTCTCTGTCGCTTTTGGCTTGGCAAAACTTTTTACTTCTGACACAGCCTCTTTTCCCTGGGATCTTGGCCAGATGGGAATCTGATACATACCTCTCACTTCAGGTATAGAAGTCCTGCATGGTAACAGACAGATCAGTAATTGGTTCCCCCATATTGAGGACCTTCCAGCCTATGTGGAACTCATGGAATGACTACTGCATGTCCCCGTTTTTCCTTTTTATTAAGGACAAAGTTTTTTCTCCCTAAGGTGCTTGTCTTTATTCACTAGGAAAGTGTTATGACTTTTCTCTCAACTGCTCCCGTAGTTCCTTTGTAAGTTTTCCTTCCATTGTCTGGCTGTGGTACACACCGTTGAAGTTTATTTCCCAGCAGCTAATCCTTCTCTGAGGCCAGTGTCGGATGTAAGAAGCCTCTGGTTGCTCTGAATTTTGTTGCGCTCTTCCTTGACCAATTGACACATGGGCCTGTTAGAGTTTTGGTTGCTGCTTTGCCTGGCCCTCAGTTGGACTGCTTTTGGACATCCAATAGCTAAGACTTAGGCCTCATGTACATTGCTGCTGCTAAATGGACGTTTGTTTAGGAGCAGTTGGGCATTTTTTTCAACTGCTCCTGAACTCTCTTGTTATCTAGGCAGTTGAGTTTAGAGGCTTTTTTTGGAACGCAAAAAAAATGGGTTCAGGCATTTCAAGCGCCAAACGCAGTAACTCGCATTTAGCCACGTTCCGTTTACAGGAGTTTTTTTTTTCTTTAACTCTTCTAAACGCGGCATGTAAATACGGAAAAACGGACGTTTTAACCACTTGCCCCTATACATTAACGTCGGCACTTTAAAGATGGATATTTCGGTGATGGCAGCAGCTGCTGCCACAACCCAAGGTATCCATCTCTTCAGGAGCCAGCCGTGTTTACGATAATGGTGGTCTCTGCGGCGTATTCACCACAAGATCACCCTTATCGGAGGCGGGAGAGGTGACACCCCTCCCGCCGCTCTCCTGCGCCCTCCACCGCTTACCGGAGCCGTCGGCAGAGGCGATCGGGACCTGTCCATGGCAAGTGAGACAAGTGAGAAGATGGCCACCTCCGTCTCCATACCATAGCAGGGCGGTAGCGATGTCATAACGTCACTTCTGCCCATACGTCTTAACCACTTGCCGACCGCCTCACGCCTATATACGTGAGCAGAGCGGCACGGGCAGGCAAAATCACGTACCTAGTACGTGATTGCCTTCCCGCGGGTGGGGGGTCCGATCGGACCCCCCCCCTGTGCCAGCTGCGGTCGGCATTTGGTTGGGAGCGATTACAGGCGAGGGGGAGACCATCCGATCGTGGCCCCCCCCTCGCGATCGCTCCCAGCCACTGACAAACATCCCCTGCCTCTGTATAGTACACAGAGGCAGAGGATGTGATGTCATCTCTCCTCGGCTGTCAGTTTCCGTTCCAGCGCCGAGGAGAGATGACATGTAAGTAAGTGCACAACACAAACACACACAGTAGAACATGCCAGGCATACATTACACCCCCGATCCCCCCCCGATCGCCCCCCAATCACCCCCCCCCCCCTGTCACAAACTGACACCAAGCAGGTTTTTTTTTTTTTTTTTTTTTTTTTTTTCCTGATTACTGCATAGTGTCAGTTTGTGACAGTTAGCAGTGTTAGGCCAGTTACTGTAACCCCCCTGTAGGTCTAGGGTACCCCCCTTACCCCCCCTAATAAAGTTTTAACCCCTTGATCACCCCCCCTCACCAGTGTCGCTAAGCGATCATTTTTCTGATCGCTGTATTAGTGTCGCTGGTGACGGTAGTTAGGGACGTAAATATTTAGGTTCGCCGTCAGCGTTTTATAGCGACAGGGACCCCCATATACTATCTAATAAATGTTTTAACCCCTTGATTGCCCCCTAGTTAACCCTTTCACCACTGATCACCGTATAACCGTTACGGTTGACGCTGGTTAGTTAGTTTATTTTTTATAGTGTCAGGGCACCCGCCGTTTATTACCGAATAAAGGTTTAGCCCCCTGATCGCCCGGCGGTGATATGCGTCGCCCCAGGCAGCGTCAGATTAGCGCCAGTACCCCCCCTAATAAAGTTTTAACCCCTTGATCACCCCCTGTCGCCAGTGTCGCTAAGCGATCATTTTTCTGATCGCTGTATTAGTGTCACTGGTGACGCTAGTTAGGAACGTAAATATTTAGGTTCGCCGTCAGTGTTTTATAGCGACAGGGACCCCCATATACTATCTAATAAATGTTTTAACCCCTTGATTGCCCCCTAGTTAACCCTTTCACCACTGATCACCGTATAACTGTTACGGGTGACGCTGGTTAGTTAGTTTATTTTTTATAGTGTCAGGGCACCCGCCGTTTATTACCGAATAAAGGTTTAGCCCCCTGATCGCCCGGCGGTGATATGCGTTGCCCCAGGCAGCGTCAGATTAGCGCCAGTACCGCGAACACCCACGCACGCACCGTACACGCACCATACACCTCCCTTAGTGGTATAGTATCTGATCGGATCAATATCTGATCCGATCAGATCTATACTAGCGTCCCCAGCAGTTTAGGGTTCCCAAAAACGCAGTGTTAGCGGGATCAGCCCAGATACCTGCTAGCACCTGCGTTTTGCCCCTCCGCCCGGCCCAGCCCAGCCCACCCAAGTGCAGTATCGATCGATCACTGTCACTTACAAAACACTAAACGCATAACTGCAGCGTTCGCAGAGTCAGGCCTGATCCCTGCGATCGCTAACAGTTTTTTTGGTAGCATTTTGGTGAACTGGCAAGCACCAGCCCCAGGCAGCGTCAGGTTAGCGCCAGTACCGCTAACACCCACGCACGCAGCGTACACCTCCCTTAGTGGTATAGTATCTGAACAGATCAATATCTGATCCGATCAGATCTATACTAGCGTCCCCAGCAGTTTAGGGTTCCCAAAAACGCAGTGTTAGCGGGATCAGCCCAGATACCTGCTAGCACCTGCGTTTTGCCCCTCCGCCCGGCCCGGCCCAGCCCACCCAAGTGCAGTATCGATCGATCACTGTCACTTACAAAACTCTAAACGCATAACTGCAGCGTTCGCAGAGTCAGGCCTGATCCCTGCGATCGCTAACAGTTTTTTTTGTAGCGTCTTGGTGAACTGGCAAGCACCAGAGGCCTAGTACACCCCGGTCGTAGTCAAACCAGCACTGCAGTAACACTTGGTGACGTGGCGAGTCCCATAAGTGCAGTTCAAGCTGGTGAGGTGGCAAGCACAAGTAGTGTCCCGCTGCCACCAAAAAGACAAACACAGGCCCGTCATGCCCATAGTGCCCTTCCTGCTGCATTCGCCAATCCTAATTGGGAACCCACCGCTTCTGCAGCGCCCGTACTTCCCCCATTCACATCCCCAACCAAATGCAGTCGGCTGCATGAGAGGCATTTTCTTTATGTCCTCCCGAGTACCCCTACCCAGCGAACCCCCCCAAAAAAGATGTCGTGTCTGCAGCAAGCGCGGATATAGGCGTGACACCCGCTATTATTGTCCCTCCTGTCCTGACAATCCTGGTCTTTGCATTGGTGAATGTTTTGAACGCTACCATGCACTAGTTGAGTATTAGCGTAGGGTACAGCATTGCACAGACTAGGCACACTTTCACAGGGTCTCCCGAGATGCCATCGCATTTTGAGAGACCCGAACCTGGAACCGGTTACAGTTATTATAGTTAGTTACAAAAAAAAGTGTAAAAAAAAAAAAAACACAAACAAAAATATAAAATAAAAATAGTTGTCGTTTTATTGTTCTCTCTCTCTCTATTCTCTCTCTATTGTTCTGCTCTTTTTTACTGTATTCTATTCTGCAATGTTTTATTGTTATTATGTTTTATCATGTTTGCTTTTCAGGTATGCAATTTTTTATACCTTACCGTTTACTGTGCTTTATTGTTAACCATTTTTTTGTCTTCAGGTATGCCATTCACGACTTTGAGTGGTTATACCAGAATGATGCCTGCAGGTTTAGGTATCATCTTGGTATCATTCTTTTCAGCCAGCGGTCGGCTTTCATGTAAAAGCAATCCTAGTGGCTAATTAGCCTCTAGACTGCTTTTACAAGCAGTGGGAGGGAATGCCCCCCCCCCCAACATCTTCCGTGTTTTTCTCTGGCTCTCCTGTCTCAACAGGGAACCTGAAAATGCAGCCGGTGATTCAGCCAGCTGACCATAGAGCTGATCAGAGACCAGAGTGGCTCCAAACATCTCTATGACCTAAGAAACCGGAAGCTACGAGCATTTTATGACGTAGATTTCGCCGGATGTAAACAGCGCCATTGGGAAATTGGGAAAGCATTTTATCACACCGATCTTGGTGTGATCAGATGCTTTGAGGGCAGAGGAGAAATCTAGGGTCTAATAGACCCCAATTTTTGCAAAAAAGAGTACCTGTCACTACCTATTGCTATCATAGGGGATATTTACATTCCCTGAGATAACAATAAAAATGATTTAAAAAAAAAAAAAATGAAAGGAACAGTTTAAAAATAAGATAAAAAAATAATAATAATAAAGAAAAAAAAAAAAAAAAAAAAAAAAAAAGCACCCCTGTCCCCCCTGCTCTCGCGCTAAGGTGAACGCAAGCGTTGGTCTGGCGTCAAATGTAAACAGCAATTGCACCATGCATGTGAGGTATCGCCGCGAAGGTCAGATCGAGGGCAGTAATTTTAGCAGTAGACCTCCTCTGTAAATCTAAAGTGGTAACCTGTAAAGGCTTTTAAAGGCTTTTAAAAATGTATTTAGTTTGTCGCCACTGCACGTTTGTGCGCAATTTTAAAGCATGTCATGTTTGGTATCTATGTACTCGGCCTAAGATCATCTTTTTTATTTCATCAAACATTTGGGCAATATAGCGTGTTTTAGTGCATTAAAATGTAAAAAAGTGTGTTTTTTCCCCAAAAAATGCGTTTGAAAAATCGCTGCGCAAATACTGTGTGAAAAAAAAAAATGAAACACCCACCATTTTAATCTGTAGGGCATTTGCTTTAAAAAAAATATATAATGTTTGGGGGTTCAAAGTAATTTTCTTGCAAAAAAAAATTATTTTTTTATGTAAACAATAAGTGTCAGAAAGGGCTTTGTCTTCAAGTGGTTAGAAGAGTGGGTGATGTGTGACATAAGCTTCTAGATGTTGTGCATAAAATGCCAGGACAGTTCAAACCCCCCCCAAATGACCCCATTTTGGAAAGTAGACACCCCAAGCTATTTGCTGAGAGTCATGTTGAGTCCATGGAATAATTTATATTGTGACACAAGTTGCGGGAAAGAGACAATTTTTTATTTTTTTTATTTTTTTTTGCGCAAAGTTGTCACTAAATGATATATTGCTCAAACATGCCATGGGAATATGTGAAATTACACCCCAAAATACATTCTGCTGCTTCTCCTGAGTACGGGGATACCACATGTGTGAGACTTTTTGGGAGCCTAGCCGCGTACGGGACCCCGAAAACCAAGCACCGCCTTCAGGCTTTCTAAGGCCGTAAATTTTTGATTTCACTCTTCACCGCCTTTCACAGTTTCGGGGGCCATGGAATGCCCAGGTGGCAAAAAAAACCCCCAAATGACCCCATTTTGGAAAGTAGACACCCCAAGCTATTTGATGAGAGGTATAGTGAGTATTTTGCAGACCTCACTTTTTGTCACAAAGTTTTGAAAATTGAAAAAAGAAAAAAAAAATTTTTTTTTCTCGTCTTTCTTTATTTTCAAAAACAAATGAGAGCTGCAAAATACTCACCATGCCTCTCAGCAAATAGCTTGGGGTGTCTACTTTCCAAAATGGGGTCATTTGGGGGGGGTTTGTGCCACCTGGGCATTCCATGGCCTCCGAAACTGTGATAGGCAGTGAGGAGTAAAATCAAAAATGTACGCCCTTAGAAATCCTGAAGGCGGTGCTTGGTTTTCGGGGTCCCGTACGCGGCTAGGCTCCTAAAAAGTCCCACACATGTGGTATCCCCGTACTCAGGAGAAGCAGCTAAATGTATTTTGGGGTGCAATTCCACATATGCCCATGGCCTGTGTGAGCAATATATCATTTAGTGACAACTTTGTGCAAAGAAAAAAAAAAAAAAAAAAAAATTGTCACTTTCCCGCAACTTGTGTCAAAATATAAAACATTCCATGGACTCAACATGCCTCAAAGCAAATAGCTTGGGGTGTCTACTTTCCAAAATGGGGTCATTTGGGGGGGGTTTATGTCATCTGGGCATTTTATGGCCTTCAAAACCGTGATAGGTAGTGAGGAGTAAAATCAAAAATGTACGCCCTTAGAAATCCTGAAGGCGGTGCTTGGTTTTCGGGGCCCCGTACGCGGCTAGGCTCCCAAAAAGTCCCACACATGTGGTATCCCCGTACTCAGGAGAAGCAGCTAAATGTATTTTGGGGTGCAATTCCACATATGCCCATGGCCTGTGTGAGCAATATATCATTTAGTGACAACTTTTTGTAATTTTTTTTTTTTTTTTTTTGTCATTATTCAATCACTTGGGACAAAAAAAATGAATATTCAATGGGCTCAACATGCCTCTCAGCAAATTCCTTGGGGTGTCTACTTTCCAAAATGGGGTCATTTGTGGGGGTTTTGTACTGCCCTGCCATTTTAGCACCTCAAGAATCGACATAGGCAGTCATAAATTAAAGGCTGTGTAAATTCCAGAAAATGTACCCTAGTTTGTAGACGCTATAACTTTTGCGCAAACCAATAAATATACACTTATTGACATTTTTTTTACCAAAGACATGTGGCCGAATACATTTTGGCCTAAATGTATGACTAAAATTGAGTTTATTGGATTTTTTTTAGAACAAAAAGTAGAAAATATCATTTTTTTTCAAAATTTTCGGTCTTTTTCCGTGTATAGCGCAAAAAATAAAAACGGCAGAGGTGATCAAATACCATCAAAAGAAAGCTCTATTTGTGGGAAGAAAAGGACGCAAATTTCGTTTGGGTACAGCATTGCATGACCGCGCAATTAGCAGTTAAAGCGACGCAGTGCCGAATTGTAAAAAGTGCTCTGGTCAGGAAGGGGGTAAATCCTTCCGGGGCTGAAGTGGTTAAAGGGCCATTTTTTCAAAGTCATTTTTTCAAATGACAACATTTTTTTTTTTTTATTGTATTTAAGTCCAAATATGAGATCTGAGGACTTTTTGACCCCAGATCTCATATTTAAGAGGACCTGTCATGCTTTTTTCTATTACAAGGGATGTTTACATTCCTTGTAATAGGAATAAAAGTGACCCAATTTTTTTTTTTTAAAACACTGTGAAAAAATAAATAAAATCAAGTAAAATAAATAAGTAAAGTAGTAGAAAAGAGTAGCGCCCGCATATGAAAACAGTGGTCAAACCACACATGTGGAGTATCGCCGCAATCATTAGAGCGAGAGCAATAATTCTAGCCCTAGACCTCCTCTGTAACTCAAAACATGCAACCTGTAGAATTTTTTAAACGTCGCCTATAGAAATTTTTAAGGGTAAAAGTTTGACCCATTCCATGAGCGGGCACAATTTTGACATATTGGGTATCAATTTACTTGGCATAACATTTATCTTTCACAATATATAAAAAAATTGGGCTAACTTTACTGTTGTCTTATTTTTTTTTTTTTTTTTTATTCAAAAAAGTGATTTTTTTTTTTTCCAAAAAAAGTGCGCTTGTAAGAACGCTGCGCAAATACTGTGTGAAAAAAAGTATTGTAACGACTGCCAATTTGTTCTCTAGGGTGTTAGAAAAAAAACAATATATAATGTTTGGGGGTTCTTAGTAATTTTCTAACAAAAAAAACTGTTTTAAACTTGTAAACACCAAAATCTCAAAACGAGGCCAGTCCTTGAGTGGTTAAACGTGGGTTACTACCTATCAAGTTAAATCGTTCAGGATAGGTTCTAAAAACATCCCGCGTTAAGAAATTCAGAAAAAGTGGAATTTTTACTTAACAGCAAACTCTTACTTGGAGTACAGTACAGGACATGTCACTTCGCTCTATTCTTATGATTTTGCTTGATACTAAACTGAAGTTAGCTGGGAGTGGGAGGAGTTATGTGGGTAATGTAACTGTACCTTTTTTTTTTATGCCAGTCAAATTGTCTAAAGGTGGCACCATATAACCTTGGTCCTTTGTTCTGTACTGTACTCCAAGAAAAGGACTTGGTAAGTCAGAAATCTGAGTATTAGGAGTTAGGTCCTCAATAGGATTCTCCTTTTTTCCCTTTTTTTTTCCTTGTTGGGCTTTTTATTTTGAAGAATCCACTGATAACATGCAGAAATAAAATCAATTAACTGTCCACAAGCTGGTTGATAAAGATCCTTGTATTCCCCACAGACCAACCATCGAGCATATAAAAACTGCAGGTTCGACTGTGACTGTTCTGCCCTCAGAGCAGCCTGTGAAAACACTCTCTATGGTAGGCCAGTCTGTCCCCAGACAGGCAGGCAGCTCCCTCTCTTCAAAGAGGTGGCCCGCTGTTCCCCTAGCAGTCCCTGATTACTGCATGGGTAGAACGAGACTTCTTTCTGAGGTCCAGATCCCCCTGTTCTCCTGGGCAGTATGTATGGCCCTGGGAGCATGGACAGCATAGGGCAATCACTACTTTAATAGAGTCTGCTTGTAAGTTAGGGGGTCTAGAAATCAGTCCTCAATATCCCTCTGTTGGTGATTCCTCTTGAGCTCCTTTACGCCAGTACACGTGTCCCATGATTGGCTGTATGATAATTGAAACCTTGGCTTTGCAGCCTTTTGGAACTGGAAACAGTGACCATTATATTTCCTCTGTGTGTTCTGCCCCTCCCTGAGAGTCCATTCACACAGGGGCAACTTTGGATCCGACTTCAAGTCGCCCCTAGTCGCCTCAAGTCGCGCTACATGAAAAAATCAATGTAAGTAAATGGATCCGTCTTAATGCACACTACTGCAGTCGCTCCGACTTCAGAAAAGGTTCCTGTACTACTTCAATCCAACTTCCAGGTGACTTGTACCCATTGATTTCAATGGAAGTTGCCTTCAAGTCTGATCACTGTTCATACTGAGGCAACTTTACAGGAAGCAGAAAGGAAACCGAAAGTAATTTACTCCACTAAACAACCACCCCCCCTCCTTCTCACACACAGCTGATAAGCTCTGATTGGCCACTTGTAAGTTCCCTGTTCTGGAGGCGACTTCAAGTTGTGTTGTAAGTTGCCCCAAGTCGTGCTGTGATTCATACTCAAGTCGTGTCCAAGTTGCCTCCCAAAGTTGCGCTGGAAGTCGTGTTGCCCCTGTGTGAATGGGCTCTGAAGTTACTTCTGTCCTCATTCTACTACATTTCTGGGCGTGTGGAAGAGATGGACTCTGCTACCTAAGAGCGCTCTCTACTGGCTGCTGTTAGTCCCAGTGGTTCTCACTGGGCATGTCACCCACTGGGCACCCACTACAGGAGTTGCAGTAACGTGGTAAGGAAAGGGGTAATAAGCCCACCAAGTTCCCTGCTACTGTGGGAGCCAAGCGTCCTTGGAAATCCAAATCCTCGAAGTGCATGCCAAGCAAAGTCTATGTGTTCAAAAAGGTTTGCCCCCCACCTAGAGGGGGTGCTTCTTACCACTCTGAATGCTCGTAAACCTTTATTGTATGGTGTAAATCCCTACAGATATCTCCAAGTTTTTTATGTAGCCAGGATTCTGTCTTTCCTTCAGCATAGTATGAATAAAGGCTTGACATTGTGTACCATCAAGGGTCATATATCAACCCTGACCCTTCTTTTTTTCATGTCCATTGAATCCTAATACTCTGGTTCCTACTCCATCTTTTCTCCTGTCAGGCCCCTATCTGACGCCATGAGACCTGAGCTCAGTGCCTCTGTTTTACAAAAACCTCTTGAAAATATTTAAGATCTTCTTCCCTTTTTCACACTTTCCCTAAAGTTAGCCTTTTTAGTAGCAGTTACCTTGGACTGCAGGGAGCTGCTGGCCTTGTTGTGCAAGTCTCATAGTCTAGTCTTGCACAGAGATAAGCATGTGCCCTGCCTTGTTTTCTTCCTGAGCTAGTTTCAGCTTTTCATTTGAATGAGAATATTCTTCCCTCTGTCATAAGGAGAGAGCCCTACATCTTTTGGTTTGGGCACAAAGGATTTCGGCTACTTTTACACTTGGGCGGTGGGGTGTCAGCGGTATAGCCCCGCTAGTTTTAGCGGTGCTTTGCCGCCACTAGCAGGGCGCTTTTAACCCCCCAGAAGGGGTTAAAAGGGTTAAGAGCGCCGCTGCTAAAGTGCTTTGCAAGGGCTTCAGCAGCGTTGCCCATCGATTTCAATGGGCAGGGTGGTGCGGGAGAGGTGTGTACACCGCTCCCACACCTCCCCATAGATGCTGCTTGCAGGACTTTTTTTTTCCTGTCCTGCAAGCGCACCTCTCCAGTGTGAAAGCACTCAGGCTTTCACACTGGGGTGGCTTGAGAGGCCCTATTTTTAGTGCTAAAACGCCTGAAAAGCGCCCCAGTGTAAAAGGGGTCTTGCTGCGGCATTGTTTCAGATTACAGATGTGGGGTTTTTTTGTTTGGAGTTGTGGACAGCTCTCAGGAAGAGTCAGGCTGCCTCTTCTGCTACAATCCTGGGGGTTCACATAGACATTTGCCCTGGCCAATGCTCTTAGAAACCAGGACCCTCTTTTCCTGGTTCTCCAATAGAATGGTGAGTGCTTCCTGGGTTTTCTGTCTTCAGGCTTTAGTTTCCCAGATGTGTAAAGCAGCTACTTGGTCTTCTATTTATAGTTTTATGACATTGAATTGTTTGCATGTGCAGATACCAGTTTTTGGCGCAAAGTTTTGGGGGGCAGTGTAAGTTCAGCCTTTACTTTGTCTTGGAGAGTAGTTTGTATTCTTTGGCTCACACCTTTTTGTAGACACTGCTTTGGACATTCCAGATATAGCTTCTTTGCTGTGTGCTTTAGTGAATGGTAGACTAGGATTTGTTTCTTTTGTACGCCTCACCATAAAATCCTTTATTCTGCCTTCATTGAAGGACACAGCAAGTTTCCTCTAGGTATATTTGCCTGTGTTGGAGTATTTTCTCCTTTTACTGTTTGTTACTAAGGTAAGTGGATAAATAGTGCTGGTCCTTTAAGGTTACTTTATTTGCATTGCTGTAAAGTGTTGATAATATAAATGAATTCCTGGCCCACCGGCTTCTACGCCACACACCCCAGAGTATCTCCACGGTCTCCTTGCTTGTTGTGTGACAAAACAAAAATGGAAACTGAAGTGCCACACCACTGCTAAGACGTCCAGATACAACTTTAGTCCAAGAAGTCAGGTGAACAAGCTGTCCAAATTTATTTGAAGTCTACAGCTTTGTTTCAACAGTCCGATTCCCTGTTCTGTTTAAATGTCCTTTCAAGGGTCAGGCTGATTCTTGATCGACTATTTCCAAGTGGTTTTGTCTGCTCATTTTTCAGGCCTATGCTATCTAGTGCAGAATTCTTCTCTTTTTGGTCACCAGGAATCTTGTTGGATTGTGAACTATCTGGCAAACTGCTTCTTTACGAATTTGTAAGCCTGTTAATTGGTCTTTTTGCACAATTTCTAAGTTCTACCAGGTAGAAATTCACACCCCTGCGGATGCCAGTTTTGGACAGAACACCTTTGGATGGCTTTGCAGTGGGGTTTTGTTTTGTTATTTTTTAGTGTGTTGACCTTATTGCTGTGTTGCCCACCCCTTATGATCAGTATTTTGGGACATCAGAGTAGTCATGAATATGAAGTACCTTGTATGGTGTGATGTACAATTTATGAAATTAGGATTTTTGGTTTACCTATAAAATCCATTCTTGGAGTATATGAGAGGACACAGATGTCCATCCCCTCTTGTCTTGTCTTCATTGCATACTCCAAATCCAAGGCTTAGCTGACCTGGGATGCGTGGGCAGGCATTCCTGCCTTTTTTCCCACTGTCCATTAACCTAAAGGTGGCAGCATAAACCAAGTAGTTGATGTACTCCAAGAAAGAATTTTACAGGTAAACCAAAAAGCCTATTTTATTTTATTTTTTTTATCTTTAATTTTAGAGAAGTAAACATTTTCAATGTGTAATCATTTTTTAAGCTACTTTATTGGGCTCACAAGAGAACAGACAAGTATCCTTTGTAAGGCTACTTTCACACTGGGGCCCCCAATGCATTAGCGCTAAAACGCCGCTTGTTTTAGCTGCGCTTTTCAGCCGTTAGCGAGGCACCTTTTAACCCCTGCTATCGGCCAAAGGGGTTAAAAGCGATTCTGTTGCGGCGCTTCCAAAACGCTTTTCAGACACTTTGGAAACGCTGCCCATGCATTCCAATGGGCAGGGGCGGTTTGGGAGCGCAGTATATTGCGCTCCCAAACTGCCCCAAAGATGCTGCTCGCAGGACTTTTTTTCCCGTCCCGCAAGCACACCGCCCCAGTGTGAAAGCACTCAGGCTTTCACACTCGGGAGGCAGTTTTCAGGCGCTTTACAGGCGCTATTTCTATCGCTAAAATGGCTGTAAACTGCCTTCAGTGTGAAAGGGGTCTAACAGTGCATAGGAAGTAATGGTCAAGATATCCAGAAATTAAATAGAATAGAAGTTCTATTGGGGTTCATTGACTCCACTTGTAGTTACACATGATGTATGCGTTGGTGTGTTACCTTGTCAATCATTGTGAATGGCTTCCATACACACTTTAGCAAGGTGCGTGTGCTGCTACGCAATGGTGTCCTTAAAGGTACACTCGACAAAAATGCAGTCTACAATCAGTTACCCAAAGCAGTGTGCCTCAGCATACACAAACGCATGCCTTGCAGGTCACCGCATTCTAGTGTGAATGGGCCCATGATATTTTGTGTGTGTGTGGTTTTCTAAAAGAGTCTTGGAGTTTCATTTTAAGGCTGTGCTTTCAGATTTGATAACTATTGTTTTTCTTTTGTTCTGTTTGCCTGCACTGAAACTTACAAGCATTTGCTTTATTTACCTATTTAATTACAGTCCTCCACCCTCTAAGAAAATGAAGTTGTTTGGATTTAAAGAAGACCCATTTGTGTTTCTGTCTGATGCTGATCCAATATTTCCCCCAATAGTGTAAGTATTTTTTGTGGGGTTGTATCAAAAGAGCATTTCCCTCCTATTGGAAATATATCCCCTCACTTTTCATTGAGTGTACAGGTTAGGAAGTAAAGGGAAATCACGCAGTTTTTTTGTCATCCATGTCTAAACAGACAGTGGATTTAACTCTTCTTTACTTTTAAGGTGAGAGTTTTTAGGCTTTAGATATATTTTAACCACTTAATTTCTGGAAGATTTACCCCCCCTTCATGACCAGGCCATCTTTTGCAATGTGTTATTTTAACTGACAATTGAGGTTGTATGGGGCTGTACTCCAATTCAAATAAACTATTTTTATTTTCTGCTATAAAACATATCCAATAAAACAATTTAAAAAACTTGAATTTCTTCATAAATTTAGGCTAATATGTATTCTTTATATGTATGTATGTATGTTTTTGGTAAAAAAAAAATCCCAGTGAGCTTATATTTGGTTTGTGCAAAAGTTATAGCGTCTACGAACTGTGGGATATTTTTATTTATTTTTTACTAGTAATGGCAGCCATCAGCGACTTATAGTGGGACTGCGATATTGCAGCGGATGAATTGGACACTTTTGACACTTTGGGGCCAGTGACACTAATACAGGGATCAGTGCTAAAAAAAAATGCACCGTCGCTGTACTAATGACACTGGCTGGGAAGGGGTCAACAGGGCAATCAAAGGGTTAATTGTGTGCCTAGCCTGTGTTTTTCTAAACTGTGGGAGGTGCTTTTACTATGTACCTGCTTGGCAGGAACACAGGATCCTTGCCTTCCCTACTGACAGAACTAAAATCTGCCTTGTTTACATAGGCAGACCGCCATTCTGTCTGTCTCTTCGATCATCGCCAGGCGCCTGAGGACATGGAGTTTACGGTACCCGCCGCTGGGCTCCAGCTGTGTGTGATCGTGTGCATGCCCTACCCGAAAGACGTGCATGATCCAGTGCACAGGTGCCACCCTGTAGCATTAAAATTGCTATGGGGCAGACCTGAACTGGTTAATCCAAAATAATCCTCACCTAAAACTTGTTCAATAAAATATTATGACATCTGAAACTAGTTAGAGTAGATGTCTACCTCCATGAAGCTGATGATCACTGTGATAATGTTTGGAGAAACCTAATTACAGCAATGTTTGCAGGAAATTTTATGGATTAAGTTCATTGTTCCCGAAGACAAATCTCTTAACTCGCACTCAGGAGGGGAAGAAAAAGCAATTGTATGTGGTTTCAAAGGAGCTGAGGAATGTACTACTTAATAATAGTGAGAAGATGAAGGTAATTTGTTTTATAAACATTTGCATGAACCGATTGGTTTGCATCTTCGATCACCATGCCATATTTCTGTTATATGCAACAAATGTAATGATTTTATCTCTCTGTATACAGTATGTAATCTGTATTATTGTAATGTTGAACTATACTTTTAAGTCTGTGTGAATCTTATATTGGTCAAGTAGAAAAGTAAATCCCTTGGAAAATATTTTCAGCATATTTTTAACAAGCAAAGGTTGTCATTTAAACAGTGCTTCCAGATCAAGGTGATATAATTAAACAAATGAGATATAAGTAATGAAAGTAAACCCCTACTTTTACTAACATTTCAAATCCATGAAATTAGAATTGGTTGTATGCAGTTGAAACCTCAAATTTCAAAGGTCTGGTGTTTTTTGCTATTGCTATATGTGTTGTCAACATGCCACGATTAAAAGAGCTCTCTGAGGCCCTCAGAAAGCAGGTTGGAGATGCCAAAGAGTCTAGCAAGAGATTTCAAAAGGTTTGTCTGGGACTGACCAGCCCAGGAAATTTAGTCCATGCTCATCATTTGATCATTTTGGAATCAGCTGGTAACTCCTGCTGCAGTTGTCAAACAGCCAGATTGTAACCTTTATGGGAGGTGTGCCATTGAAAATCCTTTGCTGTGAAAAAGAACTTTAAAGCTAGACTACAGTTTGTCTTAATCATAGGCAAAGACCAGGCCTTCCTAGCCAATGTGCTTTGGATAGATGGTTCAAAAATAGTTCTTTGACCACAGTAACTTAGACATGTTTTGGCCAGGAGAAGAACACCATACCAACTGTGAATCATGATGATGGAAATGTTATGGTTTAGTGTTTGCTGATTTAGAACCTGAGCAGCTTGTAGTCATCTGGTAAATTATGAATTCTGCATCATATCAAGTGTGATTAAAGAGAATTTAATGTGTGTCCGAAAGTTGAAGTTAAACCAAAAATGGGTTCTTCAAAACAATATTGATCATAAGATTGATATGAAACCCACCAAGGAATGTTTTAAAAACATTCTAGTTTTATAAAGAAACTAGTTTTTTTTAAACATTTCTTTGTGGTTTTCATATTGCTCTTCTGATCAATCAGCAGGTCTCTCTTCAAGAGATATGAAAACAGCAGAGATGTGCTATAAATTGTTAGCAAGATGGTATGTGATGCTGGTTAGGGCACACAAAATGCAATCAAAGAGGTCACCCTTATGTTGGAGGGGGTGTGGCTCTCAGAGGACATTTGCTCCTATATGGTGGTTCTGCCCAACGGTACAGCAGTTTTGGGAAAAAATTGCCCAGATGGTTCAATATATCACAGACACAGATTTATCTAAGGTCCTATGGGGATACCTGTTCCACAGCACAGAGAGGACCTTGGTATGATATAAGAGCTCTAATATATCTGCTAAATACGGCTAAGGGGCTTTTCCCAAAACATTGGTATACACAAAAAATTCAGACTATTTATATACTTTTAAAGAATGGATTCAGAAGGTTAGCCAGGTATTAGGCCTGAATAACTTATTTCACTTATGTTTTATAAGTTTATGGATATATGGAAGGATTGGCTAACATTTAAAGATTCAGAGAAATCTGTAGAATTTATTACAGTGAAGGGGGTCAGAAAAGGAGGGATGGGGATGGCTTAGAAACAGTGATTTGAAGGATATGATATATGGCGTTGCCCCAGAATGAGAGGGGATCCCACCCACCGTCATTTTTTTACTATACAGTGGGCAGGAGGTAGTTAAAGTCATACTAAAGACTTGTTTGTTATTTTTAACTAAAAAAAAGTTCTACTTACCTGCTCTGTGCAGTGGTTTTGCACAGAGCAGCCCACATCCTCCTCTCTTCGAGTCCCTCTTTGGCACTTCTGGCCCCTCCCTCAGGTTCCTCTAAAGTGCTCCTGGTGCCTCCACAACAAGCAGCTTGCTATGGGGGCACCCGAGCCACACCACAGCTTCGTGTCCATTCAGACACGGAGCCATGGCCCAGCCCTCTTTCTCTCCTTATTGACTGACTTTGACAGCAGAAGGAGCCAATGGTGCCACACTGCTGTCTCAGCCAATAAGGTGGGGGGGGTCCCGGGCAGCCGAGACAGGCCTGCAACATCACCGGATCTATGCATAGAATGCATTAAGATAAAAAACATTCTGCCTTTACAACCAGTTTAACCTTTTAAAACTTAATCTAAACCCAAAAACAAAAATTAAATGGGTTGTAATTTACCAGTCCTAAAATGTGGTTGAGGCGACAGTATTGTCTTTTAATATGCAGGCCAGGGCAAAAAATACCTGTTGATATTGCCAGAAATGCAGTGTCCTTGTCTTTATTTTGTGAACTACTACTCATTCACCATGTAATGAAAATGAGCAAAGGCTCATTTACAGTTTGTAGTTCAACCAGGGTGAAAACTGGTTACATTATAAAAAAAAAAAAAAAAAAAATCAGTGTATCCAAGAAGTGTTTGCTGGCTCACCAGGTAAAAATAAAGGAAAAAAAGCCTGAAAAAAGATGCGGTGGTTGCGTGCGAATTACATGTTTAATTGAAGGGTAAAGAGAAAATGAAAAAACTGCAACTTGTTTGCATATCTAGTTCAGTAGTTAAGATTTAAATGTCAAGTGCCTATGAGCTCCCATTATGGTATTGGAAAACAAATCCAAAAGCGAGAAAACTAATTTTAACACATTTATAGCCTGCTGAAGATTTACATTTGAGCTTTAAAAGTTGATTTCTACAAAGACTGTCTCCATTGAGCAGTATTGTAATAAGCAATGTTATTGCGTTCATTCTTACAGGTAATAAATACTGGTGTAAAAGTTCTATGCCGGAACAATGATGGAGAACAATATGGCTGTGCTTACAGACTAGCTCAAGAGGTAATTTTATGTTTGTTTTTTGTTCGTTTTTTCTTGCTCATAGTCACAGATGTGTTATTAGTATGCCAAACAATGGTTTTGTTTATTGAGCGTTAATGTAGGGCTGTAGAGTTAAAGGGAAAATACTCAGAGTAGGCCACAGTGCTGTTTAATTAATAGTTCATCTTTGATTTTGAGTATAAATGGATCCATCTTCCTATATCTGCAGGGCATCTATACACTGTATCCATTCATCAGTTCAAGAATTGTGACTGTATGTGTAGAAGACATTAAGGTACTTCTTACCCAGGAAAATCCCTTCCTAAGTAAATTTAGTAGTCAAACTCAAAAACAAACTAAAGATTTAGGTAAGTACATTTTACAATGCTTTCATAATAATTGTTAAATCTAACGCTTGTGGTCTAAAATATATTGGTTGACCCTTCAGGTGATTGGACATTGGCAGAGCTTTTGAGGATAGGCTCCCTGGGTGCCTATTCAAAGGTGTCCTAAGGCGATAGAACTTTTCTTCCTTACAGAGAAATCACTTTTCGCTTAAAGTAAAAGTAAACTTCCATCATACCTATATGTACTGTAAATATCTCCTAAACGTGCACTGCTTAGGTGATATTTACTGCATATGCAGCCGACGACGTAATCACCTCATGCAGGCTGAAGGAACGGCCACCCGTGCCGTTTCTTCAAAGTCCTGTGCCTTGACCGGCGGCTCCCATGCACATGCGCAGGAGTGACGTCACTCGACTCTGGCCAGTCACACAACCGGAGTCCGACCCGGATGAAAGACTGGTGAAGATGGATGTGGCCACCAGCGGTGACAATGAGGGCTTCACTTACAGGTAAGTTTCACATAATGTGGGGAACAAACACTCTTGCCAGAA
The DNA here is from genome assembly GCA_037952925.1 of Lithobates clamitans. NCBI lineage: Eukaryota > Metazoa > Chordata > Amphibia > Anura > Ranidae > Lithobates > Lithobates clamitans. Next base: position 2,609,631 of record JBBGZY010000270.1, on the reverse strand, counting down.
ATTTTAAATAACTAATAATATGGCGTTGCAGCAGCTGTTTCAAATCTAGTGATTGATGATTGATAGTGATTCACAAAAACCTTATTCCCGTGAACAAACAGCGCTTACGAATTAATATGTGGCATTAAATTCCTTGCATAATTTTGCATAAACCACAAAAAACATGAAAGAAAACACTAAAAATATGTGAAATAGTGTCCATGAGTCCCATGGCAATTAACATGAAGAAAAATATATTTTCCAGATTACAGGCTCCCGCGGTGTATATCCTCAATAAGTGACTTGTTCAATGTGCTCCCAAACAAAACACCTTGTGGAAGTTAAGTGAAGGTCCCCACTCACCGAATGTAGTTGACCCTCAATATCATATAACAAGAGAAGTCAGAGGCTTAAGGGGGCCCCTTAACCAATCCACCAACTGGCTCCAATCGTTCCCTGCTTGCAGCATTTCGTAACTCCAAAGATGAATCTTGTGGTAGTCAGAAAAAACAGAAAACGGGCTCCACATAGCGTAAAAACGTCTTGACTCTTTATTAAAAGCCTTCAGGCAGGTTCAGCATATAGCAAATAACCTATGCAAACCCCTCCTGTACAGGCACCCATATCGGCACATATGAAACTGCTCAAGTGTTTTGGCGTGCGTTTCACCTTTACCCATGATGGGTAAAAGCAAAGATCTCTCTCGATACCTTCACAACCTTATTGTTACAAAACCTACTGATGGTATTGGTTACAGAAGGATTTCTAAACTTCTGAATGTTAGGGGCAGCACAGTGGTGTAGTGGTTAGCACTTTCACCTAGCAGCAATAGGGTCTCGCTGTTTCAAATCCCGACCACGACACCATCTGCCTGGAGTTTGCATGTTCTCCCTGTGCCTGCATGGGTTTCCTCCGGGTACTCCGGTTTCCTCCCACACTCCAAAAGACATGCTGGTAGGTTAATTAGATCCTGTCGAAAAAATTTGCCAAATATGTGTATGTTGTATGTGTTGGTAAGTGCATCGGGCCCCAATGGGGTAAAGGAAGGTGCTATACCGCAGATAGACACCGGTGGCAAAAAGCACCCTGAGGCGATTCAGTTCGCATAGGTAGCGCTATACAAGTTACTTCATTCATTAAATGTTAGTGATCACTGTTGGGGCCATAATCTGAAGTGGAAAGAATCCTCTTCAAGGTTCGCTGTGTTGTGCGTTCAGAGATGGTATTCTGCATACCTTGGTTGTAACTAGTGGTTATTTGAGTTAAGTGTATTCTAGGTGTGTTTATAGATGTGGTCATATAGTTTAGTTCAATCAATGTCCATATCTTCTTAGTAGCAAAGGAACAGTTAAATGGGTGTATACATCATGTGACTGGCAAAAAAAAAGATTTCAGCAGTATTTGCTCGTTTCAGACTGATTTTGATAAGGAAATCATTTTGAGCAGCTTTTTTGGGTTCTTATCAGTAGTTTGCGTCATCACATATCCAGTAGTTTTGATTTCCCAGGAATTGAGTCAAAAGAAAAGGAGAACATCTACAGAAAGTAAAAAAAGTGCATATATAAATAAATATTTATTACAGTAATGGCCGAAATTGTTGGCACCCCAGAAATTTTTCCAGAAAATCAAGTATTTCTCACAAAAGTATCGCAGTAACACATGTTTTGCTATACACCTGTTTATTCCCTGTGTGTGTATTGGAACGAAACAAAAAAAGGGAGGAAAAAAAGCAAATTGGACATGTCACACACAACTCCAAAAATGGGCTGGTCAAAATTCTTGGCACCCTTTCAAAATTGTGGATAAATAAGATTGTTTCAAGCATGTGATGCTCCTTTAAACTCACCTGGGGCAAGTAACAGGCAGATAAAAAAGAGAGGTTCACTTAGTCTTTGCATTGTGTGTGCCACACTAAGCATGGACAACCGAAAGAGGAGAAAAGAACTGTTTGAGGACTTGAGAACCAACATTGTGGACAAATATCAACAATCTCAAGGTTACAAGTCCATCTCCAGAGATCTAGATTTGCCTTTGTCCACAGTGCGCAACATTATCAAGAAGTTTGCAACCCATGGCACTGTAGCTAATCTCTCTGGGCGTGGACTGAAGAGAAAAATTGATGAAAGGTTGCAACGCAGGATGGTGGATAAGCAGCCCCAAACAAGTTCCAAAGAAATTAAAGCTGTCCTGCAGCCTCAGGGAGCATATATACATACATATATACACACACACAGTGGGGACAGAAAGTATTCAGACCCCCTTACATTTTTGACTCTTTGTTATATTGCAGCCATTTGCTAAAATCATTTAAGTTCATTTTTTTTTTCCTCAATGTACACACAGCACCCCATGTTGACAGAAAAACACAGAATTGTTGACATTTTTGCTGATTTATTAAAAAAGAAAAACTGAAATATCACACGGTCCTAAGTATTTAGACCCTTTGCTGTGACACTCATATATTTAACTCAGGTGCTGGCCATTTCTTCTGTTCATCCTTGAGATGGTTCTACACCTTCGAGTCCAGCTGTGTTTGATTATACTGATTGGACTTGATTAGGAAAGCCACACACCTGTCTATATAAGACCTTACAGCTCACAGTGCATGTCAGAGCAAATGAGAATCATGAGATCAAAGGAACTGCCTGAAGAGCTCAGAGACATAATTGTGGCAAGGCACAGATCTGGCCACGGTTACGAAAAAATTTCTGCTGCACTTGAGGTTCCTAAGAGCACAGCGGCCTCCATAATCCTTAAATGGAAGACGTTTGGGATGACCAGGACCCTTCCTAGAGCTGGCCGTCCACCCAAACTGAGCTATCGGGGGAGAAGAGCCTTGGTGAGAGAGGTAAAGAAGAACTCAAAGATCACTGTGGCTGAGCTCCAGAGATGCAGTCAGGAGATAGGAGAAAGTCAACCATCACTGCAGCCCTCCACCAGTTGGTGCTTCATGGCAGAGTGGCCTGACGGAAGCCTCTCCTCAGTGCAAGACACATGAAAGCCCGCATGGAGTTTGCTAAAAAAAACACCTGAAGGACTCCAAGATGGAGAGAAATAAGATTCTCTGGTCTGAGACCAAGATAGAACTTTTTGGCCTTAATTCTAAGCAGTATGTGTGGGGAAAACCAGGCACTGCTTATCACCTGTCCAATACAGTTCCAACAGTGAAGCACGGTGGTGGCAGCATCATGCTGTGGGGGTGTTTTTCAGCTGCAGGGACAGGACGACTGGTTGCAATCAAGGGAAAGATGAATGCGGCCAAGTACAAGGATATCCTGGAACGGAAATCTTCTCCGGAGTGCTCAGGACCTCAGACTGGGCTGAATGTTTACCTTCCAACAAGACAATGACCCTAAGCACACAGCTAAAATAATGAAAGGGTGGCTTCACAACAACTCCGTGACTGTTCTTGAATGGCCCAGCCAGAGCCCTGACTTAAACCCAATTTAGCATCTCTGGAGAGACCTAAAAATGGCTGTCCACCAACGTTTACCATCCAACCTGACAGAACTGGAGAGGATCTGCAAGGAGGAAAGGGAGAGGATCCCCAAATCCAGGTGTGAAAAACTTGTTTTGTTTGTTTCTGTATTAGATCAAAAGGGTGCTTCTACTTAATACTGAGCAAAGGGTCTGAATAATTTTCTGTGTAAATACAATTCTGTGTTTTTCTGTCAATGCGGGTTGCTGTGTGTACATAAATGAGGAAAAAAATGAACTTAAATGATTTTAGCAAATGGCTGCAATATAACAGAGTGAAAAATTTAAGGGGGTCTGAATACTTTCCATCCCCACTGTGTGTGTATGTGTGTGTGTATGTGTATGTATATATGTATATATATGTATATATATGTATATGTATATATATATATATATATATATATATATATATATATACCTAATAAAGTGGCAGGTGAGTGTTTATTATACAAAGTTTGTGCACTAAAAATAGACATTCCTACTGAGCAAGAAATTTTGGCGTGCAGTGAGTCTTGGATATTTGTTTGACCATATAGAAGCTTTGCCTATCTCCAGCAGCGAGTACTAAAAATTCAATACTTAATCATACATTACAGGACACAGGCTCTCAGTCTTAGACAATTGTAATGCAGCTACATCAGGTGACTGGACACTGCTAAATAAAGCTGTAAAGACAGACCTGTCGTAGCCCCTCCCATTCCCAGCAAATCAGGTATTCCCTTCCCCCCCCCCCCTTCTTGCTGATCACCGACTCGGGGGGGGGGGGGGGGGGGCGGACAACGTTTCTTGCTCCTACTGATCACCGCCTCTGGAGCGTTTTTTTTGTTTTTTTTTCCCCTCTTCTTCTCATGACCACCAATGTAGAGACTTTCTTTTTCTTCTTCTTTTAACACTTACCTCCGTTCAGCCCACATTTTACCTGGCCTTTTGTGTAAAAATGTGTTGACTCCTGATTTGTTTTTAAATATAAAGCTATCCTAGAGTAAAATAGGTTTAGTATTTGGAACTTTAAAATGTTTTTCTAAACGCTAACTTGTCTTTGTGTTTTCATACTCTTGAGTTTCTGTAGGGTTTAGCATATTCAGTAAATTATCACCACTGTCCATACTTGACGCTTGCATAACACATTAAATTTGAAGGCTTAAAAATACAGCAACAGAAGGCCGGGGGATTAAAAAGACGGACCAAATCTATGTTTAATTTTCTTGAACATGCCACATACTGCATTGCAATTCCAGCACTGGCATACTACCAGACTCTCTCTATCACAATGTACTCTAATTGCAGTTAAACTCCTCTATTCATGTAATATAATCTGCTCTCACAACGGTGCACATGTATTTGTTTAGAACATTTTAATCCTCACACTGTGAATAGTTTGTGTTGGCTAGTATAGAGCTGTGCTATAAATACTTGTGGGTTATGCAAAACATATATATATATTTTTTTTTTTTATCCTTAGATATGGGAAGCATTGTCCTAAAATTTGAGCCTGATCCACAGTAAGTAATCAATTAATATGTTTATTGAAGTATTCAATTTTATTGGCAGATAAAATGTTTAGAAGTGCATGTGATCCCTTTCCGTTAGCAGAAAATGAATAACAGATTAATTTGTTATATGGTACTTGAAGTTTAAAAAAAGCACTACGTTAACATTTTTTTCATCTTAACTGGCCTTCCAATATAACCCCTAAATAATTTACCCCATTTCCGCTTGCAGTCTTTATAGTAACAATCGCCACACACTGCCCTGCACTGAGAAAACGTTTTATAATCCTCAAAAAAAATGCTGCTCTGGTGTTAATAAATGTATTTGATCACTAAGACCCCTTTCACGCTAAAAAAAGCATCTGAAAAGCTCACGAAAACCTATTTTCATTAAAATCAATTCATGTTTTCACACTGGGGCAGTGCGCTGGCAGGGTGGTGAAAAAAAAATACACCTCTCTATTGAAATGAATAGAAAGCGCTTCAAAAGCGCCGGAAAAGCTCTTCAAAAGTGCTCAGTGTTTTACTGGCAGTTTACAAGAGCCTCAGTGTGAAAGGGGCCTTAGTGTCTCAAGTCTCCTGTGCCAATATGAGTGCCATCATAATAACATGTGAATAAATATAATACAATAATATACATTCCTGTATATTTCTTCTTATAATAATATAAATCCTGTGCTTAAGTGCAATTATTTGTAGTTAATGAATAATGGCACAAAAAAGTTTTAACTTGTTGAGTCTTCGCAAGTGTTTATTTGACCAAACACTTAAGTTTGGTCAAAGCTTTTTAGTCACCCTAATAGATCATGCTTTCCTCCTCGTTGCTTCATTGATGTACCTCTATTATATATGTGAGAGAGAGAGAGCTCCAAATAGTGCTTATATCGTTTTAAACAATAGTGTAATTTATTAAAAAATGTGCATAGAACTTGCATTTACAAGGAGCTCCTATGCACTAACTGTACAGCGTATGTCATATAAAACCACGATGCTGCAGCGACTTCGTGCCTCTCTGTGAAAGATGCAAAAAAATGTCCTGCCAAACAAATCTGCCTCTCCCCTACGCGTTACATCAGAGGGTCTTGTGACTCATCGGGGGAAAGGTTATTCTTAAGTTGATCAAAGCATGATGGTGTTGCTAAATTTGGCCTGGGTATCTCGACATAAATTTCCACCGGTCACAAAAGGGGTTAAAAACCACCACCATTATTTGGATACTGTTAAAGGTATAAACAGTTGTAGCTGAGCAAGTCTGACCTACAAAGAACCTCCTATGATTGATTTTGTTGAATAAGCTGTGTGAGTCAACCTTTGTTGTATTGGTAGGGAACAGGCATAAGGTGTTTAAAGATGCACTACATTTTAGAAAAATCTCAATATGTTTTTTTTTTTTTTCCATTTCATAAAGGGGTGTATAATCCAAATTCTTACTATATATAAATATAGCACTATTGGCATTTTTGAAATTCACTCCAGATTTGTGAAGCCACCAATTAAAACATTAGATTCATCTAAGTTTGGTGCCAGTGCACTGCTCTTTTGTGGGGTACAGAAGCTCGTAAACACTGTGCTGATACCTGGAATTACAGTCCATGTTAACTGGTGGTTAAGTGTTTTTGATAAAATAAATGTACTGTGCTTACTTAGTCTTTGGCTCCAAAAGCCTGAGACAGTACAATACTGATTCTGATTGGTTAGTTAATGTTTTATGTGAGAGTGCATAGGAAACTTCCTTTTAAGTGTTAAAAGTCGTGTTTTTTTTTTTTTTATAGGAAACCTGATACACTTCAATGTCCTATTGTTCTGGTAGGTTGGCGAGGTAAAACCTCAATCCGTTCCTTTGTTCCAAAGAATGAGAGATTGCATTACTTGAGAATGATGGGGGTGGAGGTTTTTAAGGAAAAGAAAGAAAACTCAAGAAATACTAATCCTGAATCGGAGGCCATCCTTGACCAGACAGAAGTTGAGGATCTGGAATGCGTAAAAAAAGATAAAAACATGCCAGAGAACAAGGACTGTGATGCAAATGATACAGATGAGGAGGGTAGTTGCATGTCTGCAGAGGCTTCAGATTGCCTTGAAGAGCTTATAACTGATAAGGAAGGTGGTTCATTCGCTGGTGTGAAGCAAGAGAAGGTCCCAGCAATCCTTGAAGAGTCCAACATGGATTGCCCAGAGAGTGATTCTAAAGAATAACGTTAGCGGTTACCAGACTGGAACTAATAGCCATGTTTGGTTGTAACTTTTAACGGAAATTTTTACTGAATTACAGAAGCAGCAATTGCCGATCTTTTGAAATGCTTGTAATTTAAGTCACTGACCTAAAACATACATGCAGCTAGTGATTTTAAAATACTCTGCATACTGCAGAGATCTGCATACTTGTTTTAAATCAACAGCTTGTCAGTAACAAGGGTTTGCAAAGGAAGGCTTCAACAGCAGCTTATGTATTTTCTCAGTATACAATATGTTTCTGTCGAGTTTCCTGTAAGTATCAACTTGCAGAATTGGGGATAATCATGTGTTGTTTTTTTGTTTTTTTTCATGTGTATTCCAGTGTGGGCTATATTTCCTTTTTAAAAAATAAAGTTCCTTAATGGAAAAAAAAATAGATTTTTTTATACATGGTAGTTTTGCATAAATGTTTGCATATTGTAATTCAGTTTACTTTGCACATCAACATGTGTTAAATATCTTGAGGCATTTCTTTCGTTGCACACGTTAAAATGCATTGGTAACCCAAAACCCCCAAAACTTGATATTTTCTGAAAGCAGTGACCCTGTAGAATAAAAAGTTGGAAGTTGTATTTTGTATGTTGCACTATATTTGTGCTGCTGTTTATCAAACTTGTAATAAATGCATTTAATTTATTTTGGTGCATACAATAAACACCATAGAATATTTTGGTAAAATAGAAGATTACCAAATGCACAAGACGGTTGGCAGAAAAAAAACAAAACCTGTTAAAAAGTAGTGTCCTTCATAGACAACTGTTAACCACTTCAGCCCCGCAAGAATTTACCCCCTTCCTGACCAGAGCATTTTTTGCGATTCGGCACTGAATGGCTTTAACTGACAATTACGCAAACGTGCGATGTTTTACCCAAACAAAATTGACATCCTTTTTTTCCCCACAAAAATAGCTTTCTTTTAGTGGTATTTGATCACCTGTGCGGGTTTTATTTTTTGCACTATAAACAAAAAAGACCAACAGTTTTGAAAAAAAAGCAGTATTTTTTACTTTTTGCTATAATAAATATCCCCCAAAAACATATAAAAAACACATTTCTTCCTCAGTTTTGGCCGATATGTGCAGTTGTGCTCATAAGTTTACATACCCTGGCAGAATTGGATTTCTTGGCCATTTTTCAGAGAATATGAATGATAGCGCAAAAACTTTTCTTTCACTCATGGTTAGTGTTTGGCTGAAGCCATTTATTAACAGTCAACAGTGTTTACTCTTTTTAAACCATAATGACAACAGAAACTATGCAAATGACCCAAATCAAAAGTTTCCATACACTGGTGATTTTGGCCTTATAACATGCACACAAGTTGACACACAGGGGTTTTAATGATTATTAAAGGTCACCATCCTCACCTGTGATCTGTTTGCTTGTAATTAGTGTGTTTGTATAAAAGGTCAATGAGTTTCTGGACTCCTGACAGACCCTTGCATCTTTTATCCAGTGCTGCACTGATGTTTCTGGATTCTGAGTCATGTGGAAAGAAAAAGAATTATCAAAGGATCTGCAGGAAAAGTTAGTTGAATTCTATAAAACAGGAAAGGGCTATAAAAAGATATTCAAGGAATTGAGAATGCCAATCAGCAGTGTTCAAACTCTAATCAAGAAGTGGAAAATTAGGGGTTCTGTTGAAACAAAACCACGGTCAGGTAGACCAACTGAGATTTCAGCCACAACTGCCAGGAAAATTGTTCGGGATGCAAAGAAAAACCCACAAATATTTTTAGGTGAAATACACGACTCTCTGAAAACGTGGTGTGGCTGTTTCAAGGTGCAAAATAAGGAGGCACTTGAAGAAAGATGGGCTTCATGGTCGAGTCGCCAGTAGAAAGCCATTACTACACAAAGGTCACAAAGTATGCCGTTTACAATACGCCAAACAGCACGGCGACCAGCCTCAAACCTTCTGGCACAAAGTCATTTGGCGTGATAAGACCAAAATTTAGCTTTTTGGCCACAACCATAAACGCTACATTTTGGAGAGGAGTCAATAAGGCCTATGATGAAAGTTACACCATTCCTACTGTGAAACAGAGGTGGATTGCTCATGTTTTGGGGATGTGAGCTACATAGGCAAAGGAAATTTGGTCAAAATTGATGGCAAGATGAATGCAAATGTTCCTCCAATATTTTTTGATAACATACTGCATTCATCAGCCAGGAAGCTGCGCATGGGACGTACTTGGACATTCCAACATGACGATCCAAAACAAGTCGACTGGTCATTGGCTACAGCAGACTTAAGTGAAGGTTCTGGAGTGAAAGTCTCCTGACCTCTATCACTGAGCCACTCAAGGGATATCTCAAACGTGCAGGTCATGCAAGACATCTCAAGAATTTACAGGAACTGGAGGCTTTTTGCCAAGAGGAATGGGCAGCTTTGCCATCTGAGAAGAAAAAGAGCCTCATCCACAAATACCACAAAAGACTTCAAGCTGTCATTGATGTTAAAGGAGGCAATACACAGTATTAAGAACTGGGGTATGTAAAATTTGATCAGGGTAATTTGGGTAGTTTCTGTTGTCATGATTTAAAGAGTTAACACAGTTGATTGATAATAAATGGCTTTAGCGAAACACTAACCATGAGTGAAAGAAACTTTTTGTGTTACCATTCATATTCTCTGAAAAATGGCCAAAAAATCATAAATTATGCCAGGGTATGTACACTTATGAGCACAACTGTAATCTTCTACATATTTTTGGTAAAAATTGCAAAAAGTGTATATTGATTGGTTTGCCCAAAAGTTATAGGGTCTACAAAATAGGGGATCATTTTATTATTTTTTTTTTTTTTTTACTAGTAATGGTGACTATCTGCGATTTTTATCGGGACTGCGACATTATGGCGGACAGATCGGACACTTTTGACACTTTTGGGACCATTGACATTTATACAGCGATCAGAGCTACAAATAGCCACTGATTACTGTATAAATTACACTGGCAGGGAAGGGGTTAAACACTAGGGGCGATCAAGGGGTTAAGTGTGTTCCCTGGATGTTTTCTAACTGTAGGGGGGTGGGCTCACTACAACATGACAGAGATCACTGCTCCCGATGACAGGGAGCAGTAGATCCCTGTCATGTTGCTAGGCAGAACAGGGAAATGCCTTGTTTACATAGGCATCTCCCCATTCTGCCTCTCCTCACCGCAATCGTGGGCTGCCGGCAAACATAGAGTTCGTGGGACCCTGCGGGCACGCTCCTGCGGTGCGCGGGTCCAGCTAGGTGGCAAATTTAAAGGGATGTACGGGTACGCCCTTTTGCCTGCCCATGCCATTCTGCCGACGTAAATCAGCGTGCGACGGTCGGCAAGTGGTTAAAGTCTGCATAGGTTCAGAGTGCACAAGTTCCTGCTGCTCAAAAAAATGGACGACAGCCAAAAACACTACAAGATAGCATACAGACCAGGAACAGTGCATGGATCTTGCTTGTGCAACAAAATAGTTACATTTATTAAGTGAAAAACAAAGTGTTCCAACTTCAACAGCATACATCAACCCAGAGGGATACAGTCAGATGCATCCCGCATGCTGTGGCCAGTATGGGGGCTGGGTTGGTCCACATACAACTGTCGGTACCTCAGAGGACCTGCTCCAAGGATATAAAGGGTGGTGGCGATGGCTGTCTTTTGGCTGTACTCTTTATCAAGCCCCAGGGATAATAAAGAGTAAATCCATCAAAACACTTTGGTTCCACTCTGTGTTTTCTCTTGCACTCTGCACCACTGGCGCTGATCTTTACTCCTAGCTAAACTTCTCCATTACACTTTATAAGTTGCCCTTCTCTATACCCTTTCCAGTTTCACAACATCTTTTTTTGTGAGCTGGTGACCAAAACTTAACTGAACACATTCTAGATAAGGTCCTACTAATGCTTTGTACAGGAGCAAGATTACACCTGTCTTGAGTCATATATCTGTTACGATACAAGTAAGTATCCTGCAGTCTGAACAAGAGAAATCTAGTAGAAATCTCTCTTCCGCTATTGTTTTCCAATAGCCTGTTCCTGCGACTGCTAGAATACTCAGTGACTACATCTGATTGGATGCAGTCACTATTTGGCCAACAATTTTACATCCAGGTCCATCAACAAAAGCTGATTGAAAAATCGCCATAAATGGCAGGTTCAGGTCTATGATCTACCAGATATATTCTCTGTATTTCAGGCACCTGAATTCTATGATCTACCAGAAATATTCTCTGTAATTCAGGCACCCAATTGTACCACAAACAAAAATAGAAAACACATTGGTGTAACTCATGATGATAAACACAGCTGCTGGAAATCAATAGTAAGACCAACTAAATAAAAATATGTATCCTATACGTTGCCCCACTAACATAGTGAAAATTAAATTGCTAAAAACGTCCATATCAAAATGGAATCTAGCAATTAAATAGAAATGTATATGAAATTCAATGTATGTCTTGAGGAAAACACCACTGATATTGTGCAGAGATCGTGCTACTCCATTAATGTAGTCACCATATGAGCCATCGTCATTGTAAGAAATGCACTCTTAGAAGAGTGAAATGACCCCACTACAGAGTCTGATTCTCCTGTTATAAATTCACAGGGAGCATTCAGTTCACCCCCATTGGTTCCAATAAGTCAGGCTGGCTTTCTCTCCAAGAATAATTAGGATAATGGTGACCATATGTATAATCTCATATCTACATGGAATCAAATTTAACCACTTGCCGCCCACCATATAGCAATATGACGTTGGCAAAGTGGTTGCGATATCTTGACCAGATGTCATATGACATCACCAGAATATCAAGCCGCTGCGCGCCCCCGGGGGCGCGCATCGCGGCGATCGTTCTGGTGTGTCAGGCTGATGCACCGCAACTCCGATCTAGGTAAAGAGTCTCTGATAGAGATCACCAGGGATGCCAATCAGTGCCCACAATGGGCATCACTGATTGGCAGGCATTGTTTGGCACTGATTGGCATCCATTAGTGTACATCAGTGCCCATCCGTGCCACCTTTCAGTACCCAGTGCCACCTATGTGTACCCATCAGTGAAGGAGAAAACTTACTTTTTTTTCAAAATTTTTTTTTTTTTAATTGGTTTAGCAGAAAAGAAAAATCCCAGAGGTGATCAAATACCACCAAAAGAAAGCTATCTGTGGGAACAAAATTACAAAAATTTAGTTTGGGGACAGTGTAGCATGACTTCGCATTTGTCATTCAAAATGCAACAGCGCTGAAAGCTGAAAATTGGTCTAAGCAGGAAGGTGTATAAGTGCCCGGTATTGAAGTGGCTAAGGAAAGCCACATAGTGTAAATTGACAAACTTTAATGCAAACACACGATACACATTATACTTGCATGATAAAAAAGGTTAAGCGCATAAAGTCACAATTTCAAGCTGTACAGCATAGGTTTCAACTCCAAAGAAGCATGGCAGTGTCGTGTGCATAGGTTCCGCCCAATGCACGTTTCATCCCATAAGACATAATCTGGGGCACCCGGTTGTACCCCTCCCAGATTGCACAGTGCATGTTTTTAGCCCCGAAGTGCAAAACTTTACATTTATCAGCATTAAAGTGGAAAAAAAGGCTTGCTTTCAATTAACTCCATGCAATAAGTTACACCACACTAGTACACTGATATATGTACACTGTGTAAAAAATGGGGTTTTTTTTTGGCATTAGAGGCACTTTTAGGCCGGGTACACATGGGCTGAAAATCGGCCGAAATCAGCTGGTACAGTAGAAACAGATGACTGGCTTCTTTCAAACGAACATGCTGGAAAATCAGCATCCAATGGCTGCAAGTGCTGACCAGTGTGTTCCTGTTACCATCTGGCATATTTCCGAGGTCTTGGTCTTGCAATGCATCTGTGATAATCCATCTTGGGCCCCCCTCGTTTGTTTTTATCAGCGATTGGTTCATCTTTGCAAATATAATTTCCTGAGCTGTTGCACTGATATTAAGCATGATCAGAGGTGCATGTCCTGTGGACTATAAAGCATTCTCTTTTCGTGTTAAAATTATCATAGATTTAATTATCATATTTACCTTTTACTATACCAATGTATCGTATTTATATTTTAGAATACCTATGATTCTTTATAGAAAAATTACATAAGCCTCCAATGGACTACAAGGTCCGAAGCAACATGTCAGGCTTCATTTTGAATATGTGCTCTTGCTAGCCCAACAGTGTCTATTTGGCAGCTGAGTTTCATACATATGTTTATCAAAGTACATTTTTCTACAAATCATTTTATATAAATGTAAACATTTATTTTTTGTTATTTTGTGTATGTATAATAAAATACTTTTTTACTACATTACCTGGTCTGCCTTTAAAATCCAAGAGGGGTACTACCGTGCCCAACCAGCACTAGGTTATTTCCTTTTTCCTGTACACAATAGCCCAGTGGGGGAGATTGCTGCACTAACATTGTTTGTGTTTGTACTGCAATCTGTCAGTTTTTTTTTTCGTTTAGACCACTGGGTTGAACGGAAAATAGTGTGTACCAGGCAATACAGCTCTCTGTTGCTCCTGCAAGCCAATGCAAATATAGGAGGAGCTGAAGCACATTGCTGTTGGAACTCTCGTGAATGAGGACGGCATCAAAGATGGTGCTGGGCTGAATGGGACATAGGTGGAGCTGTGTGGGATGGTCAGAGCTGTGCTGTAATTCATACACAGACATTGTCTATAAAGCATAGGAGGATTGCTCATTGTCTAGATTAGACTATTGTTTGTAAGCAGATTACAATAATGCATAATTTAAAAGTTTTAGTTATACAAACTAACCAAGGGCAATTTTAGTTAGACATTCTAACCAAGGGCAGGCTGTCAGGAGTTGTGAACGGTCTCTATGGAGCTGGCTCACACATGTCATGTGCGTCTTCTGGTCCGAATTCAGACAAAAATACAGGCTGAAATCTGACCTGAAACCGTGAACATGGACGCACCGGACCCCTGCTATGAGCTGCTCCATGTTGCGCTATGAACCCAGCCTCAAAGTTCATTAGTCATATATGTGTCCAAAGAAACCATGCATTCCAATCAGCTTGTAAGCCAGACAAATCTTGTAGGAACCTCATGAGGCCCCTTTCACACGGTTGGACCGTTCAGGTCCGCCTGTCGGTTTTGACAGCGGACCTGAACGGGAGCTCCATGCTAGTCTATGGAGCGACGGATGTCAGCGGTGACATGTCCGCTGACATCCGACCCCGTCCGATCCGCTAAAAGCAGACGGATGCCTCTACGTTCAGATCCGCCGCTGGCAGATCGGGTGAGATCTGATGAAAACGGACATGCTGTCCGTTTTCGTCCGATCTCTTCATAGAAACCAGCGGCGCTCGACAAGCCCCTCCCCGCTCAGTGAGCAGAGAGGGACCTGTCATCCGCCGGCTCAGCGGAGATCAACGGAGAGATCTCCCGCTGAGCCGGCAGACCGAGGTGAACTCTGTGGAAGCGGATCCGCCTCGTGAGAATGAGGCCTTCCACTACGTTATATCTTTGTGTCATCTGCAAACAGGAAATTTACTTTTGAAATGGGTTGAAAAAAAAACACTACCAATCTGAAATGACACATCTTTTCAGTGTCTGATATCGTCTTGGAAATGCATTTAATGTAATAAAAAAAAAAAAAAAAACACTACAATACTAAAAATATTGAACAAGAAAAAAAGTTCCAACACTAACCCCTGGAGTACGCCACTAACAACCTTAGCCCCTTCCTGCCTGCTGTGCTAGAGTCGAAAGACTATAGCAACAGTGCGGCTCTCGAGTCCTGGGAGGGCGTCCATGGATGTCCTTTCCGAACCACACATTGGGTGCGCTCTGTGACCGCTGTGTCCTTTGGACACAGCTGATCACAAATCTCTGTAAAGGGTCAATCACAGCGGCCATTTACCATGTGATCAGCTGCGTCCAGTCACAGCTGGTCACATGTAAACAGACTTGCCATTTGTTAATGTTATTGGAATTTCTTTCCTCACATGCTGTCTCTGTGTAAGGAAAGGAGAGCCGATAACCAGCAAGGCTGACAGGGCACAGTGAGTACATTGTTTACACTTATAATCGGGGCAGTGATCATCAGTTTTAGCCCCATCAGTGCAGCCTGATTTTTATTTTTTTCAAAATTTTTGATCTTTTTTTCATTTGTTTAGCAAAAAATATACCCAGTGGTGATTAAATTTGTGTACAGTGCTGCATTAAGACCCCACATCTCACCTCTAGGGTGGGAGGCCTAAAATCAAAAAACAAAACAAAACGGTCACTGCTTCCCAGCCGAAGCGGCGCCATTTTTTTGAATGCAGAGGCCGGGCGTGACGTCATAACATCGCGCCTGGCCTCCAAAAGATCATAGAGACTCCGGCGACCATCTGGTCCGCCGGAAATCTCTATGATCTACATCTGGCACCGGCGGATCCGCTCTCCGACTCACCGATCGCTGAGGTGAGTCGGTAGAAGCACCGGAGGATGGCGGGAGGGGGGGATGTCCCCTTTCGCCACCCGTATGAACGATCAAGCGGCGGAACAGCCGCTATGATCATTCTTATGGTGTACGGAATCGCTGGCTGAAAATGCCGGTATCTGAATGATGTCTGTAGCCTCAGGCATCATTCAGATATAACCCCGGAAAGTCAAGGCCGTCATATGATTGCCTCCGGATGTCAAGAGGTTAAAGACACTACATTGACCCTCATTCACTGCTACTAAGCGAGTCCTTAAAGAGACTCTAAAATTAGAAACCATGAAGATAAACTCAGTTTTTCAACCACTTCAATACTGGGCACTTTTATCCCGTTTCTTCTGCCCATGCCAATTTTCAACTTTCAATGCTCTCACACTTTGAATGCAATATTATACCCAAATAATTTTTATAATTTGAGACCAAGCTTCTTTTTGGTGGTATTTAAACACCATAAATTGTGTGTTTCTTTGTTTTAATTATAAAATTTTGCAAAAAAGTTTTTAATTGATTTTATATTTCTTTTTTATTTATTTTTTTTATTCAAAGTTGCCAATTTAAAAGATATTCTTCATAAATTTAGGCTGCTACATTTCTTTGGTAAAAATAACCAAAATCAGTGTATACAGTATCTCGCAAAAGTGAGTACACCCCTCACATTTTTGTAAATATTTTATTATCTTTTTATGTGACAACACTAAAGAAATGACAATTTGCTACAATGTAAAGTAGTGAGTGTACAGCTTGTATAATGGTGTAAATATGTTGTCCCCTCAAAATAACTCCACACACAGCCATTAATCACTTGCCAACCGCCCGCCGTTGTTATACATCAGCAGTTTGAAGTGGAATATCGGTGTTATGGCAGACGCTAGCTGCCATAACCCCGGTATCCACTTCTTCAGCGGGCGGTCGACTTTCAGACAAAATTGGTCTCAGTTGCGGATTCGCCGCGCTCTGATGCCCTCCGCCACTTACCAGAGCCGCTGGCAGTGGCGGAGGCGATCGGGTCTCTGTGGTATGGAGCTGAGTGAGGGGAAGATGGCCCCCACCCGGCTCCAAACCATTGCATGGCTGAAGTGACATCAAAACGTTACTGCCGTCCATAGCTCCTAAAGGGACTTTTTTGTTGTTGTTTTTTTTGTATTTATTTTTTTTATTGCATTTTAGTATAAATATGGGATCTGATTTTTTTTTTTTCACCTCAGATCTCATATTTAAGAGGTCCTGTCATGCTTTTTTTTCTATTACAAGGGATGTTTACATTCCTTGTAATGGGATTAAAAGTGACACAATCTTCTTTTTATTTTTTTTTAAAAGAACAGTGTAAAAATAAAGAATAAAGTAAAATAAGAAAAAAAATAAATTTTAAAGCGCCCTGTCCCACCGAGCTTGAACGCAGAAACGAATGCATACGTATATGAAAACGGTGTTCAAACCACACATGTGCAACCATTCAAGTGTATACCCTTTATCGCAGGGATGGAGAGGGTAAAAAAAAAGGGGGAGGGGTATACCTGTATATCAAGAATAATGTACTTATTAATGTAAGTGTAGGTGAGAGGTGACATCACTAAGGAAGTTAGGTAGGAGGTGAAATCCTTATGGGTAGAGCTCCAAAGGGATGAAGCTAAGGGGAAAATAATACTGGGAGTATGCTATAGACCCCCTAACCTGAGGGGGAGATGGACCTCCTATCACAATTTGCATTAGCAGCAAGGATGGGAAGTGTTATCATAATGGGGGATTTTAATTATCCAGACATAGACTGGGTGGAGGGAACTATGCAGGGCTGTATTTTTGTATAGGCGCGCTGGGCAGTGACCCCAGCCAAGCATCATTCACAGCCCTCAAAAAAGAGTGTGGGCTGCCTGGGTGCGAGCACCTCCGGCAGCCTGGGTTTGTCAGAGCGATCATAGGGGAAGGGAGAGGAGAGCCGCCGCTGCCTGGTTGATCAGAGTGTGGGGAACATAACAGCTTATCCTATACAATCCTGGGATGGGTGATCTGTCTATCAAAGTGCCCGAGGGGGAGGGGCTGTATATGACGGCGCGGCGGGGAACACACAGCTATTGAAATGAAAGCTGTTATGTTCACCATGCTCTGATCAATTAGGCGGCGGAGGCGGCTCTCCTCTCCCTTCCCCTACACAGGTAGGCTGCATTGGGGACACAGCCTGCTATGGGACACATGGCTGCACTGGCGGACACATAGCTGCACTAGGTGGCACAGGTTGCATTGGAGACACATAGCTGCAATGGGGACACATAGCTGCATTGGAGACACATAAAGTTATCTATTTTTATAACGTAATTCTGCATAAAACATTTAAGTGTCATTTCATGAAATAATTTACGAGGGCGTGTTTAGGGGCGGGGCATGAAAGGGGTTGGGCGGGGCAACCGGTGGCGAGTAACCCTTGAGGCCTGGCTAGTAGCTCAGGACTTGAAATTTTGAGCCCTGATTATTCAGATGTCACAAAGTTCGCTGCCGCATATTGCCAGTGCTCAATGGCGTCACCAGAGTGGGGCCTGAGGGGGCCACGTCCCCCTCAATTTTACTGTGTGCCCCCCAAGTTAAGCACTGTACTGTCTGTTTATATGACCAAAACAATGGCCGGTGCCACGGCTGTCCGAGTTTGCTGCCTGCTGAATCACGACTCACTATTGACTGACTGTTAGTCTGTCAGGTGACGTTGCGTGAGACGGCCACCGCTGTTGCTTATGAGAGTTGTAGTCCGCGGCTGCGTGCTCAAGTTCCCTGCTCCCAGGGAGGTGGAGTCAGCCTACCGCGTGCTACAACTCCCATCGCCGCCACGCCGCGGTCGGATAGTTTTCCTGCCTCTGCCACAGGAAACGGTAGGTGAATCAAGAAATAAAGGCGTTGTTTTACTGGGCAAATAGTGTGGCAGTGGCAAGAGTGGGTAAATTACATAAAAAAAAAAAAAAAAACCCTGATACTTGACATTTCTGTTCTTCTGTCCAGTAATCCAGCCTCCAGGATCCCTGAATATTAGTGCGCTTTTCTCCTGCAAACAACTTCCTGGTCACAGCAGCCACCTTCTCCATCCCAATCCCCACTATTGGTTTATTACTTTGATAGGATGCTCCATACATTTTTGCAATCCGACTGTACTGTTTTTATACAGTTTTAGATTGATCAAAACTATGTAATTATGAGGGCCTCTGTAAATGAACCAATCAATCTGTATCAAACATGCCCTCTGATTTTGTTTGAAGCACCAATAAATATAGCCTTATTGATAACTTTCATTTTTATTCTCATGCGTGATTGTGTAGACAGGGCCCCAGGGCATTGTAATGCCCTGGGGCCTATAATGCTCTTAAGATGGCACTGGAACCACGCATTCGTCTAAGGCTCGGCAGTTCCTAAATGTCTTGCAGGACAATTTCATGGGTCAGATGGTCGACGCACCAACTAGAAAAAAAGCATTACTAGAGCTACTGATTACCAACAATAAACACCTGATCACGGATGTGGAAATTTAGGAAACAGCGATCACAGGTCAATTGGCTTCAGTATAAATCACACATTGAATTTCAAAAGAGCCAACTTCCCTAAAGTACGAACCTTGCTAGAAGATATAAATTGGGATAAAATCTTAGGAACAAAGAACACGTAGGAGATATGGGTTCGCTTTAAGAGTATATTAAATATGGCATTAGCCAGTGCATCCCATTGGGTAATAAATTTAAAAGAGCGAACAAAAGTCCTAGATGGCTTAACGGCAATGTAAAAATGCATATTAACCCCTCGGCTTTCGGGGGTTATACCGGGATGATGCCCGCAGCTGCAGGCATCAACCTGCTACTGTGTTTTGAGCCGGCAATCGACTTTCCATCGATAATAACTGATGCGGCTAAAAGCCGCTCGGCTGTTATACCAGAGGAGCGTCTTACCGGGCCTCCCGTTCCACCGGGAGGCCTGATCAACAATCCACCTCCTCTGGCGGCTAGTGACAGTCTGGAACGAAGCCGTAAGCAGCTTCGTTCCAGCCTCCTAATTGTAAACACGGAAGCGACATCATGACGTCACTTCCCGTTTACTCGGCTGCCAATGGCACTGGTTTTAAAAAAATATACAGTATTCAGAATTGCCGAAAATGGCGATCTGAATACTTTGAAGTGCAAAGGAGGGATCGGGGGTCTTTTAGACCCCCGATCCCTCCATAAAGAGTACCTGTCACCACCTATTACATTGTTGATGTTTACATTCCTTGTGACAGCAATAAAGGTGATCAAAACATTTTTTTTATTAAAAACAATTTATTAATATTAAAATAAATAAGAAATTTTTTTTTTAAAGCGCCCCCGTAGCCGCGAGCTTGCGCAGCAAAGAAAACGCAAGCGGAAGTCGCACCTGCATATGTAAACGGTGTTCAAATCACACATGTGAGGTATCACCGCGATCGTCAGAGCGAGAGCAATAATTATAGCACTAGACCTCCTCTGTAACTCTAACCTGGTAACCGTAAAAAAAAATGTAAAGCGTTGCTTATGGAGGTTTTTAGGTACTCTAGTTTGTCGCCATTCCACGAGTGCGTGCAATTATAAAGCATGACATTTTTGGTATCTATTTACTCAGTGTAACATCATCTTTCACATTATACAAACAAATTGGGCTAACTTTACTGTTTCGTTTTTTTAAAATTCATGAAAGTGTCCCTTTTCCAAAAAAGTTGCGTTTAAAACACCGCTGCACAAATACCGTGTGACATAAAATATTGCAAGAATCGCCATTTTATTCTCTAGATTTTCTGCTAAAAAAATATTGAGGGTAATTTTCTAGCAAAAAATACGGATTTTAACTTGTAAACACCAAATGTCAAAAGTAGGCTTAGTCATGAAAGGGTTAAAGCAAAAGAGCAAAGTGTACTATCCCACACAGTCAGTTAGAGACGGTCCACAACTCGGATAGACAATAAATCTGTCACCTACCTTGACCACCAGATCTAAATTCTGGAGATTAAATGAAAGTCTATTGCAGACTCTGGCAGTTATGACTGACGCCACGAACGAGCTGAAGCATTACTTTCAAACTGACGAATGTGATCCAGGTATTTTATGGGAGGCTCATAAGACTGTAATAAGAGGGGTGCTAATTAAACATGGCGCACGCATCAAAAGAGAAAGAGAACAAATACTGCTCCAACTCCTCCATAAGATACATGAAGTAGAATCAAAACACAAACACCGGTTGCCTCATTAGAAGCCGAACTGATGTTCCTTAGGAAGCAAACAGTGGATCTGCTGCACTATAGAGCCAAAACGGCGCTACAAGTCTGCCGAAAACTCTTCTATGAACCTGGAAATAGATGTGAGAAACTGCTAGCTAAAGCAGTTAGAAATCATAGACTTAGCACGTATATTCCCCAAATCATTGCTCCCTCGGGACAAAAGAGGTCCACGCCAACCCAGATAGCCCAAAAATTCAGAGACTACTACTCTTCTCTGTATAACCTCCCAGTAAGGCCCCCTAATGAAAAGACAATAAAAGACTACATTGCATCATCCCAAATTCCCCAACTAATGGCAGAAATAGGTGCAGAATTGGACGACCCCATCACCTTGGAGGAGCTGCAACGAGCGGCAGGAGGAATGAAACCTGGCAAAGCACCGAGCCCTGACATGTTTACCCTACAGTACTACCAATCCTCCCTCCTACCACTTCTAGCCCTCCGTATGGTGAGAATGTTTAATGGCCTTGGGGAGGGGGTTCTTTTCCCGAGAGATACCCTGAGGGCACACATCTCCCTCATCTCGAAAGAAGGTAAAGACCCAGCGGCATGCAGCAGCTATAGACCTATATCCCTTCTGAATACAGACCTTAAGCTTTTCACGAAGATCCTGGCCAATAGATTAACCCAATTTATGCCAGACCTAGTCCACTTGGATCAGGTGGGTTTTATCCCCGCCTGAGAGTCAAGGGATAACACCACCAAAGTGCTTAATCTTATACATATAGCCACCGCAACAACAACCCCATGCGTCCTTCTTAGCACAGATACGGAGAAGGCGTTTGATCACGTCAATTGGGTATTTATGTCCTCCATTCTTAAACAGATTGGCCTGGGGCATAAAATGCTCCAAAGGATTTTCAGTATCTACTCCACACCAACAGCTCATGTCAAAGCCAATGGAATCCTCTCAGATTCATTCCCTATAACAAATCGCACCAGACAGGGATGCCCACTCTCACCCCTCCTCTTTGCCTTGGCCCTAGAACCCTTTTTATGCACCATACGCTCAAACCCAGATATCTCGGGAGTGACCATAGGTGATGCACAATACAAGATTTGGCCTTATGTGGATGATCTTATGTTTTCTCTAACCAATCCGGTGATGTAATTGACAAATATCCTCAGAGAATTTGATAGGTAAGGCAATCTCTCCAACCTTAATATTAATTTTGATAAATCAGCGGCAATGGGTATTAATATAACACCAAATAGACTGAGTTCTCTAAAATCTCAGTTCAGATTTAAATGGTCGGATGGCTCTTTCAAATATTTGGGAACCTTGATCCCCAGTGACTTGAAATGCACTTTCGACCTAAACTTCCCACCACTATTGACCAAGACCCGATCGCTACTGGAGGAATGGAATAGAGGACTCCACTCCTGGTTCGGCAGGTGTAACCTCCTTAAAATGTCCATACTCCCTAAATTATTATATTTATTTAAAGCTCTATCGGTCAAGATCACGCCCCAATATTTCAAACAAGTACATTCCCTCTGTTAAATTCATTTGGGCAAACTCAAAACCTAGGTTACGTAGGCGTTATTTAACACTACCCAAACATTACGAGGACTGACCCTCCCAGATCTAAGGAATTATTATTTGGCAGTTCACCTTGGTAGAATCATAGACTGGAATCGACATGGCAAGACCAAACTGTGGACCCACATAGAACCTAGTCAATGGTACCACTGAGGGGTGCGGCTTAGTGCTTTGACCAGTTGCCGTCAGCATTGACATCACAACCTGTAATAGGCACGACCCTCCAGGTAGGCGTGTCTACCATACTTACAACCTCCCTTTCCACTAGAAACTCTCCTCTCTACCCGATATTGGGTAATCCTGCTTTCCCCCCTGGACTGGAACCGTTGGAGTATGAGACACTGACATCAACTGGTAGGGACTGTGCCTCACATTTCTTAGAAGGCAATCATTGGCCTTCTATTTAATCCCTAACTAATGAAAATGGCCATTTCTGACTGCCGTTCTGGAAAGCAATGCGACTCCACCACTTCTTACATTTGATCGCCAACCCGGCACAATTTAATCTTGACTTGACTTTTGAGGACTACTGCAGGGACGAGGGAGTGTTACCCCAAGTACTATCTAAAACCTATGATATGCTCAACTCCCCTTCGGAATAACCCATCCTGACTTTCATACAGAAATCAGAGACTGACCTACAGCGCTCATTTACCGACATCCAAAAACAAAACTATAATCAGATTCTCCTCCGCTGCAACAGTTCTGGACGACCACTCAAAAATTCACATACTACACAATAAATGATGATCCAGCTTTTATCTTGCTCCATGCCACTACAATTCCGGCACGGAGCTATAAAAACTGCAGTGTTTATCCTTGTTACACATCACAGGAAGCACCCACATGGCTAATAGAGGACAGAATTAGAATTAGACTTGGGAAATTAACACTAATAAATCACCAGGACCGAATGGCTTGCACCCGAGGGTACTTAGGGAAGTCAGTCAAGTAATTGCCAGACCATTATTCCTAATTTTTACTGACTGGAACGGTACCAGCGGATTGGAAAAAAGCCAATGTAGCACCAATATTTAAAAAGGGCTCAAAATACATCCCTGAGAATTACAGGCCAGTTAGCCTAACATCAATAGTATGCAGGCTCTTGGAGGGGATGATAAGGGACTATATACAAGATTTTAATAATGAAAACGGTACCATTAGCAGTAATCAGAATGGATTCATTAAGAAGCGTTCTTGCCAAACCAATCTATTAACCTTCTATGAGGAGGTGAGCTGCCATCTAGATAAAGGAAGGTCTGTAGACGTGGTGTATCTGGATTTTGCAAAAGCATTTGACACAGTTCCCCATAAACGTTTACTGTACAAAGTAAGGTCCGTTGGCATGGACCATGATAAATGGGGAGTACTCGGAATGGTCAGGGGTAGAAAGTGGGGTCCCCCAGTGGTCTGTGCTGGGACCAATCCTATTTAATTTGTTCATAAACGACCTGGAGGAAGGGGTAAACAGTTCAATCTCTGTATTTGCGGACAATACTAAGCTAAGCAGGGCAATAACTTCTCCGCAGGATGTGGAAACCTTGCAAGAAGATCTGAACAAATTAATGGGGTGGGCAACTACATGACAAATGAGGTTTAATGTAGAAAAAATGTAAGATAATGCTTTTGGGTGGCAAAAATATGAATGCAATCTATACACTAGGGGCAGAACTTCTGGGGGAATCTAGGATGGAAAAGGACCTGGGGGTCCTAGTAGATGATGGGCTCAGTATCAGGGCTGGACTTGGCCCTTCCTTCTCTGAGCTGGCCACTCAGCTGTTGGCTAATTGCCAGCTCCTATCTCTCCACAGGTACCCAGCTGTTGACGATATGCTGCTCATCAGTCCTGCCTACTTAAGCCGTCCAACCCAGATGATCTCTGCCTTCACCTTAGTCAACATCACAGAGACACTCTCCTGCATTCCTGTTTAAAGACTTGCTTGGCTGACATCGCTTCTGGCTCCAGATCCTGCTCGCTGTTTTACTACACTCATCTACGGCTCCTTTACGTTTGGCTTGTCTGACTATCCGTTCCAGTTCCTGAACTTTGGTAATATTTTTTCCAGATTGGATGAGCAAGATCACCGCATGGATCAGTTTGTCATTGCGTTACAAACACTCCTGAGTCGCACGGCTCACCTGGAATCTCCCACTGTGGCTACTCCGGTTCAACCTGAGTTGCAGGCCATCCCTGCTACTGCGCCAGTCTCTGTGCAGGCACCCGCCTCGAGTATTACCTCTATAAGAGGTATGTCTGGTTCCGCTCCGCTTCCCCAGCGATTTGGGGGCGATCCAGTTCAATGCAGAGGGTTTCTCAACCAAGTTGAGATATATTTTGAGATGCTGCCCCAAGTGTTTCCCACGGACAGAAGCAAAGTAGGTTTTGTGATATCTTTGCTTTCTGAGAGACCCTTGGCCTGGGCAAACCCTCTATGGAAGACGCAAAAACCTGTTGTCTTAAGTTACCCTGAGTTTGTGGCCTCCTTTAAAAGGGTATTTGATGTTCCCGTATGCTCCACTTCTGCTGCCAAGTGCCTCATGTCCATCAGAGTACGGAAACTGTTGCCGACTACGCCATTGAATTCCGTACTCTGGCAGAAGAGGTTGCTTGGAACAACAAGGCCCTCGTGGCTGCTTTTTCTCATGGTCTCTCGGATTCCATTAAAGATGACATAGCAGCCCAAGAAAACACACTGAGCTGGACAAGTTGATCACGTTTGCCATCCTCATTGACTCCAGACTCAGAGAAAGACTCTCTTTTAAAGAGCGCTTGCAGAAGCCTCCTGTATGTTTGCCTCTGAGTATTGCAGTCCCACCCGTGCCTCCCTCACCTCCCAAGCCTCCTGGTACAGAGTCGGTCGGTGCAGATGAACCCATACACTTGGGCTTCACGCGTCTTTCTGCGGATGAGAGAACCTTTAGGAGGAGGGAGAGATTGTGCCTTTATTGTGGCCAGCCAGTTCACTTTTTGAAGTCTTGTCCTACCTGTCCAGGGAACGCCCGAACCTTGGCGTCGGTCATGGACAGATCATAGGTGGCCTTATTTCATCCCCAGTTATCCAGAAGGATAAGTCCCTTATTTCTGTCACCCTTTCTTGGGCTAAGTTGTCCTATGAGATACAGGTTCTAATCGACTCTGGGGCTGCAGGCCTGTTCATTGATGCTGCCTTCGTATCGAAGCACTCTATTCCGCTGCAGCTGCGTGACACTCCACTTGCCATTGAGGCTCTATGGGAGACCTCTACAGCCTGTCCATGTGACTCATGAGACGGTTCCATTGTCAATGGCTGTAGGGGCTCTTCACCATGATATAATCCAATTCCAAGTTATTTCCTCACCTAAGTTTTCGTTGGTTATTGGTTATCCTTGGTTACAGAGGCACAACACCTCTTTTGATTGGCTCCATGCTGAGGTTCTCTCCTGGTTGCCACAATGCAGTAAGAAATGCTTCCAGTAGGTAGCCAAGGTCCTGTGCACCTCTTCACTCTCCTTCCTGCCAGAGGAGTACCATGATTTTAGCAATGTCTTTGACAAAGGTCAAGCCGGTAGTGCCTCCACACCGGCCGTATAATTGTGCAATCGACTTTCAACCTGGTGCCATACCTCCTCGTGGCCGGGTTTACCCTTTGTCAGTCTTGGAGGATAAGGCCATGGAAGAGTATGTTGCAGACGCACTTTCTCGAGGTTTCATCTGCAGATTCTTGTCCCCTGCTGGTGCTGGTTTTTTCTTTGTGAAGAAGAAGAGTGGTGAACTGAGACCCTGTATTGATTAAAGGGGTCTCAATCGTTTCACGATTAAGAATGCCTATCCAATTCCGTTGATTATGGAGTTATCTGACTGCCTCAAAGCAGCAACGGTTTTCACGAAGCTTGATTTGAAAGGGGCATACAATCTCGTGAGGATTAAGGAGGGCGACGAGTGGAAAGCTGTGTTTAATACCAGAACAGGCCATTATGAGTACCTCGTAATGTCTTTTGGCCTTTGTAACGCCCCAGCAGTTTTCCAGGAATTCATTATTGATGTCCTCCGAGATTTGTTGCAGTTATGTGTGGTGGTTTATTTCGACAATATCCTCATATTTTCCAAGTCCTTGGAGAGCCACCACACAGATGTCTGTCATGTGTTTCAGAAACTAAGAGAGAACAATCTCTATTGTAAATTGGAGAAGTGCAAGTTCCATCGCGAACATCTTAAATTCCTGGGCTGTAATTTCCACTGCTGGCTTTTCGATGGACCCAGAGAAACTTTCTGCAGTCCTACAGTGACCCCCACCTGTGGGTTTACGCCCTCTGCAGTGTTTCCTGGGCTTTGCCAAATATTATCCGAAGTTTATTTGTAACTTTTAATCTCTGCCTCTGACTGATATGACCAGAAGAGACGGTAACCCACAGAGTTGGTCTCCGGAGTCCATTAAGACCTTTGAGAGTTTCAAGGCTGCCTTTGTTTCTGCTCCTGTGTTGGCACATCCTGATCCTACGTTACCTTTTACCCTTGAGGTTGATGCTTCTGAGACTGGAGTTGGCGCCGTTCTGTCTCAACGTCCTATCTCTGAGAGAGCTTTGCATCCTTGTGGCTACTTTTCCAAGAAATTGTCACCTGCGGAGTGCAATTACAAGATTAGTGACACAGAGCTGTTGGCGATCACTTTAGCCCTCAAAATAATGGAGACATCTCCTCCACTGTGCCGGTTCTCATTCTTACTGACCATAAGAATCTCACATTCTTGTCTGAGGCTAAACGCCTCTCTCCTAGAAGGGCACGATGGGCTCTTTTCTTGTCAAGTTTCAATTATATTGTCTCATTCTTACCCGATACTGGGAATGTAAGGGCTGGCGCCTTGTCACAACAATTTTCCTCAACTTCCAAGTTGGAGTCGGTTCCGGTTCCTGTGATTCCTCCTGACCATATTCTGGCTACAGTTCGCAGCAGTCTGACTTCTCCTTTGGGTAAAAAAAATTTTGCTGCTCAAGTTCATGCTCCTCTTGAGAAACCTTGTGACCGCTGCTTTGTCCCAGAGAGCCTCCATACTGCCGTGCTCCAGACTTACCATTCTCCCAAGGCTGGCCACCCTGGGAAGAATCAACTCTTTTGGGCCATTTCCCAACAATTCTGGTGGCCTCGTCTATGTGCTGATGTAACCGCCTTTGTAGCTGCCTGTTCCGTGTGTGCTCAGAGTAAGACTCCACAACATCTTTCAGTGGGCTTCCTACAACCCATACCCAACGGAGAGAGGCCCTGGACCCACCTGTCTATGGACTTCATTGTGGAGTTACCCAACTCCCAGGGCAACACAGTTATCTTTATGGTAGTTGACCGTTTCTCAAAAATGTCTCATTGTATTCCACTTAAGAAGTTGTCCACTTGTAAGGAACTGGCTTCCGTTTTTGCTTGGGAGATCTTTCGCTTGCATGGGCTACCCAAGGTGATTGTCTCGGACAGGGGTAGTCAATTTGTGTCCCGGTTCTGGCAAGCCTTTTGTGCACAGTTGGGAATTCAGCTTGCTTTTTCCTCTGCATATCACCCGCAGTCTAATGGGGCAGCAGAACGAGCCAATCAGTCCTTGGAGCAATTCCTATGTTGCTATATTTCTGACCATCATAACAACTGGTCAGACCTATTACCGTGGGCAGAGTTTGCTCCCAATAGTGCCTTGAATTCTGCTTCCTGATTGTCCCCATATTATGGTTTCCAACCTTCCATGTTGCTGACTCATTTGTTCCACAGAGTATTCCTGCATTAGAGGAGCATCTCCGTGGTATTCGTTCCACTTGGGCACAAGTCCAGGAGGCTTTGCGACATGCTAGTGATAGGTACAGACTCCATGCTGACCGCAGATGCCTGTCCGCGCTTTCCTACCAGGTTGGGGACAGGGTCTGGCTGTCATCTCGCAACCTCTGACTTTGTGTTCCCTCACTGAAGTTTGCCCCTCAGTTTATTGGGCCTTTCCGTATTCTTCGCAGGATTAACCCAGTGGCTTACGCATTAGACCTTCCTTCTAACATGCATATATTTTAAATGTATTTCAAGTCTCCTTATTAAAACCTTTGGACTGCAACCGCTTTACCACCTCGGTGCCATGTCCTCACCCTGTACAGGTTGAGAACCATTAAGGAGTATGAAGTAAAGGCCATTGTTGACTCCCGTAGGTTACGTGGGCGCATACAGTACCTGGTGCATTGGAAGGGGTACGGTCCGGAGGAACGCTCTTGGGTCTCATCCTCGGACGTACATGCCCCTGTCCTCCTCCGTGATTTCCATAGACGTTTTCCCCTCAAGCCTGGTGGTCCTCCGAGAATGCTCTTTTAAGCTACAATTTTGTAAGTGTTTTAACCTATTTTAAATAAAGCATCTTAACGGATTCACGCTATGGCTGCCTCTCTTTTACCCTTATGTGGCTAATTCGTGTTGTGGTTTGGTTGGAGTCACGCTTACGGAGGGATATCGTATATTGGTCACCAGGACCCATGTTTACATGCTTATCATCCATAACAGCCTGACCTGGATATAATCCTGAGATGTGCCTTATTGTGCTTTCCTTCTGGTAAGCGCATATGTTTGGTGGCGGAGGATCACTGTGCAGGGTGTGTTTGTCATTCCATTTCTCACCTGACTTTCACGGAGAATTACCAGGGGATTCCTCTTACCTCCTTTACTTCTATGGACTTTACTATTATTATTTGTTATAATTTTGGTTTGATGTCATTGGATGGTTATATGTAGGTTCATTGTTTACACTAATTTTACTTGCACATGTTGATTCTCTGCATTTCACTTTATAGCGCAGTTTTGTTTTTTTTTCCTGTTGGTTGTGTTTTTTCACAGTTAAACTGCTGCTCCCCTGGGGGTTTTTTTATGATAGCGCGGGGATTTTTTTTGTTTTTTTTGTTTTCAGCTGTTGATGATATCCTGCTCGTCAGTTCTGCCCACTTAAGCCGTCCAGCCCAGAGGATCTCTGCCTTTGCCTCGTCAACATCACAGAGACACTCTCCTGCATTCCTGTTTAAAGACTTGCTTAGCTGACATACCTTCTGGCTCCAGATCCTGCTTGCTGTTTTACTACACTCATCTCTGGCTCCCTTACGTTTGGCTTCTCTGACTATCCGTTCCGGTTCCTGTACTCTGGCTATATTTGACTACGTTTGTTCTATTTACTTGTATTAATAAACAAGTGTGATTTAACTGTACTTCTGTCTCGGTCTGATTTTATGATTTCTGACACTCAGCAATGGCATGTAACTGAAAACATACAATCTGTAGAATTCTTTAAACATCGCCTATGGAGATTTTTTAAGGGTAAAAGTTTGTTGCCATTCCAAGAGCGGGCACAATTTTGAAGAGTGACATGTTGGGTATCAATTTACTCAGCATAACATCATCTTTCATAATATTAAAAAAAATTCGGGGTAACTGTACTGTTCTATTTTTTAATTAAAAAAAGTGTATTTTTTCACAAAAAGGTGCGCTTGTAAGACCACTGCACAAATACGGTGTAAAAGAAAGTATTGCGATGACCGCCATTTTATTCTCTAGGGTGTTAGAACTCCCAAACATTATATATATTTTTTCTAAGTAATTTTCTAGCAAAAAAAAAACAGTTTTTAACCAGTAAACTCCAAATCTCAAAACAAGGCTCTGTCCTTAAGTGGTTAATGTCTAAACTGTTGGTAACAAAAGTGAGTACACCCCTAAGTGAAAATTGGGCCCAATTAGCCATTTTCCCTCCCC
Organism: Lithobates clamitans; assembly: GCA_037952925.1. Lineage (NCBI taxonomy): Eukaryota > Metazoa > Chordata > Amphibia > Anura > Ranidae > Lithobates > Lithobates clamitans. The sequence goes on along the minus strand of JBBGZY010000270.1, from coordinate 2,579,463 downwards.
AGTGTTATATGCCTTATTAGTGTTACAAGGTCTCAGGTGCAAATGGGGAGCAGGTGTGTTATATTTGGTGTTCTCGCTCTCACTCTCTCATACTGGTCACTGGAAGTTCAACATGGTTCCTCATGGCAAAGAACACCCTGAGGATCTGAAAAAAAGAATTGTTGCTCTACATAAAGATGGCCTAGGCTATAAGATTGCCAAGACCCTGAAACTGAAACTGGTGGCCAAGGCCATACAGCGGTTTAACAGGACAGGTTCCACTCAGAACAGGCCTCATAATGGTCGACCAAAGAAGTTGAGTGCACGTGCTCAGCGTCATATCCAGAGGTTGTCTTTTGAAAATAGACGTATGAGTGCTGCCAGCATTACTGCAGAGGTTGAAGGGGTGGGGGGTCAGCCTGTCAGTGCTCAGACCATACGCTGCACACTGCATCTAATTGGTCTGCATGACCGTTGTCCCAGAAGGAAGCCTCTTCTAAAGATTATGCACAAGAAAACCCGCAGTTTGCTGAAGACAAGCAGACTAAGGACATGGATTACTGAAACCATGTCCTGTGGTCTGATGAGACCAAGATAAACGTATTTGGTTCAGATGGTGATAAGCGCGTGTGGCAGCAACCAGGTGAGGAGTGTGTCTTGCCTACAGTCAAGGATGGTAATGGGAGTGTCATGGTCTGGGGCTGCATGAGTGCTGCCGGCACTGGGGAGCTACAGTTCATTGAGGGAACTATGAATACCAACATGTACTGTGACATACTGAAGCAGAGCGTGATCCCCTCACTTCGGAGACTGGGCCTCAGGGCAGTATTCCAACATAACGACCCCAAACACACCACCAAGACAACCACTGCCTTGCTAAAGAAGCTAAGGGTAAAGGTGATGGACTGGCCAAGCATGTCTCCAGACCTAAACCCTATTGAGTATCTGTAGGGCATCCTCAAATGGAAGGTGGAGATGCGCAAGATCTCTAACATCCACCAGCTCTGTGATGTCGTCATGGAGGAGTGGAAGAGAACTCCAGTGGCAACCTGTGAAGCTCTGGTAAACTCCATGCCCAAGAGGGTTAAGGCAGTAAAATAGTGGTGGCCACACAAAATATTAACACTTTGGGACAAATTTGGACATTTTCACTTAAGGCCTGTACACACGATACAAAAATCGAAAGTAAAATTTGGTACGACGCACGATCTGCCATTTTTCGGATTGTTAGTATGGTGCTTTCGACAGCCGATTCTGATTTTTCATCCGACAAAATCTGGATGTGCAGACTATAAAACTTTTGTCGTACGTGACCTCAAGGTCCGATTTTTGTTTCATTAGTACCGTTTTCGTCCGAAAAAAATCATAAGAGCAAGACTACTCATGCTCACAAACAAAAGAATACCTACAAAACTATTCAACACATTACGGTCACCTCTGAAGTTGTATTCTGCAGTACCAGACGTTTCGTATCATGAGTAACCTCTTCACTTGAGACATGAGACTAGCATGCAACAAAAAATGGACGAACGGTCCTCCGAAAACCTGATCATGTGTGCGAGGCTTTAGGGCTGTATTCGCTTTTATTGCCAGCGGTGTAGACAATACTGGATGTGTAAAGGAGCGGTACGTGGTCACATGTCTTAGGATCGTCCCTCCCACTTCCGGACTATCTGGTTAGCTAGACGCACGGGGTGGAACGCACGCTGCATGTGCGATGTGATGCGAAGGGTTCCTGGTACCGTTCACCCTGACATGCAAGCAGTCCCAGTGCCGGGTGGGCACCGATCAATGTAAGAGGCCATTTGGCTATTTTATTGTTTTTACTTATCTACATTAAACGGTTTTACACTATGGAAATTCCCTTTTGTCTCTCATATTTCCTATCCTGAATGAATGGGACGGGAGGGATCTATGCCTAAAGTACCATCCAGCCTTCCAGCCTTCATGTGAACAGGCACAATCCTGTACAAGCACTAATGACTCTCTTTTTAGCTAAAGGAGTCATTGGTATCTGGTAAGCAGATATCTATTACCTTCAGGTGTCTTTTCCTCTTGGGTGACGGAATCTATTAACATCGCAAGATTTGTTGCACCTTTGAAAGATTTATGTGTTTTCTCGGATGTTGTTTTCAATGAATTGGTTTACTCTGATCTTTTCAATGGATTGGGACAATCAAACATCACGAGTCTATTCATCACTCCTGCACTAAGGACTTTTTCAATAGCACTTTTCACTCTTATTTTATATAATTGTGTATTTGGAATTCATACTATGTATTTATTAATTATAGTTTAGCACAATAAGGATTATACAACCCATTGCGGTTGTTGTTGAGTGTGTGTGTATCTAGTGGCAGATACATATGTTCTCAGGTCTTTAGCGCCCCCTACTGTATTACTAATACTGGATGTGTGTTGAATTGTTTTGAGGGGACAGCAACACATACTACTTTACATTGTAGCAATGTAGTAATTTCTTCAGTGTTGTCACATGAAAAGATATAATAAAATATTTACAAAAATGTGAGGGGTGTACTCACTTTTGTGAGATACCGTATTTAGTCTGTGTGAAAGTTGGTCTACAGGTAATAATTGAAAATTGATCAATCCTGATGTACTGACTGCCTATCTCAATTCTCGAGGCCCTAAAATGCCAGGACAGTGCAATATTCCCCCCAAATAACCCCTTTTTGGAAAGGTCTAAGGTATTTAGTAAGAGAGTACAATTATTTGGAAAATGAAAATTTTCTTCATAAAATTGTCATATTAACAAGTTATTTCTCACACATGGCAAAGGCATAATTGCAATTACACCCCAGAATACATTCTTCTGCTCCCGAGTAGGGCGATGCCATACATATGAGAGTTTTTCACAGCTTAGCCACATAGAGAGGCCCAATATCCAAGCAGCACCTTCAGGTGTTCTAGGGGCATAAATTAAACATCTAATTTCCTGACTACCTATTACACTTTTGAAGGCACTGGAGCACCCACAAAATGACCATATTTTGGAAAGCAAACACCCACATTTTTTTTCTATGAGGCATAATGGGTCTTTTTTTTTGTCCCTACAAGTTTTTGGAAAATGTGAAAAGAAAATGAAAGAGTTTTTTGTTATTTGTTAAGTTGTTAATTTATAAGATATATCTAGCACACAACATGGGCATACCAAAAATTACCCCACAAACTATGTTCTGCTATTCCTGAATATGGCGATACCACAAGTGTGAGACTTTTTCTCGGCCTAACTGAACAAAGGGTAAACAAAAGATTGCCTGTGGTTTTAGTAGACCAGCTGTCCGCAGAGTAGAGCATTGGCCCAGGAAGCAGGCAGAGAGATGGTCAGCACAGCCAAAGTATTGATCCAGGCAGCAGGCAGGAACATAGTCCATAAAAAGTCCTGGATCATTACAGGCAGTAGGCAGAGATATGGTCACCACAACCAACCAAAGTATGGGTCCAACTAGCAGGCAGGAACATCAGGGTTTAAAGTGTTTGTTATCCCAAAACTTCATATTCCTGATATGTGATTGCTGTACCATGTACTTATATGAGAAAGTATCATGTTCTCTTAGTATTGCTTCCTTTATTTGAAATCACTGGTGATCCTGCTAGTCCCATTGCTTTCCTATTAAAAACTGACCACACAAAGCAGGAGAGCACAACGTGGCCAGGTCTTTTTTTATGTCTATACACAAATGTTTTGCCTTTCATTTCTATTTTAAACTGAATGGGTTGTTTTACAAGGTGATCGTTTACAGTCACGTTAAGGCCTTGGGGCGGTAAGATGGGGTAAAGGTTTCTTTTCACTCAAATCTCTTCAAAGCCTCTGGAATCCAGACTCTGATCCAGGAATTACAAAACCCAGGGAGAAAACCAAAAACAGCTTTTCTATGCTCAGAACACTACTCTGAAGCGCCTCACATATGTGAGACCCCCTACGTTATCTTGAATCCCAATACTACAGTAACAGAGCAAATAATCATTCCAAGTGGCAGCTAAAAACATGGTCAAATAACAGTCCGGGGTCAGTTCAGGTGGAAGGCAGAAACATGGTTGATAATCCAGATGGCAGGCAGAGGTATAGTTGATCAACAGGCCAGGGTCAGTTAGGTGGAAGGCAGAGGTATGGTCAGCTGAGACAGCAGGCAAATGATCAATACAGGCTGTTAACGTTAATCCTGTTGGTCTGAAACCAAGATGCTGTTCGCTTACTTTTGTGTTTGAGGTCATTGGGATTGATTTACTAAAACTGGAGAGTGCAAAATCTGGTGCAGCCCTGCAAAGAAACCAATCAGCTTCCAGTTTTTTTTTGTCAAAGCTTAATTGAATAAGCTGAAGTTAGAAGCTGATTGGCTACCATGCACAGCTGCCCCATATTTTGCTCTCTCCAGTTTTAGTAAATCAACCCTATTGTCTTGATGAAACCCATTTCAAGGGCATTTCCTCTTTGGTATAAGGCAGCATAACCTCTTCAAGTATTTTGATGTATTCAAACTGATACATGATCCCTAGTATGAAATTGGTCCAACACCATAGTATGAGAAACCTCCCCATATCATGATGCTTGCCCCACCATGTTTTACTGTCTTCACAGTGTAATGTGGCTTGAATTCAGAGTTTGTGGGTCGTCTGACAAACTGCAGCTCCTAGACCCAAAAAGAACATTCTTGCTTTCAATGTTGCACCATTTCTCTTTAGGCCAGTGAATGTGCTCTTTTTAAATTATTACCTCTTCGGCACACGTCATTTTTCCAATAATGGGACTTTGTAAGGGCTTCTTCCCGATAGCTTGGCTTCACATAGGCATCTTCTAATTGTTACAGTACTCGCAGGTAACTTTAGACCTTCTTTGATGACCCTGGAGCTGATCATTGGCGGAGTCTTTGCCATTTTGGCTATTCTTCGATCCATTTGAATGATAGTTTTCAGTTTTCTTCCACTTTCTGGTTTTGGTTGCCATTTTAAAGCATTTGAGATCATTTTAGCTCAGCAGCCTACCAGTTTCTGCACTACTTTATGTTTCCCTTCTCCAATCAACTTTTTAATCAAAGTACGTTGTTCTTTGGAACAATGTCTGGAACGACCCATTTTACCCATGCACTATACCCAGCATGTACAACATTTGCTGCATTTGTCCTTAAATAAGGACCACCTGTTTGACACTAGGGATGAGCTTCGTGTTCGAATCGAACCCATGTTCGACTCGAACATCCTGTGTTCGGTCGTTCGCCGAATTACGAACGATATTGGCCGTCGTGCCAAATTCGAGTGGTGCGTCACGGCCCATAATTCACTGCGGTATCGCAGTGCATTGCTGGCTGATGTTTGGCCAAGCATGCACTATGACCCACATGCTTGGCCAATCACAGCGCTGTGTGTACAGAGAGCCGTAATTGGCCAAAGCCAAAGAGGCTTTGGCCAATTATGGCTCAGGGGGTTTAGTACACGCCCCACACTATATAAGGCCGCCTGCACGTCGGCCCTGTGTAGTGTGTTCCGGCTTGAGAGAGAGATAGACAGAGAGAGAGACAGTGTCACTTGATTTAAGTTAGATAGAGTAGGCAGGTCGAGTCATTTAGCTGCACTTAGTGTATTGTGTATATATATGCATCCCAGGTGTTGTATATATATATATATATATATATATATACTGTATTCAGTTTAGCTAGATCCTGTTCTTCTCTTCTTAATATACTGACAGGCAGGCAGGTGTTTTTACAGTATTTACAGTTACTGTACTGTGTACCCTGCACAGTTGCACCTACAGTATAGCTACCTGCAGCCAGATGCTTGTGTAGGCTCTTTGAAGTATTTCCAGTTACTGTACTGTGTACCCGCACAGTTGTACCTACAGTATAGCTACCTGCAGCCAGGTGCTTGTGTAGGCTCTTGAAGTATTTCCAGTTACTGTACTGTGTACCCCGCACAGTTGCACCTACAGTAGAGCTACCTGAATACAAGTGCAGGTGTTATCATACTAATAATACTACAGGCAGGCAGTTGATTCTGCTAGCTGCAGTATAATCGGTATATATATATATATATATATATATACACATCCCAGTTTTGTGCAGCTCACTGCAGGCCAATAGTATGTCTGAAAGGCCAACAAGGAGAGGCAGAGAGTCACAAGCCAAGAGGGAAAGCAGGCTCTGTGTCTAGAGGCCACAGTGCTGGTCGTGGACACGGTGCATCCTCAGCACGTGGCCGTGGGACACGCTTGGCCTTTTTTTCGGCAGCTGGCCGCGTTGAGCCGCAACATGTGGAAGACTTGGTCGAGTGGATGACCAAGCTGTCCTCATCGTCCTCATCCTCTCTCACCCAGACTCAGGGTACTTTGTCTGGCAAAGCAGCTACCAGCGCTTCCTCTTCCCTTGGCGCAATGGCATCATCACTCCTTCCCTAGCCCCACCATGTCCTCCTGAGGAGTCCCTCGAACTGTTTGACCACAGTGTTGGGTACATGCTCCAGGAGGATGCCCAGCGTTTTGAAGGCTCCGATGATGGTGCTCGGCTAGAGGGAGGCAGTAACGTGAGCCCAGACAGAGGGGGTGCCCAAGAAAGACAGCAATCTGGCAGTCATGTTCCCCCTGCTGCAGCATACTGCCAGGTTTGCTCCAGTGATGAGGAGGGAGGGGATGATGAGGTCACTGACTCCACGTGGGTGCCTGATAGGAGAGAGGAGGAGGAGGAGGAGGCACATCACCAACAAGGCAGGATGCCCTCTAGGGGCCAGCCTAAGGGCAGCACACTGACTGCATCACACTGCAGAGCTCCGCATGTGCAGGGCGCTGCTGTCTCTGCGCGTTATTCCAAAAGTTCTTTGGTGTGGGCCTTTTTTGAGACGAGTGCATCAGATCCCACCTCTGCTATTTGCAACATATGTCTCAAGCGTATCTCACGTGGCCAAAACATCTCCCGCTTGGGCACCACATGCTTGACCAGACATATGTTGACCTGCCATGCAGTTCGTTGGCAAGCGTACCTAAAAGACCCACACCAAAAAACAAAGCGGACCTCTCCTTGCTCCTCATCAGCTGGGTTCTCCAACCCCACTATACCTTCAGTCCCCTCTGAGACCTGCACTGAGAGGAATGAAGGTGTAGAATTAGGTGTGTCACAGCTAAGTACTTGCGAGTAATCTACTATCGGTACACCGACGTCAGATTGTACCAGGCAAATTTCCCTGCCCCAGCTGCTGCACCGCAGAAAGAAGTTTGCTCCCAGCCATCCACATGCCCAGCGGTTGAATGCTAGCTTGGCAAAACTGCTAGCACTTCAACTGCTACCTTTTCAGTTGGTAGACTCTGCCCCCCTCCGTGAGTTTGTGGAATGTGTGGTTCCTCAGTGGCAGGTTCCCAAACGCCACTTTTTCTCACGGAAGGCGATTCCGGCTCTATACCGGCATGTGGAAGGCAATGTCTTGGCCTCCCTGGGCATATTACCGCTGACTCATGGTCCAGCAGGACTTGGACAGGGACGTTACCTAAGTTTCATGGCACATTGGGTGACTCTGCTGGCAGCTGGGAAGGATGCAGGACAAGGTGCAGTAGTGTTGGAGGTTGTTCCGCCAACACGCCTCCAAAATGCCACTACTGGTGATTCTAACACACATCTCTCCTCCGCCCCCTCCTCATTTTCTTCCTCCATGGCCTCTTCCTGTGCTTAGTCCTCGGAACCAGCGGTGCTCCGTAGGCGTTCAAGGGGCTACGCAAGTACACAGGCCAAAAGATGCCATGCGGTGCTTGAGCTGGTGTGCTTGGGGAACAGGAGCTACACTGGAGCAGTGATTCTGTCAGCTCTGCAGGGGCAGGTTCAGAGGTGGTTGGCGCCACGCCAACTTGCAGGAATGGTGGTTTGCAACAATGGTACCAACCTCCTTTCCACCCTCCGACAGGGACAACTGACCCATGTGCCCTGTTTGGCTCACATCCTTAACTTGGTGGTGCAGTGGTTCTTGGCCAAGTACACGGGCTTACAGGATGTCCTGAGGCAGGCCAGGAAAGTCTATGTGCATTTCCGCCAGTCATATAATGCCAGTGCTCGGCTGGCACACCTCCAAAAGGAATTTAACTTGCCCAAGAACCGCCTGATCTGTGACATGCCCACCAGTTGGAATTCAATTATGGCCATGCTGCAGCGGCTGCACACACAGCAGAGGGTCATCAATGAGTACATGTGCGACTATGGCACCAGGACAGGGTCAGGGGAGCTTGTTTTTTTTCCCCACACCAGTGGGCCATGATCAGGAATGCATGCACTGTCCTGTCACCATTTGAGGTGGCCACAAGGATGATGAGCAGTGACAGTGCATGCATCAGTGATACTGTCCCCCTTGTTCACCTGTTGGAGCACACGCTGCATGGAATAATGGACAGGGCACTTGAGGCAGAACAGAGGCAGGACGAAGAGGACTTCCTTAGCTCTCAAGGCCCCCTTTATCCAGACAGTGTTCCTGCGTGCCCGCCGATCACACAGGAAAAGGACGAGGAGGAGGATTGTGTCAGCATGGAGGTGGAGCCTGGCACTCAGCATCAGCAGCAGTATTTAATGGATCATTTACAGTCCCAAGAAACCCATTGACTTGTACGTGGCTGGGAGGAGGTGGATGCGGATGATGTCATCCTTAGTGACCCAGAGGACTCCGGACCGAATGCCTCAGCAAACCTACGCTGCATGGCCTCCCTGATCCTGCAAAGCCTGCGGAAGGATCCTTGTATTCGTGGTATCAAAGAGAGGGATCAATATTGGCTGGCAACCCTCCTTGATCCACGTTACAAGGGTAAGGTTGCGGACCTTATCTTGCCGTCGCAGAGGGAGCAGAGAATGAAACATCTTCGAGAGGCCTTGCAGAACGTTCCCAGAGACCGGGAGGTTACAAACTCCTGTTCCTAGACAACGTGTTGCTGAGACTTCGGTCAGTCAAAGAAGGAGCGGTAGAGAAGGTGGCTGTCTGACTGATGCGTTCAGACAATTTTTTTGTCCACAGCCCCAAGGTATGATCGGTTCCAGCAACCATCGCCAGCGTCTGTTTTACATGGTGCAGGAATACCTCGGGGCAAGATTTGACTTGGACACCTTTCCCACCGAAAATCCTCTGGGTTACTGGGTCTTGAGGATGGATCACTGGCCAGAGCTTGCACAGTATGCAATTGAGCTACTGGCCTGTCCTGCATCCAGCGTTCTTTCGGAACGCACATTCAGTGCTGCTGGATGCTATGTAACCGATCACAGGGTGCGTCTGTCCACCGACTCGGTCGATCGACTGACCTTCATAAAAATGAATCAGTCTTGGATCACCACCAGCTACCAAGCACCTGATGCTGATGTAACCGAATAATTTTTTTTGAAATATCAGATCCCTTCAAGACTGCCTATGCTGATGCTGAGTGACTATCCTGTTATGCTGAGTGATTATCCTCTTTCTCCTCAATGATCAAGCTGATAGCTTGTAAGAACATTTTTGGTTCTGGGCCCCGCCACCAGTGGCTAAAGCCCAATTTTTCAGCCCCTGTTTAACAGGGGCATGTAATTACAATTTTTGATGCAATATTTTGCAGGAGGGTTTGTTGCTGCGCTCAACTAGAGTATCTGTGAGGGGTTGCAGTGTTGTGGCACCAGCACCAGTGCCTAAGGCCCAATTTTTCAGCTCCTGTTTAACAGGGGCGTGTAATTAAAATTTTTTGATGCAATACTTTGCAGCAGGGCTCGTTCCTGCGCTCCAACTAGAGTATCTGTGAGGGGTTGCAGTGTTGTGGCACCAGCACCAGTGCCTAAGGCCCAATTTTTCTGCCCCTGTTCAACAGGGACATATAATTACAATTCTTGATCTAATATTTCACAGTAGGGCCCGTTCCAGCGCCCACCAAGAGTAACTGTGAGGACTTACAGTGTTGTGGCACCAGCACCACCACCATCACCAAAGGCTCAATTTTTCTGCCCCTGTTCAACAGGGGCATGTAATTACAATTCTTGATCTAATATTTCACAGCAGGGCCCTGTGAGGGCTTACAGTGTTGTGGCAACACCAACACCTAAGGCCCCAATTTCTGCAGAGTATATAGGGCAGGCCCCTACTTTCAAACATCCAACTTACAAACGACTCCTACTTGCAAACGGAAGGAGACAACAGGAAGTGAGATGAAATCTACCCCTAGGAAGGAAAATTCTCTCCTGTAAGAGTTAATATGGGAAAAACGTTTCTCCTTTCCACTGATGCTTTATCACCAATCCTTGTTTCACTAAAAACCCCAAATTTTCTAAAAACAATTTGTCATTGGGACAGAAAGTAAGGTGAAATCTTCTGAAGAGGAGCACAGACAGCAAAACAAATGTCACAGGGGTGATAGCCCTTCCCTATGTTTTCCAAAAAGCTTAAAATAGATTTTTTGGCTGGAGCTAAACACGTTAAAAATGTACCAGTTCAAAATTACAAACAGATTATACTTAACAACAAACCTACAGTCCCTGTCTTGTTTGCACCGCCTGTATACTGCTGTTCAGAGTATACAGGACCTGGTGGCCCCACGCCTTTCCTTTTTTTTCATTTGGGTGCGGGGTTCCCCTTAATATCCATACAAGACCCAAGGGGCCTGGTAATGGACTGGGGGGTACCCATGCCGTTTGTCTCACTGATTTTCATCCATATTGCCAGGACCCGACATTACATTAAAGCCGCAAGCAGTTTTAAATGACTTTTATTCCTTTAAAAATGTAATTTTGTGCAGGGACTGTTCTAAGCACGGGAAACATGTGACACTTTACAGGCATACTATAGACACCCCCAGGTACGATATTTAAAGAAATATTTCTCTTTTTTTTTTTTTTACTTTAAGCATCATTAAAATCACTGCTCCCGAAAAAACGGCCGTTTTTAAAACTTTTTTTTGCATTGATACATGTCCCCTGGGGCAGGACCTGGGTCCCCGAACCCGTTTTAGGACAATACCATGCAAATTAGCCTTTAAAATTAGCACTTTTGATTTTGAACGTTCGAGTCCCATAGACATCAATGGGGTTCTAACGTTCGTGCAAATTTTTGGTCCAATTGCAGGTTCTGGTGCATACCGAACCGGGGGGTGTTTGGCTCATCCCTATTTGACACCTCTTTTTTTAAAGACTGAATGACCTCACTAATTGGACTCCATGCTGCTATTATTTTAAACAAACCCCTTTCAATCAATGATTCAATTACACAGAAACAGCAGCATGCATGTCGTGACTGTTGGGTCTGTTGTTTTTCTATTACTTTACTACACCTTCTAGTAAATTATTTGCCATGTAGAAATATAATTTATACCAAAAACAGTGATTGATCCAGTTAGTGATGTTGAGCTGCTATTTGTCAGGAAAGAGCTCACCTGCTGGTGGCACTGTGGCTCCCAGATCCATAGGCTGCAGTTCCATCGTCCACCAGCAGGTGACTCTCAGCAGCCAGAAGCTCATATCATTAGTCATCACCTGATGCTCGTCGCAGGAAGTATATTTAAGTCCTGTCTGTCCTTCTCTTGGTGTTTTGTCTCCATGTGCTACTGACCTGCATCCCAGTGATCCTATTTCCTGTTCCTGGACCCTGACCCCAACCCTGCAGCCTGATCCCTTTCCACCTGTTCGCTCCATCTCCTGTTACCCTTTCCCTGTCCTGTCTTGCTCCCAGCTCCCTCTGCTTGATCTCCTGTGTATGACCTTGGTCCTGTTACGACTACGCTTTGTATTCCCTGCTTGCTGTATATACTTATTTTGGGCAGTTGTTCATCGTGTGTCACTATTTGTTTGGTTACCTGGTTTGTTTTACACAGTTTGGTACGTTGGAGGTGCTTTTACATTTATGGTATTCACTTATCTTTTTAAATAAATGATATTCTTTTACCTGATATTTGAGCCTGATATTCTCTGCAGCAGTCCACAAATTTCTGGTCACACTGGTTCCTGAGATAACACCAAGGCCAGTCCTGACCAGAAGTGGCTGCATAGGGAAGCCATCTTGGATCTGCTGTTGTTTGTGGCAAAATGCATCCTGAGGAGGTTATCTACTTTGCTAGTGACAGAGGAAAAAGAATACTGCCACCAGATATTGAAGGAGTGGGCCAGAGATCAGCTGTTAGAATGTATTTGTCTTGCTCATTCCCTAGCTGATCAGGGCAGGATGGTGTTTGTAGATGTTCAGCCATTGATTCAAGTCTGTGCGGAGTTGGCTTTGTCCAGTATTCCTAAAGGCAGTGATGACTCCCCCCCTCTTCAGTATGGCTCAGGTAGAATCACTGGTATGGTTATTGGAGGATGACTCGGCTTATTTCTTTGAGCACTATTCAACATGTTGCCAACAGGTGCTAGTGGAGACTTAACAATGCAGTCTCTTCTCAGACATGCAGAGTGTAAACTGAATCTTAATAAACTATAACTATAAGCATGGTCAGATATATTGCACTCAGCCTCAGTCAGCTTGCACCAACTCATTCTTGCTGCTAGACACCTGCCTGCTCAAGTATCTCTCTCTCCATCACCCACAGCCACCACAGAAGGCAGCCCAGTATACCCTACTACCAACCATATGTCAGTACCCTGTTTCCACTTGCTGCCCCTACCCTGCCTTTAACCCCTTGAAGATTACCTCTTCTCCAATGCCTGCAGCAATCCCACAGAAATCATCCTTAACAACTGCTTCCTATTTTTTACCATCCCTCAGCTCTTCTCTTCCATCAGCTGCACCCCCTGCTCACAGCCCTGCATTCACATACAGAACCTCAGTGGCTAAACCAGAAAGAAATGGGAAAAACTTGCATAATCCTGTCACTATCCAATTCTGTCTCCACACCAGCCGACCTGCTCCAGTCTGCCTCTTCACCAGCTGATCTGCTCCAGTCTGCTTCCACACTAGCCGATCTGCTCCAGTCTGCTTTCATGCCAGCTGACCTGCTCCAGTCTACTTCCACACCAGCTGACCTGCTCCAGTTTGTTTCCACGCCAGCCGACTTGCTCCAGTCTGCTTCCACGCCAGATGATTTTCTCCAGTCTGCTTCCACACCAGCTGATCTGCTCCAGTCTGCTTCCACACCAGCCGACCTGCTTTAGTCTGCTTCTACACCAGCCGATCTGCTCCAGTCTTCTTCCACGCCAGCTGATCTGTCCAAGCCTGCCTCTATGATTGGCAATGGGGTTAGGCCGATCTCTGATGGTCCTGAACCTTATGACCCGACTGACCTTGGTGGTCTGCCCGCTTCTCAGCCTGATGTGCCTTTGCCCGCTGCCCAGCCTAATTCGCCGCTGCCCAGCCTGATGTGCCTCTGCCCACTGCCCAGCCTGAAGTGCATAGGCCTGCTGCCCAGCCTGATGTGCCTATGCCTGCTGCCCAGTCTGATGTGCCTCTGCCTGCTGTCCAGCCAGATGTGCCTCTGCCCGTTGCCCAGCCTGATGTGCCGCTGCCCAGCCTGATGTGCCTCTGCCTGCTGCCCAACCCGATGTGCCGCTGCCCAGCATGATGTGCCTATGCCTGCTGCCCAACCTGATGTGCCTCTGCCTGCTGTCCAGCCTGATGATCCTGTTCCCGCCATCCAGCCTGATGATCCATTCCCTGCCGCCAAGCCTGATGACCTGGTCCCTCATGCCCAGCCGGATGATACAGTCCCTGATGCCCAGCCTGATGATCCGGTGCCCGATTCCCAGCCTGCCCCTGGTCGTCCGGTGCCCAACAACCTGCCTGCCTCTGATGATCTGTTGCCCAGTGGCAAGTCTACCTTTGATGATCTTAATTATCTTCTCTGCACCACCCAGCCAGGTTTTACTGACTCTATGCCAACTGCTCAGTTGGATTGTCTTGCAAAGGCTAAGTGTCCACCTGCTAATGGTTCTGAAAGTCCTCATGTGCTTTATATGGATTACCTGCTTGGCCTAAGATTTGTTTGACCTTTGCCTCGGTTGAGTCCCTCTGGTGTTGCTCCTATGGCGTTAAAGCCTGGTGGTCCAGACAAACCCTTTGTAACTGGTAGCTGGTTTTTCCTTCATGGCCCTGGTAAGCGCCTGGGGAATGGCAGAGTACGATCTGTGCCTTGCCATGATCCAGATGCGATTGACACAGCTCCGGGTGTACTAGGGGTTCCAGGTCAGGTAACCAGTGCCTTGGAGAGACCTAGGTGGCTTTTGATGTGCGGAGGAAGTACTGGAAACCAGGCAAGCTACATGGTTATGATGAGACATTTCGGTGTCTGGGTTTCCAATGTTGTCACATGACCCCAGGGCTATGTTTGCAGATAACCTGGGGGACCCCAGCATTGGGGTGCGTGCTGTTTTGAGGGACTTGGGGTGTTGAATGCTGTACATCTCAGAGAATCTGGCCAGCAAGACACCCAGCTAGTCATCTGACCTGGGTGGTGGGACACTGCCTATTGATGGATCTTGGCACTAGGGCATTTAGCTTGGAACCCGGTACTTCTTCAGGGTACAAAGAACTTTTGCTCTGGACTTGTGTAACAGAAGACTGTCTTTTATGGACTGGTTCACCTATGGCTGTTTGGAGTGTCCTGAGGCCACTCCTTAGAGGGGGGGTACTGTCTGGAAAGGGCTCACCTTCTGGTGGCACTGTGGCTTCCAGATCCATAGGCTGCAGTTCCAGCATCCACCAGCGGCGGGTGTCTCTCATATCATCTCATGTAATCAGTCATCACCTGATGCTCGTTGCAGGAATAGGGTTGCCACCTGTCAGGGACAGTCCGGGTTTTGAATCATCTGTACGGGTTTCAGTCCACCTGAAACCCGAACACATTATTTAGATTGGGCTATGGCTCCCCAAGTAGCCAAGATAGTCACACACAAATCTGTTGCTGTCCGGGAGCTGCGGGCGGCTGTCTGGGAGTAGGTTCGGCATCACTGGGGGGCAGGGTGATGATGTCAGCAAAAGCAATTTGGCCACACCCACATTTTCGCTATGTGCGCTGCATTACTAAGTGTTCGGGTTTGGCTTAAAGAAAAGGTGGCAACCCTAGCTGGGACAATAAAAGGGCAGAAATGTATAAAACATTTACAAGACAATTTTATGGTACATAGTTCATAGAGGCCCTGACTAGGAATGATGCTCTGCTGGACCTGGTAACTTCAAACCTTGCAGAGCTTATTACTAATATAAAAGAACATCTGGGTTGCAGTGACCATAACACAATTTAATTTAACCACTTGCCGACCAGTAGCCGTCGTTATCGGCTCTCCTGCGCAAATCGCTGTAGCAGTACAGCGGCTCGTGCCAGTCGAGATAGTGGGCAGTCGTGCGCTCCCGCACAGTGTGGGATCATGCCTGTGGGTCAGGTGGACTCGATGTTCGTTGATGACCCGTGATCGCCCAGTACAGAGGCAGAACGGGAATCTGTCAGTGTAAACAAGCGGATCCCCGTTCTTACAGAAGATGTGACAGAGATCTACAGTTCCCAGTAATCAAGAACAGTGATCTCTGTCATGTCCCTGCCAGCCCATCCCCCCTACAGTTAGAACACACCCAGGGAACACAGTTAAGCCCTTGATCACCCTCTACTATTAACCCCTTCCCTGCCAGTGTCATTTTTCCATTGATCAGTGCATTTTTATAGCACTGATCAATGTAATAATGTCACTGGTCCTCAAAAAATGTCATTTGGGGTCAGATTTGTCCGCCGCAATGTCGCATTCCCGCTAAAAAGTGCAGATCGCCGCCATTAATAGTAAAAACAATCAAAAAAAATAAAAGTCCCTAAATCTAACCCATAGTTTGTAGACTGTTTGTAAGTTTTGCGCAAACAAATCAATATACGCCTATTACGATTTTTTTTACCAAAAATAAGTAGAAGAATATATATCAGCCTAAACTGATGAATAAATTCATTTTTTTATATATTTTTTTGGATATGTATTATAGCAAAAAGTAAAAAAAAATTGTTTTATTTTTCAAAATTGTCGCTAATTGTTTATAGCGCAAAAAATAAAAACCGCAGAGGTGATCAAATACCACCAAAAGAAAGCTCTATTTGTGGGGAAAAAAGGACATCAACTTTGTTTGTATACAGCGTCGCATGACTACGCAATTTGTCAGTTAAAGCGACGCAGTGCCGTATTGCAAAAAATGGCCTGATCATTAAGGGGGAAATCCTTCCGGGGCTGAAGTGATTAATGTAAACTGTAAACAACAAACATATACTGGAAATATAGAAAATTTCCAAAAATTTGAACTGCATTAGGGTCGCCCGCATGTAGCTTGCCCCCTGTCCAGGATTCACCTGGACAGTTCGGGTTTTGAATCATGTGTCCGATTTTCAGTCCACCTGAAACCCGTACACAATATTCAGACCAGGCTGTGGCTCCCCAAGTAACCAAATAATCATACACAAATCTAATGCCGTCCGGGAGCTGCGGGCAGCTGTTTGGGGGCAGGTTTGACTGAAGGGTGGGGTGATAATGTCAGCAAGAGCAGTTTGGCCACACCCACTGTTTGCTAAGGCGCTCTCTGTGTGCTACATTACTGCTCTCCTTGGGGCACCTTGGGTCTTTTATAATCCTATAGTGTTTACTGCAAAAAAATAAAATATTGTCCTGTGCTGCAAAAGTGTTCGGGTTTGCCTTAAGGAAAAGGTGGCAACCCTAATGTAATTGCCAGGAACCGCAGTACAAGGATTACTTCACCAGTGCCTGAAAATCACCATAGTCCCGCGGAGTAATCCTTGGACTACGGCTCCCGGTAATTACATGCCCTGGCGGATTTATATAGACAAGTCTTCTTTAACTGGAGGGGAAAGGAAGGGTTAATTCTTGTATTCCTGGATAGTGGTCCCCTTTTATCACCCCTTGCAGTGCTCCTAGCTGGGGGTCTTCTTTATCTGGAGGGGAGGAAGGGAAGGGAGTGCCTAAAGAGGTTCTCTTCTTATCACCCCTGCAGTCCTCCTAGCTGGGGGTCTTCTTTATCTGGAGGGGGAGGAGGGGAGCTCCTGAATGGGGTCCCCTCTTATCACCCCCTGCAGTCCTCCTAGCTGGGGGTCTTCTTTATCTGGAGGGGGAGGAGGGGAGATCCTGAGGGGGTCCCCTCTTATTACTCCCTGGAGTCCTCCTAGCTGGGGGTCTTCTTTAACTGGAGGGGGGAGAGGGGAGTTACTGGAGGGGAGAGGGATTGGAGGTCATCTATTCCTGGATGGGGGTCCCCTCATCACCCCCCTGCAGTCTTCCTAGCTCTGTGTCTTCTTTATCTGGAATGGGGAAGGAGGGAAATTCCTGTATTCCTGAGCGAGGGTCCCCTCGTATCACTCCCCTGCAGTCCTCCTATCCAGGGGTCTCCTTTAACTGGAGGGGGTCCTGTATTCCTAAATGGGGTCCCCCTGTGTCTGTCTGCATTCCTGGATGGATGAGAGGGGGTCATTTATATTCACCTCCATGCACTCCTCCTATTAATGGACCCTTTGGGGGGGGGGGGCAGTATTCCTGGATGGGACGGAGGGTCCATTAGTTCACCTCCTGAACTCCTTCATGGTAGGGGATCTCTGAATATTTCCCCTGTATGCCTGGAAGTGTGTGTGTGTGTACGGAGGGGTTTCCCTGATTCCATTTGGGGGTCTCAGATTACTCCTTGCAATTCTGGATGGGGATCTCTGATTACTCCTTCATTATGGGGGCCCCTAAATACTTCTAGATTCTCATTAGTAATTTAACTTTGTAGAGGGGGTTCAAAGTTACTCCATGTATATCCAATGAGGAGGCAAATTTCATTACTCCATTTTAGGGGTCTCTATTAAATGTGCCTTCTCATTTGTGGGGGTCTCTAATTCCTCCATTGTGGCACTTTGTTCTCCAGTGTAGACATCTCTTTTACTCTGTGTTCTCCAGTACTTAAACTCCCTCTTTAATCTGTCCTCCAATACAGGATACCCACTGTAGTCTGTGCCTTCCAGTGTATATGTCTCCTTGTTTGGAAGGGGTCTCTACATAGTAAACTGTGTTTACTTTGCTTCAGTTTGTGAATGAACAGGCAGCTGCTCAGCACAGAGCACTTCTCAATCATTTACTGTCAGGTGCAGCTGAGGATACAGAGAGGAACTGGGGAATCTGTCCTCTGTCCCTTTCTCTGTCTCAAAAGTGAGACATCAGGGGTCTGTTTAGACCCCTGATATTTCACCAAACCCCACCTCAGGGCCCACTAACAGGCCAGGTTTGCAAGATAACTGAAATACATCACAGGTGATATCATTTGCTGCTCAGTGATTGCAGTATTCTAGTCTGCATCTCTCTAAGGTAATACATAAACCTGGCCTGTTAGTGGGCCCTGTGGACAGGGTTGATGACCATTGGCCTAACAGGTCTCCTTAAAAAAAAATGTGTAGCACCCTCTAGTGGGTTAGGGAAATATTGCAGTTTTTTTCCTAGTGCAGGTAAATTTCCAGGCTTGGCTGGTAGCCAAACAAAAAAAGTGGCACTGCCCCTACCCATAACTGCCAATCGCAGTAAACAGCTTTGGAGGGCGACATAAGGTATAAACAGGGCCAGGGATAAATCCAAGAGAAAAAAAACAAGCTTACTTAACGACCAGCTTGCTGGTAGCCAAGCCTGGGGGTGTTTTGTGATCTGGGATGGGAGTGACTCAGAGTAGTGCTTTGTGACTCACAGGTGGCATCACTAGGACCTCCTACTTCTTTCTAGAATCTTCTAGTGTTTTCTAGAAAGAGAGGCTGGAGAAAAGGTGGAGCCAACTAAATACCTGTTTTCAGAGCGCTGATAAGCGCTCACGTGACCCGCCGCCTCTCTCCTCCTGACTGATGTCAGCGGGGGATCCTCTGCCCCACCCGCTGCAGCTGTCAGACCAAGAGAGGAGAGAGGCAGCGGGTCACGTGAGCGCCGATTGACGCTCTGAAAACAGGAATATAGCTGCATTTTTTTTTAAAACACAGGCACAGGAGCACTTCACATTAATAAACAGAGAGGATGGAGTGCATTCTGCATAGTGGAATAAAGAGGTTGTAAACCTCTCTGTGTCAGTTGTACCTATAGGTAAGCCTAGAAAAAGACTTACCTATAGGTACTGTAAATATCTCCTAAATGTGCGCAGTTTACGAGATATTTACTGTATACTGCACAGATGATGTCATTGGCGCATGCGCTGTGAAGAAACAGCCACCCATTTCTTTAGGAGCATGTGCCATGACCGGCATTCGGCTCCGGCCAGTCACAGAGCTGGAGTCCGCAGCCCCGGAAGGAAGGGGGGGAAGATGGATGCGGCCTGCAGTGGGGACGGCATGTGCTTCATTTGCAGGTGTGTCACATAATGTGCTAATATGCGATACATACTAGCACATTATGCCTTTACTTTACAGGAGAAAAGAAAAAAAGAAAAACCCATCAGGGTTTACTTGCTCTTTAACAACCACTTTAAGTTCACTTATGAACAACTCTGAAATGATAATTAAATCTGCGGGCGACAAGGGGGGTGGTATAGTTATATAGGATAAGACGGACTATATAGTGCAGCAGTTCTCAACCTGGGGGTCGATTACCGATTCGCCAGGGTCGCGAATGCTGGTCCAATCTGGAAAGCTGGCCGAGACAGACCCCAAGTTACTGTGTGTACGCCAGAGTCTGTCCGTCTAGGCCAGCGAGACGTCACTTCCGGGAGAGGTGAGACCGTGCGGAAGTGATGTTCCGTCGCCGCCATCTTGGTACTCTCGTCCGCAGTAAGGCTACAGTTAGAAGTTGGCAAGTGGACATCTTTTCACACCCACCGAAGTCTTGCAATTCACACGTATTTTTACCAGGCTTATATAGTACTGTATATAAGCTCAGTTTACTGGTAAAAATGCAAGACTTCGGTGGGTGTAAAAAGATGTCCGCTTGCTGACTTCTAACTGTAGCCTTGCTGCGGATGAGTGTACCAAGATGGCAGCGACGAAACGTCACTTCCGGTTAACACATTAAATGGGTTGCTGATTCTGACGGAACACCTGAGTGACTTTTGGTAAGTCAGAGACACTAAGGCCCCTTTCACACTGGGGCAGTTTGCAGGCGTTATTGCACTAAAAATAGTGCCTGCAAACCGACCTAAAACTGCCACTACTGTTTCTCCAGTGTGAAATACAGAGGGCTTTCACACTGAAGCCATGCGCTGACAGGGGAGTAAAAAAAACTCCTGCAAACAACATCTTTGGAGCGGTGAAGGAGCGGTGTATTCACCGCTCCTTCACCGCTCCTGCCCATTGAAATCAATGGGGCAGCGCGGCTATGCCGCGGCTATACCGCCACTGTAATGGCGCTATGCGAGCGGTTTTAACCCTTTTTCGGCCACCAGCGGGGGTTAAAACCGCACCGCTAAAACGACGGTAAAGCGGCGCTAAAAATAGCGCCGTTTTACCGCCGACGCCCCCACCGCCCCAGTGTGAAAGGAACCTAATTAATAAAAGCATTTTTGTACATCAATTGCTGCCACAGTGCCATCAAACGCAGCCACTGTGCCCATCAATTGCCACCACTGTGCCATCAAACGCAGCCACTGTGCCACCAAACGCCGCCACCGTGCCATCAAATGCCACCACCGTGCCCATCAAATGCAGCCACTGTACCATATCAAATGCTCCCACTGTGCCATCAAATGCTCCCGCTGTGCCATCAAATGCTGCCACTGTGCCATATCAAATGCTTCCACTGTGCCTCCCGCCCGCCGATTGCCCGGGATTTTATTAATTTGTAACTTATATGTTAATTTTAAATAAGTATTTAGCACTATATATTACAGATTGTTTTTGTGATTAATCACTACGCTAAGATGTTAAATTTGTACGAATGAAAATACATCCTGCATTTCAGATATTTATATTTCGATTCAAAACAGTCGCAAAATTACAGCAATAAAGGACCAACAAAAATAATTTTACTGTTAGGTGTCCCCACATCTTGGGAAATTTTATCAAGGGGTCATGGCACTAGAGAGGTTGAAAACCACTGATATAGTTGAAGCTTATCGACTCTTATCCGATCAATCTACCTACAAAAACTGTGTAGGCACCCCCTAAGGCTCGATTCACATCTATGCATGTTGCTTTTGAGCATTTCTGCAGTGCTTTTTGCAGTGCTTCCCGCGTTTTTGAACATGCATTTTTGCCGCGTTTTGCGTTTTTTTTTTACAGTGTTTTTTAATACTGTATACAGTGTAAAAAAAAAGAAAGAAAAGAAAACGCAAAACGCGGCAAAAACGCAGCAAAAACACGGTACTTGCGCTTTGGATGCGGGTCCATTGAATTCTATTACATGCAAAATGCTGCATTTTGCATGAAAAAAAGTTCCCGACCCTTTCCAAAAACGCAGAGGCACAAAAATGCATTGATGTGAACATGTTCCATAGGAACCCATGTTAAAAAATTCCCATGCATTTCTGAAAAATGCAAAATGCATCAAAAAACGCATTAGTGTGAATGGAGCCTTACAGAGTACACAAAAGAAGCAGAAGCTCTCCTATAAACAGGAAATGGGAGAATATCCCTTCAAAGTAAAGGACTCCCTGGTTGTCACCAGAACTGCTGTCTTCATTGGAAGATTTCCCCTCTATTCCTGTTCTGAGGACAACCCAAAATTTGGGATTTTCTTTTACTTTCACGTTTGGTGATAACGGTAAACAGGACAAACAGAGGGTGAATCTGGCTAACTGGGACATCAATGAAAAACAGACAGATGTTCTAATCCTTCTCCACTCTTTCCAAAACTATAAAAAAAGTTTTGTCTTTCGTTATACTTTAAGTATAGGCGAGGATTTTGTACAATTGTGTAAGACTGAATGTAAGACTTTAGTTCAGCTTTAAGAGATTTATGTAATTAAGGAAAATAGTAACTAGATTCCCCTCCTGTTTTAACTGGGTTAAAAGATTGTGTCTGTGTAAGGCAGCCCATAGATGAGTCAGTTTTTCCATTCAACCATGGGTTCAATGGGGAGAAAAAAAAACAGACTTGATTCCTCCTTCCACACACTTGAGCAATTCACTCCCTTCTGAGCTATTGTATTCTGACGACAGGGAGACTTCTCCACCATCATAGTACACTGATCAGTGTTGTAGACTATAACCTGCAGAGCTGATCGAGCGGGGACAATCTGCCAGGGCGGATGTACAGAAGCCGATTGGTAGATAGACCAAAGTGTCCATACATGGATCGAAAATCAGCCGATCCCCGCCAAAGCAGACAAATTTTGATCTATGTTTGGCTGGCTTAAAGTGGGGTTCCACCCAAAAAAACAAACATATCTAAAAAATTCTAAAAACAAAAACAAAAAAACATTTGGATATTTTTTTTTTTTTACTTACCTCTAAATGCCTGTTGCTAGGTGGTCCCTCGTAGTCTGCCCCTTCCTCTGCCTGGGCTGGTGACATCACTTCCCCCTGGCACAGGAAGGGCTCGGCTCTTCTCCCTCCCTCCTGTCAATCATCTGGGACCCATTAAAGGTCCCAGGTGATTGAGCAGCCACCAATCACGGCGCGCGGCGCCGCTCGCGCATGCACAGTGGGTGCCAGGCTGTGAAGCCACAGCCCGGCGCCCACAGTTGAAATGCCGGCGCCGACGAGCGGAGGGGGGGGGGGACGAGCGGGGCTTCGATCCCCCGCATCGCTGGACCCAGGGACAGGTAAGTGTCCAATTAAAAGTCAGCAGCTGCAGTATTTGTAGCTGCTGACTTTTAATTTTTTTTTTTTATGGCCCCCCTGGGTGGAACTTCTCTTTAAGTAACTCCCTTAGTAACAGGCAAACTGCTAAATACACAACTAATTTACATAGAAGTTAGCTGCTTTATCTACTAATAGAGCAATTTACACTACAAATTAAATTACACTAGCAATTTAATTTAGCTAGTGTTTGTAATACAGTAACATAGTTACATAGTAGGTGAGGTTGAAAAAAGACAAGTCCATCAAGTCCAACCTATGTGTGTGATTATATGTCAGTATTACATTGCATATCCCTGTATGTTGTGGTCAATCAGGTGCTTATCTAATAGTTTTTTGAAACTATCAATGCTCCCTGCTGAGACCACCGCCTGTGGAAGGGAATTCCACATCCTTACCGCTCTTATGCCCCGTACACACGATAGGATTTTCTGATGGAAAATTTTCGATGGGAGCTTGTTGTTGGAAATTCCGACCGTGTGTAGGCTCCATCAGACATTTTCCATCGGAATTTCCGACACACAAAATTTGAGATCTGGATCTCAAATTTTCCAACAACAAAATCCGTTGTCGTAAATTCCGATCGTGTGTACACAATTCCGACGCACAAAGTTCCACGCATGCTCAGAATCAAGCAGAAGAGTCGCACTGGCTATTGAACTTCATTTTTTTCGGCTCGTCGTACGTGTTGCGTGTTGTACGTCACCGCGTTTTTGACGTTCTGAATTTCCGACAAGATTTGTGTGACCGTGTGTATGCAAGACAAGTTTGAGCCAACATCCATTGGAAAAAAAACTTGGGTTTTGTTGTTGGAAAATCCTATCGTGTGTACAGGGCATTACAGTAAAGAACCCTCTACGCAGTTTAAGGTTAAACCTCTTTTCTTCTAATTTTAGTAAATGGTCACGTGTCTTAATTAAATTCCCTTACGCAGAAAAGTTTTATCCCTATTGTGGGGTCACCAATACGGTATTTGTACACTGAAATCATATCCCCTCTCAAGCATCTCTTCTCCAGAGAGAACAAGTTCTGTGCTTGTAATCTTTCCTCATAACTAAGATCCTCCAGTCCCTTTATTAGTTTTGTTGCCCTTCTCTGTGATTCACACACCCCTGCCACATTGCACAGGCCATGCAGGTGACACCACAGATTCATATTTCAGCTTTGTGTGTCACCTGCCTGCCCATTGGACCATAATGGTTCAATGTCGGATGAGCTGGCGGGTGGCATAGGAGGCTGGAATGCTCTTGGCTTCAGAGACATGGTTAGTTCCCTAAAGTGGCCCTCATACCAGGTTACACTTTGTAGCCTGAACGCAGCATTAGAATGTTTGAAAGAAGCACTTATTTATGTTCCTGTTATCCTGGAAGTTTGTTTTCCCTCTTGTCAATAAAGGACTCCAAAGTTCTCTTCATCCTGCGGAATATCCGGGAGTGTTGGTGCCTATCTTAGCCTGACAGTAGCAGATGCTCCAAACCCCTCCACTGCTCCACACTGCCCTTTAAAAGTTAGAGCTCTGTATAGCTGTCTGGTTAGGAACTTCAGATACTATCATCTGTTAAAGGCGAATTCCACCTTCCTGACTATGCCAATGTTAAACCGATATTTGGAGTATAACATGACTAATAGATTTGTCAATCTGGTTCTAAAACCTGCCCTAAAATAAAGACACAGACTGCACGACATGTGTTTTAAATACGGCCACAGCAACCAATTTATTAACACTGAATAAATAACATAACAACGAAAATGCCATTCAACAATGTAATTCTAACAATGTAAACAAGGGGTCTTTGGGTGTCCATAAGGCCAGGTTCACACTGGTGCGACACGACAGCCGTCCTACTTTGGATCCAACTTTGCCCTGCGACTTGAAGCCGACATACGTCCGACTTTCAATGAACGGGGATCCGACTTGGATCCCCGCCAATACCAGGCACTGTGTTTGGTATGAATCTTGAGGGGGAACTCCACGCCAAATTTTAAATAAAAAACCAGCATGGGTTCCCCCTCCAAGAGCATACCAAGCCCTTCGGTCTGGTATTGATTTTAAAGGACACCCCCTACGCCGATAAAAACAGAGTGGGGGTCCCCCCCAAATCCATACCCGACCCTTATCCGAGCACGCAGCCCGGCCGGTCAGAAATGGGGGTGGGGACGAGCGAGTATCCCCCTCCTGAACCGTACCAGGCTGCATGCCCTCAACATGGGGGGGTGAGTGCTTTGGGGCAGGGGGGCGCCTTGCGGCCCCCCACCCCAAAGCACCTTGTCCCCATGTTGATGAGGACAAGGGCCTCTTCCCGACAACCCTGGCCGTTGGCTGTTGGGGGTCTGCGGGCGGGGGGCTTATCGGAATCCGGGAGCCCCCTTTAATCATGGGGTCCCCAGGTCTCGGCCCCCCACCCTATGTGAATGAGTATGGGGTACATCGTACCCCTACCCATTCACCTAGGAAAAAAAGTGTCAATAAAAAAAACACACTAGACAGGCTTTTAAAATAATTTATTAGGCAGCTCCGGGGGTCTTCTTCCGACGTCTCTTCATTCTTCTCTGTGGTCTCTTCCTTCTTCTCCGTGCTCTCCGGCCTCTTCTCCGCGCTCTCCGGTTCTTCTCCCGCTATCAGGTATCTTCTGCCAGGCTCCTCTGCTATCTTCTGCTCTTTTTCCCGCTCTTTTGCTAGCAGTGGCCCAGTCTTCTCCGCCGTATTCTTCCCTCTTCTCTTCTTCCAACACTGTCTCCCACTGTAATGCCATGCACGCGGTCCGCAACGACTTATATATGGATGGGGCGTGGTCACTGGGTGATGTCACCCGGTGACCCCACCCCTTATTATGTCACAGTCCCGGGGCGTGATGGGACTGTGACATCATAAGGGGTGGGGTCACCGGGTGACATCATCCAGTGACTACGCCCCATCCCTATAAGTCGTTGCGGTCGCGCACATGGCATTACAGTGGGAGACAGCGTCGTGTCAACATCGGAAGAAGAGATTTTTTTATTGACTTTTTTTCCTAAATGGGTAGGGGTATGGTGTACCCCATACTCATTCACATAGGGTGGGGGGCCGGGATCTGGGGGCCCCCTTATTAAAGGGGGCTCCCGGATTCCGATAAGCCCCCCGCCCGCAGACCCCCGACAACCAACGGCCAGGGTTGTTGGGAAGAGGCCCTTGTCCTCATCAACATGGTGACAAGGTGATTTGGGTGGGGGGGCTGCAGGGTGCCCCCTGCCCCAAAGCACCCACCCCCCCCATGTTGAGGGCATGCGGCCTGGTACAGTTCAGGGGGGGCACTCGCTTGTCCCCACCCCCATTCCTGACCGGCCAGGCTGTGTGCTTGGATAAGGGTCTGGTATGGATTTGGGGGTCCCCCCACGCCGTTTTTTCGGCGTAGGGGGTTCCCCTTAAAATCCATACCAGACCCAAGGGCCTAGTATGCTCTTGGAGGGGGAACCCATGCCATTTTTTTATTTAAAATTTGGCGTGGAGTTCCCCCTCAAGATCATCTGAGCACAAGTCGCATGCCAAAGTCGGATCATGCGAGACGGCGATCCGACTTTGATCCGAGTTCAATTATAGTCAATGGGCTGAAGTAGGATCAAAGTCGGACCAAAGTAGTACAGGGAGCATTTTCAAAGTCGGACCGACTTGTGTCGGACCAGTTAGGACGGCTCCCATAGGGAAACATTGATTTTCACACGTCATGAGACATGAGCTCCCAGTGTCGGAGCGTTTGTTGCACTAGTGTGAACCCGGCCTAAGGCACAATTTTACTTAAATCGTCCATGTCCTCAGCCGCACCCCAACTGGCTCGAGTACGTTACAATCTCACCATACTTCCATTCTCCCCTACCCATCAAGGGACCTAGCTGCTGGGGGAGGGTACCACTAACCAACCACGTGTAGGTGCCATACCCTGGATGGACCCCACAATTTAGCAACAATGTCAATAATCACTGACCCCCCAAAGACCCCCTGACCCGCCAAGCTGCTATGACAAAATCCCCACCAACACAAGTGCTCACTGGGTTTTTTTTGTATTATTATTAATAGAAACACAAAACAAGACATATACTCCCCAAGCTTAATACCTCATGAAAAAATATTTTTTTTTACATAAGGGCAGGTGGGAGGGAAGTTTCTTCTCTGCCTGAAAACTCCCAGAATGCGTGATCTGCCTGTCTGCCACATACCACCTACAGCAGCACCCCACCCCCCTGGTCTGCTGCCTCAAATCAGGTAAGTATACCATATGCCACCATAGCAGAAGTAATTGTAGATTTCAATGGAGTACAAGTGTGGTGACATTGCTGCACTTATAGTCCATTGATTACTTCCTCCAGTCCCATAACCAAAGGTTTGTACCTTTCATACAGACCTGGGACTAACAGAATAGTCTATAGGAGCCTCTGCATTACCCCAGCCATCCACAGATTACAGTTTCCATGCTTTACAGGCTCCAATGCAAAAAATGATTAAATGCAATTTTTTTCTTTTTGCAATGTGTGCGCATTTATTATTATTATTTTTTTATTCTAGAGGTGAAATAAGCCTTGAAATCCTCAGTTGCCTATGGCAATTTCATAGTTTTAGATGTGATTAGGTAGTTAACTTTTAATGTGATGTCACTTCCTGGTAACTCTTTCCCTCCTGTCTTCTGTCATTGGCAGACTTCAGCAATGGTGATCATCAGCAGTTATGTGAAGTCTGTAACGAAGGCTGAAAAGGAGGTGGTGGGTGAAATCCAGGTGAATATATAAATAGCTTACTGATGAATATTGAACTTTTATGTTATAAAACACGGGGGGGCATAATAGGGGAGAAGGAAATGTGTGAACGATCAGCAAGTGTTAAAATGTTATTAAACGTTCTATTTAAAAAAAAATTTTTTTGTATTCAAATAATAAAAATGTTATTACACTTATCTGCTCTGTGCAATTGTATTGCATGGAGCAGCCCTGATCCTCCTCTTTTCAGGTCCCACCTTGGCGCTCTTTACTCCACCTCTTCAGCCAGTGCCCCTATAGAAAGCTGATTTTTATGGGGGCACTCATGTGGGCTCGCTCCCCAGCCACCCTGTCTGCATCTATTGACAGGGAGGCTCGGCCCCACCCGCCCCATCCTCCCCCATCACAGAATTTGATTGACAGCAGCAGGAGCCAATGGATGCCACTGCTATCAATCTACCCAGTGAGATGGGAGAGAGCTGCTGCTCTTGTGCACATTGCTGGATCGAAAATGGGCTCAGGTAAGTATAAGGGGGCTGGGGGGATCCTCTCCACAGAAGGTTTTTTTACCTTAATGCATAGAATGCATTAAGGTAAAAAAAAACTCCAGCTTTTATAAACAATTTTAAAGTCTTGTTAAAGGGAGACCTCAGGCAAAAACACAAACAGACTTTTCTACTGTGGTCTACATTGCCCTATATCAGTGCCTACAAACTGTCTTTATTCATTACCGTTAACCAGTGTGCAATATACAATATAAATGATAACATCAAGAATTGTGTGTGTGGTCTGTCCCTGATTGGATACCCTGAGCCAAGGCCCTGCCTACAAGTGCAATGCAGTTCTGTTATATATAATTGCTTTAATGTGAGGAGAGAACCTATACATGGTGTAAAGCTTAACCACGTGACTTCCTGAAGATTTACCCCCCCTTCATGACCAGGCTGATTTTGCGTTACTTTAACTGACAATTGCGTGCACGTGAGACGATGTCCTGATATAAAATGTATTCCTTTTTCCCCACAAATAGAGGTTTCTTTTGGTAGTATTGGATCACCTCTGTGGTTTTTACTTTTTGCACTATAAACAAAAAAAGATCGACAATTTTGAAAAAAAAAAACAGTATTTTTTACTTTTTGCTATAAAACATATCCAATAAATAAATTTAAGAGATCAAACGTCTTCATAAATTTAGGCCAATGTGTATTCTGCTACATATTTTTGGTAAAAAAATCCCAATAAGTGAATATTAATTGTTTTGCGCAAAAGTTAAAGTGTCTACAAACTATAGGATATTTTTATTTTTGTTTATTTATTTTCTACTAGTAATGGCGGCGATCAGCAACTTATTGTGGGACAATATTGTGGCACACAATTTGGACACTTTCTAACACTTTTTGGGGACCAGTGACATTATTACAGTGATCAGTGCTAAACAAAATATGCACTGTCACTGTGCAAATGACACTGGCTAGGAAGGTGTTAACATCAGGGGCAATAAAAGGGTTAAGTGTGTGCCCAGCCAGTGTTTGTGCACTGTGTGGGACTAGCGGAAGGCATGGATCCATGTCCATGCTTTGCAGCAACACCGCATCCATGCTTTCCCTACTGACAGAACAGTGATCTGCCTTGTTTACATAGGTAGACCGCCATTCTGCAATGAATGATCGGTGGGTATCACGTCTGCGGTACCCGCAACTGGGCTCCCCTGTGTAATCACAGCACAGGAGTGAGCCACCGGTGCTGCTTATGCTCACGCCCTACCCGGAAGGGCCAAGTCAGGTATATATACATGGTCCAGCGCACGGGTAACGCCCTGTAGTAAAACTGCAATGGGGCGGACCTGAAGTGGTTAATAACAGATCTGTGGAGTTTAAGGCCTCCTGAACATGGCTGGTTAACTGCATTCCGTGGATTCCATTGGCAGATTCTTGCCAGTACAATGACCTGATAATGCGAATAGCAGCGGCAGGTCAGCCTCTAAACTAATGACAGGCTGACAGTGGTCACCACTATTCGCATATAGCCGCACACCGCTTGTTTACCTGCGGATGTCCAAGCTTTGATGCAGTCAGCTTTGTCCAACTCCGACATCCACAGGTAAACGATCGGTGTGTGGCTACATGCGGAAAGCGGCATGGTAGTTCACAGACTTGCTCTGTGATTGGAGGAGAGCTGGTCATGTGTGTTTGACAAGTGAAATAACCAGGACTCCCGTTTTTTTTTCTCATAACTCCATTTTAATAAATGGTCAAAAATATTTTTTATCAGAATAATATATATTCTCTGTAGAACGGGATACATAAGTTTGGTGGTTTCTAACAATCTAAATTCTCTGTAGAACAGAAATAGAAATATGTATTTTTTCAAATCCAAATAGCTTTACACATACTGCATGCATACCCATCATGTGCATCAATCCTCTGCACACTGCTATACATTTTTATATATTTCTTGCAAACTTTGCATGCAAACAGGGATTTTTGGTTCACATGCATTGCAATACATGTTTAAGCTGGCGAACTGCGTCAAAGTAATCCCTCTCTGGCCAGTCCACACAACACATACCACACACACCACACACTACACAACACACTGCACAACACACACACCACACACACTACACACCACACACCACACGCACCATACACTACACACACTACACAACACACCTATATATTTGTACAGGGTACAATATGTTTTGTCGGCTTCCATGAAAATTCTCTGCAGAACAGTGTAACAGGCTTGGTGGTTTCCATCAAATGTCTTGACTTGAATGCTCCTATGAGCTAAGGAATGAAGGCATCTTCTGGAACGTCCTGGTGGGCCTGCAAAATATAAAAAAGAAAGTGTGTAAATTATCTTTGTTACCATGCATGCTGGCATAAGTTTTTAAGTTGCACTGTAATGCATTTTTTGCAGGTGTTCTAGTGCATTTTATTATCCCTTTCTCTTGTTTGTAATGTATACTATTACTATGTCCTATTTTTTTTTTTAGCGCAAACCAACGGATGGGCATTAGTGTGATCTCAAACAATAGGAAATATGCTATTTTCCTTGTGCTTGCATTTAAACTGGGTTGGGCAATATTGCTTGTGTGAACAGACCCTTAGCCTAGGTTCACACTTATGCGGTGCAATTTACTTGAGGTTTTTAGTGTGATTGCAAGGATAATGTCCAATATGACTTAATGCAGATTCAGGTACGATTTGGATACAGTTACAATTCTCTCTTTATCTCTCTTTCTTTTAAAATCACCTCAGAAATACACTATAGCCTGCTAGAGATCACACTGGAATTGCTTAGTCTTTGAACACCTATGCTTTTTCCATGCAGTTTCCATTACACTCTATGGAGATGAAAATCGCACCTCCCCCTCCCCCCCCCCACACACACACACAGGACCCTTTTTAAAAATGTATTGCATATGGAGTGCCTATACATGAACGGCCACCATATAAAGTCATGTTATTTCAATTGTAATGCAATTCTATGCATTCTGGAATGCATATGAAATTGCATCAGTGTGAACCAGGGCTTACTGGGTGATAAAGTATTGTGGAAAAATCAAATCTAGTTCTAGTTGAATGATCTTACCTTCATATATGCAAAGTCACGTCTTGCCTGATTGTAATTCCACTGGGCATCCTTCAAGATTCTGAGAGATAAAGAAGTAAAACATATAAACATAACGAACAGACAACTAAAACTGGCAATAGACTTTATAGGATGTTCAGAACAGGCAGCACCATCAATTTACAACTGATGTGATTCTGAACCCCATAGAAAAGAGACAATAGAAAGTGAAGTAATAATGGAAACATACTTTCTGGCCCAATCCTCTGTAAGTCCAGATCCAATTGAGAACTTTTTAATAAAGTCGGCAGCTGCATTTGGGCCGTCCAAGTCATAATTGCCGTTGGTGCTGTAGAAGTCCTCCGGAATCTGATTTTCTATCTGCAAAACATCAAAATGAAATATGATTAAAAAACTGGAAAAGAAGCTATTGTGGAAAGAAGTAAATTTAGGGGCCTATTTATACCAGAGGGCAGATGTCGCCATCTGCTCTCCATTATACTCCATAGGGCTATGTACTCTGTGGTCCACATTTTACAGCTAACTTACAATGTGGGGGTCACAATATGTACCCTGTGGTAGTTCGCAGAGCTGCTCTGTGATTGAAGGAGAGCTGGTCATGTGTGTTTGATTGTTCAAATAACCAAGCTGTCCCCCAGTTTTTTTTATCACAACCCCATGGCTTTATAAATACCCCCCTTAGTTATATACTGATAGACTTACCTTCATCTTTTTTAAAGATGGCTTCTGCGTCCTGCCAACTCCACTTTATGTCAGAAAGGCACCTGAAGAGAAAAGTGTCGGTGAGATTAGTAATAGACAATAACATATATATATATATATATATATATATATATATATATATATATATATATATACAGTCGGGTCCATAAATATTGGGACATCGACACAATTCTAATCTTTTTGGCTCTATACACCACCACAATGGATTTGAAATAAAACTAATAAGCTGTGCTTTAACTGCAGACTTTCGGCTTTAATTTGAGGGTATTTACATCCAAATCAGGTGAACGGTGTAGGAATTACAACAGTTTGTATATGTGCCTCCCACTTTTTAAGGGACCAAAAGTAATGGGACAGATTAACAATCATCAATCAAACTTTCTTTTTTTAATACTTGTTTGCAAATCCTTTGCAGTCAATTACAGCCTGAAGTCTGGAACGCATAGACATCACCAGACGCTGGGTTTTATCCTTGGTGATGCTCTGCAAGTCCTCTACTGCAACTGTCTTCAGTTCCTGCTTGTTCTTGGGGGATTTTCCCTTCAGTTTTGTCTTCAGCAAGTGAAATGCATGCTCAATCGGATTCAGATCAGGTGATTGACTTGGCCATTGCATAACATTCCACTTCTTTTCCTTAAAAATCTCTTTGGTTGCTTTCGCAGTATGCTTCGGGTCATTGTCCATCTGCACTGTGAAGCGCCGTCCAATGAGTTCTGAAGCATTTTGCTGAATATCAGCAGATAATATTGCCCGAAACACTTCAGAATTCATCCTGCTGCTTTTGTCAGCAGTCACATCATTAATAAATACAAGAGAACCAGTTCCATTGGCAGCCATACATGCCCACGCCATGACACCACCACCACCATGCTTCACTGATGAGGTGGTATGCTTTGGATCATGAGCAGTTCCTTTCCTTCTCCATACTGTTCTCTTCACATCACTCTGGTACAAGTTGATCTAGGTCTCATCTGTCCATAGGATGTTGTTCCAGAACTGTGAATGCTTTTTTAGATGTTGTTTGCAAACTCTAATCTGGCCTTCCTGTTTTTGAGGCTCACCAATGGTTTACATCTTGTGGTGAACCCTCTGTATTCACTCTGGTGAAGTCTTCTCTTGATTGTTGACTTTGACACACATACACCTACCTCCTGGAGAGTGTTTTTGATCTGGCCAACTGTTGTGAAGGATGTTTTCTTCACCAGGGAAAGAATTCTTCGGTCATCCACCACAGTTGTTTTCAGTGGTCTTCCGGGTCTTTTGGTGTTGCTGAGCTCAGCGGTGCGTTCTTTCTTTTTAAGAATGTTCCAAACAGTTGATTTGGCCACACCTAATGTTTTTGCTAGCTCTCTGATGGGTTTGTTTTGTTTTTTCAGCCTAATGATGGCTTGCTTCACTGATAGTGACAGCTCTTTGGATCTCATATTGAGAGTTGACAGCAACAGATTCCAAATGCAAATAGCACACTTGAAATGAACTCTGGACCTTGTATCTGCTCCTTGTAAATGGGATAATGAGGGAATAACACACACCTGGCCATGGAACAGCTGAGCAGCCAATTGTCCCATTACTTTTGGTCCCTTAAAAAGTGGGAGGCACATATACAAACTGTTGTAATTCCTACACCATTCACCTGAATTGGATGTAAATACCCTCAAATTAAAGCTGAAAATCTGCAGTTAAAGCACATCTTGTTTGTTTCATTTCAAATCCATTGTGGTGGTGTATAGAGCCAAAAAGATTAGAATTGTGTCGATGTCCCAATATTTATGGACCTGACTGTATATATATAAGGTTTATACACAAAACTCAACATTGAATTTCCAAGCAGCATGTATGTGGTTTTGTACCACCAGGAAAAAGTAGGCCGTTAGAAAAGGAAAAACTGTTGTCAAAGGGCTTGTGTAGACGGATTTTGGGCTTGTGCCTATGAGATCAGTTTGATATTAGTGTAGCGCTGGTAGATTTGCGATCTACCATCTGATAGGTAAATTTAGTAAATTGCTCGTTAGGGGAAGTTAGATTTGCCTCTGTTCCAGCTTGGCTGACGTTGCATGTGTTTCCATACTGGGCCAGTGGGTGTCGTTGTTACTATCGGTTAGTGCTGGAAAGGCAACGTGTCAAAGCGTATGGATGCTCTTCTGTCCCGGAGACAACTCGGTGGAGGTGGTCCTCCGAGTGGGATTCTGGGAGAGGGTATTTATGGGATAGACGCCATGTTTTACAGTTGTTTTACAGCGTTGGAGTGCTACCTCGTGGACCTCCGTTCCGGAGGCCCGCATCGCTGCGGCGCATGGGTGGGCCCAGAAGCTTGTCTGGGGCCTACCACAGCAGCCTAGGAATGGTCCTGAGCTGTCTATCTAGAGTGAAGAAGCTGGACAACCGAGGAGATCCCAGGGGAGGACCTGTCATGGAAGGATCATGCAGAGTGCTGGTCTGGAGAGGGGCCTGGTGACTCGGTTGGAGGACGTATCCTAAAGTAACTTTACAGCATAGTGTTGCCGGGTTTGCCTTAAAGGTTCAAGCACTGTGACTGACACTCACCGCAAAACCAATACATCCTGTGGCAGAGGATCGTACGGGTTCATCCCAAGCAAGTCTGTGGCAGAGACTTTTGTTCGTGCTACGTACTGGCTGCTAGGCAAGTGAGAGAGGCCTATCCAGGCGAGCAAAGAGTGTGTCCCACAAGGGGAGTGCATTCTACTGTAATATTCAACTCTAAAGGACATTTGTCAAGAATCCTACAGAAAGGTGTTAGCTTTCCCTGCAGTTTCCCTTCTGCCCTTTTCCTGCTACTTCCTTTGTTAATTGTTCAATAAAGCATTGAAAACGCACTCACAAGTGTTGGTGCTTGTATCGTCCGGAGGTAAACTCAACGGAACCCTAGACCCGGTGCCGGTGAAACAGAGGGAAGGAGAGTGAAGGTAATAAGCCCGCTTAAACCAGCAGCTCCGCAGAGAGTTATTGCTACATTAGTTTAAGAGATTTCTGAAATGATTAAGAATTTATCGACAGGTGTATATGACCTGCAGTTGGCATCCTTCTGACCTGCATTTGATCTGCTTCATACGGCTTTTAAATTCCTATAGACTTGTTTGTGAATGCAAAACCCACCTGACATGAACAAAAGTCCTTCAACAAAAAAAGCAAACTTGGAGATGACTAGAGTAATTCTATAATAAGTAATAAGTAATAATAATAAAATTGAATAAGTATCCCCATCCATCCTACTACTCCTAGTGTATTCTTACAGCCACTGGGAGGGCCTTTAGAATACCCAAACAGCAGCTGCATCTAGTCCTTGTTGGTCCAAACATTTTCAATCAAAGATTGTCAGGCAGCAGGGTGGAGACAGAGCCACACATGGAGCAAATTTCATCTGGCTCCTGATGAAAATCTCCTACTGTATTGCCAGCTTTAATTACATAAAAAACAATAGAATAGAAATGGAAACCCTGACTTTTTCCACCCACTGAGGGCGCATGTTGGTCATGCTGGCAAATTCAAAGACCATCATGTTTTTGTTTGATGGGAAGATGGTCTGTCCCTCATGTCGGTAAAAACATTGTGGAGGAGTTTGGCCTTCTGAATTCAGGAAGTTGAAATCGTTCAAAGACTGTAGCCAGTCCCAGTTGTTTTCCCGAAGACACCTGTAAAGAAATATGGAGGTTAGGACAGGTTGCAGAAGACATAATAGAGCATTTTTTTGTTTTGATGAAAGTAAAAAAATAAATAACATATGGACCCATTTAAATAAGTAAAATGGGGTAAACCATTTGCTAGGTTTCCACATGTTCATATTGCTAAAGCTAAATGGGACTGACAATCTCATATGAGAATTTGTCAGACCTAGATGTTAAAGAATGTAAAACAAAACGTGTGTAAAAACCATTCCCCAGAAACAGGGAGTCCCAATGGATTTAACAGAAACTTACTTGTCGGTGTATTCTTCAAACATTCCAGTGACTTCAATGAACTTGTCACGGAGCTCATCATGGATAGACTCCAATTTTCTCCTTTTGAGGAAGAAATGGCGTGGGATTTTAACTTCAGCCTTCATCTTCTGGAAGGTGTTCATGGCTTGATTGTAGTCACCATTGTTTTGTCTGAGACACCTGGAGAAGAAAATATTGGTAAGAAAAGGTACAGAGAAAATAACAATAGGACGTAAAGAAGAAAGTCATTTATATCGTTTTAAAAACCCAACACGTTCATTATATTTGTAATAGAATGTGTAATTACTCCCATTTGACGGGTCCCCTTTCATTGTCAGAAGCCCAGTTAAATCCACAAAGAATTTACATTTTCATTTCATGAAAGGTTACATCTAAACCACAAAAGACCAAAAGAGAAATGCAGTTCTGGGTGGATTCAGCTCTAAAGAAATGTCCATCCTACAACAGAGATTATACTGATGGACTTTGCCTAAAGTGATCAGAACAAATTCTTTAGCCAGGCTACATATTCTCAATTCTGCTCTAGTAAGGTAAGTAAAAGACACAGGACAGAATTTGTGTAGGCCAAACTGGTGGTTATGTTGATGTGGATGACAGAGGGAATCCAGAAAACAAACCCGGACACTGCAGGCTAAGAGTAGACTATAGGACACCTCTGAACTTTGGAGACATTGTACATTATTAGGGTGAACATTAATGAAAACATTGTCTTCATATTATGTTTCCTGCATAATGCAGGCTGGCTTCAGAAACATAATTAAATAAATATACAGTGGGGACGGAAAGTATTCAGACCCCCTTCAATTTTTCACTCTTTGTTATATTGCAGCCATTTGCTAAAATCATTTAAAGCGGGATTCCGGCCAGGATATTTTTTTTTTTTAAAGTCAGCAGCAACAAACACTGTAGCTGCTGACTTTAAATAAGTAGACTTACCTGTCCTGGGTGCCCGCGATGTCGGCCGCCCGAGGCCGACCCGTCCCTCGGCTCTCAGGTCCCGGCACCGCCATCCTAAGTAAGGGAAACAGGCAGTGGAGCCTTGCGGCTTCACTGCCAGTTTCCTACTGCGCACGCGCGAGCGGCGCTTTGTGAATGGGACGCGATGTGTTGTGGGACACACACAGTTCCCATAACACACCACGCCCCATTCCCTAGAAGACAACGCGGGGAGCAGAAGGCTCAAGATCACCGCAGTGTAGGAAGAGGCAGATTAGGAAGACTGCCTAGAAACAGCCATTTCACGTAAGTTAAGTTTCCTCCATTTTTTTAGGTATTTTTTTATGAAATTTTTTTTAAGGGTGGACCTACACTTTCATTTAATTTTTTTCCTCATTAATGTATACACAGCACTCCATATTGACAGAAAAACACAGAATTGTTGACATTATTGCAGATTTATTAAAAAAGAAAAACTGAAATATCACATGGTCCTAAGTATTCAGACCCTTTGCTCAGTATTTAGTAGAAGCACCCTTTTGATCTAATACAGCCATAAGTCTTTTTGGGAAAGATGCAACAAGTTTTTCACACCTGGATTTGGGGATCCTCTGCCATTCCTCCTTGCAGATCCTCTCCAGTTCTGTCAGGTTGGATGGTAAATGTTGTTTTTTAGGTCTCTCCAGAGATGCTCAATTGGGTTTAAGTCAGGGCTCTGGCTGGGCCATTCAAGAACAGTCACGGAGTTGTTGTGAAGCCACTCCTTTGTTATTTTACCTGTGTGCTTAGGGTCATTGTCTTGTTGGAAGGTAAACCTTCGGCCAAGTCTGATGTCCTGAGCACTCTGGAGAAGGTTTTCATCCAGGATATCCCTGTACTTGGCCGCATTCATCTTTCCCTCGATTGCAACCAGTCGTCCTGTCCCTGCAGCTGAAAAACACCCCCACAGCATGATGCTGCCACCACGATGCTTCACTGTTGGGACTGTATTGGACAGGTGATGAGCAGTGTCTGGTTTTCTCCACACATACCGCTTAGAATTAAGGCCAAAAAGTTCTATCTTGGTTTCATCAGACCAGAGAATATTATTTCTCACCATCTTGGAGTCCTTCAGGTGTTTTTTAGCAAACTTCATGCGGGCTTTCATGTGTCTTGCACTGAGGAGAGGCTTCCGTCGGGCCACTCTGCTATAAAGCCCTGACTGGTGGCTGCAGTGATGGTTGACTTTCTACAACTTTCTCCCATCTCCCGACTGCATCTCTGGAGCTAAGCCACAGTGATCTTTGGGTTCTTCTTTACCTCTCTCACCAAGGCTCTTCTCCCCCGATAGCTCAGTTTGGCCGGACGGCCAGCTCTAGGAAGGGTTCTGGTCATCCCAAACGTCTTCCATTTTATGGATTATGGAGGCCACTGTGCTCTTAGGAACCTTAAGTGCAGCATAAATTTTTTTGGCCAGATCTGTGCTTTGCCACAATTCTGTCTCTGAGCTCTTCAGGCAGTTCCTTTGACCTCATGATTTTCATTTGCTGTGACATGCACTGTGAGCTGTAAGGTCTTATAAACAGGTGTGTGGCTGTCCTAATCAAGTCCAATCAGTATAATCAAACACAGCTGGACTAAAATGAAGGTGTAGAACTATCTCAAGGATGATCAGAAGAAATGGACAGTGCCTGAGTTAAATATATGAGTGTCACAGCAAAGGGCCTGAATACTTAGGACCATGTGATATTTCAGTTTTTCTTTTTTAATAAATCTGCAAAAATATCAACAATTCTGTGTTTTTCTGTCAATATGGGGTGCTGTGTGCATACTAATGAGGAAAAAAAAAGAACTTAAATGATTTTAGCAAATGCCTGCAATATAACAAAGAGTGAAAAATGTAAGGGGGATTTAATACTTTCTGTCCCCACTGTATATGTTCTAACTAAAATCCAGCCATCCTTATTTTCTATAACTGCCTTGTGGCTATGTATTGTGGGATGAAGCTGATAGGAAAACTTCATTTAGTGATAAGGAACTGTGTAAATTTTGCACTTTTTTTTAAAGGTTGCAAATCTTTTATATACTGCTTTTTTACATGTTGCTTCTGGCAATGGCTTAACTTTATCTTTACATTTGTATTGACAAAGCTTTAAATGTATGAACAAGGGACTTTTTTCAGCCAGATGACTGTATAAGTTCAAACCACATTTGCCTTAGCTGAAAATAACTTACATTTTGAAAAGACGTATAAAACTTTATGAACCGTGATAAAGCTTTATGAACCGAGCCTTGTTTTATTTAGTGACCCAGTCACAAGGTTATCTGGGTCCGAGGACTTTTTAGTTTTTACAACTATGCTTTGCATTGTAAATATGAAAGAACCCCAAAAAAATGTTAACAAAAAACTAACAGTTTGGCCCATCTTGGGTACATTCCCATAGCTTCAGAAAAATGGGAAACCAGCTCTTCACTCAGCTGCTGTTGTGGCTGGCTGGTCTGTGGCTTCGGTGTAGTGGCCGGCTTATCGGCCTTAGCAGGCTCACTTCTGATACTGAAAGAAGTAGGACTATTTAAAGATTTAAGTCATGTATTATTTTCTTTCAATGATGTTTATTCAGTTTCAAGAGATACAAATCAAAATATGGATCACATTCAGTAGGAAGATCACATCACTTATCTTAAAATCCCCCCCCCCCCCCACATGATACCTTGGTCAGGAGATTGGTCCCATGTTTGTAAGGAAAAGTCAAAGTTATTTTGTTCTTTTAGTAACCATGATGATTCTCACCCCTGAGAACCAGCCTGAGACAAAGTAAGGACCTGTGTTGAAGGGCCCTGGGCTTGTTTCAGTGATATTGGATTGACATCAGTTTAAAATGCTTCTGTGATCATTCAGAATTTATTAACAGGTGCACTGAATCTGCAGATGACCTGCTTCAAGGTGGTTCTACATTCCCACAGACATGTATGAGAATCATAGAAGTGCACACAGGGTGTGGCAGATGTGCCTGGGAACACCCCATGCGCATTATCATTATTGCTCTGTGTGGCAGCGTGGAGATGGGAAAGATCTCCCACTGAGCAACTCTACTTATAAGAGAAGTGTGGAAGGCAGCACTTCTCTTTTACTCTGAATCTGCAGGCAGGGACATAATATGCTGGCAGGGATATTGGAAATATCTAATTTCTGAACGGCAGAGTGCCGCAAGGGAGATTGGTCCTGGTTTTACAACCAATCAGGACACCTGGTGGGAGC
The DNA here is from genome assembly GCA_037952925.1 of Lithobates clamitans. Taxonomy (NCBI): domain Eukaryota; kingdom Metazoa; phylum Chordata; class Amphibia; order Anura; family Ranidae; genus Lithobates; species Lithobates clamitans. Next base: position 2,539,670 of record JBBGZY010000270.1, on the reverse strand, counting down.
TCATATGACCATACGCCAAGCTACCTGATTGGTTGGAAAATGAGTATCACGGGACTTCTGCAAGGAGTGGTAAGAAAATGATGATGAGGTGTGAATCCCAGATCCTTTACCCCCAGTTTCCCTTCCAAGTTGTTCCAACCTGTATTCAAATTCATACAGATACAGTGCAGGTATTATCACTGCAACATCTGACATTTTTTTACCTGCCTAGGCTGTAGATCATGGGTCTCCAAACTTTCTAAACAAAGGGCCAGTTTATTATCCTTCAGACTTTAGTGGGGACTGTGGCCAACAGGATTGGAATATTTCCTGGCATTAGTGAGAGGAAACATTGCCATGTTTGGTAGTAGGGGGAGGAATAGTGCCCCATTGTTGGTGCCAGTGGGAGAAATGGTTTCTAGACATGTGCACTGCCAAAATATTTATTTGTTTTCGTTTCATTTTTTTTTTTTTTTAGTTTATTGGCTCCTTTGTTTTGATCGAAATTCGTTATTTGAATAAATTCTTAAATTCAAAAATTAGAAAATTTGGAAATTGGAAAATCCGAAAATTTGAAATTTGAAAATTTGGAAATTCAAACGGTTGGAAATCCGAAAATTGAAGATACAAAAATAACAATGAAAATCCAAAAATTCGAAAGAACGAATATCCGAAAATAAAAACGAAAATCCGAAAATGAGAAAATCTGAAATAATATCTAACTAATAATAACTAACTATTTAATTATAGGTATTGGAATTTCCTTTCAAATTTGGCTGTTAGTGAACGTAACAACTTTATAATAATATATAATAATAAATAGTTTTTATTATTATTTATTGTTATTAATTTGTTACATTCTATTCGTTTAGATGTGGCATTCGTTATTTTGGATAATTCGAAACTTCGGAAAATTTTGTATTCATTACGTTCACTAAGCCAAATTTGAAAGGAAATTCCAATACCTATAATTTAATAGTTAGTAATAGTTATTATTAGTTAGTTATTATTTCAGAATTTAGAATTTTCGGGTTTTCTTATTTTCGGATTTTTGTTCTTATTTTCAGGTTTTTCATTCTTTTGAATTTTTCGGATATTCGTTCTTATGTTTGGGTTTTGTAATTTTTGGATTTTCAAATTTTTCGACTTTCGGCTATTTCACATTTTTGAATTTCTGAATTTCCGAACATTGGAATTTCCGAATTTTTGGATTTTCAAATTTCCGAACGGGTTTTCGTGAATTTGAATATTTCCAAATTAACGAATGTGTTTAATTTAGTCGAAAAATGAATTTGGAACGAAACGAATTGCACATGTCTAATGGTTTCCCATTGTTGTCAGTTGGCAGAATAGTCTTTCTTTCTATCATTGGGAGAAGTGCCCCGAGGGCCGAATAAAGGCAAGCAAAGAGCCACATCTGGCCCCCAGGCCACAGTTTGAAGACCAGTGCTTTAGATTGTCACATATGGGGTATATTCACTAAACGGGTGATTATGGACAATTGTCAAGGAATTTGTCAAATATAGATCAACTGTGAAAAAATGCCCCAGTTCATTTATTTTTCCTGCTGAGCTGTCTGGGCTGAAAGCAAATCTCTGATTTGTGTTTATAATTTCCTATTTAGTGACTAAATTCATTCTATAATCATAAGCTGCAAATTGGCTTGCATAAAAAAAAAAGAACAATGAAAACATGCTCAGCAGTGTGTATATACAATATCTATCTATCTATCTATCTATCTATCTATCTATCTATCTATCTATCTATCTATCTATCTATCTATCTATCTATCTATACACGGATGTGTGTTTGAGCTTTGGGCTGCACATGATAATACAATAGACTGCACACACCTATGATGAGAATACAAAATGTCCCCTAAAGTGTATAAAAGTCCCAGGTGATGCAAGTCCTAAAATCTAGGGAAACTAGAACTGTCATTATTATGCCGCGTACACACGGTCGGAATTTCGGCCCGCAAAAGACCGTGTGTATGCTCCATCGATCTTTTTTCCTATCCGAAAAAGCGATCGTCTGTGGCAATTCCGACGCTCAAAATCCCTATGCATGCTCGGAAACAATACGACGCATGCTCGGAAGCATTGAACATCATTTTCTTGGCTGGTCGTAGTGTTGTACGTCACCACGTTCTTGACAGTCGTAATTTCAGCGAACTTTTGCGTGACCGTGTGTATGCAAGGCAAACTTGAGCAGAATTCTGTCGGAAAAGCCGTCATATCTTTTTCCGACGAGAAAACTGAGTGTGTATATGCGGCATTAGTCTGCACAATTATTAAAGCCAACTCATTGATCAGATTGTGTCAGTTAGGTAGACCGTTGATCTGTGATCACACCTGTGAGAGGCAGCATATGATTAGCTGGAAAAATTTCAAATACACGGCCTATATTTAGCTACAGACAGCAGACTGGTTGGGTTGGTTATATAGCAGACAATAGTATAGATCTGTATTTCACATTACTGACACATTCAAAATCTCATGATCAGCTGATCACCAAGTACCCTTTTACACTGGGGCGGCGTCGGCGGTAAAGCACCGCTATTTTTAGCAGCGCTTTACCGTCCTATTTGCGGAGGTATTTGGCCACTAGCGGGGCACTTTTACCCCTGCTAGCGGGCAAAAAAGGGTTAAAACCACCCAAGTCCTCTGGCTTTCACACTGAAGAGACAGGAGCAACTCTTTCAGGGGCGCTTTGCAGGCGTTATTTTTAGCGCTGTAGCCCCTGCAAAGCGCCCCAGTGTGAAAGGTGTCTTTTACATAAATTCTTTTTTCCTTGTCAAAAGAAGTTTATTGAGTATACAATGTTATAAAGATACATAAAGTAAGTTTACAAGGATCTATAAAGGAAGCTCATTGTTTTACAGTAGGGTTTATATAGGTAAATAGCATGAAATTTCAAATATTAAACATTGGGTTCACGTAAACCTAAATTAAACATATATATCATTTCCTTAGTTACTTTTGTAGGTATTTAAATGATTTATACCTACTATACATATTGTTTACAAGTAGAGTGTATATAGGTCAAATAAATTCTGATAATGAGCTTTAATCGTAAGGTGGAGAAAAGGAAAGAGAAAGAAGAAAAAGGGTTGAAAGGTAGAGGTATGGTCCACAAGGTTGTCCCGCTCGTCAGTTTATTATTCTTTTTAGTTCTCTTTGAAGCCTTAGAATGGGTGTCTCTGTAAGTCATTTAATCTGTTACCATGGCAACAGGACAGAGTCATTGAAATTTGACAGGAACTGTTGTTTTATCCAAGGGTGCCAAAGTTTTTCAAATTTTGGAATTTGATTTTGATCGATGGCTACCATCTTAGCATCGGACATTGTACTATTCATTCTGTGAATTGTTTCTGCTAGTACCAATGTAGGAGATTTCCATGCCTTGGCCACTGTTTGTTTTGTAGCTGTTATTAGTTGGATCATAAGTTTGAATTGAGAGAGTGTTAACCATTCCGGTTTTAGATTAAGTAAAGTTAAATATGGATCTAGTTGTATTATTTTTTTAAATATTTTAGATGCAATCATGAAGACTTCCTTCCAGAAGGTTTGGATTACTGGGCACGTCCACCATATGTGTAAATATGTGCCTATTTCTGGGCATCCTCGAAAACAAAGAGCTGAGGTATTAGGTGAATATTTTGCCACTCTAGCGGGTACAAGGTACCAGCGAGTTAGGACTTTATAATTTGTCTCCAGTGCTAAGATGTTGGGTGAAGATGACTTAGATGTGAGCCATATGTTAGACCAGTCCGTGTCTTCTAAAGTTCGTCCCAGGTCCTCCTCCCACCTCTGAATGTAAGAGGGTCTATTAAGATTTGCTACTCCATATAATTGATTATAAAGTGATGAAATTGTACCTTTAGCAAATGGATCTTTTGTACAGATTGATTCAAAAATGGATAATTGGGATAATGGTGTATCCCCCTTTAGGAATGGTGTATAGAAATTTTTGATTTGGAGATATCTAAATATCTCAGAGTTTGGTAGATCATATTTTTCTCTAAGCGATGGGAATGAAAGGAATGATTTAGATGCTATGAAGTCATTTAGTGTCTGAATGCCTGATGTTGTCCAAGCTTTAAAAGAATTTGGGTAGATCCATGCCGGATAAAAGGCCGGATTTCTGATAAAAGAAAGGAGAGGATTGTGTGTAGATTGTAACTGATATTTGGTTTTTAGTTTATCCCAGAGAGATTAGAAGTGTTTAGTTATGGGATTATGAATTTTAAAGCGGTCTTTAGGATCAAGCCATAATAAATTTGATATTAATAGAGGGTCATTTTCTGAAGCCTCTATAAATACCCATAATGGGATTTCCTGTTTTGCATGGTATTTGGACAGACTGGCCAAATGTGCTGCTCTGTAGTAGTTAGTAAAATTAGGGTATCCCAGGCCTCCTTTATTTTTGGGAAGATGTAGTGTGTGTATAGGTATACATGGATTAGAAGAGCCCCATATAAACGAAGTTGCTCTTTTTTGTACTATTCTCAAAAAATAGGAAGGAATTGGAATAGGGAGGACTCTGAATAGATAAAGCAATTTGGGTAGAATAGTCATTTTGATTGCATTAATCTTCCCTATCCAGGATAAAGGAAGTTGCGACCATTGTTTTATTAGATTTGTGATCTGTCTTAATACAGGAGGATAATTGGTTGAGAATAAGTCAGAATGAGATGCTGTTAAATGAATTCCAAGATATGGGATTGATTTTTCTGCCCATGTGAATGGGAGTGCAGCCCTAGCCGGGATCAATTCCATGTTTGTGAGTGAAATATTAAGCACTAGGCATTTCTTAGGATTAATCATAAGGCCGGAAATGGCTGCAAATCCATCAAGAGCTGGTATTAAGTTAGGACCAGAGACCTGTGGTGATGATAGAAAAAGTAATATATCGTCTGCAAATATACATAATTTGTGTGTAATACCTCCTACTTCAATGCCAGTTATAGTTTGGTTTGTTCTGATGTATTGGGCCATGGGTTCGAGTATAAGGGCAAATAATAAGGGAGATAATGGGCAACCCTGTCGGGTACCTCTTTCGATATTAAAGGCTTCAGATTTGTATCCAGCATATTTTATATAGGCTTTGGGTTTATTATATAATGCTTTGATCCATGTTAAAAAGTGGGGTCCAAAACCCCATTTTTGTAATGAATATTGCATATATTGCCAGGATACTGTGTCAAATGCCCTCTTAATATCGAGAGATAGAAAACATAAAGGGATTTTCCGTTTTTTAGCAATATGTGCCAATAACACTGCCCTGCGTATATTATCGCCTGCCTGTCTATTTGGCATGAAGCCTACTTGATCTCTATGTATAAATTTTCCTATAATGCTATTGAGGCGTTTTGCTATTATTTTTGCTAATAATTTAATATCGAGGTTTAACAGAGAGATAGGCCGATAATTCAGGAAGTATCATCAGAAAGGGGTTTTGGGATCATACAAACAATTGCCATTAGTGTTTCTTGCCGAAAAGAATGTCCATCTAGAAGTTTGTTAAAAGTTTCAGTGAGAATGGGAGAGAGTATTTCTGAGAATGTTTTATAGTATAAAGCCGAGTAGCCATCTGGGCTTGGTCTTTTGTTAAGTTTTAGGTCTTTTATGGCGTTAGCAACTTCATCTATAGTTATAGGCTCATCCAAACTGCTTTTTTGATTCTGAGATAACTCAGGTAAGTTTATTTTTGAGAAGAAGGATTCAGCTTCTGTAGGATTAAATTCATTGTTTGTCTTGTATAAAGTTGCGAGATGTGAGTGAAATTTATGGACTATTTTAACTGGATTACAAGTGTAAACATTTTTTGATAATTTCAAACGTATTGGTTTGAAAGATTTGTTAGTTGAATTTAATGCCCGAGCCAAATATGTACCTGGTTTGTTTGTATTCATGTAGAAATTGTGTTTGGAGCGTTTGAGGGATTTATCAACTGACTCAGTGAGAAATAGATCGTATTCCAATCTAGATTTTTCCAGATGAGATTTTGTACTCTGAGATGGATTATCTTGAAATGATATGTAGGCTGCATTAAAATTGAGTTCTATTTTTTTTTGCTAGATTTTTGCGTTCCCGTTTAAATAGTGCCATTTGTCTTTGTATTGTACCACGCAAGACAGGCTTATGAGCTTCCCACAGTGTTATTGGGGAGATGTCTGTTGTATTATTAATTGATATGTATTCCTTTAAAGCTTGTTCAATGGCCATCTGATGTAGTGGGTGTTTGAGCATTATGTCCGGTAAGTACCACGTTGGGTCATGCGCTTTTGGTATGGCTGAGGCTATAGTAGTGTATACTGCATTATGGTCAGACCACGGAATCGGAATTATATCTGATGCAACAATTTCTGGTATCATTCCTATTGTTAGAAAAATATGATCTATTCTGGTGAAGGTTTGATGAGGGTGCGAGAAATAAGTGAATTTCTTTTTCATTGGGTTACTTTCTCTCCATGAATCTACCAGATTGTATTTGGAAAGAAGTTGAGAAAAAGGTAATCTAGAGGTTATTTTGGATGGTGTAAAAGGTGATTTATCTAGAAATGGGAGGAGGACCTGGTTCGAATCCCCACACATTATCACTGTTCCTATTTTGTGTGTATTAATCACTTGTAATATATGTGAGAGGAATGGTGTAGGTTGTTTGTTAAAAGCGTTGTAGGAAATCACCGTGATTGCTGTATCCATTATATAACCCATGAGTATCAGGTATCTACCTTCTGGGTCTTTAATTTCTGATGATAAGGTGAATGGTGTGGATCGGTGAAATGCAATTAGAGTTCCCCTTTGCTTGGTACAGGCAGAAGCCGTGTAAATTTGTTGATAAAAAGGAGAAATATATTTTGGAGTAGAATCTTTGGTGAAGTGTGTTTCTTGAAGGCATACTATGTGAGCCTTCTTGTTATGGAAAGTACGGAAGGCTTTGGTCCATTTTTGAGGGACATTTATTCCCTGAACATTCAGGGAAAGTATATTCAGTGGTGCCATGGCAATAGATCAAATAGTTTTGACTTACTTTTTGTTATGCAGAGCTGACTGCGCAGATCAACCTGTGTGGACTGAAGAGATGAATAGATAGAAAAGAAACCAGTGAATTCTGGAGTAAAGAGTAAACAAAAAACATATGAGATTAGATGATACATTGTATAAATTATTTTTTGCAAGTAATCACAATTTACCCGTGAAAGAGAATAAATATCTCTCTCAGGGGAATAAGTGCCTTCGTCACACTCCCACATAATATGGTTGGGAGAATGAGGAGGGCTAATGGGGGTACACGGATCTTCCGCTTACAGGAGAGAAGTGCTATGTCAAAAGACATCAAAATGATGTTTCATTAATTGGAGTGCAGAATATAGTTTTTGTTGAAATTATTTATTCCAGGGTGGTTGTATATGGTTAGTCTTGCCCTAGGCTAAATAATTCAGTTAGAAAGGTACTGTTAATAACTTTGGTATTGATGAAGATAGTTTGACTTATTTTGGGATTTTAACCCTTTTAGAGTAAACAATTACATATTTTATTCATATGTAACTGTTTAGATATGTTAACTCATAAAATTGAGGTTGTATTGCTTCAGATTAGAATAAACAAAAACATAATTCTAGGAACTAGTTAGGTAATAATATACTTGTTTTAAGAAAAGAAAGAAAAAGCTTCCATTACTTCTGGATTATTGAACATATTTGTCCTAAAAAGTAATAAATCTATTGTTATTACCTGATAATATATAACTGAACAAGAATTTCCTTATTTCACTTATATATTCTAAGGCTATATGAATCAGAAGTAATAAGAAATATAACTGGAATGTAACATGATCCCACACAGTGTGTGACTATCAGAATGCAGTTACATTCAGTTATAAATATAGGTTTTTTATAGAGAACCATCTCTTAGTATAATAAATGAAGAGATATCAGGAATTAGGATGTCAGTCCATTGAATCTTCTTGGTCCATGGATGATGTGGCATAATGGCCTCTTTTGTGAGAATGATGATTCCCATTTTGTTCTGAAATTTTCTGGGTGCTGCCTGAAGGTGAAGATGACGCCATTCTTCTGCGTGTGGGAGAGTTGCTGCTTGTGGGTTCTGTCAGATTTAATTTTAAAAGGGTTTGTTGTAGTTCATCTGCTGATCTGCTTCTGTAAATTGTACCTTGGTAGTTAAATCTGACTGAAAAGGGGAAGCCCCATTGATACATAATGTTGTGGCGTTGCAGTTCCATTAGTTGGGGTTTCATGGATCGTCTTTTAGTAATAGTAAGTTGGGATAGGTCAGTAAAAATTTGATAATTGTGTCCTTGAAAATTAAGTTCCTTTTTTTCTCTTGCAGCAATTAGTATTTGTTCTTTCGTTCTGTAATAATGACATTTTGTGATTATATCACGTGGGGGTCCATCTTTCTTTTTGGCTGTGAGGGCTCTGTGTACTCTGTCCAGTTCTAAACGTTCAATAGGGATATCTGGCTTTAGTTCTTGTAATAGAGCAGTAATAGTAGATTGCAGGTCTGTCACAGTTTCAGGTATTCCCCTTATGCGCAAGTTTGAACGTCTGGCTCTATTTTCGTAATCTTCGAGCTTAGTTTGAAGTATTAAATTCTCTTTTTTTAATTGTTCCAATTCTGTTCTATTTTCTTGGGTTGTAATTTCAATTTCATCCATTTTTATTTCTAAGGCTGCGGTGCAGTTTCCCAGCTCTCTTATTTCTTTGGTTAGGCTGTTTGTTATTTGGTCTGAGGTTTGTTTTAAAGCCTTATGAAGCATCTTTTGAAATTGTAATAATATTACTGGGGATGCTGAGGAGGCTTGTGGAGAAGTTTGTGAGAGGATTTGTTCTGTATCTGACTCAAATGGAGAGTCTTGCTGTGACATTTTCTGTCTGTGAGAGCGCCCTGATGCTGTATCTTGTGAGGTGACTGGAGCTGCTTCAGCTGCAGTGAGTGCCTGTGAGCTCTTTGTGAGGTGATTATTATTTCTGCCACGGTTTCCTCCCAGTACCATATTTCCTGCCCAAACTTTCACAGTTTGTTCCCTGGGGCAAAAAGGTTCAAATGGATACCTTTTGAGCCTGCAGGCTCCGCTTTGTCCTTCTCTTCTCTCCTCAGCGGTGTGGAGCTCTAACAATGCATGTCTGCTCCGCTAGGCTCCGCCTCCTGCCCCCTCCTACTTCCACATAAATTCTTTTTTATATCCTGTCAGTTTGTATTGATCCCCTACTGGTTATTGATGGGAAATATCAGATACTTACTTCTTAGAAGGCTGAGCATGGCATTCTGATGTTTTTTCTTGATGTTTTTTGTTATTGCAAGGTTGATATGGACCATTTTCTCCTACACGCAAGTAGGCGGTGCGATCTAATTTCACCATTTTGCCTGGAAAGAGATGTATATATTCCTGGCAAGTGAGATTCCATATCCTGTAATTCTAGAGAAAATCACCAGATCACAGAAATCTAGTAAATCTCTGAATCACACTATAGACAATACGAATAATCACAGAGAAGAAACAGAGATGTTTACTCCTCAAAATTCAACTCCTAACTCCCACACTGAGCCTAGGGTCCTCCCCCTTTTTTGGACTAGCTGCCACTATGACACGTACACAGTTAGTTAACCCCTTAGTGACCGAGGGCAAGCAACGGTTAGGCTCAGTTCACATCTATGCAGTTTGCTTTTGATCCGTTCCTGCTGTGCTTTTTGTGGTGTGTTTTGTACTTTTGCACATTTTGCATTCTTTCTGCTTTTTTTTTGGCTAGTTTGTTGTTGGGCAGATTCAAAATTGCAAATCGTGGTAAAATCACATATGCAAAAACGCTCTACATGTTTTTCTACAGCTTCTCTATTGAAGTCTATTGAACCAAAAAAAGCACCATTTTGCATTTAAAAAAGACCCTGAGCCTTTCCAAAAACGTAGCGGCTGAAAAAGGCATAGATGTGAATGTGTCCCATAGGAAACCATGTTAAATGAACTGTATTGCGTTATTGCAAAAAGCACCAAAAATGCATAGGTGTGAACCCACAGGCCTTAAGGCTTGGGTTCACACCTATGCAGTTTGTTTTTGATCTGTTTCTGCAGTGCTTTTTGTTGTACGTTTTTACCACGATTTGTGTTTTGCATTTTTGTTATGATTTTTTTTTTTTGGCCATTTTGTTGTTGGGCAGATTAAAAACCGCAAATCGCACCAAAATCATGGCAAGAACGGACCACATGCTTTTCTGCAGCTTCTCCATTAAAGTCTATTGAACTAAAAAAAAGCATCGTTTTGCATTTAAAAAAAGTCTCTGACCCTTTCCAAAAAAACGCAGCGGCTGAAATAGATGTGAAGGCATGCCATAGGAAACCATGTTAAATGAATAAGCCTCAGGTGTGTTGGAGGTTATGGAGGAGAGATAAGGAAGAGGAAAGGCGTTCAAGAGTTCAATGTTTTATTAAAAGGCTGTGTGGCCTTATGGAGAAGGCATCTGACTTTAGAACAGAAGGTTGAGGGTTCAAGTCCCTTCATGGTCTTTGTCCATCTTCTGTGGCCTCTGTTAATAGGCAAGGAGATTGCCATAGAAAGGGCATGGGGTGTTAGGCAATGCCATGGGGGACATTTTGCACATGTGATTTTACCAGTGTAAAAAAACTATTTGTCCATAAGGGAGTGGGGTCACTCTTTTGTAACTTTGAGGGCAACACGGGAAAAACACCAGTCCTTTCAATGACATGTTTGAGAGATGCCTCTTTGCAATTGATACAATTTGGCCACACCCACATTTTGCTGCAGCACGTTATGTGCACTGCATTACTAAGTGTTCGGGCTGGAACAGTAAAAGGCGGAAGTGTATAAAACAATTACAAGACAATTTTATGGTACATAGTTCATAGAGGCCCTGACTAGGAATGATGCTCTGCTGGACTTGGTAACCTCAAACCTTGCAGAACTTATTACTAATGTTCATATAAAAGAACATCTGGGTAGCAGTGACCATAACACAATTTATTTTAACCACTTGCTGATAAGCTGCCGTCGTTATATGCAGGTCGGCTCTCCTGCGCAAATCTCCATAGCTGTATGGCGGCTCGCGTCAGCTGAGATAGCAGGCATGCGCTCGCACACGCTGTGGGAGGGTGCCGTGGGTCGGGCCGACTCAATGTCCGCCGGCGACCCGTGATCGCCTAGTACAGAGGCAGAACGGGGATCTGTCAGTGTAAACAAGTGGATCCCTGTTCTGACAGGAGACATCACAGAGATCTTCTGTTCCCAGTGATCAAGAACAGTGATCTCTGTCATGTCCCTGCCAGCCCATCCCCCCTACAGTTAGAACACACCCAGGGCAGGGAACACAGTTAAGCCCTTGATCGCCCCCACTCTTAACCCCTTCCCTGCCAGTGTCATTTTTACATTGATCAGTGCATTTTTATAGCACTGATCAATGTAATAATGTCACTGATCCCCAAAAAGTGTCATTTGGGGTCAGATTTGTCCGCCGCAATGTCGCAGTCCCGGTAAAAATTGCAGAAAATATGTAGAAGAATATATATCGGCCTAAACTGATGAATAAATTAGTTTTTTTTATATATTTTTCTTGGATATGTATTGTAGCAAAAAGTAAAAAAAAAAATGTTTTTCTTCAAAATTGTCGCTCATTGTTTGTTTATACCGCAAAAAATAAAAAATGCAGAGGTGATCAAATACTATCAAAAGAAAGCTCTATTTGTGGGAAAAAAAGGATGCCAATTTTGTTTGTATACAGCGTCGCACGACCATGCAATTGTCAGTTAAATCGACGCAGTGCCGCATTGCAAAAAATGGCCTGGTCATTAAGGGGCAAAACCCTCCAGGGCTGAAGTGGTTAATATAAGCTGTAAACAACAAACATATACTGGAAATATAGAAAAATCTAATTTGAACTGCTTTAGGGTCGCCCGCATGTAGGGTTGCCACCTGTCCAGGATTCACCTGGACAGTTCGGGTTTTGAATCATGTGTCCGAGTTTCAGTCCACCTGAAACCCGGACACAGTATTCAGACCAGGCTGTGGCTCTCCAAGAAACCGAGATAGTCATACACAAATCTGTTGCCGCCCGGGAGCTGCGGGCAGCTGTTTGGGGGCAGGTTTGACTGAAGGGTGGGGTGATAATGTCAGCAAGAGCAGTTTGGCCACACCCACTGTTTGCCAAGGCGCTCTCTGTGCGCTACATTACTGCACCCAAGGTCTTTTATAATCCTATAGTGTTCACTGCAAAAAAAAGGCAATTGGGTTTGAAGGAAGCTAAGAGCAACAAAATATACTTTTTTGAGTTAAGAAAGCATGAATTGAATTTTCTTCTTTTAACCAGCACCTTTAACCAATATAAATCCTTTATCCTATGTTTTTTCAGGTTTTGGACATGTGATAGATTCTTACAATTACTGCTTTCTTTTGGAGTCAACCTTTCTTTTAGATTTTATTTACTAAGCTTTTTTTTATCACACTATGACATGGTAACAAAGGCCCTATCTTTGAAAATATATTGAAAGTCCCCAAAAATTGTACCATTTTGAACAGAAAACATTCTGCGTCCAGTTTCCGAATATACTGACCTGACCTGCTTACATTCAGCCAGCCACAGAGATTACAATGGGCTGTGTTTCCACTCCACTGGAGAAAAAAAATAAAAAATCAGAGTGGACATGGATGCCACATATGTGGGGCTCAGTTTAGATTTCCCTGCTGAGACAGAACAGAAGGCACCTGTGTGGTATTTTTGGCGCTCCTGTGCAAGAGCCCTTAGGGTCCTTGCACACAATACTGATGTATGAGTGCTGGATCTTCCTGGCAGAAAGTTCCTGCCCCAAAAAATGCAAAGCCCTTAATATATCTAACATGGATATATTTACAAAACCTCCCATAATGATCTCCAGATTTTATTATCTGCTCCTCCAATATCCCAGCAGAGGTAGAGAGCCAGTGAACTGAAAGTGAATTTAAACATGCTTGGGACAAGCATAGATCCACACGTAGACAAAAGTATTTAAAAAAACACTTGGTCTTATTTTTGCTGTCACTCTTCTGTTTCTGTGACTGAATTGCAAGCACCCATCTGTAAATTCTTGAATCCCCTTTAAGCTCAGGAACCTATGGGTCCCCAAAGTCCTCCTTGCTTCTCTGGCACCAGCAGTTTCTGATCGGCCCCAGCAGCAGTATTTGGATTTCCTTGGCTGTCTTGTGCCAGGCTGTGACGTCACTTGGACACAGTCCGAGGGGCCGTTGGACACCGGCCTCTACATTTCCTGTGGCTACAGTTGCGGTTCCCCCTCCATTGGACCCCTGGCCCGACGATTCTGGTTGGGCTCCTTGCCAGTGGCGCTCCTGTACCTGCTGCTCCACGTCTCTGCGTTGGTTTTCCCTGAGCCCTTGTGACATCTATGTGGCTCCAGCCTCCAGGTATTGCCAGCTCCTTATCCAAGTCTCTATTTGACCAGTTACAGAATGCTGCATGCTTTGGTGATTACACTTACCCTCAACATAATAAAGAATCTTTGCTTTGTACCTGAAGATTTTGTCTATGTCTGTTGTTCAGCACTGTTCTTTCCCCTGATTGTTGTACCTGTTTATCTGCAGCCCTTTCTCCTGTTCAACCTTTACAGCTGCATGCAGGAGGGTAGGCAGGGCCATAACCTGAGATTGCTTGATGTCGACTTATGCAGAGAGAAGTGACTCCTGCAGATAGCAAAGGATGGAGAAAGCAGAGAGAAATGGCACTTGGAGCTTTGTATTGAGAGAAATACACACTATAGAAGGCTATGCTTTGTTAAAGGATAAGTTTACCTTTGTTTACCCTTTTTTTTTATTCTAAATTCCAGCTCCCCTATGTATAAATATAGCAATAATGTTAGGGTTGCACTGATACCACTTTTTTAAGACTGAGTACCGATTTTTTCAAGTACTCGCCGATACCAATTACCGATACTTTATTTTTAATGTCAAGTGACAGTTTTAAAAGCACAATACAGATACACAATACAATACAGGCAGTGATGGCTGGCACTGATAGGTGGCACTTACTGATGGGCACTGATTTGCAGCACTGATAGGTGGCATTGACTGATGGGCACTGATATGCGGCACTGATAGGTGGCACCGATATGTGGCACTTACTGATGGGCACTGATTTGGAGTACTGATAGGTTCTCTGACTGATGGGCACTGATGGCTGGCACTTATGGGCACATATAGGTGGCACTGGTATGTGGCACTGACTGATGGCCACTGATGGCTGGCACTGATAGGTGCCAATTATGGGCAATGATAGGTGGAATTGATTGGTAGGCAGTGGCACTGGTAATTGCTGGCAGCCTGGCATTAAAAAATGTAATCGCTGCTATAAAGAGAGTAACTATACAAGAGCCCATCTTGATACACCCTGCACTCGGCCTCAGTAAGCCTAGTCAGAATGCAGCAGCGGCCATCTTGTTACACCCAGCCCATATAATTAGTGAACTATATGGGCTGGGTGTAACAAGATGTCCGCTGCCGCCTTGTGACTGCAGGCTACTGAGGCCGTGTTCAGGGTGTACCAAGATGGGCGTCGCCGTGTACAGCCTCTGACGGAGACTCAGGCTGTCTCTCCCGTTAAGGATTTTGACGGCTCAGTCACCGATGTACACGGCTGCGAGTGACCCACACCCCTGCCCACAGGCTTAGCTTCGATGCTCCGCTGCACTGCAAGGACTCTGACTGTGCCGCGCTCTGCTCCGCCTTCTCCCACCCACTCTGCCTGCCCACTGACTAGCGGTATTGGGTGAAGCATCGGGAGCATTTGCCCGAGTACAAGTACTCAGGCAAATACTCGGTATTGGCGCCAATACCGATATTAGTATCGGTGCAACCATAATTAATGTACTTTTTTTGCAAAAATATCAAAGCTTTCCACTAAATCTACAGACCCTTACTTCACTTGTTCTCATCGATGTTTCCAAACCTATCAATTAGTTTTGCCTTACTTCCTGAACAGACTTTAGGTCATGACACAGGAAGGAGTTGACCAGCTGACCTTATTAGCATACCCCCTGCATCATCCACCCTCCTACCTGCCAACCATTTCCAGTTGCACATTTTTAAAATGGAATGCAATCAATCAGTCATTGCACTTACTTCACTATCCTCTTGGATGTTTGTACAATCAGATTGTATAGTGTATGACCATCTTTATACACTTAAAATTACTAGTTGTGCTTTCAGTGCCATTAATTGTTAACAGCACTCCAAACACAGAAGTAAGCACACATTTTGCCATGTGAAAAACTGAGTGGCAAAATGCACAGTAAAAAACACGCAACCCAAAACGCAAAACTGTCCCATAAGCCACATGTAGTACAGCCAATTGAAGTCAACAGGGTGCCCTATGTCAAAGGAAAAATGAGGCCCAAAATGTGCGCTCCCACTATGCTAGATGTGAATGGGGCCTGAAAGTGAAATTGGTGCGCTAGCACAGGAACAATGAGGCTCCATTCATATCTGTGCATTTCCTTGCATTGCAGAAATGCGATGCACCAATAATCACATTTAAAAATGCACCAAGCTCCGCTCTAAAAAAAAAAAAAAAAAAAAAAAGTCCTGAAGCTTCTTTGGGGCAATTGTTGCTTGTAGGGCAACCCATTCAGGTGGATGGGCTGCCCTATGTGTGATGAATGAAAATGGTCCAAAATGCCCCCTCCCGCGCTAAAAAAAAAACGCATGTGGGAATGCGAGTTCCCACTATGCAGAGATGTGAACGGTATTTGACAGCTGAGTGATTCTGTCCACTCGCTCCTATGTACTTGTATAAAGATGGCCATACACTATGCAATCTGATTGTATATTGTGTATTTAGCGAGAAGGGTGATCACTGATTGATTGCCTTTAATTAAAAAACATACACCTGGGAGTGGGTGGGTAGGTAGGAGGGTGGATGATGCAGGGTGTGTGCTAATGAGGTCAGCTGGTCAACTCCTTCCTGTGTCATGACCTATAGTCTGACCAGGCAGTAAAGCAAAACTAATGGATACGTTTGGAAACATGGATGAGGACCATTGAAATAAGTGTCTGTAGATTTAATGGAAAGCTTTGATATTTTTGCAAAAAAAGTACATTAATGCTATATTGGTACATAGGGGAGCTGGAATTTAGAAGAAAAAAAAAGGTGAACTTATCCTTTAATTTGTCATATCTGTGGTTTACAACCATTTTAAAAAAAGACTCATAAGCTCAAGGAGCAGCCTGCAGCACCTTACACTCCTGGTAAAACTTAACAAATACCGGTATATAAACAGTAGCCCAGATGACAGAGATCCTTGCATGAGCCCTCAGGCAGTACAATGAGGAAATTCAATTTCCGAAAGGAAGCTGTAGTAAAGAGGTAAACTCTCACACCTAACGCTACATCTATCTGCAGGGCAATCTCCTTAGAATGCCTTGGAGTAAGACATAGGAAAGGAAGGACAACATCCTGGTTAAGGTGGAAGGCAGAGACCTCCTTTTTTTGGAAAATTATTTTAATTCCAATTTGAAAGGTATAGTACAAAACAAAGCCTATTGGGCATACTCAGGCTCATACCTTATACAATAAATCAGCAAAAAACAATTGGACTAAAACAACATCCAACAGGGAGTACACTCGGACCATGGGAGCTGGCATCACTCAGGAATTATCTTACTTCACTTCAATCAGAGCTTGGGATCTTATAGGAATCATAAGGCATACATTCTCCTGAAATTTAGGCACTAGGGTAGGCATCTGTGCAATATATCAAATACAGAGAGTACCACAGAAATAAACAGAGCAACTTTTTATTTATAGCTGGCTAATCTGCATTTGTGGATGTGGAATCGACTCAAATGTCCCAAACTTTATGAAATTTCCAAGCACAACCCCAAGATAGATATGTGGCTTTATATAGCGGCAAGGCTAAATTCACTAAACGCTTCCAGAAGTTGATAGATGGTGCTGGTGAGGACTTCCACCTAAGTACAATGGCCTTGCGTGCATACTAAAGTAAAAGCTCCAGGAGGGTTCTGACTGCCCTACTAGGAACTAAAGGATCAACTATTCATAGGATACACACTTCCACGGGACAAGATAAATGAAACGACTTTGCTCCAGAAAATCTGGATCAGAGAGCAGTGCCAAAAAATGTGAATAAAATCAGCTGAAGGTGAAGAACACATCCAGCAGGAGGCCGAAATGGATGGATAAATCCTGTGCAAATGTGCTGGGGTAAAATAGATTCTGTGCAAAATTTTAAACTGGATCAATCTATCTTTAGCAGAAACCAGTTGCAAAAAGGGGCATTCCCACAACTGCTCCGAATCCTCTGCATCTAGTACCGGGAAGTTTTCTAGTCACTTGGCCCTAAGGGGTTCAAGCCCAATGTGTAGGTTAGGAAGCAGCCCTTTATAAATATTCAACAAAGATTTGACCATGGACTCATCTCTGAGCAGATCCTCGAGAGCCGGCGTATAGAAGGCCACTTGTTGATGCTCAAATTGAGAGTTAAAAGCGTGTCTAAGTTGTAAAAAGCTAAACAGATATGAGTTAGGCAATCCATAATGCTGCTTCAACCCATCAGAAGTTTGCAACTGACCCCCAGTACAAATCTGGTTGAGGTATTGAATACCCTTGGTAGCCCACACATTAGGGTTGGGTATCAACATAAAACTCCGACAGCTCAGGATTAAACCCCAGAGGGGTGTGTGGCTACATATGTCCAAGAGGGTTGGGTCATAAAGCTTTAGTTGTGGACCATGCTTTCAAAGCTGTTTTCATGGCCCTCCTTAAAGGTAAAGGTGCATTGGGCCCTTGATAAAGAAGGTTCCTCAGCGCTTCATAAGATCCAAGACAAGCTGCTTCCAAAACCACCGCTGAATTGGAGTCATCAGCGATCAGCCAATTATGCGCATGGGATAATTGGGTGGCCAAGAACTACTTGTGTGGGTCCAAACAAGCCAAATCTCCCTCGTGCCAGGACCTTTGCAACACCGTTAATTTAAAACTTGATTGGCCCGAACCCCAAAAGGAAGGAGGTCAAAACAGTATTGATTAGGCAAAAAACTTTCTTGGGTATCCACTCAGGGGATTGTCTAAGTACACAAAGGAAAGAGGGCAAAATTTTCATCTTAAATAAATTAATTCGTCCAATCAGTAAAAGGGGAAGATTCATCCAGGCCTTCAATCTAACTTTCATGGTTTGTAATAGCGGGGCTAGATTTAATGTATAGTAATCAGTCGTGGAGGATGAAATACAAATACCAAGGTATTTAAATTTATTGGTCCACAATAAAGGGAGATTGGGATCTGCTAAGGATCTAGCTGTCGTGTCGATTGGTAAAATTTGGGATTTATCCCAGTTAACTTTGAGGCTGAACATTCAGTAAAACCAGAAAGGATATGAAGGGCCTCAGTAAGTGAAGGACCCGGGTCATTTAAAAAGAGTATAAGATCGTCCGCATACATAGCCAGCTTCTCATCTATGGATGCGACTCGGATTCCCTTAAAGAGGAGTTCCACCCAGGGGGGCCATTAAAAAAAAAAAAATTAAAAGTCAGCAGCTACAAATACTGCAGCTGCTGACTTTTAATTGGACACTCACCTGTCCCTGGGTCCAGCGGTGCGGGGGATCGAAGCCCCGCTCGTCCCCCCCCTCCGCTCGTCGGCGCCGGCATTTCAACTGTGGGCGCCGGGCTGTGGCTTCACAGCCTGGCACCCACTGCGCATGCGCGAGCGGCGCCGAGCGCCGTGATTGGCCGCTTAATCACCTGGGACCTGCAATGGGTCCCAGGTGATTGACAGGAGGGAGGGAGAAGAGCCGAGCCCTTCCTGTGCCAGGGGGAAGTGATGTCACCAGCCCAGGCAGACGAAGGGGCAGACTACGAGGGACCACCTAGCAACAGGCATTTAGAGGTAAGTAAAAAAAATAAAAAATATCCAAATGTTTTTTTGTTTTGTTTTTTAGAATTATTTAGATATGTTTGTTTTTTTGGGTGGAACCCCACTTTAACTATCGGAGCCTGTCTGAGGGCAGAGGCAAGAGGTTCCATTACTAGAGCAAAAAGAGCTGGTGACAACGGACAACCTTGTCTCTTACCCCTCTCAACTGTGAAAGGGGATGAGAGGGCACCTCCTGGTTTAACCCGGGCTGTCGGATGACTGTACAAGATCTCTATCCATCTGCGGAAACCAACCCCAAAACCCATTACTTCCAAAACCGAAGACATATAGGGCCAGGCCAACAAGTCGAATGCTTTCGATATCAAATGTGACCAGCACCCTAGTGGAGGTCGCAGATGGGGGCAGTTGTAAATTAGTAAAAACTCTGCGCAAGTTAATATTGGTTGCCTTTCCTGGCATAAATCCAGTTTGGTCAATATTGACTAGAGATGGAAGCATCATCAGCAGCCTGGTTGCTAGGATTTTTGTCAAAATCTTGAGATCACAATTTAGCAACGAGATCGGCCTACAGAAAGCACAGTGAGATCTATCTTTGCCAGGTTTAGGGATAAGAACAATATGGGCCTGATACATAGAAGGGGGTAAGGACATTTGCTCTTTACACTCGGTATACACCTGCAGAAGTCTAGGTGCAATTAAGTTTGCATACATTCTATACCATTCACCAGGTAGACCTTTAGGGCCCGGGGTTTTACCACTGGGAAACAAGCGAATTGCCGCTTCTATTTCTTCAACAGCAAAATACCTGTCTAAGAATTCAAGGTCCTCCTGCGAGAGCATGGGCAACTTTAAGGATTTCAAACATTCGCTAAGGCTCCTTTCACACTGAGGCGATTTGCAGGCGCTAAAGTGCTAAAAATAGCACCTGCAAAGCGCCCTGAAAGAGCCGCTCAATGCACTCCAATGTGAAAGCTCCGAGGGTTTTCACACTGGAGCTGTGCGCTTGCAGGGTGGTCTAAAAAGTCCTGCAAGCCGCATCTTTGGAGCGCTGTAGGAGTGGTGTATTTATTTTGAAAACAATGGGGCAGTGCTCCAAAGCTTTGCAGGCGGTTTTAACCCTTTTTCGACCCCTAGCGGGAGTTAAAACTGCCCGTTAGCGGCCGAATAGCGCCGCTAAAACGACGGTAAAGCGCCGCTAAATATAGCGCCGCTTTACCGCCAGTGCCAACGCTTTAGTGTGAAAGTAGCCTTATTCTTTCAGTTAGTCAGCCAGGTAGCGCTTTGTAAAGTGTTTCATAGAAAGTCCTAAATTAATTTAAAATATGATCAGGGTCGGAGAACCGCCATCTGGACTGCAAATTTCAGACACCACTGTTTGTGTTCTAGAATCTGCCACAAGATTAGCTAGCAGTTTGCTGTTCTTAATCCCAGACGCAAAGATCCTTCCAGCCAAGGATTTTAGATCCAGGTGTGTAGCTAAGGTGAGATGCAGAGACAAAGCTCTTCTGGCATCTGCTAAATGGCTGAAATGATCAGGAGTTGGGGAGTCAGAAAAAGCAGCTGCTGCCTTGGATTCACTTTCTTCTAGTTTTTGTACTTGGGAGGACAACTCAGAGCATACAGCTTTGATAGCTGAGATGTATTCTCCCCTCGTAATAGGCTGACCATATGATTCAAGGCAGTGCCATCATTAAGCTCCCAATACTGTTGCAGTTTAGGGGAAATCATCTCTTCAACCTTTGGGTCCTGCAGCCACTTAGACGCCAAGCGCCAGCAATACAGACCCCGATTCCCCAACAGCACCAATTTAACTTCTAGGGGAGCATGATCGGAGAGGCCAGCATATAAATATGATATATCCTGGATGGCTGCTAGCGCATTGGTATTGCTGAAGACCAAGTCAGTCCTGGAGCCGGATTTATGGGTAGTGGAATGGAGGGAATAAGCCATAACTCTCTGGTGTTTCCAACGCCAGATTTCAGTGTAGTCAAAGGCTTGTGCCCAATGGAGTAGTTCAGGGGTATAGGTTCTATTTGGATATAAAGAGTCTAGAGATGGGTCTAAAATAGAATTAAAATCACCAGCTATATATAGTCTGGAGAATTACAAAGTGGCTAGTTTCTCATGTACAGTGTACAAGACCCAGTAGTTGAAGGGAGGGGGAACATATATATCAACCAAAGCATACACAATTGCATTGATCTCCAGTAGGGATGAGCTTCGTGTTCGAGTCGAACCCATGTTCGACTCGAACATCGGCTGTTCGGTCGTTCGCCGAATTGCGAACGATATGGGCCGTTCGCGCCAAATTCGTGTGGCGCGTCACGGCCCATAATTCACTGCGGCATCGCAGTGCATTGCTGGCTGATGATTGGCCAAGCATGCACTATGACCCGCATGCTTGGCCAATCACAGCGCCGTCAGTAGAGAGAGCTGTAATTGGCCAAAGCCAGGGTGGCTTTGGCCAATTATGGCTCAGGGGATTTAGTACACACCCCACACTATATAAGGCCGCCTGCACGGCGGCCCTGTGTAGTGTGTGTTCCGGTGTGCTGAGAGATAGAGAGAGAGAGAGACAGTGTCATTTGATTTGAGTTAGATAGATTAGGCAGAACAGTCAGTCAGTTAGCTGCACTTACAGTGTATTGTGTATATATATGCATCCCAGGTGTTGCATATATATATATACACTGTATTCAGTTTAGCTAGATCCGTTCCTGTTATCTTCTATCTAGACTATTTACATTTAGTGCAGTGTGTCCTGCTCACAGTGTTCAGCTAGATCCGTTCCTGCTATTTACATTCAGTGCAGTGCGTCCTGCTCACAGTGTTCAGCTAGATCCGTTCCTGGTATTTACATTTAGTGCAGTGCGTCCTGCTCACAGTGTTCAGCTAGATCCGTTCCTGCTATTTACATTCAGTGCAGTGCGTCCTGCTCACAGTGTTCAGCTAGATCCGTTCCTGGTATTTACATTTAGTGCAGTGCGTCCTGCTCACAGTGTTCAGCTAGATCCGTTCCTGCTATTTACATTCAGTGCAGTGCGTCCTGCTCACAGTGTTCAGCTAGATCCGTTCCTGCTATTTACATTCAGTGCAGTGCGTCCTGTTTACAGTGTTCAGCTAGATCCGTTCCTGGTATTTACATTTAGTGCAGTGCGTCCTGCTCACAGTGTTCAGCTAGATCCGTTCCTGCTATTTACATTCAGTGCAGTGCGTCCTGCTCACAGTGTTCAGCTAGATCCGTTCCTGGTATTTACATTTAGTGCAGTGCGTCCTGCTCACAGTGTTCAGCTAGATCCGTTCCTGCTATTTACATTCAGTGCAGTGCGTCCTGCTCACAGTGTTCAGCTAGATCCGTTCCTGCTATTTACATTCAGTGCAGTGCGTCCTGCTCACAGTGTTCAGCTAGATCCGTTCCTGGTATTTACATTTAGTGCAGTGCGTCCTGCTCACAGTGTTCAGCTAGATCCGTTCCTGCTATTTACATTCAGTGCAGTGCGTCCTGCTCACAGTGTTCAGCTAGATCCGTTCCTGGTATTTACATTTAGTGCAGTGCGTCCTGCTCACAGTGTTCAGCTACATCCGTTCCTGCTATTTACATTCAGTGCAGTGCGTCCTGCTCACAGTGTTCAGCTAGATCCGTTCCTGCTATTTACATTCAGTGCAGTGCGTCCTGCTCACAGTGTTCAGCTAGATCCGTTCCTGCTATTTACATTCAGTGCAGTGCGTCCTGCTCACAGTGTTCAGCTAGATCCGTTCCTGGTATTTACATTTAGTGCAGTGCGTCCTGCTCACAGTGTTCAGCTACATCCGTTCCTGCTATTTACATTCAGTGCAGTGCGTCCTGCTCACAGTGTTCAGCTAGATCCGTTCCTGCTATTTACATTCAGTGCAGTGCGTCCTGCTCACAGTGTTCAGCTAGATCCGTTCCTGGTATTTACATTTAGTGCAGTGCGTCCTGCTCACAGTGTTCAGCTACATCCGTTCCTGCTATTTACATTCAGTGCAGTGCGTCCTGCTCACAGTGTTCAGCTAGATCCGTTCCTGCTATTTAGATTCAGTGCAGTGCGTCCTGCTCACAGTGTTCAGCTAGATCCGTTCCTGCTATTTACATTCAGTGCAGTGCGTCCTGCTCACAGTGTTCAGCTAGATCCGTTCCTGGTATTTACATTTAGTGCAGTGCGTCCTGCTCACAGTGTTCAGCTACATCCGTTCCTGCTATTTACATTCAGTGCAGTGCGTCCTGCTCACAGTGTTCAGCTAGATCCGTTCCTGCTATTTACATTCAGTGCAGTGCGTCCTGCTCACAGTGTTCAGCTAGATCCGTTCCTGCTATTTACATTCAGTGCAGTGCGTCCTGCTCACAGTGTTCAGCTAGATCCGTTCCTGGTATTTACATTTAGTGCAGTGCGTCCTGCTCACAGTGTTCAGCTAGATCCGTTCCTGCTATTTACATTCAGTGCAGTGCGTCCTGCTCACAGTGTTCAGCTAGATCCGTTCCTGCTATATACATTTAGTGCAGTACGTCCTGCTCACAGTGTTCAGCTAGATCCGTTCCTGTTATCTTCCTACTGACAGGCAGGCTTGTCTGGTTACAGTATATAAAGCTACCTGAAGAAAATTACAGGTGTTCTTTTTGATCCTATTAGTACCACGGTCAGGCAGCTAGACTATTTACATTTAGTACAGTGTGTCCTGCTCACAGTGTTCAGCTAGATCCGTTCCTGTTATCTTCCTACTGACAGGCAGGCTTGTCTGGTTACAGTATATAAAGCTACCTGAAGAAAATTACAGGTGTTCTTTTTGATCCTATTAGTACCACGGTCAGGCAGCTAGACTATTTACATTTAGTACAGTGCGTCCTGCTCACAGTGTTCAGCTAGATCCGTTCCTGTTATCTTCCTACTGACAGGCAGGCTTGTCTGGTTACAGTATATAAAGCTACCTGAAGAAAATTACAGGTGTTCTTTTTGATCCTATTAGTACCACGGTCAGGCAGCTAGACTATTTACATTTAGTACAGTGTGTCCTGCTCACAGTGTTCAGCTAGATCCGTTCCTGCTATTTACATTGAGTGCAGTGCGTCCTGCTCACAGTGTTCAGCTAGATCCGTTCCTGCTATTTACATTTAGTGCAGTGGGTCCTGCTCACAGTGTTCAGCTAGATCCGTTCCTGCTATTTTACATTTAGTGCAGTCAGTGCGTCCTGCAGTGTTGTGGCACCAGCCCCAGTGCCTAAGGCCCAATTTTTCTGCCCCTGTCTAACAGGGGCGTGTAATTACAATTTTTGATGCTATACTTTGCAGCAGGGCTCGTTCCTGCGTTCCAACTAGAGTGTCTGTGAGGGGTTGCAGTGTTGTGGCACCAGCACCAGTGCCTAAGGCCTAATTTTTCAGCTCCTGTTCAACAGGGGCATGTAATTACAATTCTTGATCTAATATTTCACAGCAGGGCCCTGTGAGGGCTTACAGTGTTTTGGCCACAGCAACACCTAAGGCCCAAATTTCTGCTGAGTATATAGGGCAGGACCCTACTTTCAAACATCTAACTTACAAACGACTCCTACTTGCAAACGGAAGGAGACAACAGGAAGTGAGATGAAATCTACCCCTAAGGAAGGGAAATTCTCTCCTGTAAGAGTTAATATGGGAAAACAATTTCTCCTTTCCACTGATGCTTTCCAATCCTTGTTCCACAAAAAAACCCAAATTTTCAAAAAACATTTTTCATTGGGACAAAAAAGTGAGGTGAAATCTTCTGAAGAGGAGGAAAGACGCAAAACAAATGTCACAGGGGTGATAACCCTTCCCTATGTTTTCCAAAAAGCTTAGAAAAGATTTTTTGGCTGGAGCTAAACACATTAAAAATGTTCAAAATTACAAACAGATTCTACTTAACAACAAACCTACAGTCCCTGTCTTGTTTGCACCGCCTGAATACTGCTGTTCAGAGTATATAGGGACCTTTCCTTATTTTAATTTGGGTGCGGGGTTCCCCTTAATATCCATACAAGACCCAAAGGGCCTGGTAATGGACTGGGGGGTACCCATGCCGTTTGTCTCACTGATTTTCATCCATATTGCCATGACCCGACATGACATTAAACCCGCAAGCAGTTTTAAATGAGATTTTTTCCTTTAAAAATGACATTTGGTGCAGGGACTGTTCTAAACATGGGAAACACGCGTCACTTTACAGGCATACTATAGACACCCCCCAGGTACGATATTTAAAGGAATATTTCACTTTTTTTTTTTTACTTTAAGCATCATTAAAATCACTGCTCCCGAAAAAACGGCCGTTTTTAAAAGTTTTTTTTGCATTGATACATGTCCCCTGGGGTAGGACCCGGGTCCCCAAACCCTTTTTAGGACAATACCATGCAAATTAGCCTTTAAAATGAGCACTTTTGATTTCGAACGTTCGAGTCCCATAGACGTCAATGGGGTTCTAACGTTCGTGCGAACTTGCGGTCCGTTCGCGGGTTCTGGTGCGAACCGAACCGGGGGGTGTTCGGCTCATCCCTAATCTCCAGCAAAAGAATAATAAATCTTATGTCAGGATTGGTGATGAGATGGATGACCTTATATGCAAGTGATTTACTTAGTAAAATAGCTACCCCCCTTGCGTAACATGAGTACATTGCATGAAACGATTGCTGCACCCAGGGTCTGCGGAGAGATAGGATCTTAGTACCCATTAGGTGAGTTTCCTGCAGGAATAAAATGTGAGGTTTATGTCGATTCAGAAATTTAAATATCAATGCTCTCTTAATTTTGTCATTAATACGCCGTACTTTCCACGAGATAAGTTTCAGCTCCGTCGCCATCTAGTACCTGTAAGAAAAAAAACAGCCACAGATATATGTGGGACCTTGGCCCACAGGTTAGCCAAAGAAGAATGTTCCATATGCAGGACTTGAGCGAAAAGGAAATTGATGTGGCATAGTAAGATAACCAGTCTTTCAGTGGACATAGAGCGTACAAAACAAAAGTAAAACAGTACGTTGAAAACTCCCCATTGACAATGAAAGACCCCAACAGTAACTAGGTCAGTTTAATACCCAAAACTCCTTTCCTAAATCTTCTCTGGATGCAACCAGAAAAGTATTTTACTGGGGAAACACCTCCAGAGGCAGGAGGCGATGAACTCTTTCCTCAGTATAGTGTCACTGAGTGATCCCCCCGAGTGTACAAGGTAACTTGTGAGTAAAGTTTAAGGAAATTAAGCAGACTGTCTATTGGGATAATTGCAAAATGGGAACATAACGAATAATTTCAGTCTGCTGGCAGTAAAACGGTTTCCCCGTAAGCATGAGTGAAACAGCTCCCTCTGCACTGAGGCGCCACTCATCAACAACAAGGCCTGTGATCAGATGAAAGAGAGGCAGAGGGCTTACTGCAGTCCAGAAAGCCACAAATTCACTTTGTCAGGGGTATTAAAGAATTTTGTTGTACCTTCATGTTGCACACGCAGGCGACTTGGATAAAGCATGCTATACTTTATGTTTCGTTCACGAAGACGGTGGCGGACATCATTGAAGGTCTTGCGCTTCTTCTGGAGCTCTTGCGAGAAGTCCAGGAATAGAATGATCTTAGCGTTTCCATACGGCAGAGTAGGATGCTTTCTGGCTTCAGAGAGGATGCAATCTCGGTTGCCATAGTTGAGAAACCGGACCAGAAATGGGCGAGGGGGGGGGGGACAGGAGTATAGCACCCCACAGGTACATGGTGAGCCCATTCAGAAGCAAACATAGCAGGGACATCAGGAAGTTGTAGGAGATCTTTGAAAAAGATCCAGGAGATAGAGCACTCTTACATTATTGTGACGCATGCGATTCTCAGCATCGTTGTATGTATTTTTTTCAATAAATATTTTTTGATTCAATAATAATTGTTTTACCTTCTCCATTGTTTCCATGCCTATAAAGTCCGAATTTTTGGTTACTATCTAGTATCCCCTTTTTTCTTGTGTAAATCCACAGGATAAGTTCGGGATGGCAAGAGCTCACTGCAGGCATGTCTGCTCAGGTCCTCATCTGGCCACTCCTCCGGCAGAGGCCTCCTTGAGAAGAAAGGAAGCCCTAGGCTTCAAGACCACTTTGACTCTGCGAGAAGTGTTTCTAGACTGTTGTCCTTATCTTGTTATGAGTCTTTCTTGGTGTTGCAGAGATGTAATATCAAGCAGAAAGGCCACCGTACGTGAGAGGTCTAGCAACAGAATGTCCCTGTAACGATCACAAACAGTTTCTGCAGAGCTAAAAGGCTAAAAGGCGGGTTGAAGTCCCAAGGGGAAGCAAGGGGCCAGACTGAAGGGGAGATGTGAGTTACAATCTGAGCAAAAGCCTTTATGTTAGAGTGAGAGGCCCAATGTCTCTGAAATAGAAAAGCCAAGGCTGATATTTGTCCCTCGATAGTTCTTAGGCCACCTTATGAGTACTTGCTGGGATGACACTTCCTTGCCTTACACTAAGCAAATAGGATTTCCAAGTTGTTACCTTCTCTCCTTCCGCATATGGCAGATTTACAACCCAGTGCTGGAGTTAAAGTAAAACTGTAGGCAAAACTTTTCTCTCATTTTGGATAGAGCAAGGGATGGTTATAAGCCCTGTCAGATATTTTGCCATCTGTGTCCCATTGCGGAGATTTCCCTTCACTTCCTGTCCCATAGCCAAACAGGAAGTGGGAGGAACTCCCTGCATATTAAGGGATTTCCTTGGGGACCAGATCACCAGAACTTTCTCCTCTATTTCTTTTCTGGGGATAACTTTGGGATTTTTTTTTTTTTTACTTTCACTTTTAATAATAATGGTAAACAGGGCAAAAAGAGAGAATGAATCTCCCTAATGGGGGCACAGACAGGAAGAAAAACTGACAAGCGTTCTAATCCCTCTCCACTCTATCCAAAACTAAAAAAAAGTTTTGCCTTTAAGTTAAAGTTATACTTTAAGTTCTCCTCTGCAATCATGGAAGGGTGTTATGACAGATGCCAGGCTAACGGGCTGAGAAGCAGTGCTTGACACCCTGGTGGTGCAGGGGACATGGTCACCATAGGGAATTTTAGAGATTCCATATTGGATACCCTGGGGCACACAGAATAAGGTTGCTGCAATGCCATGCAAGTGCATACTCCATCTATGAGTATGGAAATAATTACCTTCAACTTAGGGGAGACTCTCGATGCGAGGCCTCTGAGACTAAGGGATCCTTCTCCTCTCCATCCTCCTCTAAAGCCTCATCAGGTTCAATAATAAAGTCAAAGACTGAATCTGGAGAATAGGCAGTAGTGGCACAAGTATGACTTATGTTGCCCAAAGCCTCAATAGGGCCCGAAATGCTGCCCATGAACTCAAACTTTTTGGCAGAAAACGTTTCCCTGAAAATAAAGGGCAGGGAATAAAAAAATAAAAATCAGAAGATAAGGCATATGACCCATGTACAGTAGTACTGGCGACCTCCATGGCTGAGCTTGAGCTACTGAGACCCTCAGGACCCTAGTCCCTCTGTTTGTGAACTGCCATGCCACAAAACGGTGTCCCAGAATGGCTACTCTTGATCCTGACTGTAATGATGTAGGGTAGGGAATGCCTTGGAACATTACCTATAGGCCTCTATCGATCCTGTACAAGTGTATGCCTTTTCCAAAGAGAAGCACAGAGTACTCCACAAACCAGGCATGTGCTGTTACCACAAAGCAAGTGCCCTAGAGCTCCATAGAGTCAATATTGAAACAACAGCCATCACTGCAGGCCCCCTACAGAATTGCAGCAACCGGAGCCAAAATGTGTGCCAATGCAGTGTTAACCCCTAATCTTCCAAACCCACCACCTGTAAATATAGCCAGGTAAATAACAAATAGGGCACTAACTAGTCATATTCAGGAATATAGTAAGGTTAACCCCTTCCTGGCTTCACCCTCCTGGATTGGCATACCCCTGAAAGGGTTTTAAGAGTCAGCTCACTGCTCCTGGCAGACCATGGCTCAGGACCTGTAGAGCATCCTGCGACTAACTTCAAGCATTCCACTATGTGGCAAGGGGAACACCCATAGCAGCATTCCCCACATAGCGCAACATTACAAGCTGGCCCCTCATCTTCATTGCAGCAGGGTCCTGGTATGGTCACCCAAAGTGCTGCCACCAGCTGCAGCCTTAGTGGGTATGGTGCAGCCAATTTGATAGTAGATCCATCAGAAAAAAAACAGAAGAACTGTAAGATCAACCAGGTTTTATGCAGAATACAGAAAATGAATCTCATAGTGATATTTGTCGTGTTTATCATTATCATTAAAAGTGAAAGTAAAGGAAAATCCCAAATTTTGGGTTTTCCCCAGAAAAGCAATAGCATGGACATCTTCCAATGGTGACACAGATAGCAAAAAAAAAAACTTACAGGGGTTATAACTCTCCCTTACTCTATAGTTCTACTTTAAGGCAAATAGACTATGCAATTTGCAAGTTGCTCCAGAGCTTAGTAAATGATGTAAAGCTTCACTTTACAAAGAATACCCAATCACATGCAAGGAAAAAAAACAACACTTTTGCCTGCACATGATTGGATGAGGAAGTCAGCAGAGCTCCCCCTCATTTGCTAAGCTCTGAATCAATGTCAACTGTAAAGTGCTCAGTCTATGTGCCTTTAGTAAATCCACCCATTACATTTAGTAAATCTATTCATTATATGTAGTAAAATATACTTATTTTCTTCTGTCATTTCGCCAGATTTTTGGAGACTTGTTTTGTGAAAATACAAGCAGATACATAATTTTCTGCAAAAATCTCCCAATCGCTCCAAACATAATACAATGTACATGCATATCACAATGGTCTAATCCCTTGTTAGAACATGTGTCATATGTAGTGGGGATACTTTACTTTTTCACAATTATTTTTAGAGATATCTTCCAACAGACAAGTTCCCACTGATTTTGATCTCTGATATTTAGGTTTCTATGCTTTACTGTTGAGAGAACTGATCCAAAAGAGCAGAGACTGCTCAAAATTGGCTATTATATGTTTTCATTCCTTAACAGCTTGCCGACCGACCCACGTATATGTATTGCGAGGCGGCAGCTCCTCTGTGCGAAATCATGTACAGGTACATGATATTGCACATATTGATTAGACATATCAGGAGCCAATCAGCGGTCCAGCGGACCCGATCTCTACTGGGACTCGCCGATCGTTCCAGACAGAGGCAGAACATTGGGCTGCCTATGTAAACAAAGCAGATCACCTTTCTGTTAGTAGGGAAGACAGAAATCCTGTGTTTCTGTTAAGCGGGAACACGGATCTCTGTCTTTCCACAGTTAAAGCATCCCCCACACAGTTACAACGCACTCCCTAGGAACACATTTCACCCTTTGATCGCCCCTGATGTTAACCCCTTCCCTGCCATTGTCATTAGTACAGTGACAGTGCATAATTTTTAGCACTGATCACTGTATTGATGTCACTGGTCCCCAAAAAAGTATCAAAAGTGTCACTTAGTGTCCGCAATATTGCAGGCTCGCTATAAGTTGCTGATCGCCACCATTACTAGTAAAAAAATAAATAAATAACAATTCCATAAAAATATCCCATTGTCTGTAGACGTTATAACTTTTGGGCAAACCAATCAATGTACGCCTATTGGGATTTTTTTTTACCAAAAATATGTAGGAGAATACATATTGGCCTAAACTGATGAAGAAATTAGATTTTTTTTACATTTTTTTTATTGGATATGTTTTATAGCAGAAAGTAAAAAATATTGTTTTTTTTTTTCAAAATTGTTAATCTTTTTTGTTTATAGCACAACAAATAAAAACCACAGAGGTGATCAAATACCAGCAAAAGAAAGCTCTATTTGTGGGAAAAAAGGACGTCAATTTTATTTGTGTACAGCGTCGCATGAATGCGCAATTTTCAGTTATCGTAAAGCAGTGCTGTATAGCAAAAAATGACCTGGTCATGAAGGGGGGGGGGGTAAACCTTCTGGAGCTAAAGTGGTTAAATACCACATGCCTGGACCACTACTTAACCACTTCACGCAAAATGACGTACCTGTACGTCAGTACTTTGATGCTAAATACGGGGGTTATGGCAGCAGCTAGTATTTTCGGGAACGCTGTGCGTTTCTCCTTAGGATAAAAGAGGTCTCCACGGTGGATTCGCTGCAAGATCACTTTTATCTGGTGGTGGGAGAGGTGCCCACCCCCCTCCCGCCGTGCTCTGGTCATCTCCGCCGCTTACCGGACCCGCCAGTAGTGTTGGAGATGATTGCATCCTCTCCCGTGGATGCCTGGCTGTCGACAGAGGGGAAGATGGCCCCCACTCGGCTCCATAGCTTGGGAGGACGGAAGCGACGTCGAACGTCAGTTCCGCCCATAGCTTTTAAAGGATAATTTTTTATTTTTTTTTTTACCCCAGATCTCATATTTAAGAGGTCCTGTCATGCTTTTTTTCTATTACAAGGGATGTTTACATTTCTTGTAATAGGAATAAAAGTGAGCCAAATTTTTTTTTTTTTAAAAGACAGTGTCAAAATAAAACATTTAAAGTAAAAATAAGAAATTTATTTTTTAAAACGCCCCGTCCCGACGAGTTCGCGCCCAGAAGCGAACACATGCGAGAGTATCCCCCGCATATGAAAACAGCGTTCAAACCACACATGTGAGGTACCGTCGCGATTGTTAGAGTGAGAGCAATAATTTTGGCCCTAGACCTCCTCTGTAACTCAAAACTGGTAACCTGTAAACATTTTTAAACATCGCCTATGGAGATTTTTAAGGGTAAAAGTTTGTTGCCATTCCACGAGCGGGCACAATTTTGAAGCATGACATGTTGGGTATCAATTTACTCGGCGTAACATTATATTTCACAATATAAAAGAAAATTGGGCTAACTTTACTGCTGTCTTATTTTTTAATTCAAAAAAGTTTATTTTTTCCAAAAAAAGTGTGCTTGTAAGACCGCTGAGCAAATATGGTGTGACAGAAAGTATTGCAACAACCGCCATTTTATTCTATAGGGTGTTAGAAAAAAATATATAATGTTTGTGGGTTCTAAGTAATTTTCTAGCAAAAATACCCCTGATTTTAACTTGTAAACAACAAGTGTAAAAAAGAGGCTCGGTCCTTAAGTGGTTAATTACAACATGCATTTAATTATTTATTTTTCTTCTGTGAATTGACTTTAACCCCTTTTCATTATTATTAATATTATTTCAGGTACTTATATAGAGCCGTCAATTTATGCAGTGCTTTACACATACATTGTACATTCACATCAGTCCCTACTCTCCAGGAGCTTACAACCTAAGGTCCCTAACTCACATTCATACATATACTAGGGCCAATTTAGACAGGATCCGATTAACCTACCAGCATGTCTTTAGTTTAGAGTGTGGGAGGAAACCGGAGTACCCGGAGGAAACCCACGCAGGCACAGGGAGAACATGCAAACTCCACAGTTAGAACATGCAAACTTTTCATTCGTTTTTATAGTTTTGAGGTAAATATTGCAAAATCGCATAGTGAATTGACAGTTTCGGGATTGCATGTGATATTTAGGGAAAATGTGTCCAGACACCTAAATACCGCATGTGATCTGCTTTAGTGAGTGGAGCTCACTATTTCTTATTACAATCCATATGATACAGTTCTTTATTATTACATTTTATATGATACCTTTGCTTATCATTGCATTCTATATGATACATTTTTATTACAATCATAGTTGCCAACATTGCAAAAAAAATATGTGGGACACTTTTTTGGCTGTAGGCGGAGCCGTAAATTAATTAGGGGGCGGGGCATGCATTTGTAGGCGTGGCATAGCAAAAAAATAAATAAAACTACAGCGCGCAAAGGTGGTGTGGTTAGAGTCGGAGATGAATGAGGGATGGAGAGGGATGGAGAGGGAAAGGGGGAGAGAGGAATGAAGGGACAGCAGCCCCAGATCCTACACAACAATGGAAATATGTGTATTCTAGAAAGTTTAACAATCAGCAGATAAAGATACTCCAAACACCTGGTGTTAGCACTTCAATCATCCCTGCACCATGATTGTTATGGTGTCAAGATGATTGAAGCGCATCATTTCTATTATTACATTGTAATATAGAATTAAATCATTCAACTCACCATAATGCCGAATCAGTGGGATCCCTGAGCCTGCCACGTCGCCTGCCACCAGCAGAGTCCATCCTTGCATCAGGGGTCCCCAGCAGAGTCTGTCCTTGCATCAGGTGCCCCCAGCAGAGTCCGTCTTCGTATCAGGTGTCCCCAGCAGAGTCTGTCCTCGTATCAGGTGCCCCCGGCAGAGTCCCTCCTTGCATCAGGTGCCCCCAGCAGAGTCCGTCCTCGCATCAGGAGCCCCCAGCAGAGTCTGTCCTTGCATCAGGTGCCCCCAGCAGAGTCCGTCCTCATATCAGGTGTCCCCAGCAGAGTCTGTCCTCGTATCAGGTTCCCCCAGCAGAGTCCGTCCTTGCATCAGATCCCCTCAATCAATGCAGACGCCCCTCCATCAATGCAGACCTCCTCAGTGCAGACGCCCTCAGCAGACCATCCTCAGTGCAGACCCTCCTTAGTGAAGACCCTCCCCTCCCATAACGCCCCCAAGGCCCCAGCAGCACATATCCATTACAGCATGAGCGGCACCTGTTGTACAAATTACTGCGACCTATGCAGTCTCTCGACCCACATCACTTCCTGTGCGGCTACGTCAGAATACAGCTGACGGCGGGGCTTTCTCCACAGCGACTTCACCGTGGCTTTACCACGCGTGCGCAGCCTTTCCTTTCAGTCGAGGAAAATTTTAGACTCGAGCGGGCGGAGGCAGTGCGAGTACAGCCCCGCCTCCGCCCCTAATACGCTTCTAGTCTGCTCTGGAGAAGGGGGGCGGGCATGGGACAAGGTCGAGATAAAATATAGAGCTGCCCCACACCGAGCCTGTTCTGCTGAAGGGGGGTGTGCCCATTTCCTGCATAGCACAGTCTATATGAATAGGGCAAAGTCGAGATAAAATATAAAGCTGCACCGCCTCCAGCCCTGCCCCCGCCCTGAGCCTGCTCTGGTGAAGTGTGTTCAGTGGAGAGGGGAGGGGCCGATCCGTGCGAGAGGAGAAGCCAATTCATTGGCTGCACGGATCGAGCCCCTTCCTCTCTCCACTGAACACAAGGGGGAGCGATCTAGCGGCAGCGGCAGCTCCGGCGGCCATTTTGCTGAAGGTAGCTACAAAAAAAGGTAAAATACAAACATTCCCGATTTCCCTGAGCAAATCCCGATTCGGGACAGCCTCCGATCGGGACGAGGGTCCCAAAGTCGGGATTGTCCCGGGAAAATCGGGACTGTTGGCAACTATGTACAATGCATATGACACTGTTCCTTGTCCTTATCATTACATTCTATACAATACCTTTCCTTATCATTACATTCCATATGATACCTTTCCTTATCGTTACAATCCATAGAACACTGTTCCTTATCATTGATTTCCATATAATACAGTTCTTATCATTACATTGTATACATTCTATATACCGTAATATAATCCCTTATAATTTTTCTTCCTAATATTTACAGTCCTTATGATAATGCTATATATATATATATATATATATATATATATATATATATATATATATATATATATATATATATATATATATATACACACACACACTATACTATACAAGGCATGATTCTCTGAGGAAAGGCGTGATCCACAATAGCCCAAGACGTTATATATATCATGTTTGCCTAAATACAAGGATGCTTGATGTCTTTTTGATGACTTTTTTCTAATAAAGAAATTTTGTGCAGCAATCCCATCTGAATTTTCTCTATATCAAAGCCTGTGGGAAGGCTTGATTGCTAGGCACAATCCACTGTGACTGACGTGCTCCTCACTCCTTGGACTTTCTTTATATATATATATATATATATATATATATATATATATATATATATACACACACAGTATCTCACAAAAGTGAGTACACCCCTCACATTTTTGGCAATATTTTATTCTATCTTTTCATGTGACAACACTGAAGAAATTACACTTTGCTACGAAGTAAAGTAGTGAGTGTACAGCTTGTATAACAGTGTAAATTTGCTGTCCCCTCAAACTAACTCAACACACAGCCATTAATGTCTAAACCGCTGGCAACAAAAGTGAATAAACCCCTAAGATGAAAATGTCCAAATTGGGCCCAATTAGCCATATTCCCTTCCTGGTGTCATGTGACTCGTTAGTGTCTCGGGTGTGAATGGGGAGCAGGTGTGTTAAATTTGGTGTTATCACTCTCACTCTCTCATACTGGTCACTGGAAGTTCAACATGGCACCTGATGGCAAAGAACTCTCTGAGGATCTGAAAAAAAGAATTGTTGCTCCAGATAAAGATGGCCTAGGCTATAAGAAGATTGCCAAGACCCTGAAACTGAGTTGCAGCACAGTGGCCAAGACCATACAGTGGTTTAACAGGACAGGTTCCACTCAGAACAGGCCTCGCCATGGTCGACCAAGGAAGTTGACTGCATGTGCTCAGCGTCATATCCAGAGGTTGTCTTTGGGAAATAGACGTATGAGTGCTGCCAACATTGCTGCACATACACCGCACACTGCATCAAATTGGTTTGCATGGTTGTTGTCCCAGAAGGAAGCCTCTTTTAAAGATGATGAACAAGAGAGCCCGAAAACAGTTTGCTGAAGACAAGCAGACTAAGGACATGTATTACTGGAACCATGTCCTGTGGTCTGATGAGACCAAAATAAACTTATTTGGTTCAGATGGTGTCAAGCGTGTGTGGAGGCAACCAGGTGAGGAGTACAAAGACAAGTGTGTCTTGCCTACAGTCAAGCATGGTGATGGAAGTGTCATGGTCTGGGGCTGCATGAGTGCTGCCGGCACTGAGGCGCTACAGTTCTTTGAGGGAACCATGAATGCCAACATGTACTTTGACATACTGAAGCAGAGCATGATCCCCTCCCTTCAGAGACTGGGTGGCAGGGCAATATTCCAACATGATCACGACCCCAAACACACCTCCAAGACGACCACTGTCTTGCTAAAGAAGCTGATGGTAAAGGTGATGGACTGGTCAAGCATGTCTCCAGACCTAAACCCTATTGAGCATCAAATGGAAGGTGGAGGAGAGCAAGGTCTCTGACATCCACCAACTCTGTGATGTTGTCATGGAGGAGTGGAAGAGGACTCCAGTGGCAACCTGTGAAGCTCTGGTGAACTCCATACCCAAGAGGGTTAAGGCAGTGCTGGAAAATAATTGTGGCCACACAAAATATTGACACTTTGGGCCCAATTTGGACATTTTCAGTTAGGGGTGTACTCACTTTTGTTGCCAGCGGTTTAGACAATAATGGCTTTAGTGTTGAATTATTTTGAGGGGACAGCAAATTTACACTGTTATACAAGCTGTACACTCACTACTTTACATTGCAGCAAAGTGTAATTTCTTCAGTGTTGTCAAATGAAAAGTTATAATAAAATATATACAAAAATGTAAGGGGTGTACTCACTTTTGTGATATATATATACATCTATCATGTATAATGCTCCTTCTATATGGTATCATTCCTTGTACTGTTCCTTGTCATTACAATCCTGATGATACCTTTCCTTATTATATTCATTATGATATTGTACCCTATTACATTTCATGTGATATATTTCCTTATCATTACATTACATTCCTTATCATTACATTCCATATATATTTCCTTAATACATTCCATATACAGTACTTCTCTTCCTTTTTGTCCCAATCTATATGCTTGGATTACATTAGAACAGTAGTTCTTAACTTTTTATGAGTCACGGACCCTTTTAAGAATCTGATGGACCCCCTCCCCAGAGATATTCTTATAAACACAACTTTGAAAGCATTGTATATATGTGATTGATTTTATTGATATTTGATTGCCTCATACATGTATGACACACACCAAGTTTGAATAAAGTAAAGAATCTAAATACAAACTTACTCCTATTCATGCTAACAGTAATGGTCGCTCATTACCAAAATACAATCATCTTGTGTAAATTAAAAGAAAAACTAATTATGCTCAAATCACTACTGCTACTACTACTAGAAAATTAGAATTTGTGTAAATATTGGTCATCTTGTGTAAATTAAAAGATCATTGAATTATGCTCAAATCTACTACTGCTACTACTACTAGAAAATGAGAATTTGCACTGGCTATTATGGAGTGGCACAAGATGGTGATTGTGCAAAGAACAATAATACAAATTTAAATGGAAAACATAGGTCAACAACTAGACAATAGATAGTTAGCAGTCGGCTAATATTTCAAGTATGTATGTAGCTTGTAGAGTTTATATTCAGAACATCAATTGTATGAGAGACAGTCTCTATCTATCTATCTATCTATCTATCTATCTATCTATCTATCTATCTATCTATCTATCTATCTATCTATCTATCTATCTATCTATCTATCTATCTATCTATCTATCTATCTATCTATCTATCTATCTATCTATCT
This sequence comes from Lithobates clamitans, assembly GCA_037952925.1. Lineage (NCBI taxonomy): Eukaryota > Metazoa > Chordata > Amphibia > Anura > Ranidae > Lithobates > Lithobates clamitans. The sequence goes on along the minus strand of JBBGZY010000270.1, from coordinate 2,502,266 downwards.
ATCTATCTATCTATCTATCTATCTATCTATCTATCTATCTATCTATCTATCTCACACAATGCTTAGACTTAAAACATCCTTGTATATTAATTTTCTTGTTATTACAGTTCACTTGGATTTATTAGAATGCAGTGAATTGCATTGTGTTGTTGAAGAAAAATCACAAAGCTCAAAGGCAGCAGTGACACAGGGACATGCAGTTTTACTGTAGGAACTATGCAAAGAAAAAAATACTGTATTTCTCCATCACTTATAAAACGCTGATTTCCCTGTATATTATAGACATCAGCGTTAGAGGGCAGTGTTGTTTAACTCACTCTAATTCACAATAATTAAGCATTCCAAAGGTTGTTCGGGTACTTGAATGAGCGTGTAAGGATTTTACGTTCCATCATATTTATACGTTCCTCAGATTTTTTTTTTGTGATGTAAGACATAGTGATCCCCTTAATGAATTGCGCATTGCATTAACTGATAGCAATTTAATTTCCGCCGATGCATGTGCCATGTTTTGAAAAGACTGATGTGTCCAGGGAATGCATCATAGGTTGCAGAGAATAAAGGCAATATTGCATCCAGCATTGTTCATATTGACCCTTGCTGCAGATTTGTAATTATCTGTCAATACTCCCTGTTCTTTCAGAGACCCACACTGATGACAAGTTGAAGGCAGTTCATAAACTGACCTTGATACATTATGGAATAACCTGTTTTTTTCCACTACAGTTATATTCAAGAGGCATCTACCCGAGGAAATGAAAAAAAAAAAAGACAAAAGGTCTTTTTACTTACTGTGAATTATCTACAAGCTTACATATAAACTGACGGAAGTGTGTACGGGGCTTTATTTACAGCTCTATTCAGTAAAGTATGTAGACAGAGGTAGTATCAACATCTACACATGTCATGTCATGGCACCAACATCCCGTGTAAATAAGTAGAGATATTTGGAAGATGTGGGACTTCAAGGGTGCATAACGACAAAATATTGAATCAACAATTTTTATTAAATGAACAATATCATAAAAACAGTACATACAATATAATCATAGCCAAAGATGTGTGCAAAACATCCTATTAATGACAATTATTTACTGTGGTCACGTTCACATTTTTTACATGTTTCGCCGTATGGCTTCTTCAGGAAAAAACATGGCGGTTCGTTGAACTGCCACGTTAGACATCTGGAGATAAGGACTTTGGAAAAAAAGGGATAAGAATTCCTGAAAATAATTATTACTAATAATGTAATCTTATTAGGCAATTACGCTAATATATTTGGGTAATATACAATTGTATTAGCAAATAGGAAATTTGTTTATTATGTTAAAGCCCAATCAGGGCATAGTGGAATCATTTTTAATGTAGTTTATTTATTCAATGCATAATTTCTGTATGGAACATCATATTTTAAATACCTGGGGTCGTACTATAATTGACACATTTTAAAGCTACTTAGGCCCCATGCACACTGGGCATTTAGCCTTGGTGCATAAACATCTGGCAATTAAGCCCCTGCAAATGACACATGTGCAACATCCAGCCCTACTGCCAGAAGCCTGTCAAACTCTATGAGAGGCTAACAGCTGCTGCAGCTGTACGGTGCACCTGGCAGTAATTACATTTAGGGAAGTATGCACCCAGGGAAGAATGCCCAGAATCCAAGCAGTCTGTGTTCCGGACACTCGTCCCTTGGCAATTATTGCCCTAAACATAATAACCACTAGCCAATAAAACAAACAGTGCTACTACCTGTTCATCCAAGTCCAGAAAGATAAGCATCAGCACCATGCCTGACTGTGGCTTCCGCATACCCACTCAGGAGTAATCCAAACAACAATTGAGTCAGCAACCAGGTGCAATTGCGGTGATAAAAAAATCCTTATCTTTATTTCTTCATATGCGCTAAAATATTCCAATAGAAAAACGCTAACATGTTTCAGCCTGCGAAGGCCTTGGTCATAACACATTTTAATACCTATAGTTAGCCAGTAATAAATTACCATAGTAAAGTAGATGCACTGTGCTTGGGAATTGGAATTTTTTAACCACTTTAGTCAAGCAAAATGCATTCTTTGTATGTGTTTCACTTCCTTTAGTTTCTCGCAATAGATGCAGCAATTCCAAGTGGGTACTGCAGAGCCTATACCCCATTCACCAGCACAGCCTGATGCATCACCCGCTCCCAGGCTAGGTAGCTGGGATACTCGGTGCCACAATATCAGTCCCTGTATGTGGGACACCAGTGTAGTGTGTTTTTTGATATGCCATGCATGCACCCCTTTAGTGACTTCAGACCAGGCTTAACAATAAAGTTATTTTACTGAAGTAGTTAATTTAACAAGTGAACAGTTCACAGAAACGTCTTCCATACACATTCCTGTACAAACTCCTCTAAGTGCCTTTTAGTGTGTCCCTGGTGCTCCCTTATGACCATGAGGTGGTTATACCTTAAACAGATGAGAAAGTCAATTAGTCTATTTAGCAGCAAAGTCCACATCTCTCGGAATCCAGACTGAGCTCCCACAAGTATAAAGTAGCAAAGTGGCAATTACACCCTCAGCAGCACTCTCCATCTTTTCTCATGCAAGACCCAGGACCTAGATAGGATTCCCCTTTTTATATCTTTTGTCCAGCAGAGGGTGGTACTTTTCAGAAAAGCCAGGGAAAACATGTCTAGCAGAGTTAACTCTTGCATTCCAAACAGCACTACCTCTGCTGGGCAACATTCACTAAACAGTACAGTTCAAACAGTATTAAATAAACTTAACCAAGCACAACAAATACAGCAATATCCCTTTAAGCACCTGATTGCTAGACCAAGGGATTTAATCCCACTTATCAGCTCAAAGGTAAAACAGAAACATAGTGTTCTCCACATAAATTCTATTCAACAAAATAAATGAAATAAAACTTACATTAAAAAAGCAGAATAAAAACTTGTATGTACAATCCTTTGTTGTACCTCACTTGTTGATACAATGGATTTTACGCATTCAAAGAGCACATCACTCCACACAGTTACAGCAATACATCTCCCTGAAAACACCAAGCTCTGCCAGACATGTTTCATTACCGACATCTTCAGTGACAAGCACCATGATGTTACTCTTTATGTCACTGCACTCCATTTGTAAACGCAATGCAAAATAATTGTGTTTACATTCTGCATTCTCTTTCCTATGGGGCAATCTGTAGGAGGATTGGAAATCTTGGAGCTGATTGTTTTAGCTCCTGGGCCTTGCTCTGGGTCCCAACTGTCACTGACAGGGGACAGTTCTAGCCCTAGTACCAGTGGGGGCCTGCAGGAGATGCTGAGTCCAAGTGCTCTTTTAAAATGGCACTGAAAAATCATTTTTCCAGGTATTTTCTAGGTCCCGTATGTGATATTGACCCAAGCTTACCATTCAGAGCAAGGCATGGATTGCATGCCGGCGTGAGCCTGGTATACCCTATCCGCACATGCTGTAGACACCTAGTGCCAGGATAGGCACAGTCACATGTGAGTGCAAGTTTTTATGTGTTTGCTTTTAAACTTTTAATAAAACATACAACACCATTAAGCTCTTCTTTGTGTCCCTTGTGGAGTCTGTTCCCACATCCCCAGCCTTTTCCGCAGGGAGTTTTAGAGTGGAGAGGGGCAAACCCTGGAATCCATCTGGTTATTTCCTGCTGTAAAAAGAGGTCAATAAAACTAATTTGGAAGAAAAAAAAGAAAAAAAAGAGGTCAAACCACCTTTTGGTGAGTTGCCATCTACCTCATGAGCACCCGTGGTGAAGCGTTTTAAAGACATATCAGTTCAGAAGCACTTTATTCTACGTTTTAAAAAGTGTGTTGGGTTTGTCACATTGTACTTCTCAGTTTGCATTTTTTATGTATATTATGTATGGGACATATCTTTCCAAGGAAGGAATGCGACTTGACTTTGAAGATGTTTGTGAGCTTGCTGTTTCCGTCTTCAGTTCACTGATGGTCCTTCCACTGGCAACCATGTCTTGTGGTGCGCTATTCCTATATGCTTGTCATACAGTGCAGCCAGGTTCTGACCTCTTTTTCTCTACAGCAGTAAAACAATACAACTTGGCCAAGGGCTACTCCAGCCAGTGACTGGATAGTGATGGTGCAGCAACACACCAAAGATCTAAACTCTGTGTTTTCTGCTCCAATCAGGCAAGTCCTTGTGTACTGTGCAATGTAGTAAAGCCTGGCTTACAGTGTTAAAGTGGTTGTAAATCCTCACATATACCCAGTGAAGTCATTAGCCTCAGATAATACACATGGTGTTGGGTGGGGCCAACTGCACCCATGCACATGGGGGTATCTTCCACATGGAACATCATCAATGCCGAAACCAGGCAGAGTCATATAAAGAATCTAACATTAAGGCAATTTCCCGACTTAGAGATACGTTATCACTGTGTGCAGTAATAAAGTGCATAGTTCGTCTGAAGAGTGACTTGTCTCTTGTCACTACACACCATAACTTGTATGTTGCATTAGAAGGGACATGCTGAGCCTGCACCCACTCAACCAGTCCAGCATACCTCTCGTACCTTACTCCCAGTAACAGAATGGGGTTCCACCGTGCACCCAGTGTGGACCTTATGCATGCTTTCACTTAACTCTTCCCTTACCGTATCTCATGACCATGGCCATAGATCTCGGGTTCATATCTGGTTTCTACTGGATATCAACAGCTAGGGAGGGAGCCAGAACATCGATGTCCTCGCTACCGGAGGACCTGTCACCCTTCCAGGTACGACGCTTAACGCCCGGTTGCTGTGGCCAGTTCCTTTGCTTGGTCACCCATAGCAACCACTCTTGGGTAGTAGTGTTACTTCACAGTTCTATATAAACAATGTCCTGTCCCTTCAGTAGTGCCATTAGCGGCGCTCACAGGTGATTCTGTTACTCCTGAACCCACTGCAACCTGCGTTCATGGACCTCAGCCTTTCCCCTTTTTATGCAATCTTTGTGATGTAAGAGCGCTGAACCTTATGTGCATGTGTTATAATAGGATAGGGGGTTTGTGGTCCTAGAGGCTGCTCACCAGCAACTGTGGGGTCTTGCTGGACCCCCAGAGGCCTTTCCAATCCAAGTGCCTGCATCATCCTGTTTTTAGCCCCGATGATGGGGGGAGTGCTGAGCCCCCCGAAACGTTTTAGCTGTTCCAAAATAAAAATCTTTTAAAAAGTCTGTACAGGCTGGTGTGGCACTCCCATCTGTGACGAACGCGGGTGTCAGATCCCTGCCCTCCTCGCTAACTTGCAACGAAGGACCGGCCAACCTCACACCACGCTGTCACTTACGTAACAATGCCACTCTCAGCTGCGCCCAGCACAAAGATTTTCCAGCTTGCGGGACCACAATCTAGGTGCGAGCAGCCTGAGAGTGATTGTCACTGGGCTAATTACACCATTAACCCTTTAACTGCCACCACCCCCGTTTAAAGGACCGAGCCGGGGGAGACTCGTAATTTTGCAATACCAATTATAATTTGAGAATAAGCGTCTGCCACACACACTGCCACTACAGACAGGTCTGCTCAGAGTCTTACTCTATAACAGTAGCGCCCTTCAAGAGGCAGGTTCGTTTATAGCTTGCATTAAGAGCTTTAGAGACAAGGTTAACACTTTTCAACATAAGGGTTTATTATGAAAAGGTCAAGGTTGATGCAAATAAAATATTTACAGAAAAAAGATGTTTCAAAAGATAAAGACAATATACAGCCACAAAGCAATAAGGTAGAATTGGGAAGGAAGAATACTTGCAATTAATGTCCGAGGGTTGATCAGAGTTCGATCGATGAGCTTGGTAATCGGTTCTCGACTTGGCAGATGTTTCTTCTTGGATGGTAAAAGGAGAACTGCCCATTGTCTTGACATCTCCTCTTTTCTGTCAAATCAAAGGGGGTGTTGACAGCGACCAGTAACCAATCATCTGATCAGCTGGTTTTAGGGGTTGGTTGCTGGGAGGTGTCTACACTCATGACCACATCCCAGGTGATTTTGTAATACATACTCATATATCTGCATCTATAGTGTTTACAGACTCCAAATATCCATATTCTTATTCAACTTGAGATTTCCTTCAAAACAAGTCTAAACATGCCATATCTATAACGTATAGCCTGCTTTGGAGGAATAAGTGGTCCCAGGGGTTTCCCATATGACCTGACATAGGGGTGTCTGGACTTGAAATGTTCCATATTATCTGAGGAAGCTAAATATGTCCAGATTATGTCTGTGCTATTAATAAGTCAGAAGTTATGAAACATACTGAAATTTCATACTTATTCTAGTGAAGTGTATTCAGAAAACTTTACGACCGAGGTCTGTTTGGTCTCTGAATGGGGAGGGTGACAGTTTTACGACAGGCCTGAACACTGCCCTTGCAACAAATGTTTTTCTACTGACTTAGCGTGGTTCTGTTTTCTCTGTTGAGATAACCTTTTCTGTTGAACTTAAAAAGCTTTGAATTCCTAAGGTGGGGAAGACGGAGTTCAGAGTTCTCTGTGAGGTTACATGGTTAGCCAAACTGTCATGGCTACTTCCACACAAGATGGCAGCTAGCTACAGCTTGTCATGTCCCGTACTTGATATAGTTACACCTCCCCCCTTAGGTGGTTGCATGGGAGGGAACTACAATTTCCCTCCTGACGCAACCGACTCCTGCGGGCTCGGCTTGTCGTGACAGCCCATCAGCATTGCCATGGGCGCTGCCTTTCTTATGCTGGATGGTGAAATCGTATTGCTGAAGAATTAGGCTCCACCGAAGTTTGCCATTCTCCCCAGCAACACGATTTAGCCAGCTCAAGGGATTGTGATCCGTGATCACAGTGAAGTGCCGTCCATAAAGGTACGTTTGTAACTTCTGGAGAGCCCACACGATCGCAAGACACTCCTTTTCGATCGTGGCATATGCTACTTCCCTGGGAAGCAGCTTCCTGCTCAGGTAGAGGATGGGATGCTCCTCTCCGGCCTCGTCCACCTGGCTCAGGACTGCACCCAATCCAAAGGCAGAGGCATCCGTCTGCACAAGGAAACGGCGGGTGAAGTCTGGAGCCTGCAGCACAGGTGCGCTGGCCAGCGCCTCCTTCAAGGCCTGAAATGCCTGCTCACATTCTGGTGTCCAAGACACCACCTTGGGCAGTTCCTTTTTGGTTAGGTCAGTCAGAGGTTTGGCCAGGCTACTATAGTTACATACAAATTTCCTATAGTAGCCAGCGGTCCCCAAGAAAGACATAACCTGCTTTTTGGTTTGAGGGGTAGGCCAGGCCAGGATGGCCTCAACCTTCCCTGTCTCGGGTTTCAGGGTACCTCCTCCTACCTGGTGTCCCAAGTACTGCACATCAGTCATGCCAATCTGACACTTACTGGGTTTTACAGTCAGATTGGCAGCTGTCAGTTGGTCTAGGACCTGTGACAGGTGCACCAGGTGTTCTTCCCAGGTAGGGCTGAACACGGCGATGTCATCCAGGTAGGCTACGGCAAAGGTTTCCAGCCCCTCCAGTAAGTCATTTATGACTCTCTGGAAGGTAGCTGGGGCATTCTTCATCCCAAACGGCATGACGGTAAACTCGAACAATCCGAATGGGGTGATGAAGGCCGACTTTTCCCGAGCCTCAGGGGCCAGAGGAATTTGCCAGTACCCCCTGCTCAGATCCATGATTGTTATATAACGGGCGGCCGCCAGCCTATCTAACAACTCATCAATCCGGGGCATAGGGTAGGCATCTGCAGTAGTGATGGCATTCAGCTTCCGGTAGTCCACACAGAACCTGGTCGTCTGGTCCTTTTTGGGAACCAAGACTACTGGGGACGCCCAGGCACTGTGGGACTTCTGAATCACCCCCAGCTGCAGCATTTCCTCCACCTCCCTTTTCATGTCGGCCAGCACCTCCAGGGAGACGCGATAGGCTGACTGTTTAATGGGGGGATGTGCCCCGGTGTCCACCTGGTGGACAGCGAGGGGTGTCCTCCCAGGTTTTCCCGTAAACCTGCTACCATGTACTGCCAGCACTCGCCTCAGTCCAGGTACCTGGGTGGGGGTAAGATTGGAGTTTATCAGGAGTTCTGAGTCTACCTCCCTGGTGTCTGATAGCAGGTCCAGAAGTGGATCAGCCTCCTCTGGCTCTGGCCTGCTGCAGACCGGCATGACAGAGGCCGTGCGCTCATGATGGGCTTTGATCATGTTAACATGAATGGCCTTTTGCCGTCTACGCCCTTCTCCCAACCTGACCAAGTAGGTGACATCATTCAGACGCTGGGTGATGGTGTACGGGCCTTCCCATGCTGCTTGGAGTTTGTTCTGCCGCAGGGGAAGCAGAACATACACCTTCTGACCAATGTCATAGGTCCGCTCCCTAGCATTACGGTCATACCACTCTTTCTGCCTGGTCTGGGCCTGGGTCATGTTCTCCCGCACAGATTCCACCAGCGTCTCCATTTTATCTCTGAATTTTAGGACATAATCCACAACAGAGACCTTTGAGTCGGCAATCTTGCCCTCCCAGGTCTCACGGATTAGGTCCAGGGGTCCTCTTACCCTCCGTCCGTACAAAAGTTCAAATGGCGAAAAGCCTGTGGACTCCTGAGGCACCTCTCTGTAAGCAAACAGCAGATGAGGCAGATATCGTTCCCAGTCCTTACCCTGGGAGTGCACAAAGGTGCACAACATTTGTTTCAAAGTTCCATTGAAACGCTCGCACAAACCGTTCGTTTGTGGGTGATAAGGACTGGCCATGATATGCGTCATCTGTATTTTCCGACAGAGAGCTTGCATCAAGTCGGACACAAACTGAGGGCCTTGATCGCTAATGAGCTCAGCCGGGAATCCCACTCTTGTGAAGATTCCCAGCAGAGCATCAGCGACCTTGTCTGCCCGGACGCAGGAGAGAGCCACCGCCTCTGGATAACGCGTGGCATAGTCGACAACTGTAAGGAAAAAACGTTTGCCTGAACTGCTAGGGATGGCCAAAGGCCCAATGATATCCACTGCCACCCTCTTAAAAGGTTCGTCAATCACAGGCAAAGGTTTTAGCGGAGCCCTGTGTACATCCCCTGCCTTGCCAACTCGCTGGCAGGTAACACAGGACCGACAGTAGTCAGCTATGTCAGCGAGCATTGTAGGCCAATAAAAGTTATGTATCAACCGCCCTCGGGTCTTAGTGATCCCCAAGTGCCCTGCGAGGGGAATTTCATGAGCCACTTTTAGCAGCTGTCCCCTAAATTGACTGGGTACAACCAGCTGCCTGCTACCTAGGTCAGCCCCATTCCCCTCTGCAGGCATATTTTCTCTGTACAGTTTACCTTTGTCCCAATAGACCTTTTGTTTGTCATTCTCTGCAGGGGGGCGATCAGCTAGACTCCTGAGCTGTGCTAGTGTTTGGTCTGTCTGCAGTGCTGTTTCAAAGGCGGAACCACAGTTCCCAGCCAGCAGTCCTGTGGCAAACATGGACGGCTGCTGAGGCTCAACAGAGGTGGAGTCCACTGGGTCAGAACAGGGAGAGGGCCCAGAGACCTCCTCCTGCTGTTCTGCGACCAGGGCCTGCACCTCGGCTGCCTTTGCAGCACTGCGAGTGACCACCAATACTGGCAATGCATCATCATCATTATCATCATCATCATCACATTTAACCTTTATCAGTTCAGCATCATTGGAACATACATCAGTTACCTTCACTAGCAAGGGGGCCTCCTCTCCTGTCTCTGAAGAAGGAGGACCTTGCACTTCCACTCCACCCTCCCCCTCCCTCTGTCCATCTACAGGTTGCCCAGATATTACCCCAACATCGGTAAACAGTACCTTGGGAGGTCCAGAGAGATCCATGGGGGCATCTGGGGTGCTTTTAGCAGGGGCATAGTATGAAACAAGGGTACCTAAATCAGAACCCAACAACACCGCAGTGGGGATCTCCTCCGAGACACCCACCTCTCTCATCCCACTTCCGGCACCCCAATCAATGAAAACATAGGCACGGGGTACACAGGAACGGGTTCCCCCAACTCCGGTGAGGGTAAGGAACTTCTCTGGGATGATGTCTGTTTCTTCTATAACCTCTGGTCTGACCAATGTGACTTCGGCTCCGGTGTCACGAAAGCCTGTTACAGTCCGGTGGCCTACGATGACTGGCTGCAAGTTGGCATTGGTTCCGGGAGGTTTCCCACTGACGAGCAGCACAGCGGAAGGGTTGCTAGCCGGATGGCCAGGTGATGTCGTCTTCTTCTGCTCAGGGCACTGCGTCCTGAGATGTCCGGCTGCCCCACAGTTGTAGCATTTGCGTTTGTCCGTTAGGAAGGCCTTGGCTCCAGGAGTTGCAGGTTCCGGCCGCTGAGGAAGTTGTTTGGTAGGCAGAGGAGGGGTTGCCGTGTGCGATTTCCCTCCTTTCCAGCCATTCAGAGGAGCCTTGCGATGGTCAGATACCCGAGAGTGGATATAGGTATCTGCCAGTTCTGCTGCTGCTTTGGCAGAGGCTGGCTTTCGCTCCAGCACAAACTGTCTGACGTCTGTAGGACAGATGTGCAAAAGTTGATCTGCAATCATAAGATCTTCCAGGGATTCAAAAGAATCGGCTTCCAAGCCTTTAGTCCACTGCCGGAATGTGGTACGTAAGCGACCTACCATATCCATGTATGAGTCCCCAGGCCCCTTTTGCAAGGACCTAAAACGCTTCCGGTACACTTCCGGGGTTAGCTGAAACTTTTGGATGATTGCAGCTTTTAGGGCCGCATAATCGTCACACTGTTCTTCTGACAGTTCGACATAAGCATCCAGGGCCTTGCCTCGTAGCCCTGGTGTCAGGTACCGGGCCCATTGTGCTGGGGGCAGATGGTACTGACGGCAAGTTTTTTCAAACGACAGTAGATACACGTCAATGTCACTGTCCTTTTCCATAACTGGAAATTTGGCTGCCGGGATCACTGACAGAGAGGCATCCCTGTGCTCTAGGGATCCGAGGTTCTGAGCCTGTCGCTGCTGCTGGAGCCTAGCCATCTCCAATTCGTGCCGACGATCAGCCTCCCTCTCAGCCTGGCATTCCTCTCGCTCAGCCCTGCGTTCCTCTCTCTCAGCCTGGCGTTCCAGAAACTGCAGGTACACCACAGGATCCGTCTCCCTGAGGTTTTGTAGAGTTTCTTGCATTTGAAGAGAGTCTATGATGGTTTCAGGCAATCTGATGCTGGCCTGCTCTTGTGATGGCTTGGAGGTAACAATCCGTGGTATTCCAGTGTCAGTCTCTGCTTGCCCATCTGGTGAGGCCGCCTCTGAACCACTGGGCTCTGGAGTAGTGGAAACCCTTTCTGGTCCAGTTTCCCCCAGGTTCTGGTGTGCACGGATATCAAACTCCTGTAAGGCATGTATCAAGCCCTCACGATTTTTGCCACCGACATCAATTCCTCTTTCTGCGCACTCAACAGTCAGTTCATTCTTGCTCATCTTTTTATATGCTGATAACCCAGACATGTTGCAAGCAGAAAGGATAGAACAGAAAGAAGAAATAGGAAGAAGGTGTAGGAAGGAGCTGTTGCTGTATGTCTCTCTTGAAAAAATCAAAATCAAAAAATATGCACCAGCTTGTCTCTAAGGACTGTTTCCACAAAGGTTACAATCCTTCAGTGCAGAGCTAATTCCTAACAATGCACTGAATGCTCTTAATGTGAAACTATCCCGCTACGCTGCCACCAATATGTGACGAACGCGGGTGTCAGATCCCTGCCCTCCTCGCTAACTTGCAACGAAGGACCGGCCAACCTCACACCACGCTGTCACTTACGTAACAATGCCACTCTCAGCTGCGCCCAGCACAAAGATTTTCCAGCTTGCGGGACCACAATCTAGGTGCGAGCAGCCTGAGAGTGATTGTCACTGGGCTAATTACACCATTAACCCTTTAACTGCCACCACCCCCGTTTAAAGGACCGAGCCGGGGGAGACTCGTAATTTTGCAATACCAATTATAATTTGAGAATAAGCGTCTGCCACACACACTGCCACTACAGATAGGTCTGCTCAGAGTCTTACTCTATAACAGTAGCGCCCTTCAAGAGGCAGGTTCGTTTATAGCTTGCATTAAGAGCTTTAGAGACAAGGTTAACACTTTTCAACATAAGGGTTTATTATGAAAAGGTCAAGGTTGATGCAAATAAAATATTTACAGAAAAAAGATGTTTCAAAAGATAAAGACAATATACAGCCACAAAGCAATAAGGTAGAATTGGGAAGGAAGAATACTTGCAATTAATGTCCGAGGGTTGATCAGAGTTCGATCGATGAGCTTGGTAATCGGTTCTCGACTTGGCAGATGTTTCTTCTTGGATGGTAAAAGGAGAACTGCCCATTGTCTTGACATCTCCTCTTTTCTGTCAAATCAAAGGGGGTGTTGACAGCGACCAGTAACCAATCATCTGATCAGCTGGTTTTAGGGGTTGGTTGCTGGGAGGTGTCTACACTCATGACCACATCCCAGGTGATTTTGTAATACATACTCATATATCTGCATCTATAGTGTTTACAGACTCCAAATATCCATATTCTTATTCAACTTGAGATTTCCTTCAAAACAAGTCTAAACATGCCATATCTATAACGTATAGCCTGCTTTGGAGGAATAAGTGGTCCCAGGGGTTTCCCATATGACCTGACATAGGGGTGTCTGGACTTGAAATGTTCCATATTATCTGAGGAAGCTAAATATGTCCAGATTATGTCTGTGCTATTACTAAGTCAGAAGTTATGAAACATACTGAAATTTCATACTTATTCTAGTGAAGTGTATTCAGAAAACTTTACGACCGAGGTCTGTTTGGTCTCTGAATGGGGAGGGTGACAGTTTTACGACAGGCCTGAACACTGCCCTTGCAACAAATGTTTTTCTACTGACTTAGCGTGGTTCTGTTTTCTCTGTTGAGATAACCTTTTCTGTTGAACTTAAAAAGCTTTGAATTCCTAAGGTGGGGAAGACGGAGTTCAGAGTTCTCTGTGAGGTTACATGGTTAGCCAAACTGTCATGGCTACTTCCACACAAGATGGCAGCTAGCTACAGCTTGTCATGTCCCGTACTTGATATCGTTACACCATCCTTTCAAAACTTCAACTTCCCCCTTTTTATAGAACAGGTGGTCTGGCTAGGATCAAAAGCCCAGGACTTAAACTAGAAACATTTAACCCTTTCCCCGGGCTGGCCCAGCTACTATATAGGTAACTGTGCACATTTTTCACCATAAACAAACAAAGGATTTCCTAGCACACTTACCAGCCAACTGGCAAAACAACCAAATTGACCCTGTCTAATAATTTACATTAAAAACAGAGGGTTTTATTTGCACACAATTGCAAATATATGCATAAGCCACAGTGCCCACGCGAAGGGACCTCTGTATATACGGAGGTCCTAACTCTAAATTTTCAGAGCCTCCACAGTAGGAGCACATATAAGAATGGATAGCTTAAAGTCAGATATGCCTGGAGGGAGCCCACCCCTCCTTAAAGGTACCGGGAGGCATGTGACACCCAGCAAAAGCACAATGGCAGTGAAGGCATCCAGTGCATCCCTGAATTCAATTCAACCAATTGTACAAAAAACTGGTAACCACCCCAACCTATAACAGGCCTTTGCAGTAAGCTGCACATGGAAGGGCAATGCACAGCACAAACAAACAAAAGCTTTCCCAGAAATAAGTCATGCAGATAGCAGAGGAACTAGAATTTGAATTCTGAGTCCAAGTGCTGCAAGGAGCTGCAGGAGGCTAACATGAAGAAAAATTAATCTTAAAAAAAAATATCAATATATCTACATTCAATAGGGGTATTCTATATATATATGCTTTCTCTGGCACACTACATTTTCACATTTTACATTGTTATTGTTCATAGTGTAGCGATGTAGTTGCCACTAGTAACAAACAATCCACCAATTCACCCCACTGCCAGACTTCATACTTCACTTTCAGAGACAATAAGCAGTCATTTGCTGGTTTTGTTTTTGTTGTTTTATTGGGGGGGGGGGGGGGTACAACTTGGATAGGGAATAGGGATATGGGATGCCCATAGAATCTATAATTGCCATCATATTTTAAGATTTAAGCACATCAGCACTTAGTTAGAGCCAGAAGATTGGATGTGCATTTATACTGAGTATGAATCTCTTCCTGCATCTCTATGCAGACTGTTGCTCCTCCTCTGCTTAACCTCCGAAGACTATTCCTTCAAAGAATTCTCCACCCACCCCTGATGAAGACTTTGCTAATGACCATGTAGAAGCAAAGTTCCCTCACAGACTTCCTGGCACATCCAGCCCTCCACTGTGGTAACACTCACTGACCTTCCACTGTCCTGAGTCCTTGATGAGGAACTTGACCGGACCATACGTTCCGACAGCTTCACCTGCCCCTCTGCTCCAGGAGTTTCTCACCACCGACCGTGTGGTGGCAAAGACATTGCCAATGACCAAGTAGAGGCAAAGTTCCCTCACAGCTCTCCCTGGGCCTCCTTCTGCGATCGGTACACCCCCCCCACCAGATGGGGGTGTCCTCCTGCTGTTGCCTAGTATTCCATTCCTCACTTCACTCAGCCGACAACTCTCCCCAGTGGCATATCACCTCAGCTTATATAAAAGGCCCGCCCCCCTGCCAATACCAATTGGCAGGAGCTGCCTGCCACTCCAGTTCCAGGCCCAGCCCCTCTTCCAGAATCTTTTCTCTGGAAGCAGGGGAGGCGCCCCCAGAACTAGAGCACAGGTGGTCACACCCACTGCTACTCTTACCACTCCCAGCCCCCAGATCAAAACAGACAGACCTAGCTTGCAGCATAGGCCTGCCTAAATTTACCTGTGCTGACTGTCCCTAGTAAAAAACTATTACTAGCACCTACCTCTTGGTAGAGGGTGCTACAATAGTAAGTTGAGGTAATCCAGCCACTAAATGATGTTTCTCAAATATACATTTTCAAATTCATACTAATATTTCAGTTTGAGCATGACATTTGAAGTGCAGAGCTGGCACAAAAGAATGGGTGATGCCAAGATGAAAAACTTCCAGCATGTCCCCATCCTAGGATGCAGCAGATTTCATATCTTACAAATTTTCTGATTTTGCTGAAATTGCAGAGATCAAGCACTATCTTATATCCAATTTATTTATC
Organism: Lithobates clamitans; assembly: GCA_037952925.1. Lineage (NCBI taxonomy): Eukaryota > Metazoa > Chordata > Amphibia > Anura > Ranidae > Lithobates > Lithobates clamitans. The sequence continues at coordinate 2,487,127 of JBBGZY010000270.1, read as the reverse complement.
CTAGTAATTGTTTGCTATTAGTTATCTAGCAAATCAATTTTTAAATGTCTGTATACTATTTGTCCCTCCATGCCGTATGCATACCAGAGTACTTTTTTAGTCCAAGCTTTTCTGAATGTAATAAAAAATACAAAGTGAATTTTAATTTTAAAATAAGATCTCTTCACTCTTAATATCCTAATATGTTATATATTATGCTCCTACAGAATTAAAACATTGCCATGTGCATGTTTGGATGGAACAGACTGTTCTTATCCAAAAGAACATTAACATAACAACAGTTTTGCTTCAACTGTGCACTTAATGTGAAATATATTGAGCAATCATAATGCTATTTTACCTAGACTTCTACCAGTTTTTGAAAGTACGCTGACTCTTATTTTAGTATGTTCATGAGCATTCATCACATGCGGCATTGTAGGGAGGAATACGGCAAATGGTTCTGTAATGACCAAATCACTAAAATGAATTCAGTTACATTTGTGGTAACAGAATATCTCAGAGTAGATTATATTTCCTATGCACCCTTGGTGAATGATTTGTTTTTCAGTGTGAATAATAAAGGTAACAATAACATTAATCGGGGACTGCAAATCTAAAACTCTGGTTGTTTTCTTACTCTTTTTTTTTTTTTAAATTAAGATTTACTAGATTTTTGGGGAAAACTGACACTATCTCCCCCATATGGCTTTATGGGATAACCCTTCTCTCCCACATCTTCAGATGGTTCCAGGCCCAGTTGCATGGGCATAATATGGTATCACCACTCTTAAGCACATAATTTCTAATGGCTCCCCTATTGATAACTTGAAGGCGGAATGTAACCTCCCTAACAGTATGTTTTTTTATATATATTCAATTATGGCATGCTGTTAGAGTACAGTTTCCTACCCAGGTTACCCTAGGCTCCCACTCTTTGGAGTGCTTCCAAGACTGTAGACAGAAGCCACCAAGCTGTATCACACTTAGCGAGGTGACTTCCCTGATCTTATTGATTAAGACTGGGGGGAAGATATACAATACATACATTTGATGATATCGGCTAGGGATAGGTTTATCCAGCTGAAATTCCTTCATCGGGTTTATTATACCCCTCAGTGGTTGTCTCTCATCTACCCAATAACCAATAAATACTGTCCTAAGCGCAGGTCGGAAGTGGACACTTTCCGACACGTGGTTTGGTCTTTCCCTAATATCGAGAGCTTCTGGCAAGGGGTGGTTGCTGAACTTAATACTATTTCAAATCTATGTGTCACTTTGGATCCGGCTTTCTATGTGAAGAAAGTAATTATTTTTAAGTGGAAAACTACAGAGTCCCTCACGGTCCAACAAACTGATTTATATGGGTCGCAATTGCCCCCAAAAATGTAAGCAAATCTGGGGTCCTTGGGTAGAGGCTAGAGGGCTATCCCTGTGAGCACCATGCGACTGTTCTTCTTTACATACTGCCTGATGAATGGTATTTGAGGGAACCTTTTACTGATTTCTATTGATTGGCTATGGTTTCTGTATGTAAATGCATGGTCTACCCTTTGGTTTCTGTCATCCTACCTCCCCCTTTTTCTTCCTTACCTCTTTGTTTCCTCGCTGCTTTTATTCCCTCCCTTCCTCCCCTCCCTTTCCTCTTTCGCTGTCTCTCTTCCATAAAGTTTATGGAAACTCTTCCTCTGGTGGTTGAGGCCATGCTGTAATCTTGAGCTATTCTTTAATCTGTGAAGGTTTTTCTTCTTTGCCTGCAGAGATTTGTTACCTATATCTGTACTAGGTTGTTTTGCTATATCCAACTTTATTTGTACCACATGGGAACTTGTTCTGTAATGTTCTTATTTAGTAATACACAATAAAAGCTTTTACTGTCAACCGGTTCACGACCGACGCACGCCGATGTACGTCGGCAGAATGGCACGGTTTGGCAAATGGGCATACCCGTACGTCCCCTTAAATTTGACGCCATGCCACTGTGTGTGCGCCTCCAGTGGCACGCGCACGCCGACCGGGAGCACCGTCAGTCAAGTCGTGGGGCCTGCGGACTCAATCGCCCCGGGGATACCCGTGATCGCCTCACGAAGAGGAAGAACGGGGAGATGCTAATGTATACAAGCATCTTCCCGTTCTGCCTAGTAACAGTGTCACTGATCTCTGCTCCCTGTGATCGGGAGGGAAACACTCCCCAGGACATACTTAACCCCTACACTGCCCCCTAGTGGTTAACCCCTTCACTGCCAGTGTCATTTACACAGGAATCAGTGCATTTGTATAGCACCGATTGCTGTATAAATGACAATGGTCCAAAAAATGTGTCAAAAATGTCTGATGTGTCCGCCATAATGTCGCAGTCACGATAAAAATGCTGATCGCCGCCATTACTAGTCAAAAAAAAAAAAAAACAATAAAAATGCCATAAAACTATCCCCTAATTTGTAGACGCTATAACTTTTGCACAAACCAATCAATAAACGCTTTTTTTTTGCGTTTTTTTTTTTTACCAAAAATCTGTAGGAGAATACGTATCGGCCTAAACTGAGGAAAAAAAATGTTTTTTAAAATATTTTTTGGGGATATTTATTATAACAAAAAGTAAAAAATAATGCGTTTTTTTAAAAATTGACGCTATTTTTATGTTTATAGCGCAGAGGTGATCAAATACCACCAAAAGAAAGCTCTATTTGTGTGAAAAAAAGGACGTCAGTTTTGATTGGGAGCCACGTTGCATGACCGTGCAATTGTCAGTTAAAGCGACAGAGTGCCGAATCGCAAAAAGTGCTCTAGTCAGGAAGGGGGTAAATTCTTCCGGGGCTGAAGTGGTAAAAAAAAAAAATATATATATATATATATATATATATATATATATATATATATATATATATATATATATATATATATGTTTTACAATTGTAGCGGTACCCCTGCAGCAACTGCAGGATTGGTTCTTCCCAAAACAGTGCAGAGGCCATCATTCACACAGACAACAGTACATTCACTCTGGCTCTAGTAAACAGTCATTAAACAAACTAGGGGATGTCTTCTTAAGATTTATTGCTTGAAGAACTTGTAACAGGAGAGGGGTGGTATGGCATACGCCAGTGGCAGCTGGTGAAGTTTTAGGATGGGGGGTGCCAGGCCCCGCCCTTCCTTTTGGCCCCTCCCACTTGGTGAAAATGGGTGTGGTTTCAGCGAAATAGTGGGCGTGGCTCTAAGGTGGTGTGTTTAGTGTCTGAGATGAACGAGGGATGGAGGGAGAGGGAGAGGGGGATGGAGGGACATCAGGCCCAGATCCTACACAACAATAGAAATATGTGTATTCTAGAAAGTTTAACAATCAGCAGATAAAGATACTTCAAACACCTGGTGTTAGTGCTTCAATCATCCCAACACCAAGGTTGTTATGGTGTCAGGATGATTGAAGCGCATTATTTCTATTATTACATTGTAATATAAAATGAAACCATTCAACTCACCATAATGCAGAATCAGTGGGAGCCCTGAGCGTGTCACTGGCCACGTCACCTGCCACCAGATGCCATCAGGTGTCCCCAGCGGAGTCCCTCCTTACATCAGGTGCCCCCATCGGAGTCCCTCCTTACATGCAGCCTGTGTCACATAAAATGCAGCCTGTGTCCCACCAAATGCAGCAGCATGTATCACCACCAAATTGCAGCAGCATGTGTCACCACCAAATTTCAGCAGCATGTGTCACCACCAAATTCCAGCAACATGTGTCACCACCAAATTGCAGCAGCATGTGTCACCAAATTGCAGCAGCATGTGTCACCACTAAATTGCAGCAACATGTGTCACCACCAAATTGCAGCAGCATGTGTCACCAAATTGCAGCAGCATGTGTCACCACCAAATTGCAGCAGCATGTGTCACCACCAAATTGCAGCAGCATGTGTCACCAAATTGCAGCAGCATGTGTCACCACCAAATTGCAACAGCATGTGTCACCACCAAATTGCAGCAGCATGTGTCACCAAATTGCAGCAGGATGTGTCACCACCAAATTGCAGCAGCATGTGTCACCACCAAATTGCAGCAGCATGTGTCACCAAATTGCAGCAGCATGCATCACCAAATTGCAGCAGCATATGTCACCACCAAATTGCAGCAGCAAGTGTCACCAAATTGTACCAGCATGTGTCACCAAATTGTACCAGCATGTGTCACCAAATTGCAGCAGCATGTGTCACCAAATTGTAGCAGCATGTGTCACCAAACTGCAGCAGCACGTGTCACCAAATTGTACCAGCATGTGTCACCAAATTGCAGCAGCATGTGTCACCAAATTGTACCAGCATGTGTCACCAAATTGCAGCAGCATGTGTCACCAAATTGTACCAGCATGTGTCACCAAATTGTAGCAGCATGTGTCACCAAATTGTACCAGCCTGTGTCACCAAATTGTACCAGCTTGTGTCACCATAAAACCCCCCTCCCCGGGTTAGTTACCTTGCTATGTGTTGTCCTCTCCAGCGGTGTCTCCTGTGGAGAGCTCCGTTCTTCTCATACTTCCTGTTTCTCTCTCCTGGGCGCAATTGGAGAAAGAAACAGGAAGTGACATCATACTCAGATGTCAATCAAACTGCCCAGCCATAGTAATAGATACTAGCGCCGGGCGGAAGCTACTCGCCCGCAAATGAAGCGCCACGTCTGCAATCTCGTGATTGCATAGACGTGGCGCTTCCCATAAGTACACTGTGTCCGGCATCCGAACACAGTGCACTTAAGGACCTTTTTTTGTAGCTTTTTTTTTAAAGGGCCAGCTTTAAAAAAAAAATGTTTTTTTTTTACATTTTTTTTTTTTTTGTGACTGCCTGGAGGGGCCACCACTGGCATACGCCAAGAATACTGAATACTAACAGGAGGACATTCTTGATTAGGCTAGGCTTCTCTTGGTTTACCAAGGGTCAAAAGTAATGACAAGAACTGAGAGCTTGCAAGAGTTGTCTCAGAAGGAGCTACTGCTGACACTTATCTTTTAAAATAGTACACAGTCACCTGGATCCTAAACTCAGGTCTATTCTCACAATGTCACCCCAGGGCAACTAAACTTCCCCAGTTTCCTGGGGACATATGTCTCAGGACACCTGCTCAGTTACTAGCTTCCACCAGACACCCTTCAATGACACACAATGTCACAGACAGCTACACACTTTTCAAGTTCCACCCAGCACTCTTTAGTGAGTCCTACAGACCAGATTCTTAGGTAGGACTGCTTAGTTAGCTCAAAAGATGATTAGGAATCGCCCCCCTCATCTCAGCCACAGCTGGGACCTCGATTAACATTAGCATACTCCAGCAAAAAAGCCTCAGAGAGGCCTAGCCCCTGAGGCTGTGGAACTTCTCCAGCAAGACAAAAACAAGGGCTGATCCAGACACCTACTGTGCATACCTCCTCAGGGGTTGGCTGAAACACACCAAATATTCAAGCTGCCCATTTGTCTCTCTCAGCCCTTTATGTTCTGGAAGGCTCCAGAATGCAAGCTTGCAGCCTGTGCACTCTAGAACAGCCAAAATAATCAATAGGTGCACCAATGATTACAGAGGAGCCAAAAAGAACTAATTGTACCTATCATGCTAGCAACCTACCTAGGAGTGTGCTACTCAAAATGAGACTAGTATCTGCTATTATGAAACCTTACAAATAATTAAACCTTGGCAAATTTAATATTTTATGTTTGAGGTGCCCTGGTCTAGCTTCTACCCCAGTTGAAAGAGAGCAGAACATTTGTCTGCCCTGGGTAAGGTGACCAGTTTTTTAAAATTAAATCCGGGGACATTTTTTTTTTGGCAAATGGTAAACTATTTTATAAGCCAAGTTTATTTAAATTATATATGCAGTGTATGTGGTATGTGTTTATGGAATGATTGTATGATATAAAGTGGGGACGGAAAGTATTCAGGCCCCCTTAAATTTTTCACTCTTTGTTATATTGCAGCCATTTGCTAAAATCATTTAAGTTCATTTTTTCCTCATTAATGTACACACAGCACCCCATATTGACAGAAAAACACAGAATTGTTAACATTTTTGCAGATTTATTAAAAAAGAAAAACTGAAATTAGGCATGTGCATTTCGTTTCGTTCCGAATTTCCGAATTACAAAAGTAAAGAATTTAAACGAATCCGAAAAAAAACGAACGAATTCGAAAACATATTCGAATCGAATTCGAAAACATATTCGAAAACATATTCGAATCGAATTCGAAAACATAATCGAATTCGAAAAAAATAGAAAACGTTAAGATAGAATATAAAATAAAAACAATAAGATAGAATATAAAATAATAAAGCAATAGAATATATATATATATAAATATATACATATATAAATATATATATATATATATATATATATATATATATATATATATATATATATATATATATATATATATAATTTTTTTTTATTATTCTCTTTTATTGTTTTTTTATGCTTTTCTTTTCTATTATTTTATATTTTATAATAGTCTTTTCAATTCAAATTCAAATCCATTCTATACGAAATTCGAATTTCGGTACATGGCTTCTGAAGTTTGAATTTCGTATAGAATGAATTCGAATTTGAATAAAAAAGATTAGAACAGAAAATAATAGAAAAGAATAGACTAGAAAAACAATAGAACACAATAGAAGAAAATATAATATATATATTATATTTTCTTCTATTCTGTTCTATTGTTTTTCTAGTCTATTCTTTTCTATTATTTTCTATTCTATTCTAATCTTTAATATTCAAATTTGAGTTCGGTCTATATGAAATTCGAATTTTGGAAGATGTTTTATATATATATATATATATATATATATATATATATATATATAATTTTCTATTCTGTTTCATTGTTTTTCTATGCTATTCTTTTCTATTCTATTCTAAACTTTTCTATTCGAACTTAAATTCATTCTATACGAAATTCGAATTTCGGAAGATGGCTTCTGAAAGTGGAATTTCGTATAGAATAAATTTGAATTTGAATAGAAAAGATTAGAATAGAAAATAATAGACTAGACAAACAATAGAACAGAACAGAATAAAATATAATATATATAATTTATTCTATTCTGTTCTATTGTTTCTCTAGTCTTTATATATATTATATTTTCTTCTATTCTGTTTTCTATCTTTTCTATTCAAATTCGAATTCATTCTATACGAAATTCAAACTTCAGAAGCCATGTACCGAAATTCGAATTTCGTATAGAATGAATTTGAATTGAAAAGACTATTATAGAATATAAAATAATAGAAAAAAGAATAGCATAAAAAAACAATAGAAGAGAATAAAACAAAAAAAATTACCGTATTTATCGGCGTATAACATGCACCGGCATATAACACGCACCCCAAGTTTAGGAGGGAATTTTAAGGAAAAAAAAACTTTTAGGAGGGAAGTTTAAGGGAAAAAACTTACATTTAAATGCCCATCATTGCAGCCTTCTCAGTGCAGCCTTGTCAGTGCAGCCTTCCCCAGTGTCCATTGCAGCCTTATCCCAGTGCAGCCTTGCCCCAGTGCAGCCTTGCAGCTCGCAAAATCCTGTGATCCCCTGCGATCTGAGCTTCAAAATCGCCGACCGCAATTTGAAAATGGTGCCGCCGGAGCCAAAATACACAGAGCCGGTCCTCGGCTCTTCTCGGCGGCTCTCGTTCACTTTCGGCTCCACTCGTAGTCCCGAGTACACTCGGCTAGGTTCGGGGGGCGCTCGAGTGAAGCCGAAAGTGGCCGAGAAGAGCCGAGCTCAGGATCGCAATAACACGCACCCGTGATTTTCCCCTGATTTTAAGGGGAAAAAAGTGCTTGTTATACGCCGATAAATACGGTATGTATATATATATATATATATATATATATATATATATATATATATATATATATATATATATATATTTATTTTATTTTATTTTATTTTTTTCTATGCTGGTCTATTGTTTTTCTATCTTTTCTATTCTTTTCTATTTTATTCTAATCTTTTCTATTTGAATGCGAAATCATTCTATACGAAATTTGAATAATATAAAAGAATAGCATAGAAAAACAACAGAACAGAATAGAAAAAAATATTAAATATTCTATTCTAATCTTTTCTATTCAAATTCATTCTGTACCAAATTCCAATTTTTTTATTTATTTATTTATTTATATATTAATATATATATATATATATATATATATATATATATATATATATCTATAGATAGATAGATAGATAGATAGATAGATAGATAGATAGATAGATAGATAGACATATATATATATATATATATATATATATATATATATATATATATATATATATATATATATATATATATATATATAATATTTCTTTCTATTCGTTTTTCTATTCTATTCTTTTCTATTAGAATTTGATTTCATTCTATTTCTATATACCGTATATACTCGCGTATAAGTCGAATTTTTCAGCACATTTTTTTGTGCTGAAAGTGCCCCCCTCGACTTATACTGGAGTCAAGCACTTTTCTGCAGCAAAAAATTTCATTTTCCGAACCGACTTTGGGGCCCCGTATCTCAGGGCCACTTGGTGCTAGGAACCCCAAATTTGGTGTGCAAACCCAGTGGAACTGGTACCATAACATATCCAAAGATGAAGTTCCTAGCACTAAGTGGCCCCGAGATACGGGGCCCCAAAATCGGTTCGGAAAATGTCATTTTCTGCTGCAGAAAAGTGCTTGACATTTTCTGAACCGACTTTGGGACCCCGTATCTCAGGGCCACCTGGTGCTAGGAACCCCATATTTGGTGTGCAAACCAAGTGGAACTGGTACCATAACATATCCAAAGCTGGGGTTCCTAGCACCAAGTGGCCCTGAGATACGGGGCCCCAAAACCAGTTCGGAAAATGTCATTCTCTGTTGCAGAAAAGTGCTTGACATTTTCTGAACTGATATTTGGGGCCCTGTATCTCGGGGCCACTTGGTGCTAGAAACCCCATCTTTGGAAATTTTATAGTGCTAGTTCCACTGGATTTGCACACCAAATTTGGGGTTCCTAGCACTAAGTGGCCCCGAGGTACGGGGCCCCAAATTCGGTCAACTGTGTCCATCTGCAGCAATGTCATTTCGGGACCCTTTGGGTTCAGAGACCCCAAATTTTGGCTGCAGCTAGGGGGCATCTAGGAACCCTTAACTACTGAGTTTGAAGTTCAGGGGACCTATGGCTACAAATGGGCACAGTGAGGCATGCAAATGGGCACAGTGAGGCATGCAAATGGGCATTGTTGACCCTCTTTTCCACTTACAGTAGCTGTGCATTTCTCACCCTCGTCTTATACTCGGGTCAATAAGTTTTTCCCATTTTTTTTGTGGTAAATTAGGGCCTCGACTTATACTCGGAACGACTTATACTCGAGTATATACGGTAACTATTTTCTGAAATTCGAATTTTGTATAGAATGAATTTGAATTCAAATAGAAAAGATCAGAATATAATAGAAAATAATAGAAAAACAATAGAACAGAATAGAAAAAATAGTATATATATATTGAATAGAAAAGATTAAAATAGAGTAGAAAGAATAGACTAGAAAAACAATAGAACAGAATAGAATAAGATATAATATATATATATATATATTATATTTTATTCTGTTCTGTTCTATTGTTTTTCTAGTCTATTCTTTTCTATTCAAATTCAAATTCATTCCATACGAAATTCGAATTTCAGAAGCCATCTTCCGAAATTCGAATTTCATATAGAATGAATTCAAATTCGAATAGAAAAGTTTAGAATAGAATAAAAAAGAATAGCATAGAAAAACAATGAAACAGAATAGAAAAAAATATAATATATATATATTATATTTTATTCTCTTCTGTTCTATTGTTTTTCTAGTCTATTCTATTTCTATTATTTTCTATTCTAATCTTTTTATTCAAATTCGAATTCATTCTATATGAAATTCTAATTTTAGAAGCCATCTTCCGAAATTCGAATTTCGCATAGAATTAATTCAAATTCGAATAGAAAAGTTTAGAATAGAAAAGAATAGCATAGAAAAACAATGGAACAGAATAGAAAAAAAATATAATATATATATTTAACCATCTTCCAAAATTGGAATTTGGTACAGAATGAATTCGAATTCAAATAGAAAAGATTAGAATACAATATATTATATTTTTTTCTATTCTGTTCTATTGTTTTTCTATGCTATTCTTTTATACTTTCTATTCTATCCTAATCTTTTCTATTGGAATTCGATTTCATTCTATACGAATTTCAAATTTCGCAAAATGGTTATATATAGTTTACTTTTTCAAATTCAGTTATTGTTTTTTTCGAATGCGGTAGAAATTTTTCGAATTTGACAGTTTTTTTTCGAATGTGGTAGAATTTTTTCGAATTTGATATTTTTTTCGAATGTAGTAAAATTTTTTTTGAATTTGATAGTTTTTTTCGAATGTGGTAGAATTTTTTCGAATTTGATAGTTTTTTTCGAATGTGGTAGAATTTTTTCGAATTTGATAGTTTTTTCGAATGTGGTAGAATTTTTTCGAATTTGACAGCTTTTTTCGAATGTGTTAGAATTTTTTCGAATTTGATAGTTTTTTTTCGAATACGGTCGAATTTTTTCGAATGCGGTCGAATTTTTTCGAATTCGAAACTAAACAAATTCCGAAAACGAATGTAATGAATGCAACAAATTTAACTAAACGAATTTAGTTAAATAACGAATCGAAACGAAACTAAACTAAACAAATGTTTTCATCCTGCACATGTCTAACTGAAATCACATGGTCCTAAGTATTCAGACCCTTTGCTCAGTATTTAATAGAAGCACCCTTTTGATCTAATACAGCCTATGAGTCTTTTTGGGAAAGATGCAACAAGTTTTTCACACCTGGATTTGGGGATCCTCTGCCATTCCTCCTTGCAGATCCTCTCCAGTTCTGTCAGGTTGGATGATAAACGTTGGTGGACAGCCATTTTTAGGTCTCTCCGGAGATGCTCAATTGGGTTTAAGTCAGGGCTCTGACTGGGCCATTCAATAACAGTTACAGAGTTGTGAAGCCACTCCTTTATTATTTTAGCTGTGTGCTTAGGGTCATTGTCTTGTTGGAAGGTAAACCTTTGGCCCAGTCTGAGGTCCTGAGCACTCTGGAGAAGGTTTTCATCCAGAATATCCCTGTACTTGGCCGCATTCATCTTTCCCTAGATTGCAACCAGTCGTCCTGTCCCTGCAGCTGAAAAACACCCCCACAGCATGATACTGCCACCACCATGTTTCACTGTTGGGACTGCATTGGACAGGTGATGAGCAGTGCCTGGTTTTCTCCACACATACTGCTTAGAATTAAGGCCAAAAAGTTCTATCTTGGTCTCATCAGACCAGAGAATCTTATTTCTCACCATCTTGGAGTCCTTCAGGTGTTTTTTTTTGTTTTTTTTTGCTACTTCAGCTTTTGTCGTTTTGAGGTACTTTAATCAACTTTTCCGTTCATTTACTTCCCTCACGATTACATCATAGCAGCTTCTTTTTTTTTTTTTTCTTTCTTTTTAACTGCAGTCTTCCCTTTCCCCTTTCTGTATACCTATCAATGGTCTATATCATCAATTAGCGCCTTCATTTTCCCCGACCCACCTTACCGCGTAGCCCTCCCACCCCTCCCCCCCAACCTCATCCCCCCCATCTACTAGTCGCTTTTCTGGGCCTTTCTCTCGGTTACTCCTCTGTCTTCTGGTTGGATTGTCCTCTAGTTTTTCTCCTCTTCCCTGGTGCCTACGTTCTACTGCTCCCTAAGCTCCCACAACTTCAGCGTATCTCAACGTTTGTTTAAATTTATCCCATTCTTGCCATTTTTCCCCATAAGCGTCCAAGCCTTCCCCGTCACTATACCTCAAGTACTCTAAGTTTTGGATCTCATTAACTTTATTACACCAACTCCTCATTGTGGGTCTCGTGGGTTTCTTCCAGTGTCTGGGGATAAGACTTTTGGCTGCGTTTAGCATTGGCGGCAATAGGCTTTTCAAATATTGTTTGTTCGGAATATTTGTCCCGTGAAATAAGCAACTCCATGGGTCGTCTAAAAGCCTTAGATTAGTTATTTCTCCTATTATTTGCCTAATTTCCTCCCAGTACCTTCTAATTCCGGGCATTGCCACCACACATGGGCAGTCGTCCCAATCTCTTTGCACCCTCGCCAACAGTATTGTGACTTTTCTTTTTGAATTTTATGCGCTTTATCGGGGGTGATATGCCATCTCATCAGGCATTTATAATTCATCTCCCTCATGTTACTGTTTACTGTGGTAGTATGTACCCTACGCAATATTTGGCTAATCCCTTCCTTCTTCAGGCTAGTTCCTAGTTCGTTTTCCCACTTAGTAATATGCGGTGGAATGTCTGGACCAGACCTTTCTATAAGTATACTATTAATTTTTGAGATCACCCTCTTTTTTCCCTTGTCCTCACAAATTTTTTCTAAGGGAAGCAAGTTTGCTTCCGATCTCATTGGCTGGGGCAAATACTCTGTAAAGTGTTTTAATTGATTATACTGCCATTCATCAATCAATCTCCACTCCCTTTTGCTCTTTAATTCGTGATACGTGCGAATGTTACCTTGGTCCATGATATCTTTCAATTGTGCGTTTTCTATTGTTATCCATTTTCCAAACAAGGCTTCTATTCCCGGTATAAAGTATTCTGTGTTTGTTAAAGGTATTAGTGGTGAATTGAATTCCCATTTTTCCTGTCTGTGGATGTGATCCCAAATTTTTAGTGCATGTCTAGTGATATTGTTTGTGCCTTTATCTAATTTTCTATATTGTGGAGGAATCCAAATTATTTTACCTAAGTTGACAGTGCTTATTGTGCCCTCCATCTTCACCCACCTCTTTTCTCTGTTTTCTTTGGCCCATTCTACTGCCCGTGACAATATCACCGCGTTGTAGTAATTTCTAATATCCGGTGCACCCCAACCCCCTCTTACTCTGTCTTTAGTTAACTGTGCCATGCTTATTCTTACTTTTTTCCTTTTCCAGATAAAGTTTGTGAAAAGCTTTTGAATTGTTTTAAAAAAGGCGTCCGGGAGTGGGATCGGTAGCATCTGCATTTTATATATGATTTTGGGGAGGTGAATCATTTTGATGATATTTATTCTGCCCCCCCACGAGATGTTTCCTGTTGTTATTCTATTTAATTCAATTCTGATCTCATCTAGTAGTGGAAGAAAGTTTGTTTGATATAAATTTTCGTTGGTTTTGGTCAGCTTAACCCCTAAATAATTTATTTCTTTTTTACCCCAAACAAATGGGAAACTCTTTTGAAGTTAAAATTTCTCTCTCTTTGGGATATTAAACGTGAGGGTTTCGGATTTCGCTGGGTTTAACTTAAAGTTCGTGATCACCCCGTACTCTTTTAACGTTTTCATTATATTTGGGAGAGATATCTTTGGGCTGGTTACGTAGAACAGGATATCATCCGCGTACGCGGCTAGCTTGTGAGTTTCCTCCCCCACTTTTACCCCCCCTATGTCAGGATTCTGTCTTATCCTAGCCAGAAGTGGTTCCAGTGCCAACACGAAAAGCAAGGGGGATAGTGGGCACCCCTGTCTTGTTCCGATGAACATTTCAAATGGGTCCGACATTATTTTCTATTCTAATCTTTTTATTCAAATTCGAATTCATTCTATATGAAATTCTAATTTTAGAAGCAATCTCCCGAAATTCGAATTTCGCATAGAATTAATTCAAATTCGAATAGAAAAGTTTAGAATAGAAAAGAATAGCATAGAAAAACAATGGAACAGAATAGAAAAAAAATATAATATATATATTTAACCATCTTCCAAAATTGGAATTTGGTACAGAATGAATTCGAATTCAAATAGAAAAGATTAGAATACAATATATTATATTTTTTTCTATTCTGTTCTATTGTTTTTCTATGCTATTCTTTTATACTTTCTATTCTATCCTAATCTTTTCTATTGGAATTCGATTTCATTCTATACGAATTTCAAATTTCGCAAAATGGTTATATATAGTTTACTTTTTCAAATTCAGTTATTGTTTTTTTCGAATGCGGTAGAATTTTTTCGAATTTTATAGTTTTTTTCGAATGTGGTAGAAATTTTTCGAATTTGACAGTTTTTTTCGAATGTAGTAAAATTTTTTTTGAATTTGATAGTTTTTTTCGAATGTGGTAGAATTTTTTCGAATTTGATAGTTTTTTTCGAATGTGGTAGAATTTTTTCGAATTTGATAGTTTTTTCGAATGTGGCAGAATTTTTTCGAATTTGACAGCTTTTTTCGAATGTGTTAGAATTTTTTTGAATTTGATAGTTTTTTTTCGAATACGGTCGAATTTTTTCGAATGCGGTCGAATTTTTTCGAATTCGAAACTAAACAAATTCCGAAAACGAATGTAATGAATGCAACAAATTTAACTAAACGAATTTAGTTAAATAACGAATCGAAACGTAACTAAACTAAACTAAACAAATTTTTTCATCCTGCACATGTCTAACTGAAATCACATGGTCCTAAGTATTCAGACCCTTTGCTCAGTATTTAATAGAAGCACCCTTTTGATCTAATACAGCCTATGAGTCTTTTTGGGAAAGATGCAACAAGTTTTTCACACCTGGATTTGGGGATCCTCTGCCATTCCTCCTTGCAGATCCTCTCCAGTTCTGTCAGGTTGGATGATAAACGTTGGTGGACAGCCATTTTTAGGTCTCTCGGGAGATGCTCAATTGGGTTTAAGTCAGGGCTCTGACTGGGCCATTCAATAACAGTTACGGAGTTGTGAAGCCACTCCTTTATTATTTTAGCTGTGTGCTTAGGGTCATTGTCTTGTTGGAAGGTAAACCTTTGGCCCAGTCTGAGGTCCTGAGCACTCTGGAGAAGGTTTTCATCCAGAATATCCCTGTACTTGGCCGCATTCATCTTTCCCTAGATTGCAACCAGTCGTCCTGTCCCTGCAGCTGAAAAACACCCCCACAGCATGATGCTGCCACCACCATGTTTCACTGTTGGGACTGCATTGGACAGGTGATGAGCAGTGCCTGGTTTTCTCCACACATACTGCTTAGAATTAAGGCCAAAAAGTTCTATCTTGGTCTCATCAGACCAGAGAATCTTATTTCTCACCATCTTGGAGTCCTTCAGGTGTTTTTTTAGCAAACTCCATGCGGGCTTTCATGTGTCTTGCACTGAGGAGAGGCTTCCGTCAGGCCACTCTGCCATAAAGCCCCGACTGGTGGAGGGCTGCAGTGATGGTTGACTTTCTACAACTTTCTCCCATCTCCCGACTGCATCTCTGGAGATCAGCCACAGTGATCTTTGGGTTCTTCTTTACCTCTCTCACCAAGGCTCTTCTCCCCCGATAGCTCAGTTTGGCCGGACGGCCAGCTCTAGGAAGGGTTCTGGTCGTCCCAAATATCTTCCATTTAAGGATTATGGAGGCCACTGTGCTCTTAGGAACCTTAAGTGCAGCAGAAATTTTTTGTAACCTTGGCAAAGGTCAAACACAGTTGGACTCAAATGAAGATGTAGAACCATCTCAAGGATGATCAGAAGAAATGGACAGCACCTGAGTTAAATATATGAGTGTCACAGCAAAGGGTCTGAATACTTAGGACCATGTGATATTTAAATTTTTCTTTTTTAATAAATCTGCAAAAATGTCAACAATTCTGTGTTTTTCTGTCAATATGGGGTGCTGTGTGTACATTAATGAGGAAAAAAAATGAACTTAAATGATTTTAGCAAATGGCTGCAATATAACAAAGAGTGAAAAATTTAAGGGGGTCTGAATACTTTCCGTCCCCACTGTATATGTTATTTCTCACATTTCGTTCATTAGATAAAAAAAAAAGATACTTCTTAGAATTTTTTGGGCTAGGACTACCAAACGTTAAGACGATAATAGAAAAAACTTTATAAAGTATAATGCCCCATACACATGGTCGGACATTGATCGGACATTCTGACAACAAAATCCATGGATTTTTTCCAACGGATGTTGGCTCAAACTTGTCTTTCATACACACGGTCACACAAAGTTGTCGGAAAATCTGATCGTCCTGAACGTGGTGACGTAAAATACGTACGTCGGGACTATAAACGGGGCAGTAGCCAATAGCTTTCGTCTCTTAATTTATTCTGAGCATGCGTGGCACTTTGTGTGTCGGATTTGTGTACACACGATCGGAATTTCCGACAACGGATTTTGTTGTCGTAAAATTTTATAGCAAGCTCTCAAACTTTTTGTGTTGGAAATTCCTATGGAAAATGTGTGATGGAGCCTACACACAATCGGAATTTCCGACAACAAGGTCCTATCACACATTTTCCATCGGAAAATCCTATCGTGTGTACAGGGCATTACTGGGGTGCAGAGTGTATGGTGGTGGGTAGTATGTACAGGAGAGGGGTGTGGAGTGTATGGCGGTGGGTGGTATGTGCAGGAAAGGAGTGCAGCAGGGGAGGGTTGGCTGCCTTAGGCCTGGGGGGCAAGTCTAGTCAAGTGGCCCATTGAACCACTGACTCAGCTCACCATCCATCTGCTCCACATTGCCCGCACAGAGAGAGAGGGAGAGAGAGAGACACACAGGGAGACTGCTCCACATTGCCCGCACAGAGAGAGAGAGACTGCTCCACATTTCCCGTACCGTGAGAGAAAGCACTCCACATTGCAGTTTCTCTCTGGAAGCAATGTTGCGCAGTCCCTCTCTCTGTGTGGGCAGTGGTGTGCATGTGCAGGCACAGGCCTGTGCACTGGCCCCCGGGACCAGATTAAGGGCATTGTGGGCCTGGTGCGGCAGTGGAGCAAGTTTAGGAGCGGCAGGGATATGATGTAAGTAATGTCCTATCCCAGCTTTCCTCTTACTGGCTACCCTCCTGCGTTTCCAGGAGCCTGTGCTGGCTTGTGCCCAGACTAGGTTGCAGCCACACAGGTGTAATGCTAGGGAAGCCTGGCATTTGATTTACCAAGCTTCCGTAAAAGCCATGTGTCGGTGTGTGCTCTAAGGATGAGCTCCGGCGTGTTCGCACAGCCCACGTGCAGAGCCCGCCAGGAAGTCGGCACTGTGCTGCGCTAATCACAGGCAGTGAGACATCTCCCGATCTCTGCAGCCGCACATCGGGACAATGTCTCACTGCCTGTGATTAGCGCAGCACAGTGCCGACCTCCTGGTGGTCTCTGCACATGGGCTGTGCGAACACGCCGGAGCTCATCCTTAGTGTGCTCTGAGGTGAACGTTTCCCAGCCATCAGAATACAGTGATCACTGCCGGCAGCTATAGCTGCCAGGAGTGATTGACAAAAAGAAAGAAAAAGAAAAAAGGACACGCTGGTTGTACTGAAGTCAGTTGATAGATTGGATTTTGTATAACCAGTCTGCACATTGATAGACTGAAATTCTGCCAGTTCAGCAGAAATTTCAGTCTGTCTATGATGGGCTAAGTCCACCAGTCTGACTTTAATAACATCCTACAATCTTCTGAAAGGTGTGCTCCATTTAGGTGTAGAAATTCACTTTGAACTCCACCTTATTTATGTATTAGATGTGCAAAGAATAAGGTGAGAGAACATCTAATACCTACAGAGAGTAAAGGAAATAAGGTGGAGTTCCCTGGAGGGACTGGCATTTGGGAGGTTAAAACAGGGAGGGAGGAAATTAGATATCACCTCCTCACTGTCTGTCAAATGCCTCTGAAAAGTGACCTGAACATTGGTCACTTTTCAATGGAGTGGCAGTGCCTGCTAAGAGTGTGGGGGGTGCAAGCAAACTGAAAAAAAAAAAAACATCAATTGCAGCCACTATGCCGCACCAAATACAGCCACTGTGCCCATCATATGCAGCCACTGTGCCCATCGTATGCAGCCACTGTGCACATCAAATGCAGCCTCACTGTGACACCCCCTCGGGACACGGAAACACCTAAATAGGGGGTGGGCACTGTGGCTATTGATAGATTCATGCAATGCATGAATCTATCCATTTTACATATAAGGGGTGGCATGATGGAGGGGGCAGCGCCCGTGCGCCCTTAATGGACGGGCCGCCACTGTGCTGGCGGTTTTCCATAGCCGCAGTCCCTCAGACTTCTTTTAGGTTGTGCGTTTTTGCTGCATTTTCTGGAATTGCACCAAAGATGCAGCATGCAGGACTTTTTGTGCACTTTCAGAACATGCAGCAAAAATGTACAACCTAAGAGAAGTCTATGGGACCGGGCGGGGGGGGGGTAACATGCAGGAAGACTGCCAGCATACCAGCCAAACCGCAGCATTCCAGCATGAACCCAGATCATAACACCTAGGAGGGCAATCAACTGTCACAGGCTGCCAGTAATATGCAGAGAGGGGGAGAGAGAGCAGGAAGGGAGGGAGGAGAAGCTCACTTGACTTACTTGGACGCAATGGACAGTCCCAGGAGGCTTACTTTTTTTCTTTTTTTTAGGGCTGTGGCTGCCGAGCTTAGCCGAGTCCGACTGCTCAGTTTTAACTTTCTTGCCCACATATCCTCTTCACAGACAACGCACGGGCTGCCCGGAGTGTGGGCGGGGAAAGAGAAAGCAGATCCAGCCTCTGATAGAGCGTTGTGTGGAGGAGGGAGGGGCCGTGCTCTGTAAACAGACTGTCAACACTGTGACAGAGCTTATCGCTGAGCTTGCAGTACTTAATCATGCCCGCCACCCGAGCTGCCGCACTCGGACAGCTCAGCAGCCTTTGTACAGGACATGAGAGCTGCCCGGAGGGCAATTGCATCCCTGCCCCCTGGCCCAGCCCGCCCCTGGAGTGCAGAGTGTATGGAGGTGGGTAGTATGTACAGGAGAGGAGTGTGCAGTGTATAGCTGTGGGTGATATGTGCAGGAGAGGAGGGCGGAGTGTATGGCGGTGGATGATATGTACAGGAGAGGGGTGTGAAGTGTATGGCGGTGGGTGGTATGTGTTAGAGAGGAGTGTGGAGGGTATGGCGTTGGGTAGTATGTACAGAAGAGGAGTGTGGATTGTATGGCGATGAGTGGTACGTGTAGGAAAGGGGTGCGGAGTGTATGGCAGTGGGTGTGTGCAGGAGAGGCGTGTGGATTGTATGGCGGTGGGTAGTATGTACAGGAGAGGGGTACGGAGTATATAGCGGTGGGTGGTATGTGCCGGAAAGGAGTGCAAAGTGCATGGCAGTGGGTGGTATGTGCAAGAGAGGAGTGCAGAGGGTATGGCGGTGGGTAGTATACACAGGAGAGGAGTGTGGAGTGTATGGCGGTGGGTGGTATATGCAGGGAGAGGAGTTCAGAGTGTATGGCGGTAGGTGGTATGTGTAGGAGAGGAGTTTAGAGTGTATGGCGATGGGTGGTACGTGTAGTGGAGGGGTGCGGAGTGTATGGCGGTGGGTGGTATGTGCAGGGAGAGAAATGCGGAGTGTATGGCGGTGGGTGGTACATGTAGGAGAGGGGTGTGGAGTGTATGGCGGTGGGTGGTATATGTAGGAGAGGGGTGTGGAGTGTATGGCGGTGGGTGGTACGTGTAGGAAAGGGGCGCGGAGTGTATATATGGATGGTGTATGGATGGGGGGGATGAGAACTGTATATAAGGATGGTGTATGGGGGGGTGAGGACTGGATGGATGGATGGTGTACGGGGGGTGTGAACTGTATATGTGGATGGTGTATGGGGGTGTGAGGACTACATGGATGGATGGATGGTGTATAGGGGGATGAGGACTATTTGTTGAATTCCTAAAATACATAATACTCCAAACACTTACTGTACAAGTCTCCCAGTGTGATCTCCGCACAGTTTTCAAGAGAGCAGCAAGTAACATGGATGCTCCACCTGCAACCCCACCTCCGTGTCCTGTCTGCAGCCAGCCAGAGCACCCGGCAACATTGGGGCTCTGCCTCCAACTCTCTGCTCCATCTGTAGCACACTGAGCTCATGGAGGCACCGAGTGCACGGGGAAGATGGGGATTGAGAAACTTTGGCTGGCAGGAGCTGAAATCACTGCAGACATGGCGGCACATTGAGCCACTGGTGGGTCGGGTCGAGTTGGGTGAGACACTGTCCGAGTTACAGGTGGGCATAGACCCAGAGACATGTCTAGAAAACAGGACAGGTGGCAACCCTAAGTCCGCCCCTGCAATCCGGGGACAAAACCAGGGGACAGTCTTGGGCCAGGGACAGTGTCCTCAGTCTGTGGACTGTCCACGGAAACTGGGGACGTCTGGTCAGTGGTCACCTTAGCCCTGGGGCTACTGCTGGCTTTCAGAGCCTTTGCCACCTTCTAAATTCTAGTTCCCTGGCACTCATAGGACCACAGGATGTTGCAAAATTATCCCTTGACAATTCATCTTCAGATATAGCTGGATCAGGGGGAAGATACACCATCTTCAACATCTGCCACAAATACTGATCCAAAAAAAGCTGGGCAGGTAGAAAGAGCTTTTTAATTAAAAGTGAGCATAACTCACAAAAACGAATTACGTGCAGGTTATCACACCAAACCATAAAATTAGTGGTCACCCCTATTGTGTCAGTTTATAGCTCACCCTATAATGAACATCAACAGAGTTTTTACAACACATAGTGGGTAAAAGTTGCACAATTACACAGGAAAATCTTTGTTAGCAGACTTTAGGAACAAAAGTTTAACCAATATTCATAATAACTGTCATTTGTGAGGCTGAGTTCACAAAGCTTTACGCAAGATTGAGGTTCTTCAGTGTCCGTTTATTAAGCAGCGGTTAATTACCGCTGCTGAGTTCGCTAGCATTCTCAGAGGATACAGCTCTCTTCTGAGTGCTTGTTTATGAATTAGTGTAGATTGCTTCTCTTAATGAGATCTACAAACACTTTGAACACTGGAGAATGGCTACTGTTCATGTAATCTCGCGAGACATATCACGATTACAGAAACAGGAAATCAGTAAAACACAGGGGTGTCCATTTATTAAGCAGCAGTCAATTAACACAGCTGAGTTAGCTGGCATTCTCAGAGGAGATTGCCTTACTCTACACCACATAAGCTGAAGTCTCCCTGCTCAATTACAAAAATTATATACTGTATATATATATATATATATATATATATATATATATATATATATATATATATATATATACACATATAAACACATACACACTGCCTTGAAAAAAGTATTCATTCCCCTTGAAATTTTCCACATTTTGTCATGTTACAACCAAAAACGTAGATGTATTTTCCTGGAATTTTAAGTGATAGACCAACACAAAGTGGCACATAATTATGAAGTGGAAGGAAAATGATAAATGGTGTTCAGAATTTTTTACAAATAAATATGTTAAAAATGTGTGCATTTGTATTCAGCCCCCCTGATACTTTGTAGAACCACCTTTCACTGCAATTACAGCTGCAAGTCTTTTTGAGTATGTCTTTGCATATCTAGAGAGTGACATTTTTGCCCATTCTTCTGTGTAAAATAGCTCAAGTTCTGTCAGATTGAATGGAGAGCGTCTGAACAGCAATTGTCAAGTCTTGCCACAGGTTCTCATTTGGATTTAGGTCTAGACTTTGCCTGGGCCATTCCAACACATGAATATGCTTTGATCTAAACTATTCCATTGTAGCTCTGGCTGTATGTTTAGGGTTGTTGTCCTGCTGGAAAGTGAACCTCCGCCCCAGTCTCAAGTCTTTTGCAGACTCTAACAGGTTTTTTTTCTAAGATTGCCCTGTATTTGGTTCCATCCATCTTCCCATCAACTCTGTCTAGCTTCCCTGTCCCTGCTGAAAAAAAGCATCTCCACAGCTTGATGCTGCCACCACCATTTTACAGTGGGGATGGTGTGTTCAGGGTGATGTGCAGTGTTAGTTTTCCGCCACACATAGCGTTTTGCTTTTAGGCCAAAAAGTTCAATTTTGGTCTCATTTGACCAGAGCACCTTCTTCCATATGTTTGCTGTGTCCACCACATGGCTTCTTGCAAACTGCAAATGGGACTTCTTATGGCTTTCTTTCAAAATGGCTTTCTTCTTGCCACTCCTCCATAAATGCCAGATTTGTGGGGTGCACAATTAAGAGTTGTCTTGTGGACAGATTCTCACACCTGAGCTGTGAATTTCTGTAGCTCCTCCAGAGTTACCATGGGCCTCTTGGCTGCTTCTCTGATTAATGCTCTTCTTGCCCGGCCTGTCAGTTTAGGTTAACGGCCATGTCTTGGTAGGCTTGTAGCTGTGCAATACTCTATACTCAATACTCTATACTCAATACTTCCATTTTCGGATTGAACAGTGCTCAGTGAGATGTTTAAAGCTTGGGATATTTTTTTAAATAATCTAACCCTGCTTTAAACTTCTCCACAACTTTATCCCTGACCTGTCTGGTGTGTGCCTTGGCCTTCATGGTGCTGTTTTTTTACTAAGGTTCACAACAAACCTCTGAGGGCTTCACAGAACAGCTGTATTTATACTGAAATTCAGTTACACACAGGTGGACTCTATTTACTAATCAGGTTACTTCTGAAGGCAATTGGTTCCACTGGAGTCTGGACTTTAGTGAGGGGTATCAGAATAAAGGGGGCTGAATACAAATGCACGCCACATTTTTCAGATATTTATTTGTAAAACAGTTTGAAAACCATTTATAATTTTCCTTCCACTTCACAATTATGTGCCACTTTGTGCTGGTTATTAAGTAAAATCCCAATTAAATACATTTACGTTTTTGTTTGTAACATGACAAAGGGGTATGAATATTTTTTCAAGGCACTGGATATATACAATATAGTATCTCACAAAAGTGAGTACACACTTCACACTTTTGTAAATATTTTATTATATCTTTTCATGTGACAACACTGAAGAAATGACACTTCGCTACAATGTAAAGTAGTGAGTGTACAGCTTGTATAACAGTGTAAATTTGCTGTCCCCTCAAAATAACTCAACACACAGCCATTAATGTCTAAACTGTTGGCAACAAAAGTGAGTACACCGCTAAGTAAAAATGTCCAAATTCTCCCACTGTGATCTTCCCCATCATGGGAGCATTATCTTGGTGATACACATGGACCGTCACCTATTATTTATTCATCATTGATATTTTTGTCATGTATTGTGTATCAATAAACTTTTGTATACTTTTTGATATCATTGTTTCTATATCTGAATTTACCTTCATTGTATTCTACCGAGATAGGCTGGGGACTAGGGATGAGCCGAACACCCCCCTGTTCGGTTCGCACCAGAACATGCGAACAGGAAAAAAGTTTGTTCGAACACGCGAACACCGTTAAAGTCTATGGGACACGAACATGAATAATCAAAAGTGCTAATTTTAAAGGCTAATATGCAAGTTATTGTCATAAAACGTGTTTGGGGACCTGGGTCCTGCCCCAGGGGACATGGATCAATGCAAAAAAAAGTTTTAAAAATGGCCATTTTTTCAGGAGCAGTGATTTTAATAATGCTTAAAGTCAAACAATAAAAGTGTAATATCCCTTTAAATTTCATACCTGGGGGGTGTCTATAGTATGCCTGTAAAGGGGCGCATGTTTCCTGTGTTTAGAACAGCCTGACAGCAAAATTACATTTTGAAGGAAAAAACCCATTTAAAACTACCCGTGGCTATTGCATTGCCGACAATACACATAGAAGTTCATTGATAAAAACGGCATGGGAATTCCCCAAAGGGGAACCCCGAACCAAAATAAAAAAAAAAAATGACGTGGGAGTCCCCCTAAATTCCATACCAGGCCCTTCAGGTCTGGTATGGATATTAAGGGGAACCCCGGCCAAAATTTAAAAAAAAAATGATGTGGGGTTCCCCCTAAATTCCATACCAGACCCTTCAGGTCTGGTATGGATTTTAAGGGGAACCCCACGCCAAAAAAAAAAAAAAACGGCGTGGGGTCCCCCCAAAAATCCATACCAGACCCTTATCCGAGCACGCAACCTGGCAGGCCACAGGAAAAGAGGGGGGATGAGAGTGCGCCCCCCCTCCTGAACCGTACCAGGCCACATGCCCTCAACATTGGGAGGGTGCTTTGGGGTAGCCCCCCAAAACACCTTGTCCCCATGTTGATGAGGAAAAGGGCCTCATCCCCACAACCCTGGCCGGTGGTTGTGGGGGTCTTCAGGCGGGGGCTTATCGGAATCTGGAAGCCCCCTTTAACAAGGGGACCCCCAGATCCCGGCCCCCCCCTGTGTGAAATGGTAAGGGGGTACTTACCCCTACCATTTCACTAAAAAACTGTCAAAAATGTTAAAAATGACAAGAGACAGTTTTTGACAATTCCTTTATTTAAATGCTTCTTCTTTCTTCTATCTTCCTTCATCTTCTGGTTCCAGATTCTGATAAGCCCCCCGCCCGCAGACCCCCACAACCACCGGCCAGGGTTGTGGGGATGAGGCCCTTGTCCTCATCCCCACAATTCCCATGCCGTTTTTATCAATGAACTTCTATGTGTATTGTCAGCAATTCAATAGCCGCGGGTAGTTTTAAATGGGTTTTTTCCTTCAAAATGTCATTTTGCTGTCAGACTGTTCTA
The DNA here is from genome assembly GCA_037952925.1 of Lithobates clamitans. NCBI lineage: Eukaryota > Metazoa > Chordata > Amphibia > Anura > Ranidae > Lithobates > Lithobates clamitans. The sequence continues at coordinate 2,462,637 of JBBGZY010000270.1, read as the reverse complement.
CACACAGGAAACATGCGCCCCTTTACAGGCATGCTATAGACACCCCCCAGGTACGAAATTTAAAGGGATATTACACTTTTATTGTTTGACTTTAAGCATTATTAAAATCACTGCACCTGAAAAAACGTCCGTTTTTAAAACTTTTTTTGCATTGATCCATGTCCCCTGGGGCAGGACCCAGGTCCCCAAACACTTTTTATGACAATAACTTGCATATTAGCCTTTAAAATTAGCACTGTTGATTTCTCCCATAGACTTATAAAGGGTGTTCCGCGGCATTCGAATATACCGCAAACACCCCAAATTGTTCGCTGTTCGGCGAACTTGCGAACAGCCAATGTTCGAGTCGAACATGAGTTCGACTCGAACTCGAAGCTCATCCCTACTGGGGACTAGGATTCCAACCCTCTTATCTCTAAAAAAATTCTGGATGATGGTACAAGTTTTAATTGATCCTATCTATCTATGAATACTGTTTGTAGAGGCCATTCATAATCTTCCTGTTATATAAAAAATATGATGGGTGAGACTTCCCATAGGTGGGTGGACACCTGTAGAAGAAATAGGGCTCACTTTATTCCTATGAGGAAACCACCCCTATACTCTATTGAACTATAGGCCTCAAACCCAATCAGGGATGGTCACTAATACGGGGATAAGAATCACAGGCTATTATTAAATCAAGGAGACTGACTAATAATTGCTCAAAAAACATTTTACATCAAATTCTTTGTTCAGCCCACCCGGCGCCAGAGAACCCAATTGGTGTATCCACCATGATTCCCTCTTACTGATCTTCCTTATATAGTTTGAACCCCTCCAATGAAGTTTTGGGGGCTCTATACCCCAGAATTGCATCCCTTCTGGATTTTTGTTGTGGATATCCCTGAAGTGTATTAACAAAAAATGCTTATCAAAACCGTTACAGATATTTCTAACATGTTCTTACATTCTATCCTTTAACGCTCTTATGGTTCTGCCTACATGAATCAAATTGCATGGGCATTTAATTGCATAGACCACTCCTATCGTATCACATGAGATAAAATCCCTAATGGTATGCGAATGGTTTGTGTGGGGATTAAAAAAGGTTTTCAACTCCCTAACAATTCTCGGGACCGTTACGCAACTGCAACATCGACTGTGAAAGCCCCTGACGTCCCAAAACATCAGTGGCCTAGGCGGGGGCGGTTCAACGACATTGTGGACCGACCTATCCCTTAAGTTAGGGGCCCATTTATATACAATCTTCAGTTTATCTGGTAATGTCAGGAAAGCCAACACTGCTAGAAAACGCAGTGTTGGCAGCTCTGGCGCGCCTGTGCGTGCCGTTGCACGCTGGTGCGTGCGCGGCATTGGCGCCAAACAGCCTACTTAAACTGGAGATGCACACTGGATCGGTGCTGTCTACAGCTCCCTGTGACCCCTGCTCCTGTTTACATGCCTTTGTGTGTTTGATCTTATAAACGACCCGGCTTGACCTTTGGACTCTCCTTGCTCTCTGTCTGCACCTGACCTCGGCCTGCCTCTGACTTTAAAATCTGCCTGCTCCTCTGATACCTCGCTGCCCGCCTGTTGTTAACCCGGCCTGTGACCTGACCTGTTTGCCCTGCTCCTGCTCTGGCATCACCCGTCTGTACATCTACCAGCCTGCCTGCTTCCTCTGGGATCCACTAACCCCTGAACTGTGTACTGACTGTTTGATCCAACTTCTGGGTGTGGATATTGGGTGCTCCTGCTTCCAGTCTGTCTGCTGTCTGGCTGGTGATCACCTCTACAGCATCTGGGACCCCAGAGCCGCCCTTCCAGCAACTAACCCGCCAGGCTCTCATACCACTCTGCACTCCTGTAGCTCCTGTCTGCTCTACCAGGGGCTGCGAGTCAGATATGTAAAGGAGACCTTCCTCTGCACTATCGGGCTCATCAGTCAGGTACGTGGGAATCTGACAGGTGAGCTCCCTTTAAGATGTGCTTGAGGACATTCCAATATCTGTTAATGAGCTTTTCTACATCCTTATTCTGTAAATTATAATCTAGAACAATACAAGTACCCATATCCATATTGGTCTCTCTATTTGTACTATTATCTAATCCTATTTTTTTCACCTTCCAAAAACTCACCCCGATATCCTTTATCCCTAAACATATTGCTCAGTTTCTCTGTTTGTGCTTCAAAATCCTCATCTCTCATACAATTCTTTCTTATCCTCATATATTGACCTCTAGGGATATTATCTATACACGGTCTATAATTGCAGCTAGTAGTGGGAATATAAGAGTTGCGGTCGGTTTCTTTGAAATACGTTTTTGTTTCTATGCCCCGAGGTGTGTTGTAAATCTTTAAGTCCAAAAAATGTATATTGTCCTTACTTATGTCCCACGTCAAATTAATATTTTGGTCATTAGCGTTCATGGATTGAAATAAAGCTTCAACATTCCCTTTCCATATCAACAGTAGGTCATCAATAAAACGTCTATACAACATAACCCTCGGGTCCTTATATAAAATTCCTTCCTCCTCCCATTTAGCTATATACAAATTTGCAACACTAGGTGCAAATTTTGCGCCCACGGCGACGCCTTTAATCTGTAAGAAAAACGTGTTCTCATACCAGAAAAAGATTATGCTTTAAACAAAATTTTAAACATTTTAAAATAAATTTTCGCTGTTTCCTTTTTAAATTACTATTCTTTATTAAGGCCCACTTGACTGCCCTTATAGCCCCCTGGTGGTCAATATTGTTATATAGTGAAGCCACATCAGCTGTGGCAATCACCATATTTTCACTTCTAGCACACCCTTTCAACTGTAGGGTGTGTTTGGTATCCTTTAAAAAGGCCTTAGTATCCCTTACTAGAGGTTGCAGGTGTATGTCTATATTTTCACCCAATCCAGATGTGAGTGACTCTATCCCACTTACAATTGGTCTACCTGGAGGATTGTTTCTATCCCTATGTATTTTTGGGATATAATAGATAACCGGTATTTTACAAGCCGTGGGTACCAAATAATTTTCCTCGTATTTTTTTTCAGTATATCTCTTTCAACACCATATCGGACAATAGATTCCAGCTCAGTCTTAAATTGTTTAGTGGCGTTGGATTTTAGTATCTGATATCTACCCAAGTCCTCTAAGATTTTATTAATTTCTGTTTTGTATTGTACAGTAGATAACACCACAATCCCCCCCCCCCCCCCGCTCTCCTTCCTGCTCTCCAGTGACTTGAGACCCTCTTTATGTCCCTATGTTCATACACTTTTTTAATGGGTAATTTTTCTAGATCTGTAGTGACTAATTTCTTGAACATGTCAACATACTCATTATTCACTATTTGAGGGTTAAACACCAAATTATTCTTCAATTGGGTGAAATTGTCCTCTGCTGCTACCCTTTCTACTGGATTCTGAGCATAATATTTTTTTACATTAAGTTTCTCTATGAATTTCTGGATTCCTATGTAGGTCTCAAACTTATTGAGGCCTTTTTTGGGGGCATATTTGATACCCCTATCTAAGGTCAATGTTTCTTCCCTAGTTAAACTAGTACCACTAACATTATAAATCCCTTCGCCTAATCTTCCCACCTTCTTTTTTGTTGTATCCTTCCTTCTGCTCATCCTCCTCTTTTTCTATATCTCTTCCTTCCTTGATGGGGTCCCTTCTCCATAAAAGACTTTCCGTACTGGGTTTCTTGGTTGGATGTATCATATAAGGGTTGGTAACTATTGTAAGTGGGTACCTCATACTAGTCTGGTGATGGTCTATCATACCTAGGTCTTTGTGGTTTCGGGGAGTAATAGTGCCCTTCACCTTGAGGGGGTCCCCTATAGGATGGTGGTCCTCCCTGGTAATGGTACTCCCCCTTTGGCGGGCCTCTATATTGCGGTGGTCATCCCCTTAGTGGTGTTCTATATTGATAATCCAGTGGGTTCTGACCCCCTTGTTCAGGCCCCCTATAATAGGGTGCTCCCCCTGACTGGTTTCCTCTTGCTTTGTAATTATTACCTTGATAACCCCTATTCCAGTTACTTCGATTCTGTGGGTACCTATGGTATGGTGGACTACCCCCATTGTAATTGTATCCCCTATTGTCATATTGACCTTTATAGTGTTTCCTACTAGCGTGTGGCGGTCCTTGGAAATTTCCTGATTCCCTTTCTGAATACTGAGTTGTAGAATGTTGAAATGGTGAAAAATGTAGCGCATAACAATTATACATATATATCGTGATACATGTGTAAAAAAATTGATTGAAATCGGTATACAGCTCCGTCCGTGGAAACAACATCAAGGGGGAAACATCAACAACTGAATGTCAAGTGAATGCTTGAGCGGTTATAAATCCCACTTTTCTTACTATTTCCCTCTCTTCCAAGAGAGCCATAGGGAGCTGAATTGTTGGTTGTACCCACAGTGGCCTGCCATCTAAAGACCTGCTTTTTCTGGTAATTACCCAAGTCACAAAGATATTTCTTCTTCTTAATGTTCTTATTTTCTAAATCCTTCTTTTGCATATTCTTATGGAGTTTCCCCATATGTTTAGCATATTCTTTCTTTAAAGGGCTCAATTTTATCTCTAAACTCCTTAATTTGACCTTCTATCAACCTAATTTTCCGTTGTTTCCTTTTAATTAAACATTCCATAACCTCTCTCCCCTTCCCATTAAAAAATATATACCACACCTCAATATCCTCCTCTCCTATCAACCCATCATCAATGGGTACATCCCATCTGAGCTTTCTGGGAACCATATTATATTTCAAATATTTTTCCATAGTGGATATATCCCACATTTTACTCTTTTTATCCATACTATGTCCTCATTTCCTAAATACCGTATTTATCGGCGTATAACACGCGCCGGCGTATAACACGCACCCCAGTTAAGGAGGGAATTTTAAGGAAAAAAACTTTTAGGAGTAAAGTTTAAGGAAGAAAAACTTACATTAAAATGCCCATCAATGCAGCGTTATCAGTGTCCATCTGCAGCCTTGTCAGTGTCAGTGCAGCCTTGCCCCAGTGTCCATTGCAGCCTTGTCAGTGCAGCTTTGCCCCAGTGCAGCCATGTCAGTGCAGCCATGTCAGTGCAGCCATGTCCGTGCAGCCTTGTCAGTGCAGCAATGTCAGTGCAGCTTTTCTCCAGTGCAGCCTTGCCCCAGTGCAGCTTTGCCCCCATGCAGCCTTGCCCCAGTGCAGCCTTGCCCCCCCGTGCAGCCTTGCCCCCCCGTGCAGCCTTGCCCCCGTGCAGCTTTGTGGGATCGCCGCGATCCCTGCCGTCATACACAGCCCTGTGTAAATTTAAATATGGCGCCGAGACTGCAGGGACTCGGCGGAGCGCTGATACACATAGCCGAGAATCCTCGGGTTTTCTCGGCGCCGCTTACAGTCCCGCCCAGTTCCGCCCTATGGGCGGGACTGTAAGCTGCGCCGAGAAAACCCGAGGACTCTCGGCTATGTGTAGCTCCGCTCCGCTGTGTCCCTGCAGTCTCGGCGCCGTATTTGAATTTCCACACGGCTGTGTATGTCGGCGGCGATCGCGGCAATTGCCGCGATCGCTCCGATCACACACAATTGGGGGGGATCGGCCTATAACACGCACCCACGATTTTCCCCTGATTTTCCAGGGGAAAAAAGTGCGTGTTATATGCCGATAAATACGGTAAGTGCATAATATCATTATCTTTATTCATTGACACTGAAAATAAATCCTCAAAATCCAGCTCTCTATTATCAAAAAATGCAAATGGCTCCATGTTGGCTACCAGCAAGTATATGAGATATACAGTGGGGACGGAAAGTATTCAGACCCCCTTAAATTTTTCACTCTTTGTTATATTGCAGCCATTTGCTGAAATCATTTAAGTTCATTTTTTTCTCATTAATGTACATACAGCACCCCATATTGACAGAAAAACACAGAATTGTTGACATGTTTGCAGATTTATTTAAAAAGAAAAACTGAAATATCACATGGTCCTAAGTATTCAGACCCTTTGCTGTGAAACTCATATATTTAACTCAGGTGCTGTCCATTTCTTCTGATCATCCTTGAGATGGTTCCACGCCTTCATTTGAGTCCAGCTGTGTTTGATTATACTGATTGGACTTGATTAGGAAAGCCACACACCTGTCTATATAAGACCTTACAGCTCACAGTGCATGTCAGAGCAAATGAGAATCATGAGGTCAAAGGAACTGCCTGAAGAGCTCATAGACAGAATTGTGGCAAGACACAGATCTGGCCAAGGTTACAAAAACATTTCTGCTGCACTTAAGGTTCCTAAGAGCACATTGGCCTCTATAATCCTTAAATGGAAGACGTTTGGGACGACCAAAACCCTTCCTAGAGCTGGCCGTCTGGCCAAACTGAGCTATCGGGGGAGAAGAGCCTTGGTGAGAGAGGTAAAGAAGAACCCAAAGATCACTGTGGCTGAGCTCCAGAGATGCAGTCGGGAGATGGGAGAAAGTTGTAGAAAGTCATCCATCACTGGTGCCCTCCACCAGTCGGGGCTTTATGGCAGAGTGGCCCGAAGGAAGCCTCTCCTCAGTGCAAGACACATGAAAGCCCGCATGGAGTTTTGCTAAAAAACACCTGGACTCCAAGATGGTGAGAAATAAGGTTCTCTGGTCTGATGAGACCAAGATAGAACTTTTTGGCCTTGATTCTAAGCGGTATGTGTGGAGAAAACCAGGCACTGCTCATCACCTGTCCAATACAGTCCCAACAGTGAAGCATGGTGGTGGCAGCATCATGCTGTGGGGGTGTTTTTCAGCTGCAGGGACAGGATGACTGGTTGCAATCGAGGGAAAGATGAATGCGGCCAAGTACAGGGATATCCTGGACGAAAACCTTCTCCAGAGTGCTCAGGACCTCAGACTGGGCCGAAGGTTTACCTTCCAACAAGACAATGACCCTAAGCACACAACTAAAATAATGAAGGAGTGGATTCACAACAACTCTGTGACTGTTCTTGAATGGCCCAGCCAGAGCCCTGACCTAAACCAAATTGAGCATCTCTGGAGAGATCTAAAAATGGCTGTCCACCAACGTTTACCATCCAACCTGACAGAACTGGAGAGGATCTGCAAGGAGGAATGGCAGAGGATCCCCAAATCCAGGTGTGAAAAACTTGTTGCATCTTTCCCAAAAAGACTCATGGCTGTATTAGATTTAAAAGGGTGCTCCCTACTAAATACTGAACAAAGGATCTGAATACTTAGGACCATGTGATATTTCAGTTTTTCTTTTTTAATAAATCTGCAAAAATGTCAACAATTCTGTGTTTTTCTGTCAATATGGGGTGCTGTGTGAACATTAATGAGGAAAAAAATTAACTTAAATGATTTTAGCAAATGGCTGCATAATAACAAAGAGTGAAAAATTTAAAAATTTAAGGGGGTCTGAATACTTTCCGTCCCCACTGTATATATCAATCTGAAATAAAAAAATCTTGGGAACAACCACTAAAAAAAAAAAAAAAAAAAAAAAAAAAAAGGGGAGGACGAGCAGGAAGAAGGATACAAAAGAAGGCGGGAAGATTAGGCGAAGGGATTTATAATCTTTTTTTTTTTTTTTTACAAGAGAAAAAATTCTTATCCAATTTTTACAGTACAAGCCATGTATATACACAGTTGTTTAGAGATGTTATTGTATGAATTGTCACAAAACAGACAGGCTGCACATTGAAACAGGAGAAAGATGTGCAGAGCTATTAAAGTACATCACATTAGGATATGAGTTCGGAAGTAGTAGATTCCAACAGTACTATTTAGGGAGGTCCTGAGGGGTAAAAAATGGGGGGGGGGGCAGGGGGTGAAGAAAGGACCTCATCAACTTTGCTAAGATCACAAAGCTCAAACAATGGTTAGACATTCAGGACATCATAGCAGTAGTACACTGTTACGGGGCAGGTACAACAGCAATCTCTTAATGGTCATCCACCACCTCCGTGCCCCAATAATTTATCCATCCCGACCATATTTTGTCAAATTTGCCAGGGCAATTTCGGTTGGCATAGGTAAGCTTATACAATGGCAGCACCGAGTTCAGTGTTAGGCGCCATGAGGACACCCTGGGAGGCGTATTGTCTTTCCAATGGAGGAATATCTCTCTACAGGCATAGAAAGTCAGGAATAGCCTAGTATATTTACCCCTTACCCTAGAGTCAAAAACATTAAGCAGCATCATTTTGGGGTCTGTTCCAAGTTCCAGGGAGGTAACCCGGCTAAGGGTGTTGGCTATCTCTGACCAATAGTCTCCAAGGTGGGGACAGGACCATGTCATATGGATGAAGGAGGCATATCTCTGATCACATCTAGGGCAGGCCACTGGGATAGGTAATGAATCAAAAAGCTCCGGATAGCCGCACTGCCGTGAAAAAAAGCACCTTTATTCCATAAAAATGTTGCAGATCACATCAAAAAAGTGGATACATAGGACACAAACAGCTAACGCCTTTCACATCAGTAGATGCTTACTCATAGCTGAGGGACAGTCATCGCAACTACAATATATATATAAGGGAGGTGGTTAATTAGGTATAAGACAAATATACAACACCTGGAGATGAAATACCTGACCAAACAAGTGAAAACCACACCTCCCAAAATATATGCAGATTGCGATCACCTGTGAATACCTGATTGCAATGACAAAAGACAAACAAAAAATCTAATTAGGCATAAAGAAAAAAAGACGAATTAAAAACATACAATATGTACACTCGTGAATTTTCATAGGATTAAATAACATGGAATACAAGCATGCAAAACCAAGCAGTCATGAAGAAATGACACAATGTAGCAAAAAAAGGAAACAAAAACAAATAAAAAAGTAAAAACGAAACATATAAATTGCTATACATATGATAAATGGTGTCATTGTAGCAGACATAATTTAAACCCATATAAATGTGAAGGGGTAAGGTCCTATGTGAGTACGTCCGTCAAAATGAAATACCATTAGATGTCATAACTTCAGACATGCTTAGTGGTATTATTCTTCATAAATCCAACCACCATACTCCAGACAAACATCTATGGGTCTTAAATGATCTAAAAATAATATTGTAACATAACGGAATGGAATGCACAGGGATGCACAGAAATCATCAAAGAACAGGTGTCTGTGGCAAATATTCCCAAACGTATATCCAAAAAACCATAACCAAACAACATCACATTTAAATTCAAAGATTTGCCAGAGTATGAGGAGGAACAAAAAGTCGAACTGATAATAAAAGCGTGCTCTAATCTTTTCAGGTAGCAAAAACGTATAAATATGCACATATATATTGTCCAAAAAACAATTATATTACCTAAAAGATAAAGATGGTGATGCGCTAGGAACAAAAAAGATCTAATCCGTAGATTCTAGGCACAAGTAGTAAGATCCAGCTCAGAAACCAAGAAATAGAAAAATGTAAAAAATATAAAAAATATAGCGAAATACCAAGAAAAGAGAATCCATAGTCAAAGAGACCGAGATAGAGAAAAAGACAGACAGCCAAACATTACGTTTAAAGAATCCATATGGATGGAAAAAGATCACCGGAAAACTACAGGTTAAACATTAAAGATCCAGGCATCTAGCATTGCCAAAACGGAAAGTCTCCCTTTATATACTCTAAAATTAAATCGCAAAGAAGCTATATGTCCACATTACCCCAAAGTTGATCATGAATATGAACAGTCCAGTTAAAGAGGCTACAGACTCTGCGTTAAAAAGCCAGATTGCAGCACAGCGGAGCGAGAAGTCTCACTTCGGGTGCTGCAGGCCTTCCAGAGGCAGAGACAGGAGCTAGTACCTGATAGGCTTCAATCCCAACCTGCAGACCATGAATCGTAGAATCAAACCGCAACCTTACGGAGGGGGATGTCTCACCGCAGGCCACTGGGATGCTAGGGTTCATAATTGTCAATCTCTTAGGAGTGTAGTAGGCCCTGTGGAGGAACTTAAGCTGCATAAATCGGTCTTTGGCCGAGATCATATTAGTGACAAAGGAAGATACACATGTCTCCAAATCCTCCTCTGATAGATCTGGGATGTCTACTTTCCACTTAGCTAGGGTTTTTTCAAGTTTCTGCAGAGGGGCTATGGACAAGTGGAAGTACAGGGAGGAAAGGGGTTTATCTATGATCTAGGCAGTAAGTAGTCCCACCACAGGGTCTGATCCCAGTATGATTTGTGTTGGGAACTGTTTCCCATATGCATGTCGAAGCTGGTAGTACCGAAAAAACATCCATCCTGGTAATACGTAGGCACTTTTTAGATCAGAGAAGGATCTCAGTTTACCCCCGGTAACTATATGCTTCAATTTGACTATACCCTTCCTTGCCCAGACCTGGGGGTCTGGAACGGTGTTCAAATGTGGTAGATTGGGATTGCCCTAGAGAGGAATGTGGGAAGAGAACATCTCAGGAGAGCTAAAACGGGTTCTGGCTTTGCTCCATACATTGATGGTTGTGTGCATCAGCTCCATGATGCCAGGGTGAGATCTCGCCCCCTTGAATACCACATTGAGAGAGGAGTGTGAGCCCATTATGGCTGCCTCCAAGGTCACTGCTGGGTTGTCTTGTAATTGGGAAAACCACCATCTGACTGTCATCAGGACGGCCGCCCAGAAGTAGATCTGAAAATCTGGTAGGGACAGGCCCCCCTGGGTGACGGGCAGCTGAAGGGTGGTAACAGCCAGTCGTGGGGGTCTTCCGTTCCAAACAAAGGAAGATATTATACTTTTTATTTTGGCAAAGAATGAAGCCAGTGGAATCAAAGGGGCATTTCGAAAAAGGTAAAGGAATTTGGGGAAATAAATAATTTTATCTAAGTTTACCCTACCTACTGGTGATAGGGGAATGGTCCTCCAGGCTACACATCTCTACGAGAAGTTTTTAAGTAATGGTTGAAGGTTCAGCTCATAGTATGAGGACAACGTAGTCCCAATCTTTACATCTAAGTATTTGAATTCAGATGTTCAGTTGAGGGGGGTGCCTGTTGGTGGGTGGTGACCCGATGCATTTAGTGAAAAAAGGAGTGATTTCCCCCAATTGACCTTGATGCCTGAAAATTAGCGGAATTCATCTGTTATGTGAAGCGCTGGTGGGAGGCAGGAAATGTCTCTGAGGAAAAGGAGTGTATCAGCGGCATATAAGGATATTTTATCTGTCACTATGCCAACTCGAATTCCCTTTACTGAAGGGGCGGATCTAATACGAGCTGCCACAGGCTCCATGGCTAGCGCAAATAATCCAGGGAATAGTGGGCAGCCCTGTCTGGTGCCCCTGGACAGGGGAAATGGCAAAGAGAACGAATTGTTTGTGCGTATACAGGCAGTGGGATTGTGGTATAGCATTTGGACCCAGCTGATAAAACGAGGGCCAAACCCAAATTTGCGAAGTCCCGCCCAGAGGTAGCGCCACTTAACCGAGTCAAAAGCCTTTGCGGCGTCTAAGGAGGGGACTACCCCCGGGCTGTCCCCGCCCACCCCGGAGAGATGTGTAAGGATGTGTCGTATGTTTATGTTGGTCCCTCTGCCTGGCATAAATCCAGACTGGTCCGCGTGCACCAATGCCGTAAATACAGTGTTCAAGGGGATTTATTATCTTAGTGGTACTAATTTAACTAGGGAAGAAACATTGACCTTAGATAGGGGTTAGTTTGAGGCCTACATAGGAATTCAGAAATTCAGAAGGAAAAACATATTATGCTCAGAATCCAGTAGAAAGGGTAGCAGCAGAGGGCAATTTCACCCAATGGAAGAATAATTCAGTGTTTAACCCCCAAATAGTAAGTATGTTGACATGTTCAAGAAATTGGTCACTACAGATCTAGAACTATTACCCATTAAAAAATGTATGAACAGAGGGACATAAAAGAGTGTCTCAAGTCACTGGAGAGCAGAAAGGACATTGTAATCCGTCCAGCAGACAGGGGGGGATTGTGGTGTTATCTACTGTACAATACAAAACAGAAATTAATAAAATCTTAGAGGACAGGGGTACATATCAGATAATAAAATCCAACTCCAGTAAACAATTTAAGAATGAGCTGGAATCTATTGTCCGATATGCCCATGCAATTTGATTTATGTAGGCAGAACCATAAGAGCGTTAAAGGATAGAATGGAAGAACATGTTAGAAATATCCGTAACGGTTTTGATAAGCATTTTCTGTCAATACACTTCAGGGATATCCACAACAAAAATCCAGAAGGGATGCAATTTTGGGTTATAGCTGCCCCGAAACGTCATTGGAGGGGTTCAAACTATATAAGGGAGATCAGTAAGAGGGAATCGTGGTGGATACACCAATTAGGTTCTCTGGCACCGGTTAGGCTGAACAAAGAATTTGACTTAAAATGTTTTTTGAGCAATTACTAGTCACCTTGATTTAATAATAGCCAGTGGTTCTTATCCCCGTATTAGTGACCATTCCTGGGGTTTGATAGGTTTGATGCCTATAAGAAAGTATGCCAAATAATTCTGCGCTACCCTAAGGAAAGAGAATAAGCAGCTAACACGGCCAGTAGGATATGTGCTTATAGGAATGAAAACAAAATAAGTGTAGCGCTAAAACAATTTTAAATGTCCAACATAGAGACAATATAGTCCAAGAGCTGGTAAGCCTCTAGGTACAAATTAGAAGAAAGTCCTCCATATTTGTATGGCTCCTAATAAATGATAGTCCATAGAAATTACGTGACTTCATGTGTGGAACATATCAATGGGTGCGTAGCATCTGAAGTGAAGACAAAAACACCACCACCGACAATAAGGAGGCTTACCGACTCTATTGGACCCAAAGAGACATACGCCTAGTTGGGTCCAAACAGGCTTAGGTGGTGAACGGCTGTAGGGGATCCAGAGGGGTTGTAAGAATGGAGGTCCTGGGATGAACCGTGTACTGGTATGACCCTCAGGCTTGAAGAGAAGCCAAAGCGTTGTATACAGCCTGGGCCTAGGATCCATTGTATTTAACCGTATATATTCCTTCAGCTCCTCGTGATGCCTCCCACTGATAGAGCCGCGAATGATTCATATTCTCATAGTAAAGAGCAGCTTGAGATGGTCAGAACATAGAATGGCTGTGCGTACCGCGAGCAGCTCCCCGCACAGCTGGAGGAAACAAAGCCTAATAGAATCCTGATGGGCGGCTCACGTCCTCCATACTCCGGGCTTTACAAGCAATTACTGTATTTCCACTGTCTGATGTCTTCATATGATGGGTTTGATGCCTATAGTTCAATAGAGTATAGGGGTGGTTTCCTCATAGGAATGAAGTGAGCCCTTTTTCTTCTACAGGTGTCCACCCACCTATGGGAGGTCTCACTCATCATATTTGTTATATAACACATATGACCATTTCATTTAAATTAAATTTATGTTTACATTTTTTCTTCATTAAAATTCCCCTATATTATTAATATAAAGAGGTTTTCCTAGTTCCATGTCCTTGCATGTATGAAGTGGGATAATCATTTGGGGGACAGCAGAGGTATGGAGTTGATCCCGTCCAATGATTAAAAATCCTATACACCCTCCTTTTTTTTAATATAATTTTTTCCTAGTTCCGTGTCCTTGCATGTATGAGGTGGGATAATTATTTGGGGGACAGCAACAGGTATGGGGTTCATCCCGTCCAATGATTAAATATCCTACACATGCTCCTTTTATATTTATATATATGTTTTAATATAATTATAATATAATATATAATATATTTTAATATAATTATATATATATACTGTATATATATACACACAGTATCTCACAAAGTGAGTACACCCCTCACATTTTTGTAAATATTTTCTTCTATCTTTTCATGTGATAACACTGAAGAAATGACACTTTGCTACAATGTAAAGCAGTGAGTGTACAGCTTGTATAACAGTGTAAATTTGCTGTCCCCTCAAAATAACTCAACACACAGCCATTAATGTCTAAACCGCTGGCAACAAAAGTGAGTACACCTTTAAGTGAAAATGTCCAAATTGGGCCCAAAGTGTCAATATTTTGTGTGGCCACTGCCTTAACCCTCTTGGGCATGGAGTTCACCAGAGCTTCACAGGTTGCCACTGGAGTCCTCTTCCACTCCTCCATGATGACATCACGGAGCTGGTGGATGTTAGAGACCTTGTGTTCCTCCACCTTCCGTTTGAAGATGCCCCACAGATGCTCAATAGGGTTTAGGTCTGGAGACATGCTTGGCCGGTCCATCACCTTTACCCTCAGCATCTTTAGCAAGGCAGTAGTCGTCTTGAAGATGTGTTTGGGGTCCTTATCATGTTGGAATACTGCCCTGCGGTCCAGTCTCTGAAGGGAGGGGATCATGCTCTGCTTCAGTAGGTGACAGTACATGTTGGCATTCATGATTCCCTCAATGAACTATAGCTCCCCAGTGCCGGCAGCACTCATGCAGCCCCAGACCAAGACACTCCCACCACCATGCTTGACTGTAGGCAAGACATACTTGTCTTTGTACTCTTCACCTGGTTGCCGCCACATACACTTGACACCATCTGAACCAAATACGTTTATCTTGGTCTCATCAGACCACAGGACATGGTTCCAGTAATCCATGTCCTTAGTCTGCTTGTCTTCAGCAAACTGTTTGTGGGCTTTCTTGTGCATCATCTTTAGAAGAGCCTTCCTTCCGGGATGACAGCCCTGCAGACCAATTTGATGCAGTGTGCGGCGTATGGTCTGAGCACTGACAGGCTCACCCCCCACCCCTTCAACCCCTGCAGCAATGCTGGCAGCACCCATACGTATATTTCCCAAAGACAACCTCTGGATATGACGCTGAGCACGTGCACTTAACTTCTTTGGTTGACCATGGCGAGGCCTGTTCTGAGTGGAACCTGACCTGTTAAACTGCTGTATGGCCTTGGCCACCATGCTGCAGCTGAGTTTCAGAGTCTTGGCAATCTTCTTATAGCCTAGGCCATCTTTATGTAGAGAAACAATTTTTTTTCAGCTCCTCAGAGAGTTCTTTGCCATGAGGTGACATGTTGAACTTCCAGTGACCAGTATGAGAGAGTGAGAGCGATAACCCCAAATTTAACGCACTTGCTACCCATTCACACCTGAGACATTTCAACACTAAGGAGTCACATGGCACCGGGGAGGAAAAATGGCTAATTGGGCCCAATTTGGACATTTTCACTTAGGGGTGTACTCACTTTTACACTGTTATACAAGCTGTACACTCACTACTTTACATTGTAGCAAAGTGTCATTTCTTCAGTGTTGTCACATGAAAAGATATGATAAAATATTTACAAAAATGTGAAGGGTGTACTCACTTTTGTGAGATACTGTATATATATTTGTTTTTGTTATTAGGTTTAATGTACACGCTCATATATTATTTAATTAGAAAATTATGGATATATTGTTCTGATTGTTTATTTTTGGGATGAGGTAGTATTCCTACTACACAGTATCCTCCTGAGTTCATTAATACACCATTGCCGCATACATGGCAGTTTATGTGGGCTAAATTGTATACAATAGGGCTATGGCATGATGGAGTAGATAGGAGATCCTTGTAGTGAGTCGGGGGTCAGCATAAGTATTCGGGCAGTGAAGTTTAATGCAAATATTAGATCATATTGAGCCTGGGAACACTAGAGTGTCCTCAAGCTACAAGAAAATGGCTGCCGGCTGAATATTTAACAGACACACTAACGTCCAATCACAGTCCCCTTGAGGAAGATACATCACATCTCTGTATCGACACGCATTGGGGAGGGGACAGGATGGTACTGGAGGCAGCTGGTCTGCTCAAGGAGACGCATACTATCTCATATGATCCCGGAGTATATTTACTTTCTATAGAGTGGTGCACTGAAGAACCAAGTCCATGTGAGTACCCCGGACTGGGGCTTGTGTTTAATACATTTTTTATATACCAAAATGTTATCGCACTATTCAGCCTTGTCTGTTATCCCACATATATATGGAAACTACGTTATTGGGCAGCCCTGGATTCTACAGCATTCACCGAACCCAGAGGTGGTTCACAGGCGCGTTTTGACTGAACTTAAATGTGAGGTCACACGCTCTGAGGTGAGCGTTCATTACTTAGGGGGGAAGCACCAGTGTGTGAACACACCAACACGTTTGGATCACCACAATAAGAATAAACTATTTATGGACATTATGAGTTTGTTGCACTGTTTGATGTAATATATTAACGGGATATCACATATATGCACTACAGCACTTTATTTTTTCTATATGTTTCTGTATTAATATTAAGCAAATTGTGATTCTATCATATTAATTTGATCCACATGAATAGCACTTTTATTGCACTATTGTCACTTTATTTACATCAATGTATGGTAAATGTGATTTAATTATGCTGGTTTGATTATAGTGATTACCACTCTATTGCACTATTGTCACTTTAGTCAGTCATTTTCATATACGTTTGTTTTTAGTTAAAGACAGCGCAGCGTTTTTTAAACATATACACTGGTTTTGCACAAATTTATAGAATGTGATCAATGCCAGCATCTGTCCATACAATAGCTATTTTATAAGTGGTGGCTCGCAAGATTTCTTTATTTCAGACTAAACTAAACCCTATTGAGCATCTGTGGAGCATCCCCAAATGTAGTGTTTCTAACCTGCTCTACAGGTTTTGTGGGTTTGTGAAAGGCAGAGGGGCTTTTTCACTGTCTTGGGGGGTCTGATTGAGGAGGAAGACAATAATTAAACTTCCTCCTTCCTCCCCAGTTCTCCAGCAACTCTCTCTTCTCTCCTTGATTCTCCACCTTTGGGCTGGAAAATATGGGAGGGAGAATTCTCACAGAGATCGCCACTGATCTGATGTTCACCGCTGATCACCTCAGTTTTATAAACCGCTAATGAACTGAGATGAACTCTGATCCTCAGGATCACAGCTCTTCTCAGTTTCATAAACAGACACCTGTATTTTTAGCCATGTGAATTTAATTTTCAAATCTTCTTGGATTCAGCTGAAAATAACTGTTATTTTTTTGAAAAGACGTATGCTTATTTTGGTGCGTGTCACAGATCTGCAGGCTGCATGAAGAGTGTACGATCTACAAACATTCTTGATAGTCCGATTAATGACAGTTTGCTCAGGCCATGGACCCAACTGACCTGCCTAGCCTGAGACCAGATCCTTATAGGCTAACAGGCTTTGCAAACAATGCATTCATTATGCCTTAGTTTAGCTGCACTGGCGGAATCCTGTCTACTGGGAGTAGTTATCCTCCTCCCAGTTTCAAAGACTCTGTTCCCAGGAGACATATTTTGCTCCTCCACTCAGGTTTGTAGAGTTAAACCTTGAGAATTTTTTTTATACCTGTTAGCCAGTTGGTCAGTCACCCGGCTGCAACACTTACCTCGGGCTTCCCTCCAGGCGACCAGATTTCCCTGCATCTGCTCTCCTCGCATCTCCTCCCGACGGTCAGTGTAGCTTCTCCTCGGGTGACAGACAGGCGATGGAAGGGCAGCCGGCTAGCTTCCCCTGTGTCTCCTCTCCTCGCGTCTCCTTCGGGCGGCCAACATAGCTTGTCTTTTCAGACATTTAGGAAACAGGTCTCAGGACCCGCTTCCTGATTGGGAGAAATAGTGTGACACTAGCGAATATTCATTTGGTAGTGTCACACAACTGGGTGGGCTTCTGACGCAGTGCTCTCCGCCCCAAGCTCATCCTATTTTGAAGCCTATTAGAGCCTCTTGCTTTAATCAAGTGCTTCAACCCCACCCCCCCACTCCATTGGAATCCATGCATCCAACACTCTGCATGTTGATTAGGTCGCATGGATGGGGGGGGCGGCGCCTGTGCGCCCCTTATGGACAGGCCACCATTGCTGTCTCCTTTCTTTTGCAGCCACCCCTGGCAAACTGATCACATCAAATTGTATTTTTTTCATTTTGAAGTGGATTGGTTTGACTGGGTGGAAGAAATTGGTGATCTCAGTTCCAGCCTGAAGATCCTATAACATTTACTGAATTTGTAGCCATGGCAAAGGGCCTTTTACTGATTTCTCACCTTCTCCTTTTAGAGATCTGCGCCTCCAAACCCTGAAGCAGACCAGTCCTCATTCTGAGGTCCTGGACACCAAGTTTACCTCTGAGGTTTTGGACCCCAAGTTTGCCTCTGAGGTTATGCCCCCTGAGTTTGCCTTTGAGGTCCTACATCCCAAGTTTTTTCCAGAAGTTCAGTACCCGGGTCCAGCTTCCTCTGCGTTTAAGACGGGCCCCTCTGGCTACGAGCTGGGTTGAAAACAATCCTTCATTTATATTTTAACCACTTCAGCCCCGGAAGATTTGGCTGCTCAATGGCCAGGCCATTTTTTGCAATACGGCACTGCGTTACTTTAACTGACAATTGTGCGGTCGTGCTACACTATACCCAAACAAAATTGATGTCTGTTTTTCCCCCACAAATAGAGTTTTCTTTTGATGGTATTTTATCACCTTTTGCGATCAGGGCTATAAAAATGCACTGATTACTGTATAAATGGCACTGACAGGGAAGGGGTTAACACTCGGGGGCGATCAAGGGGTTAACTGTGTTCCCTATGTGTGTTCTAACTGTGGGGGGGATGGGACTGACTAGGGGAAGAGAGAGATCGGTTTTCATACTTTGTATCCTCTCCCCTGAAAGTTTATACACACAGATCCCAGTTCTCGCTCTGTCACGAGTGATCGCGGGTGCCCGCACACGCCCCAGTGGACAAAAGGCGAAGCGACGCAAGGTAACGTCGTTTTGCCCAGCCATGCCATTCTGCTGCAGTAAAACTGCGGCGGCTGGTCAGCAAGCAGTTAATCCCTTATTTGTTTTCCCCTTAGCGGAGCTTGTGATCTCCTCTTTTGTGCCTAAGTCCGCCTCTATTGTGCTTGAATCTGCCTCTTATGCCAGTGCCTGAGTCCGCTTCTTTTCTGCCTGGGCCTGAGTTGGTCTCTTCTTTGGCTGTGCCTGAGTTGGTCACCTCTGTGTATGAAACAGCCACTTCTTTTTTCCCGGTTCTCCATCTCTGGGTGGTATGGGTTCCCAGTTTTCTTGGTTCCCGTATGGGTGGTTTTCGCACTTCAGCTTAGTCTAGGCTGCTCTGGTCTCACTCTGTGGCAACATCCTCCCAAGTCTATTCCATTGTAATCGGCGATCAGGGTCTTGCCCATTGTCTTGGATGCCGGTCTCCTTTTGACGGATTTTCCCCAAGATGGTGGCTTGGGACTCGGCGCGCTTGCATCTGACGTCATGGCGCTGTGATGTTCGTGCATGCACAGTGGTGCCTTTGCATCCACAATCCACCGGTGACGCCAGACGCTGGAGGATTGGGGTGAGCCCATTCAAACGGGGCCATTGGTGGAAACACCAGAGCATCTGTTAGGAGCAGAGAAAAGCTGTGGTGACACTATTGCTGGGCCTTTATGTAAGTGATGATGGAGACCTCCTATATGAACTCTGTTCTCTATTTAAGTACTTGCAACACACTCCCTATTTGCCATTCCAATTAGATATTTTTACTTTTCAGATGGGGCTTTATTTATTTTGTCAGCCTGAACCTTCCTGGGCCATTCTGTAGGGAGCTGTATGCTTTTCACCATGTGGAAGCTGAATGTGAATACATATATACATATTCCCTGGGCATTGTCTGTATGTTGTTTTAGAGTAACCAACACCCACACAATTTTTTATATATATATTTTTTTGTCTCCCTCTTTTTAGAGTTTCCCTCTGCTCTAGTCTTGCTATCCCCCCCTTTTTTTCAGGTATTTCAGAAAAGCTCTTGGGAGGGATGTACCCTCATTGCTGTATTGTTATACCTATTTTAGGAGTGATTTTGTTTTTTCTGGTGCCCACCCTGCGATCCCCATTGTTGGACTGGATGCTTGCCTCTGCTCCCTCTTTCTGAACTAACAGGATTTTGACCAATTTATTTATTATTTATATGATAGGTGAGTGTCACCACTATTGCACATTATTCCATAGTGGGTTCCATTAATGCCATGATCTACTAGTTTGGATGCTGTATGCTCCTTTAATGTATAGTACGCACATTTTTCAGAAAATGTTTTCCTATTCATTGAAACTTTTTAGCATACCATGATGTATATTATTCTGTCTTGTTTGTTATTCGTTATATTTTGCTTTTGTATTTCTTTTAGCCATTATATGACTACTGCTCCCAAAAAAGCATTTTTCAAAACATGTTGAGCCAACAGGCATTTATATAGCTCCATGCACCTATATGCATTTATTGTTCACTATCATGCTGTGATTTTTCTACATTAATAAAATATTGTATTTCTTATAAAAAATGTTGTTATCCTTATGGGCACCATAAGATCCCATTTCCAGTTTTCTATATATGATCCCCTGTATGTTTCAGCTTGCCTTTCTTTATTAGTTCATGTGACTGCAGTCTGCTTCAGTGTCTCCTTGTGTATTCTTACTTTTTTCCTGCTCTGTGTCCCAAAGCACTTCTGCCTGCTCCTAGTGATAGTTGTTTGTCTCTGTGCATTACTACTCACTCCTAATGATCCTACATATCTCTGTGCCCTACTTCAGTTCCCAGTGCCTTTGTGTTTCAGTTTACCCCTGCCAGCGTGGGCTATACTACCTGTAGACCCATTATCTCTGAACCTCAGCGCTGAAAGATACTCTTTCACCTACTTATCGACCCTTAGATCCCAGTAGCTGCCTACTTGTCAGAGTCAGAGGGCCACAGCCTGGGAATTGTCTGTAGAGCAACCTATCTCTTACTTTAGGAGCTCTGGAGAAGACAAGTTGATTCCTTAGACTTTATGCCTCAACCCTTTCAAGGGCCCTCACCTTTACTGTATGTGTGGGGAAGCTTGGTTTCACACTTAGATGATCAACAGGTATCCTGCCTGTTCTAGACTCTTCATGCGCCCCAACTGTATCCTGTGTACTGGCATTCCTGGGACCCCTGTGCACCACCATGTTCCTTGTAAATATTGTTACATCCGTGTACCTGTAAGCCTAACATCCCACTGCTGTAAGATACCCCTTTTCTCTTGTCTCCTTGTAAGCCTATTACCCAAGTGCAGAAAATATGTTATTAGTATTCCTGCCTATAAGTGTTGCATGATACTCCTGCCCAGGGCTTTTTTTCAGCAGGAACGCAGGGGAACGCAGTTCCAGCACCTCCAGCACTAAATGTATGTAATAGCATGGGGTGTGGGGTGTGCTGGAGGGTCTATTGATGTTGGCTGATGGGGGATCTATTGTCACTGGTGGGGATCTGATTTTGTGTGAGGGTTTATTGTTGCTGATGGGGAATCTATTGTTGCTGCGGGGGTCTTATGTTGCTGGAAGGGATCTACTGTTGAGGGAGAGGTCTATTTTTACTGGCTGCTGGAGGATCCATTGATGCTGGCTGCTGGGAGATCTGTTGTTGGTGCTGCGGGGGGGGCCTCTAATTTTGCTTGGGTGGATATTTTGTTGTGGGTGGTTCACTGTTGCTGCAGAGAATCTATTGTTGTTGGGGTGGAGTCCATTGTTGCTGGGGGAGTCTATTGTTGTGTGGGGATCTATTGCTGGGATTCTATTGTTGCTGGCTGCAGGGGATCTATTATATCCACAAGGGCTTTTTTTTACCACTACTATTTTTTTATTATGGCTTTTAAAATTTACAAATGCAGCAATTTAGAAATTCAATGAAAGATTTAGCACTGAGGGACAAATGAGGAGTAAAGAGGGACAGAGGGACACTGCTCCAAATCAGGGACCGTCCCTCCAAATCAGGGACAGTTGGGAGGTATGACAGCAGCCATGGCAGCTGAAACAGACAACCCTGGCCCATGTATGTCTCATCAGCTATCCTTATTGTTTGTGTATTTTATGTGTGGCCCAAGACAGTTTCTCTTCTTCCAATGTGGCCCAGGAAGGTCAAAAGTTTGGACACCCCTGCACAAAAGGATTAATTTGGAATGGAGTGAATTACAAGTAAATCCTAAACATCAGGCCTAAATTAATAATATAGTCAAGTGTCATAGTGTTATAGGCAACACATAAACAGCAGTTTAACTTACCTTATCTTTCACTCCCCTGGTAACCAACACTTTCCTTTCTCTCTGATACTCTGGGTTGTGGGCGGACCCCCAGTGTCTTTACTTACAAATGCAGGACTGTTGGTCCTGCATTGTACATAATGGTGTCAGAGTACCTGCAACCAATGGAAGGCCAACGAGATGGGGCTTCGGAGGACCAGTCACTCAGCTAGGAGGAAGCCTGTGGGAGCAAGGGAAAAGGTAAGTATAGCTGCTGTTTATGTTCCCTGTAGAAAAAGAAAAGAGCATTTAACCCTTGCAGTGCAGGGGGATGCCCATTGCAAAGGTGACTTTTGATTCTACATGGAGATCAGCTTTAACAGCACAGGTCCATAACCAGTGGTTTGTGGCCACAATTTTGTTTTTAAATATCTTTAATGTGGCTGATCGCAGCCTACCACAAAGTGCTTAGTAGCTGTCTAAACAATAATATGCTTCTTTTAGTGTGAAGTCAAGCAGAGGCTAAATTGTTTACTGGATATAATTTTGATTGAGGATTTTAATTACCATTTATTAATACAGTAACTAAATCTTGTTTAATAAGGGTGCAGTGGTTATAGCTATGTGCAGTAACCCATAGCAAACATTATTCAGTGGTATATAGGAAAAAGTTTTACAAGTTTTACAATTAAGTTGCTTTGAACCAACTGCACTTCATGCAATTTCAAAACAAAACTTCCATCATTACCACCATCAGAAATTATTATTTTGCATCCTGCATTTTTTATAAAGTTGAATCCCATTCAGCCCTGGTTCACACTTATGCTCTGCAAATTTGGTGCAAATTTAAAGTGGTACATGGTGCAAATTTGCATGTGTAATTTCAATGCAAAATCAGTGTGAGTTTGTGAGGGGAGTGGTCATAGCTGTGATTTTATTTTCTATAAAAATTAGGCAAAAAAAGAAAAACAGTGAACACTGGAATGTGATTTTAATCCGGTCCCATAGTAATCAATGAAGCTGAAATTCGTACCGCACCAAACTTGCACAGGACCCTTTTTTGAACGAGATCAAATTTGCATTGCATATATGAACAGCCTTCATTGGAAATAATGCTTTTTTTCATGACATGCAAATCTATGCTTTTGGATCGCATTGTACAACCAGATTATATAGTGTATGTTGAGCTTTACAGAACCTTGGGCACATGCCACCTGTTTTCAATACTACAGCTCTGCTCCACATAGGCTGTTATCCCATCTCTCATTTGATGTACACTTCAAAATGCCAAATGAACCATCTATGCAAGATTAAAGTTAAGGTAAGAAAAAAAAAGTTGATGCCTGTGTATTTAGTAAGAACAGTGATCACTGACTGATTGCATTTCATTTAAAAAACATGCACCTGGAAATGAGTGGGTAGGTAGGAGTGTGGATGATGTAGGGTGTGTGCTAATGAGGTCAGCTGGTCAACTCCTTCCTGTGTCATGACCTAAAGTCTGATCAGGAAGTAAGGCAGAATTAATGGATACATGTTTTTAAACATCCATGAAGACAGTGAGGTAAGTGTCTGTAGAATTAATGGAAAGCTTTGATATTTTTGCAAAAGAAGTACACTAATGCTTTATTGGTACATTGGGGAGCTGGAATTTAGAAGAAAAAAAAAAAAAGAAAAAGGTGAACTCAGCCGTTAAGCTGGGCTTTGATCCTCACACCTTTGTCAGACAACCTAGTCAGGTCCCTTTTATTCTGGGGCGAATAAAGAGCACAGATTGGTCAAGGACTCATGCTAGCCCTTCCTGGCCCAGACTGAGAGCTACTAATAAAGGATAAAATAAATCTCTATCCGAAATAAAAAAAAGTTTTGCCTTTAGTTCTACTTTAATGTTATTTATATTTGCTGGAATGAACTTTAGCTGCTGTTTCTGTACAAACACAATATCAGGTAAACTAATTTGAAATATTTTTATTTAGAGATTTTATGATTTAGATTTTTGCCATTAAAACTGTCATTCTTTTCTCCTCCTTATAAAAGAGGGTAACTACAAGCTAAAACAGCCTTGTATCACTTTTCATACTAGAGAACTAAGATACCACATGCCTCTAGACACTCACATTTGTCTTATGCTAGAAAGATGAAAACCTCTGGGGTATCATGGATTGAGGAAATGTCCTTCCTTCTGACAAATAACAGGCTGTGTGCTCATTAAAGTTCCTCTTGTGAGATACTTGTAGTGAAAGTTTCTTAAAAATTGCTTCTACTGTTTATTTAACAGTGGTCCAGCATGACAAAAGTTTGAACAGATATTATTGGGCTTGTTTCTGTCCTCTTGCGTGCATGATTATTGTAACAAGCACTTGTCCTAACAAGAACCTCCTATTGCTTGACCCATTTTTCATTTCATTTCTTTATAACTAACTCGCAAACTAAAAACTGTAAAATAAAAGCAGCTTGTTGTGCATTTACGGACTTAAATGAAGTATTGGTTGCACCTATTGGTGTGCTTCAGGGAATGAATTCACAGATTAGAACCAAACTATATTCTCCCTCTATCTCTATCTCCATATACAGAGGATATAAAAAGTCTGCACGCCTCTGTTAAAATGTCAAGTTTCTGTGATGTAAAAAAATGAGACAAAGATAAATAATTTCAGAACTTTTTCCACCTTTAATGTGACCTATAAACTGTACAACTCAATTAAAGACAAAATTAAATCTTTAGGGGGGGAAGTAAAAATAAAAAAATAAAATAATGTGGTTGCATAAGTGTGCATACCCTCTTATAACTGGGGATGTAGCTGTGTTCAGAATTGAGCAATTATATTCAAACTAATGTTAAATAGGAGTTAGTACACACCTGCCATCATTTTAAAGTGCCTCTGATTAACCCCAAATAAAGTTCAGCTGTTCTAGTAGGTCTTTCCTGACATTTTCTTAGTCGCATCCTACAGCAAAAGCCATGGTCCGCAGAGAGCTTCCAAAGCATCAGAGGGATCTCATTGTTAAAAGATATCAGTCAGGAGAAGAGTACAAAAGAATTTCCAAGGCATTAGATATACCATGGAACACAGTGAAGACAGTCATCATCAAGTGGAGAAAACATGGCACAACAGTGACATTACCAAAAACTGGTCGTCCCTTCAAAATTGATGAAAAAACAAGAAGAAAACTGGTGAGGGAGGCTGCCAAGAGGCCTACAGCAACATTAAAGGAGCTGCAGGAATATCTGGCAAGTATTGGCTGTTTGGTACATGTGACAACAATCTCCCGTATTCTTCATATAATGCGAGTGGTGTCACCCGCGCAAACCAAGAATATAAATGTGTACATATAGGATCTACTGAAGTTATAGATTCCCCATTATATAGCGTGTGAAAAGTGTATATATGAAGGATAACTGTGCCAACCCTCATCCTATACCTTGTGTATAAACAATTCTATAATACAATTCATGTGAAAATAAAAAATTGGGTGAATACATAAAAAATATATAAGACAATATATAAAGAATAAGAAATATATATTATAAAAAATACTTGTGAAAATTTATCAGTGAAAAAAATATTTCAAAAATTATACAGTATATACAAAGTCCCAGTGCTGCTCCTTTAAGTATATACGATTTCCCTTGTGCTCAAAAATGTCATGCTTTTATGCACCACCAAATCGTGATTCACCACCACCTTCCAAAGTTTGCACTCACCAGAAAGCATTAATAAAACTGCCTTGATATTATACCAGGATTTGTTTTCCTTCAACAATCTCAAAGTCTCATAGAAAACAAATAGCCATCATTGTGCAACATTCTAAACTTTATTTTGTATCTTAAAAAAATTGATAGACATATGCACTCATATGTTATTGTGCCTATAAGACAGGCACAAGTCTATCCAGCAATCCGAGTAATGCCTTTTGCTCGCCGCCCCGTCTCTAGGAACCGATGTGTAGTGCAAGCCTCAGTTTGGTGCGGGTCAGTGGCAGGAAGTGACGTTGACGCTATTCACCGGCCTCTACATGTTTCGCATCATTCGTGCGTCATCAGATAGCTAGTGCCGCCATTTTACTTAAGTTATTTATGCCCATTCTTCATTACATTCGGCCAATCAGGCTTTTCGCGGAACCGGAAGCAGACCACCATTTTGGTTACTGGTATTACATGCCCATACTATACTTTGCTTACTTCCTGTTTCCCCCTTTACTTGGATCGCTGGATAGACTTGTGTCTGTCTTATAGGCACAATAACATGTGAGTGCATTCGTTTATCAATTTTTTAAAATACAAAATAAAGCTTAGAATCTTGCGCAATGATGGCTATTTGTTTTCCACGAGATTTTGAGATTGTTGAAGCATGGATGGAACACTGTGATAATTACTGGCAAACCTGTGTTATACCCTATGGAAGGAAAACAAATCCTGGCATAATATTGAGGCAGTTTTATTATTGCTTTCTGGTGAGTGCAAACTTTGAAATGTGGTGGTGAATCACGAATTGATGGTGCATGATGTTTTTGAGCACAAGGGATACGTTAATATATTTAAAGGAGCAGCACTGGGACATTGTATATATATTTTTGAAATACTTCTATCACAGATAATTTTTCACAAGTATTTTTTATAATATATATTTTCTTAATCCTTATATATTTTTTATGTATTCGCCAATTTTGTATATTCACATGAATTGTATGATAGAATTATTTAGACACAAGGTATAGGTTGAGGGTTGGCGCAGATATCCATATTCTTCATATGTCTGGGCTATGGGGTAGAGTGGCAAGATGGAAGCCTTTTCATAAGAAAAACATCCAAGCCCAGATACATTTTGCAAAAACACATCTGAAGTCTCCCAAAAGCATGTGGGAAAATGTATTATGGTCTGATGAAACCAAGGTTGAACTTTGATAGGTTTGGAGCAAAAACGACACTGCACATCACCAAAAGAACACTATACCCACAATAAAGCATGGTGGTGGCGGCACCATGCTTTGGGGCTGTTTTTCTTCAGCTGGAACAGGGGCCTTAGTCAAAATTGAGGGAATTATGACCAGTTCCAAATGTCAGTCAATATTGGCACAAAACCTTCAGGCTTCTGCTAGAAAGCTGAACATGAAGGGGAACTTCACCTTTCAGCATTAGAATGACCCAAAACATATATCCAAATGAACACAGGAATGGCTTCACCAGAAGAAGATTCAAGTTTTGGAATGGCCCAGCCTGAGCCCAGACCCAAATCCGATTGAAAATCTGTGGGGTGATCTGAAGAGGGCTGTGCACAGGAGATGTCCTTGCAATCTGACAGATTTGGAATGTTTTTGCAAAGAAGAGTGAGCAAATATTGTCAAGTCAAGATGTGCCATGCTGATAGAATCATACCTAAAAAGACTGAGTGCTGTAATAAAATCAAAAGGTGCTTTAACAAAGTATTAGTGTAACCATATTATTTTATTTTTTTATTTTTACTTCCCTCCACCTAAAAGATTTCAGTTTGTCGTTCAACTGAGTTGTACAGTTTATAGGTCACATTAAAGGTGGAAAAAATCTGAAATGATTTATCTTTGTCTCATTTTTTTACGTCATAGAAACCTGACATTTTTAACAGGGGTATGTAGACTTTTCATCTCCACTGTGTGTATATATACATATATATATATACATATATATATATATATATATATACACACCAAATGTAATTATTATAAAATAAGTTTAAAGAGTTTTTTTCCCCCTAAAACTTGAAACTTTACTTATACATACATCACTACGTGACTTGAGGATATCTATAAATACATTATTGGGCGATTTCAACATATACATATATGCAGTTTGCTTGAATGGGCAAGGTTGGGGCAGTGTCTTTTCTTCAACGTGTTTCACAATGAGCTTCATCAGGAAGGCAGAGGTGATCTGTGATATCATATATATTTTGGTAAGTGTATAAAGAAATCAGAACATCTAAGGAATTACATATTAGTAAAACAAGCAAACAGTAGTGTGAAAAATGTGGGTCAGACCAATGCCCTTTCCACAAACTCATGACAAATGACCGGTCCAGCTTGCGGGACCACAATCTAAGTGGTAACAGACTGAGAGTGATTGTCACTGGATTAGGTTAACTGAAAAAGATATTTGCCACAACTAGCTGACTGTACTGATTGTGGACCGCATCCCTGATACATAGAGTAAAAGCAGGTTTCTTAAATTTGGACTTTAAATGGACCACAAACAGTATTTAAGTAAAAATATACAAATTTATTGAACATTGATACCAATCAATAACATCAGAGTGGAAATAAAAGCAACAAACACATATGTTGGGAGCAGAAATGGAAACAGCTGAAAAGAATGACCAAACCTGTCAGACAGACAGAACGTCTAACATGTTTTGAAATAACAAAATGCAGATCTTCAGGGACATAGGGCTTATGGGTTCCAAATCTGTAGCTTATATCTATGATAACAAAATGCGTATCATCAGAAATATATATGGATGCAAAGATTTACAGCATTTAACATTTCAGATATAAGCAGAACAGTATACATACATATTATAACAAAAACAGTAAAATCACAGCTGAGCATACTGACCCCAAGTGGTAATGCTCCACTCATACAGAGAGAGATCATAACTCAGTAATGAAAAGAGAGATATATCTGTCAGAGCCGTGCACAAGCATCAGACCAGGAAGATGGCGACAGGTATATCTATATGGGTAAATAGATAAATCCACCAGATATAGTATTCTGAACTATTGGCAAAGAATAGTGTTCCTAAAATAAATGAACAGGAATTGCATATCAAATAACCAAAACATCATACCTGCATTTGCAGTGAGTTTAGAGGAGATGTATAGTAATTATTCCCCATACACATGGATCAGGTCGGTGTAGAATGAAATCTGTGTCTTGGATCCAAGCATCCGAACCATCGCAGGCTATGAGCTAATACATGGATCTACCTGATGGCTGGAGAAGCCCTATTGATCTAAAAATAGCCTCAAAGAAAGACTGTTAGCTATACAAAATATAACTTGTGGTGCCATTAGACTTGCAGTACAGTGACCCTCAAGTTAAATAAACTAGAATAGCAAGCCCTAGCATCCAAACCGCATGATAATCTTACCTTATACCTAAGATGGAATGGTGTGGCTGTTTGTGTCTTCAGGGTGGAACAGGGGCTAATAGAGGCACTGAGCACTATATATGTATATTGGTAGGTGATAGAGGATTGCAGGCACCTGGGTCGGAATTGCCTGATCACATAGTGTGTGCAATACCAAAGCATCCGCCCCAGGTGTGTCATATACGGCAATTATTACACTGGGATTGGCGCCTGGTTATGACATCTTCCATAAGCACCGTGCTACGTAGCAGCGCGACGTAGTATGTCATTGGCTATTTAGTAGGCTGACGGTTTGTCTATGAGGAGCTCTATAGCAACCAGAAGACGTAGAAACATGACGTCATCACATGGTGCAGTGCAATGCGATGGCGCAGCATGATAAGCTAATAGTTTGTGTATGAGAAAGCTCCATAACAACTGGAGGACGCACAGACATGGCACTAAGAAAGTAAATAACATCACCGAGGGCAGAGTCTTAAAATTACATAGATTAACTCAAAAATATAGGATCATATAAAGGCCAGTCAAAACCATGCTGATGGCGTGCACAGCTAGGACTGAACCAAAACACTGGAAGAGAATGCCAAGAAGTGTATAGACAAAGGAAAAAGGAAAGAAAAAAAGGGAATATAATATACACTAAGGAAGGCAAGAGATTGTCCCAGATGCTTAGAATTAGGCAAAGAGTATAAATTCAGACAGCCGGTGAGGGCCGGTATACTAAGAAACACTCTAGTACACACGTGGAATCAGCATAAACATGCTGAATACAACAATTGTACATATATACAAGCATCCATCCATATCTGCATTATATAGGCATTTATTGCCATGATTACGTCTGGAAAGATTGTACTTGCTTTGTAATTTTTCCATGTGACTATGTGAAATAAAGCAACGGAAAGTTTTTAAGTGCAGCAACCCTTTGGACTTTTTTCTATATACAAGCATGATATATTAGTCATGCCCTGCAATTGAGCAATATGACCTTAGGGCATTATGCATGGAATCAGAATATAGCAGAAAGAATCGTGTCAGCATAATTTATCAATTGTATAACTCAGACAGTTGGGGCCCTGGACTGGGAGGGGGAGAGGGAAAAGGAGGGAGACGGTAGTGTAGGGAGGAGGCCAATATTCATACGCTAATGAAAGCTAATAGTGTTCTGGACCTTCAGAGACAAAACCCTCCAAGAAAGGTTTGAAGGAGATCGTCTCATTGATTTTGGGAAAAGATGTTGCACTCAACCTTAATATCCATCGCTGTTCCCTCTGTAGCAGGATTTGCAACAATGGCACTCTCAGCCTCACCCTGCACAAAGATTTTCCGGCTTGCGGGACCACAATCTAAGTGGTAACAGACTGAGAGTGATTGTCACTGGGTTAGGTTAACTAAGCAATTGACTCTTTAAACTGCCACCACCATCTCTTTTACAGAGAAGTAGTAAACTTTCACAAGATTATTCATAGTAACTTATGATTTTAGAGTAAACGTTGGTAACATACACTGTCACCACAGACAGGTATATTCAGGGATTTACACTACAGTAGCGATCTTCAAGAGACAAGGATTCTATGAGTTTGAGCTAGTGCATTAGAGATGATTTTAACACTTTTCAAAAAATGGTTTAATAATGAAAAGGTAAAAATGGTGCAAATAGAATGTTTAAAAAGGGATATATTTAAGAAAAAAAAAAAACAGACAATAATGCAACAGCAAGGGGTGAAAAATGAAAATACTTGCAAGTCCTGGTTTGCAGAGTCCAATTAATAAGCAAGACGGTACAGTGGCTCTCTCAAGTCCTGTTAGGTGTTCTTTGGTTTGATGTTAAGAGCTGACAACTTGCAGGGCAGCCTCCTTTTTTACTCCTGAGGGGGGTCTTGTCAGAAATTATCTGACCAATCAAGATGCTGAGGGATGGCCGTGGGATGTCCTTGTGTTTATGATCATGTCACAGATCCAGTTTTCTATAGGTATCTTTGAATAACGACATGTTACAATTCTGCTAACATGCATATTATTGTCCGGCATTTAGTTACCTTCAGGATGCATATAGATATGACATGTTTCTAATACCCAGTTCGCCTAAGAGAGGAATTGGACCGGTTCTGCTCCCGGTCTCCTAGGGTAGCAGTGTTTGGGCTCAAAATGCTACAAACTAACTGAGAGAGGTAAATATGTCCTTATTCTGGCTGTGCTGTTATTATTTCATGAGTTATGAAATACACTGGAATTATGAGTTCTACTAAGAGGAAGAGACAGATATGTATATTCTACAGACTTCAGTTAATGTTTTTATGATGGGCATGGTCTGGCAAGATCCCTGTTTTCTGGGATGCCCAGCTTGCAAATTGGCCAGTTGTATGAGGGTACCTAGACTGAATTATATATTGAGTAATGGAAAGGGTTTGTATGTGTCAGAATATTGGACTAATAAGAAAGTCCTGACATCAATTAATAGGGTGTGTATTGTACCAGATGTCTATCTGGGGAATGAAAAAAGGAGACCACTGCTGCATTGGGTCTTCTTGTGTTACAAATTGTCATGACTGAATTCTGAACAACGTGGTGCCCTTGCTCTTTCATGCAGCTTTGTGAGGGACCCAGTACTCATTATCATTACAAGTAGTTAACAAGATATAGATGAAATCACATATTTATGCTTTTTGTGCCACATATGGGGCCTGGTCATTTACAATAGATCAACCTTTGGATAAGGTATACATTATGAAAATTTTTTCACTTACTGTCTATTTCAACTTCATAGATTCCTTGGAGCTGAAATCCAGACAGAACTAAAAATACAAGTTAATACAATACATCCCAAATCTGTATTTATGCATTGCTTTCAATCTAGCCTTAGGATCAGCTGATGGCAGGGAAGTGCAGTGATGACCTCATCGATGTCTGCTGCTGTTTCATTTACGATCAGTAGGTTGGAGGCATGCTGTATTGCTTAACTGCATAGAGGAAAGTAAAGTCACCAACCTATTTATGCTATCAAGCCTACAACACAAAACCAGCTTTAGCATGCCTGTTCATTCTAGTTATGGAGCCTAATGCAATAAATAGAACTTTATTATTCAGGAATTGAAAGCTTTTGACAAACTGCATTTTTCTGAAATAATTTTAATTTATAGAATAAATACAAATTATCACTAAAGAAATGGAAACCCTTTATGAAGGAATCAGAGTATGGTAGCTGACGGGAACACCCAGTACTTTTAACAGAAATCTGTTAAATGGAAACATTCAATTGCTTGTAGTTTTTTGGCAGCCTGTGCAATAAGCAAATGCAGAAACTAACATAATGTTTCTTTGTATTAGATATGGTAAATAGGCATCCTAGGGTTGCCGGTACTGTAGTAAAATAAAGGCAAACTTAAAAAAAAAAAATTGGATTGAGTATAACTCCTGTCATGTTTTTTGCAGTCTGTGTCCAATGAGGGAGATTTCCATTTGGTTTTTGGCCCATACCCAAAACAGGAAGTTAGAGGAAATCTCTGGGTGTCACCAGGGTCTCCAAAATTAGTGTCCCGATTGGAAGTTCTCTCCTCTTTTTTCTGTACTAGGCACAACTCAAAATTTAGGATTTTCTAAACCATTCATTTTTTGGGATAACGGTAAACAGGACAAATTCGAAATGGTATCCCTAATGAAGGCACAGACAACAAAAAACACAAAATGGAGTTCTAATCCCTATCCACTAAGTCCAAAACTAAATAATTGTTTTTAAAATGTAGTTATACTTTAATACTCTTCTGTTATAGCCCAAAACCTAGATTTTCTATTTTAAAGCCACCCACCAGCCCTGTTTTAATGAGAATCTAGATTTCAAATCCTTTTTTAAGCATATAAGAACACCTTTATATTATTTGTGCTTATTTATGTTATCTTAATAAGCATGATTGAAGCTATCACTGTTTATTTTTTTGTTAACTTTGTATATTGGATAAGTAATATATCATCTTTTGCAACTTGTATATTTATGCTTTTTTCTAAAATGAGGAAACTCTGATATTTTAGTTTGTTACCTCTTCACTTGCAAATAAATAAACAGTGACTCAGTGACTGTTACACAGCCTCTTAACCCATCCAAAATGTTTACTGTACAAAACATCCATACAGTCAGAATGAAAATTTGCTGTATTTTCCCTAAGGCTGGGTTCACTTCACACTTAAAACAGATGCGGCTGACAGCGGGGTTCCGGAGCCAGAATTTTTACCTGAATTCTGACCTGAAACTGAGCCAAAGACACACAAAACCCCTGTGCAATTTTCTCTGCAGCCGCCCTGAGATGTGTGAACCAGCTCCATTCTCCTGTCATGCAAATTGGATGCAGGTAAACCCACATCCAATTCACACTTGTGTGAACCTAGCCTTATATGATTAGTTAAATACTAAAAAATAGTGCTGCGCAAATAAAAGTCTTTAAATCAACATAAATAAGATGTGATGACAAGATTGGAAGACAAGAACCACCAGTGGACAATTCAGGCTGACAAAAATATCTGATTGGTGACTAAGATCCCTCCACCGGACATGGATGGCCCCTCACCTTAGATACTCGACCTGAGACAGGTCATACAGCATAAACAGCATATCCTGGATGGATCAATCCTAGTAATGGTGGTATCTCCTTCACATTTCAGCATTCAGCATAAAAACGGATGTTGCATATGTAATAGAAAGGCAAACAACATAGTGCTCTCCGTAGCCAATTTATTAAATAAAGTAAAAATGATAAAATATTACACTCACAGAGACCGGCACTCAGATCCGAGTGCCGGCTAGAAAGCTTGTGATCGAATCTGCCAATGGCCGCGGGTGACGTCGACGTCACCCGCGGCCATTGGCAGATTCGATCACAAGCTTTCTAGCCGGCACTCGGATGCAACATATGCAACATCCGTTTTTATGCTGAATGCTGAAATGTGAAGGAGATACCACCATTACTAGGATTGATCCATCCAGGATATGCTGTTTATGCTGTATGACCTGTCTCAGGTCGAGTATCTAAGGTGAGGGGCCATCCATGTCCGGTGGAGGGATCTTAGTCACCAATCAGATATTTTTGTCAGCCAGAATTGTCCACTGGTGGTTCTTGTCTTCCAATCTTGTCATCACATCTTATTTATGTTGATTTAAAGACTTTTATTTGCGCAGCACTATTTTTTTAGTATTTATGTTTTTAAGGTATTATTTGAATTAGCCTTAGTGCCTGCTTGCATTTACTCTTTTGTGTCCGCTGATCAGTCAGCGCTGAATTTATATATATCATTTCTTATATGATTAGTTCCTATATCATCAGTGCCATCTAGTAGCCATAATGCAATCTTCCTGACTGTATGTCTAGGACAGTGGTTCTCAACTCCAGTCCTCAGGACCCACCAACAGGCCAGGTTTGCAAGATAGCTGAAATACATCACAGGTGATATCACTTGCTGCTCAGTGATTGCAGTATTCTAGTCTGCAACTCCCCAAGGTAATACTTAAAATCTGACCTGTTGGTGGGTCCCGAGGACTGGAGTTGAGAACCACTGGTCTAGGAAAATAATGCATTATGGCCACTAGATGATACTGACAATATTGGAACTAATCGTATTAGAGAAAATATGACACATTTTTGTTCTGACTGTGCGCATGTTTGTCAAATTTTACAGTGAATGTTTTCTACATAGACCCCAAAATGTGAACCTTAGTTCAAAAATTTTACAAAAGCCTGTAAACCAAATAACCTTAGATAGCCAACACAGTCTGGAATGTGTGTACAGTATGTGAAATATTTACTCACTGAAACGGTCTTTTCCTTTGCAGTATCTTTACAGTTTCGAACCTTACTAAAATTCAGCCAACTGTTTTACTTGCTATGTTCTGATATGGGTTCTTGCAGATCAACCATATGATCAGTAGGGAGATTCTCTTAATTTTCTGTGTGGTTGCCAGGACAGAAAGCTAGAGGAAGCCCCAGGCCCTTCCCACTAGTCTCCCCAGACCCTTCCCACGCTATACAGAATTAAACTATAAAAGGTTGACTTACTTTTTTTCCCTATTTTAATAGTACGCTGCACACTTGCTAGCCTCATGAGGATACCAGCCCACATACCTAGTTAGCTGAAGGCCAAATATTTTTAAGAGTTTTTTTTGTCCAGTAAAAAAAAAAAAAAAAAAGTTACAATGTATACTGTTGGTGCTGAAACTTTGAAAAGAAAAATCAGTGTCAGCACCATGGAAAGCTCCTGCTGGCAAATTTGCTGTCCAGTGAAAAAACGTTTAGAGTCTGCTGTAAATGTGACCTTTATCATTAAATATTTTGATCAACATAAGAAATCTGTTGCATTTGGAGGAAACTAGTATTTCCTCTAATGTTGGAGATACTTCTCTTTATGTCTTGTTGTGTGTCTGGTGGCACAGTCAGCAATAAAAACCTGACAAAAATGTTACCCTTCCCACACTGTCAAAAAAAAAAGAAAAAAAGTTTTGCTTGAGTTACTTTTTACAAATTTAGACAAATAGAAACATGTCTCAGAAAGGCAAAGGCCACACAATATTTACAAAAAAATTGAGAAGAAAAGGTGCAACATTTGCTGATCTACCCTTCAGCTGCGATTACTTTAAGAACAGTCACTATAGGTTCCCAGACCAAAAATTTCTATGACAAATGTAGATCCTATATGACTTTCAAACAGCTGAGTAGGCAGTGTAGCAGAGGTGTCTTGGAGAATAATAGATCTGCTTTCATTGGATAGGTTAGGAAATTGTGACCAATGTTTCACTGTTCTCAATTGTTAGTACAAGTACAGGCTCCTGTGCTTTTACATTAAACAGTAAGTACCCATGTTAGGTGAAACAATGTATTTTCAAGGAGTGAATCACGTATACTAATACTTTAGGAAATAGCATGCAATGTAGTTAGTTCTTTTTTATTTGACAATTTTAGAGTGTTTGAGGCCTTCATTTACTATTCTTTTTTATATTTAAAAAAACAAATTAGATTAAGAACTAGGAAAGAATTACTAACCTGACTGGCATCTTGTCGTAGTTTACCGTGTACTATGCTCTTTTTTTATTGCTATCCTGGGGACTTCCTGTTTGACTCTTCACTCCATTATGTCTTACTATTTTATTGTTCTCCCTTCATTGCCTTTTTTTATTGCTTTTGGCAACAATCATGATGTGATCTGTCTGTGACTTGAGCCTTTTTTTCTCTCTAAACACTCTTGATCATGCTCCACTTTTCTTCAATGGCATTTACTGTCACATCGAGTCTGTAATCCTTTCCCCTCTGATAGTCTTTTATCTAGACCATTCAACCTGTTCTGTTGCGTTTTTTAATCTCAGATCTGTTATCTTTTCCTGACAGATGACAATAATTCACTAAGATGCACATTACTTCTTGTTTCTTTTCCAAGCCAGTGTTTTTATGTAGAAATCTATTTAAATGGTAGCTTATCAAAGATAATGTGATACATTTCTGCCTTATGACTCTCTATTCATAAAACAGCTATTTTTTTAAATTGGATTACAATATTTATAGTAAATGAGTAATCAAGTGCAGGAAAAAAGACGAGTCAACATTGTGCAGAATAAATTTACATTTAAACATCCAGTGGTGTGATTAATAACTCTTACTGTGCTGGGTTTGGTTGAAAATGCATGCACAGCTTCCAGGTTATGAAATCATTCTCATCTTTTCCTAATTAATGCATTGTGATAATCAACAGAATTTACCTCAGAATCAACCAAAGAAACACTGGTCAAAAATGAGTATTGGACACAGAGCATACTGGACCATCTGTGGAACCATAAGCCAGAGAGTTGTTTGATGTTCTGAGCGAGTAAAGTTTTAACTCAAGAGTTCCTTCAACTATCCAGGCTGGTTAAATTATTATTATTATAATCCAGAATTTATATGGCATCAACAACTTGCTCAGTGCTTTATAAAAAGCGTTGCAAAATAGTTGCAATAGAATTCAGTACAGGAGGGTTTGGAGGGCCCTGCTCATAAGAGCTTACAATCTAATAGGAAGGGGCAAATTGTATGAAACATAATAACTGTGAGAGGGATGAGCTAATGGAAAAATGAAAAGTTCAGTTTTCAGGTGGGGGTGGTATAGACACTCCTGAAGAAATAAGTTTTCAGGGATCATCTAAAGGTGGACAGAGTATGAGATAGCTGGACAGATTGGGTTATGGAGTTCCAGAGGATGGGGGAGGCTGAGCAGAAGTCCTAGAGGTGAGCATGGGATGAGATTACAAGGGAACTAAATAGAAGGTGGTCATGAGGAGTGGAGAGGATAGTTTGGGTGATATATTGAGACAAGATTGGTTATGTAGTTTGTGGCATTGTTTTAAATTGCTTTGTATGTTGTTGTTAGCATTTTAAATTTTACTTGTTGGGCAATTGGAAGTCAGTGGAAGGATTGGCAGAGGGGGGCGGCAGACATTGAATGGTTGGTAAGGTAGATGAGTCTGGTAGCAGCATTCATGGTAGACTGGTGGGATGCTTGTGTAGAGGTAGGCCTATGAGAAGGGAGTTGCAATAGTCATAGCGAGAGATAATAAGAAAGTGAATGAGTAGCTTGGTGGTTTTATTGGTTAAGAAGGGGAATATTTTAAGTGGATATTAACTGTAAATATACATGTATAATTGTTATTTTACTATGAGGAAGATATCTATTAAGTCAGTGAGCCAGTCATGTCATTCTGACACTTTCCTAAATGTTTCCTCTTCCTGACAAATGAATGACACAAATATGTTGTATGGGTTATAATCTATTGATCAATTTTCAAGATCTTGTTATTACTTATCAAGGCCAAAATAACCTGCTAAATATCACTTAATAAAGAAGGCTACTAGTTTATAATTTTCAACTGACCATTTATATGTATATCGTGACAGTGCAAAGCCATGTCACCATGTACAAATGACACAAGATTCTCACAAATGGAGAGTGAGGGGCATCAAAGTGTCTGTGCTGAGCAGGGAAAGTTAATTCTCAGCTTTCCCCTGATTTTGTTATTCCTGGATTGGGTTCTGGAGTTCGGAGACTTCAAAGAGTCTTGGGAAGGATGAGTCCTCTTAAACTGTGTTTAGGTCTTGCTGGAATCAGCAGGGTGTGTGTGCAGGCTTTCAAAGATCTTATAATCATAGGCCTGGGCATAGTTCAGGGCTCCATTCAGGAGACAGTTGTAATCCACCTGGGAGACCGGAGGATCCCTGCCCAGGTCAGGGTGTCACCCCTTTGCAGCAGGGGACACATTAGAGAGCTGCATGTGAGCACAGGAGGTACTGGGAACAGGTCTGAGGGGCTAACCCAAAGGTCTGCGGTTGCGGCTTGAGCAGCAGTTCTTCAAGATTGAACCAAAAGTTTAGAATGTGAGGCCTGAGCAGCACTGCTGCAAGAGAGAGCCAGGAGGCTGATTATAATTTATTTTTATGTTTGAACTAATGGTGGAAACCCCTGCGAGGGCAGCTGTATTGGCAAACTTTTCTTAAATAAAAAAATTAAAAAGTGGTATCAAGCCCTGAAACAGTTTCTGATTGTCATGGACTGGAGATGCACTACACTTGAGAAATATGTTGTATTACTTAGAATAAATCCTTTTTTGTTTTTACACAAAAACAAGCCTAAATTTGCTTTTAGGCTGTCTCTCTAATTCAGGGGTTCTTAACCTGGGGTGGTCCATGGATGGGTTTCAGATGGTCTATGAGGGTTAGAAAAAAAAATAACATTTACATTCACTATACAGGCCCTCCCCTTGTCCTAGTCAGTGGTTTCCCAGTGAAAGGAATTATGGAAAACACACCCTACCACTGTTTATAGTGCTGACTCACTAAGCATCTCTTAACTTGTCGTTGGCCCATGTTTACTATTTAAATTTGTATCATCATTTTCTGCACAACCACCATTTTCTGCCACTCCATAATAGAAAGTACTCATTCTCATTTTTTAGTAGTAGTAGTAGTAGTAATAGATTAGTAGTAGTAGATTTTCGCAGAATTAAAATTGTTTTGTTTAATTTACACAAGAGAATTATATTTCATTTTTATAATGAGATGTCATTACTTTTTGCATGAAAAGGAGTGAGTTTACTGTTAAGTTTGTTTACTATATTCAAACTTTATATATCATGTATGCTTTCATCAGATTCTTAAATGGATCCATGATACAAAAAAGGATACATGATTGCCATAATTGAAAGTCCAAAACCTTCATGGGCCATTCAGAGCAGGAAGACAGGGGGCAGGGAAAGAGGAGGAGTTAGTCCTCTGACTCATTCACGTGTGTATTAGCAAAACAGTTAGGGTTAACCTAGTAAAAAATGATGATCAGCCATAAGATTATGACCACCCACTATAACCTCTCGAGTCATGGACACCACTAGACCTCTGAAGGTATGCTTTGGTATCTGGCACCAAGTCGTCAGCCATTATGGCTCAGACTTGTTTTTCTAGCATACCCACAAATGCTCAATTGGATTGAGATCTGGAGAATTTGAAGGCCAAGTCATCGCCTCAAACTCATTGTTGTGGTCCTCAAACCATTTTTGAATTCATCAGACCAGACTAGGCCACCTTCTTCCATTGCCCCATGGGCCAGTTCTGATGCTCACATGCCCATTGTAGGTGCATTTGGCTGTAAACATGGGTAAGCATGGGCACTCTGACAGGTCAGCGGCTACACAGCCCCATATGCAACAAACTGTGATGCACTGTGTGTTCTGACACGTTTCTGTTGGAACCAGCATTAACTTCTTCAACAGTTTAATCTACAGGAGCTCTTCTATTGGATCAGACTACACAGGCTAGCTATCACTCCCTACGTGCATCTGTGAGTCCTTGCCCCCCATGACCCTGTCGCTGGTTCACCAGTTTTTCTTCCTTTTAGACCACTTTTGGTAGGTCCTGAGCACTTCAGACTATCAACATCTCACAAGAGCTGCAGTTTTGGAGTTGACCCAGTCATCTAGGCATTACAATTTGGTCCTTGTCATGTCAAATCCTTACACTTGCCCATTGTTTTTGCTTTCAACACATCAGCTTCAGGGACAACATGTTCACTTGCTGCCTAATATATCCCACCCACTTTCAGATGCCATTGTAATGAGATAATCAATGTTATTAACTTTGCCTGTCAGTGGTCATAATCTTATGGCACCTACGCTGAGTAGGTAAAAATGTTAGTCAGTGCCACAATATTGTGCACATGTTCAGATCCACCTATGGCAGAAGTCTCTTGTGAATGCACGAATGTCCTGATAGTATGCTGTAAAATGTTTAGTAAATATCTTACCATGTAACTGTGGATTATCTGTTTTCTTGGTTAAAATCTGCTTAAAAATTTGTTTTTTTTGGTGTGTCTTTTTCCGTATTTTTTGTATTTTTTTTCTGTTTTTATTTTTTTCTGTGACTGGCATTGCTATAAACCTCAACTTTTAGAAACTCTTTCTCATTGGCAAAATAAATCACACTCATTGCTGGCGTTGTTTGTCATGTGACTGTTCTTTGAACTGATTATCAACTCTATCTGGCTCTTCTTTGTTCCAGGTCCTAAATAAAACTAGGAGAAGTGGATCAGATTGTGTATGACTAGCAGTATCACATTATTCAGGATTATACATCTGATATTTGTATTCATGTACTGCCAGAAATGTCTCAAATATCAGTATGATTTTGTCAGGTACATATCAGGCAGCGCAATCTCATGATTCATGTGTCTTACAACGTGGAACATTTTTTTTTCTATTTGTTTGGTGTGTTTATTTTAATTTAAGGACTTTTGTCAAGTGTCTGTTTTTTAATCTAACTCCTTTTGTGAAATAGTTGAAGGAGTCCTTATGTACTTAGCAATATTTTGTTTTGTGAGGTGTTGCACAGATCTGTTGGCTCCCTTAATCCAAAAGGGTATCCCACAATCTGCAACTTTTCCTCTACATCACTTTTAATGGACAGGAAAAAGTGCTATACGGAGTAGAGACCCTAGCTGCCCCCCCGTCAAGGTAACCCACATTGTTGACAGTGGGAAAGGGGGGGGGGTGATACTGAATGATTTTTTGTTTAACGTGTACCTTTAATTCAAATTTATTTAGATTGTAGCTGCTACAGCTTACAATCTCTGCCGTTTTTGACTTGCCCTCACTTCCTCTTGTGGTGACACAAGTTTTGCCAGACAGGTGAGGGAAACTCTTTAATACCAACACAGTATGTAGTAGAAAGGATTTTTGTTGTCTCTTTCTCTATTGCACATTTTTCACCCTCTCTAGTTCAAATACATTGCAGGACTCCATTAACATGACTTCCTGTTCTGGTGACACAGTTTTAAAATAGTAGAGGTGAAAAAATGTGCAACAGGTAAAGATATAGGGAATGCATGAAGATATATGTGTAAAGATACATATAGGGACTCCAAAAAGATCCAGATACCAATTTTTTGTTTATTTTGAGCCAGAAAAACAACATGCAAAGGTTGCAAAGTGTCCGTTGCTCCTGTCCAACCATCGTTTTGCCAACAAACGTGGTTGGATACCATTGGGGGTTTAGCATCCATAGCAGACATTGACAGAGCAGAAAAACTATTATGCACCACCAACATAGAGGCTTTCTGTTTGAGTTTGGGGTAAAATAACCTAGCGAATATGCATTGTTATCAATGTAGTTAAGCGTACAAGTGCACAGGTTTAAAATAAATCCTTTTCAAATGTTTGTTTTTTTTACTTCCAATTGCTGTTATTTTCTTCAAGGAATATAGATGAACACACTATTAACCTAGCAACATGATCCAGAAGTGAAAACCACCTTTATGTTGATTCCATGTCCCAAACAAATAAGGTTGGGACTGTGGATCATTTAATTAATAAATATTACAAAATCTTCATCCTGGGACATCATCAATAGCTCTCGAGTCAAATTGGATTATGGTTGATATAAGGATACAGTAGTGTGGTATGCATAACTTCTTCATAAATTTAACAACACAGCGACTAGGAGGAGTTTTCATTTGCATAAAAAGTAATACATTTCTAAAATGTGCCAAACAAGTCCAAAAAATTAGGAATGTATAACACAGGAAAATGATGATAACAGCTTCTAAATATATAAGACTTAGCTTGTCTAAACATATTTGAGTGTAGGAGAAAAAAATACCAAACTTGTCTCCCTAAAGTATTTTAATAGTAGATACATATTGTTAGGGGTTTTACTTTAGTATGAATAATGCATACCGATACAAGCTATTTTTACTTTAACTTACAGTAAAATAAGAAAGACCTGGTAAACTGCTATGGCAACATGCTTTGCCAATAATAATAGCCAATAAGCAGCAGCAGTGTGTGCGCCAAGATGACAGGGTAACACCATTGTCATATGTACAGGAATGTAAAAAACACTGCTCACGTATGGGGAGCGAGAGAAACCCTGGCGCAAGTTCATTGACCAGCCACTGCACCTATGCTTTGTTCACACACCTTTCGTACTGTGAAAAATACTTTTATGTCTGGGTGAGTTTCCCATGATTTGATTACTTATTTTCATTTCATTTGTACTTTTGCCAGGGTAATTTCCAGGTTTTAACAGTTACCACACTTTCAAAAATAAAATTCACGTTTGTTCCTGATATGCTGATATAAAATTGTGGTTTTCCATAAGCTAGCTGGTGCAATTTCACATACCTCACGTAGATTCACTTCAGGTTCTTAAAGTGTATCAGAATTTGAATTTTTCACAAATTAGCACTAGTCCTGTGTAGTTTGATAGATGTTGGGAAGCTCAATTTTGGCATTAATGCATTAGCTTTACTAAATAAGATCCAATGAGTTTATTGGAAATCTACCGTTTCAGTGAGAGATCTTTCTTAAAGTGGTTGTAGCGAAGTGACTAGCCTCAGGTGAT
The DNA here is from genome assembly GCA_037952925.1 of Lithobates clamitans. Lineage (NCBI taxonomy): Eukaryota > Metazoa > Chordata > Amphibia > Anura > Ranidae > Lithobates > Lithobates clamitans. The sequence goes on along the minus strand of JBBGZY010000270.1, from coordinate 2,419,620 downwards.
AAACAAAGATGAAACAAATCCTCTTAAGTTGTACATGTTTAGCTGAGCCATCTCTCCTCTACATCAGGTCAAAGTTCAGAATTTCTACATAATTTTTAAGCTTCCACAGGCAGGGGGTGAAGACCTGTTGTCATACGCTACACACTGCTAAGAGAGGAGAACTCTGTGTAATCTGAGACCTGAGTGGAGGGAATATACACACTCCCTCTACACATTCACAGGTTGTGTGCTGGAACGCTCTTCCGATCCCTTGAAATTGGTGCAACCTGTCAGGAATGGCTCATGCTGATAGAAGAGGAACAAGACAGCAGACACAAATGGCACTTAGTGCTTTGGATTTAGGCAAGTACATCCCATAGAAAAATATGCTTTATTCACATTTTCATGTCAGAGGTTTACAACCACTTTAGGACCTATATAAAATTTAAAAGGTACATTAGATGCTAAATATACAAAGAGTTAATATAACATATTTTCAGTAAAGTGCACATTTTTAAAGGTTCCCTGAAAGCAATTTTTAGTCAGTTTTTGGAAAAATGTTGAGACCATATAAATAATAAAATACAATTCAGAAAAAAAAATGAAAAACCATAATAAAAAGGTAAAAAAAGATTGCAGACCTACAGCAACCACACACACTGCTTGCAGTCTATATGGCTCCATAACTCCCGACTGTTCCTCATTTGGAACCAAATCCCTCTGTCACGCTTTCTTCTTCAATTGTCCCTCTTTTTGGCCTAATGTCTTTGAAAAGTGTTTTACTGCCCTAAACATTTTGTTTAATCTTTAAATTATTCAAAAAGAAAAGGGGTGATCCCTGATGCCACACATCTGAGAAATCCTATGCAGGTGAACAGAGTGGCGCCTGGTGGTAGTCCAGGCTAAGCTTGCAACTCTGTTCACCTTCATAAGATTTCTCAAATGAAAAAAGTAAAATTTAAAAAAAAGACAAGCCATATTGCAATGGCAATATTATAATACAGTATTGTATTAAATCATTTAGAAAAAATGAAGAAAAATAAATCAGTAGTAATTTATAAAGCAATTGACTATAGCAACGCTGACATATTAATTAAAGTAGGTAATATTAGTTAAAAGCAATAGTTAAAATTGTTTGAATAATTATTAAAAAATTGCTTTAATTTTCTCATAAATCATATTAAAGCGTTTGTTACCCTACAAAAAAAAAAAAAAAAAAGATCCTGTTCCTTCAAAGCATGTTATACACCACAGTGCTTGTGCTGTGTAATTTGGCCCTTTCTATCACCTAAAATACCTGGCTGATCCTGCCTGGTTCTGCCCTCCCCCCTGTAAACTGACCATGGTTTATCGTGGCTTCTGAGCCCTGACACCGTGGTCAGTTTTCGTGCCTCTGTAATCCACAGCTCTCCTGTGTCCTCTTCTGTCCTCTCCCTCCTCCCCTCCCTGCCTGTCATCTCTTTGTGTGAGCCACCTCTCCCCTTCTAGCACTGCAGTATAGAAATTACTGCTCACAATCACTGCCAGCCCCTCTGCTTGGATAACATGTATATACAGTGTATACAGTGTATGTCATTTTTAAAAATTCTTCTTTTAAATACATTATTGCTCCTCGCCAATCAGCGGTCATCTCACCATCCCTCACTCTCTTTGTCCGATGTATGCACTACAGAGGGAGGTCACATGACTGCCAGGTCATCGAAAGGAGAGAGAGACAGGTAGTCACATGACCGCTGATCAGCGAGGAGCAAGGTATTTAGAAGAAGAATTTTTAAAAACGACATACACTGTATACTGCATGTTATCCTAGCAGAGGGTCTGGCAGTGATTGTGAGCACTGCTTTACAACCCCTTTAACAGTAAACATAGCTGCATCTATTGAAAGGAAGAACATACATCTTAACAATCATTATTATTATGAACTAAATTGGCCAGTTATAGTGGGTATGGGCCACCCAACTGTAATGCAGAAAGGTTTTGTGTAAGGCCCAATTCCGTTTGTGCTGGTGTGTTGCATTGAGCATTAATGTGACTTGCAATGCATATTTTAATGTACATATACCTTTTTTAATGCAGTGCATCATGATGCACAGATGGTCCACATTGTGATGCACTGTGTAGGTGTGTTGGGTGCCATTCAAAATGAATGTTACTGCACTGTGTATCTGTCTTTACCATGCATTGCTGTAACATACCTTTACTGCCTGTTAGTGCAACACAGTACGAATGTGCCCTAAGATAAAATTCCTGAATTTTTTTTGGGGCACATTCGTCATTTGGGGTCAAAACCTTATTAGAAGAAAATTACACTGCATATAAGGGATTGTACTTGTTTTACTACCTCAAATGGGAGATAATTGAGTAGATGTAAAGAGGGCAGGCTGGCGTATCCATGTACAGTAAAATCTTGGATTGAGTGTAACCTGGTTGAGTGTTTTGCAAGACAAGCAACATTTTTTTTTATAAATTTTGACTTGGTAAACGAGTGATGTCTTCATATACAAGTAGTCTCATGTCACAACTGAGTATAAAAGAGAAGAGAGGCACCTTTAAGTGTAGCAATATGGTTACATTTAATGAAGGTACAGCATTTAGCAGCTCACATGGTTGATGATTAAAACAGGCACATCTAAGTATGCAGGCATCCGGGATAAAGCTGTCCACATAGGCCTCACCGCCATTGATGTCATCCCTTCCACACTGTGCTCCACAAGCACTTCAAGCCTCTCTTTCAGATCGCTCTACTGCAGGGTAGTCTTCCTGGTCACGATTGCAGACTGACAGTGATGAGAGCTGGTGGTGTGGAGGATGGTCTATGTGGACAGTTTTACCCCGGATGCCTGCATGCTTAAATTTGCCTCTTTTTATCATCAACCATGTGACTTACTAAATGTTGTACCTTCATTAAAAACCTTTCTTTTATACTCTGTAGCTCCTGCTGGATTTTGCTTCTAATCCCCTTGTGGAGGCTTCCATTTGTGGATGGACATTTTATGGTTTCACAACCTATCACATTGCTATAATCTTTTTATATGGACTTATAAAGTGAAGGAATAAATGATCGTAGAACAAATCGTCTGAGTTTCCATTATTTCTTATGGGGAAATTTGCATTGACATACGAGTGCTTTGGATTACAAGCATATTTCTGGAACTAATTATGATCGCAGTCCAATGTTTTACTGTACTATCCAAGTCAGCATTGCTGCTTTCTATGTAAATTCTCTTTTAATTTTTTTTTGTTTGCTCTATTTATGAATTAACCCCCCTCACTTTTCACCACAAAATAAATGCTTTGAGACATGAATTTACTAAATCTCAATGTCCCTACTATTCCACTTTTTAAAGTATCTATGGCTTTTGTGCTCATGTGATCTAAAAGTTTTCTTTATATATGAAAGTTGTAAAAGAAAAATCCTTGAGGAAAAGGATGTGATGTTTAGGTCTTTATAAACATTTATAACAAACACCATAATAAAAAGACTAATGTGGGAAGTTTTTATATAATAAAGGAGGTAACCCTGAGTGAAAACGGCTAATTGAAATCAATTAGTATTTATTGTAATGACTTTAAATAATTAAATGGATGTAAATCCTTAGTCCTGAATTATTTTTACTCTTTAGCATTATGCTGCAGTTTGATATTGCAGGGAACTGTTCACCGCATAATGAAAAGGGGTAAAATAACACTGAATTATGATGCATTCAGATGAAATGTAGATGCCTGCCTTTACTCATCATTACTGGAATATGATGACTACCTTTGCTAACTAAAACCCAAGTCAAGCAGAAAGCACTGCTCAAAGCCCCACCGTATTTAATACGGTGATCCCAAACGCAGCAGGGTGCTAACTAAAAGGGGCCCAGCTCGCGGAAAAAACAAACGGATAGAAGAGTACATCTGGAAGCTGCCCGGTTCAGTGTGAATCACATAGGCTTGAGCTTCACCTCCAGCACACCCCACTAACATTTTTCACCCGCTTATGGGCTTAGTTGTAGAGGTAGGAGTGAAGATGTGTCTCTTGGTTATAAGAATCATCAGCCTAGTGAATACAAAATTACAAAAAAACAAAAACAAGATAATTAGGCTAGAACAAACCTTAGTTTTGTTATTATTGAGGAAACCAAGACCCCCATACTTGTTATATATTTATATGTATCAGCTCATTTAGTTAAAGTAGATGTAGACCCTAGCTGGATGACATTTAGGGGTTGATTTACTAAAGGCAAATCGACTGTGCACTTTGCAAGTGCAGTCACACTCATTTTCCCCAGAGCTTAATGAATGTGGTGAAGCTCTGCTGCTTTCCAAACATATGCAAGCAAACATTCAGTTTTTTTTATTTTCCGTGTACCTATTTGGATATTTTTTACAAAGTGAAACTTTGCCGCATTCACTAAGCTTTGGGAGAAATTAGTGCAACTGCACTTGTAAAGTGAAGTCTATTTAACTTTAGTAAATCAACCCCATAGTTTAGTAAATCTTACTGAATCATAAGCAGTTGCAATTGTTTAAAAAAAAAAAGAAAGATATTTAGGATATCGAGGAGCTCAGCTATAAGGAAAGATTAGAGGAACTAAATTCTCTCTTGAGAAGAAGAGATTGAGTGGGGATATGATCAACATGTACAAATACATAAGTGGCCCATATAGTGAACTTGGTGTTGAGTTCTTCACTTTAAAGGTCATCACAGAGGACAAGGGGGCACTATTTAAGTCTAGAGGAAAAGAGATTTCATCCCCAAATACGGAAAGGCTTCTTCACAGTTAGAGCTGTGAAAATGTGGAATAGACTCCCTCAAGAGCTGGTACTGTCAAGGTCAGTAGATTGCTTTAAAAGAGGCCTGGATTCTTTCCTAAATATACATAATATAACTGGGTACTAACATGTATACTTAAAGTCGATCCAGGGAATAACCAATTGCCTCTTAAGGGATCAGGAAAGAAATTTTTCCACTGCTGGAGCAAATCGGATCATGCTTTGTTGTTTTTTTTCCTTCCTTTTCTGCCTCTGGATCAACTGTGGGTATGGGATTATGTATATACGATTGTACATTTTGTTCCCTTTTATTGGTTGAACTAGATGGACTTGTGTCTTTTTTTAACCAGACTAACTATATTTGTTTTCACAAAATTGTTGTTGCATCTCAGTGCTGCTGTTCTCCTGCAGATGCTTTCTGTGCATAGTAGAGTTTGATGTATACCTTTTTGTTGAATAGGAACAATGATCTTGCCAAGTGGGATGGATTCTCTGACATGCAGTAAGTATCCTAGCATACTAGACATGTGGTGTTCTGCATATTAGGGATATTTTTTGCATTATGCATCATGCTGGGAAATTTTTACTACTTTTTGCAAAAGTTTAAGTACTGTATATTACCTCATCACTTGTGAATTACATCGGATTTATGAGGGATATGTTTGAAGGATCTTTATATTTCTAATAAAAGACTTATCAAACTTTGGGTGGCTTTATTTCTACTTTTTTGTGTGGATGAGTATGTGAGTACTATGTACCCCATAATCATTCACGTGGGGGAGTTATTTCTGGGACCCTCCTTATTTTTAAGTGTGGCTTCCAGATTTTGATAACCACTGGGCAAGGGTTGTTGGGAACAGACCTTGTCCTCATCAACAAGGGGACAGGGTGCTTTGCTAGGAGGAGTCCCACTTAACAAGGCACCCCACTATGTTGAGGGCATTTGACCTGGTATGCATACTTAGATAAAGGGTTTGGTTTGAACTATTAGGGGGACCTCACACATTTTTAAAACATTTTTGCATGGATTTCCTGGAGGACCTCTGGCATTTTTTTTTGTGTAAGGAACCCCCCTACCAGGTTTAAAGGAACCCCCATGCCAGATTTAAAGGGTCTGGTATGTATTATGGGGGAGCCTCTATGCATTTTTTCATTCTTGCTGTAGGATGTGCTACAGCAAGAATTACATTTATGAAAAAAAATACAGTTTGGAATTGCCAACAGATGGCAATCATTGCTAGCTTCTTAAAAAAAACACATAGCAAGCTCTTGGAGGGGCCAGTGTGGCATTTTTTTTAATTAACAGAGAAGCTGGCAATGATAGTTGCAAAGTCATTTGCCAGCAGTTTTAAAACTTTTTTCCTTTGTAAATGTCAGTGCACACTTTGTACATCACAGAGATGGATCACAGCAGGATTAGGACACCCTAGGCATGTGTTTTAAAGGAATTGTTCATTTTTAATGTTTCACTGTATGCATTTAAAAAAAGCACTGCTCCTAGGTTAAATGGGATTTTTTTTGTTCATTTAACCACTTGCCTACTGGGCACTTAAACCCCCCTCCTGCCCAGACCAGTTTTCAGCTTTCAGTGCTCTCACAGTTTGAATGACAATTAGTCATGTAATACTGTACCCAAATGAATTTTTAGCTTTCTTTTATATTTATATTATATATATTTGATCACCTCTGGGTTTTTTTATTTTTTGCGCTATAAATGAAAAAAGACAAAACATTTTTAAAAAAACAAAACACATTTTTCTTAGTTTCTGTGGTAAAATTTAGCAAATTATTAATTTTTCTTCATAAAATTTGGCCACAATTTATACTGCTACATATCTTTGGTAAAAATAACCCAAATTAGTGGATATTATTTGGCCTGTGTGAAAGTTAGAGAGTCTACAAGCTGTTGTGCAAATCATAAAAAATTGATCACACCTGATCGTACTGACAGACTATTTCATTTCTTGCGACCTGAACAAGTCAGGAAAGCACAAATACCCCCCAAATGACCCCTTTTTTGGAAGTAGACATTCCAAGGTATTTAGCAAGATGCATGGTGAGGTTTTTGATGTTGTCATTTTTTCCCACAATTCTTTGCAAAATGATTTTTTTCCCCACAAAATTGTCATTGTATTCCTCTCACATGGCATGTGTATACCACAAATGACGCCCCAAAATACATTCTGCTACTCCTCCCGAGTATAGCAATGGGACTTTTTCACAGCCTAGCCACATAGAGAAGTCCAACATGCAGGGAGCACCATCAGGTGTTCTAGGAGCATAAATTACACATCTAACTTGTTGACTACCTATTACACTTTTGAAGGCCCTGGAGCACCAGGACAATGACACGTGACACTGATGTGGCACTGATGACAGATGGCACTGATAGGTGGCACTGATGACACGTAACACTGATGTGGCACTGATGACAGATGGCACTAATACGTGGCACTAATGGCATGTGACACTGATGGGGCACTGATAACAGATGGCACTAATACGTGGCAGTGATGACATGTGACACTGATGACAGATGGCACTAATACGTGGTACTGATGACACGTGATACTGATGTGGCACTGATTACAGATGACACTAATATGTGGCACTGATGACAGATGGCACTAATACGTGGCACTGATGACACATGACACTGATGTGGCACTGATGACAGATGGCACTGATGACACATGACACTGATGACAGATGGCACTGATACATGGCACTGCTGACACGTTACACTGATAACAGATGGCACGTGCACTGACAGGTGGCACTGATGATAGATGGCACTGACAGGTGGCACTGGGGATGGATGGCACTGACAGGTGGCACTGGGGACAGATGGCACTGACAGGTGGCACTGGGGACAGGTGGCACTGGGGACAGATGGCACTGATAGGCAACACTGAGGACAGATGGCACTGGGGACAGATGGCACTGATAGGCAGCACTGAGGACAGATGGCACTGGGGACAGATGGCACTGATAGGTGGTACAGGGGACAGATGGCACTGATAGGTGGCACTGATAAGTACTGTGGGCACTGTATTTATTGTGTTTTATGTAGTTTTCACTCACTCTGCAGCACAGGTCGCTCTCCCTCCTCACACGTGGTCTCTGTGTGAGGAGGGAGAGCCAGCAATGAGAGATGATCTCATATGTTTACATTTGAGATCATCTCCCATTGGACACACCAATCGAGTGCTAAATGGCCACTGTGATTTGCCATTTAGCACGATCTGTGATTGGCCGTGTCCAAGGGGCACGGCCAACACAGATTTTCCCCGATGAGCGCCCGTGGCAGCATGCGGGGAAGGAGTAAACAGCAGGACGCCCAGGGACACCCTCCTGGCAATTGAGCGCCGCGCTGTAGCCGTCTTTCGGCTATAGCGTGGGCGCCTAGTGGTTAAGTTTATACATGTTTTTGTTTTGTGTTTTTGTTAGCTTATTTGTCTAGGTTTAGATCCATGTTTGTCCCAAGCATGTTTCATTACACTCACTGTTGATTGACTCATTACTCTGGCTCAGTGGCGGCTGGTGCTCAAAATTTTTTGGGGGGGCGCCTACAAACTAAAAAAACAAAAAACATCAAACGCAGCTACTGTGCCCATCAATTGCCGCCACTGTGCCATCAAACGCAGCCACTGTGCCCATCAAGCGCAGCCACTATACCCAAACGCAGCCACTGTGCCCATCAAACGCAGCTGCTGTGCCCATGAAGCGCAGCCACTGTGCTCATCAATTGCTGCCAGTGTGCCCATCAATTGCCCCTATTGTGCCCCATCAAATGCTGCCTGTGTGCCCATCAATTGCCACTACTGTGCCCCATCAAATGCTGCCAGTGTGCATCGCCCGACACTTACCTCACAGTGGTCAGCGGCGGTGTCCTGCACGCTCCTCAATGTCTTCTTCCATCCTCTCTATCAGGCGTCCAATCACAGCGCCTGACGTTTCAGCCAATTAGGTGACAGGTAACAGACCCGCGCACCCGACTGGCTGAGAGGCGGTTCAGTGTTAACAAAGCGAATTTCTTCGCTTTGCTAACACACAGCTGAGTGAACAGCGAACGCATAGCATTCTGTTCACCTTTTTGGGCGCCTATTAAAGCCTACGGCTCTAATCTATGGTGATAGAGCGGTTCCAGGAGAGAGGGGGTGCCCTTTATGGACGCACCGCCACTGCTCCTGCTGAAAGTCTATCAAGAATCAGCTACCAGCTTTCAGTAAAAAAATACTTTCTTTTCTAAGACTAGTTTGGACTTTCCTCCTGCTAGTTTGAAATCCTGTCCCCGTGTTCTTGATCTTGGATTCATATTGAAAAGGCCGCCCCTCTGAACCTTATTCACCCCTTTGATGTAGTTAATGGTTTTAATCATGTCTCCCCTTTACCCACTCTTCTTCCACACTGTAGATAAGGGGTCTCCAAACTTTCTAAACAAAGGGCCAGTTTACCGTCCTGTAGACTTTAAGGGGGCCGGACTGTGGCCACTGGGAGTAGAAATTGCCCTGGGGTAAGTGAGAGTAAACAATTTATCTTTGGCATTAGGGGAGGAATAGTGCCTCATTGTTGGTGTTAGTGGGAGGAATAGTGCCCCATTGTTGGTGTCAGTGGTAGGAATACTGTTCCATTACTGTTGTCAGTGGGAGGAATAGTGCCTCAGGATTGATGTCAGTAACAAGAATGACACCCTATTGTTGGTGTCAGTGGGAGGAAAAGTGCTCCAAGGACCAGATAAAGGCAAGCAAAGGGCCGCAGTTTGGTGTAGATATTAAATTCTTGAAGTCTCTCCTGCAGTGGCGGCTGGTGAAGTTTTAGGATGGGGGGGCGCCAGACCCCGCCCCTCCCTTTTGACCCATCCCACTTCTCCTAAGCCCCACCCACTATAGAATCCACCCACTCCGTCCCCTCTATTCCACTAACTTCCACCCATAGTGTCAGGAGTATACAGCTCAGCATCACAGGACAGAGTATACAGCCCCAGAATCACAGGACAGAGTATACAGCCCCAGAATCACAGGACAGAGTATACAGCCCCAGAATCACAGGACAGAGTACATACCTCCCATTGTTAAACAAAACCAATCACCCCTACCACCACCCCTCTCCCCATCATTACACGGGACCCCTTCCTCAAAACTACCCCCCATTGTTACACAGGACCCCCTCCCTCATACTAACCCCATAATTAAACACAGAGAGGTTATTTGTTTAGGGTAGAGAGGAAGGGAGGGGGATGTTTAGGGTGGAGATGCAGGGAGGGGGGTGTTTAGGGTGGAGATGCAGGAAGGGGGTGTTTAGGGTGGAGATGCAGGGAGGGGGGTGTTTAGGGTGGAGATGCAGGGAGGGGGGTGTTTAGGGTGGAGATGCAGGGAGGGGGGTGTTTAGGGTGGAGATGCAGGAAGGGGGTGTTTAGGGTGGAGATGCAGGGAGGGGGGTGTTTAGGGTGGAGATGCAGGGAGGGGGGTGTTTAGGGTGGAGATGCAGGAAGGGGGTGATTAGGGTGGAGATGCAGTCAGGGGGGTGTTTAGGGTGGGGATGCAGGGAGGGGGTATTTAGGGTGGAGATGCAGTCAGTGGGGTGTTTAGGGTGGAGATGCAGGGAGGGGGTGTTTAGAGTGGAGAGGCAGTCAGGGGGGTGTTTAGGGTGGAGATGCAGGGAGGGGGGTGTTTAGGGTGGAGAGGCAGTCAGGGGGGTGTTTAGGGTGGAGATGCAGGGAGGGGGGTGTTTAGGGTGGAGATGCAGTCAGGGGGGTGTTTAGGGTGGGGATGCAGGGAGGGGGTGTTTAGGGTGGAGATGCAGTCAGTGGGGTGTTTAGGGTGGAGATGCAGGGAGGGGGTGTTTAGAGTGGAGAGGCAGTCAGGGGGGTGTTTAGGGTGGAGATGCAGGGAGGGGGTGTTTAGGGTGGAGATGCAGTCAGTGGGGTGTTTAGGGTGGAGATGCAGGGAGGGGGTTTTTAGGGTGAAGATGCAGTCAGTGGGGTGTTTAGGGTGGAGATGTAGTCAGTGGGGTGTTTAGGGTGGAGATGCAGGGAGGGGGTGTTTAGGGTGGAGATGCAGGGAGGGGGTGTTTAGGGTGGAGCTGCAGGGAGGGGGTGTTTAGGGTGGAGCTGCAGGGAGGGGGTGTTTAGGGTGGAGATGCAGTCAGTGGGGTGTTTAGGGTGCAAATGCAGTCAGTGGGGTGTTTAGGGTGGAGATGCAGGGAGGGGGTGTTTAGGGTGGAGATGCAGGGAGGGGGTGTTTAGGGTGGAGATGCAGGGAGGGGGTGTTTAGGGTGGAGATGCAGGGAGGGGGGTGTTTAGGGTGGAGATGCAGGGAGGGGGTGTTTAGGGTGGAGATGCAGGGAGGGGGTTGTTTAGGGTGGAGATGCAGTCAGTGGGGTGTTTAGGGTGGAGATGCAGGGAGGGGGTGTTTAGGGTGGAGATGCAGTCAGTGGGGTGGTTAGGGTGGAGATACAGGGAGGGGGTGTTTAGGGTGGAGATGCAGGGAGGGGGGTGTTTAGGGTGGAGATGCAGGGAGGGGGTTGTTTAGGGTGGGGATGCAGGGAGGGGGTGTTTAGGGTGGAGATGCAGTCAGTGGGGTGTTTAGGGTGGAGATGCAGTCAGTGGGGTGTTTAGGGTGGAGATGCAGGGAGGGGGGTGTTTAGGGTGGAGATGCAGTCAGTGGGGTGTTTAGGGTGGAGATGCAGTCAGTGGGGTGTTTAGGGTGGAGATGCAGGGAGGGGGTGTTTAGGGTGGAGATGCAGTCAGTGGGGTGTTTAGGGTGGAGATGCAGTCAGTGGGGTGTTTAGGGTGGAGATGCAGGGAGGGGGTGTTTAGGGTGGAGATGCAGGGAGAGGGTGTTTAGGGTGGAGATGCAGGGAGGGGGTGTTTAGGGTGGAGATGCAGTCAGTGGGGTGTTTAGGGTGGAGATGCAGGGAGGGGGTGTTTAGGGTGGAGATGCAGTCAGTGGGGTGTTTAGGGTGGAGATGCAGGGAGGGGGGTGTTTAGGGTGGGGAAACCCCACAGCTGCCAGTCACTGCCACGCACAACAACACTCAGCAGCCCCACCCGCCCCCCTCCATGAAGCTCTGGAGCATCCATCCGCTGCCACTGTGATCCGCTACCCGCCTCACATCAAAGGGTCTCGGTCCCGGATAGTTGCAGTCACGTCTCCGGAGCCGCACTCCACAAGTCAGTGTCAGTGAGCCTGCCGGGAAACTAGAAGTGACGAAAAAGCACTGCCCAATCACCCTCCGGTCCCGGCCAATAGAAAGGCAGAACAGGAGCCAGGGACAAATCAGTGGCAAGTGGGAGTGTGTGCGGGCGCACAGCTTGCGCCCTGCACACACCCTAAACAGGGGCAAATCAGCTTCCCAGCTTGCAATCAGCTGATTGCAGGCTGGATAGCTTCCCATAGACTGCCGTGTGTCCGGCGCCCGGACACTCTTAAAGTAACCATTTTTTTTTTTCATTTTTTTTTGTCAAAAGCTTGGGGGGGGGGGGGGGGGGGTTCGGCGCCCGGGCGCCCCCTATGGACGGGCTGCCACTGCTCTCCTGATATGTTTTATCCCTCAGACCTTTCACCATTTTTTGGCCAGTCTCCAGGGGAATCAGGATCTCCTTACCAGCTCCTTCTGCTGGTGGCACCTCTAGCCATTCATCCTAGAATTATATTCATTTTTTCCACTGCCCAAACACACTGTTTGAAAATTTTGCAATCATCTGAAATAAGTACTCACAAATCTTTTTCTTCTGTGGTACTTGGTACTGGCCAGTAGACCTGATCATTGCACTATGTATGCTACATTGTGCATTATGTAGTCCTATAGTCTTGGTTTCACTCTTTGTGCTATGTTGTATGTTACATTCTCCTTATCAGGTTGTTTAGGGCCTTTACAGTTGCAGGTTGCAAAATGGTTCCCAACTAGTTTATTAAAGGTCCTCTTTAAGGTAGGTTCAGACAAAGCATTAGCTCTCTGTGTATATTCTGTGTCCAGAAAAACATATACAGTATAATGAAAGATTTTCCTCTTTTAAAAATGAAAATTTGTGCCACGGTTTATGGGTGTCCGTTAGACTGGCACAGTAATTAGGCATCAATTTTGGGTACAAAGACTGCAACACATGTGTAGTGTGTACAGCTAAGGCTCAGACTCAATTTAAGCTATACCTGTTAAGCCATTCTCTGGTAGGTGCAAACTCTACATGTCCACTATGTGCTACAGTCTGCTAAGTATGCTACAACATTGCTCTCTTATTGTAACACACGTCTTTCACAATCCTAGCAACACCCTGGTGACAGAGTTTGCATTAAACTTACCCTAACCAAAAAAGCAATAGCTGAGTGAAGTCTGTGACCTGTGGAGTAATCCCGTGGCTCAAAACCCTTAATCTATAGTGTTAACAGGCTTTTTTGGCTTCAGGGCTGCCCTTCCCTGGTTGCTTCTAGCACAAAGGGGAAGTGCTTTAAAAGGGCTTGCAGTGGTGGCATGGGATGGAGTGCCAGGCTACTGCCTGTGTCAAGGATGCCATACACAGGCATCCAGCAGGGGTTGATCAGATCGATGGGCTGCACTCAAGGAATCAGGAACAAAAGAGTAAGTGAAAAAAAAGGTATATTAATTAAGATAAAGACACACATGTAAACCAAACAGCAAACCATAAACAAGTGAAGAATACAAAAAACACAGCAACCCCAATAACACCTAACTAGCTAACTAAACCGTTTATACAAATTAAGGAAAAACACAGAGGCAAACAGCAGGGATAAGCGAGAAGGGGAAAAGAAGCCAGGTACAGGGGAACAGACCATAATGGGAGCAGGGAGCAGGCAACAGGGGACAGGTCTCAGGGTCAGGATACAGGATGTAGAGTCCAGGACAACAGCCAGGAACAGATGAAGGAATGGCACAGGCTCAGGCAGGGATAAGGCTTGCAAGGGGAATTCTGAAGCCCTGAACCTTGGTGAAGGGCGGGCTTATATAATCCAGCAGTCCCACATCAGGTGTGGCTTGATTGTTAATTGACATCTCGGCGGGGAGACACCCGCTGGTGGCCATCAGAACTACACCCCTTGATGCTAAACACAACACTGCAGGCGAACCGAGTAATGACACAGTTCCTGACAGTTCCCCCCCTAAGGAATGGCCTCCAGATGCTCCATTCTGACCTTGACTTGACAGTCCATGTGGGTACGGAAAAGCCCTGAAAAGTTTCCCCACTGAGTCTGCAGACTTCTTTGCACTTTTCAGGCCAGGGTCTTTTAACTCAGTGGGAGGCGTGCCACCAGAATCTGAAAAAGGGACATGCGCCCCACCACCAGGGTCTGGAAGTTTGGATCCGGAAATGAAAATCAGCAGGGTGACGGGCATGAACCCATCGGAGGCAGACCCTACAGGGACATCACAGTCAGGCTTAACCTCAAGCAGGTGAGAAACAGCGGCAAGCTGGGCATCCAGCCGGGAAGCATCAGCAACAAGCTGGGCAACAGGAACCACTTTAGCAGCACCAGTTCAGCAGGTTGGATAACGGGTCATCGGGCTGGCAGCGTGCTCCGGGTCATCAGGCTGGGCAGCGGCACATCAAGCCGGGGAGCAGACAGAGGCACATCAAGCCAGGCAGCAGGTAGAGGCACATCAAGCCGGGCAGCAGGCAGAGACACATCAAGCCAGGCAGCAGGCAGAGGCACATCAAGCCGGGCAGCGGGCAGAGGCACATCAAGCTGGGCAGTGGCACATAAAGCTGGGCAGAGGCACATCAAGCCGGGCAGCGAGAATGGAACCACCAGGCAGGGCATCAGGAACAGGACCACCAGACAGGGCATCAGGAACAGGACCACCAGGAACTGGATCGTCAGGCTGAATATTAGGTACTGGATCACCAAGCAGATCATCAAGCAGCACATTGGGCACCGTAAAAAACAAGGGTGGACAGCAGGCACTGGAACATCAGACTGGACAGCGGGCAGAGGCACTGGCATAACGGGCTGGACAGTGGGCACTGGAACAGCAGACTAGACAGTGGGCACTGGAACAGCAGACTGAACAGTGGGGCACCAGAACATCGGGCTGGGCAGTGGGCACATCAGACTGGACTATGGGCACCAAATTATCAGGTTGGACAGCGAGCACTGGAACAGCAGGCTGGACAGCAGGCAGAGGCACTGGAACAGCAGGTTGAACAGTGGGCAGAGACACTGGAACAGCAGGCTGGGCAGCGGGAATTGAAACATAAGACTGGGCAGCAGGCACTGGAACATTAGACTGGACAGTGGGCACTGGAACAACAGGCTGGACAGCGGGCAGAAGCACTGGAACACCAGATTGGACAGCGGGCACTGGAACATCAGACTGGACAGCGGGCACTGGAATGACAGGCTGAAGTGCGGGCACTGGAACGGCATGCTGGAGATTGGGCACTGGAACAGCAGGCTGGAGCAGATTGGCTGGTGTGGAGGCAGGATTGGATAATGGCAGAATGGTATGGGTAGGGAAAAACTTCAGTTTTTTTGGTTTTAGCCACTGAAGAATTATGTGGATACAGGGTTGTGTCAGAAACTATGAAAACAGGCCAAGACAGAAGTACAGTTAAATCACACTTGTTTAATAATAAAAGTAAAAAGAACAAACGTAGTCAAAACATAGCCAAAGTTTAGTAACCGGAATGGATAGTCAGCCAAGCCAGAAGTCAGGAATCAATGAAGTGGAACAGCAAGCAGGATCTGGAGCCAGAAGGGATGTCAGCAAATCAAGTCTTGACCAGGATCGCAGGAGAACGTCTCAGTTTCTGTGATGTTGACCAAGGCGAAAACAGAGCTCCTCTGGACTGGACGGCTTAAGTAGGCAGGACTGATGAGCAGGATATCATCATCACCTGGGTAACTGTGGAGAGATAGGTGCTGGCAATTAGCCGACAGCTGAGCAGCCAGCTCAGAGAAGGAAGGGCTGAGCCTAGCCCTGACAGGTTGTAGGTAGTGGGTGCAGCTGGTAGAAGCGAAGAGCGGAAGGATGGTAAAACAGAGGGAGCAGTTGTTGAGGGGAGATTTAGTGGAACTGTTGCAGGCAGCAGAGAAGTAGAACGGTTAGAGGCAGGGTAGGTGCAGCGGGTGGGAACAGGGTATTGGTATTTAGTTGGTAGCAGGGTATATTGGGCAGCAACTGTGGTTGCTGTGGGTGAAGGAGAGGAAGACACCCCAGCAAGCTCATATCTAGCCACAGAAATGGGTGGTTGGGAGCTGACAGAGGCTGAGTACAACAAACTTGACCAGGCCTGTAATAATGGTTGCACAAAACCAGATTTGCACACTGCTTGTCTGACCAGATACTGCACTGAATCAATACATTTTACTAGCACTTGTTGAGGACAAGCTGAATATTGCTCAAAGAAAAATAGCCAAACCAAAAACTCCACCTGAGCTGCACTAAAAGTGGGTGAATAATCGTCACTTCCACTAGAGGCATTAGACAGAGCCAACTCTGCACAAATCTGAATGTGTGGTTGAACGTCCTCAAACAGAAAACTGCCTTGATCAATGAAAACGTGAGCCAGGCGAATACATTCAAACAACTGCTCTTTAGTGTGATTCCTCAACATCTGATAACATGGGATTGTAGGTCGCACTCTTATTTTTATTTATTTTTTAATAAAACACAGTACAACAATTTGGTGTTAAAATGGCCGCGGCACCTTTATTGGTATAAAAAAAATCAAATAACTTTATTCAAAAATAAAATGGAATAATTAAATTATATTTCAAACTTAAAAACAAATTCTAAACTCGCTCAGTCATAGGACTCGAGCTAAAAAAGAATCAATTCATAAGACCAAAGTCCCCACCAGCCGGGTTTGTTGAAAACAAAAACACGGCTACCCCAGCACTGCGGCCTGTTCAATACTATTTTGAAGACCTAGGTTAAAGATGTCCAAACCGACATCAGAAAGATGTACACTATCTTGTCTATAAAGATCGGGAAAACCTCCTTCCAGATCAACATGACGGAAAGAGATCCCCCCAATTCCTGGCATGAACTTTTCAATTGAGTGATTGATTCTCTGTTTAATTTTTTCAAGATGTCTACCACTTGTAGAATATAACCAAGGTAATCGGGAAACCATTTCAGAGAAAATAATACATGTATTAGGAAAAACTAATTTTAAACGATGCAGATCTTGCTTTATTAAAAACATCAAATCTAAAGTCTTCAGTCTACCAACATCGTTACCCCCAAGGTGCAGAATTAAAACAGATGGAGAAGGCCAAGAAAGAATCAAAACAGAAAGATGAAGGAAAAGATCAGTCCATTGCAAACCACGAATTCCCTTCCAAAGAATATGAAACTTATCTGAAGGTAATGATAGGTTGGAACCATAACAGCGTTTTAAAGCTCTATTATGAGCCCAGTATATAGAAGAATGGCCAACTATCCATATGAAAGATTTTGCACCTAAAATTAAAGAGATTGAGCCATCCACCTTTACTTGATCGATCCGTTTTGATACCCTAATAAAATTAAGAACTTTTATCCTTAGGATAGAAACCTCTGATAAGAGTAAACCATCTAAACTGTGTTTGTTATTTTGTAACGTTTTAGAAATATGTAGAGGCGGCGAACATTAAAACAAAGGCCGCATGAAATAATAAAGCCTTGTAAACTGAAATACAAACAAAAGAAGTAGCCAAACACAGCCTGGATAATGTACTAAAGAAATTAGCCTGCGCATATCCGGAAACAATTTTCTTTCTTATGCCTTTTATATATATATATGGTTATAGGAAAAATCTAACTGTAAAAGGAGCAAAGAAAAGCTAAATCTATAAACTCAGACAGAGGGGTAAGCTGTGAAAACCTAACTCCGGATTAAAATTCAGCCATTTATTTATTTATATATATATATATATATATATATATATATATATATATATATATATATATGTATATATATATATATATATATTTAAATGAGTATACAGTCCAAATTTTTTTACGATCGAAATTTAATAACCGAAAATACTAGATTTAACTCAGATCCCAAAGATGACTCGGGCAAAGGTACCTATCTGAAATCGAGATAAGGCATCTTCAATGACATTGAGCCTACCCGGAACATACTTTGCCTTAATCAAAATGATTATTTTTTTATTTATTTATTTTTAATAAGAATACTAAATAATGTAAAGGTTTATGACTAACAATGTTTTGAAGAAAGGTAGATTCAAGCAAATATACACCCCTATTATCAATATTAATGATAATTCGATTGTAACTAATTGGTTGCATCAAATTTCTAAGCAACTATGATTGAAAGAGTTCCAGCAAAACTATATTTGTAATCTAACTGGAAACCCAGAAGGGGGAGGGGCAATGAACCCAAACACCAATGGGAACGAAAAAATAATAGCAAACCCTTGAGAGCCGGCAGCATCTGCAAAGGAAGGTTTCTCCATTGCTAGAGGAAAACCGAAGTATTTAGTTATAAGGAAAAAATAATTTGAGGAAAAAAAAAGAGACCAATAAAAAGAAGTCATCTAAATAAGAATCATCCCAGAATGATCAGGTTCAAAATTAACACCCGCTGGAAAAAAAAAAAATAGCAAACATTTCAAAATAATAACATGACAATTTGAGATTCTGGAACAATAGGTAATAATCTGAAAACTGACTGAATTGTCAGCTTTTCTAAACGCACTCCGACAACGTTTTATAATTTGAATAGCATGCATAAATGTTGCAAACCTAAGAGAAGCGGATGTTGGGTCAAATATATCGAGAGGATAACGTTAGGTTCTTTTATAGGGACTAAACCAAACAGAAAGACAGGGGATATAAACGAGCCATTCTATTTGCTGAAATTACTTTCAGCAACTTATCCTTTACTATAACAGTATGGAGAAATACTGATTTCAATTTTTTTTTTTTATTATTGCAACCTGAACCTGTAAAATATTAAGTTTAAAACCTGTAGAAAGACCATCAATTATTAATTGTACTATCACCTTGTCGGGGTATAACATTAACCATGGATGCATTGCGAACAACCTCACTGGCATGCAGGCTTTTCGAATGATCCCAGTGGATCTGAGTACCGGACGACCTTTTAAAGCATTTTGAGACTGGATGACTACCGAAGCAAAAGGAACATTCATGTCGATAACGACATGAATTTAACCAGCTGCATTGAGACTCATTAAATGCATAACATGTACCTTTTTTATACACTGGATTTGTAGTATTCGTATCCAATGAAGACTGAGGTTGTGGTCTTGTAAAAACAGGCTTTTGAGGAATGATAAGGTTTAACCACAACCCCACATCCTTATTACCCCATTTCAGATTGGGATATATCGCAATTTTTTGATGAAATGATTCGTCATAATTAAACCATCCCATACCGCCAAAGCTCTTATATGCTTCTATAATATGTTCCAGGTGCTGAAACAGCCCAGTGCATTTTTCTGGATGCTTCTCATCCATTATTGCAGAAAATATGCAGAAAGCCTGCAACCAATTAAAAAAAGATCTAGAAACAGGACGGCACCTGTCATCAGCGCCATCCTCTGTCCTCTTATCAGATTTTGTAAGGAAATCTTTTATAATAGGTAATAAAGACAATAAATCTAAAAATTCGCCTTTCCAAATTTTTTCTTTAACTGATAAAGGCAGGTGAAAACCTAACGGCGACATCTCACAAGGAAGAACCTCTTTAAAGCAGGTCTCAGAAACAGAAGCAGGCATACAAGCCGGCATATTCGTATGCGTAGAAACAGGAGTAATATTACCAACAGAATTACCTGACCAGACATTCACTGGGGAAGGAGCTACAGGTGTGGAATGGTTAACAGATACATTTTCATTAAATCTGTTTAAAGAAATAAACTGGTTAATTAAAACAGCTTGAGTAGACTCACCCACATATTGGGACTCTGGTTGATTACAAATAACTGGAATATTTGATCCTTGTGCTGTGCTGACATCCAGACCTTTATGGGATGAAAGAGACATAGGGGCCCTCACCTCATCCAGCCTCGATGGCCTGGATGCCAGTGATGCCAAAGATTCGACCTGAGGTACCTGACCGGGATGCCTCCCAGCAGAGCCAGGAGACAACACTGCTCTGGGCATAGCCATACCCGTATGTAGAGAAGCAGGAGGAGCATTGGTTAAGCTGGGCGGCAACAACTCCTCCCTGCAGGGGGTTTCCCCGAGCGATACTGACGAGCGGCGAGTCCGGCCTCTACCCCTACTGCTGCGGATAGGAGAAGGGGAAAGAACCTGTCTGTTCCTCTTGCCGCACCGACCCACTCTTTGAGCCCCAGGTAGCGAATCCTCCCGCTCCGCTGCAAAGTGAGACCGCTCCACACTCACCGCTGCTGTTTCTGTGGCTGGGCTCTACGCCGGTAAACTCCTCTGAATAGAGCGAGCTGGAGAGTTCTGAGCTGAGGCAGGCACCGCCGGACGAGATAGGACGGAAAGCTTCGTTCTATCCCTTGTTGGCTGGAGCTCTGCTGACGCTGTGCCCGAATGAGAGTCCTCTTCAGTGAGTGCCAGACACTGCTGGAGATACTCACTACCGCCCTCCGCTTCAGCCCTTTCAAGCACTTGTCTGACAAGAGACTTCATGTCTTGTCACTGCTATGAGAGCTCGCAGTAATAACGCAGAGCTCAATCCTAAGCCACCTCAGGGCAAAAGTGAGTGGGTCTGTCACAGGGGGAGCTTATATAACCTCCTACACCTGAGGAGAAAACGTTTCTCCCGCTCACTGCCACATGACTCATCGTTTTTTTTATAAATAAAACTTTAAACCCCCTGGCGGCCACAATCCCATGTTGTGGGCTCCTTATTGTGCCCACTTTTCAAAAATCTCTGTCATCTGTTGCCAAGAGAAAAATATAAAAAAAATATCTTTCAGATGCATCTTTCTGTAATTGAGCAAGTGCTCTGACCTAATTCCCAGGTGCAGCCGATCTGACTGTATGGCTTCAGAATTCTGTCAGGGATGCCATACACAGGCATCCAGCATGGGTTGATCAGATCGATGGGCTGCACTTAAGGAATCAGGAACAAAAGAGTAAGTGAAAAAAGGTATATTTATTAAGATAAAGACACACCTACAAACCAAACAGCAAACCATAAACAAGTGATGAATACAAAGAACACAGCAACCCCAAAAACACCTAACTAGCTAACTAAACCGTTTATACAAATGAAAGGAAAAACATTTAGGCAAACAGCAGGGATAAGCGAGAAGGGGAACAGAAGCCAGGTACAGGGGAACAGACCATAATGGGAACAGGGAGCAGGCAACAGGGGACAGGTCTCAGGGTCAGGATACAGGATGCAGAGTCCAGGACAACAGACAGCAACAGATCAAAGAACAGATCAGGCTCAAGCAGGGATAAGGCTTGCAAGGGAAATTCTGAAGTCCTGTACCTTGGTAAAGGGCAGGCTTATATAGTCCAGCAGTCCCACATCAGGTGTGGCTTAATTGTCAATTGACATCTCGGCTGGGAGACACCCTCTGGTGGCCATCAGAACTACACCCCTTGATGCTAAACCAGTGCCACCAGCAGGCGAATTAAGTAATGGCACGGTTCCTGACAGCCTGTCTGTGTACTTTTCAGTCTTTAGACAGATCCCTGACTTCTCTGTGGCTTCTAGGTTACTAAGCCTTTACTATCCACCTGACACCAGTGATTGTTATTAGCAGTGGCTGGGGATTTTTGTGCTGGGAGTTACTCCTTGCCATGACAACTGCTAGGGGGTTGTCAGTGTTGGTTCCAACACTTGCTGTAAATTATTACTGCTGGCACTGACACATGCTTGAGACATGCTGAGGGTTGTTTCTGGGGTTATCATTGCTGGCATTGACACTTACTAGGGGTTATTGCTGGCCTTGATACATGCTAGGGGCTATCCGTGCTGGCCTTGAGACATGCTGGGGGTTGTTTCTAGGGTTATCATTGCTGGCCCTGACACTTAGTAGGGGTTATTGCTGGCCCTGACACATGCTGGGTGTTATCATTGCTGGCTCTGGCCACATGCTGAAAATTATTTTTGGAGCTGTGTCTGCTGGCTCTAACACCTACTAGGGGTTATTGCTGGGGTTATTATTCCTGGCCCTGACACTTGGGGGTTATTGCTAGGGTTTATCATTTCTTGCCCTAACACTTGCTAGGAATTATTGATGACCCTGACACATGCTGGGGTTATCATTTTTGGCACTGACACCAATGCTGGGGATAAATGTTGCTACTACTGACACCAACAATGAGGGTTATTTTGTTTACACAATTACTTCTACTAGTCTGCCCCAGGATTTTTTTTTTTAAACCATAGCAAAGCAAAGGGAGAAAGATGGCATGTCATACACTATAAATGAACACACACTATATTGATCACATGCACTTTTTGGCCATGTCTACAAGCCTGTGATACTCTATGCACAACTTTTTTTCCTTCGTAATCCCTTTAAGGCAAGCAGTAGGTGGCCAACGTAACACGCCGCATTTTTATTTTTAATCCATTAAAGCTGTCGCTCCTACTTCTTTTCAAATGTCGGTATCTATGGTTTGATTGTTGTCCACGTCCCTGATAAACAGACTCACCCTCTTTATTAGTCATGGTGACTACTGTCCCTGGAAATGAAAGTGAGGAAAAATCCACTGGTATAGATTAAGTTTGATTGAATAGTAGGCTTGTATTGCTGAGGCCACTGATTCAGCAACGCAACCAGGCAGTGGGAGTAGTAAGAAGTGGTAGCCTACAAACCTTATTTAACTTTTTAATCTATACCAAGTTGTATTTGTGTTTCAAATGCTTCTGCTATTGCATCTGTACCTGCAAACTGATTCCTACTCACTAATCTGGAGACAGAGGTTTGTCACGTACAAACAGTGCAGTGAAATTGCTTTACTAGACACAACGTTGCCACATTGCAAATATTTGTTTTTCTGAAGTGTGCATATTTTTACATAACAACCTCTGTTCATCATATATATAAATGCAAGCTGTTCTGCATGAACCAACACATGTTAGGGATTAATAATAATAATGCTTTAGGATGCTTCTTTTATGATACTTTTCATGAAACACAAAAGAAGGGGTATGCTGTGCAAAAATGTATAAGCAACAAACACAACCGAATGAAATCGTCTTACTAAGGACTCCTGTATGACAGTTTAGATAAGTACCAAATTCAGGTCCTTTGTGATGCACAAACCTCATAAAATATACATTTTTGTTGTATTACATTGCACAAATACACTGTAATGCTAAGACAATGTAGTAATCACCAAGAGAAGTGTATGTATTCAAATCATAAATGACTTTTTGTAGTTTGTAATTTTCTAGGTAAGCTTGTTTTTTTGTCCATTAAAGTAGCTGATAAATTCTGCTGTGTGGCACATGTTGTCTCTGCACCTCCGTGTCCTAGTTAATGGCTTTTGTATTTGTAGGTCTGATTGACTAATTGCCTTATAAGTATGGGCTAGATTCAGAAATGACACTGTACGGTTTTTGTCTGGAGTGGAAAGGTTAAAACTCTGGTCCCCTCCTGTTTTGCACCTGTGTTTTCCTGGATCTGTTAGGCCATAAATGTCTCAGAGAAGCTGTGTGACAATGACCTACATATATCAGAGATGACATTTATTACTCTGTTTGTAAAGGGGGCAGCTCTGGGCTTAATCATGCATAGGTCACTTATCCATAGCTAAGAGGAGGGGAGAGTTACACATATCATTTTCCCTTTTCAGTCTTTTTAAAATTGAGGATCAAGGACCATAGTTTAATTTTCAATTCCAACTTAAAATGCAAATGTGCTAAAAATAAAATGACATACAACGGTATAGGGCAAATTAAATTACCACTGCCCTCTCTATAAGATGGATCAGTCATTAGTCATCCCACCAAACCTTTATTTCTGGGCTGTAAAGGCAATATTTTATGTAAATGAATGGTAAATTAAACAATCCATCATCACCGACATATTCAAATCACCAACATATTCAAATAGAGCATACAGCTCTTCGGTACAATAGCTGAATTATCTAGCACAGCTTAATTTCCCGTCTGTCACTCCTTCATTATTATAGTTGAACTCCAGATGACTTCATCAAATACATCACCATTGTAACCTGACTATACTGCATTTTCATGTAGTTACCTTATTCTTTAACATATATATCATGCAAAATTGTGATGTAGTCAAGGGCTAGATTTGTTTGATCTTAAAAAATAAATAACTACTTTAGAGAAACATCTATATGAGACCTAAATAATAAGAATAACTATGTCAGAGGTCAATAAAAAGGTGTGCTAAGTGTGTCAAACACTGCATAAAGAATAAGATGACATCAGTTAATTATGAAGGAAAGTATATTTTACCAGAATAGCAAAACGTTCTTTCTAATTTCCTTTAAGCCCACCTGAACTGAAGGTTTCACATTTATTACTGTAATGCAATCAAGCTGCATATACAGTAATACATGTTTGTGTTTTCCTTTCTAATTACTGTGTTCTGCAGCACAAGTTAAAATACCCTGTGCTAGCAGCACACTAGAGAGTCAAAACCGCTACTCAACACAGAAAGCACAGCATGAGTCTCTGGTGGTCTGACATGCCTCTGCCCAGTGCTCCAATCGTCATCGCTTGTGCTCCCTGAGCAGCACTGCTGATTGGTACACTGGGCAAGGAGCATCATATCGCTGGAGACCTATGTTAAGTGACTCTAGTGTACAGGGTATTTTAACTTGTGCTGCAGCATGCAATAAGTAACAAAAAAGGAACATTTATTACTGTATATGCAGTATAACTGCATTACAGTGATAAATATGGAAGATTTCACTGAGCTTTAAGAATGATTCTATGAAATTTCTTTTGACAGAAAAACATAAGACAAAGTTAATGGATGTGTTTTTTTTTTAGTTCCAGGAAACTAATCAACTGCCTAGCAGTTTCAAAAAAGAATATTTGTTCCTCTACATAGCAAAAGAGGCTGAACTTCATGGGCATATGTCTTTTGTTCACCATAGATGAATTGAAATGTTACCAACAAATGCTCACTATAAACATAGAAACTGGAATTCAGTGGCGGCTGGCACTCCATCGGTCGAGGGGGGGGGGGCGGGGGGGGACATTTAACTGTTTTTTTATTTATGGATCCCCAGAATTCATTTCTTTAGAGTGGGGGTTCAGTCTTTTTCTAAAGCTTAACATACGCATTTTTGTTGAACGAGCCAGGTGAAAAACTGTCAAGATGCAGGCACTGTTTGGATTGCGGTTGTGGGGAGATTTCCTTATCTGTGCTGTTCAGTAATTTCATTGAGTAATTTCTCTTGTTCAGCTGGCAGGACTGAACAAGAGGAATCTTAATGTATATGTATATGTATGTGTACAGTGGGGACGGAAAGTATTCAGACCCCCTTACATTTTTCACTCTTTGTTATATTGCAGCCATTTGCTAAAATCATTTAAGTTCATTTTTTTTCCTCATTAATGTACACACAGCACCCCATATTGACAGAAAAACATAGAATTGTTGACATTTTGCAGATTTATTAAAAAAGAAAACTGAAATATCATATGGTCCTAAGTATTCCGTCGGGCCACTCTGCCATAAAGCCCCGACTGGTGGAGGGTTGCAGTGATGTTTGACTTTCTCCACTCTTCTCCCATCTCCCGACTGCATCTCTCCAGCTCAGCCACAGTGATCTTTGAGTTCTTCTTTACCTCTCTCACCAAGGCTCTTCTCCCCCGATAGCTCAGTTTGGTCGGACGGCCAGCTCTAGGAAGGGTTCTGGTCATCCCAAACGTCTTCCATTTAAGGAATATGGAGGCCACTGTGCTCTTAGTAACCTTAAGTGCAGCAGAATTTTTTTGTAACCTTGGCTAGATCTGTGCCTTACCACAATTCTGTCTCTGAGCTCTTCAGGCAGTTCCTTTGATCTCATGATTCTCATTTGCTCTGACAAGCACTGTGAGCTGTAAGGTCTTATATAGACAGGTGTGTGGCTTTCCTAATTAAGTCCAATCAGTATAATCAAACACAGCTGGACTCAAATGAAGGTGTAGAACCATCCCAAGGATGATCAGAAGAAATGGACAGCACCTGAGTTAAATATATGAGTGTCACAGCAAAGGGTCTGAATACTTAGGACCATGTGATATTTCAGTTTTTCTTTTTTAATAAATCTGCAAAAATGTCAACAATTCTGTGTTTTTCTGTCAATATGGGGCGCTGTGTGTGCATTAATGAGGAAAAAAATGAACTTAAATGACAAAGAGTGAAAAATTTAAGGGGGTCTGAATACTTTTCGTCCCCACTTTATATATGGCCAGGTTTAGGCCCCTTTCACACAGGCAATCTGATCAGGTCCAGATATCAGTTTTTCAGGCAGACTTGATCAGAAGCTCCATGTTAGTCCATGGGTGGCTGGATGTAAAGAAACTTGCATCTGTTTACATCTGGTTAAGTCTGTCCAAATGTGATGGAGGTAATCAGATGTAAATGGACGCTAGTCGGTTTACATCCAGCTGGTCATAGATCTCATTTGGGCCTGTAAAGCTGTGGTTTTTACTTGCAGCAAAAAAATGAATAGACATAGAAGTCACAAAACTGACATTTGTTCTGTTCTGCTCTGATTCAAAAAGGTATCGGTTAATGGTTCCCCTGCTGATTGAGCTGGACACATTCCATGTAAAATGGCCTTACAAGAGCCAAGGTTTCAACAAACTTGCTGTGAATTTGTAATTTTAATTTCTCTACAATGCTTTAACAGACATTATTAGAGCACTGACAGTTTACATGGTGCTTTGCATATTGTACATATACATTAGTCCTTGCCCTCAAGGAACTTACAGTCTAAGGTCTTACATGCACACATTCATGTATAAACATACTAGTGCCAATTTAGAAAGGCGGCAATTATCATTATTATTACTATTATTATTGGCAATCTTCTCTTGCAGTGTGGAAAGTGTTTGCATACACCACCATAATGCCCAGTACACACGGTCGGATTTTCCGATGGAAAATGTCCGATCGGAGCGTGTTGTCGGAAATTCCGACCGTGTGTGGGCTCCATCGGACATTTTCCATCGGATTTTCCGACACACAAAGTTGGAGAGCAGGAGATAAAATTTTCCGACAACAAAATCCGATCACGTCAATTCCGACCGTGTGTGGCCTGTTCCGATGCACAAAGTGCCACGCATGCTCAGAAGAAATTACGGCACGGAACAGCTCATTCTGGTAAACTTAGCGTTCGCAATGGATACAGCACTTTCGTCACGCTGCAATGTTAAAAATGGTTTAATACAGCGCAATCTCTTCTTCTTTATAATGTGACAAGAATATAGTAGTTTTGCTGCTCATATTCACACACACTTCTCACAAACTTATTTCGTTACTATTTATCTGGATTCCCTCAATATATTTTGATTTCTCACATCTGACAACACATTTTTGTTGTTTTTTTAAATTTTTTTTGGCTTTAATATAGATTCTTTTTTTGTGTTTGTATTTTTTTGAAGGGTATTTTTTTTGGGGGGGATTTTGATTTGTACTCCCGAAAATGTTTGTGTGTGTTTTTTGTGACAAGTTCCCACAACACCATTGATATGTTGTTCTATTTAATCTGTAGGAGATTGTTTGGTGTTGTTGTCCCTTGTTAATTTCACATTTTATGTTAGAAATGTACCAGAATCGTCACCAACAAACTGTCCTATTTGGATGAAAACACACACAGGAGAGTATAATTTCCCTAAAAAATTTTTATTAAGGGCTCACAACTAAACAAAGAGGGAGGCAACGCTGGAGAAACTGCAGAAGTTGGTGAAGCCTTGGACCCCCAGGGCACACATCAACTATTTTTAAGCAAAATTGGTGGCCTGAGGAGTCCTTATCTAAGGGAGGGCAGTCTGGTCCAGAAGTCCCAGAGATCCGGAAAGCAGCAGATGACATCTGTGTCCCCAGGCTGTGGTCATACGAGAGACTGCAGCTTCTGTCAGACCAGACTGAACCCAGGGTCATCACTCTCAGGTCTTCCTTCCACGCTTCCTTACACGCTGTGGCTGTGGTGGTGGAATTGTGGCAGCAGGAGGAGGAGGATGGTCCAACTCAACAACGTCGGTCTTGGGTGTTAGTTCACCACTCACCCCCTTACGTAGCACTTTATACATAAGGTCCTCACAGAGCCTGCGTTGACCCTCCTGCATGCCATGCAGTTTGGTGGCAGCCATGCAGGCAAAGGCCTCTTCAGGAGTGGGTAAGGCTCGTAGGGATGCTGAAGCCTCTTGGATCAGCCTGAACGCAGAATCCTGCACGGGACTCGGAGTCGTCTTCCTGGCTCTTTTATATGGAAGGCGGAGGGGAGGAACCTGAGATTCAGTCAGGCTGCGACTGGTCCCAGGCTTCTCCTGGCTGACACTTAGCCCGCCTCCTCCTGGCTGCCACTAATCACCGCCTCCTCCTGACTGCCACATTCCACAGCCTCCTCCTGGCTGAGGTCTTCCTGTGTATGAAAAAGGGACATAGTTTTAGTATTTTTTTCATCAATCACACACAATTTTCACCCCCTGACTGATGCAAATTGAATGTTAATAAATATAACAGACTATCATTCTGAGCCCAGCATTTTTCATTCTTGTCCCAAGTTTGGGTGCCCACTACTGTCTATTGATATGTAAAACACTTTTTTCAATCAGCAAATAGTGATCAATAATAACATCTAGTAAACATCATTTATTTATTGACCAGAAATCTGTAGAAGAATGCTATACCTGACTCCAGCTGGGCTCCTCCACTTCTTCCTGGCTGGAAGGCCCAAGTTGGACATCGGAAGCCTCAGCTGGGGTGGAAGGAAGCGTGGAAGGAAGAGT
The DNA here is from genome assembly GCA_037952925.1 of Lithobates clamitans. NCBI lineage: Eukaryota > Metazoa > Chordata > Amphibia > Anura > Ranidae > Lithobates > Lithobates clamitans. The sequence continues at coordinate 2,391,026 of JBBGZY010000270.1, read as the reverse complement.
AGAGAGGGATTCCCTGACTTCAGTGTGGTCTGACAGAAATCGCAGTCTCTCATAGTACCACAGCCTGGGGACATAAACGTCATCTGCTGCAGCTCCGGATCTCTGGGAATCTGTGACCTTCTTGCGCTCCCTAAGATAAGTGCTCCTCAGGCCACCAATTTTGGCTTTTAAATAGGGGATGGTTGCTGTGGGGACCACCGGCGTCACCAACTCCAGCAGTTTCTCCAGCGCTACCTGCCTCTTTTGTTTATGGTTATAGTGGGGGTGTCTCACCTGCCACAGACAGGGCAGCTCCCTGTATTTGTCAATGAACAGGGGGAGGAAATTGTGGCCGTTGAACCCATCCATTTTCTCTGCAAGACACAACATAAGACAAACCCTAATGTCAGGCCAAACTCCCCTAATCTTGTTACAATATAGGCTTCCATTTCGAAGCAGTATAGGCCCAAGTTTAGCTCCTACCTTCGTTATCACGATCGGCGCCTCCAATGGTCCTTCCACCGCTCACAAATCGTACGTAAGACGCACGCGTGTTACGCTTTATACACACTGCGCATGCGTGTAACTCCGCCCGCCCCTGACGTTCTTTCTAGTCTACTCCCCGCCCCTTTTCGTTCGGCGCAGTGGGGGAAGAGCACATGGCGGAGACACAGCAGGTGCGTGCTAATTGTAGCAACGAGGAGGAGGAGGAGGAAAGGCCGGATCCGGACACGTCCCGATCCAGAAGGAGATTTAAGGACTCAAATATGTTCTTTGGGGAGATGTTGGAGATGGTCGACATCCTGAAGAAGGCCGACTATGACGGGAAGTATGGGCCTTACCCCAACCCCAATATCAGAAAGGCCAAGATCATGGCGAAAGTGGTCAATAGTCTGCACCGGAATTTTCGGGATACGACGATCGAAAGATCAGCTCAGGAACCGGTGGTCAGACCTCAAATTACGAGAACATGAGCAGTACAGAAAGATCCAGAGAGTGCTGCAAAAAAGTAAGTAGTTGTGCTGTGTTCCTATTCTTTATGTTTATTACGTTCGTGCTGCTCCATGTGCTTTTAGGAACTGTTGTACAGTTTAAAATGGCAACTTTCATGTTCATGGGCACATTATTCGTTCGGATCAAACATTTTTCTTTCGGACTATAAAATACCATTGTTTAGGCCATATGCATTTGGCCACCATTTTGACGCCCTATACTTGTCTTAAAAGAATTGGATTGTGTAGATGGCTTTGTTACTAGAATGAAATGCAAACTAGATTCTGTGTAAGGAGAGGACACTGAGCAGCTGTTTTCACATCTGGACACTGGAGCACTAGTGTGGGACACAAGAACACCATTTTTGTTAGGGGGGGCACACAGGTGCTCCAGTGTATACTATAGGGGGGTCTCCATCTGTGAAGCTTGTACTAAACAGGTAAAGTATTGCAGGTTGACAAAGGACACTAAAAAAGCTACATCTTGGAACTCTGCTAAAATTGACAATTGTACCCCACTTCCAAGCAATGTTTCCTATTTCTAGTTCTGCCGTCAAATATCTGTGTGCTAATTATACCATTTTTGTTTGATATAGGGGATAAAAGACTCGGAGGACACCCCTGATCCAAGGAGATCAGAGCCCCCCCCCCTCTGGAAGAAGGGGAAATCCCCCCAACACAATCTGAGCAGGAGGAAGAAGACGTGGTGGAACTAGTCACCACAACAGGTGAGTGTCTGCAACCACAGGCTCAGATAAGAGATGGATGGCGGCATATTTTTTAGACCTAATTTATTTGTGGGTTCCTCTCTTTTTAGGTGATCGTGAGGTTGTGGATCCAGATCCTTTCGCATCTGAAAGTGCCCAGATCCTGATCAGGGAGATCATGGGGTGTAATTTACAATTGGAAATCATCAAGAAAAACATCAATGATGTTATTCCAAAAAATAAAAACATCATTGATGTTTTGGGGCGAGTTTAAAGCCCCTCCAAATCACTTTCTTCTTTTGTGTGCTACAATGTGCTTAATGTTTTTGTGATTTTTCCCAAAGCCAAATTTGGAGGATGCACACAGTGTGTCAACATGTGCTATCTGCCATCACGGGAGATCAATGGACGCGTTTTGGGGGTGCAATCCCTTCCTCAATAATAAAGTGAGGAAGGGCTTGCTCCCCCAAAACACGTCCCTTGATCCCCCCTGATGGCAGGTCGCACATGTTGACATTGTTAAATTGGTGTGCATCTTCCAAATTTGGCTTTTCCTGGAGTGACTTCACCCCATCTGAACGCAATATTAAACACAGTTCCTAAATACTCATGTGTGATATTGCCTTCAAATTATACCAAATGTGACATTTGTAAGTTCAAGATTTGTGTCTTTCTTGTTGGTTTTACACATGCCTGTTTTATCTAAAATGGACATTTTGAGTTTGGATAATGCTACCCCAAAAATTGTTATACAACAAACATGTTGGTTTATTTGAAAAACCTTTGGTAAATGCACATGTGATTGTGCAGGTATAAAAAAGTTTGTTAAGCAAGAATGTGTGGATTATTGTCTCAACGCTACAACACTTTTGGGGTGATGTCATTGTTGTTTTCTGAGAAAATGGGGGTTATTTACTAAGGGCAAATCCTCTTGGCACTACAAGTGCAGTTTCAGTGCAGTTGCAACTGCACTTGTAGTGAAATGTGTTTTTGCATTTTAGTAAATAACAGCCAACAGTGCTTTGTATAATAAGGTTACACAATCACAACATTTTCTGGACTCAACACATTTCTGTCAGGGTCAGCTAAAACAAACACAAGCAGTAAATGTCCACAAAGAATTTCTTTTTTTGTTTTATTATAAAAAGGCTTCACAGATTTTCTGGCATATTGATAGCCCCCCTACCCGCAAAGAACTCCAGGTAGCGTAACCGTACATCACGGGCACTCAGGGAGGGCAAGCCAGGACGGCCGCTTTCAAGCGCCGTCAGTGTGGTTTGATGTATCATTCCGGCCTCAGGCCCAACTGAGCCAGCATAGTTGGCAGAATGTTTCCTTAAAAAGTTATGGAGAACACAGCACGCAAGTATAATATGGTTCAGTTTATACTCCGCCATATGGATTAGTGTCAGAAATAGGCGGAACCGGCTGGCCAGGATTCCAAATGTGTTCTCCACCACTCTTCGGGCTCTGGCCAGCCGGTAATTAAAAACCCTCTGTTCCGGGGTGAGGGTCCTCATTGGGAATGGCCGCATCAGGTGGTCCCCTAGCGCAAACGCTTCATCAGCAACAAACACGAATGGGAGTCCTTCCACATTGTCCTCTGGAGCTGGCAAGTCCAAGCTGCCATTCTGGAGACACCTGTAAAACTCAGTCTGGGCGATGACTCCACCATCGGACATCCGGCCACGTCCACATACAGGAAGTCGTAATTAGCCGACACCACCGCCAACATCACTATACTATTGAACCCCTTATAGTTGAAATAGTATGACCCTGAGTTGGGTGGTGGGACGATGTGGATGTGTTTCCCATCAATTGACCCTCCGCAGTTAGGAAAGTCCCACCGCTGGGCAAAGTGGGAGGCCACAGTCTGCCATTCCTGTGGCGTGGAAGGAAACTGTTGAGGAAAAAACAATAAACATTACTATTTTTGATCAGAAACATGGCAAGCAGATTAGACACAAACATTTTGGGGCAACCTCCAGATAGCATTTATTAAGGGTAATTTAACAACGCCAAAGTACAAGGTACACCTATCATCTCCCCCCCCCCTCTCATGGGCCATTTCTAACATTATAGGGGGTGTGTGGAAATCTTGGACAGGTAACCCTCTTCACTTCATTGAGAGATGAATGCCTAAATACAGGGTATTACTTGGAACAGCCCCTCCTTAGTTACACTATTGGCAGCCCACTGGACAGGTAAGAAGTGTCATAATACCAAGATATAAATACACACTGTACACATTTGAGCACATTTGGACATTCTGCTATTACCTATCAAGATAATAATAGGATACAAAAACTTTAAACAGTATCATTTGAAAGTATACAGGCAGGCCCTTGCACTACATGCTTTGGGGAATTCATCCATAAATCTGAGCACTAAAGAGATGGGTATAGTGTATATGGGTTTGGCAAAGTCAGCAGATAGATGATTGAGGATAGAGAATTGGGATCAGCTGACTTAGCAGTTGGGGGTTGGGAGGGTTACTAAAAATTATTTGGGGACACCATCAAAAAAAAAGCCTCTGGCACTCTGCCTGAATTTAAAGCAAAAATAACATTTCAAAACATTTTAGGGGGTGTTTGGGGTAAAGCACTACTATGGAGCAGAAAAAATACATTGTTAAGTGACTACATGAGGTGAATATAGGGCCAGGAGACACCATGCTGGGGAGGTTATTGAAGGGCAAATATGTATGAAGGACCTAAAATAATAATTACATAAAAATCCAGCATGCATGAGGACAAAGGGGACATTCACAGCATATTCCAATCATGGTAATTAGGGAATGAGGAAAGAAATACAAAATATTAGCAAACATTCAATACAATAAAATGTGATATAAAAGGATAAAAATCTTACCTTCATACACTCCTTCTGCAGGACCTGGATGATGGCAGAACAGGTCTCTGGGATAATGATCCCCAGAGCCTGGGGGGAGATGCCTGTTGAGAACTTGAGGTCCTGCAGGCTTCTCCCTGTCGCCAAATACCGCAGGGTAGCGACCAACCTCTGCTCCGGAGTGATGGCTTGCCTCATGCAGGTATCCTGCCTGCTAATATAAGGGGTCAGCGAAGCCAACAGATAGTGAAACACGGGGTCCGTCATCCTGAGAAAGTTCCTGAAATCATCAGGATTATTCTCACGGATCTCACGGAGCAAAGGCATATGAGAGAACTGGTCACGCTGAAGCAACCAATTCTTCCATGAACTCCTCCCCACCCTGTTCATGGACTGGACTTGTGTCAAGGTCAGGACCCCAACACCAAGCCCCCGCACAGCACGAACTCTACGAGTAGTACGTATACGCAACATGGCTAGAAAACGGTCGGCTGCTCAGAGCGAAGTAACAGAACGCACTGAAGAACAGCAAGGCCTGTGAAGAGCGACCTGAAAAACAGTAACGAACGAACAAGAGTACAATGACTAATTAAAGTCATGCGGAACTTGCTTGCACGCACTGAAGAGCAGATTCAAACCCACAAGCACAAACTGAACGGAAGAAAACGATCTGAAAGCCACGAGTCTGAAAAAGCGCGAATTGTCATCAAACTTTTACTAACACGAGATTAGCAAAAGGAGCCCAAAGGGTGCCGCGCTTGGTATTGAACTGGCCTTTTCTAGTCTCATCGTACGTGGTGTACGTGACCGCGTGGTTGGCGATCGGAAATTCCGACAATTTTGTGCGGCCGTGTGTAGACAAAACAAGTTTGAGCCAACATCCGTCGGAAAAAATCCTAGGATTTTGTTGTCAGAATGTCCGAACAAAGTCCGACCGTGTGTACACCCCATTAGAGTGGTGCCAGCCTTGGCTCCCCAGACGACGCTTGTATGGAGAAATGCATTGAGAGGGGCCTCACACGTAATGTCATTCCATAAGCCGGGTGGAAGCTCGGACTTGCTGGCTGTTTTAATCACACGCTGTATATGATCTTGCATTGTGCAAGTGCATGTTTATCATTTTAAATAATCTGTTTGGTAAAATACTACACTATGTGGCCCTTCTGTTATATTTAAATCCCCTCTTTGGAGCGCATTCGCCTTAGGAGTCAGGGAAGCTCTAACTTTTCGGATCATGGCACATTTGGCTGCAGGGCATTTTTAATTTCTTTGTGGGATCAGAATATCTGATAAGAAGCTCTGTTAACTGTTTGTGGAGAAGAGGCTTTGGGAACACTTTCTTATGGTGGTGTATGTGAAGGGAGTCACTTTGGGTGGGGGGCTTGTGGAGCCCAGCTTGCCTTGGAGAGCACTGAAGGCTCCTGGTCCGTCTCCCCTGTCTCCTCCTATGTTTAAATTACCCTGTGTCCATTAGGGGCACAGGGTGACCGAGAACCCCAGTCTGATCTGTGCTAGTCGGACTCGCTGTACAGCCACACTGGAATGTTGTGTGTGTGTATATATATATATATATCATGTAAATTGTCTCATCCTGTTATAGACTCTTTACTAGATCGTTTGGGGTGTGATTTTATTCCATTGTTCTATTGTGTCTGTCTGCCTTGGGAGAAAAGTATATTATGGGATGTATGTCTATGTGGAGGGGGGGAATTCCTCCAGCAGCCCCTCCCTGCTGATAACACTGTTTACCGATGACCTGTGTATACCTTATTGCTGATTGGATCATGTTGTACTGGACAGAGGAAGCATTTATGGCGAGCAGCTGGTCGGTGGGCGGGTCTGGTGCATTTACACCAATGATGCAGCCCTTCACCGGCAGCTTCTCTTGGTCGTCGGTGACGTCTTTCCATTCCTCTGCTCTCCACAAGCGAAGCTCAGTTTCCTCCCTCTTCCTCGGCGGCCAATTGGAAGTCTTCTCTTTTCGGCCAATTGGAAAATGGGTCTCAGACCTGCTTCTGGTTGGCCGGATTGAAGATCAGTTTTACAACAGCGAATTTTCATTCACTGTTGTAACACCTGGAGGGCTCATGGCGCAATGCTCTGTGCTCCAAGCCCACCCTATTTTGAAGCCTATTAGAGCCTATATCTCTAATCAGGTGCTTCAAAAAACACCCTTGCCGCTGTAATTCAGTGGTGCCCGGCAACCAGTGTCAGCACTGTATGAACTGTATGTAGCCAATGTCACATACAGTATACATCACTATGTTCTGGTAGTGGGACAGGGACTTCCCCTCCTGCTCCCGGGACATAATCTAGTCAGACTGAGCACTGCTCAGTTATTCACAGGAAGCATTGCACTTTCTGAATGAATATAAAGCTTCCAACGATTGACTGAGGTGGAGATTGTTATGTCATCCTCCAGCCCTTCCATCTCTGCCAATCAGAGAAAGCTTTGTATTCATTCAGAAAATAAAAAGCTTCCTGTGAATGACTAAGCAGTGCTCAGCCTGACACAATTTTGTTGCAGGAGGACAGGGGAAAGGGACTCCCCCGTCCAACTGCTGCCAGAACACAGTGCTATACTGTATACTGTATGTACTGTAGCTGAGGCTATATACAGATCATTTAGCACCGACAGCCACTGCATGTGTTAGTGTAGGAAATAGTTTGATTGGTGGAGCTTGGTCCAAACTACTTAAAGTTTAAAGAAACATAGATATCCTAGATTCCATCAGGGAAGAAGAGGACCTACTTGATCTCTTCACACAACACATGGCCACCTCCCCGCCCATCATTCACTCCTCCTTTAAACCGAAGTCGGTTTTTTTCCCTGCCCAATCGAAAGGCCCTTTCTTAGAAAGCTTCTACAGAGTAGTATACGCTGACTTTGTGAAGCTTTGTCAATCATCCTCCACCATTCCTACTCATAAACACAATCTTACAGTCGCCGAAACACGAGCACTAGATTCCCTCATTCAAAACACTAATGTAGTCATCAAAACAGCAGATAAAGGAGGAAGTATAGTGGTACTGGACAGAGCAGACTACATCAAAGAGGCTCATAGACTCCTCTCAGACCAAACCACATACATTAAACTTAGAAAAGACCCCACTAGCGAATTTGCTCTGGAGGCGAGCAATTTGGTTCAATCAGCTCTCAATAATGGAGTGATCAATAAAACGGAAGCTTCTTTTTTTCTGAAAAGCTTCTACCAGGTTCCCTATTTCTACTATTTGCCCAAAATCCACAAGAACACAACTAATCCCCCGGGTAGACCCATCGTGGCGGCGATGGACAGTGTCACCACGGGATTCAGCCAATATATTGATCAATTTCTACAGCCACTAGTCAAGGAATTACCGTCTTATATCAGAGATGGTTCACATCTCTTAGAACTCCTAGCACCGTACAAGTGGGAATCCACCTACTTGTGGCTTTCATTGGATGTTACCTCATTATACACTTCCATCCCCCACTCATTTGGATTATTAGCTCTGGAATTCTTTCTTGCCCAGGACCCTCTTTTAAACCCCAGACAAGCCGCTTTCATCATGGAGGCTACCAATTTTTGTTTAACCCATAACTACTTCGATTTTAATGGTGAGTTCTTCCTGCAAGCACAGGGGACCGCCATGGGAGCAAATTTCGCCCCCTCCTATGCCAACCTGGCTATGGGCTACTGGGAGAAAAACTTTATATGGCAAAATAACCCACACTCAGCAAACATCATTTTCTTTGGGCGTTATATAGATGATCTGATCGTGATCTGGGATGGTTCCCCGGATCAGATTACATCATTTGTGGACCACTGTAACCATAATCCCTATGGACTTGCCTTCACCCACACCTCTGACCCTACCCATTTAGCATATCTCGATTTGGAATTGGGTCATATGGACGATAGAATCATTGCTAAAAATTACACCAAGCCAACTGCTGGGAACTCGTTTCTACATTTTCACAGCTGCCACTATCCGAAGTGGACGAAAAATATACCGAAGGGACAGTTCTGCCGTCTCAGACAGAACTGCACCCTCGATAGCGATTATGCAGCCTCCAGCATCCCATTAAAAAACAAATTCGCTGAAAAACAATACCCTAAAGAATTGGTTGATACAGCTTGTGCGTCCTATTCCAAGGGTAAACCAGCCAAAACGAACACTTGCCCAACAGATCACTCCACCAGATTTATCACGACCTTTCATTTCGAATATAAAAAAATGGAAAACATCATGAAAAAACATTGGGGGATTCTGTTACAGGACCCCCTTCTCAAAACTCTTCTCCCTACAGTACCACGAATTACTTACCGTAAAGCACCTAACTTGAAAAGTAAAATTGCCCCAAGCAAATTCAAAACCACTGAGACCAACGACCATGCCACCACACTTATACCTTTGTTTGGCATGTATCGATGCAAAAAAACCCTATGCAAAACTTGTGCCTTTGTTAAACATGGACAAAAGTCATTCCTTTCCAAAGGCAAAACGTACCAGATAGACCAATTCTATAATTGTTCTTCTGATTTTGTAGTCTACGGCCTCATGTGCCCCTGTGGACTGATCTATGTCGGTAGAACAATCTGCCCCCTCAGACAGCGTTTTGGTCAACACCGGAGACTGATAGAGGGTGGCAAAGACATGCACAGTGTCCCACGACATTTTGCTAGTTTTCATCAAAAATCCACCACAGGCCTCACTGTATGGGTAATTGAACAAATCCCCAAGTCATATACCCCCGCCGAACGTTTCAAAAAGCTCTGTGCAAGGGAAACGTTCTGGATTTACAATCTCGACGTCCTCTCGCCTGGGGGCTTGAATGAGGGCATCGAAATTGCCACCATATTATAGATATATACTGCTTTTATTTTGCTTATATAAGGTATATGTATATTTATTGCTTGTATTTTTATCATCCTTACTACAGGTTGTATACACACTTACATATCTATTATTGTGGGGGTGGCGGGTCCACGAGTAAGTATATTCCATCTCCCCTCCCCCTGCCCTCGTTCTTTCCCTTACCCCCCCACCCCCTCCTCTCTTCTCTATTCCTTTCTTTCCCCCCCCCCCTTCCCTCTTCCTTCTCTCTCTTTTTTTCTTTTTTTCTTTCCCACCCCCCCCCCCTCCCCCCCCCTTTTTTTTTCCCCTCCCCTTGCTCCCTTTTCCTGTTTTTTTCCCTGGCGGACTGTGTTACATCGCTAATTATGTTTACAACGTATATTGATATTTATATTCAGATAATCACCATTTCTCATGTATTTTACATATATGAATTTCTTATTTTATATATGTATATACATCTTTTATCTCGCACTGGTCTATGATCATTAATATTATCATTATTAATTTTTAGTACTATTCTAATTCCCAATTGATACACTTACATGTTCTTAAATGATCCTTATTGATTGCATATGCACCAGGTTTTACTCTGCAGGTGGATCTGTACTGGTTTTTAATTAAATAATTTTTTAATTTTTTATTTTTACTTCCAATTTTAACTTTAATTTTCATTTTCAAATTCTATGTATAACTACGATCATATGTTTTGCATATATGTATGTACAGATACTTCATGCTTAAATTTTATCTATTTGTGCCCCACTTCCATGCGCATTATATCTAGTATTGCTAAAGAGCTGCATTGTATCCGGATATTGTTGATTATTCTCAGCCCCGCCCTCTCCCCCTCCCCCCCCAAAGACTACAAAAGGACTGCCATTACATCTGCCCCCTATGCTTGAAAAAGGAGTGCCGCTATTCCTGTCATCTATAGCGCGCAGACTCGGAAACGCGTCGCAGAGCTGTGACGTCACGGCCCGGCGCCGCGCTGCGCTTGCTTCCCAGGCCTCGTTCCGGCTCCCTGTACGGCCGTTACCATCTCTCTTCACGGAGCCGTACGAGCCTCAGACGGCAGCGCGCCCGGCGATTGGCTTTGGCGTCCCCCCATCCCCTCCCTGGAACCCACAGACCGTTGGTCTCTGTTATTTACCCACCACCTATTCTGATGTGCCATCTGGAGACCCGAGGGAACTCCCACCGTGTTCTGCCACCACCATCCATCCCTGCCAGGACTTGATGTGTGACCAGCATTGCACGGACTTGCTGAGACTTGTGGTCCTCCAGCCTCTTCTCTACTCAGAGATGCACCGGAACGCAATACTACAGTCCTCCATGTGAGTGGATATTGTTTGTTGTAAATAAATGATTATTGATTTATACTCAGAGGCACCCCTCTTCCTTGTTTTTATCTTCCTCAGCCTATTGGACCCTGCTTCTGGTCTTTTTTGGTGGCAGCCCTGATAGACTTCCTCTTGTATATATACCTATATACATCTACAGACACCCACCCTGCCATTTGGACTATTTAGGATCTGTTATGTGAGGTATACCTGCTTTGCGCCTTTCTACTTGTTTTTTATCTCTGCCAATCAGAGAAAGCTTTGTATTCATTCAGAAAATAAAAAGCTTCCTGTGAATGACTAAGCAGTGCTCAGCCTGACACAATTTTGTTGCAGGAGGACAGGGGAAAGGGACTCCCCCGTCCAACTGCTGCCAGAACACAGTGCTATACTGTATACTGTATGTACTGTAGCTGAGGCTATATACAGATCATTTAGCACCGACAGCCACTGCATGTGTTAGTGTAGGAAATAGTTTGATTGGTGGAGCTTGGTCCAAACTACTTAAAGTTTAAAGAAACATAGAACTGGGCTTTAAAGTTTTTGCTTAGTTCACCTGAGAAGTCTCACAAAATCATGTTGATCCTGCCAGTTAAGTCCACTTCATGCAGCTTCCTGTGATGGGGTGACAACACTACTGCATTGCTCCTGAATTCAGAGCAATGTTATCACTCTCATTAGGCTGTACCTGCTTGCAGTACTGCTTGCAGAAGGCTGTAGTGGGGGACAATGTTGTCAGAATTGTCAGCGCCTTTAGCTGTACTTTAGGTTTGACCTCTCAACATAGAGTCATTTCAAGGTACGCAAAGACCCAGTTTAGCTTCCTGAGAATGTGGATTCCATATATATATATATATATATATATATATATATATATATATATATACAAACACATTTACACACACACCTTACTCACTGTTAGATGGATGCTCCAGCTCCCCCACAGAAAATAAATTAAAAGTCAGCAGCTACACATACTGTAACTGCTGACTTTTAATATTAGAACACATACCTGTCCTGGAATCTGGCGATGTCGGCACCCCAGCCAATGTTTTCATCAGCTCTTGGGTGCTGCCACCGCCATAGCCTGTAAAGGAAACTGTGCATGCGCAAAGCGTGCTGTGCTTTCTGAATGGCCTGGCGGTGGGGAAGGAGGAGGGGGCTGAACTTCTGATGTACCTCACCACCGTGAGATCCAATGGAAGTGGGGACAGGTACCTGTCAAAGACAGGTACCCACTCCCCCCTTCCCCCCTGAAAGGTGCCAAATGTGGCACCGGTGAAGAGGGAGGTGACAGATAAGTGGGGCTTCCACTTTTGGGTGGAACTCTGCTTTAATTTCTAGAAGGGCTCTTGAAAACGATACTTTCCTTGTTAGAAAATGCAGCCATTGAAATGTAGTGCTACCCCCACAGGGGCCATTGGCAATTTTGGGTCCTCTGCTCTCTTTAGCTGCACTTTAGCAGCAGCACAACAGCAGCAGCAAATGTGATGGTGACAACAATTGGGGCTTGCAGATGCCTCAGCTTCCTGGTCCCGCCATCCAGCACAGCAGTCTGCTGTCTATCTATGGCACTGCACAGGACAGCTTGACACAGGACGGCTCTCTCACTCCTTCCCAGTTGGCACACTTCCCCAACTGCCTGGCTTATTCTCTGGCTTTTTACTTTTATATTGCCCCTCCTGCCTCCAGGTGCTTATGGGCCTTTTAGTTGCGGCCTCAGGTTGGCTGTAGATAGAATCCTCCTTCAACACTACGTCTCCCAGGCTGCCCCTGGCAATTGTATTTCAGTCACAGTTAGGCAGAACTAGTTGACTCTACCATCTTGTGGAGAAATAAAGTTCTGCAACTTAGTGACATTGCCCAGGGTTACATAAAGATATTGCTTATGCCTCACATCTATTCACAATTGTGCACATACTGCCCAAGTAAAAAGTGATGCCTACTTGGTATACTAAGGTGATATATAATTTTAGATTGATTTATTTGAAATTGTTTTAAGATTCAATAGGACATTTTAAATGGATTATATATGTACAGATGTAAGACAAAAAGGAAACAAAAGTATGTCTGTTGGGGTTCAAATACATTTTCAGTATTTATTCACTATATGCAGTTAGTTAAGCTCATAAACTCCCAGTACCAGAAACACTGCTTATCTTAGCAAGTCAGTAATTGTCTGTTTTGCAAAGAAACCCCCCATTCTTTTGCTGTGCTGTGCTTTGTTTGGAAGACATAGAGAGATGGCTCCGTAGACACCAGTTAATTAAGTTTATTTCACAGCTGTAACTCCCCCTCCCCTATCATTAAAAGAAAGACTGAGTTCAAATAAAATTCTAGGCTACTTGTACTGATTTGGAGCTTAATATGATTCTTCAAATTAAAGGGTAATTCATCAAAGTAATAATTGCATCTGAAATGTCCATATAACATAACCTAAATGATATTTCATAAAAATAAAATCCATTTCTCAAGAAAAAAACATAAGGGAATTTATTTAAAAACAAATGGCATAGTAAATTGCCCAGTGAAAGTGCATGTACATTTGTTCACATGATTCTGTGGGAATTTGACAAAAAATTAATGTCTGCAGGGTATTTCATGTGCTAAGAGTTTAGTACCTGGCCCGTGCTGTGATAGAGGAAGCTGCTGACAGAAAAGATTGACAAAAACTTTATAGGACCCCTGAAGACGGCCTATTGGCTGAAACGCATTGGGGCGGAGACTCTGTGCTGCCGTCACACTGCTGCATGATACTGGTGTTTTTTATGTGAGTTACGTTTCTTTTATAAATGTACCAGCTTTTTTATGTGCAGTGCTTTATACAGTGGGGCAAAAAAGTATTTAGTCAGCCACCAATTGTGCAAGTTCTCCCACTTAAAAAGATGAGAGAGGCCTGTAATTGTCATCATAGGTATACCTAAACTATGGGAGACAAAATGTGGAAACAAATCCGTACAATCACATTGTCTGATTTTTGAAAGAATTTATTTGCAAATTATGGTGGAAAATAAGTATTTTGCCAATATCAAAAGTTCATCTCAATACTTTGTTATATATCCTTTGTTGGCAATGACAGAGGTCAAACGTTTTCTGTAAGTCTTCACAAGGTTGTCACACACTGTTGCTGGTATGTTGGCCCATTCCTCCATGCAGATCTTTTCTAGAGCAGTGATGTTTTGGGGCTGTCGCTGGGCAACACGGACTTTCAACTACCTCCAAAGGTTTTCTATGGGGTTGATATCCGGAGACTGGCTAGGCCACTCCAGGACCTTGAAATGCTTCTTACGAAGCCACTCCTTCGTTGCCCGGGCGGTGTGTTTGGCATCATTGTCATGCTGAAAGACCCAACCACGTTTCATCTTCAATGCCCTTGCTGATGGGAGGAGGTTTGCACTCAAAATCTCACAATACATGGTCCCATTCATTCTTTCATGTACATGGATCAGTCGTTCTGTTCCCTTTGCAGAGAAACAGCCCCAAAGCATGATGTTGCCACCCCCATGCTTCACAGTAGGTATGGTGTTCTTTGGTTTCAACTCAGCATTCTCTCTCCTCCAAACACGACGAGTTGTGTTTCTACCAAACAGTTCTACTTTGGTTTCATCTGACCATATGACATTCTCCCAATCCTCTTCTGGATCATCCAAATGCTCTCTAGCAAACCTTAGATGGGCCCGGATATGTACTGGCTTAAGCAGGGGGGCACGTCTGGCACTGCAGGATCTGAGTCCCTGGTGGCGTAGTGTGTTACTGATGGTAGCCTTTGTTACGTTGATCCCAGCTCTCTGCAGGTCATTCAATAGGTCCCCCCATGTGGTTTTGGGATTTTTGCTCACCATTCTTGTGATCATTTTGATCCCACGGGGTGAGATCTTGCGTGGAGCCCCAGATCGAGGGAGATTATCAGTGGCCTTATATGTCTTCCATTTTCTAATTATTGCTCCCACAGTTGATTTCTTCACACCAAGCTGCTTGCCTATTGCAGACTCAGTCTTCCCAGCCTGGTGCAGGTCTACAATTTTGTTTCTGGTGACCTTCGACAGCTCTTTGGTCTTCACCATAGTGGAGTTTGGAGTGTGACTGTTTGAGGTTGTGGACAGGTCTCTTTTATACTGATAACAAGTTCAAACAGGTGCCATTAATACAGGTAATGAGTGAAGGACAGAGGAGCCTCTTAAAGAAGAAGATACAGGTCTGTAGGAACCAGAAATCTTGCTTGTTTGCAGGTGACCAAATACTAATTTTCCTCCATAATTTGCAAATAAATTCTTTCAAAAATCAGACAATGAGATTGTCTGGATTTGTTTCCACATTTTGTCTCTCAGAGTTGAGGTATACCTATGATGACAATTACAGGCCTCTCTCATCTTTTTAAGTGGGAGAACTTGCACAATTGGTGGCTGACTAAATACTTTTTTGCCCCACTGTATGTTATTCATATGGTGTAATAAAAACTACACTATATTATATCCATCGGCTCCTGTGTGAGGTTTATTTGCTGCGGCTTGGAGTGGACCTAAGGAGGAGAGAGGAGAGTTCTATAAATAGATACATATACGGCCTAGGGTGATTCTTACCTGAGAAGATATGCAATGTTAGCTACATATATTGTTGCTCATTCTCTGGTGAGTGTTCACTTCATGATGTGGTGGCTGGTGTTTGGCTTGCACGGTGAAAAAAAATGGCAGCAGCTTGTGTTTTTGGTGGAGGAATAAAACACATAGATGTTTCTGTGGAACATACAGGACTTTGTTGCACTTTTATGGACACTAATGCCGCGTACACACGGGCGGACTTTTCGATGGACTAGTGTAAAGTGGCAGGTGCTATGTCTATGTAGACAGGTAATAAAGGTGTATCAGTGCAATCTTCAAAAATGCAAAATGACCAGTGCTGTCTCTGTGCAAATATAACTGTAAACAATATACATGTGGTGGGAATTCAATCACTATACCCAAACATATAGGTGACAGGTACTCAACCTGTACAAAGAAAATTAATAAAAAAGGGTCCTAGTGCAATAAATTCTCTTATCATAAGTATAAAGTGACAAATGCTAATATTGTGCAAAAAAATGTAAACTGATATACTTATATAATCACTGTACCCAAAGGTGTGAGTAGGGGAACCCACAAACCATATACGAATAAAATAAAGTGACATGTGCTAATAATACTTGTGTGAATTAAAGTGACAAGTGCAAAGATATGTGTAAATGTCAATACAAAATGTGCAATAAAAACCAATGTGCACAAAAGCAGCAATAATAAAATTTCATAAGCCTGCTGTGTATTAATTAAAACGTATATGATGTGTTAATCTAGTAGAAAAGTTCATAGAGGTGACGTAATGTTCCATCCAGTATATTTGAAATCCTCTTTGTGCAATAGAAGATGCAGGGATGTAGCAGTATTCCCCCTATGGGAATACACTCACTGGAGTGCCCTACCTCTGCAGGGGTGCGAGCATAAATGTTGGTCCCAAGATGCCTGTGTTCTTCCAGCTTCCAGCGGTATGATTCAGGGTCATACACCCACAGGGAAGGAAGAAAGATCTCCACTGGCTCCCATTTTAATGGAATTCCCGGTCAGGCATCCACATAGTGAGTTTTCATGGAACAAAAATAAGGGTAGTCCACATAGCGTAACTCCGTTTGATTGCTTTATTGAAAAAAATATATGTATCCTAGGAATAGACTTGCAAATAAATAATAGACTAAAAAGTTTAAAAACAGGAGAGGGAGCTCACATGCTCTCGATCTCTCCAAACGACAGGGGGAAGCAACGCTGCCTGGAACCACGGTACCCGGATATGACGTTGTGCGTGTCAAGATAGTCCCGCCTTACGTGTTTCGTCACACGGACGTCATCTGAGGCTGGACTTTTCAACGGACTTTCGGACTGACTTTCCGACAGACTTTCGAATGAACGGACTTGCCTACACACGATCAAGCAAAGTCTGACGGATTCGTACGTGATGACATACGACCGGACTAAAATAAGGAAGTTCACAGCCAGTAGCCAATAGCTGCCCTAGCGTTGTTTTTTGTCTGTCGGACTAGCATACAGACGAGCGGACTTTTCGACCGGACTCAAGTCCGTCAGAAAGATTTAAAACATGTTTAATTTCTAGGTCCGTCGAACTTTTGTGGAAAAAAAAGTCCGCTGGAGCCCACACACGATCGATTTATCCGACGGAGTGCGGTCCGCCGGACCAAGTCTGCCATAAAGTCCGCTCGTGTGTACGCGGCATTAAGCACTTTTTTATGATAATTTTTTATTGGGGTATATAAAGTGGAGATAATGCACTTTAATAATACATATTTTTTTGTCTGTATTTGCACTTTATATGTATATCTGTTGATCCTATTTTTGCAAGTTGATGGTGTGGCGCAGCAGATTATATATTTTTTCTGTGCTGGTCAAATGTTTTTCAGTGGTTTAAAACTGAATATGCTGCGTTTGGCCATTAGATGGTGCTCAGTAGGGATGAGCTTCGTGTTCGAGTCGAACCCATGTTCGACTCGAACATCGGCTGTTCGGTCGTTCGCCGAATTGCGAACGATATGGGCCGTTCGCGCCAAATTCGTGTGGCGCGTCACGGCCCATAATTCACTGCGGCATCGCAGTGCATTGCTTGCTGATGATTGGCCAAGCATGCACTATGACCCGCATGCTTGGCCAATCACAGCGCCGCCTTAACAGAGAGCCGTAATTGGCCAAAGCCAAGGAGGCTTTGGCCAATTATGGCTCAGGGGATTTAGTACACGCCCCACACTATATAAGGCCGCCTGCACGGCGGCC
This sequence comes from Lithobates clamitans, assembly GCA_037952925.1. NCBI lineage: Eukaryota > Metazoa > Chordata > Amphibia > Anura > Ranidae > Lithobates > Lithobates clamitans. The sequence continues at coordinate 2,373,507 of JBBGZY010000270.1, read as the reverse complement.
CTGTGCAGTGTGTTCCGGTGTGCTGAGAAATAGAGAGAGAGAGAGACAGTGTCATTTCATTTGAGTTAGCTAGATTAGGCAGGACAGTCAGTCAGTTAGCTGCACTTAAAGTGTATTGTGTATATATATGCATCCCAGGTGTTGCATATATATATATATATATATATATATATATATACTGTATTCAGTTTAGCTAGATCCGTTCCTGTTATCTTCTAGACTATTTACATTTAGTGCAGTGCGTCCTGCTCACAGTGTTCAGCTAGATCCGTTCCTGTTATCTTCCTACTGACAGGCAGGCTTGCCTTGTTACAGTATTTTGAAGAAAATTACTGGTGTTCTTTTGATCCTATTAGTACCACAGTCAGGCAGCTAGACTATTTACATTTAGTGCAGTGCGTCCTGCTCACAGTGTTCAGCTAAATCCGTTCCTGTTATCTTCCTACTGACAGGCAGGCTTGTCTTGTTACAGTATATAAAGCTACCTGAAGAAAATTACTGGTGTTCTTTTGATCCTATTAGTACCACAGTCAGGCAGTTAGACTATTTACATTTAGTGCAGTGCGTCCTGCTCACAGTGTTCAGCTAGATCCGTTCCTGTTATCTTCCTACTGACAGGCAGGCTTGTCTTGTTACAGTATTTTGAAGAAAATTACTGGTGTTCTTTTGATCCTATTAGTACCACAGTCAGGCAGCTAGACTATTTACATTTAGTGCAGTGCTTCCTGCTCACAGTGTTCAGCTAGATCCGTTCCTGTTATCTTCTTACTGACAGGCAGGCTTGTCTTGTTACAGTATTTTGAAGAAAATTACTGGTGTTCTTTTGATCCTATTAGTACCACAGTCAGGCAGCTAGACTATTTACATTTAGTGCAGTGCGTCCTGCTCACAGTGTTCAGCTAGATCCGTTCCTGTTATCTTCCTACTGACAGGCAGGCTTGTCTTGTTACAGTATATAAAGCTACCTGAAGAAAATTACTGGTGTTCTTTTGATCCTATTAGTACCACAGTCAGGCAGCTAGACTATTTACATTTAGTGCAGTGCGTCCTGCTCACAGTGTTCAGCTAGATCCGTTCCTGTTATCTTCCTACTGACAGGCAGGCTTGTCTTGTTACAGTATTTTGAAGAAAATTACTGGTGTTCTTTTGATCCTATTAGTACCACAGTCAGGCAGCTAGACTATTTACATTTAGTGCAGTGCGTCCTGCTCACAGTGTTCAGCTAGATCCATTCCTGTTATCTTCCTACTGACAGGCAGGCTTGTCTTCTTACAGTATATAAAGCTACCTGAAGAAAATTGCTGGTGTTCTTTTGATCCTATTAGTACCACAGTCAGGCAGCTAGACTATTTACATTTAGTACAGTGCGTCCTGCTCACAGTGTTCCGCTAGATCCGTTCCTGTTATCTTCCTACTGACAGGCAGGCTTGTCTTGTTACAGTATATAAAGCTACCTGAAGAAAATTACTGGTGTTCTTTTAATCCTATTAGTACCACAGTCAGGCAGCTAGACTATTTACATTTAGTGCAGTGAGTCCTGCTCACAGTGTTCAGCTAGATCCATTTCTGTTATCTTCTTACTGACAGGCAGGCTTGTCTTGTTACAGTAATTACAGCTACCTAAAGAAAATTGCTGGTGTTCTTTTGATCCTATTAGTACCACAGTCAGGCAGCTAGACTATTTACAGTTAGTGCAGTGCGTCCTGCTCACAGTGTTCAGCTAAACCTACAAGTAGAAGGTTGGTGGTGTTCTCATACTACAGGCAGGCAGTTGATTTTGCTAGCTGCAGTATCAGTACATATATATATATATATATATATATATATATATATATATATATATGTATATATATATATATATAAATATATATATATCCCAGCTTAGTGCAGCTGCAGGCCATTAGTATGTCTGGAAGGCCAAGAAGGAGAGGCAGACATTCACAAGCCAATAAGAGAGGGCAAGCAGGCTCTGTGTCTAGTGCTGGACGTAGAGACGGTGTATCCTCATCAGCACGTGGCCATGGGACACGCTTGGCCTTTTTTTCGGCAGCTGGCCATGTTGAGCCGCAACACGCGGAAGACTTGGTCCAGTGGATGACCAAGCCGTCCTCATCCTCCTCATCCTCTCTCACCCATGCCCAGGGTACTTTGTCTGGCAAAGCAGCGGCCTCTTCCCTCGGCTCAATGTCATCAGTGACTCCTTCCCTAGCCCCACCATGTCCTCCTGAGGAGTCCCTCGATCTGTTTGACCACAGTGTTGGGTACATGCTCCAGGAGGATGCCCAGCGTTTGGAAGGCTCTGATGATGATACTGAGCTCGATGAAGGCAGTAACATGAGCACGGACAGAGGGGGTGCCCAAGAAGGACAGCAATCTGGCACTCATGCTCCCCCTGCTGCAGCATACTGCCAGGTTTGCTCCAGTGATGAGGAGGGAGGGGATGATGAGGTTACTGACTCAATGTGGGTGCCTGATAGGAGAGAGGAGGAGGAGGAGGAGGAGGAGGCGGCACATCACCAACGAGGTAGGATGCCCTCCAGGGGCCAGCCTAAGGGCAGCACATTGACTGCATCACACCCCAAAGCTCCACATGTGCAGGGCGCTGCAGTCTCTGCGTGTTATTCAAAAAGTTATGGGTGTGGGCCTTTTTTGAGACGAGTGCATCAGATCGCACCGCTGCTATTTGCAACATATGTCTCAAGCGTATCTCACGTGGCCAAAACATCTCCCGCTTGGGTACCACATGCTTGACCAGACATATGTTGACCTGCCATGCAGTTCGTTGGCAAGCGTATCTAAAAGACCCACACCAAAGAACAAAGAGGACCTCTCCTTGCTCCTCATCAGCTGAGATTTCCAACCCCACTAGACCTTCAGTCCTCTCTGAGACCTGCACTGAGAGGAATGAAGGTATAGAATTAGGTGTGTCACAGCCAAGTACTTGTGGGCAATCTGCTTTTGGTACACCGATGTCAGATTGTACCAGGCAAATTTCCCTGCCCCAGCTGCTGCACCGCCGAAAGAAGTTTGCTCCCAGCCATCCACATGCCCAGCGGTTGAATGCTAGCTTGGCAAAATTGCTAGCACTTCAACTGCTGCCTTTTCAGTTGGTAGACTCTGCCCCCTTCCGTGAGTTTGTGGAATGTGCGGTTCCTCAGTGGCAGGTACCCAAACGCCACTTTTTCTCACGGAAGGCGATTCCGGCTCTCTACCAGCATGTCGAAGGCAATGTCCATGCCTCGCTGGACAGGGCGGTCAGCGGTAAGGTGCATATTACCACTGACTCATGGTCCAGCAGGCATGGACAGGGACGTTACCTAAGTTTCACGGCGCATTGGGTGATTCTGCTGGCAGCTGGGAAGGATGCAGGACAAGGTGCAGTAGTGTTGGAGGTTGTTCCGCCACCACGCCTCCAAAATGCTAATGATTGTGACACACCTCTCTCCTCCACCCCCTCCTCTTCTTCTTCCTCCATGGCCTCTTCCTCGGAACCAGCGGTGCTCCGTAGTCGTTCAAGGGGCTACGCAAGTACGCAGGCCAAAAGATGCCATGCGGTGTTTGAGCTGGTGTGCTTGGGGGACAGGAGCCACACTGGGGCAGAGGTTCTGTCAGCTCTGCAGGGGCAGGTTCAGAGGTGATTGACGCCACGCCAACTTAAGGCAGGAATGGTGGTTTGCGACAATAGCACCAACCTCCTCTCTGCCCTCCGACAGGGACAAATGACCCATGTGCCCTGTTTGGCTCATGTCCTTAACTTGGTGGTGCAGCGGTTCTTGGGCAGGTACCCGGGCTTACAGGATGTCCTGAGGCAGGCCAGGAAAGTCTGTGTGCATTTCCGCCGGTCATATAATGCCAGTGCTCGGCTGACGGACCTCCAAAAGGAGTTTAACCTGCCCAAGAACCGCCTAATCTGTGACATGCCCACCAGGTGGAACTCAACGTTGGCCATGCTGCAGCGGCTGCACACGCAGCAGAGGGCCATCAATGAGTACCTGTGCAACTATGGCACCAGGACAGGGTCAGGGGAGCTTGTTTTTTTTTTCCCCACGCCAGTGGGCCATGATCAGGGATGCATGCACTGTCCTGTCACCATTTGAGTTGGCCACGAGGATGGTGAGCAGTGACAGTGCATGCATCAGTGACACTGTCCCCCTTGTCCACCTGTTGGAGCACACGCTGCGTGGAATAATGGACAGGGCACTTGAGGCAGAACAGAGGCAGGAAGAGGAGGACTTCCTTAGCTCTCAAGGCCCCCTTTATCCAGACAGTGTTCCTGCGTGCCCGCCGATCACACAGGAAGATGACGAGGAGGAGGAGGAGGAGGAAGATTGTGTCAGTATGGAGGTGGAGCCTGGCACTCAGCATCAGCAGCAGTCTTTAAGGGATCAGTCCCAAGGAACACATGGACTTGTACATGGCTGGGAGGAGGTGGCTGCGGACCATGTCGTCCTTAGTGACCCAGAGGACTCCGGACCGAATGCCTCAGCAAACCTACGCTGCATGGCCTCCCTGATCCTGCAAAGCCTGCGTAAGGATCCTCGTATTCGTGGTATCAAGGAGAAGGACCAATACTGGCTGGCAACCCTCCTTGATCCACGTTACAAGGGTAAGGTTGCGGACCTTATCTTGCCATCGCAGAGGATGAAACATCTTCGGGAGGCCTTGCAGAAAGGTCTGTGCAATGCGTTCCCAGAGACTGGGAGGTTACAAACTCCTGTTTCTGGACAACGTGTTGCTGAGGCTTCGGTCAGTCAAAGAAGGAGCGGTGGAGAAGGTGGCCGTCTGACCGTTGCGTTCAGACAATTTTTTGGTCCGCAGCCCCAAGGTATGATCGGTTCCAGCAACCATCGCCAGCGTCTGTTTTACATGGTGCAGGAATACCTAGGGGCAAGATCAGACTTGGACACCTTTCCCACCGAAAATCCTCTGGGTTACTGGGTCTTGAGGATGGATCACTGGCCAGAGCTTGCACAGTATGCAATTGAGCTACTGGCCTGTCCTGCATCCAGCGTTCTTTCGAAATGCACATTCAGTGCTGCTGGAGGCGTGGTAACCGATCACAGGGTGCGTCTGTCCACTGACTCGGTCGATCGACTGACCTTCATAAAAATGAATCAGTCTTGGATCACCACCAGCTACCAAGCACCTGATGCTGATGTAACCGAATAATTTTTTTGGAAATCTCAGATCCCTTCAAAGACTGCCTATGCTGATGCTGAGTGACTATCCCTGAGTAATTATCCTCTTCCTCCTCAATCATCACGCTGATGGCTTGTAAGAACATTTTTGGTTCTGGGCGCCATCACCAGTGCCTAAGGCACAATTTTTCAGCCCCTGTTTAACAGGGGCGTGTAATTACAATTTTTGATGTAATACTTTGCAGCAGGGCTCGTTCCTGCATTCCAACTAGAGTGTCTGTGAGGGGTTGCAGTGTTGTGGCACCAGCAGCAGTGCCTAAGGCCCATTTTTTCTGCCCCTGTTTAACAGGGGCGTGTAATTACAATTTTTGATGCAATACTTTGCAGCAGGGCTCGTTCCTGCGTTCCAACTAGAGTGTCTGTGAGGGGTTGCAGTGTTGTGGCACCAGCACCAGTGCCTAAGGCCTAATTTTTCAGCTCCTGTTCAACAGGGGCATGTAATTACAATTCTTGATCTAATATTTCACAGCAGGGCCCTGTGAGGGCTTACAGTGTTGTGGCCACAGCAACACCTAAGGCCCAAATTTCTGCTGAGTATATAGGGCAGGACCCTACTTTCAAACAACTAACTTACAAAGGACTCCTACTTGCAAACGGAAGGAGACAACAGGAAGTGAGATGAAATCTACCCCTAGGAAGGAAAATTCTCTCCTGTAAGTGTTAATATGGGAAAAACATTTCTCCTTTCCACTGATGCTTTCCAATCCTTGTTCCACAAAAAAACCCAAATTTTCAAAAAACATTTTTCATTGGGACAAAAAGTGAGGTGAAATCTTCTGAAGAGGAGGAAAGACAGCAAAACAAATGTCACAGGGGTGATAACCCTTCCCTATGTTTTCCAAAAAGCTTAAAAAAGATTTTTTGGCTGGAGCTAAACACGTTAAAAATGTACCCGTTCAAAATTACAAAGAGATTCTACTTAACAACAAACCTACAGTCCCTGTCTTGTTTGCACCGCCTGTATACTGCTGTTCAGAGTATATAGGGCCTGGTGGCCCCACACCTTTCCTTATTTTAATTTGGGTGCGGGGTTCCCCTTAATATCCATACAAAACCCAAAGGGCCTGGTAATGGACTGGGGGGTACCCATGCCGTTTGTCTCACTGATTTTCATCCATATTGCCAGGACCCGACATTACATTAAACCCGCAAGCAGTTTTAAATGAGATTTTTCCTTTAAAATGACATTTGGTGCAGGGACTGTTCTAAACACGGGAAACACGCGTCACTTTACTGGCATACTATAGACACCCCTCAGGTACGATATTTAAAGGAATATTTCACTTTTTTTTTTTTTTTACTTTAAGCATCAATAAAATCACTGCTCCTGAAAAAACGGCCGTTTTTAAAAGTTTTTTTTGCATTGATACATGTCCCCTGGGGTAGGACCCGGGTCCCCAAACCCTTTTTAGGACAATACCATGCAAATTAGCCTTTAAAATGAGCACTTTTGATTTCGAACGTTCGAGTCCCATAGACGTCAATGGGGTTCTAACGTTCGTGCGAACTTTCGGTCCGTTCGCAGGTTCTGGTGCGAACCGAACCGGGGGGTGTTCGGCTCATCCCTAGTGCTCAGTATCAGAAGAAAATTCCTTTTATACTGAGCATGATCTAGTGACCAAATACTATATTTTCTGTTTTAAATTCATGAAAAGCATTTGGCCAGAAGAGGAAATATTCTAATAACATTTGTTTTTTGCAATTTGCACAGAACAAATGTACATGTACTCTTACTGGGTGATGGGTTATGCAATTTATTTTAATAAATACAACCCTTGGTTTGCCATTGCTCCAAAGCTACCCATAGACCTGCGATCACGGTTACCCAATGAAACATTTTTTTTCAGATCAGGTGAAAATTAGTGCGGAAAACAAAAAGGTTGTCAAGAAGTATCACCCTAATGTATAGACTAGGGCAGGGAAGAGTAAATAATTAATGAAGAAATCATGTGTAAATTAGCATGTGATTCAAGATAGCTGACCGCACTTGGGAATAAATGGTTCAAATAAGAAGTATGGCCAAAGCTTTTTTGGTCATACTTCTCTTCTGGGCCACAGAAGTGCACTTATTTCTGCACTCCTGTGACACAGATTCAGCACAAGAATGTCACCAAACCGCTCCAGTCTCTGCATGTATCCCTACAATAATGCCTGGAACTCATGCCCCCTTTACAGCCCGGTGCTCCAGTAAATGCCGAAGGGGCAGAGCAGACAGTCACTGCTGTATGAAAAATATACAGGGTACTGGCGCAGAGAATCAAAAATATATTATGCCAATCGTTTATGTCTGCTGCAGTCAGAAAAGACCCTCCCCACTCTCAGGTTAGGCTCTAAAGAAAAAAATGTGTTTATGGACTGCGCCAACTATTAAAATGAATTTGTGTACCACCACTTCTATTTATAACCATAAGCCTTAATAATGTATATTAATGTCAAAATATCCTCACAGTGTGCTCTTTAGAAAACTTTTTGTTCGATAATTAATAAGCCCCGAGGCACTACTAATCATGCCCTTCAAGAAATTATTTATACGTGCTCATGTGCCCAAATGAAAAAACACATAAAAGTACGTGTCCTAAGCCATAGAATTCAAAACCATACATCCAATGCCAAAGTGACAATATGTAGGAAAGGGACAAAAATAAAAAAAATTCTGCTGTGAAATAAAACATTCAATGTAGATCTTTAGTGAAAAGTTCAATACACTCAGTGTAGTGGACGATTCCAAGTAGCTAATAAGTCCCAGATGAGTCGCCCCAGTGAGTGATCAGCCAGCTGCTATAGATTCATGTGTTGAATCCCCGGGTTCCTATACCCTTTTTATAGCCAGTAACTTGCATATAAGCCTTCATTGGCATTTTTGATTTTTTAAGTTCAGGTCCCATAAACTTTAATAGGGTTTGCGGTTCAGGTCCGAACTTTTGCGATGATTGGGAGCTCTGTCGCGAACCGAACCAGGGGGTGTTTGGCCCAACTCTAGTGGTAGGTGCTTTTTTTTTTTTTTTTTTTTTTTTTGTCACGTTCAGTCGACCATACAGAGAGGCGTTAAATCAACTTTGCAGTTCATTTATAAACCAGCCCGCTCTCCTTTGTCTCATCATTGTGACTCTTGCCATAAAAAAAAAAAAAGGAGCAAACTTTCTTTAGCACCCAATATGTGACATACATAAGTCTAAAACCTATTTCATGTGTGACAATTTATCATTAACTGAAGGACAACGGTTATTTCCTTATCTATTTAACCCCCGACCTCTCCCCCCGACCCTATCCCCCCCTCCCATCTCTCCAAGGTCTAATTTCTTTCTATCTTAAATCTACTCCTATCGCTAGTTCTTCAGTGCGACACCACATTTTTTTGAATTTCACCCAGCGTTCCCACTCCGCTGGGCTCTGGTTTCTTGTTTCTGCTTCCGAGCTTGTCTTAGTCTCTAAATAGAAAGTTTCTTCTACTGCATCTACCCATTCCCATACCTCGGGGCTCTCCTTCTTCTGCCAATTTTTCGGGATTGTACGCTTTGCTGCGTTTAGGAGATGAGGGACCAATGATTGCTTGTACTTTTTAATATCTCCTGTACCCCCGTGGAACAGGACCTCCCATGGGTCATCTGGCACTTCTATTCCTGTGATTTCCTTTATTAGGTCGAGTATCTTACGCCAGAAATGTTTTATTTTGGGGCATGTCCACCAAAGGTGCGCCATCGTTCCAATTTCATCACACCCCCGCCAGCAAACGGCAGTTTTATTTTGGAATTTACTTATTATCTCTGGAGTAAGATAACTTCTGCTTATACATTTATAGTTCATTTCTGCGGTTCGCACGTCCGCTGCTGAGTTGCAGATCATATTAAGAATTCTTTTAATTGTGTTTTCCCCTTTCTTTGTGCCTAGTTCCGCTTCCCATTTACTTATGAATGGAGGCCTCTCCAGCTGGTCAGTCTTCATCAGAGCTTTGTAAATTTTTGAGACAATGTTTCTCGGGTCATCTGCGTCACATAGCCTTTCAAAGTCTGTCAGTTTGTCTCCTTCCCTCATTGGTGCTGGAAGCTTGCTCACGAAGTGGCATACCTGGAGATACCTCCATTCATCTAAACCATGTGCTCCCCGCCCATTCCTAATTTCTTGAAGTGTCATAATTTTACCCTCCTTTACAATGTGTCTTAATTGTGTCCTACCCCATAGTGCTTCTTTACCTCCCATGGTTTCTAGTCCTGGTGGGAAGAAATTATTCTTTGTCAGTGCCAATAGTGGTGAATTATAATTCCCATTTAATCTTTTATACACCCCATCCCAAATTCTAAGTGCATTACTTGTTATTATATGTGTATTTCCTCCCAAAATTCTAGCATTTGGGGGGTTCCAAATCAATCTACCCAGTGGTGCATTACTAAGATATTCTTCTACTGTTACCCAACGTTTTTCATTTGTTCTCTTCGACCATTCTACTAATCTAGCCATTACTGCCGCTTTATAGTAGTTCCGGATATCAGGCAAGGCCAGGCCCCCATGTATTTTCTTTTGTTTTAAAGTCCTGAAAGAGACTCTCGGTTTTTTATTTTTCCATATGAAGCTCATTATTATATTTTTTAATTTTCCCAGATAGAACGATGGTAATGGTAACGGTATCATCTGAAACACATATGTGATCTTAGGGAGTAGTACCATTTTAATAGTATTGATCCGCCCGATCCATGAGATAGTTTTCTTTGCAAATCTTTTACATTCAGCTCTTACTGTATCTAACAGGGGCACATAGTTTCTTAAGAACATTTTTTTAGTTGTGTTAGCTAGCTTGATTCCTAGATATGTTAGTTCTTTTGCCCATCTAAAGCCATATTTTTTTTTTAGTATCTCGATTTTTGATTTCTTTAAATTTATGTTTAAAATTTGTGATTTTGACATATTTATTTGAAAGTTAGACACTTCCCCGTATTCTCTTAAAGCCTTAACCAGTTTGGGCATGGTACTTTCAGGGTCTGAGATGTATAACAGTACATCGTCGGCATATGCTGCGACCTTATGTTCCTCCTCTCCAATCTTTATACCCTTAATTTCTGGATCCGCCCTTATTGTTGCCAATAGAGGCTCCATAGCAAGGACAAATAGTAGCGGGGACAGAGGGCACCCCTGCCTTACCCCATTCCTCATCTCTAGTGGCTGTGACATAACTCCATTTACTCCCACCATTGCCGTCGGGTGGTGGTACAGGGTTTTAATCCTCTGATACATTTTCGGGCCCATACCTATAGTTTCCAGAGTCTGGAACATGAACCCCCAGTCTACCCCGTCGAAAGCCTTTTCGGCGTCGATCGACAGTAGTAGTCCTGGGGGTCCATCCACCTTCATTTTTTGCATCAAGAGTAATGTCCTGACCCCATTGTCCTTCCCTTCTCTTTTAGTAACAAAACCCACCTGGTCTGGGTTTATCAAAGCGTTCATGGATCTCTTTAATCTTTCGGCTAGTATTTTTGCATAAAGTTTCGTATCAATATTGAGCAGAGAGATCGGGCGATAACTCGAGCAGAGTGTTTTTTCTTTTCCCTCTTTTGGGATGATCGTAATAACAGCCTTTAAGGCCTCCTGACACATGTCATAATCCTCTCCCAACCCGTTGAAGTACCGACACATCTTAGGGATCAATATTTCTTTAAATTTCCTATAATAGGTTAATGTGAATCCATCCGGGCCTGGACTTTTCCCGATTGCCATACCTGCTATAGCTTTACTTATTTCTTCTTCAGTTATTGGGGCTTCCATTTCCTCTCTTTCCCCTACTGTAATCCTGGGTAGTTTTATTCTCTGCATATATTCCTTATTCTTCTTCCTATGATAAGAGAACGGGGTATCTTGCTTACGAACTGAATATAGCTCCTGGTAGTAATTTTTAAAGACCTCTGCTACTTCCTTAGAGGAATACTTTATGTGGCCGTCTTTGGTCTGGATTTTTTCAATAAAGTTCCTCGCTTTCCGCTTTTGCACTATATTCGCGAGTAGTTTACCTGGTTTGTTGGCCCAACAATATCTATCCCCTAGAATCTTACTATGATTTGCTCTTACTTCTTGTTCCATTAAAGTTTTTAATTCTGCTCTTTTAATGACCATATGTTTATAGAGCCCTTGAGAGAGTTGGCCATTTTGTGTCTTATGTTTCCGTTCTAGACTGGCTAATTCCTCTATCAATTTTTGGGTTTTCTCGCATCTCTCTTTCTTCTTCCTTGATCCCATTTCCATTAATATCCCTCTAATATAAACTTTGTGGGCCTGCCACAACGTGGACTCAGATACTTCTCCCGTATCATTATTCCGGAAATAGTCTCTTAGTTCTTTACTTATTCTATTAAAACCCTCTTCTCCCTTTATCAAATCTTCATTTAAGCGCCACTGTCCTAGGGGTCTGCTCATTTCTCCTATTTTTATTTCTAGGGTCAGTGGTGCGTGATCTGAGTAAGTTATGTTCCCTATCCATGAATCAGCCACCCTCTCAATTTCTCTGTGATCTATCAATCCATAGTCTATCCGGGAGTACGTCCCATGCACAGGCGAATAAAATGTGTAATCTCTTCCTTCTGGATGTTGTACTCTCCAGATATCCACCAGCTGTAGGCTGGCGAGTTTTTTCTTCATCTTACTTAGTTGAGTACTGTTTTTCGCCTGCGCATGAGCCGTACTGTCCAGCTCAGGGTCCATACAGAAATTCAAATCCCCCATTAATATTAGATGCCCTTGTTTGAACTTCTTCAATTTCTCTAGAACCTTAACAACATATTCTATTGAGTTCTGATTTGGCGCATAAACATTGGCCAATGTATATTCTTTTCCATATAGTTTACCTTTCAAAAAAATGTATCTGCCTTCTGTATCCACTAATCTCTCTTCCAGTACAAACCTAGTCCTTTTTGCGAATCCAATAGCGACCCCTCGTGTTCTAGTTGAAATAGTATCTCCTTGGTACCATATTGGGTATTCCCCTGAGAATAATCTTATTTTTGATAGGTGTGATATATGTGTTTCTTGAAGGAATACCACCTCTGGACCCAGCAGTTTAAGCTCATTAAAAATGCTTCTTCTTTTGTTACCCCTGTTTAGTCCTTTTACGTTATATGTTATACATTTTATTATGTTCGGTGCCATTTCCCTACCTCAACCTCACCTCTTACTAACTTAGACCTTGGAGAGATACCCCATTTTATTATTATACCAACTATGCTAAACCCCCTTCCCCCAATCCTCCCCCCTTGCCTTCCCTCTCCCCCCCCCTCCAGCCCCCCCACCCCCTACCCTTTCTGGTCTTCTCTAGACCCTTAGACCAGTGTGGATTTCGTATATCGCCTTCCACCATTGATCTCTGCTCCTAAAGGTGGAGCTATTGGCGTATCAGCACTCCGGTCGTGTCTGCCTCGGCGGCCAAGTACTCTAGCCCTCTCCATTCTATTTTCCTGTTATTCTTTTGCAAAAATTTCCCCCCCACCCCCCTCCACCCCCCCCCTTGACTCATACCACGTCTACCCCCAGCTCTATCCATTTCTCGTTGGACCAGTTCAGTGTCGTTGGCATCTGTAAACCTAATTTCATGCAAAAGTCTTCCAATTCATCGGGAAATCTTAGCCTAGCCGATCTACCATCTTTACTGCCAACTAGACAGGCCGGGAAGCCCCATGAGTACTTTATATTTTGGTTTATCATTTGTTCTAGAAGCGGTTTCAGCAGGCGTCTTCTCAGTAGTGTGTCCTTAGCGAGGTCAGCAAATACTTGAATCCTGGAATCTTCGTATTGCAGTGGGGTTTGCCCCCGCAATTTTATCCATATTTTCTCTTTGTCAGAGTAGAATCTAAACCTTGCGATTATGTCTCGACTTCTCTCTATTCGGCTGTTATCCAGCCTACCTATTCGGTGCACCCTTTCGATTTTTGGGAAGTCCTCCCCTCTCAGTTCTAGTAATGGGGAAAAAATGTCCGCTACCGTTTTCTTTAGATCTTCTCCCCTCTTTTCCGGCACTCCACGGATTCTCAAGTTCTGTCTGCGACTTCTATTCTCTTGGTCCTCTATTCTGTAGCATGTTTTTAGTTGATTTTGTTGTATTGTTTTAATTTGTTTTTTTAGGTCAGAGATTTCTCTTTCTTGTTTCTCCATTATATCTTCTGTCCTTTCGACTCTAGCCAACAAATTTCCTAAGTCTGTCCTCAACATGCTTATTTCTGTTTTAATCGATAATTTGAGCGCTTTAAACATCTCTGCGATTTCGTTTTTGGTTGGAATATCACAGTCCTGTCTAGGTTCCATCATTCTGGATGACTCATATGTATTTTCAATTAGTGAGGACTCACCTGATTGATTGGGGGTCTGATCTTTCTTTTCGTGCTGACCTTTTTTCTTCATATCGGGGACAGTAGGGGTCTGGGCTTCTTGGTGCACACCCCTTGGGCTCCCCCCCGTAGCCAAGTATTGTTTAATTGAGGTCCCACTTATACTTCCTGAGAGGCTATCTTTTGATGTCTTGGATGTGCCCCCTTTCCCTGCTTTTGTTGTATTTCTGCTCATTCTTTATTTCCTGGGCATCTATGTGTAGTGCTTTAGTGCTTCCCTCACCCTTACCAGCTACCCCGATATGTTCATATGTTGCAGTAATTTTTTGCTCTTCTTTATTGAGAAATTCAGGGCAGGCAGATTTCCATACTGGGTAAGCGTATTATATCTGTTGTTTCGCCTGTCAGTACATACCTTTTGAGGAAAGTCCCCGGGAATGATTCCAGCTACCTTTTCATAGGTGTTTAATACCGCTTTAGCGCATCTGTCCTTGTGTCCATATGCTCCTCCGTACCGCTTCTGGACTCCTCGGCGGGTGCCCCTTATCTCTAGGGGCTATCCCAACCTTGTGTGGTACAGGTGCCCCGCAAGACCCTAGCCCAGGCCACCGCCGCCGTTCCCCTCTTCCACGAGCGCACACCTGGTGACCCCTCACGCCTACCAGTTTGCTCTTGCTATCGGTGACTTTGATTGCGACAATGCAACAATGTCCACAGAGTTACTATATTTTATGTAGCTTTGTGTCATGTAACTGATGTTTTGCTGCCAAGAGTAATAGATATACCTGGTATCAACAGTTTAGCATATAGTCACAGCTCATGCACTATTTGACCTTTGTTTTAGATATTTGCAGTGTCCCATTTACATGCTTCATCCAAAGCGTACCTTAAATATTTCATTGGTGGTGTTTTCTTCCTTTCCAATCCTCAAAACATACTCTTACCTCTGGGGTCCGCTCAGAGACAAATCTCTTACCCATCTACAGTCCTCTGTATGTCTTACTCTGCGGATGGCGTTCTTCTTGCCGTCTGACTTACTCCATCCAGGCTCTGTGGGGTTGATCTGAGCCGCTGGGAGAGTGACGTAGGATCAATTTCCTCCGGTGCCGAGGAAGGAGCGGGGGGGCAGCGGGGGGGGGCAGCGGGGGGGGGCAGCGGGGGGGGGCAGCGGGGAGCGCAGGGTCACCCTCCGGGGAGGAGACCGCCGTCTCGCTATCTCCCTAGATCGCGCCGCTGTGTCCCTGTTCTTCTCAAGGTTGGGGTTCCATGACCGAGGCTCGGATGCCGATCGGCACGCTCTTCCTTTCTCTCTTCCTCGAGGCTTGCTCGTCCCGCTGATGGAGCCGCCGAGACGCCGACTGCTGACACGCCGCTAGCTCCTCCCCTCCCTACAGACGTCTCACGTCATGTAGTGGTAGGTGCTTTTAAAATGAGTTACGCCAGTTCAAACTGTGTTTTAGGGCATGGCAGCTCACAGCTCACAAAACGGAGAGATCACATAAACATTAGTTGCCCACATCAACATGAATAGTCAACAGAAAATGCCGAGCCACCTGGTTCCCTTGTCCGCAGCAATGCTGCTGTTCTTACCAGTCCCTCTGACTGTATTGTCCAGCTCTTCTGGTGCTCTTGGTTCGCTTAGCGTTTAGTTGCAGTGCCATGCTGTATGGCCCACTCCTGGCCTCTGGATAGGGGTTTTTCTGATACCCTGATTGGAGCCGATCTGACTCCTGGAACAATACCTCCTGTCACCTGTCTACTGGCTGGGGCCCCTCTGACCCCTGGTTGAGACCTTCTGTCTTTTGACTCCTGGCTGGGGCCCCTCTGACCCCTAGGTGAGACTTCCTGTCTGTAATATGGGAGCTTTCTCCAAACTGATAGCCCTGAGCTATCCTCAGGCTTAAGTATTTAATGACCCTGCACACCTCTGTACTCACACAGGCTGCAAGCATGCAGTAAAATCAGGACAGGTATCGAAGAGATAAAGGACAATCTGCAACTCCATACATGCGCTTTAAATCAGTCCAAATTTATTGTATCTCCATAAAAGATAAAAGTACAGCAGAGGTAGACGCGTTTCAGCCACAACGGCCTTGTTCACAACATTAATGTACAAAAACAGCACAAAATATATACTTGTAAAAAACACTCCCCCCCCTTAATTGGTCACAGAGACTTCCAATTAGCCTCTTCCTCAAATCCTCAAATTGATACAATGAGACCAGAAGGAAAGGAGGATTGGAAGTTGTTCTTTAGCAAAGCAAACCACAATAAGAATAAAAAATAAAGATAGAATGTATGTATTCATAATAATAAAACATTTAATTTGATAAACAATAATGTAAATGGCCAAGGGGAGAACAAGATAGGACAACAGAATATGAGAAGTGGTGGAAGATAAATGGAAAAAAAGATATAATAATTCATTATAACTAGCGTAAATGTAAATCGAGGTGCCACCTGAGGTTCAACCCCAGGGGGACTCTTGTTTGAATCCTAAAAATCCATCATGCCTCTCTATTCAAGAGTTGCCTACCCCTATCTCCACTCCTGGGCATTGGAGTCAATCTCTTGATGCCAGTGAACCCGAAAGAAGACAAATCCCCAGCATGGCATTCTCTGAAATATCATGAGGCATTTGAAATGTGTTTAGCATTTGAATTCGAAATGTCACAATAATGCTTCCCTATTCTAGTGTGTAGGGCACATGTAGTGCACCCCACATACTGCAAATTACATGCGACACAAAATATGATATATACTACAAAACGAGTCTCACAATTAATGTACTGTTTAATTTCAAAGCTTTCTCCTGAGCTAAAAGAGCTAAATGACCTAATATGGTACAGTATCTTCTTTTTTTTTAAATTACATGGGAAACTACCAGGGTAGGACAACCAGGTAGGTTGTCGTTTCTGCGATGTAAAGAGGCTCAGGGACAGAAGGGAGCCCAATGTGGGGGCCCTCCGACTGGAGAAACGGCAACTTATCCCCAGTACTTTATGAAGACCTGTATCTGAATAGAGAATGGGCAAATTCCTTTTGATTATGTCCACCACCTGTTTGTACTCCTTATAAAAAGTAGTAACAAAGGTGGCTGGACCATTATTGTCAGTTCTCTCTTCTCCCATATATTTTTTTCTCCCATACTTCCTGATACCTGGTGTCCCATGAAAAGTATTGTCTAGGGATACTCCGCTCTGTTTCTCTCCCACATGATCTAATCCCTTCTTCATCACTGTACCTGAATAACCTCTCTGTAGCAGCCTAGCAATGATGTTATCACATTCTTTTTTTTTTTTTATACAAGTATACATTTTGTGTAGTTTTTGTACGATAATGTTGTGAACAAGGCCGCTGCAGCTGAAACGCATCTAGCTTTGCTGTGCTTTTATCTTTTATGGAGATACAACAAATTTGGACTGATTTAAAGAGCATGTATGGAGTTGCGGATTGTCCTTTATCTATTCATCACATTGGCAGCTGATCAACTGTACATCCTGCACCCGACAGCTCAAGAGGAGTTTCATTAACTTGGGGTAGTAGCACCTTTCATTGTTGTTTATTGACAGTATTGAAGGTTCCATCCAACTCAAGACACTTTGGAACTTTCAAGCTCTGGGCCCCAATCCAGTTTTCATAATCCAGAAAAAGCCAAAAACACAGCTTTCTCTGCTCAGAATAGATGCCTAGACCCTCACATTAAGCCTCTTTGTGAATCATGTATCATTTTCTCCTACATTTTCACAGTGGCAGGCTCTTGCACTGTCACAGTTTATAAAAAATAAGCCTTATTCCAAAATGGATTAAATTCATTATTTTCCACAAAATGCTACAAGAAATACCCAATAATGACAAAGTGAAAGAGGTTTGTTTAGAATCTTTGCAAATTTATTAAATATAAGAAAAAAAATGAAAAAAATCCTATGTACATAAGTATTCACAGCCTTTGCCATGACATTCAAAATTGAGCTCAGGTGCATCCTGTTTCCACTGATCATCCTTGAGATGTTTCTACAATTTGATTGGAGTCCACTTTTGGTAAATTAAGTTGATTGGACATGATTTGGAAAGGCACACACCTGTCTATATAAGGTAGCACAGTTAACAGTGCATGTCAGAGCACAAAGAAAGCCATGAAGTTCAAGGAATTGTCGGTAGACTTCCAAGACAGGATTGTATCGAGGCACAGATCTGGGAAGAGGTCAAGAAAAATGTCTGCAGTATTGAAGGTCCCAGTGAGTACAGTGCCCTCCATCATCCATAAATGGAAGAAGTTTGGAACCACCAGGACTCTTTCTAATGCAGGCCGCCCGGCCAAACTGAGAGATCGGGGAAGATAGGCCTTAGTCAGGGAGGTAACCAAGAACCCGATGGCCACTCTGACAGAGGTCCAGCATTTCTCTGTGAAAAGAGGAGAACTTTCCAGAAGAACAACTATCTCTGCTGCACTCCACCAATCAGGCCTGTATGGTAGAGTGGCCAGATGGAAACCACTCCTCAGACCATGAGAAACAAAATTCCCTGGTCTGATGAAACAAAGACTGAACTATTTGGCCTGAATGACCAACATCATGTCTGGAGGAAACCAGGCACCGCTCATCACCTGGCCAATATCATCCCTACAGTGAAGCATGGTGGTGGCAGCATCATGCTGTGGGGATGTTTTTAAACGCAGGAACTGGGAGACTAGTCAGGATCAAGGGAAAGATGAATGCAGGAATGTACAGGGACATCCTTGATGAAAACCTGCTCCAGAGCGCTCTGGACCTCAGACTGGCGAAGGTTCATCTTCCAACAGGACAACAACCCAAAGCACACAGCCAAGATAACAAAGGAGTGGCTATGGGACAACTCTGTGAATGTGCTTGAGTGGCCCAGCCAGAACCCAAACTTGAACCTGATTAAACATCTCTGGACATATCTGAAAATGGCTGTGCACGGATGCTCCCCATCCAACCAGATGGAGCATGAGAGGTCCTGCAAAAAATAATGAGGGAAACTGCACAAAAATAGGTGTGCCAAGCTTGCAGCATCATACTCAAAAAGAATTGAAGCTGTAATTGGTGCCAAAGGTGCTTCAACAAAGTATTGAGCAAAGGCTGTGAATACTTATGTAAATGTGATTTTTTTTATTTTTAATAAGTTTGTAAAGATTTCAAACAAACTTCTTTCATGTTGTCATTATGGGGTATAGTTTGTAGAATTTTGAGGAAAATAATGAATTTATTAGATTTTGGAATAAGGTTGTAACATAACAAAATGTGGAAAAAGTGGAGCGCTGTGAGTACTTTCCGGATGCACTGTACTTCTGATCTTGCAAATACTCTGACTGTGGGACAAAATGTTAACAAAATTGAAAAAAAATTATGATTTTATTATAATATTAACTTCAAATATAAATAAATAAATAAATAAATAAATAAATAAAATCAACCTAACCACTACGGCTCAGGCTGAATAAATTCTCACTTCTGAGTAAACAAAAACAATTTACCCCAATCAACAGGAAGTATGATAAACATACTGACTGTCACCTAACCCCAGCCCGTGGCTTTTTCTATGCATGTCTGGAAATCATTGTTTAAAATATCAAGTCCAATATCCGATAAATGGACACCGTCTCCATGGTATAAACCAGAAATACCACCCTCCAATTCTAAGTGCCTAAAACCAAACCCAAAAGGATGCAATAGGAACTTATTAACAGATCTATTCACTCTCTTTCAAATTTTTTCGAAAGGACATAAATAGAAAGAATCAAGCCATCTGAGACGTGGTATAATTTCTGAAAATACAACTTTTAAATCAGGAAAAAACAAATTAATGAGATTAATAGTCTGTTGAATATTAAAAATTTAATCTAAAGTTTTCATCTGACATATGTCATTGCCTTGCACAATCCATTTTTTAGGCCAAGGAGAAGCACACCAGTGCGTCTGCCAAATAGCGGAAAAACCAACAGATCCAGCAGCATCAGTGAAAAGAGAAAATGCATCACTTGAAATAAAATCAAATTGACAAATGGCTTTACCATTAAAATGACCCAAAAATTGTATACAGATCAACATATCCTCTTTAACGTCTCCCGACAATCGCACATGAGATGAAGGGTTCTTCAACCCAGAAATTACAGAATAAAAACATCTAGAAAAAATTCTACCTATCGGAAGAATTCTAGTCGCAAAAGCCAACAATCCAAGACTGCATTTCTTTAAAAGTCACTTTTTTCACGTCTAATAAATGTAAGCAATAATTGAGAAATTTTTTCCAAATTATCTAACGGAAGTCTAAATTCCACATTCAATGAATCAATAGTCACTCCCAGAAAATCTAAACAAGCAACAGGGCCGACAGTTTTTTCTTCAGCTAAAGGAACATTAAAATACTTACAAATACCAAAAAATGAATTTAATAAACGACCACAATCCTCAGAACCGCATTTACCTAAAAATAAAAAATCATCCAAATAATGTATTACGCAATCCGAACCACAGATTTTTACAACCCATTCCAAAAATGTGGAAAACGATTCGAAATAATAACATGCCAAAGAGCACCCCATGTGTAGGCATTTATCAATATAATATTCACCTTGAAAATAGATGCCCAAGAAGCAAAAAGAATCAGGATGTATAGGAAGAATCCTAAAAGCGGACTTAAAGTGGTGTTCCAGCCAAAATTATACTTTTTAAATAAAAATACCTCTATAATACACAAGCTTAATGTATTCTAGTAAAGTTAGTCTGTAAACTAAGGTCTGTTTTGTTCATTTATAGCAGTAGTTTGTTATTTTATAAACTTACAGCAGGCCGTGGCCATCTTAAGTGTGGGCATCCTTGCAGATCTCGCACATGCACAGTGCAGCACAAGCAGTGTAATAGGTTTCAGGTCCGGTTTCCATAGCAACGGCAGTGTCAGAGGAAGTTGCCGCCCCTTCCCAGAAGGCATTGCAAACAGGAAATGATGTGATGGGCCGCGGCCAGGGAGGAGGAAGTGAAAAAATTAATATAGCAGATATACAGTAGGTGCTGAGAAAAAAAATTAAAAAATATCCAATTTGTTTACAGTGCACAGTTTAGTGAGGGATGCTGAAGAGTTGTAAAAGTGGGTGGAACTCCACTTTAACATCCGCTTTAACCAACAAATCACCCTCACCCAACGAACGAAGGTGTGAAATAGCAAATTCAAAAGATGCATAAGTAACTGAAGACAAAGAAGGGTCAATTTGATAATTTAATGAATCACCATAAGGATATGACAAATGGTGAATTAGTCTATACGAATTGGGTTCCTTTTTAGGGATAATTTCTAAAGGAGAAATTCTCAAATTAGTTAACGGAGGATCCAAAGAAGGGTCCACCATCCTCCCCTCCTATATTTATCTCAATAATTTTGTTTAAATAATAGAGGCCAACGAGTAAACAGAAATCAAATTACGAACCAACTTACAACCAGATCCATTAAACTTAGGAAGAAGAAAACATTGTGAAAAACCCTCAATTAAAAGCATTACCTTCTGTTTGGGTAAACCAGAAGCCAAGGCAGCATGTTTTCCTTGTTCACCGGTGTTATAGACTTTACTATTAAAGTCTCTAGGTTGTTGTGCAGACTGTGTTGATAATTTACGAAAAGATTTCACTACTGGATGCGCACCAGAGCAAAATGCACATTCGTGCTTATACCTGCAGGAATGAAGCCATTTACAATGGCTATCATTATAAGCAAAAGAAAATCCCTTTTTTATAGGGCATGTTAGAATAAGCACTAGAAGAAAGAGTTCAAGGGCGAGGTGGAACCGGACAAGGAGGGAGGAATAAATTCAACCAAAGTCCCACATCTTTCACACCCCCTTGTAAAGTAGGGTGAACACTTAATTTATGTCTAAATGCCTCATCATAATTAAACCAAGAATAACCACTAAAATTACGATAAGCTTCAATTATAATGTCCATATGTTGGAAAAGTCCAGTACTTTTGGTGGGAAATCTTTCACAAAGAACACTAGAAAAAAAAAAATCGAGAAAGCCTGAAGCCAATTAAAAATAGACTTAGTAACAAGCTTTTTTCTGTCATTTTCCTCAAGTCGATCCTCTTTTTTATCCAATTTAGACAGATAGTCTTTTGAAGATGGCAGTAAAGACAATAAGTCAATATATTCCCCATTCCAAATTTTTTCTTTGACACCCATAGGTAAATGAAAACCTAACAGGGAAAGTATACAAGGCATCACTTCTTTTCCATACAAATCTGACCTGCATGAAAAGGAGTTAGTAATTGGAACAGAGGAATCTGAACAATGAAGCACAGTTTGATCCAGGCTATGATCAACAACATTAGCAGCATTGATTGTATGCAAAGGTTGTGCAGGGGCATCAATAGCAGACCAAACTAAAGCTGCAGGATCAGAAATACCAGTGTTAGGAATCTGCGGGCACAAAAATACTAGCAATAATATTTTTCAAAGAGGAAGACAAATCAGTTAACAAATGTAAAGTTTGAGACCCACCTCTCAAAGGAACTTGAGGAGTTTCAGCTGGTGTAAACTGATGCTGTGACAGTAGCACAAGAATACGCTGAGAGGACGGTCCAGGGGCCGAAGGAGAGGGAACATTGACTGTAGAAATATTGCTGGCTGAAGCAGTAGGAGAAGATCTGGCGACAACATCTTTTCTAGCAAGCCTAGAGGATGCTCTGCTAACTGCGTCAGACACTGTTAGACGATCCCTCACTGTTGATTTCTTCGACACCGCAGCTGAGCTGGCAGGCACTCGCTTACTTTTCAAGGAGGCCAGCCCAGCTGATAGGTGTGACGTAGCTCTGTTCGGGGAAAACCACACTAGCCATCGAAGTAGAAGATAGGGAAAGACAGTTCCTCAACCAATGTACATTGTCAGAATCAGCCTTTTTAAGAAGTTGTGATAGCAGAGACCGTATAGTGCCAGACGAGCCCTCGGAAGCCATGCAAACGGTAGCAGAGTAGAAAGGAGTATAGAGGTGTCCTCTTCAGTTTCTTCTGGCAACTGCCAACTGTCATAAATAATAGCCCCTATTTATAGGGGGACCTTGCTGTATCTAAACATTCATTGGTGGGTTAAACTGACCTATCTTTTTTTTTTTACAAATGACGTTCTTTATTGAAAGGTTGTACATAAATACAGGATAATATATTCATGATGCAAATAGTAGGTAAATACAGAACAATACAGATGATAAACTAAGAGGGCCCTCTATACATAAATAACATCTTGGTAATGGAGCGGATATATAAGCATGTAAACATTACCGGTTCGACTTTTTAAATTTGGTTGTAGCAACCTATGGGTAATATTAGCTTTCTTTCTCTATTTTAGTCGGGTGGAGTGTCATCTAATTCATCACAGGTGGATGCCTCATTCAGCCAAGCATCCCAGATCTTTCCGTACTTTGTTGGGCATCCTCTGTGGGCGTAAATTTCTTTTTTATAAGGCAGCACAGAATTGATTGAGGCAACCCATTCCCAAATAGTAGGTGGTGCCGCCCTAAGCCATTTCCTTGCAATAAGTAATCTGGCGATAAACAGCGTTTCTTGTAAAAACATATAATGAAATTTATCAGAGTCAGGATTTGGGAACATCCCCAATAAACATTGTTTAGGGCATAATGTTAGGGGGGAACCCATTTTATCATGGATAAATTTGACTATCTGGGACCAATAATCCTGTATTATGGGACAAGACCATAGGAGATGAAAAAATGTTCCATGAGATCCTGCGCATCTTGGGCAAATTGGGTTATAGTTATCTCTAAATTTGGCTAAAGGCGAGGGGGTCAGGTAAGACCTATGCAATATATATAATTGTGTGAGACGGTCTGAAGTCTTATGAGAAACCTTTTTGCAAGCGTCTAAGACTTCTTCCCATTCCTCTTCCTCAATCTCACCCACATCTCCAACCCCCCGGTCCTTCAACTGATAAGCTATTGCCACCGCAGCAGGACGCTGAAGGCAGGAGTAGAATATAGAAATCAATTTTTGATGGTCAGAGCCGTTTATCATGCCATGATATCCAATTGCGCCAGGTTTGGAGGGGATTCATGGAATTGGGTTTGGAGAGCGTGGCGGAGCTGGAGGTATCGGAAGTGCATGAAGTTGGCGAGGCCGAAGTCATTTTTCAGTTGTTGGAATGATTTAAGAATGTCGCCATTATACATATCTGCTAAGTAGACCACCCCACTAATTATCCACAGATCACGGTCCGGTAAGTGTAATAACTCGGGAAGGCACGGATTATTCCATAAAGGTGTCTGTGTGTTGAGGGGAGTTTAAGTTTACGTCTTACTACAGCCCATATCCTGCAATGAGTATATAACAGGCCTTTGCGGTCGCCGAAACCTCCGGTCTCACCCAGGTCTCTTAAAATGAGCTGAAAGGGGTGAGTGTGTGTTCGCATAATTTGAGAGCATAATTTGAGAGCATATTAAAGCCATATACCGTTCTTTGCCTCCTTTGTCTAGGTGGAAAAAATGGGACAATTGTGCTGCCAAGTAATATAAGTTAAAGTCCGGCAGCGCTGTGCCCCCTAAATCGGTGGGGTTCTTCAGCACTTGCCAGGACAATTTATGACATGTTTTGCCCCACACAAAGGTATTTAAAATGGCTTCCAAGGATTTAAATATCCTCAGGGGTATATAGACTGGGGCGTGCCATAGAATATACAGGAATTTGGGTAGCAGGATCATTTTGGTCAAGTTTACCTGACCCATGACTCCCAAAGGTAATCTGGACCACATCTGTGTTTTATTCTTTAATACCGTGAACAATGGCTCCAAATTTAGTCTAATATAGTCCTCTGAAGAGCGTGTAATCGTAATACCTAAGTATTTTATCTCACTAACACGGATTAGAGGGGAAGAAGCCAGCATCTCTGATGGGGCCCCAATATCTAAAAGAAGGATCTGGGATTTCTCCCAATTGATCTGTAGTCCTGAGTATTTCCCGAATTGTTTTATAATTTCAAGGGCCGTTATTAGAGAGTGTCCTGAGTCTTCTAGTTATAGGAGCATATCATCCGCATATAAACTGATTTTTTCGACCAGGTTTCCATGACTCAGACCCCTGACCCCTGGGTGTTCACGTAGTGATGTTGCCAGAGGTTCTCCCGCCAGGGCATAAGGTAATGGGGAGAGGGGACAGCCCTGTCGTGTGCCCATGGCCAACGGGAACTCCCCCGAGATTTTACCATTGACCAGGATCCTGGCACTTGGATTCTGGTAGAGAAGCTGAATCCAGCGAATATATTTAGGCCCAAATCCAAACCTGACCAGACATTCCCAGAGGTAGTCCCATTCTACAGAATCGAACGCTTTAGCAGCGTCCAGGGACACCACCACTCTGGAACCTGTCTGGTCATGGCAAGCCTGCAAATTCATATACAGCCTGCGTAGATTAAACGCCGTGTTTTTTGCAGGCATAAACCCAGTTTGGTCGGGGTGTATGAGATCTATGATCACCTTATTTAATCGAAGCGCCAGGACCTTGGCCAAAATTTTTATGTCCAATTGTAGTAGGGAAATGGGACGATAGGGTTCAGGAAGGGTCGGGTCTTTGCCTGGTTTGAGTATGAGTATGATAAATGCCTCACTCATCGATTTAGGGAGGGAACCTGATTTGAATATGTATGTAAATATCATATGAAGCTTGGGAATTAGTATCTCACTATATGTAGTATAAAACTCTAGGGGGAGACCATCAGACCCGGGAGCTTTTGAGGGGGCAAGGTGAGAAATTGCTTCCGCAATGTCATCTTTGGTGATGGGGGCCTCCAGCATCTCTATTTGAGTAGGGGTCAAGTGATTAAAAGTCACAGTGGATAGGAAATCCACTATCTCCTGCCTAGGATTGTTTGTGATGAACGAGTATAGGGAAGAGTAAAAGGAGCGGAACACTTCGGCCACTTTGTCTGGATCTTGTATCACGGTGTCTGCAGTATCTTGTAGGGCGACCACAGTAGGTGGTTTGTGCTCCATGTGGGCCAAGTAGGCCAGCAGGCGCCCCGCTCGTTCCCCACACGTGTACACTTTTTGTTTAGTGTAAAATATTTTCCTTTCCGCCCTTTCAATGTGAAGCCCATTCACTATGGGAGCTTGCAATTTTACCCTATTCGCTGTCTCAGGAGAGGGGCTATCTGAAAAAGATTTTTCTATCTCTGTCATTGCTTGCTCAGCCTGTTGAATAACTTGGTTGGAAGTTTTTTTTATATCTAGCTATACGTTGTGATAGTAACATGCGGGCGTGGGTCTTAAACGTATCCCATACAGTATCAAAAGGAGTTGAGCCTACATTCGTTTGAAAGAAGAACTCCCACTCCTCTCCCATGTTATCTAAATCCAGGACAACCGAAAGCCAGAAGGGGTTGAGGAGGAGGGGGAGATAAGTTTAAGTTCTATCCAGCATGGGGCATGATCCAAAAGTATACATGAGGAAAAACCTGCTCCTTTTAGACTCTGCACCAGGGAATGAGACAACAGGATTAGATCAATAGGTGACATAGTATTATGTGTCTCTGAAAAACATGTAAAAGCTTTAACTTGGGGTAGCAATGCCTCCAAGTATCCACCAGCCCTATCTAACTCATGAGTTTCCCAAATCTCGTAGGGGAGGGTGTACAGTCAGTCGGGGATGTCTGGGAGATTCTGTCTAAGTTATTGTCCATTACTGAATTAAAATCCCCCATCCACAATGCCGGGATCGTTGGAAATTGTGCCATAAACGCCAGCCCCTCATTAATAACATTGAACTGAAATGGAGGAGGTATATATACAGCGAGCAGCAGCATTTCCAATCCGTTCAGCCTGCAGTGTATGAACAGGAACTTGCCCTGCGGATCAGACCTCAGTGACAACAGAAAAAATTGTGCTATTTTGGCCACTAGGAGCGCAATACCTCTAGAGTAAGCTGAGTATGGGGCCTGATACACCCAACCCACCCATGGCTTTTTAAGAGATAGCAATAATTGACCAGTTAAATGGGTTTCAACTAATACCGTAATATCTGCGTGTTGTGCTTTGAGATATGCCATGGCTGCATTTCGCTTGGGTTTAGCTCTAAGGCCTCGGACATTACATGTTAAACATTTTAAAGTTGATATGTTAGTAGAGACAGTTTATGGGCATGTCTCTCAGCCTGCGTCCACCGGTCCCGAAACTGAACCATTGGTGCACAACACAACTGGGAGACCGAGCTGAGTAATCATAACCAACGTGAGCGAAACATGACCCCGTGTGTCTGCAATCAGTAGCATTGTCTGTATACAGATCTATAAAGTTATGCATCTGAATAAAAGGTATAAGAACGATTAACTTGTAGTTAAACTTTAAACAACCTTGAACACGTGCGCTGGCCTGGCTGGGTACATCACACCTTCGGTTCAATTTCACCCTGGAAGCATGCGCCCAGATAGGCCAGGGAAACATAACTTTTGTTACATTGGTATCAGTACATTTCTGAATTGAAACAGCGGAATCTAGTAGGACTCCCGCGACTAGGGGGACGAACATCCACTGAAGAGCCAGCAACAGTGTGGGGGGGAGTTGCCCCCAGTATCAGGCGCACAGGATAACACTGTAAAAGATAATAAGGAATAAAGATGTGTGCCCAAAAACTGTACATCCAAACAGGGAATGGCTCGAGACAGTCTAAGGGGTTTGGTGGTTGCAGTGCCAGTCAGAATAAGAGCCAGGGGGGATGAAAACGGTGGTCAGACTTTAGGCGGGTGGAAGTACCAGTATTCCCAATGCCTTTGTACAGGGGACATAAACACAGTACCTCAGTCCGGGGCCTTTTGTGGTAATAACGTTCATGAAGTAGGTTTACATCCTCAGCATGGCCGTGCTAGGGGGATCAGCGTGGGTATCACTCTCCTGGTGATGGGCGGTTGGGAGCAGCTCGGTCATCCAACCATGCGAAGACCACCTCCGGAGTGTCGAAAAAGTGGGTACGATCGTTTCCCACCACACGAAGCCTGGCGGGAAACAACATGGCATATGTGTAATGTCGAATCCAGGGCTGACGCTTCACCTCCGTGAAATGCGCTCTCTTCTTCTGGACCTCTGCTGAGAAGTCAGGGAACAATTTAATTTCGGAATTCTTGAAGGGGATGTTACCCTTCAATCTTGTGAGACGGAGGATGGCATCCCGATCTCTGAAGTTCAAGAAATTCGCAATAAATGTCCGGGGAGGTGCACCCTGTGGAGGGGGTCTGGTCGCGAGCCGGTGCGCTCCTTCAACTACAAACGTTGTAGAGAATTCTGGTCTCTCAAAAGTAGAGATGAGCAGATTTTCCAAAAAGGCCCGGTGGATCAGAGCCCTCAGGCAGTCCTACGAATCGGAGATTGCAGCGTCTTAGACGGTTCTCCATGTCGTCTTGCTTGGAGAGAATTGTGTGGAGCTGGTGTTGTATGCTTTCAGTGGCATGCTGTAATGGCGGCACTTCATCCTCTACTCGGCTAATATGAATCTCTGTTTCAGTGACCTGCTCTCGGAGTTTCTGTAAGTCCTGACTTATTAAGGACACGTCAATCTTCACCTCCTCAATCTTGCATGTTAATGAGCTTTTACAGTCTGATATCGCCTCCAGTACACGAGCCGCGTTGTCCGCCACTGGCTCCGAGGAGGAAGACGCATCGGCGCCATTTTCACCTGAAGTCCCCTTCTCTTTCAGCCAGTATTTATCGAGCTTAGCTATCGTATCTGCAGTCTTTTTCAGAGGCGACATGATGAGAATAGGTGCGGGAGAAGGCAGAATATGTTTGTGGGCAATAATAGTCACCTGCAATCATAGGATATTGAGAAACAGAGTTTGTCTCGAGCGGAGCTCCCGTGTCGCACTCCTCACACCATGCCGGTCCAGCCCACGCCCCAAACTGACTTATCTTTAGTTAAATTTGAAATTGTATAAGATGTTATTGGATAATTCATGCTATCCTATGAAATTGTCTTATTTTCAAAACTATTTAAATAACATGTCGCTGCCTCAGATCCCATGAGGAAAGGGGGGCCTATAAAATAGGCATACTTCTCCCCTTTTTCCTTTACATTTCCTTACCAAAGATGACGGTGCCTCCACCCGAGAGCCGAGGGACGGGTCGGCCTCGGGTGCCGACATCGCGGGCGCCCTGGACAGGTAAGTGTCCTTGTTTTAAAAGTCAGCAGCTGCAGTATTTGTAGCTGCTGACTTTAAAAAAAAATAAAAATAGGCAGAACTCTGCTTTAACCTCTCTTGGAACATTATATAAAGAACCTTAATATATAACCCTCTTTTGAGGAGGATTTTGAATATATTTACGTGTATTACAAGCTTTTTCCCTCCATCTAGTAAAGAGAAAAACAACATATGTGCCTTGTGTTCCAGGTTGGTATTACCCAGGGGAGGCTGTCCATCATCTTAGTTTTTAATTAAAAGAAACCAAGGGTATTGATTACTGGAGGATTAGAACTCAGCAGATCAGCTTGTGGTAGTGGTTGAGATAAACTAAAACAGTGGTTTTTCACAACTTGCTTATCTCTAACTCCTAACAAGCATGGGTTAATCCCAAATTAAATGTCAGACCATGACGTGGACTCAGGAGCTTGTACCTTCTACCTTATATTAACATCTTTTGATGCATATGCTGGCTTTGAACACAAATAGCCATCAACATAAATGCAGGCAAACTGAATAGATATTGCTTATGAAAATAATAAAAATAAAACAATAGGTAGGGATTTAGCACCCCCCCCCCAGTTTAGAATAAGCTGCTGGGTAGGTTTAGTTTAGCTTCTCTGTAAACAGTGGAACAGGGGTTTATTGCTTAGGGCTGCTCAGTGTTTCACAGGCTGCTGTTCTGCTACACCCCACTGTCTGCTAGAGGCTTCTAAAAGCACATTGGAAGGGAAAGCAGAACAGGCAGTCTGAATATTTATGGGACTCCAGCCAATCCCTGGGGAAGTGTACCCAGAAGGTGGAGGCAGAGCTCATGAGTAGTATAAGGCCTGAGCAGCAGACAGGGTGTTTCTGGGTCCAGTCCTGCAGAAGGGGACCCCTGTAAGAGCAGCCAGAGTGAACACAATGAGGCCCTAGCTAGGCTTAGCTAGAGAGAGCCAGGAGGAAGTTGTTGGAAAGGAGTCCAACTATCCTGCAGTGGTGTGAGTCTACAACTTCCACTTTAGGAAGGACCCGTGGATATTGGTAGGAGGCAAAAAGTGATCCTATGGCTAAGAGAGTAAATGACCCACAATGCTAAGGAAAAGTGACAGTGTGTAACTGTGAACCTCCTGAGGAAGTACAAGTCACTAGCAGCGTTATGAAATTTGTTGTACAAGCAAGTGCAGCCAACAGTGTGTAAAAAGCAGCCATAAATGCATCCAGCAGTGTGTAAAGCACAATTAGATGTCGAAGAGTTCTCAAGCTGTTTCAGTTGCAGTTCACCAGGGGTACCCCATGCTCCCTATTCCTGCCCTTTTCAGCCTTCTCTTGCAGGTTGGTTAACTGTTTCAGGACCACAAGTTAGGTTTGGAGGCTCTTTCCCACCTAGAATCTCTTAGAGCCTCTGAATTATCAGGACTTAACCACCTCGGGAAAACTGTAAATCAGGTTTCCCTCTTTATCGGTTCACTCCGGAATCCCTCACCCTACATCAGTGAGAATCCCAGAGTACACCACAGTGTGTCTTTTCTTGCCCCTTAAAGGGCCCACAATCCAAATAATCCAGTACCTCCCAGACACATACAGTGCCTCCCATCCAGGACCCATCCCTGGCATTCTGTACAATAAGCAATCAATATACTGTATGTATACACTCTGAAAAATTGTATATTATACACACAAACATGATAATGATAGAAAAAATATCAAAATGAGAGTTGAGACACCATTCTTCATTGTGATTCAGATTGTGATCACAGTGCTAATGTTTTAAGTGTATGAATTGCCAACATAGTTTGTATAGCAATGCCAATTCACATTCCTGGTGAAAATGAACGATCTTTGGATTATCTGCAAATCAACTTTTTAGATTAGTGAGCAATCGGAGGTACAACCCATCACAACTCAACACAGACAGGGTTTAAAATGTTTTGCTACCTTTTGATAGTATTATCTGTAAACACCAATAGGTTGGTATTTAACTGGAGCAGGAAAAATGGAACAAAATGAAAGAAGCGCTTATAACAATGTATCAGATTTAGCTCTCACATGCAGAAATATGACATCACATTAAACCACATAATTGTATTCTCACAGCATTAGTATGCATGCGCAATGCTCACAAAGATGTGCACATAAGCATACAACATACATACAGCTAATTTGTATACAAAGGTGGTTTGCTAAGTAGACAATGGATTTATGTGACCCTTTCTCAATCCCACTTAGGTGGTTGCTCTTAGTCCTGGTCTCAGCGTAGCACCCTTAACCACTTTACCTCCGGAAGATTTACCCCTTTCATGGCCAGCCCATTTTTTTACTAGTAATGGTGGCGATCAGCGACTTGTAGCGGGACTACGATATTGCAGTGGACATTTAAAACCTAACTGACACTTTTGACACTTTTTTGGGAACCAGTGACACTAATACGGTGATCAGTGCACTGTCTCTGTACTAATGACTCTGGCTGGGAAGAGGTTAACATCAGGGGCAATTAAAGGGTTAATTGTGTGCCTAGCCTGTGCTTTATTACAATGTGGGAGGTGCTTTTACTAGAGGAAGACATGGATCCTGGTCCTTGCTTTGCAGAGACACAAGATCCATGACTTACCTCATGTCAGAACGACAATCTGCCTTGTTTACATAGGCAGACCGCTGTTCTGCCTCTCTGCTGGATCATCAGTGGGTGCCAGCGGACATGGAGTCTGCAGTACCTTGTATGCACGCCCCCTTCCTGGAAGAGATGGATCACGTATATATACGCGATACGGCACACAGATGCTGCCCTGTAGCAGTAAATCTGCTATGGGACAGGCCTGAAGTGGTTAAAGACATGTGAACACTGCTCAGTTCAGGTGTCCTGTGAATCCAGGCCAGCTTAGGGTGTGTCCATGATGACCTGAGCTCTCAGGAAGTGAACTGAAGGAAGCTGGGTGTCATTTAAGGAGGACTGACACAGGATTAAAGAGCAGTATGTCCATAGGGAAAAGGCCCAGAAGTATTGCAGCAAAAGCTTCACTTTTTGATTTAACTTTTGCTAGGCTTGTTATATTCTAATTTCATTAGCAAAGTGGAGTTTGGCTTTTTTGCAGCATATCTACGTGTTTACAAAACAACCTTATTTAAAGTGGTTCTAAAGCCAAAAAGCTTTTTTTTTCTTTTAAAGTATTCCTAATGCATTTTATAGCTTTCTGTCCTCCCTCTTCCCTGTATGAAAGGGAAGTGAGGGGAGAAGATATCCAGACTGCATCTCTACTCTCCTCTCTTCCTCTTCCCACAGGGACTTGCGCAGCAGCAGGAGTCATTGGCTCCTGCTGCTTTCAATCAAATGCAAGGAGGAAGAAGCAGGGGTGGGACTAAGCCCCGCTGTGTGTGATCTAGATCTACACAGCTCGGGAGCAATCACGCATGTGGCACATGAAAAAGATCCCGGGGGGGGTGGGGGGGTGGGGGACTGGTAAAGGAGGTTCTGTGAATATAACGTTTATTATTTTAATTTAAAAAAATACCTTTAGTAACATTTTAAATGTTTAGTGAGCACTGCAAATAGGGAAAGCAACTTTGAACAAGAATATAAGGAAAAATCCACTTTCTTAAAAAATTATAATAGAGCATTAAAAAAAATGCCACACAAGCCATTTTTAACCACTTGCTTACCGGGCACTTAAACCCCCCTCCTATCAAGACCAATTTTCAGCTTTCAGCGCTCACGCACTTTGAATGACAATTGCGCGGTCATACAACACTGTACCCAAATGAAATTTTTACCATTTTTTCAACACAAATAGAGCTTTCTTTTGGTGGTATTTGATCACCTCTGCGGTTTTTACTTTTTGTTAAAAAAATGTAAAAAACTGAATTAAAAAAAAAAAAATTGTTATTTTTTTATATTTTGTTATAAAAAAATTTAAATGGGTAATTTTTCTCCTTTATTGATGTACGCTGATGAGGCGGCAGTGATGGGCACTGATAGGTGGCAGTGATGGGCACTGATGGGTGGCAGTGATGGGCAGCACTGCCGGGTGGCACTGATTGGCACTACAGGTGGGCATTGATAGGTGGCACTTGTTGGCACTGTTAGGTGGCACTGTGAGCACTGTTAGGTGGCACTGTGGGCACTATTAGGTGGCACTGTGGGCAGTGTTAGGTGGCATATTTAGGTGGCACTGATGAGGCAGATGTGCCTCTTCCACTTGGGGACCGATGTCCCTCACATCCCAGCCGGTGATCGTCTTTTTTTTCTACTCACGCTGTCAGCGTGAGTAAAAAAAAAAAACGATTACCGATCTTTTGTTTACATCATGTGATCAGCTGTCATTGGCTGACAGCTGATCACATGGTAAGGGGCCGGAACCGACCCCTTACTCAGATCGGTGATCAGCCGAGTCTCAGTGACTCGGTGATCACAGCGCGCACGGCGCGCGCCCTGCATGGCGCGCGCAGGGAGCGTGCACAGGGGAGGCCGTCATATGACAGCCTCCCGGGAATGTAGGTCCGCGCTGTGGCCATCATTCGGCCATAGCACGGATGCCAGGAGGTTAAAGTGGTAATAAACCCGAAACCAAAAAATATAATACAAACATTAAACATCAAACATTAGATGTGGTGGCTATGTTAGTTTTCTTTTTTTAGGCTTTTTTTTACCCCTATGGTGATCTGGTCAGGTAACACACCTCTTGCATTAGAGTGCCCCCACCCTGGATGAAGGTGCACAGAGAGCAGATTAGGAAAGCAGCATTGTCAGTCGGAGGGGGGCAGGGGGGAGGAGTGTTAAATGTACCAGCAGATTTAGATACATTAACAAATTGAAGCCATAGAAGTATAGAAATATTTCTAGACTAATGGTAGCATTTTAGGGATAAAGGTTTTACATAAATAATCAAAACTGATCATTGTAAGCCCTCTGTCAGTTTTGAATGGTTTTTCTTACCCCAGAAACTGATAAATCTGCAAGTGAGCTTATTCTTTTGAAAAACAACAGACTTACTGGCTGGATCAAATATCAGATGAAAATAGAAGAAAGAAAGCCTAAAAGATAAAAATTAAGACAGCAATCACATCTATGAATTGGTAAGCTGCAATTTCATGTTTTGTTTTGGGTTTAATACTGTTTTAACCTCTTCCCATTCTGCATATAGTCAAATGACGGCTGCAAGGTGTCTCCCTCATCCTGGGTGGCAGTCATACGACATCATCGGCCGCCCGGCCCCCAGGGGGCGCGTGCGCGCCTGCCACACCACTCAGGAGCTGATGCGCATGCCTGGCGGGCGCAATGTCTGCCAGGCACCCACGATTGCTGGTGACAGAGCAGGGACCTGGATCTGTGTATGTAAACACACAGATCCACGTCCTGTCAGGGGAGAGGAGACCGATTGTGTGTTCCCAGTACAGAGGAACACAGATTGGTCACCTCCCCCAGTCAGTTCCCTCCCCCCACAGTTAGAATTACTCCCTAGGTAACACATTTAACCCATTGATCGCCCCCTAGTGTTAACCCCTTCCCTGCCAGTAACATTTACACAGTAAGTGCATTTTTACAGCACTGTTCGGTGTATAAATGTGAAATTGTGTCAAAACTGTCTGATCTGTCCGCCGTAATATCGCAGTCCTGACAAAAATCGCCATTACTAGTAAAAAAATTAAAAAAAATAAAAATGCCATAAATCTATCCCCTATTTTGTAGGTGCTATAACTTTTGCACAAACTTATCAATATACGCTTATTGTGATTTTTTTTTACCAAATATGTGTAGAAGAATACATATCGGCCTAAACTGAGGAAGAAATATGTTTTTTTTTTTTTTTTAATTGGGATATTTATTATAGCAAAAAGTAAAAAATATTGTGTTTTTTTCAAAATTGGCGCTCTTTTTTTGTTTATAGCTCAAAAAAATAAAAACCGCAGAGGTGATCAAATACCACCAAAAGAAAGCTCTATTTGTGGGCAAAAAAATGATCAAAATGTCATATGGGTACAGTGTTGTATGACCGCACAATTGTCATTCAAAGCGTGACAGCGCTGAAAGTTGAAAATTGGCCTGGGCAGGAAGGGGGTGAAAATGCCCTGTATTGAAGTGGCTAATGTTATTAAAAATTATCCTATCATTTTAATCTGCAGTCATTGAATTTTTCTAATACTGGGAAAAGATTAAATGCATGTGGAAATTTAGAGGCAATCTGTACACCTCTGATGTAGAGAAGTCCCCAGAAATTTAATTTCTGCTTCAATGGTTGGTTGACTCAAATAGCTATTTCTGTAGAAGAGCTGAGGTAGGAATACATTTTGGTAAAATCTTTGCAATATACAAAAATCACCTAGAAGTGATTTTTTTTTGTTTTAGGTTACAAGCAGTAACCAGTGCCAGTTGCTTTAATAGCTACTCTATGTATTTTCTTTAAGTATATCATGCCCAATGAAAGGCTGGTACAGCTCTGGTTTGGCTCCAGTATGTTAGACTGATCCATTAATCTGATATGAGAAAATAGTTTTTAACTATATGCATTTTCAGATGTATCTGAAATGCTAGACAAAAATGCTATACAAAGCAAGAAGACCTAGAGCAAAAAAGAAAAATATCAATAATTTTTTTCAAAACTCAACAGTATTCATGCAGCCTTTCATCTAAGTCAAGCTAAAAAAAGTATCTGGTACAAATAAAATAATAATTTTAATTGTTCTTACTGTTCCAGGAAATATGTCTCAAAACACAGATTTGAAACTATTATGCTGTTACATTCCTATTAAGTCTAAAGATTCCATGTCTGGTACATCCAAACAGTTAGCCCACACCACCTGTCATCTTGATGAGCATCCTCTGCAGAAATATAGAATTATTTCTAGGCTATTGGTAGCATTTTCTGTTGTTTTTCACATAAATAAAGCAGATTAAAAAACAATTTTTTGTACAGATACATCTGTTAATTTACCTTTAGAATTGTCAGAAGACACCTTATCAGACATATCAGGCTGATAATTAAAAAAAAAAAAAAAAAGTAACCACTTCATCTTTTGCACCTGTATACCTCCCGTGGATCAGAATAACTTTGGGCCTGTTTATTTGGTGATAGCTTTGTCAAAATTTAAAGTAATTGTAAAGTCTTGGTTTTTTTTCTATTAAAATAAAAAACATGTCATACTTACCTGCTCTGTGCAGTGGCTTTGCACAGAGCAGCCCAGATCCTCCTCTTCTCGGGTTCCTCTTCGGTGCTCCTGGCCCCTCCCTCCTGTTAAGTGCTTCCACAGCAAGCAGCCTGCTATGGGGGCACCCGAGTCGAGCTGCAGCTCCATGTGCCTATTCAACCCCACCCCCTCTCTCTCCTGATTGGCTAACTGAGTTGGATCGACATCAGCGGGAGCCAATGGCGACGCTGCTTTGCTTTGGCCAATCAGGAGGGAGAGTCCCGGATGCCCGAGGCACTCGTGGACATCGTTGAATAGAGAGGGGGCTCAGGTAAGTATTGAGGGGGCTGAGGGGGGCTGCTGCATTAAATGCATTAAGATAAAAAACCTTCTGACTTTACAATCACTTTAATTCAATGAAGTAATACATACATCATTTTTTTTTGTCGAGAAAAAGGGCTTTTTTTTTGTCAATATTGTCTTGTAAACATTATTTTTTTTTCTATGCACTCTATAGACAAAAAAGTAACAGAATGAAAACGTAGTGTTACTGTACAATAAACATATGCATTTAATTTACAAAATTATCTTTTTTATAATAATATTAAATTAACATTTCTAGAACAAAACATGGCAGCAATATTCCAAAAAAAGAAATTAAAAAGTTTTTTGTTTTTTTTGCCAATTTTGTGCATAGCGGTGGGAGGGGCAGGGAGGATGCATTATTTTACTTAAAGTGGTTGTAAAGTCACGAATCCCAAATCCTGGAAGCCCCTCTGTTACAGAAAGATATACTGTGCAGTATCTGTTTTTTTTTTTTTTAAATTATGCAGCAAAATACCTTATTTCAGAGTGCCGTTGTGTGCTTATGTGACCTCCCAGCACTCAGCTTCCCCAATCTGAGGACTACAGTGGGAGGGGCTGAGATTCCCCATCAGCCGATAGGAGAGGAGGAGAGTGACAGGAGGTCACATGAGCACACAGCAATGCTCTGAAATAAGGTATTTTGCTGCATAATTTTTAAAACACAGATACTACACAGTATATCTTTCTGTAACAGGGGGGCTTCCAGGATTTAGGATACGTGATTTTACAGCCATAGCGGTGGGAGGGGCAGGGAGGAGATGGCTGACACACAGACTCCCGAGCTGACAGGCAGGGAGGGAGGGGGAGAGGGAGAGACTGCATCCTGATGGAGGCACCGCGGTATCATGGATTAGCAGCCATGATTACCATGGTCAGCGCACTAAGGGAGAAACAGGAACAGGCAGGATCAATCAGGTATTTTACAGCATAGAGAGGGACAGCTGACACTGCACAAGCACTATGCTGTACATCCTGCTTTAAAGGAACAGGATATTTTTTTTTAGGGCTACAACCACTTTAGCCGCTTCCCTACCGGGGTATAGACAAATGACGCTGGCAGGAACACTCCCTCCCTCTGGGTGGGCATCATATGACGTCCTCCCGTTCTCGCCACTCCTGTGTGCCCCCAGGGTGCGCAGCGTGGGGATGAGGCATGTCCCTTGGGACACATCCCATTCCCGATGAAGGTAAAGAGCTAATAAAAATGTCTCTTTACCACGTGACCAGCTGTGTCCAATCACAGCCAGTCAAATGTATTGTGCTCATTCTCACCACTCGTTCACGCCCCAGGAGGCGCACAGCAAGGCGATCGGGGACGAGGCATGTCCCTTGGACACAGCCCATCCTGGATCAGGGTGAAGAGCCCACGAAATTGGCTCTTTACCACGTGACCAGCTGTCCAATCACAGCCAGTCACAAATGTCAACAAACGGCTGTAGTGCTGTTTCCGGGTTCTCCTCGTCAGTGTGTGAGGAGGAGATCTGGAAAAAAAATGTTTCAGCAATAAAGCAATATGCCCCCAGATTGCCCCCCAAATAAAGAGGACCTGCCCATCTGAGTACCTGTCACCAGCCCATCAGATTACCCGTGTACCTCTCACCAGCCCATCAGAGTACCCGTGTACCTCTCACCAGCCCATCAGAGTACCCGAGTACCTATCTCCAGCTCATCAGAGTACCTGAGTACCTGTCACCATCCCATCTGAGTACCTGTCACCAGCCCATCAGAGTACCTGAGTACCTATCACCAACCCATCAGAGTACCGGAGTACCTATCTCCAGCTCATCAGAGTACCTGAGTACCTGTCACCAGCCCGTCAGAGTACCTGTCACCAGCCCATCAAAGTACCCGAGTACCTGTCACCAGCCCATCAGAGTACCAGAGTACCTATCTCCAGCTCATTAATGTACCCGAATACCTGTCACCTGCCCATCAGAGTACCTGTCACCTGCCCATCAGAGTACCTGTCACCAGCCCATCAAAGTACCTGTCACCAGCCCATCAGAGTACCTGAGTACCTATGCCCAGCTCATCAGTGTACCTAAGAACTTTTCACCAGCCCATGAGAGTACCCGAGTACCTATCTGCAGCCCATCAGAGTACCCAAGTACCTATCTGCAGCCCATCAGAATACCTGAGTACGTATCTGCAGCCCATGCCTCATAGAATATACGTTGGGGTGTTTGTTTTTCAAAATGGGGTCGTTTTGTGGGTAATAAAAAAAAATGTTTCAGCAATAAAGCAATATGCCCCCAGATTGCCCCCCAAATAAAGAGGACCTGCCCATCTGAGTACCTGTCACCAGCCCATCAGATTACCCGTGTACCTCTCACCAGCCCATCAGAGTACCCGTGTACCTCTCACCAGCCCATCAGAGTACCCGAGTACCTATCTCCAGCTCATCAGAGTACCTGAGTACCTGTCACCATCCCATCTGAGTACCTGTCACCAGCCCATCAGAGTACCTGAGTACCTATCACCAACCCATCAGAGTACCAGAGTACCTATCTCCAGCTCATCAGAGTACCTGAGTACCTGTCACCAGCCCGTCAGAGTACCTGTCACCAGCCCATCAAAGTACCCGAGTACCTGTCACCAGCCCATCAGAGTACCAGAGTACCTATCTCCAGCTCATTAATGTACCCGAATACCTGTCACCTGCCCATCAGAGTACCTGTCACCTGCCCATCAGAGTACCTGTCACCAGCCCATCAAAGTACCTGTCACCAGCCCATCAGAGTACCTGAGTACCTATGCCCAGCTCATCAGTGTACCTAAGAACTTTTCACCAGCCCATGAGAGTACCCGAGTACCTATCTGCAGCCCATCAGAGTACCCAAGTACCTATCTGCAGCCCATCAGAATACCTGAGTACGTATCTGCAGCCCATGCCTCATAGAATATACGTTGGGGTGTTTGTTTTTCAAAATGGGGTCGTTTTGTGGGTAATTCCATTGTCCTGGTGCTCCAGGACCTTCAAAAGTGTGATAGGTAGTCAGCAAATTATATGTGTACTTTATGGTCCTAGAACACCTGATGGTGCTCCCTGCATGTTGGGCCTCTGTATGTGGCCAGGCTGTGTAAAAGTCTTACACATGTGGCAGCGTCATACTCAGGAGGAGCAGCAGAATGTATTTTAGGGGTAATTTTTGCTATGTACATGCTATGCTATATGTATTTATAAATTGACAACTTTGTGTAAGAAAAAATATGTTTTCATTTTATTTCCACGTTTTCCAATAATCTTTTGGAACAAAATTACATATTCAAAAGACTCATTATGCCTCATAGAATGTGCGTTGGGCTGTTTGCTTTCCAAAATGGGGTCATTTTGGTTCCATTGTCCTGGTGCTCCAGGGCATTCAAAGGTGTAATAGGTCATCAGGTAATGAGATGTCTAACTTATGCTCCTAGAACACCTGACGGTGCTCCCTGCATGTTGGGCCTCTGTATGTGGCCAGGCTGTGTAAAAGTCTCACACATGTGGTATTGCCATACTCAGGAGGAGTAGCAGAATGTATTTTGGGGGTAATCTTTGCTATGTACATGCTATGTGTTAGAAAAATCTTATAAATTGACAACTTTGTGTAAGAAAAAATACGTTTTCATTTTCTTTCCACATTTTCCAAAACCTTGTGAAAAAAAATTACATGTTCAAAAGACTCATTATGCCTCATAGAATGTACGTTGGGGTGTTTGCTTTCCAAAATGGGGTCATTTTGTGGGTAATTCCATTGTCCTGGTTCTCCAGAACCTTCAAAAGCGTGATAGGTAGGAATTAAATTAGATGTGTAATTTATGCTCCTAGAACACCTGATGGTGCTCCCTGCATGTTGGGACTCTCTATGTGGCCAGGCTGGGAAAAAGTCTCACACATGTGGTTTTGTCATACTCAGAAGGAGTAGCAGAATGTTTTTTGGGGTGTAATTGGAAGTATGCATATGCTGTGTGTGAGAAATAACTTGTTATTATGACAATTTTGTGTAAAAAATAAATAAATAATAATTTCTTAACTTTCCCAAGATGTGTGGGAAACAATTACAACTTCAAAAAACTCACAATGCCTCTTACTTAATACCTTGGGCTGTCTACTTTCCAAAATTCACTTTTCATTTGGGGGATATTTCTACTCTCCTGACATTTCAGGGCCTCAAGAAATTAGAAATTAGGCCCTCGGGTGTGAACAATTTTTAATGATTAACACCATAGTTTGTAGACTCTATAACTTTCACACAGACTAAATAATATCCACTAATTTTGGTTATTTTTACAAAAGATATGTAGCAGTATAAATTGTGGCCCAAATGTATTAACAAAAATTACTTATTTGCAAAATTTTATAATAGAAACTAAAAAAAAAAAGTTTTTTTCCCCCAAATTTTTACTTTTTTTTCTTACTTACCGTATATACTCGAGTATAAGTCGTTCCGAGTATAAGTCGAGGCCCTAATTTACTACAAAAAAAATGGGAAAAACGTATTGACCCGAGTATAAGACGAGGGTGAGAAATGCACAGCTACTGTAAGTGGAAAAGAGGGTCAACAATGCCCATTTGCAGCATCACTGTGCCCATTTGCATGCCTCACTGTGCCCATTTGCAGCCATAGGTCCCCTGAACTTCAAACTCGGTAGTTAAGGGTTCCTAGATGCCCCCTAGCTGCAGCCAAAATTTGGGGTCTCAGAACCCAAAGGGTCCTGAAATGACATTGCTGCAGATGGACACAGTTGACTGAATTTGGGGCCCCGTATCTCGGGGCCACTTAGGGCTAGGAACCCCAAATTTGGTGTGCAAACCCAGTGGAAATAGCACCATAAAATTTCCAAAGCTGGGGTTTCTAGCACCAAGTGGCCCCGAGATACAGGGCCCCAAACATCAGTTCAGAAAATGTCAAGCACTTTTCTGCAGCAGAGAATGACATTTTCTGAACCGGTTTTGGGGCCCCGTATCTCAGGGCCACTTAGTGCTAGGAACCCCAGCTTTGGATATGTTATGGTACCAGTTCCACTTGGTTTGCACACCAAATTTGGGGTTCCTAGCACCAAGTGGCCCTGAGATATGGGGCCCCAAATTCGGTTCAGAAAATGTCAAGCACTTTTCTTCAGCAGAGAATGACATTTTCCGAACCGATTTTGGGGCCCCGTATCTCGGGGCCACTTGGTGTTAGGAACTTCATCTTTGGATATGTTGTGAAACCAGTTCCACTGGGTTTGCACACCAAATTTGGGGTCCCTAGCACCAAGTGGCCCTGAGATACGGGGCCCCAAAGTCGGTTCGGAAAATGAAATTTTTTGCTGCAGAAAAGTGCTTGACTCAAGTATAAGTCGAGGGGGGCACTTTCAGCACAAAAAAATGTGCTGAAAAATTCGACTTATACTCGAGTATATACGGTATATCGCAAAAAATAAAAAAAAAACTGGTGATTAAATACCACTAAAAGAAAGCTCTATTTGTGTGAAAAAAAACAATTTTGTTTGGGTACAGTGTTGCATGACTGAGTAATTGTCATTCAAAATGTGAGAGCACTGAAAGCTGAAAATTGGTCTGGGCAGGAAGGGGGTATAAGTGCCCAGTATTGAAGTGGTTACTGACACATGAAGACTACAAAACAAAGGAAGCCCAATTGCCAGTAATAATTCCAGGGGAGCAGGGCATAGGAGATATGCTTTAAAAGGCTTTATATAGTACGACACATAAAATTGCAGCAGCCACCTTTTTATTCTACAGGGCCTCTACTTTCATAAAATGCAGAAAAAATGCAGAATTTAATGTATGTGCAAAAAAATAAAAAATTTGCTCCAAACGCAAAGTGGTTAAAGTGTATGTTATCCCTAATACTATAGCATATTTGTGTTTTATAAGGTATATTTTTGATGCAAACAAAATGCTCTTGTGTTTTAATATGTGCCTTTGGATACAAATACCTAGTGATCCTATCAGTCCCTCTCATTTATTTTTCTAAACTGACCAGCTAAATACAGAAGCAGATCAAAATCTGGTGTAGGTGTGCATGGTAGCCAATCAGCTTTTAACTTCAGCTTGTTCAATTAAGCTTTGACAAAATAAAACTGAAAAGTGATTGGTTTATATGCACAGCTGCACCAGATTGTGCACTCTACAGGTTTAGTAAATCAACCCTTTGTGTCTATCACTTTCCATAATAAAAATACAGGTACCCCATAGGTAGGCAGAGCATGTCTATTTTTCTGTGGTCAGATTTACAGGGGATGAAGCGCCGCTCACCAGAGAGACGAGAGAACCTCCTCCACTGACTCATTGAGAGGGCCGAAGTTTCGTGAGGTGAGGAATGGCTTTGGCACTGCCTGGAGGGGGGTCACAGCGCGGCTCCGACCGACATGCCTGCTAGCCTGGTTCCTAAAATAATGGAGGAGACAGCAGTGACATGTGCAGTCTGTGCCAACAGTCAGGGAGAAAAAAGAAGAATTAGAGAGCAGATGCTTCTCCACAGTTACCCTTCGGACTTTGCCTTATCCCTCTCTTAAATTACCGCTACCCTGAGTCCCCTGGCAACTTCCTGCCAAGAATTGCGTGCAAGGGTTGAGGTTTTGGAGACTCAGCCGAACCCAGTGTCAGGATCATCTTCTGCTCCAGGGACATCAGCAGGTTTTGGGACCCCCTTGGTACCAAGCCCTGTACCCATAGGCCCTGCAAATAGCATGGGTGTTCCTCCCATTACCCCGGCACATTTTATTCCCGTGAACATCAGGAAGGACATTCTGGAGGGCAAAGATATTAATTTAGCCTGGAGGGGGGTCACAGCGCGGCTCCGACCGACATGTCTGCTAGCCTGGAGACAGCAGTGACATGTGCAGTCTGTGCCAACAGTCAGGGAGAAAAAAGAAGAATTAGAGAGCAGATGCTTCTCCACAGTCTAAAGGCAAAGAGGGAGCTTGCAGCATTCCTCATAAGAATGCACCTCAATTAAAGCAGAACAGCGCTACTCAGCCAGCCCCTGCAGCAGCCAGCAGTGAGTAAACAAAGATTTCCTCTGGTGATGAGACACTTTCTGATGCCAATATCTCTGATTTAAATGTGGTTGTCAATTCATTGTCTAGTATATTGAAAAATCTTAAAGGGGCACATACAGTTAGTGCTTTTGCTAAAGAGTCTGTAGGGGCACAGGATTCTGGTGCACTGAATTTTGTTAATAATAGCACTAACTTTATAGGGGCACAGTCACATGGTGCGATTTTAAATTCAAATACTACCTCTGATACAGACATGTTACAGACTGATTATATGGATATCAGTCCAATCTGGTGAAATTCATCAGATCCTGCCCTCGGTGGGAATTTCATGGATAACGATACATGTCTCCTGTCTAGAAATCCTGTTAATGTTCAAAAAACTGTTACCCCTTCTGTTGCTTTACAGTCCTCTCACTCCATAGTTGGTGAATCTTCCTTTAAAGAACCTATGCCTTGTGAAATCTCACCTTTGGGCTTCCACCTAGTTAACTCAGTGAAAGAAAAGATTTGGAGGGGTGATTTCATTGATC
Source organism: Lithobates clamitans (assembly GCA_037952925.1). NCBI lineage: Eukaryota > Metazoa > Chordata > Amphibia > Anura > Ranidae > Lithobates > Lithobates clamitans. Next base: position 2,329,846 of record JBBGZY010000270.1, on the reverse strand, counting down.
TGCTGTCATTAATACCTGCGTCAAAAGAATTCCTATCTAAACCTGAAAAGAAAGTGGAATACCGTAAAGAGCGGAATAGGTGAAGAGCTATCCACAAAACTTTTAAGAATTGGTTGCAGGCCTTCTGCATTTACGCAGTGGTGCTGGGAGAGCGATACCCTGAGAAATGCTCAGGCCTATTCCAGCATATAGATATGGTTTCTGAAGCCTTTCGTCATTTTGGTGGTATGGCATGGATCACCTATGATGAGAATTTTATGCAGAAATTGGCAGTTCACCCTTCTTTACAATGGGGGTCAAAAGATGTAGGCTTATGGCTGAAGCTCATGCTACCACAGAAGCCTCAATTTCGCCAAAAGTAGTAGCTAGTTCACAGAATGCCTTTCATAAAAGCTCCTGTTTTGCCTTCAATGAAGGGCAATGCAAATTCTTATTAAACTGTAGATATAGACATGAGTGCTCTTACTGCAATAGGAACCATCCTATTCGGAAAGCATCAGCAGCCTCTCTCCAATCATTATCCCTGGATGCTAATGGGAAAATCCAGGACCCTAGTGAGCCTAACAAGAATGCTACCTTGGTTAGATCGCTACCCAGATCACAAGATGGCATATCTATTAATTATTGGCTTCAAGTTCTGCATTGACTCATCCCAAAATTGTTCAGGATAAAATCTGTAAAGAAGTTGTGGAAGGAACCAGGACCATTTTTATTTCGATAGATGCATGCCCATGGGCTTTTCATTGTCATGTTTTTATCCTGAGGCCTTCTCTAAGTTCTTACATTTGGTTTTGATGGAAAATTACCCTTTTCCAGTTTTCTACATTATTTAGATTACTTTTTGTTTGTGGGTCCAGCGGACTCCCCTATATGTCTTGAGTCACTAAAAAAATTCTTCCAACTACTATTGAATTTTTGGGGATCACAATTGACTCGCCCTTAATGGAGTTTAGATTGCCCATAGAGAAGTTACAACAAATGAGAACTATAATCTCTCTTTTTGTTTCGGAGTAAGGTGTTGTTGAAAAAAGCCCAATCTTTATTGGGTCTCTTTGCATTCGACAGCTAGAGTTATCCCAATAGCCAAGATTTTTTCTAGGATGTTTGCATTGGCCACCAAAGGCTTAGACAACCCCTATTCGCATGTTCACATCTCTAAAAGTGTTAGAGGAATTAAAAGTTTGGGATTCTTTTTTATGCAATTTAAATGGGTCAACCATCTGGCAACAAGATTTTATACAGGATATTCAGTTGAACATCTTTACGGATGCTGCGGGTTCATCTGGCTTTGGAGCTTTTCTGAATAGCCATTGGTGTGCCCCTGAGTGGCACTCAAGTTCATTGCAGCAAGACATTTTGCATAACTTAGTCCTCCTTGAGCTATTTCCAGTAATAGTTTCAATGGTGATTTGGAAGGAAAATTTTATGAACCATAGAGTCATTTTGCATACGGATAACAGGGGTGTATTCTTTGCTATCAACATGTTATCATCAAAATCTGAACCAGTTATTAAACGATTAAGTTTCTTAGTGTTACACTGCTAAAAGGGGGGTTCTGGCTGTTATCTGCTGACCTTTGAACTGGACCGGGACTCCCACCCACCCTCCCTGTCTTTCTTAAGTCAGTCATGGTGTTATTTAGTAGGGGAGTAGTCGTCCAGCATTGTCTCTATGGACATTGTGTAATTTTGTGTTGATGTATTATAGCCAGGATGCCTTCATTTTTCATTTAAATTTATTGTTATTACGTTATCAAGTTAGACCTTGAATAACACTGTGGCCTATGTTTAAATTTTGCCAAAACAAATACATTTAAATAAAAAAAAAAAAAAACTGTTCAATGGTATTTGGTCTCTTATTTGGTTTCAATAATTCCTTTGTGCTAGCCCATGTTAGCTCCTTCACTATTATGCAATAATCCTTGCAATAAAATGTTATTGAGAGTGGATTATTGCATAATTGTGGAAGTGATATAAAGCTGGTGTCTAGACAGATATAATATACACAAATGAATGCCACTACATAATCTTAATACATTACTAAATGTATTTTTTAAATGCAAGTAGTGTACGTAACTGAATTTGGCCTTATGCAGTCCCTGTACATTACAGCTGCAGTGTGAGAGGAAGCAGTAGTGCAAGCAACCAATCAGTTCAAGAAGCATGAGAATGGGGGAAGAAAAAAGTTACAGATTGATGAGTTCATTACTATGCTGTTTTTCCTTTCATGTCCAGTCGCAGGCTGGGGCAAGTACTGGATGGCCTGGGCTCAGAGGAAGTGGGATGAGTGATTCTGGGCATCTTACTGATTGGGCAGAAAAGAGGAATGGATTAAAAATAACCCGAAGGTGAACCAGTAAAAGCTGGTTTTGTTATTTTGTCCTTCAACAGGTTGTTTATTTTTATCTTGTGATTTTATAATAGACTTCTTTAGTGCAGGTTCACATCAGCGCCGTTTTGAAGCAGACATCCCTTACGCAACTTCATTGTGGCTTGCATACATAGTTACATAGTTAGTCAGGTTGAAAAAAAACACAAGTCCATCTAGTTCAACCATAAAAATAAATAAAAAAACAAAAAAAAAACAATCCTATTTACCCAATCCTATGCCCACAGTTGATCCAGAGGAAGGCAAAAAAAACCCAGCAAAGCATGATCCAATTTGCTACAGCAGGGCAAAAAAAATTCCTTCCTGACCCCCAAGAGGCAATCGGATTTTCCCTGGATCAACTTTACCTATAAATGTTAGTACCCAGTTATATTGTGTGCATTTAGGAAAGAATCCAGGACATTCTTAAAGCAAGCTACTGAGCTGGCCAGAACCACCTCTGGAGGGAGTCTATTCCACATTTTCACAGCTATTACTGTGAAGAAACCTTTCCGTATTTGGAGATCAAATTTCTTTTCCTCTAGGTGTAAAGAGTGCCCCCTTGTCCTCTATGTTGACCGTAAAGTGAAAAACTCAACACCAAGTTTGGCACTGCACGTTATTATTGAGCTTATGATCTACCAAAACCCCCAGATCCTTCTCCACTATGGATTTCCCCAGTTGTACTCCCCCTAGTATGTATGATGCATGCCTATTCTTAGCCCCCAAGTGCATAACTTTACATTTATCAACATTAAATATCATCTGCCACATAGTCGCCCAATTAGACAGTAAATTGAGGTCAGCTTGTAAATTGGAGACATCCTGTAAGGAGGTTATTCCACTGCATGGCTTGGTGTCATTTGCAAAAACTGAAGTGGTACTTTTAATCCCAGACCCTATATCATTTATAAAGATATTAAAAAGTAAGGGTTCCAACACTGAACCTTGGGGTACACCACTGATAACCTTAGACCATTCAGAGTAAGAATCATTAACCTCTACTCTTTGAATTCTGTCTTTTAGCCAGTTTTCTATTCATTTACAAACTGATATTCCCAAGCCTGTAGACTTTACCTTACACATAAGCCATGTGTGGGGAACTGTGTCAAACACTTTTGCAAAATCCAAGTATACCATGTCCACAGCCACCCCTCTGTCCAAGGTTTTACTTACCTCTTCATAAAAAGAAACCAGATTTGTTTGACAACTTCTGTCTTTCATGAACCCATGCTGTCTGTTGCTTAAAATATTTTTTTCCAGCAAGAACTCGTCTATGTGGTCTTTAATTAAACTCTCCAGTATCTTCCCGACTATAGAAGTTAAACTAACAGGTCTATAGTTACTTGATAAAGACTTTGTTCCCTTTTTAAATATAGGTACCACATTGTCCCTACGCCAATACAGTGGTACCATTCCCGTCATTAACGAGTCCCTAAAAATTAGATACAATGGCTTTGAAATGACAGAGCTCAATTCTTTTAGGATCCATGGGTGCATGCCATCTGGTCCAGGTGCTTTATTGACCTTTATTCTATCTAAATATCTCTGGACCATCTCACTTTTGAGCCATTGTGGATCATTTGGGGCTGTGTCACTACCACCCCCCATTATGGACATGAGCTCCCCCATTCTCCTTTGTATACACAGAAGTGAAGAATGTATTTAATACATTTGCCTTTTCTTTGTCCCCAGTCACCCACTCTAGATTATTTTGTAAAGGGCCTACATGCTCAGACCTGACCTTTTTACTATTAATATACTTTAAGAATTTATTGGGGTTTGTCCAACTATCTTTTGCAATCTGTTGTTCGTTTTGAATTTTTTGCGTCCTTGATTTCCTTTTTACATATTCTGTTATATTCTTTGTAACATTTAAACGACAATACTATTCCTTCATTTTTATATTTTTTAAATGCTCTTTTCTTATTGTTTATAGCTTTTTTAACTTTGACCGTGAGCCACATTGGTTTTATTCTTAGCCTTTTAAACTTATTGCCCAATGGGAATATACTTTGCAGTGAGTTCACAAACAATCTTTTTGAAGAATTCCCATTTTAACAGAAGTCAATGCAAGTAGTGATGACGTCGCCCCAAAGTAGTGCAGGTACCTTTTTTCTAAGTCCGCGCAACTTGGAACAGTTCTATTTCCGTTAACAGGGTGCGACTTGCCATGCGACTTTGAACTCTCAAGTCACATGACAAGTAGTGGCAGTGTGAACCAGCCCTTGAAGTCAGAAATTGTATCAAATGTGGAAGAGAGTAGAATAAAACAATTACACTAAATGTATGTATAACTTGTCCACTTAAATACAATAACAAGTACAAGCATAATTAGAGAAAGAACATTTTTTAAAAGACTGTGCTTTTTATAGAATGGCTTAAATCTATTTAAGGTAACAGCAGAAGCAGTTAGTGTACTAAACAAATTCATGAGCTTTGAGACCCCCTGGATAGTAACCAAGTAACATAGAAAGTTCACGTATTAATTATTAAATGCAAGAGCTCTTGTCCATAGTCTGAGAATCTTGAGTGTAACACAAATGCGGTTTATTCTTCTCAATATAATGCTAAGATTCGTCCAGCTGAGTGACATTTACTTAAAACAAAATGACTTTAAAGCTTACTTAAATAAATTAGCTAAAATAATCCACTCCTGGGGGATGGAGTTAAACCTTCTCTGAGATAATTTTAGTTACTGAAATCTATACTACTGGGATATCAAATCAAGAACACTCTGGTTGTCTATTTTCTATCAAGAAAAAGAAAATAAAAACATAAGAATTGATTAAACCACTAGCTTGCCAGATTTGGAGGACTCAAGAGCTTTAAAACTAGAAACATAATTTTCATCATTTGTTTTGGCAAGTTTTTTTTTTTTTTTTAACAAAATAAAGTCCACTCAATACTAAAATATTTTAATTCTTTGTTTTATACTGACTACATTTGTGTCTCTTGAGGACATTGCCATTAGCATCCTAACTGCAACTTCTGTTTCTGCCCACACCCCATGACCACAGATGCTCTATTGGTGATTCATGCATTTTCCACAACCCACGATCTAATGCTAGACTTTAAAATCTTCCATTATTTACAGATTTCCCCACTATGGGTTTATAGTGATGAAATATTTTTTTGTTCTAGTGAAGCAGAAAAAATATTTTTCCTACTGGGTTTCAAAAAACGTAAATATTTTTAGACTACAATGTACATCCAGAAAGGTGTCTATAACAGGGTTTCCTAAACGTCTTACCTTGGAGGAATCCTTGGCAAAAAGTTTGAGATCTCAGGGAACCCTTTAAATAATTTTCACATATCTATGGTTCAGTGAACATCGGTGTTATCAGCAAGCTGTTGATATAACGGTAATTATTTTTAGAAACAGAATTACGGTAAATAATAGAATAAATATTAAAACTTAATTAATGTAAATGTACTTCTTTAATGTAAACAGTAGGTTTGTTTTTTTCTTCAGTGTTGTCACAGTAGGCAGAACTACAGAGGAAGCGTCAGGTATCAATGCACCTCGGCAGAACTCACTGTCAGTGCACATTGAAACCTCCATTCGGTGGATATACATTTGTCACAATGGTGAGTTGTGGCAAAACCCGTGGGGACAGTAATATCTTTAATATTTTTATTAGAGCATGGAAAAAAGTATGTCAAAGCATGACTCACTTTTAGTGTTGAATCAGAAAGGGAAGCCATCAAATTTGTTTCCTTGAACAATTTACAGAGTGTGATAGCATCATGGAATTGAACTATGAAAGACCCCCAACCAGTAGAGAGCCTATTCTAAATAATAAAAAAAAAATAAGACATTAACAGGGTGCATAAGCACCACTACCACAACATCAATGGCGGCTGGTGCTCAAAATTTTTGGGGGGCACAAACAAACTGAAAAATTCTGAAAAAAAAACATCCATTGCAGCCTTGCTTTACTATCAAACGCCACCACTGTGCCATCAAACGCAGCCACTGTGCCTATCAATTGCTGCCCCTGTGCCATCAAACATTCCCACTGTGCCAATCAATTGCCACCACTGTGCCCATCAAACACAGCCACTGTGCCCATCAATTGCCGCCACTGTGCCCATCAAACGCAGCCACTGTGCCCATCAATTGACGCCACTATGACCATCAAACACAGCCAATGTGCCATATCAAATGCTCCCACTGTGCCCCATCAAATGCTCCCACTGTGCCCATCAAATGCTTCCACTGTGCCCATCAAATGCTCCCATTATGCCATTAAATGCTGCCACTGTGCCATATCAAATGCTCCCACTGTGCCCATCAAATGCTGTCAGTGTGCCCCCCCCGCCCGCGGTGTCCTCCATGCTCCTCAATGTCTTCTCCCGTCCTATCTTCCCATCCTCTGCTATGATTGGATGCCTTATAGGCATCCAATCACAGCACCTGTCGTTTCAGCCAGTCAGGTGTTGGGCAACAGACCCGAACATCTGATTGGGGAGAGGTGGTTCAGTGTTAGGAAAGTGAATATTCATTTGCTTTCCTAACACAGCTGAGTGAATTGCGAGTGCCAAGAATGGCACTCGCTGATTACCTTTTTTGACACCTATTAGAGCCTATGGCTCTAATCAGGTGCTTAAAAAAATACCCCTCCGAAATACCCCCGAAATGGGGCCAGGCGCCTGAATAGGGGTGGCAGCGGCGTTGATAGATTCATGCAATGCATGAATCTATCTATTGGTGAAAGAGGGGGTGCACAACATACTGTTGTGGTTTTTAATCTTAGGCCTACCAGCTCAAAAACCAGGCAGACAGGTCAATGATAAAAAGAAGACTTTTTCTTAAGATTAAAAGATAGGAGTCCTTTGAGGATCTCTGGAGAATCAATGTACCCATTATAAATGATAAGAATGATTAAAAACATTTAGGGATTTTTTTTTTATTATTATACAACAGTGCATCTTGGATAATGTAGAGCTACAGATGGAAGACATTTTTAATCTTAAAATGTTTATTTTGAAAGCATTACACCATTATCACTGTTGCAATTTCTCTAATGGAGCAAATAGAATGTGTCATAGATATGCAGTAATGTTTGTCTGTCAGCTTAACTCTCCATGTGTTCAGCTTAAGAGGCCAGCCACTCTCACCTGGCTGCTTAAGTAATGTCTCCTGAAAGCATGGCTTTACCCCAGGACCTATCAGGGCACTCTATATTTACCTGTGCACTGCAAGCCAGCCCTGCTGATCAATATTGTGTGTCCTGGCTTCTATGTGCTACTTGCTGTGTGTTCTACGTCTGATTCCAGGTACCGATCTTGGCTTGTTCTTGACTATCCTTACCTGCTTGTTGCCCCGACCTTTGGCTATCCTCTGACTATCCTTACCGGCTTGTTGCCCTGACCTTTGGCTATCTCCTGACTATCCTTTGTTGTCGCAGTCTGCTGCTTCCTCTCTACCTCCCTGTAGTCTACTGTGACTAGGGGTCGCGACCTGGAGCCAGACTGCAGCTAAGTCCATCCCCACCACTTTGGTCCTTTGGTGAATACCCGCTGGCTCTTAAATTCCGCGCCCTGGGAAATCTCATGCTCTAGCTCCCAGTGTCATCCGTGTTGGTACTACAGAGTACCTGCTCTCCTGTATCACCTAGAGCTTCATCTGCCGCAGTCAGCCGAAGGGTGCACTACCTTGCGTGCACTGCAGACCCCAATTGGGTGCCTCTGTCACCTGGACTCAGGTGACCTGACAGGATGCCTTATTATAAAAGATAATTTCAACAATAAGATGTGCTTTATGTGTAGTAGAACAATGACACAGCATAATGGATTCTGTGCTCTGCCCAGTGACTCCTAAGATAGCCCTGTACCAGAAGACATAAGGAACATTAAAACCAACCCTGGGCTCAGGTTTTCCCCAAAAGCAATGCATATATTTTTAACAGGCTGTACAACACAGGCTACAGTGGGGTTAATTTACTAAAGGCAAATAGACTGTTCATTTTATAGATATTTCCTGGATCAACTACCCCTAGCGATATTACCTAAAAATTTAAATTCAGTTATATTTTGTGCAAAAAACCCCAAAAAGGCCACTATAGATCCACATCCATAATGCAGACCAATACTCTATAGAAAAAAATGAAGTCAGATTTTATTGGCACAAAGAGGAACATACATTACAATACATAAAATCATCATCAAATCATCAAATGTTATTCCATACAATTAAAAAACACATATAAATTGGTTAAAATTGATTGCCTTTATACAGTAATGTGCCCGTTTATAAGGTGTGTAAACACTGCTATTTATCAACCACACAACAAAGAGAGGATTATTAAACTTGCTTCTTGAATATTATAAAATGTATAGCCATGTTGAGACAAGTCCTCATAGGTCAATGCAGTTCTTAATGCATTGGATATTGCATGAGGCAATTGGAAATTCCCTGGACCAACTACCCATAGCGTTATTACCCCTAAAAATTAGTATCCAGTTTTATTTTGTGCTTTAAGGAACACATCCATCTCTTTTTTTAAAACCATATATTGAGCTGGCCAGAACCAGTTCTTGAGGGAGTCTATTTCACATTTTCACAGCTCTTATTGGGAAGAAGCCTTTCCATATGCAAGGGTTAAATCTCTTTTCCTCCAGATATAAAGCGTGCCACCTAGTCTTCTGTAATTACCTAAAAGTGAATAACTCTACACCAAGTTCATTATATGGATCACTTATGTATTTATTTATGTTGATCATAGTCCTCTTCCCAAGAGAGAATACATTCAGTTCAGTTAATCTTTCCTTCATAGCTGAGCTCCTCAATGCCTCTTATCAGTTTGGTTGCTCTTCTCTGGACCCTCTCCAGTTCTCCAATATTCTTTTTTGTGAACTGGTGCCCAAAACTGCATATTTTAGAATGGGCTTACTACTGTATTTTGTACTGGGGTAAAATAATGTCTCTCTCTCTCTCTGGAGTCTATACCTCTTTAATTACAAGAAAGGATTTTTCTTGCTTTGGAAACTGCAACTTGGCACTGCATGCTACTATTAAGTCTATGCATGTTTTTAGCCCCCAAGTGCATAGCTTTACATTTATCAACATTAATTTTTTTTTTGAAAGCCTATGGCGTGCATAACACACCCAAAAACTTCACCTGGTGCCAAAAAAAATGTGCACACACATAAAGAGTAAAACACAAAAAAGAGCAAACGGGTACACAAGTGTGCCTTGCTCTGAATCCCCCAAGGCTCCAGACAGGGACAAGGGTACTTACAATTGGTCCATCTGGCCGAAACCAGACGGACCCCGTTCTCTGGAGGGCCTGCCGAAACAGACCCACCCAAGTACTAGGTGAGGCTCCCCCGAAGGGAGACCCCATGAGAGAGGGTGAACCAAGCCAAAAGGCTTATTATCCACCCCCTCCCAAGACTTTCAGGGCTGGCCCAAGGACCTGCAACCCTACTCATCACAGAGTTTTGTGAGACCACATCTGATCAAAGAATTCATGGAACTTAACATGAACATTATCTTTCACCAATTTTAATCCACACCACCAAGTGACTTATCTGGATACATTATCCATTTTTTCTTGTACTTGGAGGACTTCATATACATACCCTGTGTATTATTCATTTATTTCACATATTTAGACTATTTATTATCATTTATTATTTATTGATTTTTTGGAAGAGACTTCACTGCCTTTTACACAATTTTTATATTTTTGAAGAGATTGTTATTACCCTTTTCATGTGATTATATGCACTACTTCATCTATTGGTATTTTATCTGTAATTTTATTCATTTATCAGTTTGCATCTATTTTGAAATCCATTTATATTTGTATTGTGACACTTTAACATTTCACTAGACATCCTCACATTTTTTCATTACCAGTTTTTTATTTATTCATTTGATAATCACCTTCACAGTTTTTAGTGATATTTATTTTTGCGTGAGATCACCTTTTTGTTCTTATACTTGTTTTGTGTTTTTGTGAACATCATTAGATTTTGCAGCATTTTTTTATATATATCACTTTTTGTTATTTAGATACCAGTTATCTTATATTAACTACTCCTACTAGCGCAAAGGATTTATCATTATTTATTATCTATTTCACACTTGCCTTGAGTTCACTTCTCACATAGAGACAGACACCACCACCTTTTCATTTTACCCTGTCTCCTCGACAGTGGCGGCGCCAGGTGGGTGCTTGGGTGTGCTTTAGCCCCCCAAAAATATTGCTAGCACCCTCATAGCACCCCCGTCGCTTTGACCACAGTCCTCTGCTGTATCAGGTTGCATGAGGGACCAACAATAGCTGCCTCTCTGACTGCAGTGCTCGGTGATCGGCCTCCTAGGGCTGGCAGCCTCTAAGGACACTCCTATGCCTGTAGAAAAATAAATTCTCCTGGGACGAAAGAGCTGGTGGGCAGGGCGGGCGGGGTGTGGCTGACTCACACATTAGTGCTCTCCCTGCTTGAAAATGCACTGGGAGGAGGAGCCGAGACGGTAGCCTGGGTGTCTTTGCCTGTAGCCATGGAGGTTGGCGAGTGCTGAAAAGTTTTCCCTACAGAAATTCCCTCCCTCTTTATTGCTTCAGAACCTTCACATACACAGCTGACATCTGCTCCCAGGGGTGCCACTACACACTGCCCCCACTGCTCACTTACTGCCCCCACTACATACTGACTGCCCCCACTTCACACTGACTACCTCCACTTCACACTGACTGCCCCCACTTCACACTGACTGCCCCCACTACACACCGACTGCCCCCACTACACACCGACTGCCCCTACTTCACACTGACTGCCCCCAGTAGACACTTACTGCCCCCACTACTCACTGACAACCCTCAGTACTCACTGACCACCCCACTGCTTACTGACTGCCCGTCCCCACTGCTGACTGCCCGCCCCCACTGGTCACTGACTGCTCACTGACTGCCCCTACTACAGATTGCCCTTACTGACTGCCCCCACTGCTCACTGACTGCCTGTCCCCACTGCTCACTGACTGCTCACTGACTGCCCCTACTGCAGATTGCTCTCACTGCACACTGACTGCCCCCACTGCACACTGACTACCCCCACTATACACTGACTGCCCCCACTATCCACTGACTGCCCCCACTACACACTGACTGCCCCCATTGCTCACTGACTGCCCCCACTGCTCTCTGACTGCTCACTGACTGCCCCTACTACACATTGCCATCACTGCTCACTGAATGCTGACACTGCTCACTGGCTGCCCCCACTGCTCACTGGCTGCCCCCACTGCTCACTGACTGCCCCCACTACACACTGACTGCCCCACTACACACTGATTGCCCCCACTTCACACTGACTGCCCCCACTTCACACTGACTGCCCCCACTGCTCACTGACTGCCCCCATTGCTCTCTGACTGTCCCTACTACTCACTGACCGCCCCCACTACACACTGACTGCCCCCACTACACACTGACTGCCCCCACTACACACTTACTGCCCCCAATACTCACTGACCACCCTCACTACTCACTGACCACCCCCACTACTTACTGACTGCCCCTACTACAGATTGCCCTCACTGACTGCCCCCACTGCTCACCGATTGCCCACCCCCACTGCTCACTGACTGCCCCTACTGAAGATTGCCCTCACTGCACACTGACTGCCCCCACTGCACACTGACTGCCCCCACTATACATGACTGCTCCCACTACACACTGACTGCCCCCACTGCTCACTGATTGCCCCCACTGCTCACTGACTGCCCCTACTACACATTGCCATCACTGCTCACTGAATGCTGACAATGCTCACTGGCTGCCCCCACTGCTCACTGACTGCCCCCTTTGCTTTCTGACTGTCCCTACTACTCACTGTCCGCTCTCACTACACACTGACTGCCCCCACTACACACTGACTGCCCCCACTACACACTTACTGCCCCCAATACTCACTGACCACCCTCACTACTCACTGACCACTCCCACTACTTACTAACTGCCCGCCCCCACTGCTCACTGACTGATCACTGACTGCCCCTACTACAGATTGCCCTCACTGACTGCCCCCAGTGCTCACTGACTGCCCCCACTACACACTAACTTCCCCCACTTCACACTGACTGCCCCCACTGCTCTCTTACTGCCCCCATTGTTCTCTGACTGCCCCCACTACTCACTGACCGCCCCCACTACACACTGACTGCCCCCACTACACACTGACTGCCCCCACTGTTCACTGACTGCCCCTATTGCTCTCTAACCACCCTCACTACTCACTGACCGCCCCCACTGCACACTGACCGCCCCCACTGCACACTGACTACCCCCACTGCTCACTGACTGCCCCCACTGCTCACTGACTGTCCCCACTGCTCACTGATTGCTCACTGACTGCCCCTACTACACATTTCCATCACTGCTCAATGATTGCCCCCACTGCACACTGACTACCCCTACTGCTCACTGACTGCCCCCACTGCTCACTGACTGTCCCCACTGCTCACTGACTGTCCCCATCACTCACTGACTGCCCCATTACACACTGACTGCCCCACTACACACTGACTGCCCCACTTCACACTGACTGCCCCCACTTCACACTGACTGCTCTCACTGCACACTGCACACTGCCCCACTGCTCACTGCTCACACTGCTCCCACTGCACACTGACTGCCCCCACTACACACTGCCTTCACTGTACACTGACTGCCCCACTACACACTGACTGTCCCCACTACTCACTGCCCTCACTACACACTGACTGCTCCCACTGCACACTGACTACTCCCAATACACACTGACTCCTCCCACTATACATTGACTGCTCCCACTGCCTGCTTCCACTACACACTGACTGTCCCCACTACTCACTGCCCTCACTACACACTGACTGCTCCCACTGCACATTGACTGCTCCCACTGCACACTGACTGCCCTCACTGCACACTGCCCCTACAGCTCACTGACTGCCCCCAGAGCTCACTGACTGCCCCCACTGCACACTGCCTGCCCCCACTGCACACTGCCCCCACTGCTGACTGACTGGCCCCACTGCTCACTGCCCCACTACACACTGACTGCCCTCACTGCCCCCACTGCACACTGACTGCCTCCACTACACACTGACTGTTCCCACTGCTCACTGACTGCCCCACTACATACTGACTGCCCCACTACATACTGACTGCCCCCACTGCTCACTGACTGCTCACTGACTATCCCTATTACACATCGACCTCAATGCTCACTGACAGCCTCCACTGCTCACTGATTGCCCCCACTTCACACTTACCTCCCTCTTCTACACACTGAATGCCCCACTACACACGTACTGCCCCCACTACACACGTACTGCCCCCACTACTCACTGACCACCCTCACTACTCACTGACCACCCCCACTGCACAATGACTGCCCCCACTGCACACTGACCACCACCACTGTTTACTGACTGCCTGCCCCCACTGCTCACTGCCTGCCCGCCCCCACTGCTCACTGACTGCCTTCACTGCACACTGCCCCCACTGCTCACTGCCCCCACTGCACACTGCTCCCACTGCACACTGACTGCCCCCACTATACACTGCCTTCACTGCACACTGACTGCCCCTGTTTTGTCACATATGGCGACCCATCACATTTGGCTACCCGCTGGACTGCGCAGAATTTTGTGGCCACACCCCTGAGTCCAAGTTGAAGCCCCACCATCCAAGTGGACATAGAGTTAGATTATAATTATGCCGAGTGAAGCGAGGCGGTGCCCGAAGCGTGGCGAGGGAAGCGAGCCCGCGAGGGGCCCTGTGGCAACAGTGTTGGAATGCATATGGCGGCGTCGCGCATGCACACTCCAGCTGGTAGCAAAATGTGATGGGTAGCCGAATGTTATGAAACACCCCCACTACACACTGACTGCTCCCACTACACCCTGCCCTCACTACACACTGACTGTCCCCACTATTCACTGCCCTCACTACACACTGACTGCTCCCACTACACACTGACTCCTCCCACTACACACTGACTGCTCCCACTGCACACTGACTGCTCCCACTGCACACTGACTGCTCCCACTACACATTGACTGTCCCCACTACTCACTGCCCTCACTACACACTTACTGCCCTCACTACACACTGACTGTCCCCAGTACACACTGACTGCCCCCACTACACACTGCTCACTGCCCCCACTACATACTGCCACAAGTATATACTGCCCCCCACTGCTCACTGCCCCCACTACATACTGCTCACTGCCTCCACTGCATACAGCTCCTTGCCCCCACTACATACTGCTCACTGCCCCTCGTTACATACTGCCCCCACTGCATACTGCTCCTTGCCCCACTACATACTGGCCCACTACATACTGCTCACTGCATACTGCCGAACTACATACTGCTGAATGCCCACACTGCATACTGCTCACTGCTCCACTACATACTGAAGGGGGCGCACTGACTGCTATACTCCTCCTCATTGTGTAGATCTGGGGATTATTATTGCACAACCCTGGGGTTATTGCAGTGTTAGGACTTGGGAGTTACTATGCCATGCTGGGGTTTATTATTGTGCCTTGCTGGGAGTTAGTTGTTGTGCCATGCTAAGGTGTTAATTATTGTGCATTGTTGGAGGTAAATTGTTGTGCCATGCTGTGGGTATATTATTTTGCCATGCTGATTATTATTGTTGTGCTGTGCAAGAAATTAATTATTGTTCTGTGCTTGGGGCTAATTATTGTGCTAGGCTGAGATTTTATTTTATTTTTGTTCCATTCCAGGGGTTGTTTATGCCATTCTGACATTTATGCTTGGTGGAGTTATTGCTGACACTTGTGTGTGCGTGTGTGTGTGTGTGGGGGGGGGGGGGGGGGGCATGGTGTGTGTATCATTGCTGGTCCCATTTGGGCTTATTTTACTCCAACAATCTTTTTAGTGTGCCCCAAGGTCTATACAATGGGCTAATTAATGAAAAAACACCCACTTTTGGTCACTCCCGCTATTGACATAACCCACTTTTTTGCCACACCTATAAGAACGCAGCATTAGCTCCCCCACATATACCTTTAGCACCCTCACAGCACCTCCAAAATAATTTGTCTGGAGCCGCCCCTGCTCCTTGAAAGAATGCATAGTGAAAAATATTAATAGCTCAGTCATGTGAAGAATGAAGCCAAGATTCAGCAATACCAATTAAATCATACTTCTCCTAATGCACCAAAGCCTCCAATTCCCCCATTTTGCTTGGCAAACTTTTGGCATTGATGAAAAACACTTTAATTCGTTGTCACATATTGCACTTGTGTTTTGCATCTTTTTTAGTAGTACAAAAAGCACTATAATTACCAATGATTGTTTGTAACATGGGAAATTCCTTATCACCCACCATAACCCTCCCCGCACCTTCCCCCATTCCACCTTCCAATAATGTCTGATCCCTGATTGACTTGTCTGCCCTATTATATTTTAATTCTCCCTCCCCCTCACTCCAAGTTTAAATACCTCTCCCGTCTTCCCATAAACCTCTCCTCCTACACAGTAGACCCTCTTCTATTTAGGTGCAAACCATCTTTAGCATATAGGTTGTACCCCAATAAAAAATGTCAGCACAGTGGCCAGGGACAATGGCCCATATCTGGTGGTACTGCCCTATGGCAACTAGATTGTGGATCCGGGTTTATGTGCTATTTGTGAATAATATTTCACTCAGATGTACAGGGAAAACCTTGCAGAGCCCTCCTTTTTAAACCTAGATAATCTCTATTACGGGCGGAATGCAAACTGGCAACACAACACTTTATTGCAACTAAGCTCATTATAGCTAAGACCTGGAAAACTCCTGCTCTCAGTTTTGAAGCAGTGAAACATCGCATGAATAATACTGAGGTCAATGAGAAAATAACATCTATACTATCGTCTTCCCATGTCCAGTTTTTGCGAGTTTGGCAACCCTGGATATCCTACGCTCATCCTTCATGCTTTGACCACATGTTACTGACATTATGATAGCCCCAGGCACATTGTCCTCTCTTCCTTTCTTTCTTACTTCCGCCCTATTTTTTCTTGCTTTCTCTTTTTTTTCTGGCATCTTCAACCTACTCCTTTTCAACCAGGGAGGTCTTCTTCATCTTATACCTCTTTGCATATTACAGCTGACTGACACTCCTCCAGTTCAGTGGCTGAGAACATGTTGTAACACCTCACAGTTTTGGGTTTGGTCTCCTCTAGTTCTTCTTTTTGTTCTTGTTACGACTGACAACTATGTCTAACCCTTGAGAACATCTGAATATTGCTTTTATATTGTAGATCAGTTTGCTTATTGCAATAATTTATTCATTGTAATTCCTATTCATTCCATTGTATTTTGGAACTGTTATGTTGCACGCCCCAGATTATTATTATTGTCCTAGTCAGTCTGCTCTGTATACCTATGCTATCTGTTAATAAAAACCTCTGTAAAGGGAAAAGTCAGCACAGTGGTCTAGAAATCCAAATCCTTTCCCCTTATACCAGGACTTTAGCCACACATTCCGTTCTCAAATCCCCTTCTCTTACCTGTGTCGGAGGCAATTTTCCAGAGAATATAACCTTGGAGATCCTTCCCTTCAATTTGAAGCCTAGTTCTTTAATATGATTCTCAAGGATCCTTCATCTTCCATGTATTCTGTCATTGGTTTGAACGTGGACCAAGACAGCTGGGTTATGCCCAGCTCCTCCGAGTAATTGATCAACCCAGGCCACCGCATGCCGAACCCCGATACCAGGGAGACAGCAAAGCATTCAGATAAGTTGGCCCTGGCAAAAAATTATTGATCTTTCTGATTATAGAATCTCCTATTACCACCAACTGCCCGTGCCTTCCTGCAATACCTTCACCACCCCAACTAGATGGGCTGTTAGGGCTAACAGTGACATGTAGGTCTCCCACCTCTGAGTTTACCATCTCCACATCTTCACCCAACTTGGCAAATTTGTTCTGGTGCTCAAACACAGGACCGGCCTTTTATGGGAACCCCTACCACTCCTCCCAGCTATTTTACCCTACCTGAACATTCTTACTTACCTCTGCACCCTTCCCATAAATCTCATTAAAGAGGAGTTCTGCCCCCCCCACTAAAAAATTAAAAGTCAGCTGCTACAAATACTGTTATTAGGATCATCAATCCCATGATGTCGGCACCCCAGCCGATTTTCCAATCGTCTCTAGGGTGCTGTCGCCACCATTTGTGGTAAGGGAAACCGGCAGTGGAACTCCACTTTAACCATCTGCAAGAGTGAGCACACACTGCATTCAAGGTTGCCTGTCTTACTCAGTGTTGAGCTTCCAGCATTCTAATCTGCTCATCTCTGCCAAAGCAGTATTCATCCTGGAGCTGTTGCTCCATTATTGTACATAGCAGGTACATAGTAGGTGAGGTTGAAAAAAGACACAAGTCCATCAAGTCCAACCTATGTGTGTGATTATATGTCAGTATTACATTGTATATCCCTGTATGTTGCGGTTGTTCAGGTGCTTATCTAATCGTTTTGTAAAACTTTCGATGCTTCCCGCTGAGACCACCGCCTGTGGAAGGCAATTCCATATCCTTGCCACTCTTATGCCCCGTACACACGGTCGGATTTTCCGATGGAAAATGTCCGATCGGAGCGCGTTGTCGGAAATTCCGACCGTGTGTGGGCTCCATCAGACATTTTCCATCGGATTTTCCAAAACACAAAGTTGGAGAGCAGGAGATAAAATTTTCTGACAACAAAATCCGTTGTCGGAAATTCCGATCGTGTGTACACAAATCCGACAGACAAAGTGCCACGCATGCTCAGAATAAATAAAGAGATAAAAGCTATTGGCCACTGACCCATTTATAGTCCCGACGTACGTGTTTTACGTCACCGCGTTCAGAATGATCGGAATTGATCAGAATTTTCCGACAACTTTGTGTGACCGTGTGTATGCAAGACAAGTTTGAGCCAACATCCGTCGGAAAAAATCCATGGATTTTGTTGTCGGAATGTCCGAACAAAGTCCGACCGTGTGTACGTCCTATTACAGTAAAGAACCCTCTAAATGGAAATCATATTGCCTCTCAAGCGTCTCTTCTCCAGAGAGAATAAGTTCAGTGCTTGCAACCTTTCCTCAAAACTAATATCCTCCAGACTCTTTATTAGCTTAGTTGCCCTTCTTTGTACTCGCTCCATTTCCAGTACATCCTTCCTGAGGACTGGTGCCCAGAACTGGGCAGTGTGGCCGGACCAGAGTCTTGTTGAGCGGGACAATTATCGTTTTATCTCTGGAGTTGATCCCCTTTTTAATGCATGCCAATATTCTGTTTTGTTAGCAGCATCTTGGCATTATTTTACATTTTTCTACATTGAACCTCATTTGCCATGTAGTTGCCGACCCCATTAATTTGTTCAGATCTTTTTTGCAAGGTTTCCACATCCTGCGGAGAAGTTATTGCCCTGATTAGCTTAGTATCGTCTGCAAATACAGAGATTGAACTGTTTACCCCATCCTCCAGGGCGTTTATGAACAAAATAAATAGTATTGGTCCCAGCACAGAACCCTGGGGGACCCCACTTCCCACCCCTGACCATTCCGAGTACTCCCCATTCATTACAACCCTTTGAACTTGCCCTTGTAGCCAGTTTTCAATCCATGTACTCACCCTATTGTCCATGCCAACTGTATTTTGTACAGTAAATGTTTATGGGGAACTGTGTCAAATGCTTTTGCAAAATCATACATACTGTATGTGGTACGCTGTGCACTGAACAAAACCTTCAATCTTGCTAGCACTCATTATTCCTCTTACGATATTATTACTTACAGGAAATTTAAGATGTTACACGTTAAAAGACTCCTGATTTGACTCCTGTTTTTAGCTCCTGATTTTTAACTCGCCGTGTTAGTCAAAATTCCACTTTGCTCACAAATTCCACATATAAACCAACGTCAAATGTGAGCAATGACCCCGTTTTACTAAAGAATTAGAATTTGTTCACTTTCAAAGAAAATTTTCTTATCTTAGTGAATGAGGTAAAACAACATGTAAATTTACTTTGAAAAAAAAAAAGTAATCGGCAATGACAACTTAACCACTTCAGCCCCGGAAGATTTGGCTGCTCAATGACCAGAGCACTTTTTGCGATACGTCACTGTGTCGTTTTAACTGACAATTGCACCGTCGTGCGACACTGAACCCAAACAAAATTTACATCCTTTTTTTACAACAAATAGAGCTTTCTTTTGGTGGTATTTGATCATCTCTGCTTTTTTTTTTTTTTTTTGCGCTATAAACAAAAAAGAGTGACAATTTTGAAAATAACACAATATTTTGTACTTTTTGCTATAATAAATATCCCCAATTTTTTTTTAAAAAAAGCTATTTTTTTTCTCAGTTTAGGCTGATATGTATTCTTCTACATATTTTTGGTAATAAAAATCACAATAAGCTTATATTGATTGGTTTGCGCAAAAGTTATAGCGTCTACAAAATAGGGGATAGATTTATGGTATCAGTTAGAACACACTGTGTGTTCTAACTGTAGGGGTAGGGGACTGACTATAGGAGATGACAGATCATGGTTTCTAGCTATTAGGAGCTCACAATCTGCATCTCCTCTCAGAACAGAACAGGGATTTGTGTGTTTACACACACACGTCCCTGTTCTGCCTCTCATGCCTGCGATCGCTCGTGGCCAACAGTCATCGCGACCGCCGGTCACGAGCATCGACACCCCCTTGAGTGCAGTGGGTGCTTGCGCGCGCCTGCTATACCGCTTAAAGGAGCCGACGTATAGCTACGACGGCTCGTGGGACCTCGCCGACCTGCCACAGTATAATGATGGTGGCTGATTGGCAATTGGTTAAAAAGCATGTTCTTTGCTTGCACATGGTTGGAAATCAGCATATCTTCATCTCATGCAATTCACCCCAAGAAAAAATGAAAGGCTTAGTTCAGCTTTCTGAACATGTTACATTTTTCACTCGTATTTAGGGTGTAACATGTACCATGTTCAGGACCCTCCCCCCCACACCACTGATCCCCCCCCACATTGTGAGAGCAGGAGGGGGATTTTTTCCTTGGACCCAGAGGCGGCTCTCTAATTAGGCGAAATAGGCGGTGGCCTCAGGCCTCGCAGTCATAGGGGCCTCACACAGCTGGCTAGTATACCTAATTAGAGAGCCGCCTATTCACTCTGCTGCAGGGAGAGATACAAGCTGTGAGTGAGACGTGTGATCGGAGCTCACATACATCTCCGGATCACAGATAGGGAGAGCCGCTCAGCAGAGCCTGTTCTCACAGATCTCCCCCCTCCCCCTGCTGCCTGCACAGCCAGACAGAAGAGGAGAGAGAGCTTCTGCTCCTCCTCCTCCTGCCCTCTCCTCCTGTGTCTGCCCCGCCCACTCTCCTCGGCAGTGTTCTCTGTTTTGCCTCAGAGAAGAGGATGTGTGGGTGGGAAGATTCAAGCTGAAGCCCAGCAAACAGAAAAGGACAAGGTGGGTCTGATCCATCCATCCATCCAGTCCCTCCTGCCTCCCAGTGAGTACACTGATGTAGGGGATGCTCTTCCTTCCCTTCTTCCTCCATCCTCTTTTCTCTTTCTTTCTTTCTTTCTTTCTTTCTTTCTTTCTTTCTTTCTTTCTTTCTTTCTTTCTTTCTTTCTTTCTTTCTTTCTTTCTTTCTTTCTTTCTTTCTTTCTTTCTTTCTTTCTTTCTTTCTTTCTTTCTTTCTTTCTTTCTTTCTTTCTTTCTTTCTTTCTTTCTTTCTTTCTTTCTTTCTTTCTTTCTTTCTTTCCTTCCTTCCTTCCTTCCTTCCTTCCTTCCTTCCTTCCTTCCTTCCTTCCTTCCTTCCTTCCTTCCTTCCTTCCTTCCTTCCTTCCTTCCTTCCTTCCTTCCTTCCTTCCTTCCTTCCTTCCTTCCTTCCTTCCTTCCTTCCTTCCCCCTTTATTTCTCTCTTTGTGACAGCCTACCAGAATAGGTAAGATCTGTGCGAGCAGCTTCCCTGTGCAGCTCTGTTTGAGGAAAATATATCTTTATTATGCCCACTTACCTACCCCCTATACTGTACCCTCCTAATACAGTTCATTTTCATCCCTTGAATTATTTTTCCCATTATGGGAGTGAGTGGGGCCTCATGTCTAAGTTTTGCCTAAGGCCTAACAAAGTCTAGAGCCGCCTCTGCTTGGACCAATTGTCACAATTTGAAAAGAGTGTGGCCGTGCGGGGCTCCACCCACACAGCCGCATCATTCATTCACAGAGTTCTGTGAATAAATGAACTACAAATATATGTGCAAGTATTATTTTTTTAAAAGCAAATTCATCCTTAAGGACTTATTCACATCATATGTGCATAAAAACTGATGGAAAAAACACACAGATTTCACTTGCTGAGACATGATTTTACAATGCTTTGAAACCCCTTGACATTTTCCACATTTAGTCATGTTACAACCAAAGACATAAATGTAGTTTGTTGGGATTTTATGTGATAGACCAACACAAAGTGGCACATAAATGTGAAGTGGAAGGAAAATGATAAATGGTTTTCAGAATTTTTTACAAATACACTATTTATCGGTGTATAACACGCACTTTTTTCCCCTTAAAATCAGGGGAAAATCGCGGGTGCGTGTTATACGCCGATCCCCTGCGATCCCCCGCTGACTGAGTGGAGCGATTTGAAAATGGCGCCGCCGGCGCCGACTGCGAGTGGAGCCGAAAGTGGCCGAAAGTGAACGAGAGCCGCCGAGAAGAACCGAGGACCGGCTCTGTGTATTTCGGCGGCGCCATTTTCAAACTGCAGTGACACTGACATGTCACTGCAGTTTAACTGCAGCCTGGGCAAGGCTGCAAAAGGACACAGACAAAGCTGCAGATCGGCACTGGCAAAGCTGCAAGGCTGCAAATGGACACTGATAAGGCTGCAAATGACACCAAGGCTGCTGACTGCAAGGCTGCAAATGACACTGGACAAGCATGCAGATGGACGCTGTGCAAGGCTGCATTGGTGGGCATTTAAATGTAAGTTTTTTTCCTTAAAACATTTTTTTCCTTAAAATTCCTCCCTAAACTTGGGGTGCGTGTTATACTCCGGCGCGTGTTATACGCCGATAAATATGGTAAATATGTGAAAAGTGTGGTGTACATTTGTATTCATCCTCCCTGAGTCAATACTTTGTAGAACCACCTTTCGCTGCAATTACAGCTGCAAGTCTTTTTGGAGATGTCTCTACCAGCTTTGCACATCTAGAGAGTGAAATGTTTGCCCATTCTTCTTTGCAATAGCACAAGCTCTGTCAGATTGGATGGAGAGCATCTTTGAAGAGCAGTCTTGTCAAGTTGCCACAGACTCTCAATTGGATTTTGGTCTGGACTTTGACTGGGCCATGCTAATGCCGCGTACACATGATCGCACATTCCCAAAAAAAAATTGTTTTTTTTTTCTCCGATGGATGTTGGCTCAAACTTGTCTTGCATACACCCGGTCACATAAATGTCGGAAATTCCAAACGTCAAGAACGCGGTGACGTACAACACGTACAACGGCACTATAAAAGGGAAGTTCAATACCAAGTGTGCCACCCTTTGGGCTCCTTCTGCTAATCTCATGTTTATCTCGTGTTAGTAGAAGTTTAGTGAGAGACGATTCGTGCTTTTCAGCCTCATGCTTTGCAGATCGTTACTGTTCTTCAGTTTGTGCTTGTGGGTTCGTATCTGGTTTTCAGTGCATGTAGTCAGTTCGCATTTGTTTTTCAGTGAATATTGTATAGTACGTATTTGATTTGCAGCGCGTTCTTGTCCGCTCGTTTCTGATTTTCAGCTCGCTCTTCCCAGGCCTTTCTGTTTTTCAGTGCTTTCTGTTAGTTTGTTCTGACCAGCCGACCGTTTTGAAGCCATGAGGACCCTCACCCTGGACCAGAGGGTTTTTAACTACCGGCTGGCCAGAGCCAGAAGAGTGGTGGAGAACGCTTTTGGGTTAATGGCCAGCCGGTTCCACCTATTCATTACGGCAATCAACATGGCGGAATATAAACTTAACCATATAATCCTTGCATGCTGCATTCTCCACAACTATTTAAGGAGAAATTCAATGAACTATGTGGCCTCAGTTGGGGCTGAGGCCGGACTTCAAGAAGAAACCCTGTAGGCGCTTGAAGCTGGACGTCCTGGCTTGCCCCCCCAAAGCGCCCGCGAAGTAAGACAGAAGTATTTCGAGTACTTTGCGGGTAGGGAGGCCATTTATATGCCAGAAAATGTTTAAAAAACATTTTAAAAATACATTTTTTAGTTAAACTGAAATAAGATTTCCTTTGATTTACTGCTTGTGTTTCTTTTAGCTGTCTCCTATGTTATCCTATGTTATGGGCTTTTCTTTTTGGCCATTTTCTTCAATAGTGCAAATGTAATTTATTTGATACATGAGGTGACAATCTCTTCTTCAGCAAACTATTATGTTGTGGGTCTGCTACACACACACCTTGTTTTTGTTGTTAATGTATGTAATGCATTACTGATAAAAATATTCATCATTTTCAGCACCATGAATTAATTTTTGGGAGTCACGAAAATGGCCCGATTGTTGCAAATTATAAAGCACTATGGGAGTTATTTACTAAAGGAAAATCCACTTTGCACTCCAAGTGCACTGCAAAACTGCACTTGAAACTGCACTGAAAGTGCACTTGTAGTGCAAAGTGGATTTACCTTTGGTAAATAACCTCCATTTTCACTGTAAACACCAACTTAGTCCAAAAACTGTTATTGAGCATTGAAAGAAGAAGCCACACGTTGTTGAGTAGAAAACGTTTTACTTTGTGCACATGTACATTAGAAAAGGGTTTTTGAACAAACCAACATATTTTTGTAATAACATTTTTGGTTTTGAGAGTACAAATAGCCTTTTTTTTGTTAAACAGGCATGTTTAAAACCATAAAACAATACACAACTCAGGAACTTACAAAGTTCAACTTGGATAATTTGAAGGCAATATCAGACATTAGTATGTCCAAACTTTTGAAGATGCACACAAACTGAGAGTCAAAATGTCGATTTCCCTCCTGATCCCATGCCTAAGGTCAACATGTGCTAGCTGCCATCATGGGGGATCAATGGACGTGTTTCGGGGGTACAACCCCTTCCTCTCAGCTACTTGAGTTGCGAGGAAGGGGTTGCACCCACAAAACGTGTACATTGATATCCCGTGATGGCAGATAGCACATGTTAACACACTGTGTCCATCTTCAAAATTTGGCTTTCAATATACTTCAAAAAAGATTAAAAAATTTTAAAAATATCAACAAATGGAAGAATTTCAGTGTGTTTTAGATTCTGCCTAAAACATCAATGATGTTTTTGAGTCTTTTTTCAACATCATTGATGTCTCGCTTGATCTTCTGTAAATCCCGATTGCACATCACGATGAGGACGTGTGCACTTGCACTTGTGAAATGAGTTTCTTCTTCCAGAACATCCACATCACCTAAAATAAAAAAAAAACACACCATGTATTATAAATATGCAGGCATACATCTATTACTTGAAACTGTGGTCTCAGACACTCACCTGTTGTGGTCACTATTTCGCCCACTTCATAATAAACCTCTCCTTCCTCCACAACCTCTGGTTGTGGTGTTGGTATTTCCCCTTCTTTATGAGGTTGGGGGTCCCTGGTGTCCTATGTTAATGAAAAAAAAGGTATACTTAGCATACAGATACTTGAGGGCAGAAACAGGAATCTGAAACATTGCTTGTACAAGCGTTGTGCAATTGTTTTTTTGGGCAGAGTTCCAAGCTGAAGACATTTTTTTCCCTTTCTAAAGCTGGAATACTTACCTTTTTTACAATTTTCACACATGGAGACACCCCTAGTATCCACTGGAGCACCTGTGTGGGACATCCTAAAAAGTTTGTTCTGGTGCGCCCACACTAGCGCTCCTGCATTCAGATATGTAAACAGCTGCTGAGTGTCCTCTCCTTACACTGAATCAAGTTTACATTTTATTCTAGTTACAAACCCATCTAGACAACAATGTACTAAACTTCTTTTAAGATAAATAGGCCTGAACAAATGTAG
Source organism: Lithobates clamitans (assembly GCA_037952925.1). Classification (NCBI taxonomy): domain Eukaryota; kingdom Metazoa; phylum Chordata; class Amphibia; order Anura; family Ranidae; genus Lithobates; species Lithobates clamitans. The sequence goes on along the minus strand of JBBGZY010000270.1, from coordinate 2,304,424 downwards.
TTAACCTGGATCTGCCAAAAACATCTTATTAGTGGGCGAACAAACAATGTTTACTACAAACGATTACTGTGCCCACCTGAAAGTTGCCATTTTAAACTGTACAACAGTAAAGAAAAACACATGGAGCAGCACGAATGTAATAATAATTATAATAATAGAAACACAGGACAAATACTTAATTTTTTGAAGCAGTTCCTGATCTTTCTGTACTGATCCTTCTCCCTCAATTTCAGGTCTGACCATCGTTTCCTCAGTTGATCCTGGGATCGTCGTACCCCAAAAATTCCTAAGCAGACTTTTCACAACTTTAGCCATGATCTTGGCCTTTCTCACATTTGGGTTTAGGTAAGGTCAATGCTTCCCATCATAGTCGGCCCTCTTCAAGATGTCCACCATCTCCACCATCTCTACAAAGGCCATATTTGAGGCCTTAAATCTCCTCTGGGACCAGGACGTTCGTGGCTCCGGGCTTTCGTCGTTGCTGCTGCTGTCTGCGTGCACTTGCTATTTCTCCACCATGTGCTCTCCCACTGCGCCGAAAGACAAGGGACGGGGTATATACGAGCTAGAAGGTTGGGGCAGGCAGAGTTTCACGCATGCGCAGTGTATATAAAGCGCAACACGTGTGCGTCGTACATACGATCTGTGAGCGGAGGAAGGAGTAGCGGAAGCGCCGATCGTGATAACGAAGGTACAATTTTAACTTGGTGCATCAGTGGCCTATACTGCTTATAGATTGAGGCCTATATTGGGACAAGATTAGGAGAGTTTAGCCTGACATTAGGGTGTGTCTTGTGTTGTGTCTTGCAGAGAAAATGGATGGCTTCAATGATCACAACTTCCTCCCCCTATTCATAGACAAGTACAGGGAGCTGCCCTGTCTGTGGCAGGTGAAACACCCGCATTATAATCATAAACAAAAGAGGCAGGCAGTGCTGGAGAAACTGCTGGAGTTGGTGTAGCCGCAGATCCCCGTGGCAACCATCCCTTATTTGGAGGTCAAAATTGGTGGCCTGAGGAGCACTTATAATTGGGAGCACAATAAGGTCCAGGATTCCCAGAGATCAGGAGCAGCAGCAGATGACATTTATGTACCCAGGCTCTGATACTATGAGAGACTTTGTTTTCTGTCAGACCAGACTGAAGTCAGGCAATCACTCTCAACCCTACCTTCCACTCTTCCTTCCACACTTCCTTCCACCCCAGCTGAGACTTCCGATGTCCAACCTGGGCCTTCCAGCCAGGAAGAAGTGGAGGGGCCCAGCTTGAGCCAGGTATAGCATTGTTCTACATATTTCTTGTCGTAAAATTAATTATGTTAACTAGATGTTATTATTGATCCCTAATTGCTGATTTAATAAATTGTTTTACATATCAATAGACAGTAGTGGCCAAAAATGTTTGGGAAAAGAATGAAAAATGCTGGGCTCAGAATGATAGTCTTTTCTATTTGTTAACATTCAATTTGCAATAGTCATGAGCTGAAAATTATGTGATTGATGAACAAAAAACTAAAACTATGTCCCTTTTTCATACACAGGAAAGCCTCAGCCAGGAGGAGGGTGTGGAATGTGGCAGCCAGGAGGAGGCTGTGGAATGTGGCAGCCCAGAGGAGGCTGTGGAATGTGGCAGCCAGGAGGCGGCTGTGGAATGTGGCAGCCAAGAGGAGGCTGTGGAATGTGGCAGCCAGGAGGTGGCACAGCCCAGCAGCTTGACCGAATCCCAGGTCCCTCCCCTCCGCCTGTGTGAGTTCGACCATCGTCCTCCTCCTCCTCCACCTCCTCCACCACCTGCCACAACTCCAACACCACAGCCACAGCCTGAAAGGAAGAGTGGAAGGAGGAAAAGAGTGTGATGGCCTGGGTTCAGTCTGGTCTGATAAAAGACGCAGGCTGTGGTATGACCACAGCCTGGGGACATATATGTCATCTGCTGCTGTTCCTGATCTCTTGGAGTCCTGGACCGGATTGTGCTCACTATTATATGGACTCCTCAGGCTCCCAATTTTTCCTGGAAAATAGTTGATGTGTGCCCTGGGGTACAAAGGCTTCGCCAATTTCACCAGTTTCTCCAGCGTTGCCTTCCTCTTTATTTTCTTATGACCCATAATAAATGGCTATTTTTGATTCACAAATACTTGTCTATGTGTTTTACTTCAAAAAGGACAGTTTGTGAGTAGGAAGGTACATTTTCTAAATACAATGTCAAATTAACAAGGGACACCAACCAACCTCCTTGTCAGAGAGTTCACCTCGGCAGGCAGGGTGCTCGCGGTGGTGGGCGTCAGGGCGCGTCGGCGCGTGTTCCTGCGGGTCCTGTTGCGCGCGTTCCTTGCAGCTCCGGTACGCGTGTCCTGGTCAGATCTGTTGTGTAGCTGGTGTGCAGGGGCGCGCGCGCGGGCGTGTGCGGGGGCGCGTGCCTGTGCGTGCCGGTGCCAGTGCACGTGCTCCGTTTGGCGCCAAACTGCCCATTTAAGCCGGCCTGCCTCTGTGATCAGTGCTGCCTGATCAACAGCTTTGCCGTCCGTAGTACCTGTACCAGAACCTGTTCCTATACTCTCCAAATCTCCTGACGACCCGGCTTGCTTCCCGAACCTCCCTCTGAACTCCGCCTGCACCCGACCTTTGGCCTGTCTGACCACTCCTTTGCCTGCTCCACTGTACCTCGTTGTCTGCCTGTTGCCGAACCCAGCCTGTCTCCTGACCATCCTGCTCAGTCCCATTGCCTGTGTTCCAGCCTGCACCTGCTGTTATAGACTGCTCTTCCATCTGCATCTGGACTTCAGTTCACAGGCTCTCATACCACTCCCCACTCCCGTGCTTCCTGTTTACCTTACCAGGGGCCGCGAGTCGGACACGTAAGGGAGCCTACCCACTGCCCAAGCGGACTCACCGGTCTGGTAAGTAGGAGTCTGATAGTATCAGGCAGCCATGACCGAGTCCGGGCAGGGGGCCTCCCCTATGGACGAACTTTGCAGACATTTGGCAGGATTAACTCAAGCGGTAAAAAGCTTACAAGAGGGTTATACCAGACTGGATAAACGTGTTCAGGCCCTGTCTGCACGTACCAGTCCCCAGGGGGCTCCGTCTGCAACCGGGGCACCCTCCTTAGTCATGCTCCCTCCAGAGCCCAAAGTACCTATACCGGAGAGATTTTCTGGAGACCGTAGTAAATACCGTGCGTTCCGGAATGCATGTAGTCTCTATTTTGCTCTGCAGCCTCGGACCTTCTCCCTAGAAGCCACTAAAGTGGGCTTTGTCATTTCCTTGCTGTCTGGTGAACCTCAAACCTGGGCCCATCACCTTCTGGAACAAAAGTCGGATGCCCTGGAAAATCTGGACGCCTTCTTCTTGGCGATGTCCCAACTTTATGAGGATCCTCAATTAACCGCTACTGCTGAAGCTTCCCTGCACTCCCTTCGGCAAGGCCGCAGGGCAGCGGAGGACTATGCTGTTGGATTTAGGCGCTGGAGTTCCGATACGGCATGGAATGACGCGGCTCTGCGCCATCAGTTTAGGATGGGTTGGTCCGACCCACTCAAGGATGAGTTAGCAAGTGTTGGGATACCTCAAACCCTGGAAGAATTAGTTAACCTGTCAATCCAAATTGACCGTCGTCTGAGAGAACGACGCACCTAAAGATCTACCAGTACCTTTCGACCCACCTGGATGCTTCCACAGGTTCCCAGTCCTCCTAGCAGGTCCTCGGCTCCACCAACTTCTCCAGCTTCTGACACTTCGGAGCCCATGCAGCTTGGTCTACTCCGTCCTTCCTTGACTCCCGAAGAGAAGTTACGAAGACGTAACCATAACCTATGCCTCTACTGTGGGGAACCTGGGCACTACGCCAGAGTCTGCCCCAACAAGACGCGTAAGTGTTGTTCTTCTGCTCGTATATGTGCCACTATCATGCCAAAACCTAGTACTCACCTTACCATCTCTGTCACTTTGCAGCTTCCCGGAAAGGCTATCCAAGTTCCAGTCATCATTGATTCCGGAGCATGCAGCTGCTTCATTGACCAGGCCTTTGCAGCTCAGCATGATATCCCACTCCGACTCAAGACCCAGAGCCTGGCTGTTTACCTTGCAGACGGTTCCGCCCTCCGTTCCGGTCCTGTCATTCAGGAGACTATCCCCGTAATAGCTACTATAAACTCTCAACATCAGAAATTCCTCTGTTTGGATCTCCTCTCCTCTCCTCTGTTTCACAATCCCCATATTAACTGGGCTTCTGGAAAAGTGGAGTTTCTCTCTGACTATTGCCAACAACATTGCCTGCTAAGAGTTACCCATGAGATACCTCAACTCCTCTGCCTACACCCTGAAGCCAACTCACACCAAGCCATCCCAGAACCCTACCGAGATTTCTCTGATGTATTCAGCAAGAAAGGTGCAGAGATCCTACCTCCGCACAGGCCCTATGATTGTCCTATAGAGCTGCTACCTGGAACCGAGGTACCCTTCGGTAGGATCTTTCCATTGACTAAGCAGGAATTGGATACATTAAAACAATACCTTGATGAGAATTTAAAGAAAAAGTTTATCCGCCAGTCCACATCTCCGGCCGGCGCAGGCATATTCTTTGTGGAAAAAAAGGATCATTCTCTTCGATCATGTATCGATTACCGGGAATTGAATCGGATAACGATCAAAAATCGCTACCCCTTACCCCTGGTGCCTGAATTATTCCAGAGACTAGGAACGGCAACTGTCTTCACAAATCTAGATCTTCACGGAGCCTGTAATTTAATCCGTATCCGGGAGGGGGACGAGTGGAAAACCGCTTTTCGCACTCGTTTTGGGCATTTCGAGTATCTCGTTATGCCCTTCGGTCTATGCAATGCCCCAGCCACATTTCAACATTTTGTGAACGACATCTTCCGGGAATTTTTTGACCTCTATGTCATCGTTTACCTTGATGACATTCTCATCTTTTCCTCATCATTGACTGATCATCGCAGGCACGTTCGGAATGTCCTCGCCCGGCTCAGGCAACACGGGCTGTATGCTAAACTCGATAAATGTGAGTTTGAACTCCAAAGCATCCAATTCCTGGGGCTCATCATTTCAGTAGAAGGTATTAAAATGGACCCTCAAAAAGTGTCCGCCATCCTGGACTGGCCCGCACCTACAGACAGAAAGGGGGTCCAACGCTTCGTTGGATTTTCCAATTTCTCTAGGAAATTCATCAGAGACTTTTCCAAGATCATTGCCCCCATTACAGAACTAACAAAACAGGGAACCCGATTCTGCTGGACCCCCAGGGCTCAATCGGCCTTTGAAAAATTAAAAGGATTATTCACATCGGCCTCCATGCTCAAACACCCTAACTCTGCCTTGCCATTCGTGTTAGAGGTTGATGCCTCAGAAGTCGCAGTAGGAGCAGTACTCTCGCAACGTCAGGGACCCAAGGCCCTTCAGTTCCCAATAGCTTTTTTTTCTCGCAAATTATCTGTGTCTGAAAGGAACTACGATGTAGGAGACCGGGAGCTTCTGGCCATCAAGACGGCTCTGGAGGAGTGGCGCTATCTTTCGGAGGGTGCTGTACATCCTATTCTAATCTACACGGACCACAAAAACTTGGAGTATTTGAGATCTGCCAAGAGACTAAAACCACGACAAGCCAGATGGGCACTCTTCTTCTCTCGCTTTCAATTTCATATAACTTACAGACCCGGCTCCAAAAACATCAAACCAGACGCACTCTCGCGAATGTTCCATGACTCCAAAGAAACCGTCCCTCCGGACACTATCCTGCCTGCGGGAAATTTTTTACTACTTCAGGGGGATTTAATCTCCAGAATAAGGCAAGCTTCCACAACTATACCCCAACCCACCGAGACCAGCCTAAGAGATGGTTTACTCAGGCATAAGGAGAAGATCATGGTTCCTGAGAGCCTTAGGGTGCCGGTACTAGAGCTTTGCCATGACCACAAGCTGGCAGGGCACTTCGGGGCCCAGAAGACAACCGAACTGGTGCAGCGCACCTTTTGGTGGCCACAGTTGGCCGAGGATTGTAGGAATTATGTCAGTTCCTGCCATACATGTGCCCGAAGCAAGAATAACCGGACGAAGGCCTGGGGCTTATTGAAACCCTTGCCCATTCCTGACAGACCCTGGAAAATGATCGCAATGGATTTAATTGTGGAACTGCCCCCATCCGAAGGCTTCTCTACCATCTTTGTCATAATTGATAGATTGTCGAAAATGGCTCACTTCTTGCCCATGAAAGGCACACCCTCAGCCGTGGAAACGGCGAAGATCTTCGTTAAAGAAATCGTGAGATTACATGGGGTTCCCTCTAATATCGTCTCGGACCGTGGTGTTCAATTCACCTCCAGGTTCTGGAAGACATTGTGTGGTTCCCTCGAAATTGAACTAGCGTTCTCTTCAGCCTATCACCCTCAGACAAACGGCCAGACGGAGAGAACCAACCAGACTTTGGAGCAATATCTCCGTTGTTTCTCGGCCTTTTCCCAGGATGACTGGGTTTCTCTGCTACCAGTTGCGGTGTTTTCATACAATAACTCCCTGCACTCAGCCATCAACCAGACGCCATTTTTTGCCAACTATGGATTTCATCCCTCCTTTCTACCCAACTCAATACCCGAATGCTCCCTCCCTGCAGTGACCGAGACATTGGAATTCTTCTCTACCAATAACAAACTTCTGCAGGAAACAATGGCCCAATCCCAGGCTTCTTATAAAAAGATGTTCGACAAGAAGAGGCGTGGGGAACTTATCCTGGAACCTGGCAATCAAGTGTGGCTATCTACAACTAACCTAAAAATGGCTTGCCCCTCTAGGAAACCAGGGCCTAAATTCATGGGACCCTTCCCGGTGAGAAGAAAAATAAATGACGTAGCGTATGAGCTCAGTCTGCCGGACTCCTTTAAAATACACCCGGTTTTCCATGTGTCCTTACTGAAACCGGTCGCTCCTGATCCTTTCCCCAACCGTAGTGCCAGTCCTCCTGAGCCTGTTATGATCAATAACGAGGAGGAGTTTGAAATCGAGGCAATCCTGGACTGTAGAAAAAGGAGCAATCAAATCCAGTATCTCATCAAGTGGAAGGGGTATGGACCTGAGGATAACTCCTGGGAGCCTGAGAGCAATCTTCACGCTGAAGAACTGCTGCAAGCCTTTAAAGACTCTCATGCAACCAGGTTGGCCCAACTAGGCATCCGGAGGCTGCCTTTGAGGGGGGGCACTGTCAGAGAGTTCACCTTGGCAGGCAGGGTGCTCGCGGTGGTGGGTGTCAGGGCGCGTCAGCGCGCGTGTTCCTGCGGGTCCTGTTGCGCGCGTTCCTTGCAGCTCCGGTACGCCTGTCCCGGTCAGATCTGTTGTGTATGCTGGTGTGCGGGGGCGCGTGCCTGTGCGTGCCGGTGCGCGTGCACGTGCTCCGTTTGGCGCCAAACTGCCCATTTAAGCCGGCCTGCCTCTGTGATCAGTGCTGCCTGATCAACAGCTTTGCCGTCCGTAGTACCTGTACCAGAACCTGTTCCTATACTCTCCAGATCTCCTGACGACCCGGCTTGCTTCCCGAACCTCCCTCTGAACTAAGCCTGCACCCGACCTTTAGCCTGTCTGACCACTCCTTTGCCTGCTCCACTGTACCTCGTTGTCTGCCTGTTGCCGAACCCAGCCTGTCTCCTGACCATCCTGCTCAGTCCCATTGCCTGTGTTCCAGCCTGCACCTGCTGTTATAGACTGCTCTTCCATCTGCATCTGGACATCAGTTCACAGGATCTCATACCACTCCACACTCCCGTGCTTCCTGTTTACCTTACCAGGGGCCGCGAGTCGGACGCGTAAGGGGGCCTACCCACTGCCCAAGCGGACTCACCGGTCTGGTAAGTAGCAGTCTGATACTCCTTGAGGTTAAAAAATACAAGATAATGATGGTGTTGTGGTAACTTGACACACAAAACGAAAAAAAATATTATGGAGATCACTAAAAAAAACAAAAAAACAGGAGATATTGATTAAAAAAACAACAAAAAATAAAATCACTATAAAAATAAATAAAAAACATTATTATGGAGATCTGATGAAAAAAATAACTAATATTATTAAGGAGATCACGACAAATAATAAAGAAATCAGTTTGTCAGAACTCTGTGTAAATATCAGCAGCAAAACAACTTCATCATTCTAGCATTATAAAGAAGAAGAGAATGCGCTGCATTAAAAGATTTTAAAATTTGCAGCATGACGAATGTGCTCTCTCCATTATAAATGCTAGTTTTACCAGACCGAGCGATTCCGTCTCGTACTTGATTCAGAGCATGCGTGGAATTATGTGCGTTGGAATTGTGTACACACACTCAGAATTTACGACAACGGATTTTGTTGTCGGAAAATTAGAGATCCAGATCTCAAATTTTGTTTTGGCGGAAATTCCAACGGAAAATGTTTGATTGAGCCTACACACGGTCGGAATTTCCGTCAACAAGTTCCCATCGAACTTCCGACCATGTGTACGCGGCATAACACATGAATATGCTTTGATCTAAACCATTCCATTGTAGCTCTGGCTGTATGTTTAGGGTTGTTGTCCTGCTAAAAGGTGAACTTCTGCCTCAGTCTCAAGTCTTTTACAGACTCTAACAGGTTTTCTTCTAAGATTGCCCTGTATTTAGCTCCAGGGCCGCTGTTAGAAATCATGGGGCCCCCGCCCACAACCCCACCCATGGCTCCTCCCCGGACCCCACCCACAACCCCACCTCTGGCTCTGTCCCTGCCCCAACACTGTCGGGGGGGTCTAGTGGCAGGAGCTGGAACATGTAACATTTACAGCGCCCCACCAATTATAACTGGATCTGAATGGGAGAGATGTCAGTGTTTTAACATCTGTGCCCATTCAGTTTGTGTCCCCGTACACCACAGACTTGTGTCCATTTACATCAGGCTAACTCTGATCTGTCACATTTACTGTAGGTCTGGAAAAATAGAAAAGGATGTTCTTTTCCATTTTTTTTTTTTACCTGAATGGACATGGAGATAGGCGGATCTAAATGCACACAAGTCAATTCATACCTGTAAACCTACATGGAGCTTTCAATCAGGTCTGCATGAAAAACTGACAGGCGGACCTGATTGCAAAGCTTGGGTGAAATGTTATCAAAGGGGAGTGGTTTGGGGTTGGTAAAAATGCATCTTGGCTGTGTGTTTTTACTGTCCCTACCCATCACATGTGTAAAGTAGCATCTCACTATGTGCTCATGGTCATTATCATTATGATGATCACAGCACAGCAGGTGCTCTATGGCTCTGTCAGTGTAACATGACTGTGTGGTGCTTACATAAAGCTATGCTGTTTTATAGTCTGTAACACACAGTACAGCCATATATCAGGAAAGTCAGCACCCAACAGCCATGTCACACTGACAGAGCCATACAACACCTGCTGTGTTCTGATCATCATAATGATAATGACCATGAGGACACAATGAGAGTCTGGGGACTGCACATTCTACAATAGCCTGTGTGACCTGTCAGTGTGTGTATGTGCAGGGGACTGCTTGCCTGTGCACCACTGCCGCTGTCGAGATTACTCCTGCTGCTCTGTCTGTCTCAGCCGCCTCAGTGATAAGTCTCTCCCTCAGACTGCAGCACTTACTGAGTGAAGGGAGCCATATTACAGTAATATCCATCCGCCAGAGAAGGCATACAGTGAGCAGTAGGGATGGGCCCGATGTCCCGATGGGCCCGATGACATCGGGTGTTCGCCTGTTCGCCGAATAGTGAACAATTTGGGGTGTTCGCGGCAAATTCAAAAGCCGTGGAACACCCTTTAAAAGTCTATGGGAGACATCAAAAGTGCTAATTTTAAAGGCTTATATGCATGGTATTGTCATAAAAAGCGTTTGGGGACCTGGGTCCTGCCCCAGGGGACATGTATCAATGCAATAAAAAAGTTTTAAAAATGGACGTTTTTCGGGAGCAGTGATTTTAATAATGCTTAAAGTGAAACAATAAAAGTGTAATATTCCTTTAAATTTCGTACCTGGGGGTGTCTACAGTATGTCTGTAAAGTTGCACATGTTTCCCGTGTTTAGAACAGTCCGAGAGCAGAATGACATTTCTAAAGGAAAAAAAATGGCATGGGATTCCCCCACAGGGGAACCACGAACCAAAATTAAAAAAAAAATTTGTGGGGGTCCCCCTAAATTCCATACCAGGCCCTTCAGGTCTGGTATGGATATTAAGGGGAACCCCGCGCCAAAATTTTAAAAAAAAATGGCGCAGGGGTCCTCCTCAAAATCCATACCAGATCCTTCAGGTCTGGTATGGATTTTAAGGGGAACCCCGCGCCAAAATTTTTTAAAAATTGGTGTGGGGTCCCCCCAAAAATCCATACCAAACCCTTATCCGAGCACGCAACCTGGCAGGCCTCAGGAAAAGAGGGGGGTGAGAGAGCGCCCCCCCTCCTGAATCGTACCAGACCACATGCCCTCAACATTGGGAGGGTGCTTTGGGGTAGCCCCCCAAAGCACCTTGTCCCCATGTTGATGGGGAGAAGGGCCTCATCCCCACAAACCTTGCCCGGTGGTTGTGGGGGTCTGCGGGCAGGGGGCTTATCAGAATCTGGAAGCCCCCTTTAACAAGGGAACACCCAGATCCTGCCCCCCCCATGTGAAATGGTAACGGGGTACAAATGTACACCTACCATTTCAGAAAAAATGTGTGAAAATGGTAAAAAAAAGACAATACACGCCTTGGGACAAGTCCTTTATTAAAAAAATAAAAAAATAAAACTGTCCCACAGAGTCTTGTTCTTCTTCTTAGATAGTTACATAGTTACATAGTTAGCAAGGTTGATTAAAGACACCAGCCCATCCAGTTCAACCTGGGTGAGTGTGGGTGTGTGTCTACAATTGTCCCTATCCCTGTATATTATTTAAGGTACCCATATAGTGCTGTCAATTATACGCAGCACTCCACACATACATCGCACACTCACATCGGTCCCCACCCTCAAGGAGCCCACAATCCAAGGTCCCCAACTCACATTCATATATTAGGGCCAATTTTGGACAGAAGCCAATTAACCTACCAGCATGTCTTTGGAGCATGTCTTTGATGTCTTTCTTCTCTCGCTCCGACGGACTGAAAAAGAAAAAAGCAAAAACAGCCGCAAGCCGCCTACGATCTGCCTCCATGGGTGGCACCCGCTGTAATGACGGGCCTCTCAGGTGACAGTTCTTTTATAACTGAGGGCGTGGCCACACAATGACATTGCCGGGTGACCCCGCCCCCCTCTGATGCATGGGAACATCCCTATGGCTTTCCTGCAGCGTCAGAGGGGGCGGGGTCACTCGGTTACGTAACTGAGTGATCCCCGCCCCCTCTGACACTACAGAAAAGCCATAGGGATGTCCCCATGTGTCAGAGGCTATGGGATCTGACGCTATGGGAAAGGAGTGTTGTCACCCGGCAACGTCATCATGTGGCCCCACCCTCAGTTATAAAAGAACTGTCACCCGAGAGGCCCGTCATTACGGCGGGTGCCTCCCATGGAGGCAGATCGTAGGCGACTTGCGGCTTTTTTTTCGGTCAGTCGGAGCGAGAGAAGAAGAAGAACAAGACTTTGTGGGACTTTTTAATTTTTTTAATAAAGGACTTGTGCCAAGGCGTGTATTGTCTTTTTTTTACCTTTTTCACACATTTTTTGTGAAATGGTAGGGGTACATTTGTACCCCGTTACCATTTCACACAGGGGGGGCCAGGATCTGGGGGTCCCCTTGTTAAATGGGGCTTCCAGATTCCGATAAGCCCCCCACCCGCAGACCCCCACAACCACCGGGCAAGGGTTGTGGGGATGAGGCCCCTCTCCCCATCAACATGGAGACAAGATGCTTTGGGGGCCTACCCCAAAGCACCCTCTTAATGTTGAGGGCATGTGGCCTGGTATATTTCAGGAGGGGGGGCGCTCTCTTATCCCCCCTCTTTTCCTGTGGCCTGCCAGGTTGCGTGCTCGGCTAAGGGTCTGGTATAGATTTTTGGGGGGACCCCACACCATTTTTTTTTACATTTTGGGACGGGGTTCCCCTTAAAATCCATACCAGACCTGAAGGGCCTGGTATGGAATTTAGGAGACCCCTGCTCATTTTTTTTCAAAATTTTGGTTCGGGGTTCCCCTGTGGGAATGAACTTTTATGTGTATTGCCGGGACCAACTATTCATTATAGCCGCGAGTACTTTTAAATGACTTTTTTTCCTTTAGAAATGTAATTTTGCTCTCGGACTGTTCTAAACATGGGAAACATGCCCCACTTTACAGGCATACTATAGACACCCCCCAGGTATGATATTTAAAGGAATATTACACTTTTATTGTTTCACTTTAAGCATTATAAAATACACCGAAAAAACGGCCCTTTTTAAAACTTTTTTTTGCATTGATACATGTCCCCTGGGGCAGGACCCAGGTCCCTAAACACTTTTAAAGAAAATAACTTGCATATAAGCCTTTAAAATTAGCACTTTTGATTTTTCATGTTGGTGTCCCATAGACTTTAACGGTGTTCGCGTGTTCAAACAAATTTTTTGCTTGTTCGCATGTTCTGCTGCGAAACGAACCGGGGGGTGTTCGGCTCATCCCTAGCGAGCAGGAAGAACTTTAGTTTGTGCAGGTATACTGAGAGCAGCGTGTGTGTGTGTATCCCTGCACCCGAAAATGAAAAAAAAGTCCCTCTTCTGTTTTCACCTCCTGGGTCCCTCTGTTAACCTGATGGGGCCCAGGAAATGACTATATATTCCTTATATACATTAGTAATGTATATAGTGGCTGCGGGTTAATAAATAAAGTTATTTATCTTTTTTCTTTTTTTTTTTTTTTTAGCTAGAAGTTAAAAGATGCTCGCCCCCCCCCCCCCTGCTGGCTGGGCATGGTACAACAGGGCTCTTTATACTGCCCTATCAGCGGCCCTGTTTAACTCCATCCATCTTCCCATCAACTCTGAGCAGCTTCCCTGTCCCTGCTGAAGAAAAGCATCCCCACAACATGGTGTGTTCAGGGTGATGTGCAGTGTTAGTTTTTTGCCACACACAGCATTTTGCTTTTAGGCCAAAAGGTTCAATTTTGGTCTCATCTGACCAGAGCACCTTCTTCCACATGTTTGCTGTGTCCCCCACATGGCTTCTCGCAAACTGCAAATGGGACTTCTAATGTCTTTCTTTCGGCATAGCTTTCTTCTTGCCACCCTTTCATAGAGGCCAGATTTTTGGAGTGCACGACTAATAGTTATCCTGTGGACAGATTCTCCCACCTGAGCTGTGGATCTCTGCAGCTCCTCCAGAGTTACCATGGGCTGCTTCTCTGATTAATGTTCTGCTTGTCCGGACTGTCAGTTTAGGTGGACGGCCATGTCTTGGTAGGTTTGCAGTGCCATACTATTTCCATTTTCGGATGATGTATTGAACAGTGCTTCATGAAATGTTCAAAGCTTGGGATATTTTTTTAAAACCTAACCCTGCTTTAAACTTCTCCACACCTTTATCCTAAACTGTCTGGTGTGTTCTTTGGCCTTCATGATGCTGTTTGTTCACTAAGGTTATCTAACAAACCTCTGAGGGCTTCACAGAACAGCTCTATTTATCCTGAGATTAAATTACACACAGGTGGACTGTTGTAACATGACAAAATGTGGAAAATTTCAAGGGGTATGAATACTTTTTCAAGGCACTGTACATCAATTTTCATGCTCGATTAAGTGTGTTTTTTGTACATTGACATCGGTTTTCATGCACATTTTTTTATGCACAGACTGATTTTACATCCTGTGTCATCATTCTGTCCTCTTCATCAGTACCCATCATTCTTTCTGCCTTATATGTGCCAACCATTCTTTCCTCTTCATTCTGTCCATCTCCTCAGTGCCTGCCATTCTGTCCTCCTCATCTGTGTCCACCATTCTGCCCCCCCCCCCATCAGTGTCCTCCACCATTCTAACGTCCTTATCTGAGCTGTCATTCTGCAGCAGGAAGGATTGTCTTTTGTTGCAGGTGCTAAAAGCCAAGAGGAGGAGTAGCGGTATCAGCGGTGGCAATGAGAGACACACAGAAGATTGGTTCTTGTAATTGCTCCCCTTCTCCCCCTCTGCACTGATTACCCCCTCCTATCCACCATCTGCTTCTTCCTGCTGCCCCCTTTATCTGCAGCCCTACTGTCGGGACACCAGGTGAAACTGCTCTGCTCTCATTTCCACTGCCTGTCACATGAAGTGCGGTGCTGTCTGTTTTCTTCAGTTTAGTTGCGGAGCTGTGCAGAAAACTGCAGACATGCACACATGCAAAATCCTGCACAGCTCCACACTGCACATCACACCTGTGTTTTGATGTGAACCAGACGATAGGAAACAATTGTCTTCTGTGTCCTGCAGAGACCTGCAATTTTCTATAGCAAAAAAACGAAAATGCAGGTCTCTGCATATGGTGTAAACAAGCTGTAAAAATGGAACTAAACCCAACAATTTAACAGTTTAAAAAAGTTACATTCCCGGCATGCCAGAATTGTTAGCTGTCACACTTGCTTGTGCTCTCAACCAAACTGTTAAGCCATCAAATGGTTGGTGTCATAATTGAACACATGTGCAGCACCATGGCAGTTACAGATCAAACAGAAGCTAAGCTAACAGCTTCCTTGGCTAAAAAGAATATGAAAAATTTAGTTCCACTTGAACCTTTTAAATTACTTAATCAATAAGATGAAGTTGTGCTATCTTCAATCATTCACATGCAAGCAAAAACCCTGTGTTTTTTTGTTTTTTTTTTGCCTTGTTCATGACTGGGTATTCTTTGTAATTGGAGTTTTACCTTATTAAATCTCATTTAAAGTGGAGTTCCACCCACTTTTACAACTCTTCAGCATCCCTCACTAAACTGTGCACTGTAAACAAATTGGATATTTTTTTATTTTTTTTTCTCAGCACCTACTGTATATCTGCTGTGTTCATTTTTCACTTCCTCCTCCCTGGCCGCGGCCCATCGCATTATTTCCTGTTTGCAATGCCTTCTGGGAAGGGGCGGCAACTTCCTCTGAAACTGCCGTTGCTATGGAAACCTGTATCCTTAGATGCAGACAAGCAAAGAGGGTGTTTCACCGCTCAGGCAGACACTGACCCAGGTGTGAGATTGAAGTAGAATTTTCAGAGCAGAAGAGCTCCAGGTGCTGGCTAAATGCTAGGCAGAACAGGCTTGAAGTGAGAAGATCTGGATGCCGCACACCGGATGTAATCAAAAACTTCACTTTATTGAAAAGATGGGATCATCAAAATAACAAGACCATCATGCAGAAAGTACAGGTTGGCTGACGCAATTCGCACTCGGAGCTGAGTGCTTACTCATAGCTACTCATGAGCTATGGAAACCTGACCTGAAACCTATTACACTGCTTGTGCTGCACTGAGCATGTGGGGCGGCAACTTCCTCTGAAACTGCGGTTGCTATGGAAACCTGACCTGAAACCTATTACACTGCTTGTGCTGCACTGAGCATGTGCAAGATCTGCAAGGATGAGATCCAGGAAGAAATACAATCTGGCTTCAAATGCCCACACTTAAGATGGCCACAGCCTGCTGTAAGTTTAGAAAATAACAAACTACTGCTATAAACTAACAAAACAGACCTTAATTTACAGACTAACTTTACTAGAATACATTAACCCCCCTGGCGGTATTCCCGAGTCTGGCTCGGGTTGGATTTTACATACCAAAAGCGGTATCCCCGAGCCAGACTCGGGCTTGCATCGCAGGATTCAGGAAGAGTTTACTTACCTTGTCCCCTGGATCCTGCGATGTCTCCCCGCTGTGATTGGCGAGCCGCTGTGTCTCGCTCGATTCACATTGCCGAGCTCCGTTCCCTGCGAGCGCTGCGACGCACGGGGACGGAGTTCGGCGGTAAATTCAAATAGTGAAACACACAGTATAGATACAGCATACTGTAATCTTACAGATTACAGTACTGTATCAAATAACTACACATCCCCTTTGTCCCTAGTGGTCTGCCCAGTGTCCTGCATGCAGTTTTATATATATAAAACTGTTCTTTCTGCCAGGAAACTGGAGATTGTCCATAGCAACCAAAACTGTCCCTTTACATCAAAAGTGGCTTTAGAGCAGCTAGAAAAAAGCGATAATAAATTAGAATCACTCGCAGAATTGAGCGATAGTGATTTGTGGGGAGATCCGTCATCAAACACTAAAAGTAACGAAAGCTAAAATTCTGCAACTGAGCAAATTTCAGTGTTTTTGATTTGATTATATTATTATATAATTTTTATTATTATTTTTTTTTTCAAATAACAGTTTTTATTAAACGTATAGACATACATATACATTAAGCAATAGTGTTGCTTATAATTAAGTGCAATAGATAAACAGTCAATGCCATAGACATTGAGCTTCTGATGATAATCGTCAAGGTACATTAGTGGTATAATATCTTCCAAACCATCTGAAGTTTTCAACCAACAAATAACATTATTAAACTGAAAATGTATTAGCAGTTTACAGAGAGAAGGAAAATAAAGTAGGAAAAGAGGAAGGAGGGATGGAAGGGGGAAAGGGAAGTGGGGGGGGGGGGGTCTAGCCGCAGACCTAGGGCGGGTCCTCTCGTTTATGCCATTCCTCCCAGACCATGTCATGGGCCTCCATTCTGTTTTGTATCCTGGCTGTCATCTTCTCCATTAGCTCTATGTCCTTTATTCTGGTATAGAGGTCTGCTCGGGAGGGTGGAATCTGTTTCTTCCAATAGAGGGCTACCAGGCATCTCGCTGCTGTGAGAACATGGCCTAATAGTTTCCTAGAGTGTCGGGATATACGTAGCCCAGACACACCAAGAAGAAACAGTTTCGGGACTTTGGGGACCTGGACGCCCAGTAGGCGATTCAGCAATAATTGTGTTTCCGTCCAAAAGGGAATTATTTTGGGACATGTCCAGTAAATATGAAATAAGGTCCCCCTGTCCTTCATACACCGCCAGCATCTATCCGAGCTGGATGGGAAAATGGCGTGGAGGATATCAGGTGTCATATACCAGAAGAATAGGACCTTGTATGCGTTCTCTTTGTACAAAGTGCATAATGAGCTTTTAGCCGCCTGGGACCAAATCGTCTTCCAGGTAGCTTCCGAGATCTCCTCCCCTAGGAACTTCTCCCAGCGGATCATATACGAGTGCTTACCCTGATCTGTAAAGTTATAGGAGTTCAGTATCTGATAAATATCAGATATTAGCCCGCGTCTAGTTGAGCCCTCTAATATCAAACCCTCAAAGGGTGATGGGATCGAGAACTGTAAGTTCGGGGCAATTGATTGAGCGTAGTGCCTAATCTGCAAGTATCCAAAGAACACTTGCTTTGGTAAATCAAATTTTCTCTGTAACTCTGTAAAGGACAGTAATCTGCGCGTGCATGGGTGTACCAAATGGCCAAAGTGGAATAAATTCCTCATCGCCCATGGAAAAGACATCTGATGAGTAAGGCCTACAGGCAGCTTGGGGTTGTAGAGGAACGATGTGAGGAGTGATCTATCTGAGCATAGCTTATAGAGCCGTGCTACTTTACGCCAAAGTGTACTAATGTGGAGCATGGGGCCCAAGAGTTGAGTGGACTCTACCTTCACCTCCACATTCCACAGCATGCTATTTGGATGGATTGGGGCCATCCAAAGTTTTTCTATTTCTGTCCACTTATTATATGAGCGTTGGGTGAACCAAGAAGCCAGGGTTCGCAGCTGAGTGGCTTGGTAGTATTTAGTTAGGTCAGGGAATGATAGACCGCCGTCTGAACGTGCCGCTGTCATAACTGATTGTGGGATTCTATGTCTTTTGTAATTCCAAACAAATCGCACTAGATCCGCCTGGAGTTTTTTTAGTTCTGATAGGGGTATTGGGATGGGGAGAGTCTGGAATAGATACAGTAACTTTGGTAGGATGACCATCTTAACAGAGGCTATCCTCCCTAGTAGGGAGATATGATGAGCCTTCCATTTCAATAGAAGGTCCCTTATAGTTTTAAAGAGAGGGGGGTAATTGGCTCGGTATAGGGTGGAATAAGAGGGAGTTAGCTGTACTCCCAGATATTTCAATGATGATGCCTGCCAATGGTAAGGGAAGTTATGTTGTAGGTGTTGTGTTTCCTGTGTTGGGATATTAATGGGTAGGGCTTCTGATTTTGTTGCATTTATCTTGTATCCTGATAGGGATCTGTATAGGTCAAGTTCGGCGTGTAGATTAGGGTTGGGTCAGGGTGAGGATAATATCATCAGCAAACAAGGCTAGTTTGAATTCCCTGTCCCTCAGCGGTATGCCGTGAATGTTGGGGTTTTTTCGGATGGAAGCCGCCAGAGGCTCGACACACAACGCAAAAAGTAGCGGTGAGAGTGGGCACCCCTGGCGGGTCCCATTCGTGATTGGAAAGGCCCGTGATAGAGCGAAGGGAGTTTTTACTTGGGATGAGGGATTAGTGTACAGATGTCTAATTGCTTGGAGGAATGGGCCCTGAAATCCCATGCAATTCAACGTGGCGAAGAGGAAGGACCAGCCGAGGCGGTCAAAAGCCTTTTCCGCGTCCAAACCAAGGACTAACGCTTGCTGCTTATTCCTGTTCGCCACGTCTATTAGGTCAATAATTCTTCTCGTGTTATCCCCCGCCTGACGTAGGGGGACGAATCCCACCTGATCCTTGTGTATTAGCGAGGGAAGTATCAGGTTTAGTCGCATTGAAAGGAGTTTAGTAAAAATAAGTAAAATAAGTAAATAAGTAAAATTTTTTAGTAAAAAAGTTTAGTAAAAATTTTTAGATCAGAGTTTAGGAGTGCGATTGGCCTGTAGCTGGCGCATACAGAAGGATCCTTGCCAGGCTTAGGAATTAACGTGAGGAACGACCTCTGCATGTCAGTGGGAATGGGGGTTTTCTGAAAGAAGGCGTTGAACATCCTGCACATATATGGTAGTAGAATCGGGAGAAATGTCTTATAATATTCATAAGGAAGGCCATCTGGGCCAGGTGATTTATGAGAGGGCAGAGTTTTGATGGTGGCCGTTAGCTCTTCCTCTGTAATCGGTGCATTAAGTGACATCAGGTCCGTCTTAAGTAATTTGGGGAGTCCACTGTCCTCCAAGTATTGCTTCATTCGATCTTTTATTTCAGGTGGGGCCGGGTCTCTGGGAATTTCAGGGTTATTATATAGTGTTGTGTAGAATTCTCCGAAGGTCTGGGCTATGTCTTGGGGGTGTGACATGAGGGCCCCCTTTTTATCTTTAATTTGGTGAGGTGTGGACAGGTGAGAGCGCTCCGAGAGTTTACGTGCTAGGATAGTATGGGCCTTATTCCCCTTGTCATAGTATGTTTGTCTTAATCGAGTAAGTGCTTTCTCTACCTGTCCCAACGCTAAATCTCAAAGGGTGTTTCTGAGGCATATTACTTTTTTGAGAAGGTTTAGGGATGGTGATATTTGCAGTCGGGTTTCTAGAATTTTAAGGTCTCTTTCGGCTTGAATTTTAGATGCCATCGCATTTTTCTTCATGGCCGAAGAAATCGCTATACACCGTCCCCGTAGGACTGCCTTGTGGGCTTCCCAGAGGGTGGTTAAGGAGACTTCAGGGGTGTTATTTTCTAGGAAGTAATTCTGCAGGGTTGTCTCTAGTTCCGATCTGGACGGGATATGTTGTAAGAGGAAGTTATTTAGCTGCCAATTACTAGGTTTACGGGTTGGGGTACCTATTTCTAGTGACATAAGGACTGGGGCATGGTCAGACCACGAGATGGGGAGGATCTGGGCGGTTTTGATGGCGCGCAGGGTATTGTTATTAACGAAGATATAGTCTATGCGGGAATGCATGAGGTGAGGGGCAGAATAGAATGTGAATTGCTTATCCCCTGGGTGTAAGGTTCTCCATGCATCGAATAAGGCATGTCGCCTGGTCAGCTGACGAAACAGCTTGGAATCACGGACGGCCCGAGCCTGATGGGCTGCAGGGTTAATCACGTGACGGTCTAAACCCACTGAGTGCACCAGGTTAAAGTCTCCTCCAATAATTAAATAATCATTGGGTTGTCTAAACAGGCGAGCGAGGACTCTAGATAGGAAATGTATTTGATGGGTATTGGGTGCGTAGATATTACAGAAAGTTACCGCCTGTGTTTGCCACTGACCTCTTAAAATTATATAATGTCCCCCCGGATCTATGAGGGAGTCGGTGCATTTAAATGGAGAGCCTTTTTTAAACATAATGGCAACACCCGCACGTTTACGAGGGCTAAAGGCCTGATAAATCTGGGGGTACTGTTTGGATGCGAAGGCGAAAGCATTCCCTCTATTGAAGTGTGTCTCCAATTTTTATTATTATTATATTATTATTTGTTATAATTATTTATAGTTATTTATTATATTATAATTTTTTATTTCGTTTTTCAAACTTTATCATACCTGGGATGTCTACTAGACTCTTGTTTGGACAGATTTAAGTGAACTATTCCTAAGAATTACAGGCCTACAATATAAAACGCCAAATTTCTGTGCAAAATAATTGTACCGCTTTCAGCACCTAAAATCAGAAATAATCATACCGCCAGGGAGGTTAAGCTTGTGTATTATAGGGGTATTTTTATTTAAAAAGTATAATTTCGGCCGGAACACCACTTTAAGTAAAATTCCTTTGCAAACAGAAATATTCAGTTTGAAAGTAAAACTAACGTACACCTTTAGTATATCAACCCCACCGTTTTATAAAAATCTATTGAACTATAAAGTGGAAAGACATGTATAGCAAAACAGTAAAAAAATACAGGTTAAACATTTGTTGTGAAAATACATATTTAATTATGTATAATAAATTACTAAGGAAAAGAATTTAATTGTTAAATTGTTTTTGCATACATGTCTTATTTTAAAAACACTAGGTCAGCTCAATTTGCCGAGTTGGCAAACTTTTCCTTGAATGTAGCAAACATTTAAAATAAATGTTTCTATAATTGCGGCCTATTTTTATGCTCAAGTAATTAAAATGATAATGTTTACACAATTTTGCAAATCTGTTGCTAAAGAAAAAAAAATATTGATGCTTTTGTTCTTCATTTGTTCACTGCACTTTTCACATTTACTGAACTTCCTAGCTGTGGAGGCATGGGCAAATCCCGCTCAAAGGCCATCTTTTCATTCCAAGAACACAAAAAGGCACAATAAGACTAAGAATTGAAGTACATGCTGGGACTTTTTGTTCCTCAGATGTTAACCTGACCGAGAGATGTACATGAGTGCAGGTCCCCGACATCTGAGTTCCCGTCATAACCAGGGTCTGGATGGGTTATTACACATACATAAACACTGGATCCTTAATGCAGTAAATAAATGTCTGTCACCGTCACCTTTGCTGGATAGCGTGGCCTGCATGTAATTGTCATCAGTTTGCTGGTTTTGCCTGAAATAGATTTTCAAGAAAAGGAATCCAGCTGAAGTTCCATTTTTCTCACAGAAAGTAAAATATTTCCATTCTCCGTTATTCTTTCCTTGTATGCACCAGCACCTAATGCTTCTTGAATCAGATAACTGCACATATAAACCCACAACTAAATCATACAACCTGTAACATAGAATTGTAAAGAAATCTTCAATGTGTGTGGGCTCACATGGAATTGAATATATTCATAAAATTTAAAAGAGACTGTATGAATCAGTGCTAGGGCAGATAAGAAAATGTTGAATTACCTCTAAAGCTAGCTATGTATGCCGTAATTTCCAGAAAATTTTGAATAGCTTTCAATCACAAAACTTGGAAGAATTACAGTTTAGGGTTATAGACTGCAAATGAGCAAAACTTATCGGAAAGCAGGTTGAAATTCTCTATTTAATGTAGCTAACAACAAAAATCCAGGCACACAGACCAGAGGCCAAGTGAAAAGTCAAAAAGAAAAATTAAATGTAGCTGTGGCCGCTGCTGTCCAAAACTCATAGACAAATGAGGACAGAAGATATAATCAAAGGGGTAAACAGCGCTGATCAGCAGACATAGGACCCTCAGAGGCAAAGTAAAAATGTTTTATTATTGTTAAAAAAATAATAAAATGTTCACCAAGGCATACAGCAGAGACTTGGATTAAAAAGCTGACAGTACCTGGAGGCTGGAGCCGCATGGATGACATTTGTGCTGGGTTTCCCTAAGCCCCTGTGTCATCTATGTGGGTCCAGCCTCCAGGTACTCCCAGAAATTTTACTTTGCCTCTGAGGGTCCTATTTATGTCAGCTGATCAGTACTGTTCACCCCTTTGATTATATCTATTTAATTATATCTATTTATTGTGCCTCTTTTCCTTTCCAAAAAATGTTAATAATTGCAGTATGCGCTTAGTAACCATTATGGCCCAAGATATCATCTTAAGCTACTACACTCACTGACTACAGGAAAGTCAAATCTAATCAGTTTAATAGGTATTTTGAACTAATCAGAAGACTATATATACACCATGGGGGTCATTTACTAAGATGAATGCACTGCGCTGGTTCAGACCTTAATTGGTGCGCTAGATAGATCCTTAATCCAACGTGTGAACCAGCGCACACACAGGACTACCTGCATGTGAGAATGTTTCCAGCGCGATAGGATCACGCTGGTTCTCGGCGAGGTACATCTCGCGCTCACTGCAATAGGAAAAATACATCTTCCTATTAAAGCAGCATGAGAAAAAACGGCATGGGTTCCCCCTTCGGGTGCATGCCAGGCCCTTTGGTCTGTTATGGATATTAAGAAGAACCCCCTAAGCAGAAAAAACAGCGTGGGGGGTCCCCCCTAATACATACCAGACCTTTATTCGAGCATGCAGCCCGGCTGGTCAGGAAAGGGGGTGGGGATGAGCGAGCGCCCCCCTCCTGAACTGTACCAGGCTGCATGCCCTCAACATGGGGGATGGGTGCTTTGGGGAAGGGGGGTGCGCTGTGGCCCCCTCCACCCCAAAGCACCTTGTCCCCATGTTGATGAGGACAAGGGCCTCTTCTCGACAACCCTGGCCATTGGTTGTTGGGGTCTGCGGGTGGGGGGCTTATCAGAATCCGGGAGCCCACCCTATGTGAATGAGTATGGGGTACATGGTACCCCTACCCTTTCACCTGGGGGAAAAAAGTGTCAAGAAAAAAACACAGTAGACAGGTTTTAAAAGTAATTTATTAGGCAGCTCCGGGGGTCTTCTTCCGACTTTGGGGGTCTCTTCAGCGCTCTCTGGATCTTCTCCCGGTCTCCGATTCTTCTCCACGCTCTCCGGCTCTTCTCCGCTCTCTATGGCTCTTCTGCCGGGCTCCTCCGCTATCTTCTGCTCTTTTGCCGCTCTTTTGCTAGCGGAGGAGCCCGGTCTTCTCCCGCTGTCCGGTTCTTCTGTCGCTGTCCGGTTCTTTTCCACTCCGGTTCTTCTGCCAGGCACCCCCGCTATCTTCTTCCAGCTCTTTTGCTAGCGGTGGCCCAGTCGTCTTGTTCTTCTGCGTCACCACCACCGCTGCCACCTTCTCCCCTCTTCTCTTCTCTTTTTCCGATGTTGACACAACGCTCTCTCCCGCTGTACTGCCATCTGCGAGGTGTGTGGCAACTTACATAGGCATGGGGCGTGGTCACAGTGTGATGTCACCGGGTGACCCCGCCCATTATGACGGCACAGTCCCGGGGCATGCTGGGACTGTGACAACATAAGGGGCGGGGTCACCGGGTGGCATCACTCCCCGGTGGCCACGCCCCATGCCTATATAATTGGTTATAGACCTCGCTCACAGCATTACAGCGAGAGGGAGAGTCGTGTCAACATCTCAGGAAGAGAAGAGGAAAGAAGATGTCTCAGAGGACCGGGCTCCTCCACTAGTAAAAGAGCGACAAAAGAGCAGAAGATAGCGGAGCAGCCCGGCAGAAGGAAGAAGGCATCACAGAAGAACCAGAGAGTGCGGCGACGACACCAGAGAGAGGGAGAAGAGGCCTAAGAGACCCCCGAAGTCAGAAGAAGACCGGGCTCCTTCACTAGCAAAAGAGCGGCAAAAGAGCAGAAGGGCCGGAGAGCGCGGAGAAGGACCGGAGACCAGGAGAAGATCCGGAGAGCACGGAAGAGACCCCCGAAGTCGGAAAAAGACCCCCGGAGCTGCCTAATAAATTACTTTAAAAACCTGTCTAGTGTGTTTTTTTCTTGACACTTTATTCCCCCCAGGTGAAAGGGTAGGGGTACCATGTACCCCATACTCATTCACATAGGGTGGGGGGCTGGGATCTGGGGGCCTCCTTATTAAAGGGGGCTCCCGGATTCTGATAAGCCCCCCGCCCGCAGACCCCGACAACCAACGGCCAGGGTTGTCGGGAAGAGTCCCTTGTCCCCATCAACATGGGGGCAAGGTGCTTTGGGGTGGGGGGCGCAGAGCCCCCCCTGCCCCAAAGCACCGATCCACCCATGTTGAGGGCATGCGGCCTGGTATGGTTCAGGAGGGGGGCGCTCACTGGTCCCCTCCCTTTCCTGACCTGCCGGGCTTCGTGCTCGGATAAGGGTCTGGTATGGATTTTGGGGGGACCCCACGCAATTTTTTAAAACATTTTTGGCATGAGAGTCCCCTCCGAATCCATACTAGACCCAAGGGCCTGGAATGGACCTGGGAGGGGACCCCACGCTGTTTTTTTTTCACGATTTTTTTTTTTAGCCGACATTTTTTTTTTTATAGTTAGCAGGAAGTCAGCTGACTGCTGATGGCTCATAGGTTGTTAAGGACGTGGCGGCCGGCTTTCTGGCCCCCTTCTTAGCAACCAGCTATATACAGTGTAAAAAAAATGCAAATCGCTGTAAAAACGATGTACTTGCGTTTTGGATGCAGGTCCATTGAAATCTATTACAAGCAAAACGCTGCATTTTGCGGTGAAAAAAGTCCCCGACCCTTTCCAAAAATGCATAGGCACAAAAATGCATTGATGTGAACATGTTCCATAGGAACCCATGTTAAAAAATTTCTGCAAAATGCAAAATGCATCAAAAAATGCATTAGTGTGAATAGAGCCTAAGGCCCCTTTCACACTTGGGCGGGGGGGGCATCTGCGGTAAAGTGTCGCTATTTTTAGCGCTGCTTTACTGTTGTTTTAGCGGCGTTATTTGGCTGCTAGTGGGGCGGTTTTAACTCCTCTGCTAGCGGCCGGAAAGGGGTTAAATCTGCCCGCAAAACGCCGCTGCGGTGGTGTTTTGTGTGCGGATTTAACCCCTTTTCGGCAGCTAGCGGGCGAATACCGCCGGTAAAGCAGCGCAAAAAATAGCGCCGTTTTACCGTTACCACCTGCACCGCCCCAGTGTGAAAGAGGCTTAAGGCTCCCCTCACACTGACGGACCTTTCAGGTCGGTCTCGGACCTGAACGGACACTCCATAGACCTCCATAGACGGTCCGTCATCATCCGATCCCCCATAGAGGAGAGCGGCACTCTGATAGGTCTGTCCCTGCACAAATTTTTTTCCAACTTTTAGTCATTTTTTACTAATAAATTTATACATCCAATCACCATTATTGGTACCACTATTAAATCTGGATTGACCCATAGATATATTTAGATCAACACTTTGTATATTATTGTAAATTTATCTGATATTATGAGTTACATCTTTTATTTATTTTTTGGTTATATATAGTCATTATTATAGGGAATATCTCTTTCTTTGTTGAGATTTTGTCAGGTTTATGGTCCATATGGTCCATAAATTATGCACGCGGTGCCCCTCATTGGTGGTGTCACTCCTAAATTTTATTTATTATCTCCAATTATTATTTGGCCATGTTTGCCGTCCCCTTTATCACTCTAACCTGTCATGTTATTTAATTTACGTTTTTCAACACCATTTAAATATCATTTTATTTAATTTCCCCTCTGCTGACACTTATAGTATAGTCTTAGATCATCATGACCCCCTTCCGGTTCTCTTCAGCCTATCAGCGCCCTGTTTTTCCATTCCAGGAAGCGTTGTGATGGCTGATATGAGAATGAGGTCTGGTCCTAAGAGTGGAGCGCACTGGCGCTGCAGTAACACAGCGGATGACGTCATCGCGCATACGCTGGATCCTTTGGTCGGCGCAGGACGGCGCTTTGGCCAATGAGATCTGGCTATATCGAAATAGAGGCTTGGAACGCACTCGGTTCATTTTTGAAACTGAACACCTAGCGTCCAGCCTTTATTTCCTAATTTCTAATACAGAATCCATATTTTCTTCTGCTAATGATAGCGGTATAATACCGCTTATTGCTCCACTCTGCATATACAGATAGTTAATTATCACTGTCCTGTTTTACCAGGAAGTGATATCAATTGCATCACTTCTGGTATCGTGACACCCCCAGTGGGGGTCACTTCTTGTTTAAATAGCGGTGAGGTGGGGGGGCTCCACACCCCAGATGAAGGCTTTGTACGCCGAAACATGTCGGGTGGACACCTCACGATTACCGCAATTGATTCTATATAAGCTGTTTCTGATCTTCTACCATGTGAGTGTTTTATTTTTACCATTTTAATAAATTGTTGCTTTTAAACGATATCATGCCATGTGAGCTTTTCTTCTCACATGATTTTTAAAACATCCACTGGGCCTGTTGGACTGTCTTGGGGACGATCAAAACTGTGGTGAGACCCCTCCCCCCCCCCCTTTGGAAGCTGAGGATAATTTGACGATTCATCTCGCCAGACCTGGTGGTCATCACGCTTTCTGAGACTTGTAAGACGTATGTCTTCTCAAGTCATCTGATTCTGGTAAGCCTCTTTTGATGCTCCGGTGATGGTCCTGTCACTTATTTTGATCTTCCACCCATCTGCGATTTCCTCCTTATCCATCTTCCAGAAGTGAACCATTTCGTTTACGTGGAAATCCCAGGAGTTTCTTTCAATTTTTTGGCACTTTAATACTTATGGATTTTTTGGTGGTGGTTTTCTATTACACTATATTATCATCAATTTAATTGTCAATTTCTTATGGACTATATCATTTGATTTATTACACATGTATGTTTTTTAGACTCATTGTCTGATTTCACAATTTTTATATTTTTTATATTTTTTGATTCACGTTATCTATTCACTGTAGTCACTTTTTACGTTATTTGCATCACCAATTGTTACAACATTGTTTGCTTGTTAAGGTAAAACTGACACATTATTTATATGTGCACATAGCGCTACACTATATTTTGTAAGACCCGTCATCTGCCTACCCAGCAGGGGTCCACGGAGCCATCCCCCGCTGAGCAGAGCGGGCTCCGTACACGGGGTACAAAGTCCCATCGTGTGTATGAGGCTTAAACACCAGAAATTCAAGTTTTCATATCTTTAAAGGTCACCATACACTGGCCAATCAGTTAGATCTTCCATAAATTAGATTCAGTGCAAGAGCCTGTTTGATTTTCTACAATTAGAAGTAATTCTTACAGTGCATCTTCCTATTACCGCTTAATGCTCTCTCTCCACTATTTCAACCCCAAAGTTGCGTGATTTACAATGTGCTTTTTCGGCTTGTTTTCCACTATTGCAACTTGTCATGCCACTAGGGACTGAAAAGTTGCATCACAAGTTTTACCCCATGATTTACAATGAGTACCGTTCATATGTGTGCGACTTCAAGTTGCAGCAACTTCAAAGTAGTCCCTGCACTACTTTGGTCCCACTTTGATGCGACTTGAGGTCCATAGACCTAAAAAATACACAGGCATTGCTTCAAGTTTTGGCAAAAAGTTGCGGGAAACTCGCGGCAAAAAACACGCAACTTTGGGCTTGCAATAGTGGAAACCGAGCCTTAATGCTGTGTCATGTGACTAATTCAAAACATCTGAGAAAAAGTCGCACTGAAGTTGGAACAAAGTAGTGCAAGAACATTTTTTGGAGTTGCACCAATTAGAACGGGGGAACATTGAAATACATGTGTTTTGACTTGTCCTGCAACTTCACATGTGTCAAGTCGCAGAACAACTCGCAGTAGTGGAAAGAGAGCCTAAGGCCACTTGGGACTGAAAAGTTGCATCACAAGTTGTACCCCATGATTTACAATGAGTACCGTTCATATGTGTGCGACTTGCTTACGCAAATGCCGGCACAGTGGGAACACATCTTTATTACAGAAATCCATATTTGGCATGGAATTGACCACTTGCTTACTGGGCACTTAAACCCCCCTGCTGTCCTGACCAATTTTCAGCGCTGATCCATTTTAAATGACAATTGCGCGGTCATACTTAGCCAAATGTTTTTTTTTAGTTCCCACAAATAGAACATTCTTTTGGTGGTATTTGATCACCTGTGTATTTTTTTTCTTTCGTTCAAACAAAAGAAAAGACAGATTTTTATAAATAATTTTGTATATTTTTGTATATTTTGATATTAAATTTTGCAGACAGGTAATTTTTCTCCTTCATTGATGTACGCTGATGAGGCGGCACTGATTGGTTACACTGATAGGCAGCACTGCTTGGGACCAATGGTGGGCATTGATAGGTGGCACTGGAAAGGGGTACTGGTGGGCACAGATGGGGCAAGAATTGCCTCTTCGGGACCAATGTCCCTTGCACCTAAGGCGGTGATCAGCTTATATTTGTATCCTCATGCTGTCAGCGTGAGGAGAAAATATAAACAATTACAGAGCTTTAGTTTACATCATGTGATCAGCCGTCATTGGCTGACAGCTAATCGCGTGGTAAGGGGCCGGGATCGGCCCTTACTTCGATCTGTGATCACTTGAGTCTCAGTGACTCAGTGCAAGCGCAGCAGGGAGCATACGGGGAGCCCGTCCTATGACAGCCTCCCAGAAATGGATTAAAATGAGTATGGGGCCCAGGTCCCACCCTAGGGGACATATATCAATGTCACCAATTGGACAACCCCAAAAACGAAACAAGGAGAAATGCCTTTAAATATGCCAAATTGCTTAAGGGCCAGTCCAACCAATGCAATCCAGTGCATATTTTATGCATCAAAAATGCATGGAAATTCAGTTATATGGTTTGCAATGGCGTAGTTCACACCAGTGCTTACCGTTCCAGTGCGTTCCAGAAAAAAAGTAGAACATGCTGCATTTTTTCTGCACTGGACTGTACTGGAAAGCTGTAAAACGCATCAAAAACGCACTGGAACGCACTTGTCCTTATTTAAGGCTAAGAAAAAAGAGGGGGTAAAGCACTGGACTGCATCAAAAATGCACCAAAAATGCACTGGAACGCATCAAAAACGTGCATGCAGAAAAGCACCTGGAACGTGTCTGAACTGCGTTTCTATGGTGTGAACTGGCCCTAAGGGCCAGTCCACACCATAGAAACGCAGTACAGATGCGTTCCAGGTGCTTTTCTCCATGCACGTTTTTGATGCGTTCCAGTGGGACATTGGGAGGGTGCTTTGGGGTCCCCCGCAAAGCACCTTGTACCCATGTTGATGAGGACAAGGGCCACATCCCCACAACCCTTGGCCGGTGGTTGTGGGGGCTGCGGGCAGGGGGCTTATCGTAATCTGCAAGCCCCCTTTAACAAGGGGACCCCCAGATCCTGGCCCTCCCGGCCCTACCCCCTGTGTGAAATGGTAAGGGGGTACAAAAGTACCCCTACCATTTCACAAAAAAAGTCAAAAATGTTAAAAATGACAAGAGACAGTTTTTGACAATTCCTTTATTTAAATGCTTCTTCTTTCTTCTATCTTCTATCGGTTTCTTCCTTCATCTTCATCTTCTTCTTCTTCTGGTTCTTCTGGTTCTTCCACCGGTGTTCCCGGCCGTCCTCCGCGGCGCCGGCGTCTTCTTTCCTTCTTCTTCTGGGCCGCTCCGCATCCAGCATGATGAGAGGCTCCCGTTGTGTGACGCTTCTCGTCTTCTGACGGTTCTTAAATAATGGAGGGCGGGGCCACCCTGTGCCCCTTCTGACGCACGGGGACTTCCACAAAGCTTTCCCTGTGACGTCAGAGGGGGCGGACAGGGAAGTCCCTGTGCGTCAGAGGGGGGCGGGGTCACCGGGTGGCCCCGCCCTCCGTTATTTAAGAATCGTCAGAAGAGGAGAAGCGTCACACAGCGGGAGCCTCCCATCATGCCATCATGGATGCGGAGCGGCCCGAGGAGAAGAAGGGAAGAAGACACCGCGGAGGAAGATGTTGGACGAGAACACCAGAGGAAGAACCAGAAGAACCAGAAGAAGAAGAAGATGAAGTTGAAGGAGGATACCGAAGGAAGATAGAAGAAAGAAGATGGAAGAAAGAAGATGGAAAGAAGAAGACTTTAAATAAAGGAATTGTCAAAAACTGTCTCTTGCTATTTTTAACATTTTTGACAGGGGTACCATTTCACACAGGGGGGAGGGCCGGGATCTGGGGGTCCCCTTGTTAAAGGGGGCTTCCAGATTCCGATAAGCCCCCTGCCTGCAGACCCCCACAACCACCGGCCAAGGTGGGCCTGGTATGGATTTTGAGGGGCACCCCACGCCAATTTTTTAAATTTTTGGCGTGGGGTTCCCCTTAATATTCATACCAGACCTGAAGGGCCTGGTATTGAATTTCGGGGGAACCCCACGCATTTGTTTTTCTGAATTTTGTTTGTTTTCTTAATGCTGTTTTTATCAATGAACTTTTATGTGTTTTGCCGGACCGACATTTCATTAGAGCCGCACGAAGTGAACCAGCGTTAAAAAAAAAAAAGTCTAGAGGTGCGCCTGTTCAACCTATGCAAATACTTTTACGTTGCCTGACATTTACTAATATTTTGCTAATATTTTTACAAGCGCAAATGCCGTTTGAGCATGTGCAGTGCATAAATTCACCTCCCGCAGTTTAAATGTATTTGCCGGCGCTGCCGGCTTGTTCAGAGAAAGTCACTTTCTCATTCTATTTTGGCCATATTTGTGACTTGGGCAGTTAGTACTACACTTCCTCACATCACCCCACATCACCCCTCACTGAAGGGAGTATCAGATTCCTATATCCATCTGCTGAAGGAATACCGCTGGTACCAGGTAACATGTGAGAATATCAGCCTCTACAGATACGCA
This sequence comes from Lithobates clamitans, assembly GCA_037952925.1. NCBI lineage: Eukaryota > Metazoa > Chordata > Amphibia > Anura > Ranidae > Lithobates > Lithobates clamitans. The sequence goes on along the minus strand of JBBGZY010000270.1, from coordinate 2,273,431 downwards.
TTGTGTGCTTGGGTTTATACTGTGTCAGTCAGTGGAAAGTGCCTATAGTGCTGATGAATACAACTACTGCTTACATCAGAAGTGACTGTGCTGTGTATCTGTGCCTCCATGCTTGGAGTGAAACTACTTGCATTACTGCTGTAAATACTCTTTCTACTACCGTTCCTCCAGGTAATAAACATTGCCTGGTTTATAAAGTCAGTACGTGTGATTCCCTCTGTGAAGCCGCTACACCCTACACCCGCTTACATGCATACCACAAATGACACCCTAAAATACATTCTACTACTCCTCCTGAGTATGGCGATACCACATGTGTGAGACTTTTTCACAGCCTGGCCACCCCCCTCCTTGCAGCATGCCACGTAATAAGTCTTTGACTTCTTGGCAAAGAGCCGGGGGTATATTACGAAACCTTTCCCGAATAGGAGCCGTGTCTCCAGTGTGGATAGAATGATCCAAAGCATTAGTACAGCTGTAGTCTTCAGGGCCTTGAGAGAATGCCATCAAATGTCTGTGAACTAGTTGCTGGAGCTTGTTGCTTTGTTCTGGGGTCATCTCCTGCACCGGAAGTGCCAGTTGTGTTAACAATTTCAGGGGATTAGAGGAAAATGGGCAGATTTGGGCTCAAGACTTTATAGGCACAGTAATTACTAGATGTATGATTAAAATTCTAGTTTATTTAGAAAATATTAAAATAAAGAATAAAACAGAGAAACATATAGAATTCAGTTCATGGTTACACAGTTTTACAAATTATGCACTCAATACATAGCTAAATGGTTATATAAAATAGTTTGAGCAGTGTTAAGAATCAAAAATTCTGATCAATATAGTTACATTGCATTGAACCAGAAGCTATGCGGTGGTAACAATCAGATTCTGTATTGGCTCGACATGTTGCGCGCCACATGCGCTTCTTCAGCGCAAATTCAGCGTAAATATGAACAACATATTTACAGTAAATAATTCATCATGGTATGTTATAGTCAGATATGATTAGATCAGAGGTGTAGTAACATCATAAGTATCAAAGAGGCTGCCCCTAAGGCCCAAAAGGATGTGTCCATCCTACAGAGTCCCGGCGATAATCAGGCAATGTGGGGACGTATGTAACATAATAGGAAATTAGTAGTAAAAAGGTAGGTTAAACTCCGACATGGGATACAAACTGCATGGTCGGACGGGGATGAGATAGGAGGAGGGGGGGGGGAGGGCGGGGGAAAGGGGGACAGGGGAAGGGGGGAAGGGAGGGAGGAAGGAGGGAAATAGGGAAGGAAAGAAGGAAAGGGAAAAGGGAAGAGGAGAAGACAAGGGATGTGTTGCTAAGTACGGTTATTCATGTTACGTCAAATTATGAAATTAATTGATAAAGATGGGTGATTAATAAGTGTAGAGACTGGGCAAATTATAAAACTAAAATTGTAAGATATATTATATAGTGTTAAAAAGTTATTGAATATTAACATGTAACATATTTGAGTACCCCCTCATATTCCGTGTTTATAATGATAGTCAAATTTAAGATATGTATTACACTTACCCTCAAGGGCTTTACAACTATGTCTAGTAAAAACAGCAACCTCTTAGCATATATTGGTAGCTCTCAATAGTTGGTTGGCATCATCAATTTTAGTTTGATTGACAGAGGGGGATGTGGTGTCAGTCAGAGGTTAACGACGGCTTGCACCGAAAATCGTATAAGACTTGTTTGATTAGGATATTACTATTCCTGATCCCCAATTCTGCTGAGGTTGTCATAGAAGTAAACCCATAAAGAGAGACAAAAAGCCATGAATATAGGGCATCTGTTAGTAGCTGGAAACAGTATATAGTAGGCAGCTTACCTTATATTGCAGTTAGAGGTGATAGGTAGCAAGGGTTGACAGCGTGGAGCCACACAGCCGCCTCATAGAGAGCGACTGGTAATGTGGATCGTACAAGGGGAGACGCTGGAAGCATCTCTTGTACATCCGCCTCGCCTGTAGTCACCAATCGGCGATGCCGATGTGACGTCATTGCCAGGACACCATGACGTGACAGCCTTCTCTCTCCCCGGCGCGCCGTCAGCTGCTTGGTTCGCGCCGGAGGCCTGGGACTTGAGCAGTTGCCTCCATGTGTACCTGGTTGCTAGGACACAATGACGCAACTGCCTCCTCTCTCCCCGGCGCGCCATCAGCTGTTCGGTTGACGCCGGAGATTGAGGCATGCGCAGTATGCGTCGGCGGCCGGCCTGAATGACGTCACGTCGGCATCGGCGATTGGTGACTACGGGCGGGGCGGATGTACAAGAGACGCTTCCAGCGTCTCCCCTTGTACAATCCACATTACCAGTCGCTCTCTATGAGGTGGCTGTGTGGCTCCGCGCTGTCAACCCTTGCTACCTATCATCTCTAACTGCAATATAAGGTAAGCTCCGATTCATAACTGCCTACTATATACTGTTTCCAGCTACTAACAGACGCCCTATATTCATGGCTTTTTGTCTCTCTTTATGGGTTTACTTCTATGACAGCCTCAGCAGAATTGGGGATCAGGAATAGTAATATCCTAATCAACAAGTCTTATGCGATTTTCGGTGCAAGCCGTCGTTAACCTCTAAATGACACCAGATCCCCCTCTGTCAATCAAACTAAAATTGATGATGCCAACCAACTATTGAGAGCTACCAATATATGCTAAGAGGTTGCTATTTTTACTAGACATAGTTGTAAAGCCCTTGAGGGTAAGTGTAATGCATATCTTAAATTTGACTATCATTATAAACATGGAATATGAGGGGGTACTCAAATATGGTACATGTTAATATTCAATAACTTTTTAACACTATATAATATATCTTACAATTTTAGTTTTATAATTTGCCCAGTCTCTACACTTATTAATCACCCATCTTTATCAATTAATTTCATAATTTGACGTAACATGAATAACCGTACTTAGCAACATCCCCCCCCCTTTCCTCCCTCCCCCCCTCCCTTTCCCCTCCTTCTCCATTCCCTCTTCCCCTTTCCCTTGTCTTCTCCTCTTCCCTTTTCCCTTTCCTTCTTTCCTTCCCTATTTCCCTCCTTCCTCCCCCCCCCCTTCCCCTCTCCCTCTTTCCCCCGCCCTTTCCTCCTCCCCCCTCCTCCTATCTCATCCCCGTCCAACCATGCAGTTTGTATCCCATGTCGGAGTTTAACCTACCTTTTTACTACCAATTTCCTATTATGTTACATTTGTCCCCACATTGCCTGATTATCGCCGGGACTCTGTAGGACGGACACATCCTTTTGGGCCTTAGGGGCAGCCTCTTTGATACTTATGATGTTACTACACCTCTGATCTAATCATATCTGACTATAACATACCATGATGAATTATTTACTGTAAATATGTTGTTCATTACAGTATTCAGTTCTGTGCTCCTGAAGAAGCGCATGTGGCGCGCAACATGTCGCACCAATACAGAATCTGATTGTTACCACCGCATAGCTTCTGGTTCAACGCAATGTAACTATATTGATCAGAATTTTTGATTCTTAACACTGCTCAAACTATTTTATATAACCAATTAGCTATGTATGGAGTCATTTGTAAAACTGTGTAACCATGAACTGAATTCTATATGTTTCTCTGTTTTATTCTTTATTTTAATATTTTCTAAATAAACTAGAATTTTAATCATACATCTAGTAATTACTGTGCCTATAAAGTCTTGAGCCTAAATCTGCCCATTTTCCTCTAATCCATTAAGATAAGACGTGGCACCTGCAACCCAGACCGTATCCGCATGACCACTATGCGCTGATATGCTTAGAAATTCAATAACAATTTCGGGGGGTTGGGTCTCTGCTGAATTAGGTAGAGCCGTCTGCAAAGCAGCACAGGCAGCCTCCACCCCAGGGCAAGGATCGGTAATGCAGCTTTTGGGTGCTGTATACAAATCTGCAATGGCCATGTCCATGGGCATTAGAAACGGGGTGGACCCCAAGTTAACCAGTTGCACCAACACTTGTCCCTGCTGGACAACAGACAGAGTTCTGGCTACCAACCATTCACCTTTGGTTTCCAGGTTGCATTGTGGTTCGACCTTCACAGTGGCCCCTTTTACGTGTCTTCTAGCTACCACAGGAAGGGGGCACACCAACTCTTGACGTAGGGGTATAATTACTCGATGACGGGCAGGGAGACGGATGACCCCCACCTTCTCTGTGTGTTTATGACTCTGCGTCTGAAAAGTCTGACAAGCATTGATTAGATTCTGCAGTTGTGGTTCTGACTGCCCGGATGCTTGCGTTGACACCTCCTGCAGAAGGCGAGTTAAGTCCAGTTCTTTTAGGGCGTTCATATCCAACACCACTGGAATTTCTGGGAAGGAGGACTTTCGAGTCACCACGACCCCAACCCTAGGGGGGGGTTTGCTCATAAACTTTCATGGACATCCAAATGACCCCTACTACTGGAATTGGTAGGTTGTTAGCAGCTTTAAGCCTCAACCAGGAGGGGTCTAGAGTTGGGGTCGGCCCAAAATGTTGCTGGTAGAACGAATAGGCCATAGTGGTGACTTCTGGTCCAGTGTCCACCAGACATCTGTCCGGCTGTCCGTTGAACATCACTGTCGCCACTGGGCACACAGGAATCATTGTAGGATCATGTTGAGGCAGTGAATGAACATTTCCCGTGGGTCGCCCCTCCGCCACAGGAATCTCTAGTTTAAATGATGGTTTTGTACGTTCTGGGCTCCCTGTCTCACACAATTCCTTGAAACGTGGCAGTCCACACTGTCAGCATTTTCGGTCAGTATCGGGGTCCCTCCGGAGGGGGTTGATCGTTGCCCGAGGTTGTTCGGACCAGCTCCGCAGAGCTGCCACCTCTTGCCTGAGGGAGGCGACCATATCAACTAGGTCTCGTATGACCTTTTCCATCAAGGGCATCCCCGCATTTGAGGCGGTGGCAGAGCATGGGGCAGTCGCTTCCTCCCGCTCCACTGGCCACCTGGCTTCATGAGTGAGGGTAACCTGGCTTCTGGCACCAACCCGTTCATGGTCCGGTTCTTCCTGTTCCCTCTCAATTGCAGGAAAGCAGCGAATTTCACCATACCATCAGCCCTCACTTGATCCCTTAAGGCTCTCTTTAATGAAGAGGACCATACACCAGCGAGGAACTGGTCCTGGATAAGCTGATCGGGGTTAGAGACCCCAGTTCCGGCAGAGGCCATTTTCTCCTCCAACCTGCACCAGATTTCCTGTAAAGCCACTGCAAATTGAGGGATAGTCTCTTGGTCGTGCTGAAACTCTTCCGGAGTTCGGCTTTGGAGGTACTCCCATAATACAGACTTTCTAGGTGGCCCACAATAGCTGTTCTGCTATCCCTTTCCTTCTCGGGCAGAACCATCACAGCTCGGCGGGCTTCTACTTCTAGCACATTACCTGTGCTGTGGGTATTTCAAACAAGCGGACCGAACTGTCCAATCTCTCCACCAAGTCTATCAGGGGAAAAAATTTAATTAAAATTAAATTTTGGAATCAAGGCCAATGCCGCTCCGTATGGTGCCATGATTGACCCTCTAGCCACTCCCCCACTTGAGGATGATGGTTCAGACATCCTGCCGACTACGCCAAAATGTAAGCGGGTGTAGGGTGTAGTGGCTTCACAGAGGGAATCACACGTACTGACTTTATAAACCAGGCAACGTTTATTACCGGAGGGACAGTAGTAGAAAGAGTATTTACAGCAGTAATGCAAGTAGTTTCACTCCAAGCATGGAGGCACAGATACACAGCACAGTCACTTCTGATGTAAGCGGTAGTTGTATCATCAGCACTATAGGCACTTTCCACTGACTGACACAGTAAAAACCCAAGCACTCAATGTGTATCTGTAGAGGCTGATATTCACACACGTTACCCGGTAACAGCGGTATTCCTTCAGCAGATGTGGCCCGGCTGTGTAAAAGTCTCACACATGTAGTATCGTCATACTCAGGAGGAGTAGCAGAATGTATTTTTTGGGTGTAATTTTTGCTATGTACATGCTATGTGTTAGAAATATCTTATACATGGACAACTTTGTGTAAAAAAATAGTTTTCATTTTCTTTCCACATTTTCCAAAAACTTAAAATGACATGTTCGAAAGACTCATTATGTCTCACGTTGGGGTGTTTGCTTCACAAAATGGGGTAATTTTTGGGGCGTTTCCATTGTCCTGGTGCTTCAGGCCCTTCAAAAGTGTAAGAGGTAGTCAAGAAATTAAATGTGTAATTTATGTCCCTAGAACGCCTGATGGTGCTCCCTGCATGCTGGGCGTATGTGGCCAGGCTGTGAAAAAGTCTCACACATGTGGTATCGCCATACTCAGGAGGAGTAGTAGAATGTATTTTAGAGTGTAATTTGTGGTATGCATGTAAGCGGGTGTAGGGTGTAGCGGCTTCACAGGGGGAATTACACGTACTGACTTTATAAACCAGGCAACGTTTATTACCGGAGGGATGGTAGTAGAAAGAGTATTTACAGCAGTAATGCAAGTAGTTTTACTCCAAGCATGGAGGCACAGATACACAGCACAGTCACTTCACACACGTTACCCGGTAACAGCGGTATTCCTTCAGCAGATGGATATAGGCATCTAATACACTTGTCCCTCCCTTCAGTGAGGACACCAGATTTATTATCCACAATGGGGAGTCTTTCATCCGACCAGGATTGTTGATACAGGACTCCGTAGGAACCCCAAGCTATCCCTCACAGGCCAGAACACTCTCCCTATCTTCCCCTAACTCTCCCTGACGAGCGGGGGTCTCTGTCCCTGTCTATACACACACAAGAACTGAACTAAAGCATGGCTGGACTTTCTTATATCAAGTATCCACCCAAAAATGGCCGACCAAATCTCTCGAGATTTGCTTGTCCTATCAGGACACCAGGCTTCTCCAAAATGGTGCTGGAGACAATATAGAGGCCAAACAGCTCTGAAAACATAAACACATAAACATATCAAATAGGCATTGAAAATGAGAATATACACTTGCTAACCCACTACCTCTTGCAGCCAACTAGGCTGCCCTGCACCACAGCTGCCTACATGCATATGCTGTGTGTGAATAACTATTATTATGACAATTGTGTGAAAAAAAAGAAAAGAAAAAAAGGATGACTCATCCGCAGAGGCTTAGCCATCCAGCATCCAGCACTCCCCAGCCCGGACGGGAGAGGGAGGAGAAGGGGAGATCGGAGTGTCATCCTGGGCAGGACATCTGCCCCCTAAGGTAAGGAGGCCACCCGTTCCCCCCCCCCCCTCCGAATTATCCAGCACCAGCTGTCACTGGACGTACCTTTTTCCTTTCACACAGAGGCAGTTTGCAGGCGCTATTGCGCTAAAAATAGCGCCTGCAAACCGACCTGAAAGTGTTGCTGCTTTGTCTCCAGTGTGAAAGCCCCAAGGGCTTTTACACTGGAGCGGTGCGCTAGCAGGATGGTAAAAAAAGTCCTGCTAGCAGCATCTTTGGAACGATGAAGGAGTGGTGTGTATACCGCTCCTTCACCGCTCCTGCCCATTAATCCGAGGAAGTCCATTTTAAATACAATTTATTGTCCTTGCCTGGAGGAAAATAATTGTACCTGTCAACGGCATCAAAGGGCTATTATATTGCCAATGTGTATTTTTAGAAAGCTTATCCCATACTCTCAGTGTTTCTATAGTAATTGGAGCCATTTCTCTAGAGGAGCCTCTATATTGCCTTGGAATCCAGATAATCTGACTCAGAGTTGATTTACTCAGCTCTGCCTCTAATAACACCCATTTTTTATAAGGAGAACCGTGCACCCAGTCCAAGACTCTCTGCAGTACTGCCGCTGCGTGATATTTTCCAAAGTCTGGAAGGAATAATCCTCCCTTTTCTTTTGGTATACTCAAAATTTTATAGGCAGTACGATTACCCCTATTATTCCATATAAACTTTTGCAGTATCAATCTAAAGGTTTTAAAATAAGCCACAGGAATATTTATCGGAAGACACTGAAAGATATACAAAGCTTTCGGGAGAGTAATCATTTTGATGACACTTATCCTCCCAAACCAGGATAGTCTGTGTATAGGGTATCCTCTCAAATCTTGTTTCATTTTATTCAATAAGGGCAAATAATTATCCTGGTATAGGTCCATTACTGATGTTGACAGAAACACTCCCAGGTATTTCAGACCCCTCTTCATCCATTTAAAGGGATACAGAAATCGGAGATCCCTTCCTTCATCCAAGGGGACCAAGATATCTAATATCTCAGTTTTCTCTATATTAATCTTGAAATTCAATACAGCCCCGTAGTCACTCAGTTCAAACAAAATCTCTTGGAGTGTTTGTGTAGGATTTGTTATATATAGCATAACATCATCCGCAAATGCAGATGTCTTATGTTCTTGTCCCGCAACCTCTATACTTTTTAATTTTACAATTAGCTCTTATAGAGGCTAAGAAAGGTTCCAGGGAAAACGCAAGGAGTAGAGGAGAGAGGGGAAAACCCTGGCGTGTACCATTATATAACCAAAGGGTCTCGGACAGAGTTCCATTTACATTAATTTTAGCCATAGGGTTGGAATATAGAGAATCTATCCACCTCAGAATTCTTGGGCCCAAACCAAATTTATATAGTGTCCGCAGCATAAAGTCCCAATCTAACCTATCAATTGCCTTTTCGGCATCTATTGATAGAAAAATAACAGGTTTCTTTCCATTTTTTGCTACGTGCATCAATAAAGTTGTTCTTAATATGTTATCTCTTGCCTCCCTCCCAGGGACAAATCCTGCTTGATCTTTCTCAATACAATCTGGCATAAGTGGTTTCAATCTTTCGGCCAAAATCCTCACGTATATTTTAACATCCTCATTAATCAAGGATATTAGCCTAAAGCTAGAGCACAAAGTTGGGTCCTTCCCTTCTTTCCCTAAGAGCCCCCAAAGCTTCTTCCTGGATCTTCAAACCTTCCCCAACAGAGTTCATATATAAATGGAAAAAAGGGATCAGGAAACCTGGAAACTTTTTAAGGAAGTATAACCGTCTGGTCCCGGACTTTTACCAACCTTACTTTTCCTAATAGCCTCCTCGATTTGTTCCCTGGAAATATCTTTTTCTAATTTACTTACATCCTTGTCCGATAGGCCGGTAACTTTATCTTCTGTGGGTACTGTTCTATTTTATTTCCTCTATTTTGTTTATCATCACTATTTTGGATATTATTTACTTTCTATAGTACTTGGTAGTACTCCAAGAAGATTTTACTAATTAATTCCACCTTTACCTTATTGCCATTTAAATTTTTATGTAACTGCTCTAGTTCCTGAATTTCTTGTAGGAGATATTGTTTTTGTGCTGTACATTTTTTTTCCTCTTAACTCCTTCTACTATCAGTCTCCCCCTCATAAATGCTTTGTGAGTTTCCCACAGTACAGTTGGTACAATATTTTCTACATTATTCTCTTTAAAAAATAAGTTCAAATCCCTTTCCAGATCTTCCACTATAACATGATCATATAGAAGTGATTCATCCAACCTCCAGGATCTTAGCCTATCCGGTATATTCTTTAAATCCAGGCTAGCTATGATCCGGCATGATCCGAGAGGGTGAAGGATTTCACTTCGACCTTTAATAACCCCTCTAGAAGCTGGTGATCTAAGAAAACATAATCAATTCTCAAGTAGGAGGAGTGTACCTGAGAATAATATGTAAAATCCCTCCCCTTAGGATGAAAGATTCTCCATGCTTCTACGAGCTGCTGTTGGTGTAGTTTTTGTTTAATGACCTTGAGGTGTTTACCCTCTGAACATAGGGAAAAGGGCTGGGTATCCAGGGTTGGATCGAGTACAAAATTGAAATCCCCTGCCATAATTACTTTACCCTTTTTAAAATATTCCAGTTTATTCATTACCTTTATCAAAAAGAGGCATGGTTGAGTATTTGGGTAGTATAGGTTAACAAATGTATATTCAATATTAAACAGGGATCCCTTAATAAACAGGTACCTTCCTTCAGAGTCTGTTTCCATTGCTTTTAAATTAAATGGTGTGTTTTTGTCAAAACCGCTAATCGCTATTCCTTTGGATCTTTTATCAGGGGAGAATCCATGAAACCATACTGGGAAGTTTTTTGAGTTCAATCCAACCCTGGATGACCATTTAAAATGGGTTTCTTGTAAGAAAACAATATTTGATGACCAGCTTTTTAATTCCCGCAATATTTGATGCCATTTACTGGGACTATTTAAACCTCTAACATTATATGTCACTATCTTCAATGGTGCCATCTCTCAAACCTGTCAAATATAAACATCCAAAGACCCTTAATCATGGGAAAGAAATACATTTCCAGAGATTATCCACTCGACTAACGTAAAATTTATCAGGACATTGATGCAGAGTGGCCTTGGCACAACCCGTTGTTCTCTAAGGGGGAGGTTGGGTGGAAACGCACTTCCAACTGTTTCCAATAGTTTCCAACAGTCATCTGATCCACCAGATGGATGGGGAACGGACATTCCTGCGTTTAAAGCAGAGTTCCACCCAAAAGTGAAAGCTCCGCTTATCTGCCTCCTCCTCCCCTCCACATTTAGAAATGTCCTCTAAACACATACACCCCTCACATTTGTGTAAATATTTTCTTCTATCTTTTCATATGACAGCACTGAAGAAATGACACTTTGCTACAAGCTAATCTTGAATGCATCTTAAACTTGGCTCCACACACAAGCCCTTATATGCATGATTCCAAAGACACCCAATCACTTGGAGCCTGACTCAATAACAGATATGTGATTGCTATTACACTTATTTCCATTTCCATTGTGTTGTTTCAAAGAGCTGAAGTTCATGTGTGTCTGCTGAATCGTTTATGAGACTACAGTGCTCTAGTCATGCAAGAAGCACAACTGCAGAAGTGGTATCCCATTGAATATTGCCTTGAGATCAATTTTGTACTGTATTGCCTGGAGTATAAAACATAGGCAAATGTATAGGAATAGCATATAGGGGTAATACGTCTGGTGACGTTACAGGGAAGTTATGTAGCTGAAGTTCCTCTTTGTTTGATTTGTACACACATGTAACATGCCTTCCCATTAACTGTCCACCACTGCAAGCCACCCTGACCACAACATTCATATGCCAGTGGTACCACTGTATACTGTGTACCAAGTGCCACTTGGTGCCTCTTGTATATAGATTATTGCAAATCTTTTTCAGAGATGCTAAACTTCAGAATTAAATTTTTTAAGTAAATAATTGTTTTAAATCTATTTTGTAAAGATATAAAGGTTCCATAGAATCTCTGGAGCACAGATTACAGATTAAACTATTTGCACTAAAAAAAAAAAAAAAAGTAGTGAGTGTACAGCTTGTATACTTGTGTAACAGTGTAAATTTGCTGTCCCCTCAAAATAACTCAACCCACAGCCATTAATGTCTAAACCGCTGGCAACAAAAGTGAGTACACCCCTAAGTGTAAATGTCCAAATCGGCCCAAAGTGTCAATATTTTGTGTGGCCACCATTATTTTCCAGCACTGCCTTAACCCTCTTGGGCATGGAGTTCAACAGAGCTTCAAAGGTTGCCACTGGAGTCCTCTTCCACTCCTCCATGATGACATCACGGAGCTGGTGGATGTTAGAGACTTTGCGCTCCTCCACCTACCGTTTGAGGATGCCCCACAGATGATCAATAGGGTTTAGGTCTGAAGACATGCTTGGCCAGTCACCTTTACCCTCAGCTTCTTTAGCAAGGCAGTGGTCATCTTGGAGGTGTGTTTGGGGTCGTTATCATGTTAGAATACTGCCCTGCGGCCCAGTCCCTGAACGGAGGGGATCATGCTCTGCTTCAGTATGTCACAGTACATGTTGGCATTCATGGTTCCCTCAATGAACTGTAGCTCCCTAGTGCCGCAGCACTAGCTTGACTGTAGGCAAGACACACATGTCTTTGTACTCCTCACCTGGTTGCCGCCACACACGCTTGACACCATCTGAACCAAATATGTTTGTCTTGGTCTCATCAGACCACAGGACATGGTTCCAGTAATCCATGTCCATAGTCTGCTTGTCTTCAGCAAACTGTTTGCAGGCTTTCTTGTGCATCATCTTTAGAAGAGGCTCCCATCTGGGATGACAGCCATGCAGACCAATTGGATGCAGTGTGCGACGTATGGTCTGAGCACTGACAGGCTGACCCCCCACCCCTTCAACCTCTACAGCAATGCTGGCAGCACTCATACGTCTATTTCCCAAAGACAACCTCTGGATATGACGCTGAGCACGTGCACTCAACTTCTTTGGTCGACCATGGCGAGGCCTGTTCTGAGTGGAACCTGTCCTGTTAAACCGCTGTATGGTCTTGACCACCGTGCTGCAGCTCAGTTTCAGGGTCTTGGCAATCTTCATATAGTCTAGACCATTTTTATGTAGAGCAACAATTCTTTTTTTCAGATCCTCAGAGAGTTCTTTGCCATGAGGTGCCATGTTGAACTTCCAGTGACCAGTATGAGAGAGTGACAGCGATAATACCAAATTTAACACACCTGCTCCCCATTCACACCTGAGACCTTGTAACACTAACGAGTCACATGGCATCGGGCAAGGAAAATGGCTAATTGGGCCCAATTTGGACATTTTCACTTAGGGGTGTACTCACTTTTGTTGCCAGCGGTTTAGACATTAATGGCTGTGTGTTGAGTTAGTTTGAGGGGACAGCAAATTTACACTGTTATACAAGCTGTACACTCACTACTTTACATTGTAGCAAAGTGTCATTTCTTCAGTGTTCTCACATGAAAAGATAGAATAAAATATTTACAAAAATGTGAGCGGTCTACTCACTTTTGTGAGATACTGTATAAATGCAGGTTTGACAGTGGCAATGTTAATAACGCCTAAATGTCAAAAAGTCAGTTTTTGTTTGTTTTGTGACCCTTTTGTCTGTAGATTGCCATATATATTATCAATTTTGCCATAAGATAGTTGTTTGTAAAAGTAATATACTGTATGTATTACTTTGTTCTTAAGTAATGACAACTTTAATGCCAAATCCATATGTCCTGAGCTGAAATGTAAAAATTGTTCTAATCATTTAGGGGTATACAGGTGCTTACTGTTCTAATTGTAGCATCTTTAGCACTGAACTCCAAAAGTTGTCTTAAAGGAAATGTGATTTTGTACATAACGTATTGCTTGCTTTAATTATGATCAGAACTAAAAAAAAAAAAAAAAAGTCTATTTTTGTTTCTTTTACGCCCAAGAAGAAACAGTCCTCTTTTACATTTTCTAGAATCATTTTTTGTCTTTAAAGTTGTTGTGCTTATGAGGATAATTTTTCTGCACTGTATTTATAAATGAGTAATTTTTAAACGATAATATTTTTAAGATACAGGACCACTCAATATGAACACAGACTTAAAATAGAAGGTTTATTCACCAGACATGTTTCATATAAAATAGTTATATATCTTGGTTGACAGAAACGATTGTTACAGAAAATTAATAATATTAATTGTAACACCCGCTAATGGGAGTATTGTACTTTTAAATGACACAGAAATTATAAAAGTTCCCTGTAGAATCAATAACAAAGTAAATATGACAATTAGACAGAACGTCTGTATTTCATGAATTCAACCATTACTATACTGCAGGTAAGTAAGTGATTAATAACGTAAAAAGAAATTAGATGTTTGCTATGTTAATAGCATGGAAACTGTAAAAATTATAATGAAAAATTGAAGCTCAGAAAAAAATCTACAAGGCAGTTATCAAAATGAGAGAAATAGTTATCCAACTGTATATAATAATCAATAAGTAAGTTTTTAAGTAAACATAAATGAATATAGGGTAAAAATCAATACCACATAATTACCCTCTCCAAAATGGCTACTGGTTTGAAGTGATGGTTACCAGAGTTTTAAAATGGCTGCCGTGGATTCCAAGATGGCTTCAACGTACAGAGGAATTACTTCTTATGTCTTCAGAGATTCAAAGTATAGGGTGTCAAGGAACCTTCATGAACGTGGAGCTATGAGTTGATGAATGAAGTGTGTGTGTCTGTGTGTCTGATTCAGTGTCTTTCCATGGTATCTATCTTTATCCTATCTACCATTTTGGACAATAGGCTCATAAAAATTATAATAAGCCTAGCCCAGAAGGTGTAACTTAATTTCTTTTGGTTGAAGTATCTAATAACCTACCTTCCAGGAAATCCTTTTGTTTGAATTGTCACTTCTTCTTTTACCCACCAAGGGTCATCATAAAGCAGAAATATTAAATTTGAAATATTTTTATAAGTAATATTTTGTAGAAAGTATCCATCTTCATAATGTGTATCTGACTATGTATATATATATGTCATTCATGACCATTATTCGTATATTTTAAAATATTTCTGAGTAAGGAAAAAAAAAATCAGATTGTTCTTTAAGTTGCCTAACATGGATTTTGCCCAGACTGATTGACTAGTTAGTCGGTTTAGCTGGATAAACAACTCTTGGAGTTTTCATAATAGTCTCTGTCAGCAGAAAGGGATTTCATCTGGAGAATAATCAGTCTTTTATATTGGCGACTCGTCTTTGTGGTATCATATCTTTTTATCTACCAATCCAAAATGTAAATATCTTTGGTTCTTTGGTTTGTAGCTTTGCAAATAGTTTGTTTATAGTATTTAAGGATAGGTGATTCATTGGGAGTTGGGAAACAGATGAAGTCATTGTGACCCTTCCTTCACCTTCCTCTCATGGGGCTCATGACATAAAAAATGTTTTAAAGATATTATTATTTCTTCTCAAAAGGTCTAACATAACCCCCACGATAATGGAATCCAAATGTCATAGCCGTTTGAGACAATTATCAAGGTAGACTCATGAAGAAATATGGCTTATTTCGGGCCTTGTAAGTCTTGCTTGAGAAGGTTCAGAACTGTGGGTATGGAATGTTTAAAGGGGTATAGACACCCATCATTAGGTGTAATTCCTTTGGAAAAAGATAGGTTTCCGATCGATGTGTGCATTTCAGGGCTGTCATCCGTCTGTTGGTGGGTAATGGATCACCCCGGGTACCTTTGGTCTTGGTCGTCCTGACGGGTCTGTCCTGGTAGACAGGCCATCATTGGTATCCATGGATCTCCCACACAGTCCCTTCTCTTTATGTCTCACACACATCAGACTCTCGGTTCTGCTGATTGATTCATGGACATCTTAGTCCTGTAAAGAAAAATTGATTCCCTGAGAAAAGGCATATATGTTTTACACTAACATGACCTGTGTTTAAGATCTCAGTGTCAAGCTGGTATCCTGGGCTTCCTCTGAGCCCCCCCCCCCCCTTAGTCCTTTGTGTAATCAGTCCTTTACCTGAACACTCTGGATGGCAAAACAATGTATGATAATGTTGCTATTGGAGGTATAGCTCTGGGGCTCATTAACATGAGGACATTTATTTATAGCTATGGACATCAGACACTAACAACTGAATTACACTCCTCAGAATCATATTAGAGCTTAAATGCAGAGGTTCTGGAACAATAAAATCATCAGAACATTTCGGTTTTACATATGACATACTTACCGTCAGTAATAAAACATTTGACATTACAGTCAACCTTCTACTTGGGAGGAATAAAATAAATAAGATCTCCCCCCTTTGGGGTGTCAATACAACTCATTTGAGGCAATCAAACTACCTTATGATGATGACTCCTCATCTTTTACCAGAATATCAGACCATTTAGGCCTCCTGACATCATTAGCGCCTTTAGGATTTGGTCTTCCTCTGGAATTACTGTCTTCTGAGACTTCTTGGAGGTGGGCTGTTTTGTGCGACCTGTTTATGTCAGAGGAATGAATTGACCACTGAAAAATAGGAGAATAATTATTATCTAAAGACCAAGATCCCTTGGTAGGGATTTCACAATCCTCATTACTGTGACCTGGGGAAAAAGTGGTGTTAGAACCTCTGTTTCCTTTGCCATTATTCAGTGAATTCCTCTAATTTATTTTAACGTGGATGCTTCAAAATCTTTGTGGCCCTTGGCTGGCCACAGGATTTGCCCCTAAAGAAGGGTTATTTAGGTTCAGTGTAGCAATGAAACTGTTTAACATATCAATAATTAGATTCATTTTGGTTTTCATGTTGCTCACAGGCCTATCAGAATTGGGTTGTGGGAACTGGTTTCTGTCATTTCTGGGGATTTCTAACTCAGCCTGGTCAGACATATCCCCATCAGAATCACTGTCTTAGTTCTGGAGTGGTGGTCTGGGCCTTAGTTGCTTCCTATCTTCCCAGGGATTTTGGGCTCTCCTAACGTGTGGTGGATCCTTATTTACCTGTGTAGGTCCCTGGGGCAAATTATACTGGTTATAGTGAGGATTTCAACCCTTCTGGGTTAAATCCGGTCCTATTGGGATACTCCCTATAGTTTCTCCTAAACCTTGGGTCCCGTTCCCTTGGAGGATACTCCTGAAGTGGTCTTTGTGCTCCCCCTCTGAAGTGTGGTCTCTGCTCCCCCCCTCTGACTGGTGGGGTATCTGGTCTCCCCCTGGGGAAACCATGTGGCATATCTCGTCTGATTATATCAGCATATGTCTTTTTCTTGGTTTCAAAATGTAACGATTGAGGAGATATATGAGTTTCAGCCACAAATTTAGTTATAAGTTTATACCTTTCTTTGTATTTACCTGTCTGTTGGATAGAGTACAAATTATTACTTTCTTTTACCAAGTATTTCAGTGAATACCCCAACTTGTAGTCCCTCGATAAACTAATTTTTATGTATGTAGGTAGGGCCTCGAAGAACAGAGATTTAAACTCAGGGTGATTGTAATCTGGCTAATTCTGCTAAGTGGTAAGCACTTTTTAGCACAGCCAGAAATTCAGTGGGGCTTTGATGATTGGTACATCTCAGATTGTAGATAGCCACTCTAGCTCTAGTAACGTTTTTGTATGGGCCTCATTCAAGATGACAGCGGTGTTTAATTTCTCGCCATGAAGTACCGTACAGACCTTTTAAAGATTCACAGAATCTACGGTATTTGATTTCAAATACCCACAACAAGAAATTAATCCTTGACTGGTCATCATTCAGGCCCAAAACTGAGAGGGTATTTTCATAGGCCTCGATGTGGTCAGTGATATACATGGATCCCTTCTTCATAAAGACCGGGGTGGCACTTTTCAAAAATGTATTATTTTTGAGGCATCCTGTTTTGGGGTACATGTCTTTTCCTCTGAACTTGGATAGAACTGATTATACTTACCCTTACATGGTGGTTACATTCCGACCCTCCTGTGCTTTGCAAATGGTTTGGGGTAGTGCATGGGCATCTAACTCATAACCTTCAGATTGAGAGTCATATCTGGGATTGTAGTCAGACCACTCAATCTTAGGATTAGGCCTACCCTGGGGCATGAATTTCACTTGTCCTTTTAATTCTCCTAATTGTTTAATTAGGAATTCCTGTTCTGACCTAAGCTGATCCACTTCTCTTTCTAATTTTCCACTGCCTACTACTCTGCAACTTTTGTCAGGGGACCCTTTTTCTTGTCTATAGCTCTCCAGCTCTTCTTTTAATTGTTCACACTTTTCATTTAATCAGAGATTTCTAGCCTGGTTTATTTTATTGGATGCTCGCACAAGTGCTATCTCATCTTGCAGTTTCAGTCTGAAATCGTGATAACGATCTGCCATACCAGTGGCCTCATTCATTTTTTTAATGAGTTTTCCTACCTCACATTGCTTTTCTTTTAAACGGGATGGGGACTCTAATATATCCTTCCCTTGTTGGGTATTTTGAAGTTGAAATTCATTACAAAGATACAGGCCATAATTCGAAAATTATACTGTCATGCCTTTTTATGTCCTTTGTCTTAGAGAAGCTGTCTGTGAGCTCATAGATTTGATCTTCCACGTGCCGCATGTCATTTATTAAATGACCGGCCTGGCGTTTAAGTTCTTTAATGTATGTCTCTAGAACAGCTTCAATAGACAATCTGTTTCTGACATGGTCCACCATTTTCAACATGTCCTGTATTTGTGCCAATTTTGATTGGATATTAATATCACCACTAGGGACTGACTCTGGACAAGCACTAGCATCAGACGATTCGCTTGGACCAGACATTTTGGGGAAAATTGTTTTTTTTTCAAAAATTAATAAGTTATAATTTTATGCTAAATATTATCTATGTCACCAGAATAACTATGGTTGATCTTGTACAGAATATTAATGTTAATCTCAGCAATTGCCTCCAATTAATATGTTGTGCTTATGATAATTTTCCTGCACTGTATTTATAAATGAGTAATTTTTAAACAATATTATTTTTAAGATACAAGATCAATCAATATGAACACAGACTTAAAATAGAAGTTTATTCACCAGACATGTATTCATACAAAATAGTTATATATCTTGGTTGACAGAAACAATTGTTACATAAAATTAATAATATTAATTGTAACACCCGCTAATGGGAGTGTTATACTTTTAAATGACACAGAAATGATAAAACTTCCCTGTAGGATTAATAACCAAGTAAATATGACAATTAGACAGAACGTCTGTACAGTAATACCTTGGATTGCGGGTAACGTGGTTAACGAGTGTTTCGCAATATGAGTTTTTTTTTTTTTTAAATCCTGACTTGGTTTGCGAGTGTTGTCTCACAAAATGAGCAGGATTCAAGCCTCTGCAGTGTGCAGTACCGCATTTGGCCATTGGGCGCCGGTGACATTCAGATCCGCCCGGATGCACTCGGAGCCATTCGGAAACACTCAAGTGTTTCCAAGCCTCTCCGAGTAATTCAGAGTGCATCCGATTGGCTCTGAGCTGTTTACGCGTGTTTCCGATTGTCTCCAGTGCCCCCCAACCTCCAGCCACATGTGGTATTGCATACCATAGAAGTCAATGTGGAACGAATTATCTGAGTTTCCATTGACTTCTATGGGGAAACTCGCTTTGATATACGAGTGCTTTGGATTACAAGCATTCTTCTGAAACAAAGTATGCTTGTAATCCAAGGTTCCACTGTATTTCACGAATTCAACTGTTACTATACTGCAAGTAAGTGATTAATAACGTGAAATAAAATTACACGTTAGCTATGTCAAAAGTATGGAAACTGTCAAAATTATAATGAAAAATTTAAGCTTAGAGAAAAATCTACAAGGTGGTTATCGACTCCAGAGAAAACGTTATCCAACTGTATATATTAATCAATAAGTACATTTTTAAGAAAACACAAATTAACCACTTCAGCCCCGGAAGGATTTACCCCCTTCCTGACCAGAGCACTTTTTACAATTCGGCACTGCGTCGCTTTAACTGCTAATTGCGCGGTCATGCAATGCTCTACCCAAACGAAATTTGCGTCCTTTTCTTCCCACAAATAGAGCTTTCTTTTGATGATATTTGATCACCTCTGCCGTTTTTATTTTTTGCGCTATAAACGGAAAAAGACTGAAAATTTTGAAAAAAAATGATGTTTTCTACTTTTTGTTATAAAAAAAATCCAATAAACTAAATTTTAGTCATACATTTAGGCCAAAATGTATTCGGCCACATGTCTTTGGTAAAAAAAATGTCAATAAGCGTATATTTATTGGTTTGCGCAAAAGTTATAGCGTCTACAAACTAGGGTACATTTTCTGGAATTTACACAGCTTTTAGTTTCTGACTGCCTATGTCATTTCTTGAGGTGCTAAAATGGCAGGGCAGTACAAAACCCCCCCAAATGACCCCATTTTGGAAAGTAGACACCCCAAGGAAATTGCTGAGAGGCATGTTGAGCCCATTGAATATTTATTTTTTTTGTCCCAAGTGATTGAATAATGACAAAAAAAAGAAAAAAAAAAAAAATTACAAAAAGTTGTCACTAAATGATATATTGCTCACACAGGCCATGGGCATATGTGGAATTGCACCCCAAAATACATTCAGCTGCTTCTCCTGAGTACGGGGATACCACATGTGTGGCACTTTTTGGGAGCCTAGCCGCGTACGGGGCCCCGAAAACCCAGCACCACCTTCAGGATTTCTAAGGGCATACATTTTTGATTTTACTCCTCACTACCTATCACAGTTTTGAAGGCCATAAAATGCCAAGATGGCACAAACCCCCCCCAAATGACCCCATTTTGGAAAGTAGACACCCCAAGCTATTTGCTGAGAGGCATGGTGAGTATTTTGCAGCTGTCATTTGTTTTTGAAAATGAAGAAAGACCAGAAAAAAAAATTTTTTTTTTCTTTTTTCAATTTTCAAAACTTTGTGACAAAAAGTGAGGTCTGCAAAATACTCACTATACCTCTCAGCAAATAGCTTGGGGTGTCTACTTTCCAAAATGGGGTAATTTGGGGGGGGGTTGTGCCACCTGGGCATTCCATGGCCTCCGAAACTGTGATAGGTAGTGAGGAGTGAAATCAAAAATTTACGGCCTTAGAAAGCCTGAAGGCGGTGCTTGGTTTTCGGGGTCCCGTGCGCGGCTAGGCTCCCAAAAAGTCCCACACATGTGGTATCCCCGTACTCAGGAGAAGCAACAGAATTTATTTTGCGGTGTAATTTCACATATTCCCATGGCATGTTTGAGCAATATAACATTTAGTGACAACTTTGTGCAAAAAAAAAAAAAAAAAATTGTCTCTTTCCCGCAACTTGTGTCACAATATAAAATATTCCATGGACTCGACATGCCTCTCAGCAAATAGCTTGGGGTGTCTACTTTCCAAAATGGGGTCATTTGGGGGGGGTTTGAACTGTCCTGGCATTTTATGCACAACATTTAGAAGCTTATGTCACACATCACCCACTCTTCTAAGCACTTGAAGACAAAGCCCTTTCTGACACTTTTTGATTACATGAAAAAATTATTTTTTTTTGCAAGAAAATTACTTTGAACCCCCAAACATTATATATTATTTTAAAGCAATTGCCCTACAGATTAAAATGGTGGGTGTTTCATTTTTTTTTTTCACACAGTATTTGCGCAGCGATTTTCAAACGCATTTTTTGGGGAAAAAAACACACTTTTTTAAATTTTAATGCACTAAAACACACTATATTGCCCAAATGTTTGATGAAATAAAAAAGATGATCTTAGGCCGAGTACATGGATACCAAACATGACATGCTTTAAAATTGCGCACAAACGTGCAGTGGCAACAAAATTACTACATTTTTAAAAGCCTTTAAAAGCCTTTACAGGTTACCACTTTAGATTTACAGAGGAGGTCTACTGCTAAAATTACTGCCCTCGATCTGACCTTCGCGGTGATACCTCACATGCATGGTGCAATTGCTGTTTACGTTTGACGCCAGACCGCCGCTTGCGTTCGCCTTAGCGCGAGAGCAGGGGGCGACAGGGGTGCTTTTTTTTATTTATTTTTTTTCTTTATTTTTTTTTGCTTTTTTATCTTATTTTTAAACTGTTCCTTTCATTTTTTTTTTTTAAATCATTTTTATTGTTATCTCAGGGAATGTAAATATCCCCTATGATAGCAATAGGTAGTGACAGGTACTCTTTTTTGAAAAAATTGGGGTCTATTAGACCCTAGATCTCTCCTCTGCCCTCAAAGCATCTGACCACACCAAGATCGGTGTGATAAAATGCTTCCCCAATTTCCCAATGGCGCTATTTACATCCGGCGAAATCTAAGTCATAAAATGCTCGTAGCTTCCGGTTTCTTAGGCCATAGAGATGTTTGGAGCCACTCTGGTCTCTGATCAGCTCTATGGTCAGCTGGCTGAATCACCGGCTGCATTCTCAGGTTCCCTGTTGAGACAGGAGAGCCAGAGAAAAACACGGAAGACGGTGGGGGGGGGGGCCATTCCCTCCCACTGCTTGTAAAAGCAGTCTAGAGGCTAATTAGCCGCTAGGATTGCTTTTACATGAAAGCCGACCGCTGGCTAAAAAGAATGATACCAAGATGATACCTAAACCTGCAGGCATCATTCTGGTATAACCACTCAAAGTCGTGAATGGCGTACCTGAAGACAAAAAATGGTTAACAATAAAGCACAGTAAACGGTAAAGTATAAATAATTACATACCTGAAAAACAAACATGATAAAACATAATAACAATAACAATAACAATAACAATAACAATAAAACATTGCAGAATAGAATACAGTAAAAAAGAGCAGAACAATAGAGAGAGAATAGAGAGAGAGAGAACAATAAAACGACAACTATTTTTTTTAATTTTTGTTTGTGTTTTTTTTTTTTTTTACACTTTTTTTTTGTAACTGTAACTTTTATAACTGTAACCGGTTCCAGGTTCGAGTCTCTCAAAATGCGGTGGCATCTTGGGAGACCCTGTGAAAGTGTGCCTAGTCTGTGCAATGCTGTACGCTACGCTAATACTCAACTAGTGCATGGTAGCGTTCAAAACATTCACCAAGTGTTACTGCAGTGCTGGTTTGACTACGACCGGGGTGTACTACGCCGCTGGTGCTTGCCAGTTCACCAAAACGCTACAAAGAAAAGTGTCAGTGATCGATCGATACTGCACTTGGGTGGGCTGGACTGGGCTGGGCCGGGCGGAGGGGCAAAACGCAGGTGCTAGCAGGTATCTGGGCTGATCCCGCTAACACTGCGTTTTTGGGAACCCTAAACTGCTGGGGACGCTAGTATAGATCTGATCGGATCAGATATTGATGCGTTCAGATACTATACCACTAAGGGAGGTGTACGGTGCGTGTACGGTGCGTGCGTGGGTGTTCGCGGTACTGGCGCTAATCTGACGCTGCCTAGGGCGACGCATATCACCGCCGGGCGATCGGGGGGCTAAACCTTTATTCGGTAATAAACGGCGGGTGCCCTGACACTATAAAAAATAAACGAACTAACCAGCGTCACCCGTAACGGTTATACAGTGATCAGTGGTGAAAGGGTTAACTAGGGGCCATCAAGGGGTTAAAACATTTATTAGATAGTATATGGGGGTCCCTGTCGCTATAAAACACTGACGGCGAACCTAAATATTTACGTCCCTAACTAGCGTCACCAGCGACACTAATACAGCGATCAGAAAAATGATCGCTTAGCGACACTGGCGACAGGGGGTGATCAAGGGGTTAAAACTTTATTAGGGGGGTAAGGGGGGTACCCTAGACCTACAGGGGGCTAAACCTTTATTCGGTAATAAACGGCGGGTGCCCTGACACTATAAAAAATAAACGAACTAACCAGCGTCACCCGTAACGGTTATACGGTGATCAGTGGTGAAAGGGTTAACTAGGGGGCAATCAAGGGGTTAAAACATTTATTAGATAGTATATGGGGGTCCCTGTCGCTATAAAACACTGACGGCGAACCTAAATATTTACGTCCCTAACTACCGTCACCAGCGACACTAATACAGCGATCAGAAAAATGATCGCTTAGCGACACTGGTGAGGGGGGGTGATCAAGGGGTTAAAACTTTATTAGGGGGGGTAAGGGGGGTACCCTAGACCTACAGGGGGGTAATACTAACTGTCCCACCACTGCTAACTGTCACAAACTGACACTATGCAGTAATCAGGAAAAAAAAAAAAAACCTGCTTGGTGTCAGTTTGTGACAGGGGGGGGGGGTGATTGGGGGGGGATCGGGGGGGGGATCGGGGGTGTAATATATGCCTGGCATGTTCTACTGTGTGTGTGTGTGAGTGTTTGTGCACTTACATGTCATCTCTCCTCGGCGCTGGAACGGAAACTGCCAGACCGAGGAGAGATGACATCACATCCTCTGCCTCTGTGTACTATACAGAAGCAGGGGATGTTTGTCATTGGCTGGGAGCGATCGCGAGGGGGGGGCCACGATCGGATGGCCTCCCCCTCGTCTGTCATCGCTCCCAACCAAATGCCGACCGCAGCTGGCACAGGGGGGGGGTCCGATCGGACCCCCCACCCGCGGGAAGGCAATCACGTTTCAGGTACGTGATTTTGCCTGCCCGTGCCGCTCTGCTCACGTATATAGGCGTGAGGCGGTCGGCAAGTGGTTAATATAAGGTAAAACTCAATATGACATATTTACCCTCTCCAAAATGGCTACTGGTTTGAAGTGATGGTTACCAGAGTTTTAAAATGGCTGCCATGGCTTTCAAGATGGCTTCAAATTAAAGAGGAATTACTTCTTGCATCCTTAGAGTTTCAGAGTATAAGGTGTCAAGGAATCTTTATGAATAGGGATAAGCCCGATGTTCGAGTGGAACGTAAGTCGGGTGTTCGCCTGTTCGCCGAATATCGAACAATTTGGGGTGTTCGCAGCAAATTCAAAAGCCATGGAACACCCTTTAAAAGTCTATGAGAGATATTAAAAGTGCTTATTTTAAAGGCTTATATGCAAGTTATCGTCATAAAAAGTGTTTGGGGACCCGGGTCCTGCCCCAGAGGATATGTATCAATGCAAAAAAAAGTTTTAAAAACGGTCATTTTTTCGGGAGCAGTGATTTTAATAATGCTTAAAGTGAAACAATAAAAGTGAAATATTCCTTTAAATTTCATACCTGGGGGGTTTCTATAGTATGCCTGTAAAGTGGCGCATGTTTCCCATGTTTAGAACAGTCCAAGAGCAAAATTACATTTATAAAGGAAAAAAAGTAATTTAAAACTACTCGCGGCTATAATGAATTGTCGGTCCCGGCAATACAGATAAAAGAAGTCATTGAAAAAAATGGCATGGGATCCCCCCAGTCCATTACCAGTCCCTTTGGGTCTGCTATGAATATTAAGGGGAACCCCAAACCAAAATTTAAAAAAAAAATTGTGTGGGGGTCCCCCCAAATTCCATACCAGGCCCTTCAGGTCTGGTAGGGATATTAACCACTTGCCGACCGCCTCACGCAGATATACTGCAGCAGAATGGCACGGGCAGGCAAAATCACGTACCTGGTACGTGATTGCCTTCCCGCGGGCGGGGGGTCCGATCGGACCCCCCCAGTGCCAGAGGCGGTCGGCTTTAGTTCGCGGGCGATGAGAGGTGAGGGGGAGGCCATCCATTCGTGGCCATCCCCTCCCGATCGCTCCCCGCGAATGAAAATCCTTCCTCTCCCTCTGTAATGTAAACAGAGGGAGAGGAAGTGATATCATCCCTCCTCGAGCCGGTCTTTTCATTCCGGCGCCGAGGAGAGAAGACATCAAGTAAGTGCACCAACACTACACATTCAGTAGAACACACTAGGCACACTTTTCACCCCCCGATCACCCCCCCGATCACCCCCTGTACCCCCTGTCACACTGACACCAATAGCAGTTTTTTTTTTTTGCATTGGTGTCAGTTTGTGACAGTTATAAGTGTTAGGGCAGTTAGGTTAGCCCCCTTTAGGTCTGGGGTACCCCCCTTTAGGTCTAGGGTACCCCCCTAACCCCCCCTAATAAAGGTTAACCCCTTGATCACCCCCCATCACCAGTGTCGCTAAGCGATCATTTTTCTGATCGCTGTATTAGTGACACAGGTGACGCTAGTTAGGGAGGTAAGTATATAGGTTCGCTGTCAGTATTTTATAGCGACAGGGACCCCCATATACTACCTACTAAAGGTTTTAACCCCCTGATTGCCCCCTAGTTAACCCTTTCACCAGCGATCACCGTATAAGTGTTACGGGTGACGCTGGTTAGTTAGTTTGTTTTTATAGTATATTATAGTTTATTATAGTTTTAGGGCACCCGCCGTTTATTACCTTATAAAGGTTTAACCCCCTAATTGCCCGGCGGTGATATAAGTTACGTTTTTAGGATCAGATAAGGTCTACGTCGCCCCAGGCAGCGTCAGTTTAGCGCCAGTACCGCTAACACCCACACACGCAGCATACACCTCCCTTAGTGCTATAGTATCTGAACGGATCGATATCTGATCTGATCAGATCTATACTAGCATCCCCAGCAGTTTAGGGTTCCCAAAAACGCAGTGTTAGCGGGATCAGCCCAGATACCTGCTAGCACCTGCGTTTTGCCCCTCGGCCCCGCCCAGCCCACCCAAGTGCAGTATCGATCGATAACTGTCACTTACAAAACACTAAGCACACATAACTGCAGCGTTCGCAGAGTCAGGCCTGATCCCTGTGATCGCTAACAAATGGCAAATCGAAGGTACACTAGTGAAGAGGCCTACACGTTTCTGAGCATGACAGATAGTAAAGAGGAAGTCATTCATCTGTCAGATTCAGGCTCAGAATACGATCCTGTAGAGGACAGCGGCTCCATGACAGATAGCTCTGACGACGGAGTTGTGGTCCCTGCTAAGGTCAGGCGTACCAGACCCCAATCTTCTTCTTCTGTCCTTGAAGTGCAAGAACCGCAGGGCTCTCGTATGGAGCAGAGAAGTACTAGTGCCGCTATTCCTTCTGGTGAACTGGCAAGCACCAGCGGCCTAGTACACCCTGGTCATACATCCAGCACTGCAGTAACACTTGGTGACGTGGCGAGTCCCATAAGTGCAGTTCAAGCTGGCGAGGTGGCAAGCACAAGTAGTGTCCCGCTGCCACCAAGAAGACGAACACAGGCCCGTCGTGCCCATAGTGCCCTTCCTGCTGCATTCGCCAATCCGAATTGGGTACCCACCACTTCTGCAGCACCCATACTTCCCCCATTCACTGGCCAACCCAGAATTCAGGTGGAAACAGTTGATTTTACGCCACTGGATTTTTATTCGCTGTTTTTCATCGAAGATCTCTTTAGATCTATTGTGGACCAAAGCAATTTGTACGCTGGTCAACACATCGCCACTATTCCCCAGTCCTCCCTTGCCAGAGATTGGAAACCAATTACGGTTTCCGAATTTAAGCTCTTTCTGGGCCTTTCCCTCAACATGGGCATAAATAAAAAGAGTGAGTTGCGGTCATATTGGTCCACTGACCCAATTTACCATATGTCCGTGTTCTCTGCCTCCATGGCCAGGGCACGATACGAGCAGATTTTGCGGTTCATGCACTTCAACGACAATGAACTCATCCTTGTGGAGACCCTGGATACGATCGGCTCTACAAAATTTGGCCCCTCGTAAACCACTTCAACCAACGTTTTGCAGACTTGTTTACTCCCCATCAAGTTGTCTGCGTTGATGAGTCCCTGATTACATTTTCTGGCCGCTTGTCATTCAAACAGTACCTTCCCAGCAAGCGTGCCAGATACGGGGTCAAGATGTATAAGCTCTGTGACAGGGCCACAGGCTATACATGTAGTTTTATGGTTTACGAGGGCAAAGATAGTCACGTAGAGCCGACAAACTGCCCTGACTACATAGGAAGCGCTGGCAAGATAGTGTGGGACTTGGTGTCACCCTTATTTGGAAAGGGGTACCACGTGTACGTAGACAATTATTACACGAGCGTGCCACTTTTTAGCCACCTTTTTGATCATCAGATTGGAGCATATGGCACCGTGCGACCTAATCACCGGGGCTTTCCCCAGCGGCTTGTAGATTCCCGTCTTAGGCTGGGGGAGAGAGCCTGCTTGCAGTGTAATAACTTGCTTGCTATGAAGTGGAGGGACAATAAGAATGTTTTCGTTCTTACCTCCCTTCATGCAGACACGACGGTCCAAATTACTACGGCGACTGGTGTTGTGGGGAGATCCCTCTGTGTCCACGAATATAACCAAAATATGGGAGGGGTGGACCTCAACGACCAGTTGGTGGCACCGTACCTAGTTGCCCATAAGGCCAGACGCTGGTACAAAAAAGTGTCTGTTTATTTATTTCAATTGGCTTTGCTGAATGCTTGTGTGCTATACAGAGCTTCAGGACGGACTGGATCCTTCCTTAAATTCCAGGAAGAGATCGTCAGAGCCCTTCTGTATCCAGACGGTGCTCCACCTCACCATCCCCAACCAAATGCAGTAAGCCAGCTGCATGAGAGGCATTTTCAATATGTCCTCCCGAGTACCCCTACCCAACGAGCCCCTCAAAAAAGATGTCATGTCTGCAGCAAGCGCGGATTTAGGCGTGACACCGGGTATTATTGTCCCTTCTGTCCTGACAATCCTGGTCTTTGCATTGGTGAATGTTTTGAACGCTACCATACACTAGTTGAGTATTAGCGTAGGGTACAGCACTGCACAGACTAGGACACACTTTCACAGGGTCTCCCAAGATGCCATCGCATTTTGAGAGACCCAAACCTGGTACCAGTTAAAAAAGTTAAAGTTACAAAAAAAGTGTAAAAAACAAAAAAAAGAAAAAAAAGTAAAAAAAAAGAAAGAAAAAAACACAAAAAAAATATATAAAATAAAAAAACAAAAATAGTTGTTGTTTTATTGTTCTCTCTCTATTGTTCTGCATTCTATACTGCAATGTTTTATTGTTATGTTTTTATCATGTTTGCTTTATAGGTATGCAATTTTTTTATACTTTGTTTTTTTATTGTTAACCACTTTTTTGTTTTCAGGTACGCCATTCAGCTGCAGAGCGGATTTATTTATCTTGACAGCAACAGCGTTTGCTCCCACGAGACATAAAGCCGTGACTCCAGCGATGTCGGAGGTGATTTCACCACCACAGTTACATACTTCAGCATATATGCCAAAGCGTGGGGGCAGCAGTGGGTGAAGGAGCAATTTGCTCCTGCCTTTTGCGGGAGGATGCCCCCATGCTTCGGCATATATATATTTTAGGTAGGCACAGGTTGCGTTAAATGTTTTATTTTTTACTATGTTTTTTTTGTATTTGCTTTGCAGGTATGGTAAGTATTACTGTTATACTGTAATGTTACTTTGTTTTTTTGTTAACCATCATTTGCTTAGCAGGTACACCATTCAGTTGCAGCGCAGATTTATTTATCTTGACAGCAACAGCGTTTGCTCCCACGATACATAAAGCCGTGGCTCCAGCGCTGTCGGAGGTGATTTCACCACCACAGTTACATACTTCAGCATATATGCTGAAGCGTGGGGGCAGCAGTGGGTGGAGGAGCGATTTGCTCCTGCCTTTTGTGGGAGGATGCCCCCATGCTTCGGCATATATATATTTTAGGTAGGCACAGGTTGCGTTAAATGTTTTTTTTTTACTATGTTTTTTTTTGTATTTGCTTTGCAGGTATGGTAAGTATTACTGTTATACTGTAATGTTACTTTGTTTTTTTGTTAACCATCATTTGCTTAGCAGGTACGCCATTCAGTTGCAGCACGGATTTATTTATCTTGACAGCAACAGCGTTTGCTCCCACGATACATAAAGCCATGACTCCAGTGCTGTCGGAGGTGATTTCACCACCACAGTTACATACTTCAGCATATATGCCAAAGCGTGGGGGCAGCAGAGGGCGGAGGAGCGATTTGCTCCTAACTTTTGCGGGAGGATACCCCCATGTTTCGGCATATATATACGGTGCATGTATGCCCATCATTAGAAGTAGGTGGATGAAGGGAGGTATTCTAATGGTGGGCATACCCACCGATCAATATCTTTTTTTCGTTCAGCCCACAGGCTGCATGAAAAAAAAGTTTACAATATATGCCCAACAAGGACCAGCAACGTACTGGTATGTTGCTGGACTTTGAGTGGTTATACCAGAATGATGCCTGCAGGTTTAGGTATCATCTTGGTATCATTCTTTTCAGCCAGCGGTCGGCTTTCATTTAAAAGCAATCCTAGCAGCTAATTAGCCTCTAGACTGCTTTTACAAGCAGTGGGAGGGAATGCCCCCCCCCCACCGTCTTCCATGTTTTTCTCTGGCTCTCCTGTCCCAACAGGGAACCTGAGAATGCAGCCGGTGATTCGGCCAGCTGACCATAGAGCTGATCAGAGACCAGAATGGCTCCAAACATCTCTATGGCCTAAGAAACCGGAAGCTACGAGCATTTCATGACTTAGATTTTGCCAGATGTAAACAGCGCCATTGGGAAATTGGGAAAGCATTTTATCACACCGATCTTGGTATGGTCAGATGCTTTGAGGGCAGAGGAGAGATCTAGGGTCTAATAGACCCCAATTTTTTCAAAAAAGAGTACCTGTCACTACCTATTGCTATCATAGGGGATATTTACATTCCCTGAGATAACAATAAAAATGATTTAAAAAAATAAAAATGAAAGGAACAGTTTAAAAATAAGACAAAAAATCAAAAAAATAATAAAGAAAAAAAAAAAAAAAGCATCCCTTCGCAAAGGCGAACGCAAGGCGTCGGTCTGGCGTCAAATGTAAACAGCAATTGCACCATGCATGTGAGGTATCACCGTGAAGGTCAGATTGAGGGCAGTAATTTTAGCAGTAGACCTCCTCTGTAAATCTAAAGTGGTAACCTGTAAAGGCTTTTAAATGCTTTTAAAAATGTATTTAGTTTGTCACCACTGCACGCTTGTGCGCAATTTTAAAGCATGTCATGTTTGGTATCCATGTACTCGGCCTAAGATCATCTTTTTTATTTCATCAAACATTTGGGCAATATAGTGTGTTTTAGTGCATTAAAATTTAAAAAAGTGTGTTTTTTCCCCAAAAAATGCGTTTGAAAAATCTCTGCGCAAATACTGTGTGAAAAAAAAAAATGAAACACTCACCATTTTAATGTGTAGGGCATTTGCTTTAAAAAAATATATAATGTTTTAGGGGTTCAAAGTAATTTTCTTGCAAAAAAAATAATTTTTTCATGTAAACAAAAAGTGTCAGAAAGGGCTTTGTCTTCAAGTGGTTAGAAGAATGGGTGATGTGTGACATAAGCTTCTAAATGTTGTGCATAAAATGCCAGGACAGTTCAAAACCCCCCCAAATGACTCCATTTTGGAAAGTAGACACCCCAAGCTATTTGCTGAGAGGCATGTCGAGTCCATGGAATATTTCATATTGTGACACAAGTTGCGGGAAAAAGACACATTTTTTTTTTTTGCACAAAGTTGTCACTAAATGATATATTGCTCAAACATGCCATGGGAATATGTGAAATTACACCCTAAAATAAATTCTGTTGCTTCTCCTGAGTACAGGGATACCACATGTGTGAGACTTTTTGGGAGCATAGCCACGTACGGGGCCCCGAAACCTAGCAGCGCCTTCAGTCTTTCTAAGGGCGTAAATTTTTGATTTCACTCTTCACTGCCTATCACAGTTTCGGAGGCCATGGAATGCCCAGATGGCACAAACCCCCCCCAAAATGACCCCATTTTGGAAAATAGACACCCAAAGCTATTTGCTGAGAGGTATAGTGAGTATTTTGCAGACCTCACTTTTTGTCACAAACTTTTGAAATTTGAAAAAAGAAAAAAAAATACATTTTTCTTGTCTTTCTTCATTTTCAAAAACAAATGAGAGCTGCAAAATACTCACCATGCCTCTCAGCAAATAGCTTGGGGTGTCTACTTTCCAAAATGGGGTCATTTTGGGGGGTTTTGTGCTATCTTGGCATTTTATGGCCTTCGAAACTGTGATAGGTAGTGAGGAGTGAAATAAAAAATTTACACCCTTAGAAATCCTAAAGGCGGTGATTGGATTTCGGGGCCCCGTCTGAAGGTAGGCTCCCAAAAAGTGCCACACATGTGGTATCCCCATACTCAGGAGAAGCAGCAGAATGTATTTTGGGGTGTAATTCCACAAATGCCCATGGCATGTTTGAGCAATATATCATTTATTGACAACTTTGTGCAAAAAAAAAAAAATTGTCACTTTCCCGCAACTTGTGTCAAAATATAAAATATTCCATGGACTCAACATGCCTCTTAGTAAATAGCTTGGGGTGTCTACTTTCCAAAATGGGGTCATTTGGGGGGGTTTGTGCCATCTGGGCATTTTATGGCCTTCAAAACTGTGATAGGTAGTGAGGAGTGAAATCAAAAATTTACGCCCTTAGAAATCCTGAAGGCGGTGCTTGGTTTTCGGGGCCCCGTACGCGGCTAGGCTCCCAAAAAGTCCTAAACATGTGGTATCCCCGTACTCAGGAGAAGCAGCAGAATGTATTTTGGGGTGTAATTCCACATATGCCCATGGCATGTTTGAGCAATATATCATTTAGTGACAACTTTGTGCAAAAAAAAAAATTGTCACTTTCCCGCAACTTGTGTCAAAATATAAAATATTCCATGAACTCAACATGCCTCTCAGCAAATAGCTTGGGGTATTTAATTTCCAAAATGGGGTAATTTGGGGGGGTTTTGTGCCATCTTGGCATTTTATGGCCTTCAAAACTGTGATAGGTAGTGAGGAGTGAAATCAAAAATGTATGCCCTTAGAAATCCTGAAGGCGGTGCTTGGTTTTCGGGGCCCCGTACGCGGCTAGTCTCCCAAAAAGTCCCTCACATGTGGTATCCCCATACTCAGAAGCATCTAAATGTAATTTGGGGTGCAATTCCACATATGCCCATGGCTTGTGTGAGCAATATATCATCTAGTGACAACTTTGTGCAGAAAAAAAAAAATTTGTCACTTTCCCACAACTTGTGTCAAAAAATAAAATATTCCATGGACTCAACATGCCTCTCAGCAAATAGCTTGGGGTGTCTACTTTCCAAAATGGGGTCATTTGGGGGGGTTTTGTGCCATCTGGGCATTTTATGGCCTTCAAAACTGTAATAGGTAGTGAGGAGTGAAATCAAAAATTTACGCCCTTAGAAATCCTGAAGGCAGTGATTGGTTTTCGGGGCCCCGTACGCCGATAGGCTCCCAAAAAGTCCCGCACACGTGGTATCCCCGTACTCAGGAGAAGCAGCTGAATGTATTTTGGGGTGCAATTTCACATATGCCCATGACCTGTGTGAGCAATATATCATTTAGTGACAACTTTTTGTAAATTTTTTTTTGTCATTATTCAATCACTTGGGACAAAAAAAATAAATATTCAATGGGCTCAACATGCCTCTCAGCGATTTCCTTGGGGTGTCTACTTTCCAAAATGGGGTCATTTGGGGGGGGCTTGTACTGCCCTGATATTTTAGTACCTAAAGAAATGACATAGGCAGTCATAAACTAAAAGCTGTGTAAATTCCAGAAAATGTACCGTAGTTTGTAGACGCTATAACTTTTGCGCCAACCAATAAATATACGCTTATTGACTTTTTTTTTACCAAAGACATGTGGCGGAATACATTTTGGCCTAAATATATGACTAAAATTGAGTTTATTGGATTTTTTTATAACAAAAAGTAGAAAATATCATTTTTTTTCAAAATTTTCGGTCTTTTTCCGTTTATAGCACAAAAAATAAAAACCGCAGAGGTGATCAAATACCATCAAAAGAAAGCTCTATTTGTGGGAAGAAAAGGACGCAAATTTTGTTTGGGTACAGCATTGCATGACCGCGCAATTAGCAGTTAAAGTGACACAGTGCCAAATTGTAAAAAGTGCTCTGGTCAGGAAGGGGGTAAATCCTTCAGGGGCTGAAGTGGTTAAAGGGAACCCCGTGCCAAAATAAAACAAATGGTGTGGCGGTCCCCCTCAAAATCCAAACCAGACCCGTCAGGTCTGGTATGGATTTAAAGGGGAATCCTGTGCCAGAATTTTAAAAAAATGGCGTGGGGGTCACCCTAAAAATCCATACCAGACCCTTATCTGAGCACGCAACCTGGCAGGCCGCAGGAAAAGAGGGGGGACAAGAGAGCGCCCCCCCTCCTGATCCATATCAGGCCACATGCCCTCAACAATGTTGATAGGGACAAGGGCCTCATCCCCACAACCCTTGCCCGGTGGTTGTGGGTGTCTGCGGGCGGGGGGCTTATCGGAATCTGGAAGCCCCCTTTAACAAGGGGACCCCCAGATCCTGGCCTCCCCCCGCGTGAAATGGTAAGGTGGTACAAATGTTTTTAAAGTTTTTTTCATGTACTATCATGGTTGGTAGCACGTATGTAATTTAAATACTCTTTTTAAGCAGCGCCAACTTCTCTTACTTCGATTACCAATTCTTTGCACACCACTTGTGGAGTCTTTTTTCAGGGAGGCTGCAGCTTAACTTATACCTAAGCGCAGATTTTTTTTGTTAAATATATGATTGATTAGTTAGCCAGTTTAGCTGGATAAACAACTTCTGGAGTCTTCACAATAGTCTCTGTCCACAGACAGGGTTTCATCTGGAGAATAATCAGTCAAGTGCTTATATTGTCGACTCATCTTAGTGGTATCATATCTCTTTATCTACCGACCCAAAATGTAAATATCTTTGGTTCTTTAGTTCTAGCTTTGTGAATAGTTTGTTTATAGTATTTAAGGTTAGGTGATTCATTAAGAGTTAGGAAACAGATGAAATCATTGTGACCCTTCCTTCACCTTCCTCTCATGGGGCTCACAACATAAGAAAACTAAAATATATTATTATTTCTTCTCAAAAGGTCTAACAATGTAAAGCTAATGTTTACCGAGCTCAATAGCTCAAGCTGAAATGTGCAAAAGTGAATTAGTTAGAGCAGTGATGTATCACTCAATTCCCAGTTTTAAGCAGACAAACCAGAGTCTAAAACCATCTTCTGTCTGTCTCGTTGATTATCTCTTGACATTCTTTTCTCATGTATTAAATGCTTATCTGTAAAGGAGACGTTTTACACAGATAGTAAAAAGATAGTGAAAAACAGCAGTTAAAAACTTAAAAAAAAATTTAAATTATTATGCCTAATTTCCTTTCTAGTTTACCTCTTAATTTGGTCACTTTCTAACAATTGTAAATGGAATTCATGTAATCCATTATTAAAGCGGTATTAAACCCAAAAGCAAATATTTATTATATTGCAGATTACCAATTCTTAGATGTGGTGGCTGCATTCGTTTTCTTTTTTAGTCTTTCTTTTAAATTCACCTGATGATCCAACCAGTAAGTCTGTTGTTTATCAAAAGAATAAGCTCTTCTGCACATGTAGCAAAAACACGATGAGACAAACAAATTAACGCTGACAGGGATGCTTACAATGATCAGCTTATTTATTTAAGTAAAACCTTTATCCCAAAAAGAAAAAAACTGTTAGCTGTAACTGATTATAAAATATTAGCTTGAGTTTGGCTTAAACGTGTTAGTGTGTTTAAATATGCTAGTACATCTGATATATTTCTCCTCCTATAATGGCAATGCTGCAGTGCAAAGGTGCTCCTGTGCTCATTCATTGAGATGAGGGGCACTCTAATGCAGGAGGTATGTTAGTGGCCAGATTATCAGGTGAAAATAAAGGGAAATGCCTAAAAAAAGAAAACTAAAGCAGCTAACATAGCTAATGATTGGTAAGCTGCAATATATTACATACATACTGACATACAGGTACATTAACCCACATCGACCTTGTTTCCGGTCCGCCATTTATAGGCTAAATGTACTGTGACATAGACTGCCATGAATGTAACAGAGTTTTAAAATGTGGTAGCCTTGAGAGAGGCAAAAAATATTTAATTTCTGATTTAGAGCATTCAGAGACTCAGCTTATTGATTTAAAAATAATTTTAATGATTTGAAAGGAAAATTGGAGAAAGAAAATATTTACATAAAATATATTAAAAAATAGACAAACGATGACAATAAAATAGTTACACAGTTAGATAAATGGGTTTATAAGTGAAAAGTACACTAGTTCTTTGATTAGGACCAGAGTAAGTCCAATCTGATATATCAAAGTCACTGGCTCTAATAAATTATTCTTAGCATCCCTTCATAGTTTTGATGGCAAGTAAAACAGTGAAGGTGCAAATGCAGCCATCTTCTCAGGTCCCTGAATTTAGCCAATCAAAGGGTCTGTTTGGGGTGCTGGAGGGAATATGATGTGTTTTATTATGCTCCAGCAGACACTCCATCCATGCCAATAATTTTGAATGTTTTTATATTTCCAGATGACAAGCTTCCACACTCTGACAACAAACATATTATTGCACAGAATGACATTACACAGAATGAAATTATGATTAATTAGAGACCAAATATAAATATATATATATATATATATATATATATATATATATATATATATATATATATATTCACTTGCCGACCATCCACAGTACATTTACGTCATGACTTTGACATTAATTATCGTTGTTATGGCAGCAGCTAGCTGCCATAACTCCAGTATCATTTTGTTCTGTGGGTGATTCTGTGTCAGTTAAAAGGGATCCCAGCGATGGATTTGCTGCAGGATCACTTTTAGAGGCTGTGGGAGAGGTGCTCCCCTCCTCCTGCCGCTTTCTGGTCATTTCCAAGCTTACCAGAGCCAGAACCCAGAACTGATCCGATGGCTAGGCAGGAGGTCAAGTGAGGGCAAGATAGACCCCACTCGGCTCTATGCCCTTTAAGGACCAGAGCGACCTCTGACATCACTTCTGGTACTTGGGTTTAAAGAGATTTTTTTTTTTTTTTTTCAAGTCAAAGCGTCTTTTTTTTCTTTGCTTTTAAGGGTTAGTGAGAGATCTGGGGTCTTGATTATTTCTATTACTAGGAATGTGTACATTCTTAGTAATAGGAATAAAAGTGATCAAAAAAATAAAATAAAGAGACAGTATAAAAATAAAAAATTTAAAGCACCCATCCCTCTTTGCTTGCGCTCAGAAGTGAACGCATACGTAAATCGCACCTGCATATGTAACTAAAGAGTATACTCTGGTTATAGCCTTTTAATTAAAACGGCTTATTTCTGATTTCAACTCTTATTCAACTATTATTAAGTCATGTTTTTTTATGTTTGATCTTCACCCTGTAACTTCCCCACTTCTTTTTATTAACACTTTTGTTAGTTAACCCCCCCCCCCCTTTAACAGTTGCTTATTTAATTACATTATTTTTTTATTCAAAAGTTCCCTACATACTTTTTTAATGCTACCAGCTTCTCTAGATCTTTTCACCTCTATTTTTGATGTTATCTAACACTAATGCCGCGTACACACGGTCGGACTTTCTAGAAAGCTAGGTCCGACGTACTTGCCGCCAGACTTCCGGCGGACTACCGCCGGACTTTCTGAACGGCCGGACTTGCCTACACACGGCCGGACTTTCCGGAATCCGGTCTTCCCGACGGACTTCCGCCGGACTTTCAGAACGAACGGACTTTCCCACACACGGACAAGTCCGTTCATTTTGAACGTGACTTTGGTACGACGGGACTAGAAAAGGAATTCAATCTCGCCGCTTTTTTTGGCGAGATTGAAACCTTGCGAGCCCCGTCGCAGGCCCTTAGGTCTGGTATGGATTATAAAGGGGAACCCCTACGCCGAAAAAACGGCGTGGGGTCCCCCTAAAATCCATACCAGACCCCGATCCGAGCACGCAGCCTGGCCGGTCAGGAAAGGGGGTGGGGACGAGCGAGCGAGCGCCCCCCCCCCTCCTGAACCGTACCAGGCCGCATGCCCTCAACATGGGGGGTGGGTGCTTTGGGGGAGGGGGGCGCCCTGCGCCCCCCCCCCCCCAAAGCACCTTGTCCCCATGTTGATGAGGACAAGGGCCTCTTCCCGACAACCCTGGCCGTTGGTTGTCGGGGTCTGCGGGCGGGGGCTTATCGGAATCTGGGAGCCCCTTTAATAAGGGGGCCCCCAGATCCCGGCCCCCCACCCTATGTAAATGAGTATGGGGTACATGGTACCCCTACCCATTTACCTAGGTAAAAAGTGTCAGTAATAAAACACAACACAGGTTTTTAAAATAATTTATTAAACAGCTCCGGGGGGGGGTCTTCTTCCGTCTTCGGGGGTCCCTCCGGTTCATCTTCTCCCGGCGTCCGGTTGGTTCTTCTCCGCTCTCCGGCCTCTTCTCCCGGTGTCCCAGGTCTTCGGCCGGCCCCTCCGCTGTCTTCAGGTAGCTCGATTGCCAGCGGAGGTCCGGACTTCTGGGCTTCTTGGCTTCTTGTGTTCTCTTCTCTTCTCTTCCCCCAGGTGTTGACACGACGCTCTCTCCGGACCTCCGCTGGCAATCGAGCTACCTGAAGACAGCGGAGGGGCCGGAGGAAGACCTGGGACACCGGGAGAAGAGGCCGGAGAGCGGAGAAGAACCAACCGGACGCCGGGAGAAGATGAACCGGAGGGACCCCCGAAGACGGAAGAAGACCCCCCCCCCCGGAGCTGTTTAATAAATTATTTTAAAAACCTGTGTTGTGTTTTATTACTGACACTTTTTACCTAGGTAAATGGGTAGGGGTACCATGTACCCCATACTCATTTACATAGGGTGGGGGGCCGGGATCTGGGGGCCCCCTTATTAAAGGGGCTCCCAGATTCCGATAAGCCCCCGCCCGCAGACCCCGACAACCAACGGCCAGGGTTGTCGGGAAGAGGCCCTTGTCCTCATCAACATGGGGACAAGGTGCTTTGGGGGGGGGGCGCAGGGCGCCCCCCTCCCCCAAAGCACCCACCCCCCATGTTGAGGGCATGCGGCCTGGTACGGTTCAGGAGGGGGGGGGACGCTCGCTCGTCCCCACCCCCTTTCCTGACCGGCCAGGCTGCGTGCTCGGATCGGGGTCTGGTATGGATTTTAGGGGGACCCCACGCCGTTTTTTCGGCGTAGGGGTTCCCCTTTATAATCCATACCAGACCTAAGGGCCTGGTATGCCCCGCGCTTGCCGCAATAGGAAGATTTGTTTTTCCTATTGCAGCGAGCGCGAGATGCAGTAACCTGCTCCTCCGTCGTATCTGGTCCTTCGGACTAGCATACAGACGAACGGGCTTTCCGTCAGGAACTGAGTCCGGCGGAGGTACGACGTAAAGATTTGAAGCAGGCTTCAAATCTAAAGTACGTCGGATTTCCGCAAAAATCCGACCGAAACGGTCCGTCGGAAGTCCGATGGAGACCACACACGGTCGGACTTTTCGCCGGACTTTGTCCGGCGGCGTCCGTCGGACTTTTGCAGGTGAAAAGTCCGACCGTGTGTACGCGGCATAAGTTTTTAAAACCTCAGTTAAGTGGTTGCATGTATTATTAGGGTCAAAAGTAAATCCATTTCACAAACTCGTATGAATAAAATTCTGTTCCTTGGAGCTTTAGAAAGTAACCGAATTTAAACTTTTAGTTCTGAGAGCGATGAATGCTCCAATTATGGAAGAAGATAAAGTATAGACTGTAAAAATAATATGAGTGGTTAGCATTTAAAGTTTTTCTAAAGCATGAAGGTTTTTTACCTTCATGCATTCTGTACATGAAGGTAAAAAACCTTCTGTGTGTAGCTCCCCCCTCAACCACCCCTACAATACTTACCTGAGTCAGTTCTTAATCCAGCAAAGTGTATGAGAGCAGCTGCTCTCCCAGCACTCTCCCTCCTCATTGGCTCAGACACAGCAGCAGAATTGGGACTGCTCTGTGCAATAACATTGCACGAAGCAGGTAAGTATACCATGTTCGTTATTTAAAAAATGTCCTTTAGTATCACGTTTAAATCTGGTTTCACTGAGGAAAATTTTAAAGTAAATGTTGTCATTACTGCTAACAGATTATTAGGCGCATATGTTGGAGTACAATTATGGCCTTTCATATATAGACAGGACAACAAGAGGACTTAATGTACATATGTTGGAGGTCTGGATGTCATATCAGAAGATTCTCAGGCATACATAGTCTTTATCGTCATACATCATAACTTGTTGAGGTTTTTCTAAAGCATACAACTTCTGGCCAAGAGCAAAGAGCTGTTCAAGGATGTCAGGGACAAGATTGTAGACCTGCACAAGGCTGGAATGGGCTACTAGACCATCACCAACAGGTTGGTGAGAAGGTGACAACCAGGGGTGGACTGGGCCAGGGGGCAGTGATGCATTTGCCCCTGGGCCACTCTGATGGCCAGTAAAAAGGCTGCATGAACCACTTCCGTTGCAGCAGTCATGGAACAATTTTCTTATTTTTTGCTGTGATCGCTGACGCTTTTCCTGTCAGTGCTAATACAGTAGATGCAGTGAAAGCCAGCTTTCCCGGGAGTTGGGATGTATCTGCTTATCACCCGTCCCATTGCCACTGTCTTCCTAGCTCCTCCCTCACTTGGCCACCTGCACAAT
Source organism: Lithobates clamitans (assembly GCA_037952925.1). Taxonomy (NCBI): domain Eukaryota; kingdom Metazoa; phylum Chordata; class Amphibia; order Anura; family Ranidae; genus Lithobates; species Lithobates clamitans. The sequence goes on along the minus strand of JBBGZY010000270.1, from coordinate 2,233,603 downwards.
CTGACATTCCTCCTGCCATTTGTTTCCGGCCAAACCCCGCCCACACTTCAGCCCCCTGCATGCAATGCCTGCACTGTGCTCAGCCTACCTGTGGAAACCAGCCTGAGGGGAGAAGCTTAATTGGTAAGTGAGCTATCTGCACCCTGCACAGCCCCCTCTCTCCCCCGACCTCCTTTTGCTTTGCCTCTTCTTTTCATTCTCAATTCTTACCCCCTCCCCGTGCAAACTAGGGGGGGGATTGTGCAAGATGGGGGGATTGTGCAGACTGTGGATGGGGGGGTTGTGTAAACTGAGGGGGGATTGTGCAGACTGGGGGGTAGGAAGGGAATTGTGCAGAATAGGGGGAGGGGAATTGTGTTAACTGAGGAGGGATGGTGCAGACTGGGGGAGAGGGATTGTGCAAACGGGGGGGGGGGATTGTGCAGACTAGGGAAGGAGGAATTGTGCAAACTGGTGGGGGGGTGTGCAGACTAGGGGAGGGGGATTGTGGAGACTATGGGGAGGGGGGAATGTGCAGACTGGGAGGAGGGGGATTGTGCAAACGGGGGGGGGGATTGTGGAGACTAGAGAGAGGGGGGATGTGCAGACTGGGGCTATGCGTGCAGACTGGGGGTAGGAGGGATGGGGCAGACTGGGGGGAATCGTGCAGACTGGGGTTGTTTTACAGACTAGGGGTAGGAGGAATTGAACAGACTGGGGGGAATTGGGCAGACTGGGGGGAATTGGGCAGACTGAGGGGAATTGGGCAGACTGAGATGGGGGGTTGTGCAGATTGGGGGTAGGAGGGATTGGGCAGAGTGGGGGTAGGAGGGATTGGGCAGACTAGGGGGAATTGTGCAGACTGAGATGGGGGGGTTGTGCAGACTGGGGGTAGGAGGGATTGGGCAGACTAGGGGGAATTGTGCAGAATGAGAGGTGGGTGGAGAACTGAGAGCAGCGCAGAGGTAACTGCAACTCCCAGAGTCTTGGAGGCAGGCAGAGGCACGGTGCACCTGGGAGTCAGGACACATGTGACTGGCTCGGGCTGTGGGGGTGGACGCTGGCTGCAACAGCTTGACCCCAGGACCAGGAGGCCATGCAAGGACCTGCTGAGCTGCCATTGTTGAGGTAAGAGACTCTGACACAGCTGACCCCCACATCAGGCTGCATTGATGGGCACTGGTGAGGCTGCATTGATGGGCACTGGTGAAGCTGCTTTGATGGGCACTGGTGATATTGCATTCATGGGCACTGGTGAGGCTGAGCTGATGGGCACTGATTCGCAAATGGAAGTAACACAAAATAAATGCCAATCTCCCTCTGTCTGGGGCTCCATGCAAGATCTCGCCTCGCGGAGTTTCAATGATCATGAGAACGGTGAGGAATCAGCCCCGAACTACAGAGAATCGTGTCAATAATCTCAAGGCAGCTGGGACCATAGTCAGGGGTGTACCTAGAGCATTTGGCACCCAGGGCGTATCCTATATCTGGCACCCCCCCATGTTAAAATGTAAAAACACCCCACTGTGCCCCCTGCATTACACAGTACTCTGCACCTCTGGACCCCTTTACATTACACAGCCCCCTGCACCTCTGGACCCCTTTACATTAAACAGCACCCTGCACCTCTGGACCCTTTTACATAACACAGCACCCTGCACCTCTGGACCCCTTTACATTACACAGCACCCTGCACCTCTGGATCCTTTTACACAGCACCTCTGGACCCTTTAAACAGCACCCTGCAACTCTGGCCCTACACCACACCCTGTCCCTCTGAGACCCCTTTACATTACACAGCACCCTGCACCTCGGGACCCCTTTACATTACACAACACCCTGCACCACTGGACCCCTTTACACAGCACCCTGCACCTCTGGACCCCTTTACATTACACAACACCCTGCACCTCTGGACCCCTTTACACAGCACCCCCCCACCTCTGGACCCCTTAACACAGCACCCTGCACCTCTGGGTACCTTTACACAGCACCCTGCACCTCTGGACCCCTTTACAATACACAGCACCCTGCACCTCTGGACCTCTTTACACAGCACCCTGCACCTATGGACCCCTTTACACAGCACCCTGCACCTCTGGACCCCTTTACACAGCACACTGCACCTCTGCACCCCTGCATGTTACACAACCCCCACCTCTGGACCCCTTCACACAGCACCCTGCACCTCTGGACCCCTGCATGTTACACAGCCCCCCACCTCTGGACCCCTGCATGTTACACAACCCCCACACACACCTCTGGACCCCTTCAAACAGCACCCTGCACCTCTGGACCCCTGCATGTTACTCAGCCCCCCGAAACATACCTCTGAACCCCTTCACACAGCACCCTGCACCTCTGGGCCCCCTGCATGTTACATAGACAGCACCCCCCTTCCTACCTTAATCATGCAGCCAGAGGGAGAGACACAGTAGCACTGAACAAAGTAACTGCTGGAGATATTTTTCATGTTAACAAGATAATGATTGGTTGCTAGGACCACCTAGCAACCAATCACCTACTGGTTAACTTAAAAAGTTAACTCCTGCAGTTCCTCTATTAAGCGCTGCTCACTGTCTCTCCTCCATTGTATAGGAGGAGAGACAGTGTCCTCTTTCTCCTGCATTGCTCGGCTCACTCTGCCTCTCCGTGCCTGCCTGTCACCGCGCCACTGAACTGCCTGAGCCCGCCCCGCTGTCACTGCTTCACTCGCGTGGGGGTGCTGGCCAGACCCCCCCGCAGTGTGTGGCACCCAGGGAGGACCGCCCTCCGCCCCCCAGTTGGTACACCATTGACTATAGTCACCAAGAAAACAATTCGTAACACACTACGCCGTGAAGGACTGAAATCCTGAAGCGCCCGCAAGGTCCCCCTGCTCAAGTAACCACATGTGCAGGCCATTCTGTAGTTTGCTAATGAACATCTGAATGATTCAGAGGAGAACTGGAGGAGGAGGAGGAGGAATGCTGCCCAAGACCCCAAGAACACCATCCCCACCGTCAAACAGGGAAGTGGAAACATTATGCTTTAGCAGTGTTTTTCTGCTAAGGGGACAGGACAACTTCACTGCATCACTGGGACAATGGACGGGCCATGTACCGTTGAATCTTGGGTGAGAACCTCCTTCCCTCAGCCAGAGCATTGAAAATGGGCGTGGCTCAAGAAGAAGCACATTAAGGTCCTGGAGTGGCCTAGCCAGTCTTCTGACCTTAATACCATAGAAAATATGTGGAGGGAGCTGAAGATTCAAGTTACCAAACATCAGCCTTGAAACCTTAATGACTTAGAGAGGATCTTCAAAGAGGAGTGGGACAAAATCTATCCTGAAATGTGTGCTAACCTGGTGGCCATCTACAAGAAATGTCTGACCTCTGTGATTGCTCAAAAAGATTTTGCCATCAAGTACTAAGCCATGTTTTGCGAAGGGGTCAAATACTTATTTCGTTCATTAACTGCTTGGCGACCAGCTGCTGTTATACGGCGGCAGGTCTGCTCTCCTGCGCAAATTGCCATAGCTGTACGGCGGCTCACACAGGCGTGATAGGAACCGGGCCGCTGCACGATGCGGGAGCGTTGTCCTAACGACCCACAATCGCCTATTACAGAGGCAGAACAGGGAACTGCCTTTGTAAAGAAGGTGATTCCCCATGGGCTAGCACAAAGGGATTTTAATAAAATAACGAGACATAGAAACAGTTTATAATTTTCACAATATTTATTTATCTTGGCATTTTAATAAATGGCCACTGTGTTATGCAAGGGGTAACCTGATAATAACTTAAATTTAAATGAAATATGAGCTACCTTGGCTAAAAATTAGTTAAACAAAATTATACGGTGTCCATCCAGACAATGCTGGACGACTTCTCACCCACTGAACAACACCATGACTTCTCAGAAATAGGGAGGGTGGGTGGGGAGTTGCGGTCCAGTCCGACGGCTAGTGACTGACTGCCCTCAGCTCCTATTCTCTGCTCCCTCCGCACAGGCTTTACACCCGACCATTCTGTCCAATCCACTGCTTGATACCGCCGACCAATCCCATGGCTGTTGCTGCCCAGGGACACTGCTGCAACCAATGACAACCTGTGAATATAGAAAGCAGGAAAAAGAGATCTGCATACCCCCTTTGGGCTATCTCATGGTGGCCCCACACATTGCTGTGACCTTTCATGGACTAGCACAAAGGGATTTTAATAAAATAATGAGACATAAAAACAGTTTATAATTTTCACAATATTTATCTATCTTGGCATTTAAATAAATGGCCACGGTGTTATCCAAGGGGTAACCTGATAATAACTTAAATTTACTACTCCCCACCGGCTGAAGCCAGAAGAGAAGCTACTGGCTGAGGCCCCCCTAACACCGTGGCTGTCTTAATCAAATTTTGTAGGCCCATATTAAATATGTCTAGGCCAATTGCAGGTAAATGCACCAAATCATTACGAAACAAACCCAGAACAAAACCTCCTAATTCAACGTGGCGAAATGATAATCCACCAGACGAAAACAGAAAGTTATGAATGGTCCTATTGAGACGTTTCCTAATCCAATCCACATAAAATAAGCTACTGGAGGGAGACCAGATAGGCCTAGGAATCATCTCAGAGAATGCTAAAATAGCAGATGGAAACAGAATCCTGATAGAATAAAGGTCCCTTTTTATTTCACAGAGCAAATCCCACATTTTGACCTTCCCTAGATTGTTAGCCCCAGCGTGGATGACTAAAACTTGAGGAGAGGGCCAGATGCTAGCCAAATAAATCAAATGGTCTCTCAGATTCCGTCACCTTAAATCCCTAATGCCCGACCAAAAAACTGAGAATTTATTAGCGTCCAGACCTAGATTGGAGGAGTGAGTCCTAGTTCCGGCATGTTTAGCAGCCCAGAAAACATAAGAATGACCCACTATCCAGACATTGGATTTGGAAGAATCTGAAAAAGAGAAATCACAAAGTTAGTAGATCTGGGCGGGCATATATCTTGTACCTATCACTGCCCCAACGGCCTACCTTTTTCAAAACATCTGCAGATAAACCCATAGAATCAGCTGTGGTAGCTGCCCCAATCCTAAGGGAATGAAATGAAAAGCAAACACCTGAAAGATTCAGGCATTTCAAACAGGAAGCTAATGCAGCTGAAAACTGGTACCTTGTTAAAGAGGACAGGTCCTGGTGAATAAAAAGGAATCAGTAGAAGTAGGTCTGACTGAAAGATACTTGGCAACATGTGAGACCGGGCATATTAAAGGATTAGTAGAGCTGGCTAGAGAAATCCAATGGCCTCTACCTACACGCAGGGATTTGGACCTACAAAGGAAAAGGTTCAGGAACCGTAAAGAACCAAATCACTTTCAAGACCCTCTGCCTCACCCACAAATGTATACAAGGAAACGCTCCTCAATACCTATGCGAGAAAATAAAGCACTACACACCCAATCGCAGTCTTCGATCTGCTAACCAAAACCTCCTCCTTATTCCAAAAACCCGCTACAAAACAAAAGGAAAACGAAGATTCGCAGTCCAAGGACCACGGTTATGGAACGCTCTACCTACTCACATTCGCATTGAAGAAAACCATCAGGCCTTCAGGAAGAAACTCAAGATCTACCTCTTCTAAGAAGCTGGACAACACAGGACAGATCTAGAGCGTTGAGGCGATTCAGTTCGCATTTGCAGCGCTATACAAACCATTCATTCATTCATTCATTCATTCATTCATTCAACCCCTCACCTAAAGACACATGGCAAAAATGAAGAAAAGAGATAAACTTTTTATTCATGGCTGTAAACTCCCCAACCCTCAGGGCTCCAAAAAAGGCAATTGCAAAGGCAGTTCTTAAGAGGAAAAGCTCAAACTCCGAAAAACAAGCCTTCTCCAAAACCCGGAGAAGGTCAATCAACAAATTAACCGAAATTATCACATGTAGGTCTGAACCTCCTAAGGCCTTTGAGCACTTGACTAACCTGAAAGAAAGAAGTTAATGCAGGTAAACTTGCACATTTTAGAAAAAAGGACACACCCGCTAACATCCTGCTTACTGAGTTTGGCCTAAATCAACCTAGACACAAACTTCAGAGAGACATATGCGGTCATCCAAGGCATCCAGGCCCAACTCATGACAAAACCATCTGAACCAAGAACAGCGATAGTCTAGCCAAGCCTTTCTTGATGCAGAGTTTTTTAGGTTAGACAGTATCAGTTCCAAATTAAGCCCCAGAGGAAATCTGGGCAAGGGGTGCTGCACTAATCCGCTGCCGTAGCCAATTCCCAAAACTTCTCAAACTGCAAACAAGATAAAGCATCAGCTATAATATTATGTATCCCTGCTAAGTACGTCGCTTTTGTTAGGGGCAACTCTTAAACAAGTTGCTTTAAGTTTATATTGCTTTGTCAAATTATTGCTTCTATAAGAATGATGACACGGAGTCAGGTATGTTCTGAGCATAAAGGACTGCTCCCTTTACTTCTTTAAAAGGCCTTTTATAGGCAATTATACAAACAATAGCATCAGCACCACCCCCACACAGGGCAAGGGTAAACAACAACAGGAGTCACCTGGGCTACAAGCACAAGCTCCAACACCATGGCAATACAAATACAAGGCAACAAAAGCAGCTTCAATCGAGTTCAGCAGCCAAAGGTTACATTCATAACAGATTTACACGTAGGCATTATATTAAGTGAGAACTCTAAATTAAATCCCTGACCTTATCAATTTCCCCCTTTGACATCATCCTCTCCCTCCCCCTGGGTCCTCATGAATAAGTTCTAGTCAGTTTTTCCCCAGAGTCCTTTCCCTGACCGCGAGTTGTCAGAGGGGTAGAACTCATCCCCCTAGGTATTACCAACATCTTAAAATTCAAGAAGAGGAATTTTATAGGAGTAGGGTGATGTCAATATACATTTATCGGTATGCCCTGTCTATTCTCCTAATTTTCCTATTTATTTTCCTGTATACACATATATTTGTGATTGTAAGTGATATTAATATTAGAATAATAATTACCATTGGACTTAACAACCAGTGAAAGGTATTGGTTGCTGTAGAAGACATTCCACTGAATATATCCCACCAATGTGGTGCAGTATCCTGTTGTATCTGTGAGGAAAGATGCACTAGTCTATCTTTGTCAATTATTGCGGATACAAGGTTATTCTGTAGGGTATGTTCTAGTGTTTCTATGTGTTGTCTTAACAACTCTGATTGTTCCAAAACCTGTTTTAGTGGGTCTAAAGAAATTATAAAGGGTGTAGTGTCAGTGAGATTATGTACCTCATAGACTGAAGAGAATATCTTATCGGCGTCTGGTTCAAAAAAAATAGGTGTCGTTACCCCATTGTAATATTTTAATCTTTTTTATACATCCCGCAAACGGCGCCGATTTATTTAATGCTGACATGGTGCGGTTATCATTAGTAATGATACAAATATGCTGGGGTCCTATTTCTATGAATCTATTGTTCACATTTATCGGTGTTCTTTGCATTTTGCATATGCTAATTTAGTATTTTAACAAGCAAGGTTCATATACTGGGGAACTTCTGCCACATACCATTCCCTTATTAGTTCCTTCACATAGAGTTAAATCATGGGTTCTGTTTCCTTTATCTACATATTTCCGATATATATTTGGATACCAAAACTCGTCTTTAATTACTAGTGGCATGACCACTATTTTACACATTTCCATTACATCTGCTACCCGGTATGCTTCAAACCTTCCTACACACCATTTCTCCTCACATTCTATCTTATCCCCTTTTACTTGGAACCATACACCATCGTCAGTTAAACCCTTAAAATATTTCATCCAGGTATGATAATTTCCCAACTGTAGTTCAGTCCTGGCCCTATTTATTTGTATATGATAGGATAAGAGGTTAAAAGAGCACTGTGTGAAATTTACAAACTGTTGACTTTGATTCCACAGCTGGAGCTCTGCTCCTATCGTGTGATTTATTAACCCTTCCAAAAATTGTAATAGGGGTATTTCTTGCAGTTGGGTTTCAAAAGTGGTGGGTAACCATTTGCTTGTGATAGTCAAGCTGTCAGCTATGTGTCCCCCTGCATGCTTCCATCTGTTGTTCATTTCTTCTATCTCTACCGAGTTTAAAATTCCCATCCCTGTACCTGTCAGTCCCAATAGTGTGTCGTACCATTCTCGTTTATACCTACACTCCGGTATCGGGGGAAAGGTGATATTGAATTTTATTTTTGTTTTCTGTTGTGATGTTGATACATTTATGCAAGTGTTTGGTACGGGTGTTATTATGGAAGATTCAATTATCGGCGTTACTTCTTCCTCCATTTGTATGTGAAACCCATAGGTCTGTGCATACCAGTAGCACCCATCAACTCTCTCTTCCCTCCACCAAGATGCACAGAGGAAAGTACTGGATTGATTAACGGTAATATCTGTCAGAACATCCCTTCTGATATATTTTCTCCCCCTGCTATTGTGGTTAATATTTGGTACATTTGTCCTACCACCCATTCCCGGTCTTGTTTCGACGTCTGTGAAAGGGATATTTTATGGCACCTATGATTTTTATTGTTATTGAAAGGAAAGCTCATATTGTCATTCCACTGGAAGGTTATAGTTACTTCTGAGAATGGGTCCGCCTGTATCCATGCAATACCTACATCTATATGAAATGGTCGCCTGTGTCCTTTAACAGTGTAATTACCTACATTATAATCCTTATTCATCTCATATCCTGAATCATTTGCTACTTTAGGATCATCTATAGCCCATTCGAAAGTTGTTGTTTCCTCTACTTCAAGTACATTAATACCAGGAGTCCATGCATATATTTGTAAAACAACAATCTTCAACAAAAAATATGTAAGTAGATATTTCATAATGTTGTTTTCTCGGGTTGTTTCTTGCAATGTGATGCGTGTATCCAGGTAGGTTTTCCTTCCAGCTTTACTGAGGTGGCTGTGGTCAAGAGTACTTGGTAAGGACCTTCAAACCTGGGTTCCACTGTCTTTCTGGTGTGTTTCTTTACATATACATAATCCCCTGGTAGCAGCGTATGTGTACCTGTTATTGAATTAGGTTCTGGAAGAGAAGAATACACACTTTTGTGGATCTTAGTTAGACGTTGTTGTAATTGTATCACATATGCAGTCAAACTATCACATTGCAATTGCATACTCTGTGGAAAGTATAAACCTAATCTAGGTGCATTCCCAAAAAGTATTTCGTATGGGGATAATCCTGTTTTTCCTGTTGGAGTGTACCTTATAGAGAATAAAGCCAGAGGCAGGCATTCTGGCCAAGGCTTGTTTAACTCTTGCATGGCTTTTTGTATTTTTAACTTTATTGTCCCATTTACTCTCTCCACTGATCCTGAACTCTGTGGGTGGTAAGGGGTGTGAAAACTTTGTTGAACCCCTAACATGGTCATCACATTCTGCATGATTTCTCCTGTAAAGTGTGTCCCCCTATCTGATTCTATGGTTTCAGGAAGACCAAACCTAGGTATTAACTCAGTGATCAGTTTCTTAGCTGTGGCTTTAGCTGTAGCCGATTTTACTGGATAACTTTCGGGCCAACCTGAGAATAAATCGATACACAGAAGGACAAATTCAAAGGGGCCACTCTTAGGCATTTGTATATAGTCAATTTGCAGTCTCTGGAAGGGGTATTGGGCCCGGACCTGGTGTTTTCGTGGGGTTTTCACTTTCTGTCCTGGGTTATTCAGGAGACAGATTTGGCAGGCTGCACAGTAGTTTCTTGCAGTGCTACTGAATCCAGGGGCGAGCGATCCTTGGTTCACAATCCTATAAATGGAATTGGAACTGACGTGTGTGGGTAGGTGAACTGCCGCTGCCATTGCTGGGTACAGAGAGGCAGGTAGGCATATTTTGCCTCCTTCCCTCCATACATTGTCAAGGTCTGGTGCTGCTCCCATCCTGACCCACTTATCTTTCTCGCTCTCCCCTGCTTGCTCCTGTAATTTACTCAGCTGCTGCCATGTTGGTTCTGGGATACTCACCTCTACCGCTGCTAAGGTCTTAGGGCTTCCTTCCCCTAGAGCTGCCTGTTTTGCAGTCAAATCTGCAAATGCATTTCCTTTTGCCTCAATTGTTTTTGCTCTCGTGTGTGCCGCTATCTTCATAATGGCCACTCGTTTAACCTTTTGAAGATTGTTCAGGACTCTCTTAATCCCTTCTCCATGTTTTACAGGTGTACCTGCTGCTGTCAGATAACCTCTAGCCCTCCATATGTGGCCATAATCGTGCGCTACACCATAAGCGTAGGCGGAGTCAGTGTAAATATTCCCTTCTCGTCCTTTTAAGTATTCTAGGGCTTGTTCTAAAGCTTTTAATTCTGCTTCTTGTGCTGACATGTGGGCTGGTAAGGGCTATGCTTCAAACACCTGCGTATCAGTCACTACAGCATACCCTGTGTGATATTTACCCTTGTCATCAGCAAACCTGCTACCATCTATATACAAAGTGTGCTCAGCATTTAAAATTGGTGTATCTGTAACATGTGGGAATCCTATTGTCTCCTGTTCCATGAGCTGAAAACAATCTTGCTCGTCTATCTTTCCAAACAAAAGAGTGTCAGTGTCCTCATTTCTTTTCTCACTAGTACTATTAGTACTATCATCCCCCCTTGCCAAATCTGGTGACTGAAGAGGCAAAAAGATGGCCAAATTTAAGGTTGTACAGCGCTGAAAAGTGACATTTGGAGGTAAGAGTAAAGTACACTGTAACCTTAATTGCCTAGCCATTGAAATGTGTTTGGGCTGTACCTGAGACAAGATTGCATGTATGTCATGTGTGGTATGCACTACGACTGGTTTATCTAGAACAATCTCTGATGATTTATCAATGATGATTGACACTGCAGCTACCGCCCGTACACAGGACAGTGAACATCTGGACACTGGATCTAACGCCGCAGAAAAGTAAGCGACTGGTCTTTGTTTTACATGTGCCTGTGTCAGAACACCTGTGGCATGTCCAGTGATCTCAGCAACGTACAGATTAAATTTCTTAGTGTAATCTGGAATACCAATAGCCGGGGCAGAAATTAATAGCTTTTTCAAAGTGACAAACGACTCATATGCTACTTCTGTAAGCACATACAGTTCAATTTTCAAACAATCGTATAATGCCTGCATCAAAGCGCTAGCATGTGGTATCCACTGTCTACAATATGACACGATACCTAAAAACATACGCAATTGTTTGAAATTCCGTGGGGGTAACATTCCCTTTATCACTTGAACCCTCTCCTCAGTGAGATGTCTTGTACCCTGTGATATACAATGTCCCAAAAAGATAACTTTTTCCTGGCATACCTGCAACTTTTTCTTATTAACCTTACAACCCTTTTCTGCCAAAAATCGCAACAAATTAAGGGTGGTGTGCAAGCTTTCAGTCTTTCACTTATCTGTGGAATTAATCCTTCCATAAATTGTCTATTGAAGGCCTGGATCGTGACTGGCAGAGCCAAATCCAATCCCTCATCTGCCATCATACTTTCCATAGATAAGTAAAATTCTGATACAGTCTGTCCTGGCATTTGTTTCATGGGTGATATTGACCCCCTCTCCTGTTGTTTTGCCTGACAGAAAGCTTCTAATCTAGCAATAAAAGGGGCCCTTGAGTCTATGTGTCTGACGTGTCCTGTCTCCAGATTGCCATCCCTACAGCTCGGTCTGCAGGTCAGTTATAAACTGGTTAAACAGGGTCAGAGTCATTTTATGTCTGCATAAATCCTCCCCATCCTACCAGGTTGCTTCATGTGTATTCATTAACTGTGTCACAAATCTACAGAAAGCAGCTGGCTTTGCTATAATGCGTGTATCAGTGCGTACGGGAGCTACAGTTTCTGGATGAGGTTTTTGTGCCCCACAATGCTGACAAACCCATCCTCTCCCCTCAAGTACAGGATATATCTTGTGTGGTTTACGTTCTATGTCAGTATATGGGGGTGGGATGGCTGAGCTGGGAGCCTCGACATTTTTTGTTCTTCTATCTTTCATATCCCAACCATCACAATCTGGATTATATTTCCACCCCTCTTCTTTTGCTCTATTTGAAACCTTAATTAAGCATTGAACCTGACTCATCCATTGCTTCTCTAACACCTCTCCATGTCTGTCCCTTTTTATTTCACTTTTTTTCACTATTTTTTTTCACTATTTCACTCCATACATCCGGGTCTAAACCCGCTGCTCCTTTTACCTTAAATTTACGAAAGACATCCTTTAAGTCCTATGCTTCATCTTTCCCACAGATGTTTTTAATTATCTGTGGCACCGTATAGTGCGCCACAATTCCCTGACGGGGTTTTGTGTTCCTCTGGCCCATTCTAACAGTCCTGCCTAGGTAGCGTGTGGGACACTTAGTGTACAATATAAAACACTTAGCTAAGTTACACTAGTTCCTCGTTGCCTTCCTCCTAGGGTGCTAGAATACTAAAAACCTCTCCGGAATGAGATTTCTGAAATCGAATTACTTTATATGCTAGCCCAACTAACAAATAATTACTTTATATGCTAGCCCAATAACAAACCAGAATGCGGCTACAACATATACAAAAATGCGGCTACAACATATACAAGCATTCCTTTAAGTGGCCAGGTATCCGACTAGATCTCCGGACTTTATGGAGACCTTATTCCCTCCCCGTATCTGGGATCCCTCTCATGCACTCTTATCCCTGCTTTATGGAGCAGACAGGGCTTATACTCTCAACCCGTCTATGGTTTATGAGTTAGATGTGAGGTTAAGCATAAGCGTCAGACCCCCAAAGTCCTCTTGCGAGGTAAGGGCGCATTCCGTTGCTTAGTTTGGCAATCCCCTTCTAACTCATACCATCCTTGACAAGGCTCATTCACTTTCTCAACAAGACAGACAAGACAGACAACAAATAAACAAATAATTTCAGCAATATAAACCAAAATATGCAGTAATTCTAGACTCACCACTACAGAGGCTGGTGTTTTAAAACCAGGAGAACCGTAACTGACAGAACGGATAGGCACAAATCAGGGGAGCACAGAATATAAGAAAAATAAAGCTTTTTCTTACCTGCGCAGGTTTTCAATCTGTGGTTCCCGGAATGCCTATTCCTTTTTGTTCCGTCAGCCGCGTTCGTCCACCTCTTGTAGTATCATCGGTGAGTCCCTCGTTCGGGCGCCAAAATGTTAGGGGCAACTCTTAAACAAGTTGCTTTAAGTTTATATTGCTTTGTCAAATTATTGCTTCTATAAGAATGATGACACGGAGTCAGGTATGTCTGTGTCACAGTTCTGAGCATAAAGGACTGCTCCCTTTACTTCTTTCAAAGGCCTTTTATAGGCAATTATACAAACAATAGCATCAGCACCACCCCCACACAGGGCAAGGGTAAACAACAACAGGAGTCACCTGGGCTACAAGCACAAGCTCCAACACCATGGCAATACAGATACAAGGCAACAAAAGCAGCTTAAATCGAGTTCAGCAGCCAAAGGTTACATTCATAACAGATTTACACGTAGGCATTATATTAAGTGAGAACTCTAAATTAAATCCCTGACCTTATCACTTTTAACCAAATATTAAAATGCATGCAGTGTAATACTAGAAAACACAGCAATTTAATAACTGGTTCAGACTTAGAGGATAAAGTATTAATGCCAAAGAAAACACCCTTGTTATCCATGTGCACCAGAACTCTGCAGTTTTTTAAAGCACCTTTCCATACCACTATGGAAACTATTACCTCAAATAATTCTAGGAGAACAAGATTCTGAAGAATGTCCTGCTGCAACCAATCCGAGTGCCACTCGGCGGCATGCCACTGACCGTCCATAAAGGCTCCAAAGCCCGAGGATCCAGCGGCATCTGTGAAGAAATTCAACTGATAGTTATTAATAAATTCTTGTTGTCAAATTGTGGAACCATTAAAATTACATAAAAATGTATCCCAAAGTTTCAGATCCTCCCTAATGCTTTTGGAGATACAGATGAGAGAATATGGACTCTTAAAACTCTTGGTAGCCAAAGCAAACCTCCAGGAAAATACCCTGGCCATAGAAATGACACTGGCTGCGAAGGCAAAAAGACCCAATAAGGACTGGGCTTCTTTCAGTAACACCTTTCTTTTCAATAGAAAGATTGAGATCATTGATCTAATTTTTTTAAGTTTGTGTAAGGGCAATCTGAACTCCATTAGCGAGGAGTCAATTGTAATCCCCAAAAATTTGATAGTAGTAGAAGAAAAAACGTCTTTTCTGGTGCAAGCGGAACCCCAAAGTATTCACATATGCCAAAAAACAGTTGTGACAACTTTAGACAAGCAGAGAAGCCCACAGGGCCAACAAATAAACAGTCATCCAAATAATCCAAAACCCCCGGAAGGATAAGATACTGACAAAACCCAGTGCAAAAACATAGAAAAAACTTCAAAATAAAAACATGACAAAGAAAACCCCATGGGAATACATTTGTTGAAATAGAATAGACCTTAAAATTGAAAACCTAAGGAATTGAAACCTTGTGGGAGTACTGGCAGCAAATGAAATGCAGATTTGACATCTGCCTTAGCCAATAAGGCACCAGGTCCCTGCTGCCTCAAAATAACAAGAGCCTCATCAAAGGAAGAATAGGACACTGGGGCTTCTGCATCAGAAACTTCATCATTCACTGAAGAGTTCCATGGATAGGAAATATAATGTATCAATTGAAAACAGCCACCCTCCTTTTTAGGAATGATACCCAAGGGGGGAGAGCCTAAAATTTTGAAATGGCGGGGAAGAAAAGGGACCAGCTATCCTACCTTCAGTAATTTCTTTGGAGACCTTATCTTGTACCACAGACGAATGTATATAAGCAGATTTTAAATTCCTTACCATATTACAGCCTGACCCAGTAAAAGAAGGAACCAGAAAATCATTCCTGAAACCATTAATTAGCAGAGTTGCTATCCTGCAATCTGGATGGCATTCTAACCAGGGAAGCATTCTTACTAGACTCACCGGGGTCAAGGCTTTTTCCACTAGCATCCTTGAGAAGTGATTGAAGAGAGATTGAGGCAGATCTACGAAAGCACCCGCTGGCAGAATGGTTCCCGTTACAGTGGAAGCACTTGTGCCTATCCCTGCAGTTAGATAGGACCTTGCATTGCCCTTCATTGAAGGCAAAACAAAATCCCTTGTGAATATGTGGAGTAGACCCTACCCTCGGGGTGAATTGAGATTTTGGAGGCAACATTAAATTTAACCTAGCCTACATCCTTAGACCCCCCCCCAATGTAAAGAGGGGTGAACTGCCAATTTCTGCCAAAAATTTTCATCATAAGTGTACCAAGTGTAACCACCAAAATGATGAAAGGCTTCAGCAATGATATCTAAATGCTGGAATAAACCTGAGCATTTATTAGGGAAGCGTTCTCCCATGACAGCCGCATAAATGCAAAAAGCTTGTAACCAGTTCTAGAAGGTTTTGCTGCCATATAATCAGCAGATGAAAATTTCCCTTTGCACAATGAAAATGTGCCCCTGTATCATCAGAATCTTTATTATTAATGCTCCATGCACCAGTAACCTGTGCTCCTTCCAACTCTTTATTATTAGCAGCAATAGATTTTGCTCCTTTAAATTGCTGTAATACAGTGGGAACGGAAAGTATTCAGACCCCCTTAAATTTTTCACCCTTTGTTATATTGCAGCCATTTGCTAAAATCGTTTAGGTTCATTTTTTCCTCATTAATGTACACACAGCACCCCATATTGACAGAAAAACACAGAAGTGTTGACATTTTTGCAGATTTATTAAAAAAGAAAAACTGAAAAATCACATGGTCTTAAGTATTCAGACCCTTTGCTGAGACACTCATATATTTAACTCGGGTGTCCATTTCTTCTGATCATCCTTGACATGGTTATACACCTTCATTTGAGTCCAGCTGTGTTTGATTATACTGATTAGACTTGATTAGGAAAACCACACACCTGTCTATATAAGACCTTACAGCTCACAGTGCATGTCAGAGCAAATGAGAATCATGAGGTCAAAGGAACTGCCTGAAGAGCTCAGAGACAGAATTGTGGCAAGGCACAGATCTGGCCAAGGTTACAAAAAAATTTCTGCTGCACTTAGGGTTCCTAAGAGCACAGTGGCCTCCATAATCCTTAAATGGAAGACGTTTGGGATGACCAGAACCCTTCCTAGAGCTGGCTTCCTGGCCAAACTGAGCTATCGGGGCAGAAGAGCCTTGGTGAGAAAGGTAAAGAAAAACCCAAAGATCACTGTGGCTGAGCTCCTGAGATGCAGTCGGGAGATTGGAGAAAGTTGTAGAAAGTCAACCATCACTGCAGCCCTCCACCAGCTTTATGGAAGAGTGGCCCGACGGAAGCCTCTCCTCAGTGCAAGACACATGAAAGCCCACATGGAGTTTGCTAAAAAACACCTGAAGGACTCCAAGATGGTAAGAAATTAGATTCTTTGGTCTGATGAGACCAAGATAGAACTTTTTGGCATTAATTCTAAGCGGTATGTGTGGAGAAAACCAGGCACTGCTCATCATCTGTCCAATACAGTCCCAACAGTGAAGCATGGTGGTGGCAGCATCATGCTGTGGGGGTGTTTTTCAGCTGCAGGGACAGGACGACTGGTTGCAATTGAGGGAAAGATAAATGCGGCCAAGTACAGGGATATCCTGGACGAAAACCTTCTCCAGAGTGCTCAGGACCTCAGACTGGGCCGAAGGTTTACCTTTCAACAAGACAATGAGCCTAAGCACACAGCTAAAATAACGAAGGAGTGGCTTCACAACAACTCCGTGACTGTTCTTGAATGGCCCAACCAGAACCCTGATTTAAACCCAATTGAGCATCTCTGGAGAGACCTAAAAATGGCTGTCCACCAATGTTTACCATTCAACTTGACAGAACTGGAGAGGATCTGCAAGGATAAATGGCAGAGGATACCCAAATCCAGGTGTGAAAAACTTGTTGCATCTTTCCCAAAAAGACTCATGGCTGTATTAGATCAAAAGGGTGCTTCTACTAAATACTGGTCTGAATACTTAGGACCATGTGATATTTCAGTTTTTCTTTTTTAATAAATCTGCAAAAATGTCAACAATTCTGAGTTTTTCTGTCAATATGGGGTGCTTGGTGTACATTATTGAGGAAAAAAATGAACTTAAATGATTTTAGCAAATGGCTGCAATATAACAAAGAGTGAAAAATTTAAAGGGGTCTGAATACTTTCCACCCCCACTGTATATTAAATGAAGATGTAAACAACAATGACAGTTCAACGACAGAACAGGTCTCACCACCAATATTAGATGCTGGATGCCCACTGATGGCTGCCACAGGGGCAGGCTGAGTAGCGCTGCCCTTCCTCATGTGTGGTGCACTCTTCCTTACAGAACTGCCAGCCCCCTCCCCGCCTCTCAGATGAGAAGAAACATTAATCTTTAGGCGTTTCTTTTTCCTGACAGGCTGCTGACGCGTTCCCCTCCTGACCGCGTCTCCTCTTCTTCATTAGGGGTTGTAATGGCTGCCCTCACAGCGGAGCTGAGCCTTGTCCCTCCTCCAGATACCGCAGCAGCCATTCTTCTCCCCTGTCACCTTCGGCTTTCTCCAAAAGGCAGTGTAGAAGGCCTTCCCTTCTGCTTGGAGAACAGCGCTTCATAGCTGCAGAAGACTGGAGTTGCGGTCCAGTCCAATGGCTAGTGACTGACTGCCCTCAGCTCCTATTCTCTGCTCCCTCCGCACGGGCTTTACACCAGCTCATTCTGTCCAGTCCACTAATTGATACTGCCGACCAATCCATGGCTGTTGCTGCCCAGGGATACCGCTGCAACCAACGACAACCTGTGAATACAGAAAGCAGGGAGAAGAGATCTGCAGACCCCCTTTGAGCTATCCCAT
Organism: Lithobates clamitans; assembly: GCA_037952925.1. NCBI lineage: Eukaryota > Metazoa > Chordata > Amphibia > Anura > Ranidae > Lithobates > Lithobates clamitans. The sequence continues at coordinate 2,215,717 of JBBGZY010000270.1, read as the reverse complement.
GGTGGCCCCGCATATTGTTGTGACCTTTCATTCTGACAGGTGATATGACAGAGACCTACTGTTCACAGTCATCGGGAACAGTGATTTCTGTCATGTTCCAGTAAGCCCACCCCCCTACAGTTAGAAAACACTTGGGTAACACATTTAGCCCCTTGATCGCCCCCTAGTGTTAACCCCTTCCCTGCCAGTGACATATTCACAGTAATCAGTGGCTATTTATAGCACTGTTCGCTGTAAAAAGCCATAAATCTATCCCCTATTTTGTAGATGCTATAACTTTTGCACAATCCAATTAATATACGCCTATTGCATTTTTTTTTAACCAAAAATATTTAGAAAATAAATATCAGCCTAAACTGATGAATTCATTTTTTTCCATATTTTTTTGGATATGTATTATAGTAAAAAGTAAAAAAAAAGTTTTGTTTTTTTTTCAAAATTGTCGCTTCTTGTTTGTTTATAGCGCAAAAAATAAAAACCGCAGAGGTGATCAAATACCACCAAAAAAAGCTCTATTTGTGGGAAAAAAAGGACATCAATTTTGTTTGGGTACAACGTCGCATGACCGCGCAATTGTCAGTTAAAGTGACGCAGTGCCATATCGCAAAAAATGGCCTGGTTATTTAGGGGGTAAATACTTCCGGAGCTGAAGTGGTTAAAATGCAAATCAATTTATAACCTTTTTGAAATGCGTTTTTCTGGATATTTTTGTTGTTGTTCTGTCCTTACTGTTAAAATAAACCTAACATTAAAATTATTGACCGATAATTTTTTTTGGCAGTGGGCAAACGTAGAAAATCTGCAGGCGATCAAATACTTTTTTCCTTCACTGTACGTTGTGCTGTTTTTGTACAGAACTGTTGTTCATTATGGCTGAAATGCGTTAACATCTGCTGTACATATTCATCTTTTATGGAGTCACAATAAATTTGGACTTATTGAACAACATGTATAGATTTGCAGATTGTCTCCTATCCATTTACTTTGTTAGCAGCTGAGCGACTGCACATCCTGCACCCGACTATTCAGGATCTCTACATAATCTGGGAGGTAGTAGCACCTTTTTCTTCTATCACGTGACTGCTATAAACAAGAGTATGGAAAAGGTATTTAGATTTATTATTAAAAAAAAAAAAAAAAAAACGCTGCAGATGTAAGGAAATTTATTTTGATCAGATAATATCAATGTCCTTATCTGAGTTTACAACTTCTTTAATTTAGTGTATAGTCTGGTAAGTAATATATAGTAGGAATCCATGAAGCTAAAGGCAATAGAGATTTTATTTTTTAGATATACAGTATTTAAAAATACTTTAGAATACTTATGTACATGTTTTAACTAAAGCGTATACCCTTTAAGTTAAAACTGATTATTTCTAATTTCAACTCTTATTCAACTATTATAAATTAATGTTTTATATGTTTGATCTTCACCCTGTAACTTCCTCACTTCTTTTTATAAACACTTTTGTTAGCTAAAACCTCCCCTCCCCCTTTATCAGTTGATTACAGTATATAATGACATTGTTTTTTTTTTCAAAAGTTTCCTACATACATTTTAATGCTACCAGCTTCTCTAGATCTTTTCACCTCTATTTTTGATGTTATCTAACACTAAGTTTTTAAAACCTCAGTTTAGTGGTTGCATGTATCATTAGGGTCAAAAGTAAATCCATTTCATAAACTCTTATGAATAAAATTCTGTTCCTTGGAGCTTTAGAAAGTAACCGAATTGAAACTTTTAGTTCTGAGAGCGACGAATGCTCCAATTATGGAAGAAGATAAAGTATAGACTGTAAAAATAATATGAGGGGTTAGCATTTAAAGTGGTTCTAAAGGATGAAGGTTTTTTTACCTTCTTGCATTTTGTACATGAAGGTAAAAAACCTTCTGTGTGTAGCTCCCCCTTCAACCCCCCCTACAATACTTACCTGAGCCAGATCTCAATCCAGGGAAGTGCATGAGAGCAGCTGCTCTCCCAGCACTCTCCCTCCTCATTGGCTCAGACACAGCAGCAGGATTGGCTCCTGCTGCTGTCAGTCACATCCAGTGAGCAGGGAACAGGGGGCAGGGCTGAACCACACAGAGCGGGGCTTGGGAGCGAGCATGTATAAGTGCCCCCATAGCAAGTGGCTTTCTATTGGGGCACTCAGCAGGGGGATGAGCCCAGAGTGCTGGCAGAAGGGCCTGAGAGGAGGATTTGGTCTGCTCTGTGCAATACCATTGAACGAAGCAGGTAAATATACCATGTTTGTTATTTAAAAAGGTCCTTTAAATCTGCTTTCACTGGAGAAAATAGTAAAGTAAATGTTGTCATTACTGCTAACAGATTTATAGTCGCATATGTTGGAGTACAATTATGGCCTTTCATATATAGACAGAACAACAAGAGGACTTAATGTACACACAGTTGTGCTCATAAGTTTATATACCCTGGCAGAATTTATGATTTCTTGGTCATTTTTCAGAGAATATGAATGAGAACACAAAAACATTTATTTGACTCATGGTTAGTGTTTGGCTGAAGCCATGTATTATCAATCAACTGTGTTTACTCTTTTTAAATCATAATGACAACACAAACTACCCAAATGACCCTGATTAAAAGTTTACATACCCTGGTGATTTTGGCCTGATAACATGCACACAAGTTGACACAAAGGGGTTTGAATGGGTATTAAAGGTAGCCATCCTCACCTGTGATCTGTTTGCTTGTAATTATTGCGTGTGTATAAAAGGGTCAATGAGTTTCTGAACTCCTGGACTTAAAGTACTAGAATGCTTATGAGCACAACTGTACAAGCTCTTAAAGCGTTTGTTCCCCCAACATTTTATATTCCTGATATGTGCCTGCTGTACCATCTACTTGTTTGAGAAATTATCCTGGTGTCTTTGTATTGCTTCCTTTGTGTGAAATCCCTGGTGTTCCTGCCAGTCCCTCTGCTTTCCTATTAAAAACTGACCATACTAAGCAGAAGAACACACCATGGTCAGTTCTCTAGCTATGCTGGGAACTCAGCCGCATTCTTCCAATGATCAGATTTGTCCTGAAATGCCCCCCCCCCCGCACAGCCATTCACTGGGAAGCTTAGTGTACTGCTGCTTCTCCTCTCCCAGCTCGTATGCAGCTGAGAACAGAGGGAATGTGATCACTTATAAATCAGGAAAAAAGGTATTGATTATGTTTTTTTTATATCTGGACACAGGTATTTGCCTTTCATTTCTATTTAAAATGAATTGGTTGTTTTATAAGGTGAGGGTTTACAACCACTTTAATATCCTGTAGTAAGCTGACAACACTGCCTCTACTACACTACAATTCTAAGAATTTTTGTCAGTCCTGCCTGAGTTCTTCCCTGCTAGCCTAATGTATACCTCCTAGTAATGTTATGAAGATGAGGAGACAGGAGTATTCTGTAGTCCAGGAGAGGAGAATTTAGGCAGGGCTGACAATACCGCATGGAATTTTTGTGCAACAGAGGCAAAGCTGCCAGCCATCAACATAACATTAGGCGCATACTGAATTTCCAGCAGGATCAACAGGTATTTTTCTGTACTTACAGCATTGATAAAGAAACAAAACATTTTATTTTATTTTGCTCAGCCATACACTTAAAGGCTTAGAGTAGATTTTTTTTTCTTTTTGGGTAGAGCAAGGGAGGGTATAACCCCTGTCAGATTTTTGTTTCGCTATCTATGTCCCATTTCAGAGATTTCCCTTCACTTTTTGTTCCATAACCAAATGGGAAGTAAAAGGAAATCCCTGCAATTCAGGGGACACCCAGGTCACTAGAGCTAGTGTCTCTATTGGAAGATTTCCCCTTGATTACTTTTCTGGGGACAACCCAAAATTTGGGATTTTCTTTACTTTCACTTTTAAAGATAATGATAAACAGGGCAAATAGAAATGGTAAATCACATTAATGGGGCCACAGACAGCAATAAAAAGTGACAAGGGTACTAATCCCTCTGCACTCTATCCAGAACTATAAAAAAATGTTTTGCCTTTAGTTATACTGTAATTTAATGTTGTATATTAAATTGGAAGATCATAGTTAATGGATAACATAGATTGAATGGAAAGAAAAAGTAAAAGAGCGAATTTACAGTGACTGATAATGTTGGAGTAGCCAAGTATATCCATTTATTTATCAACTGTGGAGTAAACTGTCAATGCACAAGAGTTTATGAAGTTTAATTAGAAAGATGACATGAGGTTAGAAGAGTTGAAGAGTTAATAAAGTACTTTGTTTTTTCTGTATTTGAGATTCTCAGCCTCAGTATTAATTTTCTTGTCTCTGCAGTCACTGTATTAAAAGCACATTAGTGACAAAGGTGAAAAATACATGTGAGAGGCGGGTACACAGATATCAATCATTCTTATGTTAGTGTCACTAGCAAGTCTTTGAATAAATCACCTGCTCATGTTTGGCAATTAACTTTAGAATAGATTTAACAATCTCCCCAAAATTGCCAGACAGTTAGTTTATAGCTGCATTCCTAGACCATAGTTTAAGTTAACTACTGTTTATATAATAACTGTTCTCTATATAGTTTTTCAATATTGAAAACTATCAAAATGTAAATTGAGCTCTGTCATTTCAAAGCCATTGTTTTTCATTTTTAGGGACTCTTTAATGACTGGACTAGTACCACTGGATTGGCGTAAGGTCAATGTGGTGCCTAAATTTAAAAAGGGACCAAAGTCTTTACCAAGTAACTATAGACCTGTTAATTTAACCTCTATAGTTGGGAAGATACTGGAGAGTTTAATAAAAGGCCACATGATGAGTTCTTGCTGTAAAAAAATATTTTAAGCAACAGAAAGCATGGATTCATGAAAGACAGAAGTTGTCAAACAAACTTGATTTCTTTTTATGAGGAGGTAAGTAAAACCTTGGACAGGGGGGTGGCTGTGGATGTGGTATACTTGGATTTTGCATTTGACACAGTTCCCCACACACGGCTAATGCGTAAGGTAAAGTCTACAGGCTTGGAAAGATCACCAAATTCAGAGAATAGTGGTTTATCATTTTACTCTAAATGATCTAAGGTTATCAGTAGTGTACCTCAAGGTTCAGTGTTGGGACCCTTACTTTTTAATACATTTATAAATGATATAGGGTCTGGGATTAAAAGTACCATTTCAGTCTTTGTAGATGACAACAAGCTATTCAGTGAAATAACTTCCTTACAGGATGTCTTCAACTTACAAGCCAACCTCAATGTGCTGTTTAATTGGGCAACTGTGTGGCAAATGAGGTTTAATGATGATAAATGTAAAGTTATTCCACTGGGGGGGCTAAGAATATGCATGCATCATACATACTAGGGGGAGTACAACTGGGAGAATCAATGGTGGAGAAGGATCTGGGGGTTTTGGTAGATCTTAAGCTTAATAATAGCATACAATGCCAAGCTGCGGTTTCCAAAGTGAGCAGTGTCCTATCTTTTATTAAGAGTGGTATGGATTCCAGAGAGAAAGATATCATTTTGCCCCTGACTTCATCTGGATTAGACTAGAGTCCAGGCAGTGGCGTCTCCAGCTTTCATATTTAGGGGGAGCACATGGGGGGGACAGGGACAAAAGTAGGGGGGCAACTATAAAATGCAAATATATATATATATATATATATATATATATATATATATATATATATATATATATATATATATCCTGGGGCCCTTTACTGGGACCCCACAATGGCCCTTTCACATGTTCTGCAGTGAGCTCCATTCCTACTGTATTGGGGCCCCCCAGGGTGGCACAAAACAAGAGATATATGTCACCAGCATACCAAGAAAATATCAGGATCCAAAGCAGTGGGAGAACTATCAGGGTTGCAAAGGTTGTCTTGCCACCGGGCCCTGGTGTTCTGCCACTATGGGGTTCCTCAGCCTCCTCTTGCTGTCCTGCCCCTGCTATTGACAGCGCTGGTCTGAGAAATCAGTCTGTTTTTTCAGTAACTGAGAGTCCTGGTGGAGTCCTTCCTGCAACTCGCTCTTCTCCCTGCCAATGAGGATGCAGGGGAAGGAGCAGATCGGGCGGCCGTGGTTGTGTGAGCGCTCGCATTATGCAGTGTCAGTGAGCAGAGGGAGGGGGGAGGAATCACCCGCAGGAGCTGACTGGGGACTCTCTCCCTCTTAGACATTAATTTTTTGTAAAAAAAAAAAAATACATTTTTTTTATTGGGGGGGGGGGGGGCACATGGTGGGGCACAGCATAATGTTGGGGGCGGGGGTCAGGGCCCCCTCTGGCCCCCCTAGGGATGCCATTGAGTCCAGGAGAGGAGAGTTGAGAAGGGATGTGAGTGGACATGTGTAGGGCGTGCTCCGGCTCTCCCATCCTGTAGCCTATTCAGACTAATCTCCAAGAAAACTATGCCTAGTGCCTGTGCGCTTGAGTGGCACAGCACTCCGCAAGTAGAGAACCAGTGGGATGGATGCAGAAAGCCAATAGCTTGTGTCTGGCTACCTGACGGTTCTGACAGTTCTGTCGGTTCTGGTCTCTCCTCACTACATTCCCTCCTGTTACCTTGGTTAAGTGGTTGGTCGGTATGGAGCTGCTGCCTGCTGTATTTTGATGTACCAGTGGTATCCCCATGACAGGGGGACATATCCCTATGAGGTGGTGGACTGTGCCATCCTGTGCCTGATTTCTGTCCGTGCTCTGGTCCTCCACATTGGTCTCCCTTTCCTACCTTCTTTTACTTCTGCCTTCGGTGGATCAGTGGCTTCTGACTGCTGTCGGTGGCTTGGCTTTGGTATAGGCTGGAGTGGGAGGTGGAAGGTACCTGAGGGGTACCTCGGTGAGTCTCTGCGAGCGTCGTTAAGGCTAGGGGAGAGACACTGGCAACTCTGCCTGAAAATTGACGGAGATGGGAGCTGTGATCGGCTCTGGTCAGCCGGGATCGGCGGAACTCTGTAGAGCTCGGTAGAGTTTGCAAAAACTTGTAAAAACTCATGGAACTCTGATTAGAGGTAAAGGTAACCTCCACAAGCTAAAGAATTTTGGGAGAGCTGTGCAAAGCAGCAGAATAATTACAGTTGCAGAAAAATTATAATATATATATATAACAATTAAGGAATAAACAAACTAAAAAGATGCTTGTTTTGTATAATTGTATGCTGCAACAACTCTAAATTTTGAATTTTTATCCTATTGGTTTAATTGGGTACCGCTATAGTCCATATAACTATTTTGGGGAGGCAAGGCCCAATTGGAGTGGCCCCTGCTCTTTTCTCCCCTCCCTTCTCTCTCAGTTTAAAAAGAGGGAATAAGAGAAAGATTAAAACTGAAAGAATGGAGAGGAGAGGTGTAAATAAAACCATAAAATTATGCAAAGAGGGACAGGGGGTTTTAAATGCTGCAGCCTCTATGCAAGATGATGGAGAACTATCAGCAAGCACAAAGTGGTAAATCTGCAAAAGAGAAGGCTAAAGAAGTTGCTGCTGCCAAACTAGCAAAATTTCCATTATTATCAAAAGATGGTGAAAATAAAGTCCCTCAGCAGGATGCCAGTGAAGAGCTGGGAGATTTTTGTATGAGAAAAGATACAACAATTTTACATAAATACACGGCGCAATCGGTATGTGATGTGGAAGAAAGGGATAGAAGTGCGAGACAGTACACTGATAATCAGTTAAATGGCCAGCATATATTAACAACATCACCAATGCCATTAGAGCCTACATTATTAGATGTGCTAAAAGCAGTACAACAATGTCAGAATTCTCTATGCGATTTAACAGGGCATGTGCAGGGCCTTAAAGAACAATTTACTTTTCTTCATCAGGATGTACAGAAAAAAAGGGAAAGAACGTCAGCTTGTGAAGGTCGTTGTAAAGAATTAGAGGATATCTCACAGCCATTGGATAAAGATATTAAAGAAGTGATGAAAAAATCAGATATTAATTGTCACGTACCTTACTGTGGAGTCTGAAATGACGAGGGTGGCCTCTTGCAGGGTTCCGGTCCTAACATCCCTGGAGGTGGAGACAGGGCTGCTAGGGCAACAGAGGCAGGGGGTAGCGGTTTTTAACGGTAATCCGATTTAGTTCCCTGTAATCCACACACGGCTGGAGTGAGTGGTCCTTCTTTTCAACAAAGAATATTCCTGCTCCGGCTGGAGAAGTAGAGTGTCGGATGAACCCCTTTTTGAGGTTCTCGTTGACGTAGTCTTTCAGGACCAAGAGTTCAGGTTCCAAGAGGGGGAAAATTTGGCCAAAGGGGATTTCTGCCCCTGGTAAAAGTTCAATAAGGCAATCGTAGGCCCGGTGGGGAGGAAGGGTGTCTGCTTTCTGTTTATCAAAGACATCCAGGAAATCGTGATATACGGGTGGAACAAGATCTTGGGATTCGGATGTGGGTTTGAGACAGCCAACAACTGGTACTGAGTGGTGGAGGGTTTGGAGACAGTTATGGAGGCAATAGGCAGACTGAAAGACCACCCTACCGGTTGTCCAATCAATCTGTGGGTTGTGTGCTTTGACCCATGGCATTCCCAGGATGATTGGGAAGAGCGGTGAGGATATCACATCTAGGCACAACAGTTCTTGGTGGTTGGGTGAGATATCAGCGGGCAGAGGTTGAGTTTCTTGAATGATGGGCCCAGATTTGATGTTGGACCCATCAGCTAGTCGTATGGACAATTTGTGTTGCTTGGGACGTAGAGGAATCTTGTGTTGCAGGGCGAAGGCATGGTCGACGAAGCAACTACAGGCGCCTGAGTCAACAATGGCCTGGACCTGGAGTGCCCCTTCCGGAAGCTGTAGGGAGACAGGAACAGCAATGTGAGTTGATCTTGATAGAGCCAAAGCACAAGGATCAAGAGAAGGAGAGACACACTTACGAGTCTTGTTAGGACACATGTTGGCGTAATGACCGGCTCCTCCACAGTAAAGGCAGAGATTATTCATACAGCGGTTCTGCTTCTCTTCTGGTCTCAATGGGGCACGAAGCAGGCCTAATTGCATTGGCTCTGGAGCTTCAGTGACTGGAGCAGATAGTGGGGTTGCAGGAATAGGTGGGTGGCTGGGTACCCTAGGTAACATCCACATGGGCCGGTATTGGCTGGTTCTTTCAGATCTTTGCTCCCTCAGCCGGCGATCGATCTGAATAGATAGCTGAATCAGTTCTTCAAGAGAACTGGGGACCCCCACCCGAGCTAGTGTAGGAAATACAGATGGCAAGCGTTTCCGAAAGCGCAGAATTTACTGCGGTCTCCCATGAATCTTTCTGGAGCAGGAACTCGTGGCTCTGGGGGTGGCACCACTACTGTGGGAGTAGAAGTTGAGATCGACGGTGCAGGTGCTGCGGCTGTCTGGCGAGCCGAGGTGCTTGGAGAGAGAGACTCCTCTCATTGCTCAAGTCGCTAATAGCCATCCTGCAGGCCCTGGACTGCTTGAGTGAGGTTTGCAATCTGCTGGCACAGAGCATCCATAGTTGAGGCCCCCCTTTCAGACTCCACTTGGCTGGATTGTACTGTCACGTACCTTACTGTGGAGTCTGAAATGACGAGGGTGGCCTCTTGCACGGTCCCGGTCCTAACACCCCTGGAGGTGGAGACAGGGCTGCTAGGGCAACGGAAGGGTTGCAGGTGCCTGTTGGCAGGATCAGGAACACCGGAGCCTAGAGATACTGGTGAGATGTTGATCCTGGATAGGTTCAGGAAAGTCCAACAGGAGAACTTGCAAGGTCGGGAACAAGCAGGAGTCGGCAACGTGCTGGCAGGAAGGTGCACAATCGATAGGCAGGTTCGTAGTCAGGGGCTAGCGGAGGTTGGCAATGGGCTGGCAGAGAGGTACAAGATCTGAAGACAGAGCCGTGGTCAGAAGTTCAAGCCGTGTTCAGTACAGGAAGCAGAAGTAAACAGAGTTGCAGGGATAATCCAAAAGAGTAGTCAGGAAGGCCAAGGTTTCAGGATCAAGGTTCAATCAAACAGCAATCAAGGATACAGGAACTAGCTGAGCCAATCCAGCACTGATACTAGTATGCTGATCCTTTAAATAGGGCGCCCTGTGCTTTGATTAGTTGGCTTGCGGACATGCCCACGCCAACGTGCACTCGTTCGTATGAGAGTACTAACGTGCGTGCCTGGTCCGGGGTTCACACGTTCGTGACACACGTCTGGCTGGCGCACGGGAACGAGCATTTGTAATGGTTCTCTGACATTAATGCTCGCAAGTTGGAAAATCTTGAAAATCATCTTAGACATAATAATATCAGGCTGGTGGGTCCCCCAGAGCACTCTGAGGGAGCAATCCCTACAGAATTTGCGGAAACATGGCTATGGGAGACGATTGGCAAAGAACGCCTCTCTATGTTATTTTCGGTTGAAAGAGCACATCGAGTACCTAGTAGGCCTTTACCAGCAGGATCTCCCCCACGGCCATTTCTAATATGACTATTTAATCAACGAGATAGAGGTTTTATTCTCAGAGGAGTTAGCATATTGAAGGAAGTTATTTTTAATGGAACTAAAGTTATGTTCTTTCCAGATTTTTCTCCTGATGTGCAAAAACAGTGTGTAAATTTCAAGATGTAAAAAAAAGATTGCAGACCCTGCATTTAGCATATTGAATGTTATACCCTGCTAAATTAAGAGTAGAGGCAAATTAAGTTTCACACTTTTTTGATAACCCAAAGGCTGCCACTGAATGGCTGGATAGACACTATAAATAAAATAAAATGAGAGAAAGAGAAAAATTCATTTTTTTTTTTTTTTTTTTGCTCTTCCTCTTTTTATTTTACAGATGGGAGGCAGTTAGTTTGATTCTTTTTTTTTTTTTTTTTTATGCAGAGCCGGAGGAGAGAGTCCAGTAGAATTTTTTTTTACTGAATGGACTCCCTGTGTTTTTTTCCTGTGGGAAATGTTTTATTGCTAATTTTTTTTTTGTAGGAATACACAAACATATGTTAATTTTTTGTAGACTTTTTTTTTAAATAACTTTCAATATTTGTTTTCAACTATTGAAAAAAATTGCTGTGTATATTGTCATGTTACCATATGTAAGACCCTTCAGGAGATGGTCATTGAGGGGGATGATAATTATTTAGGGGTCTGTGTGAGACTGGTACAAGTTTTGGGATTTTTCTTTTTTTTAATTATTATTATTTTATTTTTCTTCCTTTTTTTTCTCTTTTTTGTTGTTGTTTTATTTTTTATATAGATTTTTTGTAGGCACTCACCAGATAGTTAAAATGAATTTAGAAATTCTCTCCTCACAAGGAAGGGACTCTTTTTCCATTATTAAAAAGGACTATTTACCTTAGAGCTATGGTACTAAAGCTTGATATTATAGCAATCTGTTAAATACAATGCAAGGTTTGGTATCTTGGAATATTAGGGGGCTTAGCAACCCAGTGAAGAGACAAACATTGGATACGTGTGATTTGATTACATACAGGGAGGCTGTCAAACTTGAAGTTTATGGCATTTAATTTCTTATTAACAACTCCCATACATGATCCGATATTTAATACCGATGGGATCGCTGTGTGCCTCACTTAGAGAGTGTGCGCTCAGGAACAACGTTTGAATGATTGCAGTGATAACCAGTGAGAGCGCACATAGTGGGAATGCCCTGGGATAAGATCTGGGCAGTCTGTCATATAAGTAAGAAGATATGAGTAGAGTCGTGTAGCGGGACCACGCCCTCTGACGAAGACGTGATTATGAAACGCGTTAGCGCGTGACCACATGATTACCTGGCATCTGTGTTTCCACCCAGGAATCGCCGCGATCAGTGGTTCCTGTAGAGCGATAAGAGGAGGCACTTTTGCCACACAGTCCGTGATGATATTTACATGTTTTGTTGGGTATAATATATTTTTAGAACGGTATCATGCTACCAGTTTTTTCTTGTGTGATATGTGAAACACTTGGTTGGGAGGAGGATTTACTTCCAGTGGATGATTTCCATGACGAGTTCTATCCCAGGCGAGGTATACTCTAATTGGAGGAGGATTAAGTATCTGGTGGAACTGCACGCAAACATCAAATAATTATAAATACAAGCCGCAATATACTTGGAGTTCTGGTGAGTTCATGACTAAAGGGGAGGGGATCTCACAAAGTGTGGTGATGGCAATTAAAAGTATGGTTATTCCTTAATCACCTTTATTATGATATACAACATATGAACTACTCTTGAGTTAGTTGTATTCTTAAGGAATTTTGTTTGAACTATTGACCAACATGCAGTGTGTAGAACACTAGAGAAGTGTTGCTAATGCTGGATGGATTCTATGTAATTTTAAGGCATAGGTTATGAAAGTAGAGTAATTAGTGCAGCGCAATATGAATAAAAGAAAGTCCATCCATAAATGTAAAAGAACTACAAGTCCCAGAACGGAAGATGAGACCCCTCGTGAGAGAATGGAAAATCCAATCCACTGGCTATTCTAGGTGACAAGCCCTCCCCCACAAAACCAATGCTCTTACCAGAAAAGGTGGACCCCTGATGTGCAGAAGGTCAATCATGCTTGTATCCACAGTGGGATGATGGTATTCACTAGCACGGCAGTGGAACCAGAACATCCATGGCAAGTGTAGAAAGACAAAGGAGTTCCAAGATTTTTGGAGTCATAAGTTCAAGGTCACCACATGCCAATTGAATAAGAAGAACAAAACCCCCCATGGGTGGATGGGAATTTAAAAGTGACCAGAAACAATACATTTTATCAAATATATCACATTTATTTAGAAAACACATGTGTAAAAAAGACTCAAGTCCAGAGACAAAAAAGTACGATAGTATACTACATATAAAATATATTGCATAGTACGTGCAGACACAGATAGCCTGTAATGGATGAACCCAACGTTTCCGTCTTGATGCCCTTCTTAACCACCTCAATACTGGGCACTTTCACCCCCTTCCTGCCCAAGCCATTTTTCAGTTTTCAGCGCTGTCGCACTTTAAATGACAATTGCGCGGTCATGTTACACTGCACCCTAATGAAATTTTTATCATTTTTTCCCCACAAATAGAGCTTTCTTTTGGTGGTATTTGATCACCTCTGCGGTTTTTCTTTATTGCGCTATAAACAAAAGAATAGGGACAATTTTGAAAAAACACAATATTTTTTACTTTTTGCTATAATAAATATTCAATTTTTTTTTAAAACAAATTTTTTCCTCAGTTTAGACCGACATGTATTCTTCTACATATTTTTGGCAAAAAAAAATTGCAATAAGCGTATATTGATTGGTTTGCGCAAAAGTTATAGCGTCTACAAAATAGGGGATAGATTTATAGCATTTTCATTTATTTATTTATTTTTTACTAGTAATGGCGGCGATCTGCGATTTTTATTATGACTGCGATATTGCAGCGGACATATCGGACACTTTTGACACATTTTTGGGACCATTCACTTTTATGCAGCGATCCGTGCTATAAAAATGCATTGATTACTGTGTAAATGTGACTGGCAGGGAAGGGGTTAACACTAGGGGGCGATCGAGGGGTTAATGTGTGTCCTAGGGAGGTGATTCTAACTGTGGGGGGAGGGGACTCACTAGGGGAGGAGACCGAATGGTGTCCCTATGTACAAGGGACACACCATCGATCTCCTCTCCTCTGACAGGGCGTGGATCTGTGTGTTTACACACACAGATCCACGGTCCTGCTCTGTTACCCGGCAATCGTGGGTGCCCGGCGGACATCGCGGCCGCAAGAAATGCAGCAGGCACGCGCGTAAGCCCCCCGCGGCGCGCGTGCACCCCCTAGTGGCTTGGGAGGGCGATCACGTCGCATGACGTCCGCCAAGAACAAGAGCTGCCTCGTCCTGCCGTCATATGACGGTGGGAGGTAGCTTAGTGGTTAAGGGTTTTTTTTAACATCCAGAGCCCAGTGTCTATTGAAAATATATATACTGTATTTATATATATATATATATATATATATATATATATATATATATACATAGATTTTAGTAAATAATATATACAGACAATGTCAATAGTATAAACAATGTAAATCTGTTTTGTTTTTGTTTTTCAAGACAATAAGGAGTTGCGCAAAAAAATATATACATGGGGATATGACACATATAAAGCATACCAGATAATGATGGTGTCCACATAATTAGGGAATGAAAAATTCTGCAGGTAATAACAAGGAAAAACTGCCTGTATGCCACCCCACAAAAAAATGCTTCACACAGATTCCCCAGCAAAGGTCTGAACAAAACGTCGGCATAAATCAGATCAAATGATCTGAAAAAGATGAAAAAAAAAAGTATGCACTAATAGATTGTGAGCATAAATGACATAGATATAAAACATCTGAGCGACCTCCATAGGGTCATACATACCCATGGAGATAGCACATCACCGCACAAAAAAGACGCATCCAGTATATGTAAACCAACTGAGAGAATATATAGTATATTTACAAATTAGGCAGTATACCTGTAGTAGTACATATAAATGTAAGGGTAAGAAATTTGAACCAACTAAAGGACCAGGCAGTATAGGTCCATAAGTGTGGATGCTTACCTTAACTGAAAAAAGCACCGTACAGACTGCTGTGTTTGCATGCTGCGAACGGCTCTGATAAATACCCCTTATGCTGTATGCGCGAACGGTGAAGTGACGTAATGACGTACACTCAGCAGCGGTGCATAGGCCACAGAGCATGCGAACAAGGACAAAAATCAGGGCTTAATACTAAGCCTGATCCTGTCAAAGTAATTGGAATAAAATGAGGGCATCTCAGCGCTAACGTGCACCGAATATCCCCCAAGTGCGCCGGGTGGAGATTCAAATGAGGAGACATAAAAAAAGGGGGGTGGAGAACCACACAAGCAAACTTATACTTGAGCTACACAGAGAAAGCAAGGGACCGAAGAGGGGCACAGTAGGAGGGAAAACCAATACGTGTAAAGGGGACATGAAATTAACAGTGTGATATCATATAGAAATAATTAGAACAGGCAAAACCACAGAGCAAAATAACTTTTTCTTTTTCTAAAAAAGAGAAAAAGGAATAAAAAATATATATGTATATGTAGGTAGAAGAGAAAGAAGGGAAATTAAAGGGAAAGGGAGATTCTCAGGAATTGGCCATAGGGAATAGATTTAATTAGTGGAGCCGAGTGGGCACTGCTAGCGCGAAGTATCATAATACTTGCTGTCTCCTTATGATATAGGGAGCTAGCAAGTGTACCGTCTTGTAATTTGTAGATAGTAACATCCAGGAAATTGATTTCTGGAGTGCTATGGGTCATGCTAAAATTTAGGTTACAGGAATTTTGATTCATGGCTGAAATGCAGCCGTTCAATAAATCAAGTGATCCCCCCAGATAATCAAAATATTGTCTATATAGCGATATCAACTTAGTATCTTTTCAGTTAGATGGGATTAATTGTCATCTGTCAAAAAGGCCTGTTCCCCTCCCCCAGGTACAGATTGGCATAGGAGGGGGCACAACAGGACCGCATAGCCACACCCTGTACCTGGAGGTAGTGGGAACCATCAAAAGAAAAAACATTGTGAACCAATATAAATTCATAAATAATAATATATTATATATTCCTATATTATAATGCTGAAAGAATGAATTCATTAAAAGGACGATTGTCCTTATGTGACTGAGAAATGGCATGACTGACAGCATTGATGCTCTGCTGGTGGGGGATGGAGCTGTAAAGAGCTTCAACATCAACTGCCACCAGCAGGGCATCAGGCGGCAATACCATTTCCTCTAAATTTTGAAGGAGGTGCAAAGTATCCCTGATGTATGAGGGTAAATTCATAACATATGACCTGATCTGTTCATCTATGAATTTACTTAGATTTTCCGTCAGAGCCCCGCAACCAGAAACTATGGGTCATCCTGGGGGGTTATTTTTATTTTTGTGAATTTTTGGTAGACTGTAGAAGGTTGGTATCTTTGGATGAGGGGTACGAATGAAATCCCAGATTTGTTTATCAATTACGTTATTCAGGTAGGCATCATCTACCAATATGTAGAATTCTTTGTCATATTTTTCTATCAGGGATCTTAAAATTAATCTGTACCATGACTTATTATTCAAAATTTTTAAATACTTGTTTTTATATTGATCATTATAACAATATTCCCACCCTTATCAGCTGGCTTTATTGTGAGGTGGGTTTGGTTGTTTAGAGTGGTTATAGCTGCCTTTTCTCCTACTGATATATTATGGGACATGCCAGAACGAACACTGAGTTTGTTGATGTCTCTGGTGGTCATAGCCAAAAAGGCTCCTAGGTTGATATTCAAACTAAGTGGGGGAAACTTATCAGATTTCTTTTTTAAGGTGGATTTGATTTCTAATTGTTTCTCCTTATTGGTCATAGTGTTTGCTTCAAGGAGAGTTTCTAGGTCAATCCTGTCAATAAGATCCAAACCATCCTGCTCATCAGCCAATTCAATTAGAACATCAAGGTCGATTTCATTTGAAGTTTTCTTTACTATACATACTCTTCAGCGAGGGTTGTCTTGCGAATAGTTGCAAGTCTTTAATAACTTCAAATTTGTCTATGTCTGAGACCTTTAGACAAGACAGACATTTCATTGTGATAGAATATAATCAGAGAGGTTGATAACATTCAATGTATTTTCACTTGTAGAAATAGGATAGAGCTATGAAAGAGTATTATCCTGATTGTGCTTCTGAGAGTTGTCATCAGCCACAGTAGGACCAGAGACATCTCCAGAATCAATTCCTATAGTTTGTAACAAAGGAAAACAAGAGACAGATTGCCCAGATGGGCCACCATGTGCATCAGTTACCTGTATACCTACAAGACCCTTAGATAGGTGTAAAGTTTGTGCATTTGAAAAGGCCTCCACCATACTCTTTTTTGGAAGTTGTAGTTCTTTATTTGGTGATTTCCATTTGTTTTTCTGTGTTTTTTTTATTTTTATTTCCAAAGGTAGACTGCGAAAAGGATGAAATAGAGGAATTAAGTGAAGTATCAGAACCTCTATTCCCCTTAGCCCCTTGTGTAAATTTAGTATTAGAATATAAAAAATGTTTTTGTTGGTGTTGTGCCAACTGTATGCTTTTCCTTCCTGGAAGGCCACCTTGGCTCTCCAGAATTTGTGTTCTTTCATAGACAAAGTTTCCTTGGCTAATTGGTCTAAATTAGTTCTAATACTGTCCTCCTGATTGGAAAAACCCTCAAATTTTTCAAAGGGTTTCAATTGTGTATACATTTTATCAATATCATTGTTTAAAAGAGCAATACTTTTAAGGTATATTCCTCTGTTAACAATTTCATCATAGTTTTACTACATTGTTGCAAATTATTCTCCCATCTTTTTTTGAACGTGTCTATGATGTCGAAGTTTGGAAATATTTGGATATATAATAATCCGAATGGATTTATATCATCTTTTATGTATTGGTCAAAACCATCGACATGCCAAAGAAGGTGGGCTTTTCTCTCAACTAATTTTGGAGAGCTGTGAAAAAAGGGCCAACATTTCAGACTCTTGTGCCTCCTTCTTTCCCTGCTCTCTGTATTTGGTCATTAGACCCTCAAAATCCTTGGTTTTAAACATGATGTAAATTGAAAATTAGAGACACATATATGTAAAGTATAATATGATCAGGCGCACACCCACAAAAAAGTGTCTATAAATCTAAATAGTAAGAGAATTTGATTCCATAAATGTTGGAAGAAAAAAGGGGGGAATGGGTATTTGCTACCCTATATATAGAAAAAAACAAGTAAAAAGGCGCAAAGCACAATTACCTTCAACAAAACCAATTAGTCCAGAAGCTTAAAATAAACGAGAAAAATGCATGCAAATGTTCATGCATATGTGTTAGAAGGATGTAGATGTAGGTCAGTCAGGGCAGCCACCGATGGAGCCAAAAG
Organism: Lithobates clamitans; assembly: GCA_037952925.1. NCBI lineage: Eukaryota > Metazoa > Chordata > Amphibia > Anura > Ranidae > Lithobates > Lithobates clamitans. The sequence goes on along the minus strand of JBBGZY010000270.1, from coordinate 2,197,852 downwards.
CGGGATCCAGCAAGCTAGAACAATAACAAGGAAAGGGGCGCCTCTGAATATATATCACAAACAAATTTTATTAAAAACAGCAATATCCACTCACATGAGGGTAGAAGAAGTTGCGTTCAGGTCAGTTGGCTGAGCAGTGGAACTACAAGTCGCAGCGGTTCCTGCAGGGGATGTGAGATCCAGAGATGGGAAATAGCTGGTGCAGCCAGATGCAGACTTTAGTAGTAATCAGTCCAACACATATCCTGTGTTTATATCTGGCGATTTCCTGGATATCAGGATAAGGGTTCCAGATAAGAGGACAGGAGACGGGAGGGACGTCACTGCGACCGTAGAGCCGCGCTGCCGCTCACCGCTGTTAATGGAGCGCCTCTGAGCTGTAACACGGCCAGCCGTGTGAGAGACCACAGCGAGGCTTGGAAGGCAAACAGAGCGTGGCACCCGGTGATGACGGCACATTAGTGCAACGCGTTTCTGAATCGGCTTGCCATTGATGGTAGAATGGCCGCATTCCTTTATCAAGCATTTTGAGCGGTGAGCGGCAGCGTGGCTCTACGGTCGCAGTGACGTCCCCCCTGTCTCCTGTCCTCTTATCTGGAACCCTTATCCTGTAATGGATGATCCCAATGTTTCCGGCTTGATGCCCTTCTTCAGGGGTTTTTTAACATCCAGAGCCCGGTGTCTATTAAAAAAATATATATGTACATACATAGATTTTAGTAAATAATATATACAGACAATGTCAATAGTATAAACAATGTAAATCTGTTTTGTTATTGTTTATCAAGACAATAAGGAATTGCGCAAAAAATATTTACATATGGTGAATGACACATATAAAGCATACCAGATAATGATGGTGTCCCTATAATTAGGGAATGAAAAATTCTGCAAGTAATAACAAGGAAAAACTGCCTGTATGCGACCCCACAAAAAACGCTCCACATGGATTCCCCATCGAAGGTCTGAACAAAACATGGGCATAAATCAGATCAGTGATCTGAAAAAGAGGGAAAAAAAAAAGTATGCACTAATAGAGATAGCACATCAAGGGTATCACCACACAAAAATATATAGTATATTTCCAAATCCAACAGTATACCTGTAGTGGTACATATAAATGTAAGGGTAAGAAACTTGAACCAAACAAAGGACCAGGCAGTATAGAGTGCGGGTGATCAGAGCCGTTGCAGCTGTGTTTGCATGCTGCAAACGGCTCTGATAAATACCCCTTATGCCGTATGCGCATGCGCGAATGGTGAAGTGACGTAATGACATACACTCAGAGGACACAGAGCATGCGCAAAGCCCACAGTGCACAGAACAACTGTCCCCAGAGCGCAGAACACCGCCCCAAAACAACGTGATGGGGATCTACGCTAAGGAGGGGACACCGGCGCATAACCAAGAACGAGGACAAAAATCAGGGATTAATACTAAGCCAATCCTGTCAAAGTAATTGGAATAAAATGATGGCATCTCAGTGGTAACGTGCGCCGAATATCCCCCAAGTGCTCCAGGTGGAGATTCAAATGAGGAGACACAAAAAAAGGGGGGGAGGGGGGAACCACACAAGCAGACATATACTTGAGCTGCATAGAGAAAGCAGGGGCCTGAAGAGGGGCACAGTAGGAGGGTACATTATAATACATTAAAGGGGACATGAAATTAACAGTGTGATATCATATAGAAATAATTAGAAAAACCACAGAGCAAAATAACTTTTACTTTTTCTAAAAAAGAGAAACGGGAATTAAAAAAATATATATTAAGATATATATATATATCTATATATCTATATAGATATATATATATATATATATATATATATATATATATATATGTAGGTAGAAGAGAAAGAAGGGAAATTACTACTAAATCAGCACCGGATCAGCATCGGAAGGAGCATATTCCTATGCTTCCCATCCACCAGAGGAAAAACCTTTAAAAAATGGACGATAACTAACCATGTCATTCAGGCCAAGTGTAAAAAGACAAGAGGTTCTAAGTGCTCTGCGTTGGTTTATTTAAAAAAGATCCATAAAATGGCATATGGTGATTACGCCAATATCACGCTACATGTGAAACCAATAAGCCAGTGTACAACTAAATACATAGGATCCAAAGATCCAAAGATAGCAGCAGGTGATGTCCGCAAGAAAGCTCCTGCCCCGTACGCGTTACGTCCTACAGGACTTCGTCAGCGAGGGCGGGGCTATCACGTCACCTGGAAGTTTAAATGGACATCTGGTCTCCTAGGAGAGCACAGCGGACTGGAAGTCGGAATGGCTTAAATGGTAAGAACTCTGGTAAGAGCATTGGTTTTGCGGTGGAGGGCTTGTCACCAAGAATCACCAGTAGATTGGATTTTCCATTCTCTCATGAGGGATCTCATCTTCCATTCTGGGACTTGTAGTTCTTTTACATTTATGAATGGACTTTCTCTTATTCATATTGCGCTGCACTAATTACTCTATTTTGTATACCCATTGAAGTTGATATGATTAACCTGTAGTGTTCAGCTTGCATTTTCTGTTTAGTTTAACCTATTGTTTGCGCTGATTGTTTTTTATATATTTACATTCTTTGTTATCACATTCCTCTCAGCAGCATTCACGGATGTTTCAATTCTTAGAACACAGAGAGGTTAGGCTTAATGAAGTCTTCTCTGACACCCAGCCTTCAAATAACTTGGATGATCTGTCTATTTGCTTTAACAATCTGGGTTATATTTTTTAAAAGAAAGTTAAAGCTTGGTGGGACATTGCATCATTTAAACAGTACACAAAATGCAAATTAGTACCCAGAAGACTGAGGTGGGATCTCCCACCCAATGATGGTCTAACTGATGATGAGTCCATACAGGAATGGCTTGTTTTTTTTTTTTTTTTTAAAAGGGCCAGGAACTGATGGATTTTTTATTACTTAGGAAACAGAGAAAAATTAAAATGTTGAATAAACAAATTGTTGATCTCAAAAATAAGAACCATTTCAGGATTCACTGGATTTCCCAAAAATTTCCAGTGAATTAAAAAATTAAATGATTAAATGGGATAAGGAGGTTCAGGAAAAGAAAAAGAACAAATATATTAGAAATACTGGTGACTATTCTTGGGGGGAGGTCTTTAAATAGCAATCTAAGTTTCAAATCTTGGAACATGTGCCAATTAATGTAGCAATGAATCAGACCTCCCAAAAAAACCCTCCCTGTACCCCAGTTACTATTTCTAATGTCCCCACCTCTCGAGGCATCAATAACAGGGGTCGCACTCATCCCAACAATAGAGGCAGAGGGAATTTCAACAGAGGTGGGAAAAGTAGAGGAAACCATCGTTTTTTATGCACCTCCCCAGAATCAAGGATATTGGGAAGATAATTGGGGTCCCCCACATCCTCACAGAGGTAGGGCCCCCAATAATTAATTTAACAGGGGTAATCACCATTTTATTAATCAGAGCTAATATCCTAGAGGGAATGAAGACCATTATGATAGAGCCCCAATACCGGTTCATAACAGGTTCACACCCCTATTTAATGATGGAGCACAACAGGGGGAAGGTTTTTTAGGGAACCTTCAACCCCACTGGCAAGAACCTTGGTGTCAAATGCCTACTGGAAACAAACAGGGGGGGGGCAAAAGAAGAGAAATAGGGGGAGAAGAGCAGGAAGAAAAACAAAAAAGGAAAAGGTTCCATTAGGAGCAGGCATTTATAACATCAGTGGTTCAGCGCTATCTGAGGACGAACTGAAGGTACTTGATAAAGGACTAAAGTTTGCCCCAGTGCACAATTTTAATAAATTCCAAACTTATATTAGTCTGCATAAGTTTATTAGAACTCGTAGTATTAAAAGATACTTCCTTTCCAAACCCGGTGAGAGATTTTCAGTATTCAATGCACCCAAAAATGATAATAGACATATTGAAGTCTTTAAGAATATGGTGACCAGTGACCTGGAAGGAATGAAAGTTAAAAAAGTTAAGGACCCCTCTTATTTGAAAAAAGGAATTGCCACTTAGTAAAAGAATAAGGATGTGGTTGTCTGCCCCGCAGATAAGAGGGGCAGATTAGTGGTTATGAGCAAATCCTTTTTACAAAGGGGAAATGGAAAGATTATTGGCCAATCGAAATACATATCAAGTGTTAAGTAACGACCCAGTGTTTCAGTTTAAAAGTGAGCTTCAAATACTAATTGAATATGGTAAAACCAACGGGGTTCTACAATAAAAGGAAGCAATGTACCTACACCCCAGTGCTTGTAGGAGACCGATTGTGTATTTTTTGCCTAAAATACATAAAAATGCTCAGTCTCCCCCAGGCAGACCCATAGTTAACGGTATTGACTCGGTGTAAGCATGGTTAGATCAATGCATTGACTATTTTCTAAAACCCTTAGTGTCAACTACCAGAGCATACTTGAAGGACACTAAACACATTATTCAGATTATGGAAACCATACCCTGTAATGAGAATAGTCTTTTCGTGACGGCAGACGTCAGCTCACTATACACCATTATTGGTCACCAGGATGCACTGATGTCTGTAAAGTGGGCCCTAGATAAATCAAATCTTCCTGAGTTGCATAAAATCTTTCTAATGAAATCACTAGAGTTTTGTTTGGCCAGAAATTATTTCCGGAAATTATTTCTGGTATGATGTAAAATTTTTCCTTCAGATTCTCAGGGTTGTTATGGGTGCTTGGTTTGCTACGAGTGTTGCCAACCTATTTATGGAGCTATGGGAAGACGAAACGATTTTCTGTGATTAACCTGCATAGCTGGTTTGCTACCAAAGATAGATAGACAATTTGATCATGGTATGGGAGGGATATCTTGTTAGTTTACAGCTGTTCATGTCTAAACTTAGTGCCATTAATAAAAACGTTAGTTTATCTTCCTGCATGACATCCCTTTGAGATTTTCAGACAGGGAAGTTCTTTTAAGACAAGAAATTTCTTTAAACCGACTGACAGTAATAGCTATATACATGTAGATAGTTGCCACCACCAATCAAGGCTGTACAATACCCCTAGAGGTCAATTTATCTGCCTACGGCGGAACTGTGCTCTTGATTCTGATTATTATACGCAGTCTAATGTGTTAGCTGAACAATTTTTTCCAAAAAGGGTAAAAAAAGGAACAGATTGCAAGTGAGATCCAGAGCATTGGGAACCTGGATCGAACCCTTTTAGTTGCAGATTCCAACAAACATAAGAATAAAAGAGACAACAAGTTTGAATATAAAATTATTTTAGATTACAATATACAACACAAAAAATTTGAATTATTATGAAGCATTGGGAAATCTTAAAGAAGGGTAGAATTTTAGGTACAGTGCTGCCCCCACGACCGAGATTCATTTACAGAAGACCTTCTACCCCCTGAGACACTTTGGCCCCAAGTGTATTAGACCCCCCTGTTGTTAAGGAAAATATATTGTTTGCTTTTTGTCTGGATTTTACACTTGTGGAAAATGCCCTGCATGCAGGCAATGTGAACATAACCTTAAAAAAATGCAAGGATTTTGTCGCCTCGGCCACTAACAGACAATACCCCATAAAAAATCTTATCACGTGTGATACAGTGGGGGTCGTATACATGCTGGAGTGCGATTGTGGACACCAGTATGTGGGGTGGATATCAAGACCTATGGGTGCTCGCATAGCCGAACATGTGAATAATATTAAAAAGGGCTTGAGAACACATAATATTTCTAAACATTTTAGACCCAAGATGTCTCAGATTCTGGGGGTTGGAGAAGATAAATAAGCACTGGAGAGGAGGAAATGTTATACGCCAGTTAAGTCAGCGAGAATCTTTCTGGATCCATGAGACACAGGTTTCAGTTCCAAGAGGGTTAAACGTTGAATTTGACTTAACTGCTTCAGCCCCGGAAGATTTTACCCCCTTCCTGACCTGCACTGCGTTGCTTTAACCGACAATTGCGCAGTCGTGCGACGTTGCACCCAAACAAAATTGACGTCCTTTTTTTCCCCACAAATAGAGCTTTCTTTTGGTGGTATTTGATCACCTCTGCAGTTTTATTTTTTGCGCTATAAACAAAAAAAAGTGACAATTTTGAAAAAAAAGCAATATTTTTTACTTTTTGCTATGATAAATAACCCCCAAAAAAATATAAAAAAAAACAAATGTTTTCCTCAGTTTAGGTCGATATGTATTCTTCTATATATTTTTGTTAAAAAAATCGCAATAAGCGTATATTGATTGGTTTGCGCAAAAGTTAGAGCGTCTACAAAATAGGGGATAATTTTTGGCATTTTTATTATCAATTTTTTTGTTTTATTCGTAATGGCGGCGATCTGCGATTTTTATCATGACTGCGACATTATGGCTGACACATCAGACACTATTTTGGGACCATTGTCATTTATATAGCGGTCAGTGCTATAAAAATGCACTGATTACTGTGTAAATGACACTGGCAGGGAAGGGGTTAACCACTAGGGGGCGATCAAGGTGTTTTATGTGTCCTAGGGAGTGATTTTAACTATGGGGGGGATGGGCTTCAACTCACATGACAGCGATCACTGCTCCAGATGACAGGGAGCAGTGATCTCTGTCATGTCACAAGGCAGAACGGGGAAATGCCTTGTTTACATAGGCGCTTCCCCGTTCTGTGGCTCCGCGACACGATCGCCGGGAGACCGGTGAACATAGAGTCCGCCTGTCCTGCGGGCACGGTCACGCCGTACGCAGCAGGTGTGTGCGCCCGCTAGCCCCACCAATTAAAGGGGACTTACAGGTACGCCCATTTGCCCACCACTGCCATTATGCCCACGTATATCAGTGTGCAACGGTCGGCAAGTGGTTAAACTGTTTCATATCATATAAATAAATATTTTTTCAGATGTCTTCTCAACGTTTTTTAGAAGTGTTTTGCTACATAAATAGTCTTCATTATGTGAAGAGATGGCCGTGGATTTACAGGTCCGTTTATTATTTTTCTAGATTCTTCTTTTCCTTTAACTATAAGTGTAGGCTTATATTTATTAATCGCTATGCATAGATTAAATATTGTATTCATGTAGTATTTATATGTGTTTTTATGCATCAGTCTGTGTCCCCATGGGAATGTGTGACCGTTTAAGCCATTCTGACTTCCGGTCTGCCGCGTTCTCCATGGAGACCAGCCGTCTATTTAAACTTCCGAGTGACATGATAGCCCCGCCCTCGCTGATGAAGTCCCGTAGGACATAATGGGGGGAGGAGCTATCTTGCGGACATCACCCGATGCCATCTCTGGATCTTTGGATCCTATGTTTTTAGTTGTACACTGGCTTATCGGTTTCAGATGTAACACAATATTGGCGACATCACCATATGCCATTTTATGGATCTTTTTTAAATAAACCAATGGAGAGCACTTAGAACGTGTCCCCTTGTCTTTGTACACTTGCCCTGGATGTTCCGGTTCCACTGCCGTGCTGGAGAATACCATCATCCCACTGTGGATACAAGCGTAATTGACCTTTTGTCTCATCAGATGTCCACCTTTTCTGGTAAGAGCATTGGTTTTGCGGTGGAGGGCTTGTCACCTGAATAACCAGTGGATTGGATTTTTCATTCTCTCACGAGGGGTCTCATCTTCTGTTCTGGGACTTGTAGTTCTTTTACATTTATGGATGGACTTTCTCTTATTCATATTGCGCTGCACTAATTACTCTATTTAGTATACCCATTGAAGGCAATGTGATTAACCTGTAGTGTTCAGCTTGCATTTTCTGTTTAGTTTAACCTATTGTTTGCGCTGATTGTTCTTTATATATTTACACATGTTATGAAAGAACTACATCACCAGTGCCTAAAAAACAGGAAATACATTACGTTAAAAGGTAAGTTTCCTTATAAATGTTTTTATTTTGTTCTCAATTATACACTTGCCTACAGGTCATCTACACCCCCTTCCTTCCCAGGCCATTTTTCAGCTTTCAGAGCTGTCGCACTTTGAATGACAATTGCGCGGTCGTGCTACACTGTACCCAGATACATTTTTTATTATTTTCTTCACACAAATAGAGCTTTCTTTTGGTGGGATTTAATCACTGCTGGGTTTTTATTTTTTACATAAAAAAAGACAAAAAAATTTGAAAAAAACTTTTTTTTTTACTTAGTTTCTGTCGGTAAATTTTTGAATTAAGTAATTTTTCTCAATTTTCTCAATTTTTTCATTGTTTGATAGTGGCTCATCTCACCTGGGAAAACAATGGTGTTTCCTTAGTCTTTTATTCAGGCATATGAGTAATCCTTTATTGCAGGGTTGTGTCTCTTTATCTACCCACCAAAGACATGTAAATTTCTTTTGGTTTCTACTACGCAATTAGTTTGGTTATGTAAACTGGGATGGCTGATCCATTTCAAATTGGGAAATGTATGAAGTCATGGTGACCTTCAGTTCAATGCTGTGTTAAGGCCTAACCGCTTTGCAACCATATATGTAACTTATGAGAGATAGTTATTTCTTCGTCATAATTATAACATACAGTTATGACTAGTTACCACTGTCAGTGGTGCATACTGAGGGATGATATAAATGTTTGGGGTGACCTTCCAAAAAGGACCTTGCCTCCTGGGTCAAGACCTGAAGCTGTGATGGAGGTCTTTACCTCCCAGGCCTGTTGCCTGGAGAGGGTAAAGGTAAGAGTGGGTCTGTGTTATAGGGTATACAGTGCCATGCTGGGGGGTATATTCAGGAGTGAAGCAGGACAAGAGTGTCCTGAAGAGTTGGGTATCAGCTGCTGCCCGTATACATTGCAGGAAGTGAGGGTTTCTCATTGTAAAGGTACTTGTACTGCCTGGTGGCATTTTACAGTCTGAAGAGTACAGATTGCTGATTTTGGCTTAAAGGCCCTTAACTCTGTATTGACCGTGATTAGAAGTCTGGAGTTACATTTTATCTCTTTTTGGGTATCCTGTGTCCTCATCTGCTATCATAGAGTTTATTATGCTTTAATAAATCCTCTCAAATGTTTTTAAGTAAATAGCGCCCAATTTCTACTTTCCCATACAGAGCCAAGGATACTGCCCTGAGATTTGAAATTATTGAATGGACTCATTTGTAAATAACATCCTTACCCTACTGACTTGTACCTCTGTCCCCACCTATAGATTTCCCTGTTTGCTGTGGGTTCAATAAAGCTGTGTTCTTTGATGTCTTCTGCACTTTTTATATGAAACTATGCCTGAAAAAGGGAACTTAGATTTTATGAAAGCCTGTTCCTCAGGATATATTCCTGTTAACCACACAACGAGTATCATCTACAATTTTTATTTCCTGCTGCTATCTATGGCTAACACGATGCAACATTTTACTGTGGAGAAATTCTAAAAACTCTAAATTGATCTTAACCGTCAAGATCCAGTATTCTGTAGGCCTGAACTGAACACTTAGATTGTAGCTTAATTATAATGCTGAGGCTTATGCCACACGAAAACCAAGCTACCTTTTTAAACAATTTGTGTTTTGTGTATAATGTTTTTTCTTTATATATAACAACTTTAAAAATACTATAAATGTCTATTTAGTGAGACACATATAAAATACTTCATATATATTGAATTTCTACCACGTATTGCCAGCAGGTGGTGAAATTGAGTTTGTCTTGGTATTTTGCAAGTGTTTTGTTATTAATATTCTACAATTAAATCTGCTATTAACAAACCACACACAACCAATTTAAATAGAGGAAGGACACCTCCAACCTTATAAAGCTGTATTTTTCAGTTTTAACAGAGATAATCATAAAAAGAACAGCAATGCAAAGGCTGTATGCTGCGCACTGGTATAGTCAAGGTATCCATGAGAAACAAGTAGATACATTGGAGGATGATGAATTAAAAAAAATAAAACTTGCTTCCATATAAACCATGAAGTAACATTTATTGTATGGCCATAGCTAAAGCACACGGTCCAGATAAAAACACAGTGATGTGTGAACGACGTTCTGATTTTAAAAGGTAAAAGCCTAATTCTCATCCAACCTCAAACACTAAATGGAGGGCCCAGCACTTGTGATGGAAACAGGCTTAAGGTTCACATACCAGCCAGAAGGCTCACTGGGATCAGCTGTTGGTGTCCCGCAGTTGGAGCCAACCGGAGGCCCATGTCAGTAGAAGGGGAGGGACCAGGGGGATCCTCTCTCCAATCATATAACGCATTTCAAAGCTCCTGGCTTCTTCATCAAATTTGTCAAAGAGAGATCCCCCTGGTTCCCCGTTGAGCGTCTCGGGTCTGTTTATTGAATTTTTATAAAAAGAACAGCTACTACTGGTCTTTCTTTTTAGAAAGACCAGCATGAATGGCAAATACTGTATTATAAAGGCACTTTATAATCCAAGCTCATTTTTAACAAGAATCGAGTAATAAAAAAATCAATATGGGGTTAATAAACCTGTCATGTAGGAAATATACCATTGCAGATCTTCTTTTTAAAATGCTTGTTGATTGGCATTCTCTGGCTTCAATACTTTCTAAATCATTGACTGAGACCAAGCAAATAGGAAGTGAAGTCAGAGTGAATTCAGAAATTCCCAATCTCCATATTTGTTAGAAGCTATTAACTTGGAAAGCATTGAGTACATGGTATCTCCTTAAGCCCCAGGCAGTTAGTATGTTCATGCCCAGATATTTCTTTCATGACAGGTCCCCCTTAGAAGCCATTCTGCAGCTTTTAGTCCTTTAAGGTTACAAACAGTAGTGCAAGGATTGGAGTAGCTTTGAGCTAATTGTAACTAACAATACAACGTTGTTCTGTGCGGCACACAGTAAAAAAATTAAGTACTCATTTGTAGGACTGTGAGCTGTAAAGACAGATTATTCTATGTATCAATGAAAAGTGCCACTCATTTAGGTTATATCAGTAATATTGACACAGATGGCAGTCAGTTGATTTCCTCTGGGAAATTAAAAGCAAAGTGTGCCTGGGCTATTTGGATACTCGTGGGAAATCTATATCATGGACCACGTATGATTAAAAGAATCTCTACAAAGGAAAAGTTGTACTTTGATATGACTGAAGGGAATAATGTGTATGTAGGAACCTTATCTTTTTGCATATATAAAAAAAGCCCCTTAAAAAACACAGAGGTAATAAAAACACAGTTTTTAGTTAAGTGGAAAAATAGAGAATGGTTTGAACCTTTGCTAGATTTCTATTGCCACACTTGTACCCTTGGAAGCACTCCAACTCTCAGGAAGTAACTGGGTGTCACAAGGAGAGCAAATCAAGAGTATACTTCCCACGTGAGAAGACACATGGCATTTAAAAAGCTTCCCCCCCAAGGGCATAACTACAAATCACATAACAAAAATTTTAACACTTTCTATTGAAATCTCTGTGACTCTCAGCATTTTTCATCCATAATAATAACCACATTTTTTACTGGTGGCCATTGTTCTATATTGCATAAATATTTATGTAGCTATGTAACAGTTTATCCTTTATACTGGTCACCTTGTTGGCCTACACACCCCTCAAATTGTACCCCTTTTACATAGATGGTCAGTGGACGGCACCCACCAATAAAATCCCCATGTACATTTGTAGCATGTAAAATAGAAGGATGCCCTAATTGGTGGCTAGTGTAAGTGCAAACTAAGTGTAAATTCGTGGCTATTGTAAACACCCCTTGTTATTTTGGTTGTTAGTAAAAGATCCCCAATTACATTGGTGGTGATCCCCAGGTACATTAGTAGTCACTGTAGTGTCTCTTTATATTGATGGTTAGTGAAGAAGTGCCCCCCTATTATTGGTGGTCAATGTGAGAAAAAATTTATCACTTGCACTGATAGTGGGAAGCCAAACATCTGCTTACAATGGTAGTCAGTGGGAAGAAAATGTTGATTTGCATTGCAGAAGAAATAAGGAAGCTATCTTACAATGGTAGTCAGAGGAAGGAAGAATAACCTCTTATGTTGGTAGTCAGTGGAAAAAAACATGCCCCTTATAGTGGTCATCATTGACAGGATGAATAGTTTATTACATTGGTTGTCAGTGGAAGAATAATGCCCCCTATTTTATCGGTTGTCAGTGGAAGAATAATACCCCTATTTTATCGGTGGTCAGTAGAAAAGCAATACTCCCTAGTTGGTCCTTGGTGATCAGTAGGAGAAGAATGCTACTATTTACCGGTGGTCAGAAAATACTGGTGTCAGTGTGGTTAACTCGAAAGTGAAGATCCTTTCACTCTGGTTCCACCACTGGCTTTGCCTAATGATGTCAGCACCAGAACTACCAGGCCACTGTCCGGGAACAATAAAAGGAATGGACATACAGTGAAGACAGGCAAGGACAGACGGAAAGGAGAAGCCTGGCTTTTTTGTCCACCACTAGTGTGATTTAAATACTGTGGCAGTGTGTAACTCATCATAAGTGCAAGCTGCCTTCTTCGACTTTTGTCTTAAAATGTGCTAACCATTAAGTTTCTGAACCAAAGCAAGGTGTAGGTATTTATTAATGAAATAATGTTTATTTATGTGGCTCTAAAAATACAAACAACATGGATAAAAACAACATCTGAACAGTTAAAAAAAAATCAGCAAAAAAAAAAGATAACTGAAGAAGGGAAAAGGGAATTAATAAGAACTATTTAGGGTTAACTAAAGTTTAAAAAGCTTAATAAATAGGAACATCTTTATTAAAAAATATAACCAAATACATTGTAACAGTATTGTTACAATGCATTTAGGAATGAACCTTGCAAACAGTGGACAGCTAAAGCCCACAGATTGCATTTGGAAAGCAGATCTCCTGTTGTAATCTAATGGGGTTGAGGGCTGGTCTGTCAATTTGTCAGAAACTCCAACTACCTAACTTCCAGTTTCTTTAAACCATTAGTAATTGAAGATTTTGACAAATTGCTGTTTGGACACAATACCGGCAATCGAATACAGTTTGGTGCACGATATTATGAGCGATACTAGCCAAAAAAATGGCTGCCTCCTGTGGCGCCGACAACTTTGTCCTCGTTAGCAGCTGTGGTGTTAAAACAGCTATATCTTCCTGTACTGGACTGTATTTGGTTGCCGGTGTTGTGTCCAAACAGCAATTCATCAAAATCTCCAGTTACTGATGGTTTAAATAAACCACACGTGACGTGATTGGAGTTTTTGATGGGTTAGAGAATTTGACAGAACACCGGCCTGGCATCCCCCCCTCCAGTAACCAATCAACATGCTGGCTGAATGTGAATTTTTGTTTCGATACATCTTGTTCTTGTTTGGAAGTTAACCGTAGAGAAAACCACAATCCAGATCGTCCCCAGCAGTCTCTATGACTTTCGGAGGCCCGGGTGCGACGTTATGATGTCACGTCTGGCCCGGCAGATGTAAATACCACTGTGTACTCGGCTAGAAAGGCTGAAATTGTTTGTTTTTTTATTTTTCATCTTGATATTTTCTGCTTAGAGGAGAGATGTGGGGTCTTATGAACCCCACATCTCTCCATAAAGAGGACCTGTCCTCTATATATATTGTTAGACAGGTCAATTCGGTTGGTCGCTGGCCGGTTGGTAAGTTTGAGCTTGGAAATCTCTTTAGATTTGTTTGACATACGTTGCCATTCCAGTGCTCCTTGCTACAAAGACCCATTATAGGTGGGCTCAGTGGCCACTTTTTTTTATAGACCAAATATACTAACACATGACGTCTCCCATTCATCTCGCAATTTCATCCTTATATCACTAGGGTCTTTAATATTATCAAAAAACACTGGTCTACCTTGTATGATGGCTATCCGTCAGTACAGGAATTCCCTTCTCCCCCTTTACCTTCTTATCGTCGAGGTCGGACCATATATGACAGACTGGTCAAATCTGATCAATATCTCCCCCCCCTCACCTGTCACCACCTTTCTGGGGCCACACAATTTTGTCTCTTTTTCTTGTCACTGTTGCATTCAGTGTAACAGTATGATAAAAGAGAAATCTTTTTCCCATCCACATAAAGGATACAACATTAATATTAAAAATCATTATACCTGCCAATCTTCTTATGCATTATCAAATGCCCTTGCGGGTTATTATATGTAGGAGAAACCATTCAGAAAGTTAATACAAATTGGATAAGCTCCCCTTAGCCAGGCATTTTCTGGAAAAGGGACATACTGTTTCTCAATTAAAATTTATGGTTATAGATGGCATATCTAAAAATTGACGCAGAGGAAATAGAGAATTAACCCTTAAAAAACGGGAAGTCCAGTGGATAGATGGTTTGAATACATTATTGCCCAATGGATTAAACTTAGATTTTTATTTATATGTATTTCTTAGATTTATTTTTCTCTGCTCAGACCAATATTAATTATTATTTTTGTAATATTTCTGGTATGCAAGTTTACGATATGTGTTTGTTTTTCTCAAGCACATACCGAATGTAATGAGAAAAACGGTAGCACCTGATGAGCCATGATTCTACATATGTTCACATGCATTTACTCATTAGTTAATTGACTTGATATTGAATGATTTTTTTAATTTAATACTTTTTCTTTATTTTTATTCTTTACTAGATCCCTGCATATCCAGCTTAGATCTAGTCATAACTTCTAACGGCTCCATTGCAAGAGCAAATAGTAAGGGGGGCAGGGGACAGCCCTGTCTAGTACCTCTCTCCAACTGGAACAAATCAGAGTACTCATCATTGATTTTTATTTTTGCTCTTGGTTCAGTGTAGAGTATTTTCACCCAGCTAATGAAGGACGGGCCAAACCTAAATCTCTCAAGCACTCTCAGTAGGTATTCCCACTCCAGGCTATCGAAGGCCTTGGCTGCGTCTAGGGCCAGAATGGCCCTGCAGACACCATTGTCAGGTGGAATCTGCATATTCAAAAAGACTCTTCTAATATTAATGCTAGTTGACCTATTCGGAATGAATCCTAACTGATCAGGATGAATAAGATTCTGGATACATCCATTTAAGCGGGTTGCTAGTATTCTGGCCAATATTTTTACATCCGTACGTAATAATGATATAGGGCGATAAGAGGAGGCTTCCAGTTGATCTTTCCCCTCCTTGGGTATAACAACAATAGTGCCTTCCGACATTGAGTTTGGCAGTCTCCCATTGGTTAATGCCCATCCCAGCATCTTCAGCAGCTCTGGAAGCAAAGCCTCACCATATCGTTTATATATTTCTATTGGCAGCCTGTCGGGTCCTGGCGACTTTTGGTTTGGCATCCAAGCTACTGCTCACCGCAGGGTTACTGGTGCGTCCATATCCATTTTATCCCTTTCTGAGAAAGTTGGGATTATTATTTTCCGAAGAAAATCGTCAATTTTTTCCCTCCCCATACCCTTGTGGGACCTGTAGAGGGAGCTATAGTAGTCTCTGAATGTATGCATTATAGCAGTTGGATCGGAAGAAATGTCTCCACCGCCGAAACCGCTGAGGGAGGGATATTAGATCTAATCAATAAGAATAGCATGTGACCAACTTTCTCCCTTCTCCAAATTGGCACTGTCTCTGGAATATACGCCAGTTATCTGTCTTTCTTGTGATAGTCATTTTGTAAGCCTGTTGTTTTTCTAGCCATTCCCTCTGTCTATCTGGGGTTGGGTCCTCAACAAATCGCCTCTCTGCCAAATTCGCCTCGTTTTTAACTTCCCTTTCCCACTCCCTAGACTTGCACTTTGCTCTTGCCACCTGTTATTATTATTATTATTATTATACAGGATTTATATAGCGCCAACAGTTTACGCAGCGCTTTACAATATAAAAGGGAGACAATACAGTTATAATACAAGAGGATTAAGAGGGCCCTGCTCAGAAGAGCTTACAATCTAATAGGGTGGGGCAGGTGGTACAAAAGGTTGTAACTGTGGGGAATGAGCAGGTGGAAGTGGTAGGAGATTAGTTGGAGACGTGATAGGCTTTCCTGAAGAGATGAGTTTTCAGGGATCACCTGAAGGTAGCAAGAGTAGGGAATAGCCGGATAGATGGAGGTAGCGAGTTCCAGAGGATGGGAGAGGCTCTGGAGAAATCCTGAAGACGAGCATGGGAGGAGGAGATGAGAGAGCTTGAAAGCAGGAGGTCTTGAGAAGAGCGGAGAGGTCGATTTGGGTGATATTTGGAGACAAGATTAGTGATGTAGCTCGGGGCAGAGTTGTGAATGGCTTTGTATGTTGTGGTTAGTATTTTGAATTTAATTCGCTGGGTGATTGGGAGCCAGTGTAGGGATTGGAGTAGAGGGTTGGCAGACACTGAGCGGTTGGTAAGGTGGATAAGTCTGGCAGCAGCATTCATAATAGACTGAAGAGGGAATAGCCTATGGAGAGGTAAGCCAATGAGAAGAGAGTTGCAATAGTCAAGGCGAGAGATAACAAGGGAGTGAATGAGGAGCTTGGGGGTTTCATTTGTTAAAAAAGGGCGAATTTTAGAGATGTTACGGAGGTGAATTCTACAAACTTTTAGGATTACACCTAGTACCCTGGCGTGAGGGGAGGGACTGATGGTTGCATTGTTGATTTTGATGAAAAAGTCATGGAGGGGGGCACGGGCGGGGGGGAATATTAATAGCTCAGTTTTAGAGAGATTTAGTTTAAGGAAGTGGTGCGACATCCATGCTGATATGTCAGTTAGTAAGTTAGTAATGCGAGAGGAGACTGAAGGAGTGCGGTGAGGAGTAGACAGATAGATTTGTTGGATAAGGAGACCTCTAAGGTAGGCCTTCAAGGAGTCCCAGACTATTCCCGACTGAAGCCGTACCTGCATTAATACATATAAATTCATTTTATCTGGTCACCACTTTATCAGAGTTGGCGATCACTTCCAACCAAGAGGGGTCAATTTTCCATTCTCTCAGATGGGCCTTACTCCCGGCGTTGATTGTCAGCGCGAGAGGGGAATGATCGGAGACACCTCTTGGACCATATCCTATATTCCTTATCAGGACCAGTGCTTCACTGTTAGCTAAAGCCATGTCAGTTCTAGACAAAGTGAGGTAAGAGCCTGAAAAACAAGAATATTATCTTTCCAGCGGATGCCGTGTTCCCCATATATCGCTTAAACCCATTTCGCTCAAGAAACGAACTAGTCAGCCTTCGGACAAGGGAGGTAACCTTGTTGTGATGAATAATCATTAGTATGAGTCGATGGTCTTGCGTTTGTTGCAAAATCGTGATTGGTACAAAAAGGTTTCTGAAAGCCATGTCAACAATATGACCATTCGCTATAGACAACTAATAGGGTCCGCTTACCATCAGGGCCTGATTAGCAAACAAACATGGGATTTTCTTAATGTCCCCTGCCCAAAAATTCCCACATTATATGCCCTCCCCAAAATCCACAAGGATTTAAAAAATCCCCCTGGTCGCCCAATAGTGTCTGGGAATGGTTGTCTGACTGAAAAGGCCAGTCAATTAGTCGATTACTTTCTTCGACCCTATGTTGAGAGTTTGGCATCATACCTACAGGATACTAGTTATCTTCTTAGAACACCTGATGGCCTTGCCATCCCTTTGGAAGCGTGGCTTGTGACCCTTGATGTGGAGGCCCTCTACAACTCCATCCCCCACGATTTGGGGGTTGGGGTTGTTGAGGGTTTCATTTCCCAGAACAGTGACATGTCCCTCGCCTATAACGGGTTCATTTTGGACCTCCTCAAGTTTATTTTATCGAACAACATCTTTCTGTTTGAACGCTCCCAATACCTCCAGGTACAGGGGGTCGCTATGGGGACCAAATGTGCTCCCTCCTATGCAAACCTGTATCTGGGGGGATGGGAGCGAGATTTATTTTTTAGGGAGGATATGCATATTTTTTTGGAACATATACCAATTTGGAGACAATACATATGACGATATTTTTTTAATGTGGACAGGCAACAAGGAGGATCTTTTTCATTTTTTTGAAGGCCTCAAATTGAACTCTTACAATCTTACTTTCACGATGGAAGCTAATCAGTCAACTTTGACATTCCTGGAAAATAAAATCTTCATTAACTCTGACAGAACTATAAGTACCACTCTATTCCGCAAGCCTTCAGTGGGAAACTCTCTCCTGCTGCCAACAGTTCTCATCCCCTTTCTGTGATAACCAATGTGCCGTATGGACAATATCTAAGGCTTAGGAGAAATTGTAATGAAAGTGTTCATTTTGAACATGAGGCCAAAGCGTTAAGAGATCGCCTTAGATTACGAGGCTATAGTAACAAGAAAGTCTATATTAGGGCCAAGAAACAGGATCGTTCGCATCTAATTTACAGTCAGACTCCTAAGCCTGACCCTGGGTTGAGATTAATTACCAGATTCTCTGGACAACATCGACAGGTGCGCGATTTATTACAGAAGCACTGGTACTTGATTATGGGAGATTCAAATGTCTCCAAACACTTGAAAGATCATCCAAAATAACTTACAGACGATCGCGCTCCATCAGGGATCGTATCGTCCACAGTCATTATGTTCCCTCTTCCAGTGACACCACAAGTACCAAAGAAACTAAACCTTGCCATAAGTGTGGGTTCTGTAGATACATTTACGCATCACGTAATATTGTCCTTCCAAATGGACGAGTTTACAGTCCTAAATTTCTAGCCACTTGCCAATCCATTTTTCCACCGCATTAGGGACCATATCTCCCTGGTGCTCAAGAAAAAGATGGAGACCCCCATCAGTCGCCATGTAGGCTTGTGTCATCAATTTGATGACATAAAAATGCACTTTTATGCCCTTGAATATGCTCCCCTAAATGAAAGAGGTGGTGACTACGATAGGATTCTATTGCAACGCGAAACCAGATGGATCTCTGACCTATGTGCCCTTCAACATCCTGGGTTAAATGATGTTTTAAGTTTTAAGCCTTTTCTTTAATATAATTTAATTAATTTTTCAACATTTTTTTTTCTTTCTCAGAACTACCCATTCACCTTTTAATTTATTATTCATTTATATATCCTTTAATTATTGTACTCAGTTTTCAATGTTCCCATGCTGCCTTTCCACTGCTGTTTCCGCATTTACTTTGGAATGTACAGACACCCGGGGCACCTGTTGGTTTCTAATCAATACTCTGACTGTTCTGTGCCCGTTTTTGGAGTTAGCCGAATCCCCTGCCTCTAGGCCCTCATTTGTTAGTCTTCGTCTTCCCTTTGAGATCGGGGTGTTTTCCCTCACCCCTTTTATCTCTCTGTGGCCTTGTTTCCTTTGTCCTATCTGGGATGGGCATAGGATTTTCTAAAATGGCCGCCGTTCTGTGGGTGCAATTGCGTCACATATGGCGCCGCCATACCTCTGCACGGACGCATGCGCATTCGCACTCCTCTAGCTTGTCCGCTACGTGGCGGCGAGTCAGACGCCGTCACGTCGGAGAGGCTGATAAAACAGGGATTTTCCCCACTATAGTCTGTCATTCCTCCACAGGTGAAGGTGGGCAATGCTGCGGTCCGTTTGGACCATCCTCCTGTGTCCTCCCTGCTATCTACCGTGAGTAAGTTCTTTATCATTGACACTAGTTAATATTGACTTTTGAGTGGACCTTTTTTCTAAATGGCATTTTTTTTATTGTTAATTCCCAAACTTTTAGTTTCCTATCTCCGGGAAGCACGGTGCTGTGCCTTGCTGTCTGACCCCTACTGCTGATGCTTGGGGTCCCTATAACACCCTGCTGAGCTGCGCTGTTCTTTCCTCTAAGGAACCCTTTAATAATTAGGCGAATTGCTTCGGATGTGATATTGGAACACTATTGATTCAACCCATAGATCCAGCAAGGTAAATTCATTTACTGTCTGTTTTTACCCCAATATATTTTTTGGTGACTATTATAATTCTATTGCTCATTTTAACATTGACCTCAATATTATAATGTTTGAATCACAATACTTGGTGTGTTTTTTCTATATAGAGAGACTTCACACACACATATATATATATTCCTTTGTCCCTCTCTGCATACCCTGCTGTGGAGCCAAGGCTGGAAGGCATTGTGCATGTTGCAGAACTCGAGATTTATGATTCAATTTGTAGACTCACCAGTCTTTACTATTTCATTAGCAACGCGGGTAAGGTTCTCTTTTTTTCTTTTTTTTTTCCCATGGGTATACTGCTCATTACATATATTTTTTTTCAACATAGATTTATGTTATTTTTGAAATACTTGTGTTCTCACATCTATGTCCTTTAACTGCATATAGTGGATGATACTTTTTGCACAATTAATTGATGTATGTCAAATGAACGCAACATGGATGTAATGTATATCTTGGATATGAGTATTTATTGTGGATTTTTCATTTGTAGTTGATCAGATGCCACATTGTATCTCCTGAGGAAGCTCTATCAAGCGAAACATGTCGATAAAGTGGTATTAACCTCTGTATCACATCCCCATTAGGATTTTTGTATTTGTTAATATTAAATTGCTTCACGTCCTTTTAAAGATTTATAAATAAAATATATTTTTTTTATCATTGTGATGTAAATTTCAATTTGTTTACTGGACACCTTAAAAATCCCGTGGCCTATTGGCGTCAAGTCCCTTTTCCTGTTTGTCACTTCATCAGAGTTGGCGATCACTTCCAACCAAGAGGGGTCAATTTTCCATTCTCTCAGATGGGCCTTACTCCCGGCGTTGATTGTCAGCACGAGAGGGGAATGATCGGAGACACCTCTTGGACCATATTCTATATTCCCTATCAGGACCAGTGTTTCGCTGTTAGCTAAAGCCATGTCAGTTCTAGACAAAGTGAGGTAAGAGCCTGAAAAACAAGAATATTGTCTTTCCAGCGGATGCCGTGTTCGCCATATATCGCTTAACCCCATTTCGTTCAAGAAACGAGCTAGTCAGCCCTCTCCCAATCCAATGGACCTATTTATCGGTGGAAATCTGTCCACGAGCTTGTCTAAGACTTTATTGTCCCCCACCACTATAACTGGGACTCCAACTTTGTCCAATGTAAAGTGTAAATTCTAACAGTTCATGGAGAATCTCAAATTTAAATGGGGGGGATATAAATGTTTGCTAGCACATATGGTTTATTCTCAATCAAGCAGAATAAAAAAATATATCGACCCTGGATATCGATACAGCTCTCTCGACAGGAGAACACCACTTCTCTTCCAATCAATATGCTCACCCCCCTTGAATATGAGGAATGGACAGAATGATATTGAGTTGAAATTTCCGAATACGAAGTAGTAAAGTTGTATCGTTAGTCAAGTGCGTCTCCTGCAGACCCACTCTTCTCCAGTGCCAACAGAACAAAAGTTCTCTTCATTGGGTCCCCCAAACCTCGGACGTTCCAAGAGATTATGCCAAACGTTTTATCTTGCATGGAATCTTATAAAAACAATGCTGAAAAGAAGAAAAAAGAAAAAAAAACTATGCCAAAATAAAAAGAAGAAAATTAAAAAAAATAAGAAAATGGATAAAGAAGTAATAAGTTAATGCATCCAGTGATCCATTTCACTCCCCTCAACCTTAAGTATTTACCCCCATACATGTACTTTTCCCTCTCCTCATATCCCATCCTTATCACAAATTGTGTATTACATCGTATTGATGTAAGTAGTGCATAACCTTTGTCTCCTACCCTACCCTCCCTACCCATATCCCCTGATCCACCCACTTCCCTCCCATATCTCGCCACCCCTGCCCAACAGGGCTTCCCCTTGGGGGTACCATACCTTGCCCAATACACATCCCAAAGCAACAATCTTGACATATTTAGTGCAAAGTGAAACCAGTATAGGGGCCATACCTGCTCCCTGACACTCATACCTATGTACATCTAAACATTCAAATCAAGGTGCATTTGCACTTCCTCCACTCCTAAAATTCCAATAAATCATTATTATTAGTGTGGTGTAATTATAGTGAGAAAAAAAGAAGAAAAAAAAAAAAGGGTGACACTACATTCGCTCACCCCCCCCAACACATAATCAAATCAAATCAATAACTATTCAATGCTCCCTAAATTCTACAGGGCTATAACTCCTTCTTGTTTTCCTCCAGCCACTGGGCTGCGACAGCCAGGGAGTTGAAAAACAAAGTCCTGCCAAGTGCTGTCACCCTTAAATGGGCCGGGTACAATAATGCATATGCAACCTTGTATTTCATCAAGCTTCGCTTAATCAAAATGAATTCAGCTCTGCGCTTTTGAAGATCTGGCGAAAAGTCAGGATAAAGCGAAACCTTAGCCCCCTTAAACTTAATGTCCCCCATTTCTCTGGCCTTCTGTAGCAGGGCCATCTCGGGTGGTCACCTGGCTGACGGGTTTTTTAAAGCGACTCAATGAGCTCTTTCGATTGCAAATAATGGCGTAAAAGAAGTGGCCCCAAAAATTTCCCTAAACCACCCTTCCAAAAAGGATATAGGATTGGGACCCTCACCACGCTCGGGGAGGCCTATCACTCTAACATTATTTCTACGAATCCTATTCTCCATCTCATCTAGTTTAGCGGCTTGTATGTTAATTATTTCTTTGAGCCCTTTAATTTCTCGCTTCAATGGGCCCAGGTCATCCTCAACTGAACTTTATTGCCCAATGGATTAAACTTAGATTTTGATTTATATTTATTTCTTAGAATTATTTTTCTCTGCTCAGAATTATAAAATAATATTTATTATTTTTGTAATATTGTTGGTTTTGTATGCAAGTTTACGATATGTGTTTGTATTTCTCTAGCACATACCGAATGTAATGAGAAAAACGGTAGCACCTGATGAGCCATGATTCTACATATGTCCACATGCATTCACTCATTAGTTAATTGACTTTATTGGTATTGAATGATTAATTAATTGATCTTCATATCATATGCTTAAGGAAAGTATAAATATACTTGTAAAGATTACCATTGCTATATGTGTTCTGCTCTGAAGAAGGGTGTTATCTGTATAGCCGAAACCA
Organism: Lithobates clamitans; assembly: GCA_037952925.1. Classification (NCBI taxonomy): domain Eukaryota; kingdom Metazoa; phylum Chordata; class Amphibia; order Anura; family Ranidae; genus Lithobates; species Lithobates clamitans. The sequence goes on along the minus strand of JBBGZY010000270.1, from coordinate 2,174,992 downwards.
TCATGCATTTTACACTGAATACAATATGAATTGATGAATTGATGTCTTTTCTACAATAAATCTTTTAAGTGCAGCAATCCCACTTGTTTGTTTTTCTATATATTACAATATGGTAGTTTCAGTAGCTTTGCATTTCTTCAAAAATTCTTTATTAAATACTGCATATAAGAAGTTATATTACAAGAACTTGATAAAATAGCTTTATGGTAAAAATGTTCAAGGTCATAAACTGCAGAACTGTAATGACAAATACATGCCATATGGTTTATCTGACTGTCAAAAATGTTTGTTGTCATATAGTGCTTGATCTCAGAAACGTTTTTTGAATAAATAATACTGTATATCATTCATCAGTATTGCTGTATTTGGACTAGATCTAGGACTTGGGCTGCAAATAGCTTTCTCAAACTGAACAATCTTTTAAAGCTCATCAGTAAAGCAAATGTGGCTCAGAATTTTAAAGTCATACTTGAGTGATTTGTGGTAAACAATATAGTAAGATGAATAGCAAATCAATTGATTCTCCTATTTGACCTTGCAGCAATTCATTTTAAACCTTTGATCTTGAGAAATTGCCAAACTAGGAGCCGATTTTAACCAAAGTTCTAATCTTTATGCATTTTGAATGAATCATTTAAACTGTATACTGCACTTTGAATTTTATAGATCACTACTGCTTTTCATCTAATAGAATAGGCCATACCCCTTTTTTTTAAATTTTCAATAAAGTGTGGATATGTTACAACTCTTTCTATTTGTCCTGGTGACCATTTTTTTTGGTACAGTAAGTAATAGGAAATTTTAAGTGAGGTGAAAGCTTCCAATGCAGACACATGTTGCAGGGACAGCTGTATAAGAGGAGATGTCCACTCATTTTAAAGAGAACATCTCTCTGATGGGGGTCGAAACCATTCCCTACTCTATCCAAACTTTTAAAATAACTTTGGCTTCATTTGTGTGTGTATATATACAGTGTGTATATGTATATATATATATATATATATATATATATATATATATATATATATACTGTATATGTACAGTATATACTGTATTATACACACACACACATATATATATATATATATATATATATATATACTGTATTATATATATTAGAATTTTTGGTACGTGAAATTGAATTAAAATATATATTTAACATTTTATTTAAATATATATATATTTATATTAATTTATATAAAAGTCAGATCAAATGTAATCAAACTTCTTAGTAATTTGTGAAGTCAATAAAAAGTGCATAGCTCCATCCCTCAAAGCCTTTCCCTCATATGCTATTATTAGTTGCTGGCTCAGAGTCTGAAACACCTCAGCACATAGCTCAGTATAATCCAAAGGAAAAGCTGCACAGCGGTGATGTTTTCATAGTCCCAACTCCAGGACCATTATTCTGACATGATTTAAACAATGGGCTTAAAGGATAAGTTCACTATTTTTATTTTTTTTAATTCCTGCTCCCCTACGTACTAATAAACCATTAGTGTACTTCTTTTGCAGAAATAAAAAAAAGGTTCTATTTATCTTACACACCCCTTACTTCTGTGTCCAGCTGGCTGTATAAAAAACACCTCCATAACTTCCTGGACAGACCTTGAGATGTGACACAGGAAGGAGTTTACCAGCTGACCTCATTAGCACACACCCTGCATCATCTACCCTGCTACTCCAGCAGATCAGTACCACCCCTTATCAGTTACACATTTTTCCTATGCAATCATTGAATACCGTTCTCACTAAATACACAATAAGTGATCATTCATTTGGCAGAGTGTGCAGGAGCTGAGCGATCAGATAACAGCCTATGTGGATAGAGCTGTAATATTGAAAACAGAAGTATGTCTTGTGTTCTGTAAAGCCCACCATATACTATACAATCTTATTGTACAATCTCCTTTAGATCTACATTTAACTATGTAATGCAAGGGCCTGCCTGATTAGATACAGAGTAATTGGATAGATGGTGTGTCTTATTATATAGTTTTGATAAATCTAAAAGAGATCATACAATCAGATTTTATAGTGTATGGCCACCTTTATAAATCTAAAATAACTAGTTGAGCTGTCAGTGCCATTCATTGTTAACAGCACATCAAACACAGAAGCAAACACACATTTTGCCACGTGTATAAATGAGTGACAAATGCAGTAAAAAGCACTGCAAAGAACGTGCAAAAATGTCCCAAGTGCTACTGTGTAGCTCGGCTCATTAGAATCGATGGGCTGCCATAACGTGTCATGGGAGAAACATGCCAAAAGAAGTGTGCTCCCCTACGCTAGGTGTGAATGGGGCCTGAAAGTGAAATTGGTGTGTTTACACCAGAACAATGAGGCTCCATTCACATCTGTGCATTTCTGAGTGGAATGTAAACTGCACAGAAAATGCATGCTTTTCCATATGTTTTAGAAACGCGCCATGAATGCAGCAAAAAGCAGCAGAAAAAATGCATCATGCTCTGCTCTAAAAATTGTTACATGTTGTCTGTGAAAAATAAAAGAAACTGACATTTCACACATATTATAAACCTTACAGGTATTATATTTTATTTTTGCGCAAATGCAGAGACATTTGCAATGCACATTTTTTATACATACCGTAGATAGCATAATGTGTTTAAGTTAATTGATTTAAATGGCAAAATCCAGGTCAACAAATTTGAAATGTAGCACACAGGATTTTTTTTTTCACAAAGCATGGCAACACGATGAATCCTATTTGAATTTCGCTTGTCTGAGCATTTTCACTGTGTTTGAGAATGAACAGCAACACATTAATTAATTTTGAAAAAGACCACAGTCACATGTATGCTAAAACAAAAAAAAATATATGGCATGACACTTCCAGGCTGGCCATTTAGGACTTCCAGTAAGTGCCCCAGATCTTAGAATTGTGTTCTACTGACTTGGGGAAGGTATGATGTTACCATTATCACTATGCCTGGTCACTGACCACAGCTGGCACTGCCAATAGCCATATGATAACAGTGTATAACACAAATGCAAATAGTTGTCCTTTTGCTCTCTTTGTAGCTGCCGGGGATATATAACATCATTGCAGCCTGCTGGAAACAATACATTTTTTGGAGATCTGAATTGGGATAAACAAAATAATCACTCTACTACTAACAGTTGTTTTTTTATGAATATAATAGGAAGAGATCTGCCCATTTACTATGGCAACTTCAAATATTTGCAATACTGGGGGAAACTGGTCATATTTAGCACAATGGCTACTATCTTGTAATCTCTGCAAAATCTGACTCAGATGGCTGTTATTCACAAGGCTATTAAATAGGGTTGTCCCGATACCACTTTTTTAGGACCGAGTACAAGTACCGATACTTTTTTTCAAGTACTCGCCGATACCGATTACCAAAACTTTTTTTGTAATGTCACTTTTTTTTGCTATTTTTCTTCGGGGGGGGGGGGGGGGGGTGAACGTTGTATGTGTGTGTGTTTTTTTTTTTTTTTTACAATTTTTATTTTTTACAATAATATTTTTTTATTCTTTATTGTTTTTTTTTTTTTTTTTATTTTAATCGGCCCTTTTGGGGGGCTTTGGTGAGATATCAGGGGTCTTAACAGACCTCTGATATCTCCCCCTTGAGACAGAGAAAGAGACAGAGGATAGAGATTCCCCAGTCCCTTTCTATGCAGCCTCAGCTGCACTGAGAATGAATGGAGAGAAGACAGCGGCTCCTCTCCATTCATAAACTGACACATCGTAATCACAGGAGATTACAATGTTTCAGTTATGTGAATGGACAGAGTCAGCTGACTCTATCCATACACAAAGGAAGGAGGAGGGGGACGGAGGAACTGAGGGGGAAAACTGAGGGAACAGATAAGGAGAGAGGAACGGAGGGGACAGATAAGGAGAGAGGAACGGAGGGGACAGATAAGGAGAGAGGAACGGAGGGGACAGATAAGGAGAGAGGAACGGAGGGGGAGAACGGAGGGGGACAGATAAGGAGAGAGGAACGGAGGGGGAGAACGGAGGGGGACAGATAAGGAGAGAGGAATGCAGGGGACAGCGGAGAGGCACAGAGGAACGGAGGGGGCATGGAGGAGGATGCAGTGACAGTCAGCTGCGAGCGATCACCGCTGTATGTCACTAAAGCTGGTGAAAGCCGCTGGGGGAGAATCTTGTAACTCCCCCACTCGCCGATCACAGCTGTCCTCTAGGTATCGGGGGAAGCATCGGGAGCATTTGCCCGAGTACAAGTACTTGGGCAAATGCTGGGTATCGGTGCCGATACCGATACTAGTATCGGTATCGGGACAACCCTACTATTAAAGAGTATGTCACTATAGAAATGTGTAAACATTGAAACAGGGAAGGGACCATGCACCTTGTATAGGTTAGGTGGGTTGGTACTCACATTTGTTTGAACTGTCACCCAGAACTATTGTGTGCCTGAGTCAATTGATAACAGGATGCATCAGTCTCCTTGCTATCATTTGTTTGCAGGCCATAGGATATTAATTCAAAGAATTGTACTGTAGCTAACTACAAGTGTAGCACTTAACTAGGGGATTACGCCCCTATCTGCTATTTGAGAGATGCTAAGACACCAATATTCATTTTGGATATAGTTGAGGGTAACTTAAAGGGAGAAAAAAAAAGAAGATTACCATCGGAATAAAATAAGGTGAAGGGAAAGTTTCGGACTAAAAGGGAGGGTATGGAAGTTGAGGGGGGAGGGAGACAGAGGGACTAGAGGACTAGACAGACTAGAGGAATGGGGGGGGGGTAGACAGGTAAAAAATTATGGGAGGTGGAATAAGGTAAGAGGTGGTGAATCCCACAGAGGCCCTCTTCCCTTCCCTCTTGGGCATGCAGGCCCCCTGCTATTATTGTCTTCCCCTTGTCAGTAGTTGCATATCCATCAAAAATCTGTTTGGTTCCTTCTCATTAGAGATGGGCCAAACACCCCCTGGTTTGATTCGCACCAGAACACTCGAACATCGCAAATGTTTGGACCTGAACCACGTACCCTATTAAAGTCTATGGGACCCGAACTTGAAAAATCAAACGTCCCCATTTTGAAGGCTTATATGCAAGTTTTAGGCCATAAAAAGGGGACTGGGCCTGGGTACTTCCCTGGGGGACATGTACCAATGCAAAAAACAAAATGTTTAAAAAAGATTGTTTTTAAAGAAGCAGTGATTTTAATGATGCTGAAAGTGAAACAATTAAAGTGAAAAATTCCTTTAAATATAGTTCCGGGGGGGGGGGGGGGGGTCCCCTTAGTGGCGTATCTGTACCGTGTATAGAACCTGCTGCAGAAAAACTGTAATTTATAAAGAAGATAAATTGACATTTCAATTAATTTTCCCTGCAAGCTTTCATTACTTAGTCAACAATGGCTTGGGGAGCCAGTCTGTATGATGAGGCCACAATTTAGTGTACTCGGAACAAGATTAGAGATTTAAAGGATAAATTCAGTCTCTTTGGCAAACTTTGGATGGAAATAACAAAGTTTTGCACCAGAGTGAGCAAGCCTTATGTGAAGAAGCCAAATTATAGTACACTCAGACCAAGATTAACAAGTTTTTTTTGTCTGGTGTCTCTTTCACAGACTTTGGATAGAAGTAACAGGTATGGAAATATTGGGCTTTGGGTGTTGGTGTTGCCTTCACACTGTAAACCTATAGAGGTATTCCTGATGAAAGCAATAATTGGCCTTGCTGTAAAAAAATTGGTGCCCCTGTCACACAGTTGTCAAAAAATTGGTCTTTGGGTGTTACTGGTGCGTTTACACCGTAACCTTCTAGAGGCAGAATAAGCCACTCTGGCAGCTGCGATGGACTGCACACTAGTGTCAGCTTGGGTCATAGAGGATGAGGAGGGTTTAGTAAGCCAGTCCACCACCTCCTCTGCATGCTATGGCTGTAGCGCGGGCAACATCACTAAACAGACAAATGTGCCCTGCCTGAGGTTGGACCATGTCGACCTTTGCCTGTGGACACAGATGCTTCTGGACCCCTCAAAGTGGCATGGGGACATCTGCCTCTCCTTGTTGGCCTCTCAGACAGGTGCAAGGCTTCATCCAATTAGGGCCCTAGAATGCACGGTGAAGTGGACAGTGCAATGTGGGACATTCGGCGAGTGAACATCCTGCAAAGTCGGGTGTTCGTCAAACAGGTAAACAGGCAAAGCTTGTTTAAAGTTTGCTGCACAACATTTATACAAGCCTGTGAAATACTGGGATAATATAGTCTGGTCAGATAAGACCAAATTGAACTCTTTGGATGCCATAATACACACCATGTTTGGAGGTCAAATGGCACTGCACATCACCCCAAAACACCATAGCAACGGTGAATTTTTTTTCTGCATACACTATTGTCAAACTTCATATCATTGAGGGAAGGGTGAATACAAAAATGTACCAAGACATTCTTGATACAAATCTGCTGCCATCTACCAGGATGATGAAGATAAAATGAGGGTGGACATTTTAGCAAGACAAGGATTCCAAACACAAAGCCAAGGAAACTCTCAATTGGTTTCAAAGAAAGGAAATAAAGCTGCTAGAATGGCCCAACCAATCACCTGACTTGAATCCAATAGAAAATCTATGGAAAGAATTAAAGATCAGAGTTCATAGAAGAGGCCCACAGAATCTTTTGAAGACTGTTTATGTGGAAGAATGGGTCAAAATCACACCTGAGCAATGCATATGACTAGTTTCTCCATATAGGAGGTGTATTAAAGCTGTCATGACCAACAAAAGCTTTTGTACAAAGTATTAAATACATTTCAGTTAGCGTGTTCAATACCTTTTCCCTGTGTCATTCCATTTTATTACACATAACTTAATTTCTGAACTCATTTGTTTTGGTTTCTTTGTATGTATGGATTGCATGGGTTGTTGCTGACACGTGGTGAAAATTTCATGACAATAGCACCTTTAGAAATATATTTACCTAGAAACATGGTGATGTGTTCAATACTTATTTTACCCACTGTATATTGAGGAGTGATTAAAGGGGCATCCTCTAATAGGTAGGTAGTGAAGGTTTGTTACAATGTAAACAAATCCATAACAGAAGAGTGTATGTTCCAGTCTAGAAATCTGGTAATTTGGAATATTTTTTAGTGTCCGACTGCCCATGAAACCTATTCCTTGTTTAATGTTTAGGCAAAATCAATGCTGATTCTTGAGGTTGACCCTCTCCAAATAAAGGAGCTGAGCAATTTCCATATGGATTAAAGTACAGTAGCGGAAAGTCTTATGGAGATTGATTGCATAATGTAAAGTAGTCTTGGAAGCATGTTTGTTTTAGATTAGCAGTTCTCTCAAACCAGGGATTGTTGTGGTTTCATCTATTTTGTGTTACTGTTTTCCCTTGTTGTCAGTGATGAGCCATTCATTTACTTTAGTACAGTAAGCTAGGCTTACCAAATTAACGTATCAGAGTTACGTTTAACATCACTAAGTGCAATTAGTTATTATGATGTTTCTTATGTTTTTTTTCTCATAAGATGATGTCACACAATCAGATGTTGATTTTCTTCTCCCTTGTAATTTGCCCTATCCCCCCCCCCCCCCCCCCGGTTCCTCCCGCTTACTCTCATTTGATTTGTCACAAACTGAAGCAGCATTAGTCAGTGAAAACTAGACCTTTTGAGATTTGGAAATTGCAACTCTTTGTATTTATCAGATGACAGGCTAAATGTAATGTTTCTAAGACACTAAATACATCTATTGATTCTTTTCAGAGTGTGTGGCACTGATTACTGCTTTATTACCATCTACTAGTTCTTTATATTCATTGATGTCAATAGAATATCTATGCAAACCACCTTTACTTTCCTCATGGATATAAAATCGCCAATGCATTACCAGTCATCTTTCTCTCTACATGATCATTCATAATTTATAGGAAATATACTAAACATGGAAGAGAACAGTCCTCTTAAACTACAAGGTCAATCTACATTGTTATGATAATACATAATTGGCCAATTTTAGTAGCTAGGATAATTCGTATATATTTTAAATTAGTTGATTTGTTTTAAATTATATTTAAAGCATACTTTTTAGATGGTAATTCAAATTTAAGTTTTCATTATCTTTTAACACAATATCTTATAACGAAAATTTAATTATTGAAACACCAACTTTCTACAAAATCAGTAATCATTCTAGATCAAAACAACTGCCTTGCTACGTTTTTCCTGTTTTGCACCCAAACTATTTTAAGACACCTGTTCAAATGCGTGTAGTTTTAGTTTGTTGCTTATGTTGTTTAAACTCCTCTGTTTTGCTTGGACAGGAAATCATGGAAAATTGGGAAACAGTCAATAATAAAAACCTTACTAAGGCCCCTTTCACACTTATACGACTTCAAAGTCGCACGATTTTACCGCGATTTTGCAGCCGCGATTTTGCTGCTATTTTACCGCGATTTGCCGCGATTTTACCGCGATTTGGGAGCAGTACTACTTTGCCACGTTTTTGGCATTAACAAATTAAAACATACAGTAGTTGGTATGAATCATAAGGGGAAACTCCACGCCAAGTTTTAAATAAAAAAAACTGGCGTGGGTTCCCCCCCAGGGACATACCAGGCCCTTAGGTCTGGTATGAATTGTAAGAGGAACCCCCTACGCCGAAAAATCGGCGTGGGGGTCCCCCCAAAATCCATACCAGACCCTTATCCGAGCACGCAGCCCGGCCGGTCAGGAATGGGGGTGGGGACGAGCTAGCGGGCCCCCCCCTCGCGGGAAGAAGACGATCCAGAGGTCCGGACCACCGCTGGCAAAAGAGCGCCAGAAGATAGCGGTGGAGCCGGCAGAAGATGCGGACGCCGGAGAGACCCCCGAAGTCAGAAGAGGACCCCCGAAGTCGGAAGAAGATCCCGGAGCTGCCTAATAAATTATTTTAAAAACCTGTGTACTGTGTTTTTTATTGATGCTTTTTTTCCCTAGGTGAATGGGTAGGGGTACCATGTACCCCATACTCATTCACATAGGGTGGGGGGCCGGGATCTGGGGGCCCCCTTATTAAAGGGGGCTTCCAGATTCCGATAAGCCCTCCGCCCGCAGACCCCGACAACCAATGGCCAGGGTTGTCGGGAAGAGGCCCTTGTCCTCATCAACATGGGGACAAGGTGCTTTGGGGTGGGGGGGCCCGCAGGGTGCCCCTCATGCCCTAAAGCACCCACCCCCCCATGTTGAGGGCATGCGGCCTGGTACGGTCCAGGAGGGGGGGGCCGCTAGCTCGTCCCCACCCCCAGTCCTGACCGGCCGGGCTGCGTGCTCGGATGAGGGTCTGGTATGGATTTTGGGGGGGACCCCACGCCGATTTTTCGGCGTAGGGGGTTCCCCTTAGATCCATACCAGACCTAAGGGCCTGGTATGCCCCCGGGGGGGGAACCCACGCCGTTTTTTTCATTTAAAACTTGGCGCAGCGTTCCCCCTCTGGATTCATACCAGACAGCTGTCAGCACTGCCTGTCGCTCATCAGGAAAGGAAAGAAAAGTTTTCCTTTCCCGAATAGCGAGGCCAGGCTTGTGCTTACAAAGTCGTGCTGAAGTCGTGTCTATATAATATTCAGGCACGACTTGCATGCTACTTCAGGGTTTAACATTGAGGTCTATGGAGTACAACTCGCATAGAAGTTGGACCAAAGTAGTGCAGGGACTACTTTCAAGTCGGCACGACTTAAAGTCGTGCCAATATGAATGGTAGTCATTGAAAATCATGGAGAATGACTTGTCATACGATTTTGCAGTACAAAATCGTGGGACAAGTCGTATAAGTGTGAAAGGGGCCTAACTCTTTTCAAAAAAGAAAACGTTTTGGTATTCCACCTATATTTTAGTTTTTTACCTGTGATCTTGTTTTTTTAGTCATTATTACCCAAGAGGTTATGAGCATACCATGCCATAGGTTATTATAGTTTACCTAACTTTTGGTTGAACAGGGACATTTTGTGAACAATCACTAAGGGTGATTTACTAAAATTGGAGAGTGCAAAATCTGGTGCAATTGCACATTGGTAGCCAATCAGCTTCTAACTTCAGCTTGTTCAAATAAACTTTGATAAAAACTGGAAGCTGATTGGTTTCCATGAAGAGCTGCACCAAATTTTGCACTCTCCAGTTTTAATAAAGCAACCCCACTGTGTCATAAGGTAGAGGTCAGCATAAATAATTCACCCCAGTCAAAATTAAGGTTTGTGAGTACAGCTTTCATCGAGTCTGTCCCTCAGTTTTATTTTGTTTTGGGTTTTTTTTTTTGGGGGGGGTGTATTTTTTTAACATTTTGTCTAAAGCAGCCCATAGATGGGCAGAAGGAAAGATAATTGCTAAATTCTCCCACTAAAAACAGTCAGTGTTGATGAGGTAATGCTTCCTGCAGTGCTAGTGTGTTCTGACGGTGGGGGTGGGGGGGTGGGTGGATGTGGGTAGCCATCCTGGCTGGCAGTAGCAATGATTACTGCTAATCATTACAATCATTATATTACAGGCTGGTTGTACCCAGGTGGATTGATGGATCGACTTGGGAGCAATGAGCCTGCCCATAGATGAATTGAATCTCGACCAGTCCCTGCTAAACTCACTGAATTTCCATCCATGTGTGGCCGGCTTTAGTTTAGTCCTGTTTTTCTAAAGCATATTTCATTTTATTTACTAGATACCACCGTATACCACATACTGGCAATACCACACAACAGAACTATATATATATATATATATATATATATATATATATATACAGTAGGGAGTCTATTAGGATCAGTTGCTTTTTTGCCTCATATATCCTTGCTTTTTTGCCTCATAGTCTCCAAAGGCAAGACTTTTCCTACATATTTGACTCTATTCCCACCCACCTTGGAGTCTTGGGCATGCCTATCAGTTTTGAGGTGTTCTTCCTTCTCCATTATATTTAGTACATTTCAATCTACAGAGGAGAAACTGACCACTTAGTAATGACCAAAGCAGTTGGGCAGGCTTAGTAATGTAAAAGCAAAGATTTATGTACAGAAATAAGTACTGATTAGATTGTCTAAAGCTGGCCATACACTGCTAGTTTTTTTTTTCAGTCAGCCTGTGGCCTGAACAAAAAAAAAAAAAACAGAATCCTCCATCCAGGCATCCAGGCTACACAGTGCAGATGGACGACTCTCTCCCTGCGGCTATTGTATAGTATTTGGTCTTGTCGACTATCAAAATACCGGAACACCAGCTGCATCTGATTGGATACAACTGCTGCTCGGCTGAATGTTTTTCAGCAAGCTCTTCAATAAAAGCAAGCTCTTCAATTGAACAGTTGACTTTTGTCAAAGGGAGCAGGGCCACCCACTGAGCAAATATCTACTGGTTCCCCAGGAACTGAATGAAATTTGCACATTGTATGGCCAGCTTAGCTCTTCAGTGTCTACCAAAACTAAAATATTAGGTTGGGGTGAATTGACCCTTTCAGATATATTTTAGATAATTGTTGCCTAATTCTTGTCAGTTTTAGCAAAAATAAATAATCTCTGGTTGCTTCAGACCTATGTTATATATCCCCAACACATAATTTAAATGAAATGTCTATAGACTGAGTTAGATTATTCCAATCTATTAATTTTCTTGACATAAAGTTTGAAGAAGTGCCTCAATCTAAATAATCAAGAGATAGGGGTTTGTACCATCATCCATAGTAGTTAGTATAAAAGGTGAATAACTGGGGCTACCCCAAATGTGCCCCAGGCAAGAAATGGAGAGGATTGGACTATCTCGGTACCCAAGAAATAGGCAGAAAAGATGATAAAATATAACAATTTATTGAAAGAAAAACATGATTAAAATTAAGATAAAGGACAATATACAGAAGGGACTATATACAAGCAATAGTTACAGCCATGTATTTGTTCATTTAGGAGATTTCAAAGGTTGATGAACCCCAAAGATCATAGGGGGCACCGGAATGTAGATCTTGACACAGTCCTCTACATGTTTCATGGCAAAAGTCGCTTCCCTTTAGGAGGAGTCAATCATTGTCATCCGAGAAAACCAATGGAACATGTAACAGCACAATAGAGGCACCCAAAAGGGTAGTCCCCCCATGGCAGACACAGGAGACACTGAAGAGCGCTGAATTCTAATGTGGCTAGATGTTCGAAGTAGCAATCCGGGGTTGTGGACAGAGGCTGAAGGCAGTTTCATCTCATAGATATGCAGGTTTTTTTAAAAAGTGTTGCCTGCAGATGGGGACTATGTTGGAAGCAGGGCTTTTTTTCTTGGAGAATAGGTGCAGGAACTCCCCCCGTCTGAGTCACCCCTTGTTTCTGCCCCCTACCCACCTCTGACCACCGTCCCTTGATTCCACCCCCTACACACCTACCAGTACTGCCCCTTTTAGAGAATACAGAACCAAGTATCATTTTGTGGTGCTAAATCATTTGTATAAAACATGCTAATGATAAAAAGAAAAGCAGTAAAATAGATCCCCTGCAGCCAGCAACAATGGAATCCAAGCAATAGATCCCCACACAACAATAGACTCCCCCAGCAACAATGGACTCCACCCCAACAACAATAGATTCCCTGCAGCAACAGTGAACCACCCACAACAAAATATCACACCCAGTAACAAAATAACCATGTAAGCAACATTAGACTTCCCCCCAGCAGCAACAACAGATCTCCCAGCAGCCAGCATCATTTGATCCCCCAGCAGCCAGTAAAAATAGACCGCTCCCTCAACAGTAGATCCCTTCCAGCAATATAAGACCCCCCCAGCAACAATAGATTCCCCATCAGCAACAATAGACCCTCACACAAAATCAGATCTCCACCAGTGACAATACATCCCCCAGGAGCCAACATCAATAGACCCTCCAGCACACCCCACACCCCATGCTATTACATACATTCAGTGCTGGAGGTGCCGGAACTGCGTTCCCCCACATTCCCGCTGAAAAAAAGCCCTGGTTGGAAGACTCCCAAAAGAATCAGTTGCAATGGACTCATAGCCCCATATGATGACTTCAGCTCCCTTTACATGGGGGGGGGGCTACCCTTTTGGGTGCCTCTACTGTGCTGTTTCATGTTCCATTGATTTTCCTCGGATGACAATGATTAACTCCTCCTGAGGAAGTGGCTTTTGCCGCAAAACATGCAGAGGACTGTGTCAAGATCTACATTCCGGTGCCCCCTGTGACCATTGGGGTTCATCAACCTTTGAAATCTCTTAAATGAACAAATACACGGCTGTAACTATTGCTTGTATATAGTCCCTTCTGTATATTGTCCTTTATCTTAATTGTAATCATGTTTTTCTATCAATAAATTGTTAGATTTTATCATACTTTCTGCCTAATCCTTGGGTACTGAGATCGTTCAATCCTCTCCATCTCTAGCCAGGGGCACATTTGAGGTAGCCCCAGGTAGTCCCCTTTTATACAAATTGTCTTGACATAACGCAAACAAGCAAATCAGCTTACTAATATGTAAGTTTGGTAAAGTGAACACTCTCTCAGACAAATGGTTGAGGGTCATGGTAAATTTTTTTGGGGTACATTTTATTAGTGTTTACAAATAAACACCAATTTATTTTTTTGCGTTAAGTATAATGACAGTCAACATGTTTCGGGACCTAACCAATGCCCCTTCACCAGTGCTTATGCAGATGAGGTTTGGGAGGAAGCTGGATTGAGATCAGGTATACTGGAGTGAATTTCTCAAGCATGCATTAAGGACTTGCTCTGGAAATAGAACTTTCGTGTGTGGAAAAAGTAAGTGCTTGCTCTGGTTGTTGGTCTAGCAGCCCATGTGACCAGAGTTGGCTTTTAATGAATGATAGAAAAACATTATGATATGATATGATACAATGATATTAACTCTAATGCCGCGTACACACGGCCGGACTTGCCAACGGGCTAAACTCCGTCGGCATTTCCGATGGAAAAATTTAGAACATGTTCTATATCTGAGTCCGTCGGAAATGCCGACAGAAAAAGTCCGATGGGGCATACACACGGTCGGAATGTCCGACCGAAAGCTCCCATCGGACTTTTTCTGTAGGGAAGTCCGGCCGTGTGTACGCAGCATTGGTACAGCTTCCTTCCAACCCTCACTGACAGAAGCCCAAATGAAGCAGGTGCAGTTAAACTGCTAAAATGCATTGGCTATTGTTTTTAATTTTAGGATGAATAACAATTGAACTGGATCCACAGATCTAAATACCTGTCAACATCCTGATCCAGTGCTCCTCTAACATATCTGCATATAAATCAACCGATATGTTAAACACGGACCAGTTAGGCAGACATTAATACTAAAGAATATAACATCATAAATGATACAATATAAAAAATATAAAGTCATCTATAGTAAATGCTATTTTTAAAACAAGAAAAAAAATGTGGTAGGTCCTCTATATATGATAAACTGTACCAGTATGTTTGGGTAAGTGGACAGTGAAGTCTGCTTATTCCAATGCTAATGTGTGTGATGTGTATAGGAATGTTATTACTACACTGCAGAGACTAAACTGTTAATCATTTGTTATTTTAGAACTCTGGCGTAATTTTTCTTTCAGAAATGCACTGTTACTAATGGATGTGTTAAATAGAATGACTTCTAGGTGCACCTCATTAACTACCCACTGAGTCCTCTCGCCTTCAATTAATAAGTTAAATGGTAGTACAGTCCTGAATTCTAATGTACTAATTTGTTTCTCTCTGCCACAGGATACATATCTTATCAAGCATTAAAAGGAATACTATAATCGTTATTAGGTTTGTTTAAGAAAAAAAAAAAAATCACAAAAATGTTAAAGTGGTCTTCACAGATCTCTAGCACTTTGTGGCAGATTTCACCACCCTTTGAGCCTATTGTATTACTGTGTTTACCTATTCAAAGGAAAAACCTTACTGCTACAACTAATGGAAGTTTAATCATTCAGTAATTAATTACCAGTATGTCTGAACTTCCTTGGCGTCTTCGCTAGGTTACCTCAGTATTTAATAATGACTAGTGGAGTCATTACTTTTAAATATCTTTGCTTGCAAACATATCTTCCAACCTATTGTGTTTTTTTTAATCCTTCCTTGCTTAAACATATTGCTTTTTTCAATATGAGCACGAGACTAGCCTTATTCAGTATTGTATTCCAAAAAAAATATTACAGGGTAACTCCACTTTATTGGGAAAAAAAAACAAATAAAAAAAATTAATATAGCGTATATAATTGTGACACAAGTCATATTGGAATCGAATGTTATTAACTTTTCAATTTGCAGCACTGTTATTTTTTGTGAAATGCAATGGAATGTGACTACCTGGGATGTTCTGAACACAAAATGTGTACAGAACGCCCCCCCAGAAATCTCATTTCCTGCTTGTATGATTGGCTCACTGATTTTCCCAGAAGCCCACACTAAGATACAAGTCAGATTTCAGGCATCCCCCTGCAACAAAAAATACATTTTTGGTGAGATACTCCCAATAGGAAATCACATCTAAAGGGATGCAGACTGCAATTTTCCTCATTAGAGCCCTGCAGGTGCAGCAGCTGATTGATAATTATGAAACTACTCCCATTAGATTAATTTTGCACGTGGACACAGACAAACACACAGGGATTTCTTCAGAAAAACAAAAGTAGGTAGGAATCTGCAACAACGTTTGTTAAAATCCTTGTAATGTACACAGATCACCCAGAGAGAAATGTTTATTTTCTCAACAAAAGTGGAGTTCGTTTTTGAAGCAACCTTTGTAAAATTCTGATTTCCAGTCATGGAAATGTTATGTACTGTAGTAGTAACACCTACTAACCATCATGCCTCCGCTAATGACAGCATAAGTTGAACTTGCCAACTGATGTTATTAAAACATTTTTTGCCTTAAAGTGTTTTATACAATGTACAAAGATAGAAGGTTTTTTAACCCCTTCAGCTCCGCAAGGGTGTGGCTTAATGTACAGAATAATATCTCTTTCAGTACTTGAAACATTAAACACCCCAAGTATAATAAATGAAAAATTCTGTTTAACTAAATGTTTTATGTATTACTAGCACCTTTACTACAGCTTCTATTGTTTCATATACTTCCTTACCCCCTTGGCCCCCTTATTTCACCCCTTGCTGGATCAATACTCTGTTGCCCTTTGTCTTCATTAACTGAAATACTGTTCCTCCACTTGTTCCTTCTATGTTACAGCTTTTGAAGGTAAAACATATGATTTGTTTCAGACCAAAAATAAACTTGATGCTACAATTCATTAAATAAACATGATATATACACTATATTACCAAAAGTACTGGGACGCCTGTCTTTACACATACATGAACTTTAATGGCATCCCAGTCTTAGTCCATAGGCCTAAACGTGCACAAAGTAAGGTCCATAAAGACATGGATGAGAGAGTTTGGAGTGGAGGAACTTGACTGGCCTGTACAGAGTCCTGACCTAAACCTGATAGAACCCCTTTGGGATGAATTCGAGCGGAGACTGCGAGCCAGGCCTTCTCGTCCACATCAGTGCCTGACCTCACAAATGTTCTTCTGGAAGAATGGTCAAACATTCCCATAGACACACTCTTAAACCTTGTGGACAGCCTTCTCAGAAGAGTTGAAGCTGTTATAGCTGAAAAGAGTGGGCCAATTCAATGTTGAACCTTACAGACTAAGACTGGGATTCCATTAAAGTTCATGCTGTTGTCGGTGTAAAGGCAGGCACCCCAATAGTTTTGGTAATATAGTGTATATAAATCTATATGATATATATATCAGTCAATCACATGGCAGCAACTCAAAGCATTTAGGCATCTATACGTGGTGAAGACGACTTGCTGAAGTTAAAACTGAGCATCAGAATGGGCAAGAAAATGGATTTAAGTGACTTTGAATGCGGCATAGTTGTTGGTGCCAGACGAGCTGGTCTGAGTATTTCAAAAACTGCTGATCTACTGGGATTTTCACTCACAACCATCTCTAGGGTTTACAGAGAATGGTCTGAAAAAGATATCCAGTGAGTGGCAGTTGTGTGGATGGAAATGCCATGTTGACGTCAGAAGATAATGGGCACACTGGTTTGAGATGATAGAAAGGCAACAATAACTCAAATAACCACTCCTTACAACCAAGGTATGCAGAATACCTGCTCTGAATGCACAACACATCGAACCCTGAAGAAGATGGGCTACAGCAGCAGAAGACCACACCGAGTGCCACTCCTGTCAGCTAAGAACAGGAAACTGAGGCTTCAATTCGCACTGGCTCATCCAAATTGGACAATAGAAGATTGAAAAAACGTTTTCTGGTCTGATGAGTCTCGATTTCAGCTGCGACATTCATATGGTAGGGTTAGAATTTGGCGTAAACAACATGAAAGCATGGATCCATCCTGTCTTGTATCAACGGTTCAGGCTGGTGGTGGTGGTGCAATGATGTGGGGCATATTTTCTTGGAACACTTTGGGCCTCTTAGTATCAATTTAGCATTGTGGTCACTGTACTCCAATGACCTTCACAGTCACTAGATCTCATCCAATAGAGCACCTTTGGGATGTGGTGGAATGGGAGCATCATGGATGTGCAGCCGACAAATCTGCAGCAACTGCGTGATGCTATCATGTCAATATGGACCAAAATTTCTAAGGAATGTTTCCAACACCTTGTTGGATCTATGCCACGAAGAATTAAGGCAGTTCTGAAGGCAAAAGGGGGTCCAACCCGGCACTAGCAAGGTGTACCTAATAAAGTGGCCAGTTAATGTATATTATCATAGAAGATGTACAAGAGAAAATATGTTCAAGCCAAAGTTTAAGCCAATTAGCAGACATGTTCTTTTACTTCACAACTTTTTTTCAGAGTTCCTACCATCTTCCAGATTTATTCAGCTCCTGCATTTTTCCTTTCCTTTACTGCTTTCATTCAGCGCCACTGTCTATTATTTTAGCCATACTCCCTTCTTTTCCAGCAGCTCGGTTTAGTAGTGGTACATTTTTCAGCACAAGTCAAAGCATTTTGTCTATTAGATAACTAGTTCAACTGCCTCAGGCATTACATTTATCATACAAGGGTAGCAGATTCAGTGTCAAGTGTAGCATGTAATATATGGAATTCTCTTACAATTACAACACAATGCTATACAGTATACAAGACTACGGCTTACCTGGAGATCAAATCTGCATCCTTTAAATTTTAGGTAATACACTTTAAATAGGTGAGCTATACAGTCTAACGAGGGAATAGAACGTTCCTGTATGATAGTAAACCCAATATTGCCATGAATGATTGCATGCTCATTCCACCAAACAAATACAGAGAAGAAATGATAAGTTATTCCCTTATATAGCCTATTGCGCACATATGGCACAGAAATGTATCACAGCATTACAGCCTTTGCTCTACATAGAACAGCTGTGACAATCACTGTAATCTCACCACTAAACAGAGTATCTCACTTTCTCAGCATATCTGACCTCTAAACAGTTATGCTGCGTACACACGGTCGGACTTTACGGCAGACTTTGCCCGGCGGACTTTTCGAAGTACTTTACGACGGACTTTCTGAATGAACGGACTTGCCTACACACAATCCCCCAAAGTCCGTCGAATTCTTACGTGATGACGTACGACCGGACTAAAACAAGGAAGTTCATAGCCAGTAGCCAAAGGCTGCCCTAGCGTGGCTTTTTGTCCGTCGAACTAGCATACAGACGAGCGGACTTTTCGACCGGACTCGATTTCGACGTATTAATTTAAAACAAGTTTCAAATCTAAGTCCATCCAACTTTTGAGAAAACAAAGTCCGCTGGAGCCCACACACGATCGAATTGTCTGAAGAAATCCAGTCCGCCGGGCAAAGTCTGCCGTAAAGTCCGCTCGTGTGTACGCGGCATTAGTGTATCTATAAGTAAAACTTTTCTTTACATTTTGGATAGAGATAGATCAATGGACTGGAACCCCATGCACATTGTTATAGCTGTTTATGTCCTCCTTAGGTGGAGTAAGCCTCTCCATTTATCCTGGTGACCACTGTTACCGAGACAGAAAATGGTGGGAAGTCCAAAATGTTAGCCTTGTCACCAGAATAAGAGGTGAGAGAAAATCTTCTAATATGGATGCTTGTTTAGGAAACAATGATTCAATGAGAGAAACCCTTCACCTTGTAGAGATTTCTGTTCCTTCTCTGGTAAAGGAAATAGAGGAACATCTCCAAAATGGGTCACAGCAGCAAAAAATAAACACAATTTTTAACCTTTTCCAAAATGTAAAAAAAAAAATTAGCTATACACTTGAACCTCGTAGTTCTACAACCAGCCTTCAGGACAATATTAGGGAAATGCAATGACTGTTCGCAGCTATGTGACTGATGTGGGAATACCAAATCCTGGCAATTGTAATAGGCCCTGTGCTAGAATGGGTTGTGTATACTTTAACCACTTGCTTACTGGGCACCTAAATCCATCTCCTGCCCAGACCAATTTTCAGCTTTTAGCGCAGTCACTCTTTGAACGACAATTGCGCGGTCAAACAACACTGTACCCAAATGAAATTTTTATCATTTTTTTCCCACAAATAGAGCTTTCTTTTGGTATTTGATCACCTCTGGGTTTTACATTTTTTGTTAAAAAAAACGATTTAAAAAAAAAAAAAAATACAAAACCGTTTTATATTTTGTTAATACATTTTGCAAACAGGTAATTTTTCTCCTTCATTGATGTACGCTGATGAGGCTACACTGATGGGCACTGATAGGGCTGCACTGATGGGAACTGATAAGGCGGCACTGATGGGTACTAATAGGTGGCACTGATAGGTGGCACTGGTGGACATTGATAGGTGGCATTGGTGGGCACTGATGGGTGGCATTGATGGGCAGTACTGAAGGGCATTGAAAGGTGGCACTGAAGGACACTAATAGGTGGCACTGATGGGTGGCAGTGATGGGCACTGATGGGTGGCGGTGATGGGCACTGATCGGCACTGGTAGGTGGCACTGATTGGCACCACTGGTGGGCATTGATAGATGGCACTTGTGGGCACTGATAGGTGGCA
Organism: Lithobates clamitans; assembly: GCA_037952925.1. Lineage (NCBI taxonomy): Eukaryota > Metazoa > Chordata > Amphibia > Anura > Ranidae > Lithobates > Lithobates clamitans. Next base: position 2,154,966 of record JBBGZY010000270.1, on the reverse strand, counting down.
CTGATGTACTGTGGGCAATGATTGGTGGGCACTGTGGGCACTGATTTGTGGCACTGATTGCTGGCATTGGCAGGAGGTACTGGTGGGCACAGAGGCTCTTCCTCTTCGGGACCAATGTCCCTTCAAGCAGAAGCCGGCGATCGGCTTTTTCATTTTCATTACTGATCCTCTGTTTACATCACATATTCAGCTGTCATTGGCTGACAGCTGATCACGTGGTAAGGGGCTGGGATCGGCCCCTTACTAGGATCTGTGATCGCCAGAGTCTCATTGACTTGGGTGATCACAGTTCGCGCCTCACGCCCCCTTTAGGGGGCGTGACCAGCTTTGAAAGGGGAGGACATCAATAGACGTACTCCCAGAAAAGCAGATCCGCGCTGTAGCCGTCATTCGGCTATAGCGCGGATCTGAACAAGTTGAATGTTCATTTTGCATTATAATTTTCTAAAGGGATTTCTAAATATACAGTATATTACACATTGACTGGAACCAATTCCTTGTAATCCATCATTGTCTTTTTCTCCATTGGGGTTTTTCTTACTTTTAGGTTTTGTCTTAGTAGAAGAAAATGTCCTTGGTAATGAACTAATCTTTTGGAAAGTATTTTAGCTGTTCCTCCATTTATTCCTGATAATGCATTAAGCCAAGGTTACTCCAATAACCAACTTCTTTTGTTCATTCCCACAAGTGTAAGTCTCCCCCTACATTATCTGGTCTAGTTAATAAATGCAGAATATTTCTGCTAAGCCCTTTTCCATTTCTGTAGCTGGCACTGCTAAAATGTACTTCAGTAAGTAGCATGACAGCACGGTGCTTCTTATGTGTCCTTTAAAGGACAGATGTTACAAATGGAAAAACCTCAACTTTGATATAGCATTTTTTTTTCAAAATGTGCCTAAATCCTTTTATCACTTATCCTAAAAGGGAAATGTGAATATGTCTCTGTGGCAGCATTATCCTGGTCAGAAAAGCAAACAGAAGCATTCATTGTATTGATGGCATACAAATACTGAATATATGGGACATAAATGCATAAAAACCTTTGTAGTTCTTTTGATACAGCAAATAATGATAATGGTAAAGCAATTTAGAAAAAGTATCATTACCAGAATCTATACTGGAATCCAGTCATGGCAAATTCCATTCTGCTGTATTTTATACTGGGGTTGAATTGCTAAAACTAGGGAGTGTAAAATCTGGTGCAGGTCTGCATAACAGTCAATCAGCTTCTAACTTCACTTTGCTCAATTAAGCTTTAACAAAAAAACTGGAAGCTGATTGGTTTCTATGCAGAGCTGAATCAGATTTTGCACTCTCCAGTTTTAGTAAATCTCCCCCACTGCACACTCTACACCAGTTTTTTTCAACCGGGTCTGCCTTGGCAAAATGGCTAGAAACTGCCCAAAATTGTATACAAGCCAGCAGGTGGATCAAGCCTGCCTATTAGTTACATAAGGTTACAGGTTTTCACTGTGCACCATTTCAACCTTCTACCCGCCAGTGTCCTAGCAACCAATGACCTCATCGGTTGATAAGAAGGACATTGGGCACCTGTACAGCACCCTTGTTAGCCCCTACCCTGCCCCTCTCCATCAGCACTGGGGTCACATTAGCTGAGTGAGGGAGAAGAGAAACATTGGAATACTAGTCAGTACCAGTGTGCAAAGGTGTTTGCTTTGGAAGAATAAATCACCGCTAATGTTGGGTGTCCTACGCGTATGGGTGTTGCTGCATTATGTAAAACTATTCATTTCGTTTTTTGAATTTTAGAATGGGGTGCCTTGAGATTGTGCAGTATTGTAAAGGGTGCATTGACTGAAAAAAGGTTGAGAAACACTGCTCTACACTTTTATATCTGTATTCACTGTACTGTATAGCATATACTTGCCATTGTGTTGTTTTCACTCTCAGACTCACCATAGATTAGACTAATTAATTGTCACATACCCTTCTGTGTCCAGACAGGTTTTTGCTAGTACAGTTTGTCCCATAATCCTCTCCAAGTTCCAGCAATTAAAGTCTACACCTTAGAATTAACAATGATTTTTTCTACTAATATCACCCAACAGTGATCCACTAACAAAGTGTACATAAAGTATACATATGTGTGGGTGTGTACATATATGACAATTATTGGACACACAGCTAAATTCAGTATAACAGCTCCTGTTTGCTGTGCACCTGCAATCATTGCAAATCAATGTGGATGGAATTTAAGTGATATCAGCAGAAAGTCAAACGATTTCTTGTTTAGTAGTTACGACCATGAAAACTCTGACATTGGTGATTTTATTAAGCATACATATACATATTACACAGGGCATTATTTACCACTAGGCACAGTAGGGGTTGATTTACTAAAACTGGAGAGTGCAAAAACTGGTGGAGCTCTCCATAGAAACCAGCTTCCGTTTTTTTTGTCAAAGCTTAATCGAACAAACTAGAAGCGGATTGGCTACCATACACAGCTGCACCATATTTTGCACTCTCCAGTTTTAGTAAATCAAGCCCAATAGCATTTGCCTATAGGTAGCAAAAGCAAAGAGGTGACTACTAGAAAAAGCAAAGATGTGAATATTTCTTGTACAATTATTGACAACACATTTTTCCATCATCAGCAGCAAAATAATCACCTCATTTGAGGTCATTTGCACATTATCACAATTAGGGACGGGCCCAAGCAGAGGCAAAACTAGGCACCCACTCCAGCTGCAGCCAGGATTTGCTGACCATTCAGTAGCCATCAACTGGCTTTAATTAAACTGATGTAAAATATTTTTTTTTTTTTAGCAGTCTGCAATATAACAGCTTCTGCTGGACGTCTGTCTTGCTCTGGGCATGAGTGCTGCAGGTCTCCTAGACTCCAGCTCTAGTGTTGTGTCTACGACCCTTCTCTGCTTGGCCATACACAAAATGCACTGTTATACTTGTAAAACTGAACAAATGCCTTCATTGATAAATTATAGGCTAGAGGCAAAGAGGTGACCCAGATCTATTGTGGAAAGTGTTTGTAAAGCCAAAACATTTTTCAGTTTTCAATAAAGTAGGGAAGGATTAAAACTCCTGTGAGTTTATTTTTTGCTGTCTCATTGGACAGATTTCCTTTGACTTTCTGTCCCAAAGAAGAACACAATGTGAGAGAAAATCTATACCAAGTAAGGGGAACTCCCCTCTTAGACAGTTGCCACATGAACAGGGGTCCCCATTGGGAGATTTATCCTCACCAAGTTCTGGTAAAAAGCGTAAAAGTATGTATTTCCCATCACATTTTGTTTCATAGAACCCTATAATGGGGGACACTGATAATAACAACAATACAAACTTCACAAGGGTTCTAATCCTTCCACCTAAAACTGAAAAAAAAGTTTTGTCTGTACATATGCATTAACTGCAGTAAACAAAAGTCATTTCACCAAAGTGCTAAACAAAAATGGCAAAAGGCCATATTTAAGACTAGCTCTAAACATAATGTACACATGGAAATGCTTTACACACAGAAAACAAAACACTGGGTGAGATTTACTAAAACTGGAGCAGCTGTGCATGGTAGCCAATCAGTTTCTAACTTCAGCTTGTTCAATTAAGCTTTGGCAATAAAACCTGGAAGCTGATTGGTTTCTATGCAGAGCTGCACCAGATTTAGCATTCTTCAGTTTTTGTATAACATTTGACTACAACCACTAGAGTGACGTCTGTATTTACCTTGGCCTTATTTAACCTTCCTGCTTAAGGTAAACTTTTTACAGATGCATCATTTTTCAAGTTAGTTTTGCAATGGAATGGCCAGTTTTCCTTATCCCCTTAGCGCCGACCGTACGCACATATGCGGCCTCGGCTTTAAGGGGTTTATACCGGGATGATGCATGTAGCTGCATGCATCATTCTGGTACCGATTTTTAGAGTGGACGGTTGGCTCTTTAGGGATAACAACTGGCTAAAAGCTGCTTGGCTGTTATCCCGAAGGAGCAAGAGGGGACGTCTCGCCCTCCCGCCGCCTTCTGCCGCTCTTCGCAGGCCTCCCGTCCCACCGGGAGACCCGATCCACGATCCGGCACTTCCGCCGGCTAGAGTGAGACTGGAAGGAAGCCGGAGACGTTTTCTTTACAGTCTCCTTTGTGTAAATACGGAAGCGACGTCACATATATATATATATATATATATATATATATATATATATATCACATTCAAACAGTCCAGAAATGTATGTGCTATTGTGATGTAATAGTGACTGAACACAAAAGTGATGTTTGAAATGCTATGTGCTGAAAATCCATTCTTGTATTGATCAATATCTATTCTGTACCAGTGTGTTTTCATGCAAAGGATTGGTTTATTATTTTGGTCAATGTAAGCTGAAAAACTTAAAAGGACTGTGTACAGACTTTTCTGTAAGCGCACAATGTTCTGAAAGAGAAGATCCTGCATGGCTAATATTCAAATGCTAATGTGTGCAGTTTTCAATGCAATCATGTGCTCATTAAATTTTATATTAAACAGAGAAATGAAATGGGTGCAGCCTTGAAGCTTATTTTTTTTTCCTCAGTCCAGACATGTAGAGCTGAACACATCCTTCATCAAAATGTTCTCATCCTCCTTCCATATGCAATCAGACTTAAAAGGATATTTAAATATGTATGCCAGTTTTGAAGGCTATTCAAATTGCTACTAGCCAGAAAGCCACTGTATTTTGTTCATTCTAAATGTCACATTAACTCTGAAAACTGTCATTTAACCAGTTTGCAGCTGTGATTCATCTTTTATGTACACTACCAAAGACTGACTTAGGATCAGTAAGTGCATCACTGTACTAATTATCTGAGAGCTCTAATTTAAGATGTACACATTAATGACACACAGTGGAATTGTAAGGAAAAGTTACATTTGGTTTCAACCTAAAAGAATACACTGTTTATAAAGGGCTCATTATTTTAGTCTGTAATGGATGCATGTGTTAGTTGCCATAACAATTAATATTTTTTTTAATTATTATTATTAATATTATTATACAGGATTTATTTAGTGCCAAAAGTTTGTGCTTTATTTTACAAAATGAAAAGAGACTGTACAGTTACAATACAATTCAAGACAAAAGGGGTTAGGATGACCTTGCTAATGAGAGTTTACAGCACTCATTGGTTCCCATTACTTAAAATGATAATTATAATGGCAAATAACACTTGCTATAACTGGTGAACCTGAAATGTGTTAGTATTTTATATTATTCATGTTTATTCTGGGATTTCTAAATGCACTATGTGATTAGTTTTTTTGTTTAGTCCTTTAAGTCCCATGAGACCATCTTTCTCTCTCTCTCGCTCCCTGTATAAAAAACAGTCAGATAGGTTGAAATAGAGATAGACTGGCATAGAATATAGTGTATAACAAACATATAAAGCAGGTTTTCCGGTGGATACAGAAGTTGGTCAAAAGGAAAATCAAGGCAAAATGGAAATCAGTAAAACAAAAACAGTGCAACATATTAATATTGATAAAAATGTAAACAATATGCAGTAATGGCAAAACATTGTAAAAAATAATAAAGGAACTAGAAATACCGTCTATTCAACTCAATCAGAATAAAAAGCTCTACTACAATTAGGTGATGAAAATGAAATTCCCTGCCAAGGACATATTAGTATTCCAGTAAAAGTATTAAAATATTATTTTCGGGAAAGCATAAAATTCTTAGCTGTCTTCCATATTATTGTACCGGATAACAGATGGCCTCTTTGAGAGAAAAGATGGCTCCCAGCAGACCTCATTTTGGGTAGCGATCATTGGTAGAGGCCTGCAATTACCTAGCCAGCAATTTCTTGCCTCTCAATCTGTCACCTGAGTACCCTAAATTCTATGCAAACGCTGACCTTTTTTTAAAGCCAAGTAAGCTCACTAACCTTTGTGTGAGAATTCTCTGGCTAAGGTCTGGTTCGTGAAACACCACACGCTAAACTGTAGGAGGCAAGGAGGGTTTATCACACGTTCCCCCAAAACCTGAGAGCTGCATTGGCAGATCTTGTGGAGTGGGGACCTTGGCAAGGTAGTCACCTTAAGGTACTTGCTACACAGCTTGCCAGTTAAGTAAGTAGGCTGGTAATGAGTGCATGTCTACTCTGAGAGATACAGTGCCTTGAAAAAGTATTCACACCCCTTGAAATTTTCCACAGTTTGTCATGGTACAACCAAAAACGTAAATGTATTTTATTGGGATTTTATGTGCTAGACCAACAGAAAGTGGCACATAATTGTGAAGTGTCAGGAAAATGATAAATGGTTTTCAATTTTTTTTACAAATAAATATGTGTAAAGTGTGGCATCTATTTGTATTTAGCCCCCTTTACTCTGATACCCCTAACTAAAATCTAGTGGAACCAATTGCCTTCAGAAGTCTCCTAATTAGTAAATACCTGTGTATAATTCAGTATCGGTATAAATACAGCTGTTCTGTGAAGCCCTCAGAGGTTTGTTTAGAGAACCTTAGTGAACAAACAGCATCATGAAGGCCTAGGAACACACCAGATAGGTCAGGGATACAGTTGTGGAGAAGTTTAAAGCAGGGTTAGGTTATAAAAAAATATCCCAAGCTTTAAACATCTCACTGAGCACTGTTTTCATTTGAAAATGAAAAGAGGATGGAACAACTGCAAACCTACCAAGACATGGCCGTCCACTTCTCTGCATTTATCAGAGAAGCAGCCAAGAGGCCCATAATAACTCTGGAGGAGCTGCAGAGATCCACAGCTCAGGTGGGAGAATCTGTCCACAGGACAACTATTAGTCATGCACTCCACAAATCTGGCTTTCATGGAAGAATGGCAAGAAGAAAGCCATTGTTGAAAGAAAGCCATAAGAAGTTCAGTTTGCAGTTTGCGAGAAGCCATGTGGGGGACACAGCAAACATGAAGAAGGTGCTCTGGTCAAATGAGACCAAAATTGAACTTTTTGGCCTAAAAGCAAAACGCTGTGTGTGGCTGAAAACGAACACTGTACATCACCCTGAACACACAATCCCCACCTGGAAACATGGCGATGGCAGCATCATGTTGTAGGGATCCTTTTCTTCAGCAGGGACTGTGAAGCTGCTCAGAGTTGATGGGAAGGATGGAGCCAAATATAGGGCAATCTTAAGGCTGGGTTCACACCTATGCGAATTGGATGCAGCTTACACCGCATCCAATTCGCAGAACATTTTAAAATCTATTACTGTCAATCACTCTGGTTCACATATGTGTGTTACATTTGCACTTCGCATTGCCCAAAAAAGTGTGCATTTTCTAGGCAGTGCGGTGCGAATTTCAGACACATATTCTTCTATGGGAACGCATCTGATTCGCAGATGCGTTTCGTTGTGAACAGGTATTCTCTCCCCCTCCTCACTACACCTCCCCCTCTCCCTGCTTAGCTGATCCGCAGCTACAACGTAAAGGAAGCTGCTTTTTCTCTTCGCACAGAGAACGGAGCTGGAATTCGCACTGGACTGGTGTGAATCCAGCCTAAAAGAAAACCTGTTAGAGTCCGCAAAAGACTTGAGACTGGGGCGGAGGTTCACCTTCCAGCAGGACAATGACCCTAAACATACAACCAGAGCTACAATGGAATGGTTTAGATCAAAACATATTCATCCAATCTGACAGAGCTTGAGCTATTATGCAAAGAAGAATGGGTAAAAATGTCACTCTCTAGATGTGCAAAGCTGGTAGAGACATACCCAAAAAGACTTGCAGCTGTAATTGCAGTAATAGGTGGTTCTACAAAGTATAGACTCAGGGGGGCTGAATACAGATGCATGCCACACGTTTCACATATTTATTTGTAAAACGTTTTGCAAACCATTTATAATTTTCCTTCTACTTTACAATTATGCGCCACTTTGTGTTGGTCTATCACATAAAATCCCAATATAATACATTTACATTTTTGGTTGTAACATGACAAAATGTGGAAAATTTCAAGGGGTGCGAATACTTTTTCAAGGCACTGTACTTACATTTTTATATAAAACTACATGTAATTAGCACCTGTGTACACTCATTCAAATCTTTTATTGGAACATATTAAAGTACTCTAACCTTAAAAATAAACTTATTTTCTCTTTATTGGTCTATTAAATATACTACTATTTTTCTGTTTAATAAGTGTAAAACACTAACCTGATGATTCTGTCAGAGGTGTGTTAAGGACTTTCAAAGCTTTATTTCTGAAGAATTGAAGTGATTTTTTTAACTTTGTTCAACTATATTTCATCTCCTCTTTGAATAGCTTTGTTTTTAAGTTGCCTTACAGACTGTACCAATTAACTTCATTCACAAGCTAGTGGTATTTTATGAAGGGAAAGTCTATGCTATAATTTTATCAAATGTCTTTTGCATATAATTAGCCACACTAATTACTGAATCTATTAGGCTATAGTGAATTGATCTTCTTTTTTCACTGATGAGTCTGGGTGTGGTCTGAAGGAGGTTGGGCCAGTAAATACTAAAGTAGAAGTAGAAAACCCCCTTAATGGGACTTTCGGGGCCCATAATATTATAATTGTTGTGCAGATAGTGGTAGAAAATGACAGAAATGTAATAATTAAAATCTAGGATCCAATGTTTATTCATCAATATAATTAAAAGATAAATTGCAGCTGGTGTATTGTCATATCAACAATCAAGGGTGATATTGTAGAACATTGTTCACTTATTGATTCTTTCCTTGTTTGTTGTCAATACAATACACCAGCTGCAAATTTACCTTTTAAGTATATTGTTGAATAAACATTGGATTTTAGATATTAATTATTACTTTTTTTGTCATTTTCTATCACCATACACTATGCATAACAACTATAAAATTCTGGGCTCCAAAAGTCCCTTTAAGGGGGTTTTCTTCTTTTTTACTGATGGGTTCAAAAAAATGTAGTTGTGACAGACAAGAAAAGGCAAACGTTAATTGGCGCACTGTAAGCTGGGTGAAAAGGGCACAGGCTGGATTACAAAGTCTATTTAGGTAAAAGTCCATGGGATAAAATGACAGTCTCTGGGGGTGTAGATGCTGAAGGTGGATGGCTCGTCTACAAAAGTCCGACGGACGCCGACGGACTAAAGCTGGCTGACAATCCGATCGTGTGTGGGCTTCTCCGAACTTTCAGCGGACTTTTCCAGCCGCAAATCTGACGGACTTTAGATTTGAAACATGCTTCAAATCTTTACGTCGTAACTACGCCGGACCCAGAAATCCGCTCGTCTGTGTGCTAGTCCAACGGGCAAAAACCCACGCTAGGGCAGCTATTGGCTACTGGCTATCAACTTCCTTATTTTAATCCAGTGTACGTCATCACTTACGAATCCGTCGGACTTTTGTGTGATCGTATGTAGGCAAGTCCGTTCGTAAGAAAGTCTGCCGCAAGTCCGCCAAAAGTCCGTCGAAAGTCTGTCGGACAGGCTGTCGAACTTTTGTAGCTGAAAAGTCTGACCGTGTGTACGCGGCATAAGAACTAGAAGGAACTCTGCAGGGATATAGAAGAGGAAGAAAGAGCAGCGCCATCTAAGTTCAGCAATTGGGTACGTTTAAAAGAATAAAACTCAGACTCGTGTGGCAGAACTTCAGCGCATGTTTCAGTAAAAAGTTAATCTGCTCTCGGGGAGGACGTGGTGCAGTGTGTTGGTGCACTTGGAGCTCGGGTACACTCGAGAAGGGCCACTGATGTCACACATTTGGAGCATGCATTCTCCTTCATCTGGCAATTCAATTGATGTCAGCAGCTCTTTTAGAGCGTACCCGAGTTCCAGGAAGCACTGGGAGCCACCAGCATGGCCAGGACTAGTGGCCACCCACCAACACACCGCACCATATCCTCCCTCAGAGCTGATGAACTTTTTACTGAAACATGAGCTAATGTCCTATAAAGTCCATTTTTGTTGCTCTTCTATTTAAAAATGCGCTAATGTTCTGCCACATTGTGAGTTTTATTCTTTTAGTGTATTAAACATACCCGATTGCAGCACTTAGATAGCCCTGCTCTTTTTTCCTCTTCAGAAAATTTTGTTAAATTCACCTATCACAAGAGAAAAATAAAATTGAAAAACATAGGAGAAAACTAGCATCCATATATAAATTTTTTTCTTTGAATTGCTTTAACCCCCTTCCTCACCAGGCCATTTTTTGCGATGCGGCACTGCATTGCTTTAACTGACAATTGCACGGTCCTGCAAGACTGTACCCAAATAAAATTGAAATCCTTTTTTTTCCCCACAAATAGAGCTTTCTTTTTGTGGCATTTGATCACCTTTGAGGTTTCTATTTTTTGCACTATAAGAAAAAAAAACTTGCATATATGAATGAACAATATAATCTAAAAATAAAATAATAATTTAGGTCTTCTGTGCAAACTCCAACACTGTGCCTCCTAAAGTGCAATGTGCTTCAATTCTTGACAAAAAAAAGTGCTTTACCCGACATATATATGTGCTCACCAGAATTCTAAGTGACCACCAGGCATATAAATAAAAGGATTCCTTCCTCCGTTGGCTAGATGCTTCCAAGCCACGCTCAGCCTTAATCAGCTGCTTCCAAGATTAGCCCGGACCAGTCATAAATGATATGAAATAGTATAGACTTCAGTCAACCATACTCTTGAGTATATATCCACAGCTCCCCTTCCTTCAATCTGTAAAGTTAGGCTCCACCATAAACGAGCCACAGAAAGGCATAGATAGTGTAATATTGTCTTTAATTCTTTAAAAATACTTACAAGCCATATGTAAGGTACAGCAGGTTGCAGCACAGCTGGGGGAAGAGGCAGAGGCCGGTCCGTTACTGAGTGTATGATACAAGAAGTGCGGCGTGCGTCTTAGCTGTCGGTGGGGGCGGAGGACTCCTGTATCATGCGTGTCAAGCCTCAATTTCGATGCATTTCACGCTCATGCGTGTGTCATCAGTAAAAATTGACTTTCCTGATGATGCACGGATGAGCGTGAAAGGCATCGAAATTGAGGCTTGACACGCATGATACAGGGGTCCTCCTCCCCACCGACAGCTGAGACGCTCGCCGCGCTTTTTGTATCATACACTCAGTGACTGCAACCTGCTGTACTTTGCATATGACTTGTAAGTGTTTTTAAAGAATTAAAGGCAATATTACACTATCTATGCCTTTCTGTGGCTTGTTTATGGTGGAGCCTAACTTTACAGAGTAAATGAAAGGGAGCTGTGGATATATACTCAAGAATATGGTTGACTGAAGTCTATACTATTTCATACCATTTATGACTGGAGTGTGGTCCGGGCTAATCTTGGAAGCAGCTGATTAAGACTGAGCGTGGCTTGGAAGCATCTAGCCAACGGAGGAAGGAATCCTTTTATTTATGTGTCTGGTGGTCACTTTGTGGTCTTAGAAATCTGGTGATCACATATACCGTATATGTCACTTCGGGTGAAGCACTTTTTCTTGTCAAGAATTGAAGCACATTGCACTTTAGGAGGCACGGTGTTGAAGTTTGCACAGAAGACTTGAATTATTATTTATTTTTATATTATATTGTTCATTCATATATACTAGTGATTTCTGAACTTTGGACTTTGACACAAATTTAATTTTTACCTTCATACGACATATTATGCACTTTATTTTATAATGTAGTAGCACATGTTCTATTTGCGCCCTTAACCACTTTTTACATAGGCTTTATTAGTTAATACTAATTTTTGGTGCTGCATTAGAATACTTTTAAATTAACATATGAGGCGACATTTTCTCATTTTTATTTTTCATAAGAAAGAAAAGACCGACAATTTTGAAAAAAAAAAAAATATATTTTTTACTTTCTGCTATAAAACATATCAAATAAAAAAATGTAAAAAAAAAATCGAAAATCAAAATTTAGGCCAATTCTGCTACGTATTTTTGGTAAAAATTTTTGCACAAAAATTATCTACAAACTATGGGATAGGTTTATGGACTTTTTATGTTTTTTATATTTTTACTAGTAATGGCGGTGATCAGTGATTTTTAGCAGAACCGCGACATTGCGGCGGACAAATCTGACACTAAATGACATTTTCTGGGGACCAATGACACCAATACAGTGATCATTGCTAAACAAAATGTACTGTCACTGTATAAATGACACTGGCAGGGAAGGGGTTACCATCAGGGGCAATCAAAGGGTTAAATGTGCTCCCTATGAGTGCTTTCTAACTGTGGGGGGAGTCATTTGACTAAAGGAAAACTGAGATCTGTGTTTCTGCTTAGCAGAAACACAAGATCTCCATTTTCCTCTCTGGCAGAACGGCAGTCTGCCTTGTTTACATAGGCAGACCCCCGTTCTGCCTCTCTACGAATGATCGCTGGTTTTCCCAGAGCCAAAAAAAAGATCACTGTACAGGTATGTGATTTTGCACTTAAGGGCCGCCTTGCCGCAGTATATGTACGTGGGCCGGTCCTTAAGTGGTTAATTTGGATTTTTAGACTAGAATCAGATTTTGGTATTTCATATAACTGATTGCATTCGCAGCATTGTGGTAAAAAAAATTAAATTCAAAGACACAGGCTTTCTCTTATATGAGCTAGTCTTCTTTAGGCAAATGCAGTGGTGATTTAAAGCACCCTTTAACCACTTTAGGACCTCTCGCCCGCATTGTACTGTGGACGGGCGGCTCCTACAGACACCGTGACATACCTGTACCTTCCGAGTACAGGGTGCATGCGTCAGCAGGTCCCAGCCAATGATTCATTGCTGAGACCTGCTGATCGGCTGTGTCCAATCACAGCCCAGAGCCCTGTGTTGACAAACAGCACAGGGCTCTGTACAGAGGGAACAATCTCTTTGTTTCTTCTCCCTGAAAAACAGGGATAAGGAGCAAAGAGATTTTTAGTAAAAAGTAGCACATAATACACACATTAACATAAGTTGGGCACACACTTAACCCAGAGATGTTAACCTCTTCCTAGCCAGTGTCATTAATACAGTGACAGTGTATCGTATTATCACTGATCATTGTATTAGTTTCACTGGTGATGTCAGTGTCAATTAGTGTCATATTGCTTTATTGTCTATATAATAAAAATAAAAAACCCAGTGGTGATTAAATACCACCAAAAGGAAGCTCTATTTGTGTGAAAAAAAATTATATAAATGTCATTTGCATACAGTGATGCATGACCACGCAATTACCAGTTAAAGTAGCAGAGTGCTAAACAGCAAAAAATGGCCAGGTCATGAAGGGGGTAAAACCTTCCGTAGCTCAAGTGGTTAAAATAGAAACATTAATTCAAGGGTCAATATAAGTTGTATGCAGTGCAGGGTTCGGCAACCTACGGCCCGGGGGCTGCTGCTAAATGTTCGACTCGTCAGTGCACGTGATGAATTCACGTGCACCCGGCCCGCAGACATTTTTCGTAGAGCTGGTGGAGGGCTTTGTCGACATTCCACGAGTGTACGCAATTTGAAAGCATGACAAGTTAGGCATCTTATTATTATCTTAATTTATTAGCAGGTAATTGTGGCCCTCCATGCATTTACATACATTGAATATGGCCCTTAAGTGGAAAAAAGGTTGCTGACCCCTGATGTAGAGCCTGGTGGTTGAATGAGTCTTACTATATGATTGAGTACTCCAGCAGTGAGATCTCCTTGCTATAAATTCCAACTCTGTCGCTGTCCACCTGGGAGTTTTTGGGCTTTCTTGCTCACTTATACATGCACTTAATTTTCTCCTATTGCATTCTGGATCATAGAAATTAGATTAGAATGTCAAATGGATAGAGCAGGGTCCCCTCATGATGGTCACAGCATGGTACAGACCTACAAACGCTCCAATAACTGTGAAAAACTGAATTATTTGTAAAGACTGCAACTTTAAAACATGCTCAAAACAAGTATTGACCCCACCCTGCATCCACTCGGTTCATTTTTGTCCTCACTTAGCAGAAGGCATGTAGAGATTTATCCCTTTTTAATTTCCTTGGACTGTACTTTCTGATTTTATGGTCATGTTTCTCCCTCTGTTTAGAGTGAGTGTGTGTGTGTGTGGGGGGGGGTCTTGATATGGGGCTGTAGACTTTTTAGGGTCGGTCTTTTTCAGTATTTCAGTCATAATTAGTAACCATAAGTAACATTTCCATGTCCTAACTCAGCACACATGTGTGCAGTATCTACCAGTAAGTAATTAATGTGAACAGGAGAGGAGAACTAAAATCCAAGAGTGAATCACACACCATTTGCACATAAACATTAGCCTCCAAAATCATGGAATAAACCCTGCTTTGTTAGCCAATGACACATTCCCTCTGACTACCATGTAAGCTCCCCCCAAAAAAAAAGGTTTTTAGTTCTGGAAAGAGGAAAGAAGCATTAGCCTTTTTCAGGTTTTTATTGTCCTATACTTCTGTTTTCAGGAGTCTTTTCCTCACTTTCTGCAGAAAAAAAAATTCTATGTGAAATTCCAATAAAGACATCTCTGTGACAAATTTTGATGCAAAAAAACTGGAAAAAGTGGTGAAAAACAGGGGAATAGGGAACCGAACCAAGGACATAGAAGAAATGCAGTGTCTGGAAAAGAGATGGAAAACAAACTGGAAGGAGAGAGTTGTTTGGGAGCAAAGGAAAATTGAGGTGTCAGGGTAAAAAAGCAGGGGTAGAGGAGGGGAGTGAAGAAAGAGTCAAGGCAGTGCACATTGGGAGAGAGTGGAAATGAAATTCGGGGACAGAGGAATTGTTTGCAGGGTTAAAGAAAAGAACAGATGAAAAAGAAGGGGAAGGAGGGAAGAGTAGGTCAAACCAGTGCAAAGATTAACTAGAAGAAAATAGAGAGAGGAGAGCACAGCAGTGTCTGGACTTGAAGAGCAGTGGTCACTTGGGATGAGGTTCGTTCCATTGCAGGTTTCGACCTGAACTTTTCATGTTCGATGTTTGGGAACCAACCAAACAATTTGGCTGGTTTGCCAGTCCGATCATCCTGCAGAAGCAGCAGGATGTTATTAATTTATTGGCAGTATTACTACAGGCATTGGCACTATCCCGCAGCATGTCGGTTTGTAGGTTGTGTAGCAATGCTGTGTTGTGTGTTGCAACACGCAGCAGTTAAATAAAGGTAGTGCATGTCCTAACTTTTTCAGTGCACCCCTTCGCAAAGTGACGTGCTTTACGAATGTGTTTACCTATGTTGCTTGCTTTGAGACCCTAAACAAAAAAAAAAGCCAGACGGATGAGAGCCCAGATACCCATAGCATGCTAAAACTTTTATTAGTTGCTATCTTTTTTTGAAGTTGCTAGCTGGGGAAATATTTTTCCCTGGTGGAGGATGTTGGCTTCTCCCCATTTCATATTAAAGACTTGTTTACACTTGCTTCAAAATGTGGCATTTGACATGCTTTTTTAAAGCACTCTGAATGCCAAAGCACCTCTCACTAAAAAAAATGGCTACCTTACAGTCCTGTTCCTGTTCTTGCATTTGCTTTGCTTCAATTTATTATTATACAGCATTTATATAGTGCCAACATTTTGTGCAGCGCTTTACAACATTAGGGCAGACAGTACACTTACAAATCAATACAGGAGGGATCAGAGGGCCCTGCTCGTCAGAGCTTACAATTTAAAAATGTATACATGTCACTTTCTTGGTGCTTCAAAGCGTCTCCAAAGCCTCCGTCTATCACAACGCTTGTTAGCAGAACCATCAGCATTAGAGGGGCATTTATGCAGAGTTAGCTTTGCTTTGTTTTGGAGGTATTGGAGGATATCAATAAACATTGGTTGGAATACCCATGGATTTGATTTTCATTTTCCAAATTTTTTCACATATAAATCTTAAAATCCAAACTAACCTATGCATCTAGATCATTATTAAAAATAATATTAAAAAAATAATCGTGATGCATATGTTAGTTTGGATTTTAAAATTTATACCTGAATAAAAATTTGTTGAATTTTAACTTTTTAGTTATAAGTGCCTAAAAAGTCCATAGGTATTCTAACCAATGTTTATTGTTATCTTCCAATACCTCCAAAACAAAGCAAATCTATCAATAAACATTGCTTAGAATACCTATGGACTTTTTAGGCACTTATAACGCAAAAGTTAAAATTCAACAAATTTTTATTCACATATAAATCTTAAAATGCAAACTAACATATGCATCAAGATCATTATTTTTTTATATTATTTTTAATAATGATCTTGATGCATAGGTTAGTTTGGATTTTAAGATGTATATGTGAAAAAATTTGGAAAATGAAAATAAAATCCATGGGTATTCCAACCAATATTTGATATCCTCCAATACCTCCAAAGCAAAGCAAAGCTAACTCTGTATAAATGCCCCTCTAATGCTGCAGGTGCTGCTAACAAGCATTGTGAAAGGGCACATGTTCAATATTATTGTGTCTCCACAAAACCACCCTGTGTCTACCCATTTAACAGGATTGGAGGTATGAAATATCCAAGTATGCAGTCACTTCCGGTTCTGGTGTATACAGTATCTCACAAAAGTGAGTGCACCCCTCACATTTTTGTAAATATTTTATTATTTATTTTCATGTGACAACACTAAAGAAATTACACTTTGCTACAATGTAAAGTAGTGAGTGTACAGCCTGTATAACAGTGTAAATTTGCTGTCACCTCAAAATAACTCAACACACAGCCATTAATGTCTAAACCGCTGGCAACAAAAGTGAGTACCCCTAAGTGAAAATGTCCAAATTGGGCCCAATTAACCATATTCTCTCCCCGGAGTCTTGTGACTCGTTAGTGTTATAAGGTCTCAGGTGTGAATGGGGAACAGGTGTGTTAAATTTGGTGTTATCGCTCTTACTCTCTCATACTGGTGACTGGAAGTTCAACATGGTACCTCATGGCAAAGACCTCTTTGAGGATCTGAAAAAAAAAAACAATTGTTGTGCTACATAAAGATGGCCTACGCTATAATAAGATTGCCAAGACCTTGAAACTGAGCTGCAGCACAGTGGACAAAACCATAAAGCGGTTTAACAGGACAGGTTGCACTCAAAACAAGCCTTGCCATGGTCAACCAAAGAAGTTAAGTGCACATGCTTAGCATCATATCCAGAGGTTGTCTTTGGGAAATAAACGTATGAGTGCTGCCAGCATTGCTGGAGAGGTTGAACGGGTGAGGGGTTAGCCTGTCAGTGCTCAGACCATACGCTGCACACTGCATCAAATTGGTCTGCATGGCTGTCATCCCAGAAGGAAGCCTCTTCTAAAGATGATGCACAAAAAAACCTGCAAACAGTTTGCTGAAGACAAACAGACTAAGAACATGGATTACTGGAACCATGTCCTGTGGTCTACTGAGACAAAGATAAACTTATTTGGTTCAGATGGTGTCAAGCGTGTGTGACTGCAACCTGAGGAGGAGTACAAAGACAAGTGTGTCTTGCCTACAGTCAAGCATGGTGGTGGGAGTGTCATGGTCTGCGGCTGCATGAGTGCTGCGGGCACTGGGGAGCTACAGTTCATTGAGGGAACCATGAATGCCAACATGTACTGTGACATACTGGAAGCCGAGCATGATCCCCTCCCTTCAGAGACTAGGCCGCAGGGCAGTATTCCAACATGATAATAACCCCAAACACACCTCCAAGACGACCACTGCCTTGCTAAAGAAGCTGAGGGTAAAGGTGATGGACTGGCCAAGCATGTCTCCAGACCAAAACCCTACTGAGCATCTGTGGGGCATCCTCAAACGGAAGGTGGAGGGGCGCAAGGTCTCTAACATCTACCAGCTTTGTGATGTTGTCATGGAGGTGTGGAAGAGGACCCCAGTGGCAACCTGTGAAGCTCTGGTGAACTCCATGCCCAAGAGGGTTTAGGCAGTGCTGGAAAATAATGGTGGCCACACAAAATACTTTGGGCTGAATTTGGACATTTTCACTTGGGGGTGTACTCACTCTTGTTGGCAGCGGTTTAGACATTAATGGCTGTGTGTTGAGTTATTTTGAGGGGACAGCAAAATTTACAAGAATTATTAAAATATTTACAAAAATGTAAAGGGTGTATTCACTTTTGTGAGATACCGTATAGTCTGGCAGTGTCTGGTGTAGACATCACATCTGATGTGCAGCATGGAGCAGCGGGAAGGTGAGGGGGATCCGGACTGGTACAGAGCAACCAGCGGGCAGCCATGTGGTGTGCAATGTGAGAACACTGACAGAAGGTGAGTGGGGACCAGAGAGAAATAAGAGGCGGAGGATTAGCAGAGCTGGGGGACCAGAGTGGGAGAAACTAGATGTCACATGTGGTGAGTAGCATGGGAGCGGTAAAGCGGAGGTAAGCAGAGACTAGAGAGAGAGATGGGGATCAGCAAACCAAAGAATTAGCAGAGCTGGGGGTTAGTACTGAGTGGGGGATCAACAGACCTGGGGATTACTACTGACTGGGGTTCAGCAGAGCCAGGGGTACTACTGAATGAGGTGTCAGCAGAGCAGGAGGTACTACTGAACAAGGGATCTGCTAAGCGGGGGGAACTAATGAGCTGGGGATCTGCTGAACAAGGGTACTAATGAGCTGGGGGTCTGCTGAGCAGGGGTATTACTAAGCTGGGGATACTATTGGGCAGGGGTACTACTCAGCTTCTTTAAAAATAATAGAAAAAACAACACACATAGGGCATTTGCCAAGCTTCAAAAAAGTGTCTCAGTAGCATCAAAAACACATTAAAAATGCTAGGCACCTTCACTGTGAGTTAAAATCAAAGCAAGTGTAAATGAGCCTGTATGTAAACCCTAAAAATGAACTTCTCCTATTTGTTCCATTTTGGTATGCTAAATATACAATTGAACGTGTTTTATTATATCTGTTTGATGAATGCAAAAAATAACTGGAAGGAAGGTAGCAGTACACAACATTTCGGGCACATTGACAGTTATTTTCTGTACGCTGTGTTTAAAAGGATAGAACTTAAAGTGTTACTAAACCCAGGACCCTGTATTCACTATATCCGGTCTCCCACAGTACACAGGACATGGAAATGCAATTATTTTAGTAAATATAAACTGCTAAATACCTTTTCTCATCAGCAGTATATAGCAGTCTTGTGACTTCTATCAGTGCCTGGCCGAGCACGTGTTAAAGCTTGTAGGAGGAATTTTCATTCTAGTGCTCCTCAAGTGCTGCCATTTATTCAAATTAAGATGATTACTGTCGTTTATAAGCATCTGTGAGATGTTGACACACAGGGAATGCTGTGTGCTGTATCTAATTTAGCACGACCTTGAAAGACAGCACTAAAATACTAAAAGACACTTGTGTGTATTGGGCCGATATGTAATGCTGTCTCTGCTCCCCACGCTGAAAAGAATATAATAAAGATTACATGCTAGAGTACACAATCGCAATACAATCTGTTTATAATTAAAAAATGGACTCTGCCAGCATAGAGTATCTATGTTCTCCTGATGTACATAAGGGATTTCTTCTTATAAGCCAAAAACATCCTGTTAACGAGGAACATCACCATCCTATCTAAAAACTCAAAGTCAACACCTACAGTTAGACCCCTTTCAATTGAGTTGGCCCACCATTCGCAGCTTTAATAGCTTCAACTCTTCTAGGAAAGATGCCCTCAAGGTTTAAGAGTATGTCTATGGGAATGTTTGGCCACTCTTCCAGAAAAACATTTGTGAGGTCAGGCATTGATGTTGGACGAGAAGGCCTGGCTTGCAATCTCCGCTCTAATTCACCCCAAAGGTGTTATATAGTTACATAGTAGTTGAAGTTGAAAAAAGACACAAGTCCATCAAGTCCAACCTCTATCGGGTTGAGGTCAGGACTCTTAAGTGAAATCTTAAGGCATCAGCATACCAAGACATTTTGGACAATTTCATGCTCCCAACAATGTAGGAACAGTTCGGGGCTGGTCCCTTCCTGTTCCAACATGACTGTGCACCGGTGCACAAAGCAAGGTCCATAAAGACATGGATGAGTGAGTTTGGGGTTGAGGAACTTGACTGGCCTGTACAGAGTCCTGACCTCAACCCAATAGAACAAATCA
The DNA here is from genome assembly GCA_037952925.1 of Lithobates clamitans. Classification (NCBI taxonomy): domain Eukaryota; kingdom Metazoa; phylum Chordata; class Amphibia; order Anura; family Ranidae; genus Lithobates; species Lithobates clamitans. The sequence continues at coordinate 2,134,973 of JBBGZY010000270.1, read as the reverse complement.
GTGCCTGACCTCGCAAATGTGCTTCTGGAAGAATAGTGAAAGGTTCCTATAGATCAGGGGTCTCAAACTGGCGGCCCTCCAGTTGTTGTCAAACTACAAGTCCTATGAGGCATTGCAAGGCTGACAGGTACAAACTTGACTCCCACAGACAGAGGCATGATGGGACTTGTAGTTTCACAACAGCTGGAGGGCCACCAGTTTGAGACCCCTGCTATAGATGCACTCCTAAACCTCGTGGACAGCCTTCCCAGAAGAGTTGACGCTATTATAGCTGTAAAGGGTGGGCCAACTGAATGTTGAACTCTACGGACTAAGACTGGGATGTCATTAAAGTTCAAGTGCGTGTAAAGGCAGGTGTCCCAATACTTTTGGTAATATAGTGTATATGGGTCAGGAACTGAATAAATTGATCTACCCTATAAAATACTGCATGTTAGGTTGGCACTGACCGTGAACAAAAAATAAAAAGTGATGTCAAGATTTTTTACCCTGCCATGTGTTCTTAAATTGTATGAATAGCGCAAACCTTTTTTGTTTTAGATTGAGTGAGGAAGGATTAGAACCACTCTCAAGTTTATATTATGGGGCAGAGAGTGTTTTTTTATTGCTCAAGTTTTAAAGGGTTATTGTAAATGCATTTTTAATGTTAATAAATTCTGTTAAGGAGATTTTACACTATGTGGAATATATATTTGGAATTATCTTTATAAATTTGTAGCGCAGAACTACGGAGAACTACTGTGACAAATATCTCATAGTGGAGCTTCTGCTTCATATTGTTGTTCACTATATGATTGATTTATTTTTTTTACTTTTTTATACACAAGTGCAGTTTCTGGGTTTTAAAATTTGAAAGTGTATATTACTCTCTGTCTCCCCACGATGTACAGTAGATTCACCCTCTCTATTTGTCTTAGTGACCATTGTGGCCATGGGGCCATAATTCCCTCCACTGACACCAATGAAGGGCACTATTCCTCTCAATGAGACCAACAATGGGGTCAATTGACACTAATGATGGGGCACAATTCTATTCCACCTCCCCCCCCCCCATTGACATCATGGGCATTATTTTTTTCTGCACTTATGTCGGGACAAGTCAAGTAGTGACCATTGTGATGGGAAATCGAAACATTTTACAGCCGTTACTAGATCAGGAATCTTCTAATGGGGCATCTGTTCCAGTGACAATTTTCTGAAGTAGGAATTCTTATTAGGAAGGGATTTCACTTCCTGTTGCTTTTTTGGGACAGGAAGTGAAACTTCCCCAACAGTACTGATAGGGGTTTTAATGCTCGTATACTCTATCCAAAGCTAAATATAAGGTCAACTTACTCAGTAAGCCTAGGGTTACTCTGCTGCGATAAGATTTTGATCCTACCTTTAGTGCAATTATGTGATGCAACTTGGATGTTCCTTGGATATGGTTTGCATATTTTATGAGGCCAGAATCGTTCTGGAATCATACCAAAGTAGCACAGGTCCCTTTTCTGAAATCACGCTGTGCTACATTAATGTGAACAGGCACCATAATCATGATTTCCATTGTCATGTGATTCTGTGTCACTCAGATCGCACCTGAAATTGCACTAATGTGAACCAGGCCTTAGGACCCCCTCCCCTATCTTAGGCTATGTTCACAACTATGTGGCTGTGCGAGACACGTTTGTGCAGGAATGGCAGCCTATTCATTTGAATGGGTTGCTGTGCCTGTGTTTCATGCAGGAAAAAGGTTCCTGCACAATTTTTAAACCACAGCTGGAGGGAAATGGTTCTTTTGCATCAAGCAGTTTCCGGCAACCAAAAACGCACTGCAGTTTCAGATACGTGGGGATGCCATTAAAAATGGATTGCAGCCCTGTGCATCTGCAAAGGAGTAGCGTGGTTTGGCGGTTGGTGGTTGTGGGTGTGGGAACTGGTGCAATTTACCCACTCTCCTGCACCCGCAACCACCCACACCCTAGCCTTAATGTACAAAAATAATAATATACAATAAAGACAACTGAAACAAAATAACAATAAATAAATAACAATAACAACAAAATATATAAATATAAACACGTAGGGGGGAGAAAGATATATATCTTTCACTTGGCTACCGCTCATAATGCCTGGTTAAAGGGGAATGTCATCATCCTTCCAGGGAGATCCTGGGGAATGTCAAGAGAGTTGAAAAGTTAAAAGAGAAGTATGGGGTATATAAAAAAACCTTAAACCCTCCTAGATGCATGCAGCATCAATCCAGTGCTGCATCTGTCCCTCACCATTTCAGCAGTAGGAACTGGGCAATCAAACACCGCTGATTGCTCAGTTCTCCCCTCCGCTCTGAGCAGAGAGCCATGATTGTCAGTCACCAGCTCTCTGCTTTGCCCCTCCAGCGCTCCCTGGAGCGGTGGGCTGGAGGGGAGGGGGTGCAGCTGGCTCAGTCTCCCAGTCTCCCCCGTGCTGCTGAGAGGCTGAGCAGCCTGCCAGTTCAGGCATGTTGGTGGATCCTGACTGTAAAGTCGGGATATTTTTTTCCAGGCTGGACCAGCTGAGTGACATCAGCCGACAACAGGCTTTAGTCACAGGAGTGTAGAACGAACTGCACTTCTGTGATCCATAGGAGAAGTAGAGCCAAAAAAAGCTTTGTCCATACTTCTTCTTTAAGTATATTTAATTAGAAAATGACTTTATATATCCCACAGGTGCTTTTTAAAAATATTTCTGCAGCATATTAAGATGGGGAAGAGGGCCTTCACTAAAAAAAGCAAAACTTGCATGAAATGCAAGGCTAGTTTTAACAGCCTCTGTCATGTTTAGTAGTTTTTTAGGAATAGCCATCGATATTTTTTTATACAATCAGAATACACTTAACTCACTTTTAAGTGATTTTTATTTTACAATTGTTCCACACTATAATTCATTATTATTTCCACTGTTATATTTCGTCAGTTATCCAACACAGATCACATCGAACACAAATGAGGTCTAAAGTTTGAGTCACAGCGGACCACATCTCCACATAAAGACAAATCTTCAACGTTGTGTCGACCTGCCAGGAAAAGAGACAAAGATAAACAGCACAGCAAACATGTACCTGCAATGCACTGCTTGCCTATTAAATATTAACGGCTTCAATTACATTTACATAAACTGGGCAGCTGTGGACAGAACTTCCACTGCTGCATTTTGGCGCTGCTGTCATGGAAAGAAGCCGAAAAATCATGCGTCTAGAATGGACAATGAAGCAATCTCAATCTCCTCTCTATGGTGACCTGAAGACGATCGCTCATCAGTCTGGAGACATGATTGTAACACGACATTCGGTGGCAAATACTGCTTTTCTTCCATGTCTTCCAATGTAAACACTTGTGAACATCATAAATAAATTATGTCTTCCTGTCAATCACATTCTTTAACTGAAGCTGAAGTAGAAAAGGACAAATGGATGAATGATAATGTACAGCATTGAGGAGATGGCATAGCGATCTTTTTTTCTTAAATATATTCATATATTTATTCATTTTCTCGATGAGGTGGTTCCCTTCCTAGAAGTCTGTTTTAGCTGGGGGTTTCATGTCAGCCGTCAGATACAGGTGGGGTGACCCAGCCGTACTTCTCATGGGTCTTCACCAAACTCTTGAATGTTGCTTCTGCTTCCTTTCGGCTAAAGGCCTTTTTAGATTTTCCAGCTTTCCTGCAGATACGACCCTAGGGAAAAGAATGAAGAATCTCTTTAAAACTACAAAACTCAGTAACAGAACAGTAATAAATCATCTTCTTTTATGTATCAGTAATAACCATCCTTTAGAGAAATGCCGCTGAAAATCTAGGTTGTTATGAATGTGATTATTTCCTGGCAGTCATTATGAACCATGGTACTTTCATGACATTTAAATATGATAGGCATAATTTGAAAATTGTGTACAAGTAGTGGATAATCCAATATATTATCTGCTTGTGCTTAAAACAAGCCAAACTGTACAAAGTAGATACCTAAAAAAGTCAAAGGAAAAGTCATACTTTAGCGCACACAGGGAACATGATATAGTTTAGTAGCTGCTAGTTGATAAAATAACTCCTCCTTTGGTATCGTAAATAAAGACATCATACCCAAGATCCTAAAATGTTATATCTTGATTGTATTAGCTCTATTTAGGGTAAATAGACTGGCCAACAGATTCCTCCATCTTTTCAAAGAGGCCCTCCTGGGACATTGTATTCTGACAGCAGCACCGTCTGCTGTCAGAATACACTGATCAGTGGTTGAAGCTAATTGTCTGCAGCCGCTGATCACTGGAAAATGTTCCTTTGGCAGAAGACAATTTAATAACCAACTTCTGTTGAGTGGGGTAGGTCACATACTGATCGAAATTCAGCCAGTCTTTGCTAGACTGGCCTGAATTTGATCAGTGTATTGCCAGCTTTAAATGGTTGTAAGCCCTCACATATACCCAGTGAAGTGAACAGCCTCAGATGATACACAGAGAGTAAATAAATCCTCCTACATAGGCTTTACTTTATCTGCAATCTTCTCTTCTCTATACTAGTTTAAAAGGGCAGATCATGTTAAAAATCCTTCTTCATCTGTCAGGAGCACAGAGGAGGGGCGGAAAGGCTGCAGTTACAGTGTGTGAGAGCTGATTGGAGGAAAGGAACACCCCCTTCACACAGCAGAAGAACTGTGTTGTGCATAGACAAGCTCCATTCTAGCCCCCCCTCCAGCCCCACACAAATTTATCTCATGTGTCAGGAAAACTTCTCAGAAGTGACTTGCTGATAACAGAGGAACAAAGCACCAGAGAGAAATGGCACTTAGAGCTTTGGAGAGAGATAGGTAAACACTACAGGTGTATGTACTTTGCTCAAATTTCATGACTGAGGTTTACAACCACTTTAAAAAGGGAGTAAACTTCCCTCTAATGTTTGTACCTATAGGTAAGCCTATAATAAGGCTTACTTATAGGTACAAAAAACATCTCCTTAACTTGCACCGTTTAGGAGATAATTACTGTATACTGCACCAATGATGTCATCGGCGCATGTGCTCTGAAGGAATGGCTGCCCATGACCATTTCTTTAGGGCTCTGTGCTGTGACCAGTGGCTCCCACACGAATGCGCGGGAGCGACATCAAGCCGCCATGGCCAGTCACACAGCCGGAGTCCATGGGCCTGGAAGGAAGATGGGCGAAGTTGGATGCAGCCTCCAGCAGGGATGATGAGGTGACCAAAAGAAAAGGCATTGTTTACTTGCTCTTTAAGCCTGTCGATATCTCGAGTAGATGCTTTAAAAATAATGCCCAACTTAGATTTTTCCAGTAGCAGATAGACTTTTGCAAATGTTACAATTTCCTTGATATTAATTATTATATACATTTTTAGGTTCCTATTTCATGGGCTCTGTTCCATGATGTTTTTCACGTCAGGTGCAGATACTGTGGGGTTTATTTACTAAAGGCAAATAGACTGTGCACTTTGCAAGAGCAGTTGTTCCAAAACTTAATAAATGAGCAGCTCTACTGACTTCCATCATCCAATCATGTGCAAGCAAAAATGCTGTTTATTAACTTTCCTTGCATGTGATTGGGTATTCTTTTTCAAAGCGAATCTTTCCTCATTTATTAAAGAGGGAGTCCCGCAAAAAAAAAAAAATTTAAAAGTCAGTAGCTACAAATACTGCAGCTGCTGACTTTTAAAATAAGGACACTCACCTGTCCCAGGGTCCAGCGATGTCAGTACCTGAGACCGAAATGTCCCTCGGTCCTCGGGTGCTGCCGCCGCCATTCTCTGTAAGGGAATCAGGAAGTGAAGCGCTGCGGCTTCACCTCCCGGTTCCCTACTGCGCATGCGCGAGTCGTGCTGTGCTTCCTAACTGGTCCCCGCTGTCTCTGGGACCCGTGTGTGTCCCAGCAGACAGCGCGGTGGGGACGGGAAGAGGCATAGACTCCCGTGGGAGTCTATGCCGGAAGTGGGTGCAAATACCTGTCTTAGAGGGGGGGAGGGTTCCGAAAAGCGGAGGTTCAATTTTTGTGTGAACCTCCGCTTTAAGTCCTGGAGCAACTGCACTTGCAGAGTGCAACTGCACTTTCCAAAGTGCACAGCATTTTTGTCTTTAGTAAATCAACCCCTGTATGTTAGTGAAAAAAGTACTTTTACATTTCGATCTATGTAGAACATAATGTTATATTAAAATGTAAAGTATATATTGATAATCCCACACATAGTCCAGGGTTCCAAAAAAATTGTATTTATCCAACCATGTTTCAACCCTAAAAAAGAGTTTTAATTATGATCATCGGAACATCCATATACAGTATACTCTGCAGCTTGGGTCAAGGAAACCTCACCCAGCACTAGTGCTCTCTCTCAGAACAGAGGACAATGGAGGTAGAGCAGGCCTACTTTTTGGGAGCAGTTCATATGCAAGTCATCAACAATTCACAAATGGGTGGTAGCAGCCAAGAAATTGCTGTAATTATAACTGGAACATTAATTTTTCAATAAAACAGGGCACAAAAACAAAATTTGTTCACAAATCATAAACAAATCACAAGCAGCCATATATATGAGATTTGACCATGATGCTTTATAATTTCAGCATTGTGAGAAAGAGTACTAGTACACTATAGTGCAGTGGTCTCCAAACAGGGGCCAGATGCGGCCCTTTTCTTGCTTTCATCCAGCCCATGGGGCCATAATTCCCTCCACTGACACCAATGAAGGGCACTATTCCTCTCAATGAGACCAACAATGGGGCCAATTGACACCAATGATGGGGCACAATCCCCCCCCCCCATTGACACCAATGATGAGGCACAATGACTTCCACTGAAACTAATGATATGGCATTATTTTTTTCCGCACTTATGTTGGGACCTTTTATACCTCCAATGGCCACAGTCCGGCCCCCCTAGAGTCTGATGGACAGTAAACTGGCCCTTTGTTTATATAGTGCGTTATAAGGTTTAATCTGTATCCCTTTCCAGATAGCACACAGCTAAATCAGTCCCACTATGAAAATTACATATATTCATGTATATTTACCATATGATTCACCTTTGGGTTGATATATAGCAAATCAGCCTTAGAAAGAAAGCAAACATTAGCTCATCACTATAGGCTTGAATAAATCTCTTCACTGAAAAGCATTAGGAAACAACAGGAAAGGAGCACACAGAGACGCTGCGTGGGCAGCTTACAAGAATATATAACTCAACAGGGAAATAAATACTTCAATTTTTTCATCCATTCATGCTTCCATATTGTGTATGAAATTGTGATTTTGAAGAGGAAATCTACCATGAACCTACAATAGAACATTATACCACAGTCTAGAAACATGTACCGGTAAGTAGCTTTTTAAAAGAAGAATACTGCTACAGGCCATAAGTGATACTAAAGAATTAGAAGTGTATATAATGTTACAGTCTAAAGTTACATCTTTGTAGATTTATGGAAGAAGCATGTTATTTTTTTTTAACCACTTAAGGACCGAGCCTCTTTCTGAGATTTGTTGTTAAAAACAGTTTTTATTTTGCTAGAAAATGACTTAGAACCCCCAAATATTATATATTTTTTTCTAACATCCTAGAGAATAAAATGGCGGTCATTGCAATACTTTCTGTCACACCGTATTCGCGCAGTGGTCTTACAAGAGCACTTTTTTTGGAAAAAATACACGTTTTTAATAAAAAAATAAGACAACAGTAAAGTTAGCCCAATTTTTTTTTTTATATTGTGAAAGATAATGTTACACCGAGTAACTTGATACCCAACATGTCACGCTTCAAAATTGCGCCCGCTTGTGGAATGGCGACAAACTTTTACCCTTTAAAATGTCCATAGGCGAAGTTTAAAAAATTCTGCAGGTTGCATGTTTTGAGTTACAGAGGAGGTCTAGGGCTAGAATTATTGCAATTATTACAAATGGAACTGACCCTATACCAGGCCACTCCTGTAACAGTAGGTCCATATCCAAAATGGTCTGCTATTGTATCCAAAAGTATACTAGCAAGTATACTAACTGGGATTAGTTCATATTTTGGTATTAAAGCTGAACTCCAGAAATGATCTTTATTGCATACTTACATTGTTCCGGCTTGAAACATTGTAAGTATGCATATCTCATACCTGAGATGCTGCTGGGGCAGCTGACATTTATTGTAGTAGTTGTCATTACTAAAGTGAAAGCCGCAATCTTCTGGTCATTGTGCAAAATATCTTCTCCACTGAATACTGATCAAATAGTCACTTGCGCTTTTTTTTCTTTTCACTGCATTTTCTCAGACATATTCCCACCCGCCCAACTTAGACCTCATTCTTGTAAATACTCCGTTTTGTTGAGCTACTTGTATAGCCCTGATGCCGCGTATGTTACCAGCATAACTATTGTAATTGTATTTTTGTAATACTCTTGGTTTGGTATGTATAATGCAACTTATGGTTCAATAAAGGAATTACAAAAAAAAAATAGTCACTCGCTTAGCACTGCTGCCATTCACGGAACACCTTGTATTTTTTTAAATAAAATCAAGGCATTCTCTGACTGGATGAGATGGAAAGGAGGGGCGGTGTGACCTCAAAATCATCACCTTTTCCAATTAGAGAATGCATTTTATTCATTCAAAAAAACATACACTCACCAGCCACTTTATTAGGTACACATGTTTAATTGCTTGGTAACACAAATTGCTAATCAGTCAATCACATGGCAGCGACTCAATGCATTTAGGCATCTAGAAGTGGCGAAGATGACATGCTGAAGTTCAAACCGAGCACGGGGAAGAAAGAAGCTTTATACGACTTTGAACGTGGCATGGTTCAAAAACTGCTGATCTACTGGGATTTTCATGCACAATCATCTCTAGAGTTTACAGGGAATGGTCTAAAAAAGATAAAATATCCAGTAAGCAGCAGTTGTGTGGAGGACAATGCCATGTTGATTCTAGAGGTCAGAGGAGAATGGGCAGACTGGTTTGAGATGATAGAAAGGCAACAGTAACTCAAATAACAACTCTTTAAAACCAAGGTATGCAGAACACCATCTCTGAACGCACAACACATCAAACCTTGAAGCAGATGGGCTACAGCAGAAGACCACACCGAGTGCCAGTCCTGTCAGGTAAGAACAGGAAACTGAGGCTACAATTCACACAGGCTCACCAAAATTGGACAATAGAAGACTAAAAAAACATTGCCTGGTCTGATAAATCTCGATTTCAGCTGCGACATTCAGATGGTAGGGTCAGAATTTGGCGTAAACAACATAGATCTATCCTGCCTTGTATCAACGGTTCAGGCTGGTGGTGTAATGGTGTAATGGTGTGGGGGATATTTTCTCTGCATACTTTGGGCCCCAAAATCTCAGAGGAATGTTTGCAATACCTTGTTGAATTCATGCCACTAATGCCGTGTACACACAAGCGGACTTTTCAGCATCAAAGGTCCGACGGTCTTTCGACGGACTTTCGGACAACTAGACTTGCCCATACATGAACGGACTGAAGTCCGTTCGAAAGTCCGTTGGTTAGAACGTGATGACGTACGAAGGGACTAGAATGAGGAGGTTCATAGCCAGTAGCCATTTTTGTCCGTCGGACTAGCATACAGACAAATTAATTTTTTGACCGGACTTGAGTCCGTCGGAAAAATTTGAAACATGTTCCAAATCTAAAGTCCGTCTGATTTTCGAAAGAAAAAGTCAGCTGAAGGTCCAATGAAGCCCACACACGGTCGGATTGTCCGACGGATTTGTTCTGTCGGACCAGTCCGGTCGTGTGTACACAGCATAAGAATTAAGGCAGTTCTGAACGCAAAAGGGGGTCCAACCCAGTACTAGCAAGGTGTACCTAATAAAGTGGCCAGTGAGTGTACAAGGCAATCTGTGAATGTCATCAGTGCTGAGTGAGCGACCCCTTTCGCGGTCAGTGCTCAAAGGGGAAGTCACTTGGCACAGGATCCAGAAGATTGCAGCAACAACGGAAGTAGCGCCAGCTACTAAAGTAACCCTTAGCTTCCCCAGCAGACTCTCAGGTATGAGATATGTAGAGAAAAAAGTAGGGTGCACTATATGAAAAGGGCCTCACCTGGGGTCTTCGGTCTTGTGGCCAAAATCGAGAGATGGAGTAACTAAAAGAAGCCTAACAAACACTCGGGCTGCATTTCACTGGAGGTGAAGCAGACTCTGGGGAAAGGCATAAAAGAAAGAAGGCACCTCTAACTGCAGTAGGACTATGTCTATTAGATAAGCAAAGGTTAAAAAACACTCACAGACGTGATGTATATCAAGCTCTTCAATCCCTTCAGATTTCACAAAAGAGCTCTGCTCATGCTCTGAAACATGTTACCGTCCCCGGTGGCGTCACTTCCGGTTGTGTCCACTCCACGCTGGTTCCGGAAGTGCGGCAGCCATCTTTGATGGGTATTTTGCTCCCCTTTGACTGCTGGTTGGTGTAGAAGGTTTGGAGAGGAGCCGGGACAGAATGGGGCATTAACAGCATCACAAAAGGATTGAAGAGCTTGATATATGATCACTTCTGTGTTTGTAACCTTGCTTATCTAATAAACACAGTCTTACTGCACTTAATAGTGCCTTCTTTCATTCAATTATGAGATATGCAAACTTACAATGTTCCAAGCTGGACTGATGTAAGTATGCAATAAAGATCATACCTGGAGAGTTCCGGTTTAAGTATTCCTGGAAATACGTAGGCTGGTGACGCTGTGCCAAATCATCATGGAAAAACACGGAGACTCACAGACCGTTCTGTAATCACTTCCCAGTAGTGCACTTTCAATCAGCCTATTCTAAAGCGGCATCATACTGCAGATTTTCTAATGAATAAGGTCCAGTACATAGTTATATATATAAATGTTGAACATCTTAACCTTCCATTTGATGGCCCTCAGGAATCTGGCATTTTTTGTTAGTGGCACTAATGAAACGATATCTTAAACACATGATAGGAAACAATTCTTAGATGATTTTTCTATAAATAACTGTGTGTAGGATGTGTGGACTAGATGTTGCTGTAGCGAGACATAATTACTGAATCTGCTGCTCATCTGTGCTCTCAGGTCTACCCGCTCAGCTCTGGTGACATGCAGCACTTTATGAAAAGAAGACAGACTTAACGGAAAGAAGTCCTATCTAATAAAACAGTAGAACTCTGTGTCACCACATTTAATACATTGTCCTTGAGCAACTGCAGGTGTGACTTACAAGAAATTTGCTTCCTTGCCTCAAACAAAAGCAATGCAAAATTCATATCGCAATGTGACAATCATACCACCATTTAACCATTTAAGGACCGGAAGATTTTCCCCCTAATGACCAGGCCATTTTTTTGCAATACGGCACTGCGCCGCTTTAACTGACAATTGCGCGGTCGTGCGACACTGTACCCAAACAAAATTGACCTGCTTTTTTTCCCACAAATAGAGCTCATTTGTTTCGCTATAAACAAAAAAAGACCGACAATTTTGAAAAAAACCCAATATTCTTTACTTTTTGCTATAATAAATATTCAAAAAAAAAAAAAAAAAACACATTTCTTCGTCAGTTTAGGCCAATATGTATTCTTCTACATATTTTTGGTAAAAAAACAAAAAAAAACGCAATAATATTGATTGGTTTGCGCAAAAGTTATAGCGTCTACAAAATAGGGAATAGATTTATGGCATTTTTATTATTTATTTTTTACTAGTAATTGCGGTGATCAGCGATTTTTAGTGGGACTGCAACAGATCGGACGCGTTTGACACCTTTTTGGGACCATTGACATTTATACAGCGATCAGTGCTATAAAAATGCACTGATTACTGTATAAATGTCACTGGCCGGGAAAGGGTTTAACACTAGGGGGCGATCAAGGGGTTAAATGTGTTCCCTGGGAGGTGTTTCTAACTGTGGGGGGAGTGTACTGACTTGAGGAGGAGAGATATCGCTGTTCCTAATCACTAGGAACAGACGATCACTATAGGGTTGCCACCTTTTCTTCAAGCCAAACCCCAACACTTTAGCAGCGCACGGAACAGCACCCCAACCGCGGTGCGATTTTGCCACGATTGTCACCCGACAAATCATGGCAAAATCACGTAAACAGAATTGTGGGATGCCTGTCACCCAAAAGAAGTTTTGCTTTGCGATTGGGGTGCCATTATCCCTATTCCCTCCTATTACAAATCTTCTTCCCCTACCAGCACAAATCCTCCTCCCTCCAATACCCCCATGGCAGCCGACAGGGGGTATCACGGGGCCGCAGCGCACAGGGGAGCCCGGACAGCAGGGGGTTTGGAGCGGCGAGCGTGGGGGGCAATTACAGAGGAGGGGGGACAATTACAGGGATTGGGGGGGCAATTAGAGGAGGGGGGTGCAAATACAGAGAAGGGGGTGCAAATACAGAGGAGGGGGGGTGCAAGTACAGAAGAGGGGGGCAATTACAGAGGAGGGGGTGCAAATACAGAGGAGGGGGGCAATTACAGAGGCGAGGGTGCAAATAAAGAGATAGGGGGGCAATTAGAGGAGGGGGGCAAATATAGAGGAGGGGGCAATTACAGAGGAGGGGGTGCAAATACAGAGATAGGGGGGCAATTAGAGGAGGGGGGCAAATATAGAGGAGGGGGGTGCAAATACAGAGGAGGGGGTACAAATACAGAGGAGGGGGTGCAAATACAGAGGAGGGGGGACAATTACAGAGGATGGGGGGCAATTAAAGAGGAGGGGGGCAATTACAGAGAAGGGGGGGACAATTACAGAGGAGGGGGTGCAAATACAGAGGAGGGGGTGACAAATACAGAGGAGGGGGGGCAAATACAGAGGAGAGGGGGCAAATACAGAGGAGAGGGGGCAAACACAGAGGAGTCAAAACATAAGGGAGAGAGGCGACAGGCAGCTGCTTGTGCGGAAGTTTTTAATAAAATGAATGCCTAAAAACAATCCACTCACTCTTCATGTCAGAGCTGTATATGTCAGTCTGTGAAGTCGGCTGTCCCATTCTCCCCTCCGATCCACGCTGCTGTTATCACTGAATCACTGGAGGAAACAGAGAGCCGCGGGAATCTCATGTGAACTGTCAGCCTCTGATGATAGAGGCCTGGTTAAGCCTCCGGAATGCTCTGATTGGTCACAGCATCCCAGGCTGACAGCTCACTGCAGTTTCCCCGCGGCTCTGTATCATTGGCTTCCTCCAGTGATAACAGCAGCGTGGACCGGAGGGGAGAATGGGACAGCCGACTTCACAGACTGACATATACAGCTCTGACATGAAGAGTGAGTGGACTGTTTTTAAGCATTTATTTTATTAAAAACTTCCGCACAAGCAGCTGCCTGTCGCCTCTCTCTCTCCCTTATGTTTTGATTGCTCTGTAATTGCTCCCCCCGCCCGCCTCTCCGATCCCCCTGCTGTCCGGGTCCCCCTGTGTGCTGGGGCTTGTAAAAGGAGGCCCCATGGTACCCCCTGTCAGCTGGAAATGGTGTCCTGGTGTCCGGGTATGGGGAACTCAGAGAAGAGGTGTTGCTGAGAGCTATGGGCAGTGAGTAACACCAGAAAGGAGGTAAGGGGCCGCTCTGTGCATTACCATTACACAGAGCAGGTAAGTATAACATGTTTAATATAAAAAGGAGCCTTTACGATAACATTAATGGAAATTAATGGAAACTGTTGCACCCACAAAGAATATGACACCTCTACTGGTTACACTTTATTTGTAAAGCTCAATATAAAAAAAATGACATAAAAAATGTATTTTTTTATATTGACAGTGTTTATATTGAGCTTTACAAATAAAGTGTTATGGTAACCAGCAGAGGTGGTATATCCTTTGTGGGTGTGGTTTTGCATATGTAATTTTAGGAGACATCTCCCCCAAATTTGTGCAGGGCTTTACAGGTACCACATTTTTTATACAGTGCCTTGAAAAAGTATTCATCCCCCTTGACATTTTCCACATTTTACCAAAAACGTAAATATATTTTATTGGGATTTTATGTGATAGACCAACACAAAAAGTGTCACATAATTGTGAAGTGGAAGGAAAATGATAAATGGTTTTCAAGATTTTTTACAAATAAATATCTGAAAAGTGTAGCGTGCATTTGTATTCAGCCCCCTTTACTCTGATACCCCTAACTAAAATCGAGTCCACATCTGTGTAATTTAATCTCAGTATAAATACTGCTGTTCTGTGAAGCCCTCAGAGGTTTGTTAGAGAACCCTAGTAAACAAACAGCATTACAAAGTCCCCTCTGTATTTGCCACCTCCTCCTCTGTATTTGCACCCCCCTCCTCTGTATTTGCACCCCCTCCTCTGTATTTGCTCCCCTCTCCTCTGTATTTGTACCCCTCTCCTCTGTATTTGTACCCCTCTCCTGTGTATTTGTACCCCCCTCTGTATTTGCACCCCCCTCCTCTGTATTTGCACCCCCCTCCTCTGTATTTGCACCCCCCTCCTCTAATTGCCCCCCTTTCGTGGAAAAGTTTTATCCCTATTGTGGGGTTACCAGTACGGTATTTGTACATTGAAATCATATCCCCTCTCATACCACCTTTCGCTGTAATTGCAGTGAAAGGGGGTTCTACAAAGTATTGACTCAGGGGGGGCTAAACACAAATGCACTTTTCACATATTTATTTGTAAACAATTTTGAAAACCATTTATCATTTTCCTTCCACTTCACAATTATGTGCCACTTTGTGTTGGTCTATCACATAAAATCACAATAAAATACATTTACATTTTTGGTTGTAACATGACAAAATGTGGAAAATTGCAAGGGGTGTGAATACTTTTTCAAGGCACTGTATAATTACAGATACTCCCAGATCTCTCTTTTGGGTATATATATATATATAAAATTTACAAATGACATTACTAAACTCTTTTGAGAATGCAAGTTCACCTTTTTGATGCTTTCTGGATCACTGACCCAGAACAAGCACAGTGATAAACCCTTGTCTGCCATACTGAAACATACAAAGAAACTACAAGTCAGACACAACCAGGCATTTAGGACTTTCAGAAGTAGACCTGCAATGGCAGCTTCTATACTTCCTTCATGACAGAGCCCCTTTAAATCATCACATCCCATAACAAAAAGCAGGGTTTATGGAATTAGCCTTGATGAAGGGGGAAACATGTGGCCCACAGTACACCACTACATCAATATTTTAGTAGCAAAACTGATCAAAAGGCAGATTTATATTTTGTTTTTATTCAGGTATGTCGCCTTTATCTTTGGGCACTGTTTAAATAAAGATCCAATGTTTGCTTGTTCAAACATGCTGAAAAAAATTTCTATGGGGTTTATTTTTCACATGACCTTTATTTGCCCTATCTCTAAATCCTCAAAGTTAACACTTACTATTAACCTATCCCTAAACATTCTAAACCTATCCTTTAACCCTTAAGGCCTCATGTTCACTGCTGCTGGTAAACGGACTTTAGAGAGCAGTTGGGTGTTTTTTTCAGGTGCCCCAGAACTCTCCTCTATGTTATCTTATCAGTACATGTACACAGGGTCCTTTATAGTCGTTTACAGGCAGTTGAGGTAAGAAGCATTTTTTGGAAAGCAAAAAAAAATGCGTTCAGGACGAATATTCAGAGACATTTGAAACTGCAAATGCCTGTAACAGCTTGTATACGCGTGTAAATACGGTAACACGCGTTTAGCCGCATTTTTGTTTGTAGGCGTTTTTAATGGAGATACATTTCTGACCATTCAAAATGATTCTAAATGTCAAAGCGGCTAAACTCAACTGAACGCGGCATGTAAATGCGGCACAATGGACATTATTAAACGTCGGTTACTACCCGTCAAGTTCCATTGTTCAGGAGAGGTTTTAAACGTCCCGTGTACATGACGTCCCGTGACGTCTAACACTGGTAACCCATTACATTTAAAATGACCTTGACATAACGTTTAATAATGTTGTCTAATTTTAAGTTAAGTATGTATTTGAATTCTTATTCACCAACAACATCATACATAGCTGTATCTATGGGTACAGATTGTATCATACCATACTCTGACTCCAAATGCAATTCTGGCCTTTTAATTATTTTCAAACACCCACATAAGAGTAATGGAATATTTCCACAGAATCAGAAAACCATCTGGAGATATTGCAAGAAACCAAGTAATGAAAAGCTGCCGGAAATTTGATCTAGGTTTTCTAAATTGTGAAAGTGCTCTAAAAAACAACTTGTTTTATAAAAATGTGTTCATTTGAAATGACATTGAATAAAAGTTTAAGAGCAGTGTTACTTTGATGGTCATTTACCAAAACATTCATTTTCCACCTTTAGCCAAAAGTATTGCAACTGACTGATTTACTGAAAGAATAAAAACCATACACTTAGAATATTGAATGTTCATGCCTGTGTGCCTGCATGCGCAACTCACTGTAAATTCCATGGAGGATTGCAAACAGGCAGGTAGGTGTACTTTATTGCAGAAGAGACACTTCATGTCTCTTCTGCAATAAAAAGCTTCCTATTTGCAATTTTTTTACATTTAGTTCCACTTTAAGCCGTTTAAGCAGTTTTAAAACATTTTAGAACAGTGCTAGCACCCAGTACCAATAATGAATGCACTGACCCCCTTACAAAAAAAATAAAAAAAATAAATAACTACTGATTACTTTCCAGTTACTAATAGCTACTAATCACATTTCAGTTTAAATAGGATCGCTATCTATCACACAATAAAGTAGAAATAAAGATAAATATTTTTTTCATTTTGGATAGAGTAATGCCGCGTACACACGAGCGGACTTTACGGCAGACTTTGCCCGGTGGACGGGATTTCATCGGACAATTCGATCGTGTGTGGGCTCCAGCGGACTTTGTTTTCTCAAAAGTTGGACGGACTTAGATTTGAAACATGTTTTAAATCTATCCGACGGACTTGAGTCCGGTCGAAAAGTCCGCTCGTCTGTATGCTAGTTCGACGGACAAAAAGCCATGCTAGGGCAGCTATTGGCTACTGGCTATGAACTTCCTTGTTTTAGTCCGGTCGTACGTCATCACGTACGAATTCGACGGACTTTGGTTGATTGTGTGTAGGCAAGTCCGTTCATTCAGAAAGTCCGTCGTAAAGTCCGTCGAAAAGACCGCCGAGCAAAGTGTGCCGTAAAGTCTGCTCGTGTGTACGCGGCATTAGGGAGGATTATAACCCCTGTCAGTTTTTCTTCCTTGCCATCTGTGTACCATTGGGGAGGTTTCCGCTCTTGTCCCATAGCCAAAACAGTAAGTAAGGAGACATCCCCCCAAAGTGCGTGAATACCTGGTTGTCACCAGGGTCACAAGAACTAGTGTCCCCCACTGGATGATTTCCCCTCGATTACTGTTCTGTGACTGCTCACAATTTGGGATTTCCTTTCACTCTTATGCCCCGTACACACGATCGGATTTTCCGACAACAAATGTTGGATGTGAGCTTGTTGGCAGAAAGTCCGACCGTATGCTCCATCGAACATTTGTTGTCGGACTTTCCGCCAACAAATGTTGGCTAGCAGGCTCTCAAATTTTCCGCCAAAAAATGTTTGTTGTCGGACTTTCCGATCGTGTGTACACAAGTCCATCGGACAAAAGTCCACGCATGCTCGGAATCAAGTACGAGCAGGAGATATAACTAGCGTTCGTAATGGAGATATCACGTACGTCTTGTACGTCACTACGTTTGTAATTGTTGGCCAACATTTGTGTGACCGTGTGTATGCAAGACAAGTTGGAGCCAACATCCTTAGAACAAAAATCCACGGTTTTGTTGTCGGAAAGTCGGATCGTGTGTACGGGGCATTACTCTCAGCGATAATAGTAAACAGGACAAAGAGAAAGGCTGAATATCCCTAATGGGGGCACAGACAATGTTAAAACACCATAGCTGTTCTAATCCCTCTGCACTTTATCCGAAACATAACAAAAAAAAAGGCTTGCCCTTAGTTATACTTTACCGACGATAGCTCAAAAAACACAAAAATAAAAATTTTAGATGAAAACAGAGCAAACATGGCCTTTTGCCATAAATCTTGTAAAAATAGTTATCTTTAAAGTATATTTTTTGACTTTTACACAGTGAGTAAAATACATAGTTGTTTTGTTTTTAATGTGATTTAACGCTAACATTCATTCTGCAGAAGGTGGACTATTTGCGGTATGGTAATTCTATCCACTTGAATTACATTCATGTGCAGTTAAGCATTTGATATTGACTATATGAGATTTGTACTGCCAGGCACTTCCTTTTGCCTACGGCATCTGTATTAGTTTCTTTTGACAAGATCATGAAACATCTTTGTAGAAACACAAAGATTCTCTTGGGGTTATGGTGCCATTCATACCATGTTATTCTTGTGTTATGTCTCCCCTTGCCATCCATTCATCTGTCATAGAATTAAATTTCTTGTATTAAGTAATGACATCCCTTTTACTTGATACACTCTGCTCAAAAGTTCAATAGATAATAGCTGCATTTAAAAAGAACATGGCATGGGAAAATTCACATTAAAAATATGCTCAAGTCTTGAGGTATGTAAATCAGTCCATGCCAATACACAATCACACTTGCAACTAGCGTGTTTGCTTAAATTGTTTTACATCGACTTCCTGTAATTTTCTGCAGAGCCAGTTCTCGGAGAGGGAGGGTGGGCCCTAGACTCCACTCCCTAGACTCCAATCAGCCTTTCAGGTCCGGTTTCATCCCAAACTTTCGGAGCCACTGCGAAGGTGTGTGAACCGGTTCCATAGAGAGCCGGTCACAATCTCCTGCTATGCGAATTGGATACGGTGATACCCACAGATAATTCGCCTAAGTATGAACCCAGCCTAAGTCTCTCTAATCTTCCAATACCAGACAACCCACAACACTGTAAATGCAGGAAGATGATAGTCATAAGAAATAAAGAAATGCCTGATTTCTAACAGCAAATTAAAATATAAACGAGTATGCAAATACTCCATGTTTTCTAGAATTGTGAACTAATATGATATTCAAAATGATACTGTATAATACCTTAGTAATACTACAGAAACTCAAATTCATTCTTGTTTTACACATAAAAAAAAGAAATCATGACAGGCTGCCTGCCTTTTTAATGTTATTTATTTGGTTAGAAGTCATTTTAAGTAAGATGTTGCAGCTGTGATACATTCCTTGATAAGTACTTTCCACAGTCTCTCACAAAGTAAATGATCTTACTAGTCACTGGAGATTTACCGGGACAATCCAGGTTAATGCACTTTTACTTTGCTGCACATTGCCAGCAACAGCAAACCATTAGCAAGAGGGATTTCTTGTGAGCAGTGAACTAAATGGGACTGGTGTCGGGCCAGGGACCTCATAACATTCACTGTATGATCTAACTTAGCACTAGCAGGACAAAGTTAACATCAAGTATGTAATTAGTATTGTTTGTCATGTTTCTCCTTCACCAATATGGTTGCTCTAGAGTGTGCATGCATGCAACGTGCATCAATACTATTACTCTTTGTGATTTAAAAGTACCATTTCTGACAGATGATCCCACAAGCTGTGCTAATACAGCCCACACGATTAATGTTGAATATTTCAAGATGTTCACATTTTACAAAGAACACCCAGGTTCATGAGCACCTTTTTTTTTGGCATGGCGTGGCAATAAGTAAGTTCCTAATATAAAATAATGAATTACAATCATAGGCTCATGCAAGGCCATTTCTCAACTGGCGGTAAATCAGCACTTTTCCCGACTTTAATAGCCTTGAATGGATCCTAATCCCCGATGTTGCTGTTCTCTCAAGCTCTTTTTTCAATTTAAGTCTCAAAAGTCCTGGACCAACATCACCAATTTAAAAGTAACATTGATGGCTTTAACCACCTAAGCCCCGGAAGATTTGGCCCCTTAATGACCAGGTAATTTTTTGCGATACTGCACTGTGTCGCTTTAACTAACAATTGCGCGGTTGTGCGACATTGTACAAAAACAAAATTGACGTCCTTTTTTCCCCCACAAATAGAGCTTTCTTTTGGTGGTATTTGATCACCTCTGCAATTTTTATTTTTGCGCTATAAACAAAAAAAGAGCGACAATTTTGCAAAAAAAACAAAAAACAAAAAAAACAATATTGTTTACCTTTTGCTATAATAAATATCCCCCAAATTTAAAAAAAAAAAAAAAAATTTCTTCCACAGTTTAGGCTGATAGGTATTCTTCTACATACCCTGTTTCCCCGAAAATAAGACCTAGCGTGATTGTCGGTGATGGCTGCAATATAAGCCCTACCCCCCAAATAAGCCCTAGTTAAAGTCCTTGTAGGTCTTCTTTTCAGGGTAGGGCTTATTTTCGGGGAAACAGGGTAGGGATTATTTGGGGGGTAGGGCTTATATTGCAGCCATCACCGACAATCACGCTAGGTCTTACTTTCGGGGAAACAGGGTAGTTTTGGTAGAAAACAAACAAAAAAAAAAAATCGCAATAAGCGTATATTAATTGGTTTGTGCAAAAATAATAGCGTTTAAAAAATAGGGGATAGATTTATGGCATTTTTATTATAAATTTTTTTTTTTTACTAGTAATGGCAGCGATCTGCGATTTTTTATCAGGACTGTGACATTGCGGCGGACAGATCGGGCACTTTTGACACTTTTTTGGGACCACTGACATTTATAAAGCGATCGGAGCTAAAACTAGCCACCGATTACTGTATAAATGTCATTGGCAGGGAAGGGGTTAACACTAGGGGGCGATCAAGGGGTTAAATGTATGTCCTAGGGAGTGTTTCTAACTGTGGGGGAAGGGACTGCCTGGGGGAGGAGACCGATTGTTGTTCCTAAGCATTAGCAACAACTGATCAGTCTTCTCACCCCTGACATCTATTTACATTGACAGACCTCCGTTCTGTCTCTGTGTGGAGCGATCGCGGGTGCCAGGCACACGTGCATCGGCTCAGTCGTCGCGTGCGCCCCTAGTGGTCTTAAAGTGGCCGATGTACAGCTACGACGGCTCGCCCAGGGGAGCCAACCTGCCACAGTATAACTGCGGTGACTGGTCTGGAAGCAGTTAAAATATCTTTATGTCTTGCGTTAATTCAACCAGTGTCTGACATCACAGTATTTCTGTAAGTTATTTTAGCTTTTTTTTTTTAAAATTGGTTTTATTAAAGTTTTAAACATAGTACAAACATGACACTTGTAAAGTGACAACACAAAAAAAATAAATAAATAAATAAAAATAAATAAAAACGTAAGAAAAGCCATAAATGAGTCACACAACAGCACAAGTGGTAAGCATGGCCCTGACTAACAGTAGAAGAATATCTCAGGAGAAGAGCCAACTACATTTCTACATAAAGAATTATTTTCTTTTTATAATAGAATTATATGCAACTGACTATGGAATTCAGATATACAATCAACTCTTCACAGATAAATCCCAAAATTATAAACCTGAAGCGCTACATGCAGTTTTATGGTATTGATAAACAATTGAACTGCATATTCAAAGAAAGACAGCTCTCACTCAGATGCAGTAGATCAGGATTTCTCAACCAGGGTTCCGTGGAACTTTAGGGTTCCTCCAGAGGTTGCTCGGGGTTCCTTGAGCAATCAGCAATTTCTTCCCCTTAGATAAGTTCCCACTGACACCATTGATTTTTTAGCTATCTGTAAGGGGGTAATTCTCCCTAATGACCAGAAGTTTAAGGCGCATTCTTTCCACTGACCATCACACTAATGTATCATGAGTTGTAGATATCATTATTTTTAGTAGGGGTTGCCTGAGACTGGAAAGATATTTCAAGGGTTGAAAGGGTTGAGAAAGGCTGCAGTAGATGCATCATTCATCCAGCCTCCCCACGCTTTGTCAAGTTTTGCCGGTACCCCTCTACTAGCATATGTAGCCTTATAAAGAGGCGGGGCTTTGTTTATTAGAGCCTTCCAGGCCATGATGGTTGCAGCATTAGATTTTTTCCAATAAAGAATAATGCATTTTCTGGCATAACAAAATAAACAAGGTTAGGAGAGTTCAGATGACCTTTGTAGGGGCTAAGGGGTCAACCACTGAAGTATGTTGCCGCCTATCTTCTGACTGGTCTTCAGTCAAGGGAGTCCTGCTTAAATTAAAAGGCATGTGTAAGAAAAAAATTTTGGTTTGAGTAGCAAATCACCAGTTAATATTCAACAGTAGCAAACAGCTAAGTATAGAGTTGAAATAAAGATTTATTAAAGCTGAAATGTAGTCTCTTACATGAATGACGAGTGTTCTGGGTGCTGGTGGCTGCTCTTTTCTTTGAAATCTTCCAATTGCCCTAAGCTGTGATCTCCCAGTTCTGCAGGGTTTAATACGAGTGTATTCACCTGTGAAAGGCACTTGTAAAAAGTGCCAACTATGCTTGTTCATTGAAGTCGTACTATTAGTTCCCACGATGAAAAGCACTCTATGAATGCAGGACAGTTGGATGAGTAAAAGGTCCTCCTCCTTTCTTCATAGATCGTTTTTAATTGCAGGAAGTGATAATACAGCTTCTATGAATGGAGGAGGGGGCAGAAAGGGAAGGCATAGGGGTTGATTTACTAAAGGAAAATAGACTGCAGTTGCACCCTGCAAGTGCAGTTGCTCCAGAGCTTGGTAAATGAGGTAAAGGTTAAGTTTGCAAAGAATACCCAATCACATGCAAGGAAAAAATAATAATTTTTGCTTGCACATGATTGGATGATGGAAGTCAGCATGGCTCCCCCTCATTTACTAAGCTCTGGAGCAACTGCACTTGCAAAATGCACAGTCTACTTTCCTTTAGTAAATCAACCCCATAGTCTGTACTTTTTGACCAGTGCCTGTCACAGGTGAAGCAGCTCATATTAACATATTAGCATGGGAAGATCACTGCGTGGGGTATCTGGGGGACAGAGGAATGTAGATTTCAAGGAGCAGAGCAGCCCATCGGATCATTCAAGTACTGTCATTGCTACGGATTTAAAAAAAAAAACAATACTAAAATCCTCTGCCTTAATATTGTATATATTTATTTTTATCCTATACTTAGTTTGCTACAACTCAACATTCTTCTGGGAGCCCCTTTGACCACAAAAGCATGCTAAATACAGGTTTTGAATGGCTCATGGGACTGTTCACAAGAAAATATTTAGGAGTAATTGCAGATGCCTAATTTTAAATGGGATTTACCAGATCTTTAGAGAGGAACAATTATTCCTTTCTGATGTTAATGACCATTTATTAATAATTCCACCCATTTAATGCAGCCAATTTCTGTGATATTTTTTTTTTTTAATGGTTATATTTAAATTATCAAATTGTTGCAAAACCAACATTAGCCTGATTTCTGCAGTGTAGGGGAATGTTGGAAGATAATATAACAGATACACTTTGGGTATACTCTAAAAACATTTTTTTGGCATTCTTACCCCATTGTGTACTTAAAAGTGGGCTATGCCTGTATTCTTTATGTGCTCTTGCTGGGTCGGATCGGGCTCAGGTAAGTATAAGGAGGGCTGGGGGTGAAACACAGAAGGTTTTTTACCTTAATGCATAGAATGCATTAGGTGAAAAATCTTAAAGTGTTGCTAGACCCACAACAGTAAAATCAGTCTGTATATGTAGTAAAGCATGCTTTTGTTATACCCACTGTAGAACCTAAGGGGTTAATCCTCTGCATTGTGTAAAAAGGCTGTTTGATCCTGTATGCACAGATCCTCCTCTTTTTGCATTTTCTCCAAAACATGTCCGGATAAGTCAGAGTGTCTGGAGTCAGGCCTCACGTGCTCAGTTTGTATTGCTAGAGAGTTTTTTTTCTTGGGAGGGTGCATTTGATCAGCACAGGGTCAATCAGCACTGTCCAGACAGAGGGCCAGGGGTCCTGCATTGTGATAGTACAGCCAGTGCAGTAAGAAAACTCCTCCTACCAGCTTTAGCCAGGCACTGGTAGAAAGTCACAAGACTGATATATACTGCTGATGAGAAAAGGTATTTAGCAGTTTATATTTACTAAAATAATTACATGTCCATGTTCTGTGTACTGTGGGAGACCAGATATAGTGAATTCAGGGTCCTGGGTTTAGTAACACTTTAAGGCTTTAGATTAGAATCACTTTAAGGCCATTTTTATGTTTTCCTGGAGTTTGGCTTTGAGGTGAACAAATCCCATAGACAAATATGGAATTCCCAAAAATATAAATGACGGTGCAGTAGTATTGGAGCTGTAAACACAAGAATGGATGCTGAATAGGCAGATCTACTGTTTGCCATATGCAAGGAGCAGGCCCACTAATTTCTGCTTATTTATGTCCATCTTTCAGTTTTTTCAAATGTGGACAGTATGGTAACTAACTGCAGGTAATCTGGAAAACATTTGCAGCATTGTGCAGTTGCATATATGGCTGTCATGAAGTGGAGATAGAGGTAATCCTGGGTCATATAGAAGCGTGATCAAGAATCACTCATCATAACGTTCTTATATTCTATAACATAATTATGTGTTCTTTTTTATTGGGAACAATGCTTTCATATGGAAACACAACTCAAATTTTTCACCTACATAAGAGAGATGAAATGTGCTTCTTGTGTGCAAAAAATGCAGCTGTTTAATTAAGTATTCCAAGAATACCACTATTTAGGATTGTTGACCAAATGAAGACACACGCCAAGTGCACAAGGAATACAAAAATGTGGATGTTCTCTAGTATAAGGAGCTATTTTTCTAGCTCACATTTAGCTTCCAATTTATGGTGTTTTGATGTTCTTTTTTATTCTGCAGTGATATACTTCATACATTATATACTGTCTATTGTACTGCTGGGTTTATTCTAGGGTTGCACCGATACCACTTTTTTAGGACCGAGTACAAGTACCAGTACTTTTTTTTCAATTACTCACTGATACCGATTGTCAATACTTTTTTTAATGTCATGTGACAGTGGACTGTGACAGTAGTTTTTTATTTTATTTTTTACAATTTATATTGTTTTGGTCATTTTCTTTTTTTTTTACAATGCTTTCTTTTTTTTGGGGGGGGGGGGGGGGGCTTGGAGTGGAAGGTGTCAGTGGATTTTTTTTGATTATTTTTACAATTTTACCTTTTAAATATTTATTAAACTTTTTTATTATTATTATTTTTTTTAATCAGCCCTGTTTGGGGGGGGGGGCTTTGGTGAGATATCGGGGGGCTAAACAGACCTCTGACATCTTCCTTTTGAGACAGGGAAAGGGACTGAGGACAGTCCCTTTCTCAGCAGCCTCAGCTGCACTGAAAATGTATGGACAAGAGACAGAGGCTCCTCCCCATTCATAAATTGAGACATCGTAAACACATGTTTACTCTGCTCAGTTATGAATGGTCAGAGTCAGTGATCACTGTTCATTCAGAAAAGGAAATTTTAGGTAGATTTACCGGCTCCTTCCTCTGCTCTCCATCCTGACAGATCCGGGACAGGGGGGGCTGGAGGAGGACAGAGGGGGACCAGAGGAGCACGGAGGACAGGCAGGGGGACCAGAGGAGCATGGAGGGAGACCAGAGGAGCACGGAGGACATGGAGGGGGACTGGAGCAGCACGGAGGACATGGAGGGGGACTGGAGCAGCACGGAGCACATGGAGGGGGACTAAAGAAGGACTGGAGGAGCACAGAGAGGGGGGACGGAGGAGCACGGAGAAGGACACAGGGAATAGTCAGGGATGGTCGGTGCGGCATTGGGGGGAGTTACAAGCACCAATCTCCCTGTATAGATTTCAATAAAGCAACTGAAAGCCATGGGGGGGGGAGCCTCTGTCAGCTACTTTATTGAAATCTATACAGGGAGGTCAGTGCTTGTAACTCCCTCCACCGCTGCACTGATCACCCCTGACTACCCAGATATCGGGTCAAGCATAAGAGCATTTGCACGAGTGCAAGTACTCGTGCAAATGCTCAGTATCGGCACCGATGCCGACACTAGTATCGGTATCGGTGCAACCCCAGTTCATTCACAGTGAGAAATCAGTGCAGAGCGCTGCAATGAGGTTTAGACTAATGGGATCTATCAGGACATTTTCAGTCTTAGTGAAATGGCCATTTTTCATCTGTACATTGGGGGATGTATTAAGGGCTGAAACCACATGGGTGTGGAGGTGTGTCATGTGAACTAGTCCCATTAGTACTGGCAGGGCTGCTGCTTGGGCTCTTTGACACATCTGAGGTTCTCCCAAGGGTGCTTTGCTGGCTAGAGGGGCCTGGATAGCAGCACTCAGACAGACCTAGAAGCTTTGGAAGTGATATACTCTCTGGTTGACATGGTCCATTTGGTTATGTACTAAATGTTACTCTTATCGCTGACAAAAAAAAAACTATCACAAAAAAAAAAAAAAAATTGTTACTGACATTTTATCCTGTATTCTCCGCACACTAAAAATACTTCTTTTCATCCTTTTTTGTGTGTAAAAATGTGTTACTCAAACATGCACAAAACAAACGTTTTGAATCATGGGGGAAATAAGCTAAAATTTTAAATAATAAGCTAAAGTATGCTAAATGTTCTCATATAAGACACACAAGGCCAGGAGTAGTACCCAGAAGATTAAACAAAAATATTACTTGGGGCAGAGGGACATGCATCAATGAACAAAATCAGAAAAGTCTTTCCAAACTAAACAAAACAAGATTTACATTATATTTTGGAAAATGCAACCAATTTTATGGGGTTCATTTATAAAAGAAGCCAATACTTTTGTGCTTTTCATCGTGGGAACATGGATACATCCTAGAGTTGTCCATATCAAACCTTTATGTAGAAACAGGGCAAAAAAATGACCGTATGTGCTGTTATTAGACACCATCCAATGCCTGCAGACGTCAGTATCAGACTACAAAATGCCTCAGATTTTTCATGGGAGTCCCCAAATTGGTACAAATTTCTTCATTTTCTGTAGAGATGGCATCTCACAATGTAATGCTTTGACAGTTGAGATGTACCCACCTGATTTGTGGGATGAAATGAGTGGGGTGCTCAACTTATAGAAGACTCAAAATATGAATAGGTTTGTTTGTGTATCCTGGGGGCACAGCAATTTGAATTTAGTAGTTTGCAGGTCAGATAACAGATAAGGTGTTTTGTTCCTGAGTATAGGTACACTTTTAAAGGCAGGCCTTTGTTTTCTACCTGTTGCAGTCTCACCGGGGAACACTCATATACTCCCCTTTTTTTTTTATGGGTTTATACACTGTTATGACAGGTTTAAAACCGTTCTAAAGTCAAAGTATTTCAATAGCACTGCACAGAGCAGCCCTGATCCAAGTGCTTGCTATGGGGGTAGATGTGCGGGCTGTGTGTCCATAGACACAGACGGTGTGGTTCAGCCCCGTCCCCTGCCTCGCAGAATTTGATTGACAGCAGCAGTGGTCAATGGCTCCTGCTGCTCCCACTGAGTCCTGTGAAGAGAGAACAGTGCTAGATCGAATACGGGCTCCGGTAAGTATTTAAAAGGGGGCTGGGGGGAGTTGAACATAAAATGCTTTTTACCCTAATGCTGAGAATGCTTTGAGGTAAAAAAAACCCTTTAGCCTTTACAACCACTTTAATTTGGTTCCCTTCCCAGAGGGGTAGCCTTAATTCATCTCCCAGATTGCGGATCCATCTGTTGTCCTCTGCTTAGTGTTGTAGAGTCTGGTAGGTTATCAATGACCTGCTAAGGGGCTAATTATTTAGATGGGGCAATGGGTTTAAAGGCACTACTAGTTATGCTACAGTATTTGGTGGGAAAAACCTTATTACCATTATATAATTATTAATTATAATATTAGTATGGAACCCTAAACTCTTACGAAATTCAGACAATTGATGGCAAATAAAGTGTTATTATTGTACTTGGTGATGCAGGTACCTTAAAAAGTGTTGTTTTTACTTTTTCCAATGCCTGTTGTTTCTAATTTTTTCTGATAATATGTAATTTTTGTACAAATTTATAGGTGTCCATTTAGGTGGCTATTTATATATCATATAATGAAATCAACATTCCTAGAAAAAAACTGCTGTGAGGGATTCAGTTACACAACAATCTAACTAGAGAATGTATATTGCTCCTTTCTGCCTATGAAGCTGTTAAAGGAGAAGTCCAGCCAAAGCTCGTTTGGCTGGGCTTCTCCTATGGGTCACAGGAGTGCAATTCGTTTTGCACTCCTGTGACCCGTTTTCATCAGAGAGCGGACTGAAGTCCGCTCTCTACTGACGTCAAAGAAATCAGTCCATGCACTGCTTCATCCCGACAATGGGAGTCTGGATCCGCCAGGTGCCTGGACTGATACCCATCTCAGGCTCTCAGTGAGTCTCTGAGAGGCAGGCTGGGATGGCCGCTCCCCGCCCCTCCACAGCTCAGCGCTCCAATGAGCACGGAGGAGCAGAGCGGAGAGCTGCTGATTGACAGTCAGCAGCTCTCTGCTCGTGGAGCTGTGAGAACCGAGCCAAACCCATACTTCTCTTTTAAATGTAAGCATATCTAAACAAAAAAAAAATATGTGTAATCTCCAATAATTTTTTTTCCTAGGCTTTTTTACTTTATTTGCAGCTAGTGATATGACAGTAAAGCCGGCCATGGATGGAGCGAATCTTAGTCGGCTCAGTAGGGACTAGCTAACATTTGAATCATCCATGGGCAGGCTAATTGTACTGAATACATTGATCGGCGCCTGTCAAATTTCTTGCATGCAATCCACTATCAGTGATCGTTGTGTTCTGCTGGCAGGGAAGGCTCCATGCAAGCCCCCCCCCCAAGTGGCAGAACACAATAGTGCTGCATGAGGGATTCATTCATCAGCACTGGCTGTGTTGATTAAGGAATCAAGCCATTTTCTCCTAGTGCTAGATGCACTAACAGATGGACTAGCAGTATAGATATGTTTTAGGTCCCATATTTAAAAAATAAATGTTGATCCCAGTTGTCAACAGACGTACTGAGTTAAGAAAACGACAGAACACTATACTTGTAGTCAGGAATGTATTATGTAATCTGGAACAGTGATATAAACAATGTCAAACATTTCAATTCAATGTACAACCAATTTAGTTTTGAGTAGGGCAGGGTTTGATTCCATTCAGGTTACAAACCTGGCAGGATTAGAACCTCTCTTTCTACAACACAGCTCTGACATCTGTTGGCTGGTTGAGAATGGATCCTTTGTTATCTACATAAGTCAGTCCTCTAAATATTCATTGTAGAAATCCAATCCGCAGGCAAATTAAATGGAAATCGTGCATAGCCTGTAATTGAATGGACTCAATTTTAAGTGAACCTGTATTAATATTAAAATGGTTGTTAAGCCACTAAAGTATAAACATACAATCCCCTCTGTAAAATAACATCATGTGTCCGAGTGTCTGTGTTATATAAAGACTATGCCAATTTCTACCTTATATCAGAGCGTCTACTGGCGCTCACGTGACTCCTCGGCTCTCTCCTCTCCCCAGCTGACAGCTATAGAAGGAGGGGCCGAGAATTCCCACTGACATCCGCCGGGGAGGAGAGAGAGCCGAGGAGTCACATGAGTGCCGTGAGATGCTCTGATATAAGGTAGAAATAGTTAGCATAGTTTTTATATAACACAGACACTTGGACACATAATGTTATTTTACAGAGGGGATTGTATGGTTATACTGTAGTTATGATAGCAGCAGGAGGGGATGGCTGGGGAGTGGAGGGACCTGACAGGCAGGGAGGGGAGGGGGGAGAAGATGGGGGAGAGCAGGGAGGAGAGCTGCTGATGATGGAGGCATGTAAACGGACCATGGTGTCAGGGCTCATCAGCCATGATAAACCGTGGTCAGTTTACAGGGGGGAGGGCAGAAACAGGCAGGGTCAGCCAGGTATTTTATATGATACAGGGGGTCAAACTACACAGCACAAGCACTGTGCTGTTATTCATGCTTTAAGGGAACAGGATCTATTTTTTTATATTTTTTTTAGTATAACATTATGTATAAGTATTTTTTCAGAGTTCAAGAGAAGACCTAGAACCTCTCTCTCGATTACAGTCTATAACTCCACTGGAGAAATTCCCCTCTACTTTCTGACCAGGTGGCACAACAGGAAACTCACAAAGTGCACAAAGAGCACCAAACCCCTAACAGCGCTTTACAATTGTCTATCAGGGATCTCCAAACTACGGCCCTCCAACTGTTGCGGAACTACACGTCCCATGAGTCATTGCAAAAACTCTGACATTCACAGACATGACTATGCACGATGGGAATTGTAGTTCCTGAACAACTGGAAGGCCAAAGTTTGGAAAACCCCTGGTCTACATCCTTGTTGAGTGATGCTCCTGACTTACTGTTTCAATGGCACAACAGGAAGTAAGGGGAAATCTCCACAACAAGGATACAGACAAGAATAAAAGCCTTAGGGCATGTGTACATGCCTGTATTGCTTACAGAACTGCATCTTTCCATATGCAAGTTAAAAGGAATGTATAAGCATCTTGAAGCTGTTCCCAATATCTTAGAAGGAGGTCAAATGAAAGTTAGGTCACACACACCTGTGAAGAAACTTAGAAGCTTCTTAAACTGAAAGCACACAGCATTTGCTCATCTACATGAGCACCTACAGAATTCTAGGCTTCTAGTTAGTTCTATTCTATTCAAACCTAAAATAAAATGTTTTGCCCAGAGTTATATTTAGCCAATGCAATCTAAATTGTAACAATAGAGAAAATGTTTGTGCTTTTGCATGCTCTTCTTTCTGAAAGTCAGTATTTGCATTGGGCTAGACCAAAACCACCCCCCAAATGAATGTGCTCAAGACTGGTAACTTACTGCCAATAGTACAAACAAATTGCTACCACTCAAACCTATAACTGGCCTTTGCAACAAGGAGCACATGGAAAGGTAACATGTCAAAAAAAAAAAAAAAAAAGAAAAGAAAAATACCAGCTCACTTACAAGCCAGCCTGCAACAAACCAAATTGACCCTAATGCCGCGTACACACGAGCAGACTTTTCAGCATCAAAGGTCAGACGGTCTTTCGACAGAGTTACAACGGACTTTTGAACGACCGGACTTGCCCACACACGAATGACTAAAGTCCATTTGAAAGTCCGTTCGTTTGAACTTGATGACGTACGAAGGGGCTAGAGTAAGGAAGTTCATAGCCAGTAGCCAATAGCTGCCCTTGCATGCTTTTTTGTCCGTTGGACTAGCATACAGACGAACGGATTTTTCGACCGGACTCGAGTGTCCAAACATGTTCCAAATATAAAGTCCATCTGATTTGACACAAAAAGTCCGCTGAAGGTCCACACACTTTCGGATTGTCCAATGGATTTGTTCCGTCGGACCAGTCCGGTCAAAAAGTCCGGTCGTGTGTATACGGCATAACAGTTTACAATAAAACAAGGGGTTTCGTTCGCACACAAGCTGCAGAGATCACGTCATGGCACCCCAGTCTACTGCAGTCCTAACTCTATAATTCTGAGATCCTCCTGAGTTGGAGCACATATTAAATAATAGATAGATTAAGGGCAGGTATGCCTGAAGAGAGCCCACCCCTCCTTAAAGGTATAGGGATGCACTGGACATTCATCAATAGCACAATGATGCGCCCCCTCTCCGTCTACCTCACTTACTGACAAAACACCAAGCACTGTACTGTAGGAGACTTTGGAGGTCTGTGCATGCAATTCCTTATGCTGTATGAAAATGTAAATTCCCCATGCCTGGAAATTCTTCAAGGGTAAGATAAAGACGCACATGACCTTCAGTGCCTTATTTACGATGTCAGGCATATTTTTCATTCTTTTGGATGATACAAGTTTACTTTTAATTAAATCTCTACACAGTAGAAATATTTTAAAGCAGACTTTTAGCCCCATGTGTATCTGCACCATCTGCTTCTGGTGCTTGGTGAAAAACTGAACTGCTGCTTAATTTAGCAGCAAGCACAATCTTTCACAAGACTCACTGACTTGCGTACGTCCCCTGTGCTTCACTGGATGTGAATCACTGCTGCTGTGTAAGGAGTATGTAAGAGGTACTTTGTCTAGTGCTGCCTTTCTCAACCTTTTCAACACAGAGGAAATAACTTTCCAGTCTCAGGGAACCCCTGCTACAAATGACTATATCCACAATTAATGATATATCAGTGAGAAGAATGATCCTTACACTTGTGGTCATTGAGAAGATTATCTCCTACATATAGCTAAAAAGATCAATAGTGTCAATAGGAACTCACCTGAGAGGTAAAAATTGCTTATTAGTCAATGAACCCCTAGCAAACTCTGGAAGAATCCTGGGGTTCCATGGAACCCTGGTTGAGAAACCCTGGTCTTGTGTTCTATGCAGTGCATTGTGATCTGTACTGCAAATACATGCAACACACATCAGCTGGTTTACTGTATTCTAATGTTCACATTTAAGCTGTGTGTTTAGATAGGTATGTCATCTGCAAATTATCAGTCACCGCTTAGCCGTCATTACTGCTGTGATTTTCTGACTCCACCTGACTCCTTCCACCAACTGGTGCAGGATAGAATAAAAAAAAAAAAAAAAAAAAAAAGGATAGTCATGTTACCTTTTTTCTCCCCACTATATGGTTTACAAACTCACATAAATGTTAAACTAAGAGAAAGAAGTTGTATAGTAACGCTGTATAGTCTGCTGCAGACTGGAGTAGTTCTTTAACCACTTGCCGACCGCCTCACGACAATATACGTCGGCAGAATGTAACGTATGGGGGTACGTTACTTGAATCCCGCGGGCGGGGGGTCCGATCAGACCCCCCCCGGTGCCCGGGGCGGTCGGCATCTTTCCCCGAGCAATCAGAGGTGAGGGGGAGGCCACCCCCTCGCGACCGCTCCCAGCCATTGACATTCTTCCTCTGCCTCCGAAATGTAAACAGCGGCAGAGGAAGTGATGTCATCTCTCCTGGAGTTGGTCTTTTCCGTTCCGGCGCCGAGGAGAGAAGACATCAATTAAGTGCACCAAACACCACACTAACAGTAGAACACTCTAGGCACACATTTCACCCCCTATCACCCCCCGATCACCCCCCTGTACCAGTGACACCAATAGCAGTTTTTTTTTTTTGCATTGGTGTCAGTTTGTGACAGTTATAAGTGGTAGGGTAGTTAGGGTTAGCCCCCTTTAGGTCTAGGATACCCCCCTAACCCCCCCTAATAAAGGTTAACCCCTTGATCACCCCCCGTCAGCAGTGTCACTAAACGATCGTTTTTCTGATCGCTGTATTAGTGTCACATGTGACGCTAGTTAGGGAGGTAAGTATATAGGTTTGCCGTCAGCCTTTTATAACGTCAGGGACCCCCATATACTACCTAATAAAGGTTTTAACCCCCTGATTGCCCCCTAGCTAACCCTTTCACCAGTGATCACCGTATAACTGTTACGGGTGACGCTGGTTAGTTAGTTTATTTTTAATAGTTTCAGGGCACCCACCGTTTATTACCTAATAAAGGTTTAACCCCCTGATCGCCTGGCGGTGATATAAATTAAGTTTTAGGGTCAGATAGGGTCTGCGTCGCCCCAGGCAGCGTCAGGTTAGTGCCAGTACTGCTAACACCCACGCACGCACCATACACCTCCCTTAGTGGTATAGTGTCTGAACAGATCAATATCTGATCTGATTAGATTTATACTAGCGTCCCCAGCAGTTTAGGGTTCCCAAAAACGCAGTGGTAGCGGGATCAGCCCAGCTACCTGCTAGCACCTGCGTTTTGCCCCTCGGCCCAGCCCAGCCCACCCAAGTGCAGTATTGATCGATCACTGTCACTTACAAAACACTAAACAAACATAACTGCAGCGTACGCAGAGACAGGCCTGATCCCTGCGATCGCTAACAGTTTTTTTGGTAGTGTTTTCATACAGTCAGGAGCTTTTTTACCTGTGAGTCTCACTAGTGTACCACTAAATTTAGAGCCCAAAATGGCAAATCGTAAAAAATAGTGAAGAGGCCTACACATTTCTGAGCATGACAGATAGTGAAGAGGAAGTCACTCATCTGTCAGATTCAGGCTCAGAATACGATCCTGTAGAGGACAGCGGCTCTATGACAGATAGCTCTGACGACGGAGTTGTGGTCCCTGCCAAGGTCAGGCGTACCAGACCCCAATCTTCTTCTGCTGTTGTTGAGGTGCAAGAATCACAGGTCCCTCGTATGGAGCAGAGCAGTACTAGCGCCGCTATTCCTTCTGGTGAACTGGCAAGCACCAGGGGCCTAGTACACCCTGGTCGTACATCCAGCACTGCAGTAACACTTGGTGACGTGGCGAGTCCCATAAGTGCAGTTCAAGCTGGTGAGGTGGCAAGCACAAGTAATGTCCCGCTGCCACCAAGAAGAAGACGAACACAAGTCCGTTGTGCCCATAGTGCCCTTCCTGCTGCATTCGCCAATCCTGATTGGGAACCCACCACTTCTGCAGCACCCGTACTTCCCCCATTCACTGACCAACCCGGCATTCAGGTGGAAACAGTTGATTTTACGTCACTTGATTTTTATTCGCTGTTTTTCACCGAAGATCTCTATAGATCTATTGTGGACCAGGGCACGATACGAGCAGATTTTGCGGTTCATGCACTTCTACAACAATGAACTCTGTCATCCTCGTGGAGACCCTGGATACGATCCGCTCTACAAAATTCAGCCCCTCGTAAACCACTTCAACCAACGTTTTGCAGACTTGTTTACTCCCCATCAAGTTGTCTGCGTTGATGAGTCCCTGATTATATTTTCTGGCCGCTTGTCACTTAAACAGTACCTTCCCAGCAAGCGTGCCAGATACGGGGTTAAGATGTATAAGCTCTGTGACAGGGCCACAGGCTATACATGTACTTTTATGGTTTACGAGGGCAAAGATAGTCACGTAGAGCCAACAAACTGCCCTGACTACATAGAAAGCGCTGGCAAGATTGTGTGGGACTTGGTGTCACCCTTATTCGGAAAGGGGTACCACTTGTACGTGGACAATTATTACACAAGCGTGCCACTTTTTAGTCACATTTTTGATCATCAGATTGGAGCATGTGGCACCGTGCGACCTAATCGCCGGGGCTTTCCCCAGCGGCTTGTAGATTCCTTTCTTAGGCTGGGGGATAGAGCCTGCTTGAAGTGTAATAACTTGCTCGCTATGAAGTGGAGGGATAATAAGAATTCGTTCTTACCTCCCTTCATGCAGACACGATGGTCCAAATTCCTACGGCGACTGGTGTTGTGGAGAAACCCCTCTGTGTCCATGAATATAACCTTAACATGGGAGGGGTGGGCCCCAATGACCAGTTGTTGGTGCCGTAACTAGTTGCCCGTAAGGCCAGACGCTGGTACAAAAAAGTGTCTGTTTATTTCAATTGGCATTCCTGAACGCTCATGTGCTCTACAGAGCTTCAGGATGAACTGCTTCCTTCCTTAAATTCCAGGAAGAGATCGTCAGAGCCTTTGTGTTTCCAGACGGTGCCCACCTCACCTTCCCCAACCAAAGTAAGCCAGTTGAATGAGAGGCATTTTCCGTATGTCCTTCCGAGTACCCCTACCCAACGAGCCCCCCAAAGAAGATGTTGTGTCTGCAGGAAGCGTGGATATAGGCGTGACACCCGCTATTATTGTCCCTCCTGTCCTGACAATCCTGGTCTTTGCATTGGTGAATATTTTGAACGCTACCATTCACTAGTTGAGTATTAGCGTAGGGTACAGCACTGCACAGACTAGGCACACTAACACAGGGTCTCCCAAGATGCCATCTCATTTTGAGAGACCCGAACCTGGTACCAGTTATAAAAGTTATAGTTACAAAAAAAAGTGTAAAAAAAAAAAAAAAAAGAAAAAAAAGAAAAAAAAGAAAGTAAAAAAAAGAAAAAAACACAAAAAAACATATAGAATAAAAAAAAACAAAAATAGTTGTCGTTTTATTGTTCTCTCTCTATTCTCTCTCTATTGTTCTGCTCTTTTTTACTGTATTCTATTCTGCAATGTTTTATTGTTATTATGTTTTACCATGTTTGCTTTTCAGATATGCAATTTTTTTTATACTTTACTGTGTTTTATTGTTAACCATTTTTTTGTTTTCAGGTACGCAATTCAGCTGCAGCGCGGATTTATTTATCTTGACAGCAACAGCGTTTGCTCCCATGATACATAAAGCCGCGACTCCAGCGCTGTCGGAGGTGATTTCACCACCACAGTTACATACTTCAGCATATATGCTGAAGCATGGGGGCAGCAGAGGGCGAAGGAGCGATTTGCTCCTACCTTATGCGGGAGGATGCCCCCATGCTTCGGCATATATATATTTTAGGCACAGGTTGCGTTAAATGTTTTATTTTTTACTATGTTTTTTTTGTATTTTTGTATTTTCTGTAATGTTACGTTGTTTTATTGTTAACCATCATTTGCTTAGCAGGTATGCCATTCAGTTGCAGCGCAGATTTATTTATCTTGACAGCAACAGCGTTTGCTCCCACGATACATAAAGCCGTGACTCCAGCGCTGTAGGAGGTGATTTCACCACCACAGTTAAAAAAAGAGCATAAATGCCAAAGCATGGGGGCAGCTGGGGCGGAGGAGCGATTTGCTCCTACCTTTTGGGGCGGATGCCCCCATGCTTTGGCATATATAAATGGTGCATGTATGCCCATCATTAGAAGTGGATGGATGAAGAGAGGTATTCTAATGGTGGGCATACCCACCGTTCAATCTCTTTTCTTCATGCAGCCCACAGGCTGCCTGAAAAAAAAGTTTACAATATATGCCCAACAAGGACCAGCAACGTACTGGTATGTTGCTGGACTTTGCGTGGTTATACCAGAATGATGCCTGCAGGTTTAGGTATCATCTTGGTATAATTCTTTTCAGCCAGTGATCGGCTTTCATGTAAAAGCAATCCTAGCAGCTAATTAGCCTCTAGACTGCTTTTACAAGCAGTGGGAGGGAATGCCCCCCACCGTTTTCCATGTTTTTCTCTGGCTCTCCTGTCCCAACAGGGAACCTGAGAATGCAGCCAGTGATTCAGCCAACTGACCATAGAGCTGATCAGAGATCAGAATGGTTTCAAACATCTCTATGGCCTAAGAAACCGGAAGCTACAAGCATTTCATGACTTAGATTTCGCCGGATGTAAACAGCGCCATTGGGAAAGCATTTTATCACACCGATCTTGGTGTGGTCAGATGCTTTGAGGGCAGAGAAGAGATCTAGGGTCTAATAGACCCCAATTTTTTCAAAAAAGAGTACCTGTCACAACCTATTGCTATCATAGGGGATTTTTACATTCCCTGAGATAACAATAGGAATGATTAAAAAAAAATGAAAGGAACAGTTTAAAAATAAGATAAAAAAAGCAAAAAAAAACAAAGAAAAAAAAAAGCACCCCTGTCTCCCCCATGCTCTCAAGCAAAGGTGAACGCAAGTGTCGGTCTGGCGTCAAATGTAAACAGCAATTGCACCATGCATGTGAGGCATCACCGCGAAGGTCAGATCGAGGGCAGTAATTTTAGCAGTAGACCTCCTCTGTAGATCTAAAGTGGTAACCTGTAAAGGCTTTTAAAGGCTTTTAAAAATGTATTTAGTTTGTCCCCACTGCACGTTTGTGCGCAATTTTAAAGCACGTCATGTTTGGTATCTATGTACTCAGCCTAAGATCATCTTTTTTATTCCATCAAACATTTGGGCAATATAGTGCGTTTTAGTGCATTAAAATATAAAAAAGTGTGTTTTTTCCCAAAAAAATGTGTTTGAAAAATCGCTGCGCAAATACTGAGTGAAAAAAAAAATGAAACACCCACCATTTTAATCTGTAGGGCATTTGCTTTAAAAAAATATATATAATGTTTGGGGGTTCAAAGTAATTTTCTTGCAAAAAAAAATAATTTTTTCATGTAAACAAAAAGTGTCAGAAAGGGCTTTGTCTTCAAGTAATTAGAAGAGTGGGTGATGTGTGACATAAGCTTCTAAATGTTGTGCATAAAATGCCAGGACAGTTCAAACCCCCCCCCATCCCCAATTGACCCTATTTTGGAAAGTAGACGCCCCAAGCTATTTGCTGAGAGGCATATGGAGTCCATGGAATATTTTATATTGTGACACAAGTTGCGGGAAAAAGACAAATTTTTTTTTTTTTTTTTTGCACAAAGTTGTCACTAAATGATATATTGCTCAAACATGCCATGGGAATATGTGAAATTACACCCCAAAATACATTCTGTTGCTTCTCCTGAGTACGGGGATACCACATGTGTGAGACTTTTTGGGAGCCTAGCTGCGTACTGGACCCCCAAAACCAAGCACCACCTTCAGGCTTTCTAAGGGTGTAAATTTTTGATTTTACTCTTCACTGCCTATCACAGTTTCAGAGGCCATGGAATGCCCAGGTGGCACAACCCCCCCACCCCCCAAATTACCCTATTTTGGAAAGAAGACACCCCAAGCTATTTGCTGAGAAGTATAGTGAGTATTTTGCAGACCTCACTTTTTGTCACAAAGTTTTGAAAATTCAAAAAAGAAAAAAAATTTTTTTTTTCTGGTCTTTCTTCATTTTCAAAAACAAATGAAAGCAAAAACAAAAAAAATGTGTCACTTTCCCGCAACTTGTGTCAAAATATAAAATATTCCATGGACTCAACATGCCTCTCAGCAAATAGCTTGGGGTGTCTACTTTCCAAAATGGGGTCATTTGGGGGAGTTTTGTGCCATCTTGGCATTTTATGGCCTTCAAAACTGTGATAGGTAGTGAGGAGTGAAATAAAAAATTTACGCCCTTAGGAATCCTGAAGGCGGTGCTTGGTTTTCGGGGCCCGTACGCAGCTAGGCTCCCAAAAAGACCCACACATGTGGTATCCCCGTACTCAGGAGAAGCAGCTAAATGTATTTTGGGGTGCAATTCCACATATGCCCATGGCCTGTGTGAGCAATATATCATTTAGTGAGAAATTTTTGTAAATTTTTTTTTTTGTCATTATTCAATCACTTGGGACAAAAAAAAATAATATTCAATGGGCTCAACATGCCTCTCAACAATTTCCTTGGGGTGTCTACTTTCCAAAATGGGGTCATTTGGGGGGTTTTGTACTGCCCTGCCATTTTAGCACCTCAAGAAATGACATAGGCAGTCATAAACTAAAAGCTGTGTAAATTCCAGAAAATGTACCCTAGTTTGGACCCTAGTCAGACGCTATAACTTTTGCGCAAACCAATAAATATACGCTTATTGACATTTTTTTTACCAAAGACATGTGGTCGAATACATTTTGGCCTAAATGTATGACTAAAATTGAGTTTATTGTTTTTTTTTAAAACAAAAAGTAGAAAATATAATTTTTTTTTGAAAATTTTCGGTCTTTTTCCGTTTATAGCGCAAAAAATAAAAACCGCAGAGGTGATCAACTACCATCAAAAGAAAGCTCTATTTGTGGGAAGAAAAGGACGCAAATTTCGTTTGGGTACAGCATTGCATGACCGTGCAATTAGCAGTTAAAGCGACTCAGTGCCAAATTGTAAAAAGTGCTCTGGTCAGGAAGGGGGTAAATCCTTCCGGGGCTGAAGTGGTTAAGAAGTCACAGTGACACCATCAAAAATGACTTGATGTATTAATTGCATACCAGGGGTGTTGGAACATCCTCTTGTTCTGTTGGGTTAAAGAGAGCTGTAAAGACCCAGAGAAGACTGACTTCTGGCTCTGAATTCTTACATTAAAAGTTGAATACAGTCATACCTAAAATGTATACAGATGTGCTCATAAGTTTACATACCCTGGCAGAATTTATGATTTCTTGGCCATTTTTCAGAGAATATGAATGATAACACAAAAACATTTTGTTCGCTCGTGTTTAGTGTTTGGCTGAAGCCATTTATTATCAATCAACTGTGTCTACTCTTTTTAAATCATAATCACAACAGAAACTACCCAAATGACCCTGATCAAAAGTTTACATACCCCAGTTCTTAATACTATGTATTGCCCCCTTTAACATCAATGACAGCTTAAAGTCTTTTATAGTATTTGCGAATGAGTCTCTTTATCTAGTAAAGATAGTAAAGCTGCCCATTCCTCTTGGCAAAAAGCCCCCCCAGTTCCTGTAAATTCTTGGACTGCCTTGCATGAACTGCACCTTTGAGATCTCCCCAATGATATTGAGGTCAGGAGACTGAGATGGCCGCTCCAGAACCTTCACTTTATTCTGCTGTAGCCAATGACAGGTGGACTTGGCCTTGTGTTTTGTATCATTGTCATGTTGGAATGTCCAAGTACGTCCCATGCGCAGCTTCCTGGCTGATGAATGCAAATGTTCTTCCAGTATTTTTTGATAACATACTGCATTCATCTTGCCATTAATTTTGACCAAATTTCCTGTGCCTTTGTAGCTCACACAGCCCCAAAACATCAGCGATCCACCTCCGTGTTTCACAGTAGGAATGGTGCACCTTTCATCACAGGCCTTGTTGACTCCTCTTCAAATGTAGTGTTTATGGTTGTGGCCAAAAAGCTAAATTTTGGTCTCATCACTCCAAATGACTTTGTGCCAGAAGGTTTGAGGCTTGTCTCTGTGGTGTTTGGAGTATTGTAAGTGGGATACTTTGTGGCATTTGCGTAGTAATGGCTTTTTCTGGCGACTCGATCATGCAGCCCATCTTTCTTCAAGTGCCTCCTTATTGTGCATCTTGAAACAGCCACACCACGTTTTCAGAGAGTCCTGTATTTCATATGAAGTTATTTGTGGGGTTTTCTTTGCATCCTCAACAATTTTCCTAGCAGTTGTGGCTGAAATCTTAGTTGGTCTACCTGACTGTGGTTTGGTTTCAACAGAACCCCTCATTTCCACTTCTTGATAAGAGTTTGAACTCTGCTGATTGGCATTCTCAATTACTTGGATATCTTTTTATATCCCTTTCCTGTTTTATACAGTTCAACTACAATTTCCCACAGATCCTTTGACAATTCTTTTGCTTTCCCCATGACTCAGAATCCAGAAACGTCAGTGCAGCACTGGATGAAAGATGCAAGGGTCTGTCAGGAGTACAGAAACTCATTGATCTTTTATACACACACACTAATTACAAGCAAACAGATCACAGGGGAGGATGGTTACCTTTAATAGCTATTCAAACCCCTTTGTGTCAACTTGTGTGCATGTTATCAGGCCAAAATCAGTATGTAAACCTTAAGGCCTCTTTCACATGGACGATCCGTATGTCCGTTTTTCATCCTTCCGTTTCGGATGAAAAACGGACATACAGTCATCCCTATGGAGCGTCGGATGTCAGCGGTGACATGTCCGCTGACATCCGACCCGCTCCGATCCAAAAAGTGTAACGGAGGAAAAACCTACTTTTCCATCCGTTTTTCGGATCGGATCGGATGACAACGGACACCACGGACACCACGGACCGTCATCATCCGATCCCCCATAGGGGAGAGCGGCGCTCTGACAGGTCCGTCGCTGCACAGCGTGCAGCGATGCACCTGTCATCTTCCTGCTCAGCGGGGATCGGCGGAGCGATCCCCGCTGAGCCAGCGGATGTTCACGGGGCGGATCATGACTGATCTGCCCCGTGTGAAAGAGGCCTTAATCAGGGTCAATTGTTTAGTTTCTTTCGTGATTATGATTTAAAAAGAGTAAACACAGTTGATTGATAATACATGGATTCAGCCAAACACCAACCATGAGTGAAATAAATGTTTTTTGTTTTATTATTCATATTCTCTGAAAAATGCCCAAGAAATCATAAATTCTGCCAGGGTATGTACACTTATGAGCACAACTGTATGTAAAGCCAGTTATGTACCACTTTTTATGGGTTTTGGAGCCACCTTCACATTAAAGTCTTAGCTAGCAGGTAAGTGAGCTAAGAGAGCTTCTGTATATAGCTTGTCTTCATTCTTTTCCATCTCTTGTACAGCACAAGGCAGGGCAACAACATTTTCATACAGCCATCAGCTAGTCAGAATTCTGCCTTTTCTAAAGTTTTTCTCTTGCCTTGGATAAATATTAATTTGCACAGGCAAATGTATACTAACTGCCCTTGCCCTGATTATATTTAGCATACCATAAGGTTTCAATACGTTTAATGCCATCTAGTTTAAAGCAGTTAAAACCTAGAGAGAAAATGTAACTGGTTTATACATAGTTGTTGCCCATACTTGGTTATCACTTGCAGAGATGATTCTTCTTGATACAATATCTGATTCCTTTATGCCAGCACTATTATTCTTTGACACACTACTGACTTCAGCAGGAAACTAAGCTCCACTTCATTACATGCGTGCGATAAAACAGATCAAGGTTACTCATTCTGTGGGTGAAGCTGGGAGGCATTCAATACTATATGTGTGCTAACAGAAGACATTCGGCTATTGTTAGTTTTGCTGAAAATACTGCGGTTTAATAGTGATGGAATCCAGGTGGGCTGGAGACAATTAACCCCTTTAGCGGTGAAAGGTCTTAGAATTCACAAGACAAACTGAAACATAGTCAAGCTGCTGTGATACACAGGAGTGATTGTGGACCTGACTGACTTATGCATGCACATTGGTGCATTGATCGTGCTTAACAAGGATCTCATGCTCCTAAAATTTACAATGTGGAAGAATGCAGGAGCACAGGAA
This sequence comes from Lithobates clamitans, assembly GCA_037952925.1. NCBI lineage: Eukaryota > Metazoa > Chordata > Amphibia > Anura > Ranidae > Lithobates > Lithobates clamitans. The sequence goes on along the minus strand of JBBGZY010000270.1, from coordinate 2,092,435 downwards.
GTACAGTACGTGCATGGAATTTACTTACAAGTGTGAAGCATTTTTAAACTCGGATAATCTATAGGAATAAAACCACATCGAGTGCATATACTGTAGCAATCATTAAAATAGAACATACAAAAGCTTGTATTTTCCTGTACAATCATGTATGCTTGTAATAGCCATTCCAATGCTGTACATTGCCTGCCTTATTTCCTATGACAAGATAGCATATGGGTTTTGTGGATAGGTCTTTTAGGTAGGTAAAAGCGCATTTTGTTGCTTGGCTAGCCAGTCACATTTGTTTTGTTTTTTTAGGGGTTTATTCATCTATTAGTAAATAGCGTTGACATGCACATAATGAAATCATAGGAAATAATAAAGAAAAGCAATAGTATATGGACATTTACTGTATCATGCACAGCAAGCTAGGGCCATATACAGTGCTTTGAAAAAGTATTAATAACCCTTGAAATTTTCCACATTTTGTCATGTCACAACCAGAAACGTAAATGTATTTTATTGGGATTTTTTGTGATAAACCAACACAAAGTGGCATCTAATTAGTAAATAGAGTGCACATGTGTGTAATTTAATCTCAGTATAAAAACAGCTGTTCTGTAAAGCCCTCAGAGGTTTGTTAGAGAACCTTAGTGAACAAACAGCATCATGAAGGCCAAGGAACATACCAGACAGGTCAGGGGTAAAGTTGTGGAGACATTTAAAGCAGGGTTAGGTTATAAAAAAAATATCCCAAGCTTTGAACATCTCACGGAGCACTGTTCAATCCATCACCTGAAAATGGAAAGATTATGGCACAACTGCAATCCTACCAAGCCATGGCCGCCCACCTAAACTGACAGGCCATGCAAGGAGAGCAATAAACAGAGCAGTTAAGAGACCCAAGGTAACTCTGGAGATCCACAGCTCAGGTGGGAGAATCTGTCCACAGGACAACTATTAGTTGTGCACTCAACAAATATGGCCTTTACGGAAGAGTGGCAAGAAGAAAGCCATTGTTGAAAGAAAGCCATAAGAAGTCCTGTTTGCAATTTGCGAGAAGCCATGTGGGGGACACAGCAAACATGTGGAAGAAGGTGCTCTGGTCAGATGAGACCAAAGCAAAACGATATGTGTGGCGGAAAACTAATACTGCACATCACCCTGAATACACCATCTCCACCGTGAAACATGGTGGTGGCAGCATTATGATGTGGGGTTGCTTTTCTTCAGTAGGGACAGGGGAGCTGGTCAGAGTTGATGGGAAGATGGATGGAGCCAAATACAGGGCAATCTTAGAAGGAAACCTTTAAATACAAAAGCAATGCGCTTTAGAATGCAAAAATACCCAATAGTAGTGCTGCTACTTAAATAGCATAAACCTATCAAGAGATGAAAAACATAAATATATAACAGTGTATATATAATATAATCCACAGTAGCGCTCTTAAATGTGTCCAAAAAAGACAAAAAATGTCCTTAATAATGAAATTTATATTATATATATATACATATATATATATATATATATATATATATATATATATATACACACACACACACATATATGTTCATAATTTTTTGTCTTTTTTGGGCACATTTAATAGCGCTACTGTGGATTATATTATATATACACTGTTATATATTTTATATATTTATGTTTTTCATCTCTTGTTAGAAGGAAACCTGTTAGCAAAAAACTTGAGACTGGGGCGGAGGTTCACCTTCCAGCAGGACAACGACCCTAAACATACAGTCAGAGCTACAATGAAATGGTTTAGATCAAAGCATTTTCATGTGTTAGAATGGCCAAGTCAAAGTCCAGACCTAAATCTAATTGAGAATCTGTGGCAAGACTTGAAAATTGTTTTTTACAGACTCTCTCCATCCAATCTGACAGAGCTTGAGCTATTTTGCAAAGAAGAATGGGCAAAAATGTCACTCTCTAGATGTGCAAAGCTGGTAGAGACATACCCAAAAAGACTTGCAGCTGTAATTGCAGTGTATGGTGGTTCTACAAAGTATGGACGAGGGGGGCTGAATACAAATGCACACCACACTTTTCACATATTTATTTGTAAAAACAAATTGAAAACCATTTATCATTTTCCTTCCACTTCACAATGATGTGCCACTTTGTGTTGGTCTATCACAAAAATTCCAATAAAATACATTAATGTTTTTGGTTGTAACATGACAAAATGTGGAAAATTTCAAGGGGTATGAATACTTTTTCAAGGCACTGTACACTGAACATCAATGTGATTAGCAAGATAGATTCAGGGACTATGATTGATACACCCGTGAACATCTCCATGCTCATGAAGTGCAGCATACCTGTAACAATGGCAGTCAATTTACTAAAGGGTTTTGAGAATCTTCACTTAAAAAAATAGTGTGAATATTCACCATTACAAAATTACACAATTTTCCTAATTATCCAATCATGTAAAATGTAAATTTCTGTTCCCTTTCAATACCCAGTTATGTGTAGATGCTTTTCACATGACTGGATACTTGAAATGAATATTCACACAATAACAATTCTCCTCTCCTTTAGTAAATGAGCCCAACCTTCTTGTGACTGTTGTTATACTGTTTGGATAAATCATGTTCTATACCTCAGTTATAAAGCGCCCAGTATTTTTAACAAAATATATTGTGTTGCAGACCTTAGCAATATCCACTATGAAAAATGTGACATATATGTATTGCTAGCAGCAGACATTCGCATTGACCTATTTTGCTTCCAGGCAAAGGGATGGTATTTCAAAAAATATATTGTGTTTCTAGGGCACCTGCTTGTTTTGCTACACAAAGAGTAACTTCTAAATCTGATTTATGTTTTACAGCTTTGCCCTGGCTTTTTCTAAATCTGCTGCTGCTTGTAATTTCCCGTGGGTGCAGGATACCTGACACCACATGTAGAGGAATATATTTTAGTTTTATGTATTAAAAAGCTTTGCTGGACCCTTTTTTTCCAGTTTAATGAGACATAAGTGAGACTATGATTGCACGGTAATTTAAAAGCCAGCAGCCATTCATGGAGAGATTTCTAATTGATTTTGATCACAGATCTACCCGTGTCTGTTGTATACCCAAACCCATATCAGTGTATCCTCTCAATGCACCTTCTATGGAGGAAAGGTAGGGTGGTCCTCAATCTGAAGTACGCAGAAAAAGAAAATTAGAACAACATTAGTGCCATTTATAATGCCTTACAGCTCATTGTTCTTCATTGTTTCTTTCACATCTGTGAATAATTTAAAGGGCAACTCCATTTTTGTGGAAAAGAATACAGAAATTATAGCATATACAACTGTTACACAAGATATTATATTATATATTATTATTATTATTATTATATTATTATATTATAATTTAAAGCGGTTGTATAGCCTGCTTGGTAATTTTTATATATTTTTTTTATAATAAGGCTTACCTGTAGGCCTGTAAAAAGAATATCTCCTTAACCTACACGGTTTAGGAAATATTGACTCTGCATGCAGCCGCTGATGTCAGCGCCGCATGCTCTCTGCAGGTCTGGCGTATCCTGCCGGAATGGAGGACTTCCGCACATTGCACGGGAGTGACGTCATCGCGACTCTGGCCACTCACAGCGCCGGAGCCAGTGATCCCGGAAGAAACGCAGAGGGAACATATCAGCTCCCTCAGTGGTGATCGGGTGCTGCTGCAGGGCTTCGTTCTAAGGTAAGTATTTCATAATGTGCTAGTATGCGATGTATACTAGCACATTACGCTATTGTCTTGCAGGTTGTTTTTTCTGCGGTTTACTACCGCATTGATGTTAATGAAAATTTACTTTTCTTTTCAAACTGCATTACTGTAATTTTCTTTTAAATTCAATGTAATATGGCAACCTGGAGATGTTCTGTACACAGTTGGTGTGCAGAACACGCCCAGAAAGGTAATTTTCTGCTTGCATGAAGAACTCTGCACTAAGTCAGGTTTTAGGCATCCTCTGCAACAAAAATGTCACTGTTTAAAATGAAGTAGTCACTTCCATTTAGAATCAGTATCAAAAAGACACAGTGGAACAAAGAACGATTTCTTTAAAGCAAATCTTCAACAAAGTTTGTTAAAATCCCCGCATTGTACACTGATCACCCAGAGGAAATTGCTTTTTTTCCCAACAAAAGTGAAATTATTCTTGACACTTTGCTCACACCTGAACTCTGAAAACTGCAAGTACCGTATTTATCAGCATATAACACGCACCTTCATTTTAAGAGGGAATTTTCAGGAAAAAAACCTTACATTTTAAATAAAGTACTTTGAAGCAAAATTAGGGTCACAGCTCATCAATGCAGCCTCACCAGTGCCCATCTGTAGCCACTAAATTGCCCAACAATGCACCCTGCTCAGTGCCCATCTTCAGCCATTAAATTGCCCAACAATGCAGCCTGTTCAGTGCCCATCTGCAGCCATTAAATTGCCCAACAATGCAGCCTGTTCAGTGCCCATCTGCAGCCTCACCTTTCCCATCATTGCAGTCGCGCCAGTGTTGGATTATCCCTGCTGTCTCTGAGGGAAGAGGAGGAGCGAGCGCCGCTGAATTACACAGAGCCGCGATCTCCTGTGTACCCGGCGCTCCGTCATTCACAGCCACACCTCCTGGCCCTGCTCATATGATAGACAGAACAGGGGACCAATGGGGGGCCAGGAGGCGTGGCTGTGTGTCACGGAGCACCAGGTACACAGGAGATCGCGGCTCTATGTAATTCAGCGGCGCTTGCTCCCCTTCCCTCAGGGACAGCAGGGATCGGCGTATAACACACACACGATTTCCCCCTTATTTTCAGGGGGAAAAGGTGCGTGTTATTCGCTGATAAATACAGTAAATTAAAAGATTGGTGAGTCATTTCGGTTTTAAAAGTATCCTTTTGAAAACGCCTTTGAGGCTGGGTTCACACTATTGCAAATTGGATACGGTTTTCTCTGCATCCAATTCGCATGTCAGGAGATTGTGAATGGCTCTCAATGGAGCCGGTTCACACATTTCAGCAGCGGCTCCGCTGCGAATTGCACAGGAGCCCTGTGCATCTTCTGGTCCGTTTCAGCCCAAAATTTGGGTTGAAATCAGACCTGAAATGGTGAACGGGGGCGCATCAGACGCCTGCTGTGAGCCGCTCCGTGCTGCGGTGTGAGACACACTGATAATGCACAAAAACAGTTCAAGTCTGAATTGGCCCTGGACTGCATTGTAGTTCCCACACATTCCAAATTCAATAGGGTAAATTCCAATAATTTTGTAAAGGGACTATCACTACTGTCAGTAGTTTTCAGTGGTAGTTTTCCAAGTGTGATTGGCTCATAAAGCACAACAAAAAAAAGTTTCTGATTCATACTTCAAACATAAGTTTTCAATGATCCGGAATGTTCATTAGTGAATTTACGGTGTAAAGCTTTTGGTTTGCTGCATGCTGTTTTCAGAACATGTACTGCAGCATCTGCCAAAGCTTATGATGGTTTTCGACTGCTGTGTTTGGACTGCATGGCATAAAAGATGGCAAGTCTATAAGGATATATAAATACAAATTTCAGATTTACCTGCTGCTAACAAGAATGTGCTACAACATCTAAAACAATGGTGTGAAGGTCCTGCTGCAATTAACAAGAAGTTGGAGAGTGAGGAAGCTCTCTATGTTACATTATCCAGTCTTTTATTCAGGTTCTTTTTGACTGCGAAATCCCAAACACATCAAGTGAATTCTAACATTTTACCTGTGATTTTACACCATTTTCTTTCCAAAAGACCATTTTGTTTCTCAATACAAAGATCAACAAAAATATGGTTTCTGCTCATCTGGCACAAGGACAGCCACTGGTAAAGGACCTGAATTTTTGGGCTTGGGGCTTGTTTCAATGGGCAAATGCAGCTTGCTTTCAACATCAGTTTGTCAAGCTGCATCAGTCAACATTTATGCATTTGATCTGCAGTTAACCTGCTGTTGACCTTCTTCAATACACGTTTGCATTTCGATTAACTTGTACAGGGAGAAACAGTTCTGATGTAAGCAAAAGCCTGTCAACACAGGCCTAAGAATGGGCACTAGCTCTGGTAGAAGTTCCATGCACTCCCCACCTATAGAAGTTCACTTCAAATACCACACAATTCATGCACCATTCATTTCTATGTGCCGCTACAGAACTCAATGGTTTAATAAAATCTTTTCCACCCTGTGTTTGGGGGCACTTGGTAGGTGTCAAAACACTTGTCAATAGTCTCCTTTTAGAGCCTGTACATCCTTACTGCACTTTGAAAGTAACAGCTATATTCAGGAGAAGCTTCACAACATGATCAAAAAAAAAACATAGGCTCAATTCACAAAGCTAACACACCATTATAAGGATCCTCTTTTAATAAAAAGTTAAACTCTAATGAGGTTTCAAAATTACAGTTACATGGCTAAGATCCTCAACGTTTGTGAACTGAACCTTATGTTACCTATAAAACCAAGAGTAAATACAGTAACTACCTTGACAGTTTAAATCACATGCAACTATTCTCAATCAAAACATTGATTTTTTTTTGGCATTGTTTGGCCTTTTTTTTTACAGTTCTTGCACTGCAAGTATACTACTTGAACCAGCTGGCTCCACCAGTGCCAATGGAACTTCTAAAAAAAATATGACGTTTTAGCTAAAAGTTTATAAATGTGTCTCAGCTTCCCTATTTCCAATAAGCCCCAACCCTTTCCAAACGTGTCATGGCTGGCACAAACATCTGTACCCGTACTTAAAAAAAAAAGGAACTGTAAATACTGTAAACTCTGGTACTTTACCACAGGAGGGAGAAATGACAGTTCATACGTGACCAAGACTATTGTAAGACTATAGGCCTGCTGTAGGGTCTTGATTTGTTATATAGAGCGTCCCTTCTTTGAGTCAGGCAGGATGCAAGCTTATATCTTAATGCATACATATTTATTTCAAATAATCTAAGTTGGGCCAAGAAAGCTCAATAAGTCTAATTTTGTAAAGTCTAATGCCGCGTTGCCAATGGGCTAAACTCCGTCGGCATTTCCGACTGAAAGATTTAGAACATGTTCTATATCTGAGTCCGTCGGAAATGCAGACAGAAAAAGTCAGATGGGGCATACACACGGTCGGAATGTCAGACCGAAAGCTCCCATTGGACTTTTTCTGTCAGAAAGTCTGGCCATGTGTACGCGGCATAAGAGCTTTCTCTTATTCTGGTACTTGCCTTTATTGCTTTTATTAGTAACATTTTCCTTTAGAGAATCCCCCTTCAGTTTCACAGGGAATATTTTATCATGCCTGGGCTTATTAAACCCTTTTGTTGTGTGGTGCAAGCATATTTTACATTTTTACCAATTGTTATCAAGCTTCACGCTCTCTGAAATGATGTGTCTTCCCTTTCTCACCCGATGTGGAGTTTTGTTTCTTTTCATAGCTTTGCTATAATTAGGTTCAGGCAGCGGTGTTCATGTAGTGTGCTGTGATGTGGATGTCTTCAATGTCTCAAAATACTCAAGTATAATTTTTCTTTAACACCTTACTTGTAGATTTGACGCCAAATGTTAATTAACTGTATAATTCAAAATATGAATTGAAAATGTATGTCAGTGATGACTATGCATTTAAACTTCCATTTCTCATACACATGAAGAAAAAATGTTTTCTACAGTTTTGGTTTTGATGTGTTGTCTTTGGGTGCTACAATAGTAGACATTTTGTCATTTGTTGTTTTGTAAAAGTAAACCTTTTACAAACGTAGATAATTCCAACCTAGCATGATAAAAATGCATAAGCAGAGGTTACCTTTTATGTTCAAAACTACTGGAAAATCCAGAGTCTAGAAAATGATACAGCTCCGCAATACACACACAATTCCCCATATTTGTCTCTTTAAAACTACTGCAAGTACATAGTAGTGTCTTGGAGACTTTTTTTGCTATAGCGGAGGAGCCTGGTCTTCGGTCTTCTGCCTTCTGCCCTCTTCTCTTCTTCTGATACTTATGCCGTCATAGTCCCTGGGCATGCTGGGACTGTGACGTTTTAGGGGGCATGGTCATCACCCGATGACCACGCCCCCTTATGCCGTCACAGTCCCAGCATGCCCAGGGACTGTGACAGCATAAGGGGGCGGGGTCACCGCCTATATAAGTCAGAGCGGAGCGCCCAGAGTGCATTCCAGCCGGAGAGAGCGTCGTGTCAACATCAGAAGAAGAGAAGAGGGCAGAAGGCAGAAGACCGAAGACCAGGCTTCTCCGCTATAGCAAAAGAGCGGTAAAAGAGCAGAAGATAGCGGAGGAGCCTGGCAGAAGATCCGGAGAGCGCGGAGAAGAACCAGAGAGACCCCCGAAGTCGGAAGAAGACCCCCGGAGCTGTCTAATAAATTACTTTAAATATCTGTGTAGTGTTTTTTTTAATTGACACTTTTTCCCTAGGTGAATGGGTAGGGGTACGATGTACCCCATACTCATTCACATAGGGTGGGGGGCCGGGATCTGGGGGCCCCCTTATTAAAGGGGACTCCCGGATTCCGATAAGCCCCCGCCCGCAGACCCCGACAACCAACGGCCAGGGTTATCGGGAAGAGGCCCTTGTCCTCATCAACATGGGGACAAGGTGCTTTGGGGCAGCGCGCCCCCCTCCCCCAAGGCACCAACACCTCCATGTTGAGGGCATGCGGCCTGGTACAGTTCAGGAGGGGGGGCGCTCGCTCGTCCCCACCCCCATTCCTGACCGGCCGGGCTGCGTGCTCGGATAAGGGTCTGGTATGGATTGGGGGGGACCCCCACGCCGTTTTTTCGGCGTAGGGGGTTCCCCTCAAGGTCCATACCAGACCTAAGGGGGGGAAGCCATGCCGTTTTTTTATTTAAAATTTGGCGCGGAGTTCCCCCTCAAGATCATCTGAGCACAAGTCGCGTGGCGAAGTCTGATCATGCGAGACGGCGATTCGACTTTGATCCAACTTCAATGATAGTCAATAGGCTGAAGTAGGATCAAAGTCGGACCAAAGTAGTACAGGGAGCATTTCTAAAGTCGGAACGACTTGTGTCGGACCAGTTAGGACGGCTCCCATAGGGAAACATTGGATTTCACACGTCATGCGACATGAGCTCCCAATGTCGGAGCGTTTGTCGGACCAGTGTGAACCCAGCCTCAGGCTTCAAGCTACAAAACGCTCAGGTGTGAATGGGCTCTAATAGAATTATCTTAGTAACCGGTATGGTCTGCTTTGTTTTCCGTGGGAAAACAATTTAACTCAGCCAAAGGAAACTTTTGGTCACTGGAACCTGAAAGTGCAGATTGAAAGACTTCTTTTACTGTAATGGGAAATGAAACGGTGTCAAGCCAGAAAACAAAAAATTACATTACTGGTGGACCTTCAAGTATGAATGGAATGGATTGGTCATTATTTAATTCATGCAATATATGTATATGAATACAATGTTATACTGTTTACTTAACCACTTGCTGGTCGTTTTACTGCTACAGTGAGTGACAGGAGAGAGATTTGTATATGTAAACAACACAAAGCTCTCTTTTGACAGCGGCGACGTGCCGGTGTTTGTTTCCCTGCAAGGCAGGGAATAAAAACCGGGCATATTGCTTAGTAAAATCAGCACACATCACACATGGTAAACATTGTTAGGCACACATTTAGCCCTTTGATTGCCCCTGATGTTAACCCCTTGTCATTAGTACAGTGGCAATGTATACTATTAGCACTTATCACTGTATTATTGTCACTGGAGATGTCAGTGGCAGTTAGCCACTTCCCACAAAGTGTCAGTTGGTGTCAAATTGCCCACCATCCAACTATAAGTCACTGATCATTGCCATTACTAGTATAAAAAAAAAAAATCAAGTATATATCTTGTAGTTTGTAGAAACTATAAATTTCACGCAATCAATCAATATACACTTATTGGGATTTTTTTTTACCAAAGGCATGTAGTAGAATACATTTTAGTCTAAGTGTATGAAGAAATTGGATTTGTTTTATAACAGAAAGTAAAGAATCTCTTTTTCTTTTTTTCAAATGTATGCTCTTTTTTTCTTCATAGCGCAAAAAACAAAACAAAAACCCCAATGGTGATCAAATACCATCACATGAAAGCTCTATTTGTGGGGAAAAAATAGCAAAAAATGGCCTGGTCATGAAGGGGGTAAAGTCTTCCGGAGCTGAAATGAATATAAAACAAAAATGAATGAATACTTTACAATTTGCAGATCTTCATATGTGTAGTAAGCTAACAAAATCAAGCTGTTATAGTTAAGGCCTCATGCACACTGGGTGTTTTGCTGTCTCTTCTAGACACCTTTCCTATTGGGAGTGGTGTTTTGTCAAAAAAAAAAAAAAAAAGCACTTGACGCTTGTAAATGCGAGTAATGCGTTTAGGTACATTGAACGCTTAAGTGTCAATTTATTTAATTGACCAGAATAATAGCTTGTTCTGGCCATCAAAATGAACTAACACTCAAGTGCTAAATCCACCAAGGGTTAACACGCGTCTAGACGCGTTAAAATGTATTTAGACACGTTTAAATGCATCAAGCATTTTTTCTGCCAAAACACTGCTGCTCTTGGACCCAGTAGCATTGTTTTCTGCCTCTAAACACTCCTGATTCTCAACTCCTCCAAACATCTACCTGTATGTGTGCATAGAAACATAGGCTAATAAAAAAAAGTCCAGATGCCCTTAAGAGCAGCATCAAAAATATGTGTTGGTAGTCATGGGATAGAAGGCAGCAGGCAATACATTGTTTTTTTTTTAATAAACTGATTCCAGACAAACATTGTATTTACTAAACAATTTTATTGGATATTATAGGCCGCGGCTGTTTTATTGGTATGAACTAATATATTAATATACAACTTTTACCAAAATATATTAAAACATCTTATAATATCACTTTACCAAATAACAACCTAGCCACTACGGCTCAGGCTGAATGATATTGTATTATATCAATAACAAAAAAACATATTCTCCATACCAGGAGTGAGATAATAACACAGAAAAGAATACAACCTAGCCACTATGGCTCAGGCTAAATGATATTCTATGGAACCACATAAAAAGCCGCGACAAGGGAGTGGGGAGCTGTCTTCTTCAGTTCTTTTTGTCAACTGTCAAAAAATCATTAATAACCACCTCAGTACAGGGCACTTTCACCCCCTTCCTGCCCAGGCCATTTTTCAGCTTTCAGCGCTATCGCACTTTGAATGACAATTGCGCGGTCATGCAACACTGCACCCTAATTCAATTTTTATCATTTTTCCCCACAAATAGAGCTTTCTTTTGGTGATATTTGATCACCTCTGCTCTTTTTTTTTATTGCGCTATAAACAAAAGAAGAGGGACAAGTTTGAAAAAACACAATATTTTTTACTTTTTGCTATAATAAATATCCAATTTTTTTTTTTTAAACAAATTTTTTTCCTCAGTTTAGGCCGATATGTATTCCTTCTACATATTTTTGGTAAAAAAAAAAAAAAAAAATCGCAATAAGCATATATTGATTGGTTTGCGCAAAAGTTATAGCGTCTACAAAATAGGGCATAGATTTATAGAATTTTTATTTTTTTATTTACTAGTCATGGCGGCGATCTGCGATTTTTATTGTGACTGCGATATTGAGGCGAACATATCGGACACTTTTGACACATTTTTGGGACCATTCACATTTATACAGCGATCAGTGCTAAAAAAAGGAATTGATTACTGTGTAAATGTGACTGGCAGGGAAGGGGTTAACACTAGGGGATGATCGAGGGGTTAAATGTGTGTCCTAGGGAGGTGATTCTAACTGTAGGGGGAGGGGACTGACTGGGGGAGGTGACCGATTGGTGCCCCTATGTACAAGGGACACACCATCGTTCTCCTCTCCTCTGACAGGACGTGGATCTGTGTGTTTACACACACAGAACCATGGTCTTGCTCAGTTACTGGGCAATCGCGGGTGACCGGCAGACATCGCAGCCGCCGGGCACCGGGTCCCCAGTGACGCGGCGCGCGCGCGCGCCCCCTAGTGGCTCGGGAAGGCGATCACGTCATATGACGTCCGCCCAGAATGAGAGCTGCCTCGTCCCATCGTCATATGACAGTGGGCCGGCAGCTAGTGGTTAATGACCTTTAGTTATAGGGGTACCTTTTTGTTCTAAATAATTTATTGGTGGAGAAATATATTTAACGGACTAATTATGTTAAAATTAATATTTTTTAATATTCTAACTGGCTATCTTATTTTGACCAATTGAAATGTAGTAAATTTCAAAACTGATATTCTAATAATTTTAAGCCGCTGCCTCACATCCCATGAGGAAAGGGGGTGCCTATAAAAAAGGCTCTTACCCCCCTAAACCTGTCCTCGGGATTAACCAACCATTCTTGCATAGGCGTGCGCAAGGGGTGTACCTGGGCACACCCTAATCCTGGGGTTGGCAACCTGTCAATGGTGGGCAGGTGACAGGTACACCACAACCCTTTCTTGCCGACCCTCAGAACCTGGACAGGAGAGGTGGCGTTGGTGGAATTTAGTGGAACCGATCTGTATTTTCCTCCTGCAGCAGCTGAAAGAAGGCTTCTCCTCTCCCTTTTGTCAACATTCAGCTGCCACAGGAGGAAAATATAGGGTATCGGTACTAATATATGCCACCCTTCATTTCCCTGTTCCTCTTCCTTCTGTTGCCTGGGTCTCCCATGTCCTCCCTTGCTCCTTCTTCCTCCCATTGTTTAAGGATGGAGAGCGGGGAAGAGGCTGGTAAATATATTAAATGCATATGGGTTGGAGCTTTGAGGTGCACACCCTAATGCAATAGGCTGCGCACACCTATGCATTCTTGTTTAGTTTAATTCCTCAGAATATGTAGGAAAGTCTATCTATGTTTAATCCACCTGTGTTACAGCAGAAAATCCTGTTGCTGACATAAGAGGGCAGTTCTGAGAGCCTATAATATACAGGAACGTAGTGTGGTGGGATTACAGTGAACAGGATATCTGAGAAGACTGGTGGTGCAGTTTATCCAGGATCGATGAAGAAGAAATGCTGTAAGACCCCTTTCACACCGAGCCGCCTATAGCGTCGGCGGTAAAAACGCCGCTATTTTTAGCGGCGTTTTACCGTCGAATTTGCGGAGCATTTCGGCCGCTAGCGGGGCGCTTTTACCCCCGCTAGCGGCCGAGAAATGGTTAAAACCGCCCGCAATGCGCCACAATAGCGGCGTTTTGCCAGCGGTATCCCATCGCTGCCCCATTGATTTCAATGGGGAGCAGCAGTGGAGGAGCGGTAAACACACCGCTCCAAAGAAGCTGCTGGCAGGACTTTTCCTGACGTCCTCCCAGCGCACCGCTCCAGTGTGAAAGCCCTCGGGCTTTCACACTGCAAACAATAGAGCAGCTGTTTGAGGGCGGATTGCAAGGCGCTATTTTTAACGCTACAGCGCCTGCAAAAACGCCCTCGGAGTGAAAGGGGTCTAATAGTGGTATGTATGGCTTAAATATTTTTATTTGTAACATCACTGCATTTTAAAATGCCTAAGGCTTGGTTCCCACTGCGTGACCTGAAAGTCGCATGACTTACGGTGCCACTTTGCCAGGCGACTTGCTGGTGACTTGAGTACTACTTGATGCGACATTGAAACAACTTTGAAACAACTTTCATGGAATGCCTGGGTAATCTTCCTGTAATGTCTGATCCAAATCACATCAATATAGATGGAGATCCGACTTGGAGGTGACTTCCATTAAAGTCTTTGGGCACAAGTCGGATAGAAGTCGCCTTAAAGTAGTACAGGAATCTTTTCTAAAGTCGGAACGACTTCGATAGTGCTAATTAAGACAGCTCTCATTGACTAACATGAGATTTCACGTCACGCGACTTGGGGTCTCACAAGTCGGATACCAAGTCGTGGCAGTGTGAACCGAGCCTAAGAATTACAAATTCCATTCACCTAGTCTTGCCATTCATACACCACCGCCACACTGAATAAGTCAAGCAGATGGCACCACTACTTTCTATTCCAGCTTCTAGTGGCATTTTTCCATCTGCATCCTCTTTACTGGACTATGAATCAGCATTGCCATATCTGTCCACTGAATAGGAAGGTAATTTAGAATGGCTTGAACACAGCATAGCAGAAGTGAGGGAATTAGTGACTTAACAGAAATTAGAAAAATACATTACAAAAAAAACAGAATTACAGTAAGTCCCCTACGTACAAACATTCAACTTGCGAACTTTGCAAAGATTTTTTTTTTTCGTTCAACAAAGCAGGCTGAATGAAAAAAAGTGACATATCGCTGTACCAACACAAGCAATGTTAGTGAAGTGATCTTCCCTGCTGTGCTACTGTGTTCTGACAGGGGGACCCCCCACGCCACAACACACTAATCAGCGCTCATAGCTATTGTCTGCAATCGCTGATCTTTGTTGGATTTACGAACGAGAATGGAACTCGTTCGTAAATAGGGGACTTATTGTACATAAAAACATAGAGAGATATTTGCCTGGAGTACAAATTTATAGAGTATAGAGAAGCAGTATTGCTTTGTAAATCCGCAAATTAATAGAATGTATTTAACAAATCACAAACTCTTCAAATGGCCTGAATAGACGTGTGCTAATTTGTCCTATCACCAAAGAATGATTTAGACCAGCGGTGGTGAACCTTGGCACCCCAGATGTTTTGGAACTACATTTCTACTACCAGAGTGCATGAGCATCATGGGAAATGTAGTTCCAAAACTTCTGGGGTGCCAAGGTTCGCCATCACTGATCTAGTCCATGAATCAATCCACGTAATCATGGTTCAAATAAAATGCTGCTCTTGCATGCACATAAATACATGAATCAAAATGAGTTTATCACCAAAAATGTAGGATTTGTCTAATGTCAGATTTACATGACTTCAAAATTGATTTCATCATCTCTGCTAAGAATATTTTTCATTTTTACATAATAAAAAAAAGCCTGCAAATTTATAGAAATTAGAATTGTGTCTGGTCAGATAAAATGTATTAAACATCATAACAACTACAGTAAAATAACAAGGTCAAGAAACACAACTGAATTAAAATTCCAGAAAGCACATTAATTTAGAGTAGACTGAAAGCTGATTGTTAGGGTAACCAAACCCCCTGCCTCATCAGATGCACTGCTTAATCACTTCAATACAGGGCACTTTTACCCCCTTCTTGCCCAGGCCAATTTTCAGCTTTCAGCGCTGTTGCAATTTGAATGACAATTGTGCAGTCATGCAACACTGTAGCCAAACTACATTTCTATCATTTTGTTCAAATAAATACAGCTTTCTTTTGGTGGTATTTTAACCCTTTTGCTGCCAGAGACGTTTTTTGCGTTTTCTTTGCACACATGTTTAAAAATTATTTTAGGCCTGAAGATTACACAAAACCCCAAACATTATATATTTTCTGAAAGCAGACACCCTACAGAATAAAATTGTGGTAGTTCCAATTTTTAATGTCACGTGATATTACTGCAAGGGTCTAGGAAACGCAATATTTCAGTAACAAACACACTAATGTAAATTTTAGGGCAAACAAACACCATAAATGACCCACATTTTTGGTAAAATATAAAAGATGAGGTTGCACCGAGTAAATAGATATCCAACATGCCAAACCTTGAATTTCTTTTGCGCTCAAGAAATGGCATCAAACTTCAGTACTTCAGTACTGATACCTATAGGGGGCCTTTGAAGTGTCGCCTATAGGTATCAGTTTAGAGTTACGGATGACGTCTGGTGCTAGAATTATGGCTCTCACTTCGGCGTACGCAGTAATATGTAACATGAGTATCACAATCAACGTTTTCGCACGTAGGTGCCCCGACGCATGCGTTTACATTCGTGCGTGTGTATATGTGGGGGTGAGGGGGCTCAATTTTTTTGGGGGGTGGGGGATTTTATGTGCTTGGGTGAAATAATAAATTATTTTTTTACGTAACTTTTTTTTTTCATCACACAGGGTACACACAGTCCCTTATGTGATGATTTTTTGGTCACAAGTTCTCTTTATTGACATATGCAGGGTCTAAAAGACCCTGCATGTCTCCCGTGTACTCCACTGAATGTTTTGGAATGCAGATCCCATTGCAAAACATCCTACACCGGCAAATCGAGCCGGGGACACAGAGAATGTGACCCGGAAGTGACGTCAGAGACGTCGCTTTCCGGGTCACTGCAAGAAAGGGAGGAGAGCGGATGTGTATCTGCTCTTCTCCTTCCCCCCTACCTGGCCGGCGGCACCCACTATGACGCCGTGCGAACAGGAGGGGGGGTACATGGAGTCTGCCTGTCAGTTTCACACACAATCCAGGTGGCTGCAGACACGGGATTGTGTGCAAGACCCCCCGCCGTTGGGTGGCGGCCTAGGTGGTGGTGAAAGGGTTCACCACCACTGGGTTTTTTATTTTCTGCTAAATAAATTGAAAAAAAAGACTGAACATTTTGAAAAAAAAAAAAAACGTTTTTCTTAGTTTCTGTTATAAAATTTTGCAAATAAATACCGTAATTGTTCTTTTAGGCCAAAATGTAATCTGCTACATTTCTTTGATCAAAATAACCCAAATTAGTGTATATTGGTTTAGTCTGTGTGAAAGTTATAAAGTCCACAAACTATTATATACACAATTATAAATGCAACACTTTTGTGTTTGCCCCTAAATATTATGAGCTGAACTCTACGACTTTTTATATGCACACAAAAGCCCTATTTCTTTCAAATATTGTTCACATATCTGTATAAATCTGTGTTAGTGAGCACAGGTGTGATATATCAAGATGCTGATTAGACAGCATGATTATTGCACAGGTGTGCCTTAGGCTGGCCACAATAAAAGGCCACTCTAAAATGTGCGGTTTTATTGTATTGGGGAGGTTGGGTGGGGTCCGAAAAACAGTCAGTATCTGGTGTGACCACCATTTACCTCACGCAGTGCAGCACATCTTCTTCACATAGAGTTGATCAGGTTGTTGATTGGGGCCTGTGGAATATTGGTCCATTCCTCTTTAATGGATGTGCGAAGTTGCTGGATATTGTCAGGAACTAGAACACACTGTCGTATACGCCGATCCAGAGCAACCCAAACATGCTCAATGGGTGACATGTCCGGTGAGCATGCTGGCCATGCAAGAACTGGGATGTTTTCAGCTTCCAGGAATTGTGTACAGATCCTTGCAACATGGGGCCGTGTATTATCATGCTGTAACACGAGGTGATGGTCGTGGATGAATGGCACAACAATGGGCCTCAGGATCTTGTCACGTCTCTGTGCATTCAAAATGCCATCAATAAAATGCACCTGTGTTAGTTGTCCATAGCACACGCCTCGCCATACTATAACCCCACCGCCACCATGGACCACTCGATCCACAACGTAGACATCAGCAAACCGCTCACCCACACGACGCCATACACACTGTCTGCCATCTGCCCTGTACAGTGAAAACCAGGATTCATCCGTGAAGAGAACACCTCTCCAAAGTGCCAGACGGCATGGAATGTGAGCATTTGCCCAATCAAGTTGGTTAAGAGAACGAACTGCAGTCAGGTCGAGACCCTGATGAGGACGACGAGCATGCAGACGAGCTTCCCTGAGACAGTTTCTGACAGTTTGTGCAGAAATTCTTTGGTTATGCAAACCGATTGTGGCAGCAGCTGTCCGAGTGGCTGGTCTCAGACGATCTTGGAGGTAAAGATGGTAGATGTGGAGGTCCTAGGCTGGTGTGGTTACATGTGGTCTGCGGTTGTGAGGCCGGTTGGATGTACTGTCAAATTCTCTGAAACGCCTTTGGAGACGGCTTATGGTAGAGAAATTAACATTCAACTCAAGGGCAACAGCTTTGGTGGACATTCCTGCAGTCAGCATTCCAATTGCAAGCCCCCTCAAAACTTGCGACATCTGTGACATTGTGTTGTGTGATAAAACTGCACATTTTAGAGTGGCCTTTTATTGTGGCCAGCCTAAGGCACACCTGTGCAATAATCATGTGGGTGTCGGCATTATTCGGCCATAGGCCAGACTGGAACCGGTTAAAGATGAATTCCAATAATGGCAGATTTTTAAATAGTTACGTTGGGCAAACTTGGAGCATTGCTCTGAGGAAGGGGGCATGTCCCCCAAAATGCGTCAGCTGGCGGTAGAAATTCCATTTGAACCAGAGGAGCTGACCTTTGGGTTTTTGCACAATTTACAAGGTTAACATTTATATTCCCTTTGTGAGTATATATTATTGTTTTACATCTGTCAATAAAGTGCTGTGGATAATACACTAGGTATTTGCTTCCCTTTTGTTTTATTTGTTTGTGCAGTTGGAAGATTTCCCAGTCTTACAAGGGTCGCATCTTCTCCCATCCAGTGTGGATTGTACAGTGGCCACTTTGACTTGAGGATTCTAGTCCAGCCTTTTTGGAGGTTCTTAGCGCTATGGTGTCAAGTCTCTTTTTTTCTTTAGACCATGTATTTACCATACCTGGTTGATCCCCCTGGAAGCTGGAAATCATTGAAGTAGACATCACTACTTCAGTGATCTCGCTTCCATGTCTAGTGCTGAGTGTTAGGCCTCATGCATTCTAAACACAGTAGGTCGGCCTCTAAGCATGGGCACCGTTCCGAGAACGCTTTACATTTTTTGAATGAATGCAAGACATTCTCTGACTAGGTTTAGAGGAGGGGCAATGATGTCACACTCTCCACCTCTTCCAATACCTGGAATTCCTATTTACAATAAAAACAAGTATTGCTCACAGGTCAGAAGCCCCAGACTCCCACTGCCATTCATCACCTGAACACAGCTGCAGTGGCAAGAAGCTGTCCTCAACCGGAATGCACATAGTCTGCTTCCACAGCTGTATTTGCGTTTTGGCAGCCAGGAAGAGCCTGGAACCGCTGGAAAGTTAGTTTTTACCCAGGTATTTTTAGTAACTAAGATTTTAGAACAGCTGAGAGTATTTTACAATTTACATATCTAGAATGCTAAAATAAATCATTCATCAGTTTAACTTGATCATAATCTGATAGTGAATAAAACTGGTGATTGAGCTGAGCTATATCTAATTAACTGCTAGAGATGTGAATGATATCACACAGCAATATTTTCCCCAGCAGAAATCATGTTGCAAAATGTTCCCCTAACAACATTATCATATGAGCTTAAAGAGGAATTGAACTCTGGAAAATGTGCCCAAAAATAGGAAGGCATCAGTTGAAGACCAGTCATCTGTGCTCTTCCCAGTCACCTGTGCAGATGATCTCAGGAGATCCAGGTACCAGAGCCTTTTATGCAGATTTACCTGTTTATTTCGTTTTTATGTAAGTTGCCAATTGGCTGTTAATAAATCCATTATTTTACTGCTACACTTAGTCTGGTACCCCCCTGTGTTTCTTTTCATGTCATACAGGGTTTG
Source organism: Lithobates clamitans (assembly GCA_037952925.1). NCBI lineage: Eukaryota > Metazoa > Chordata > Amphibia > Anura > Ranidae > Lithobates > Lithobates clamitans. The sequence continues at coordinate 2,073,029 of JBBGZY010000270.1, read as the reverse complement.
TTTTACTCAATGGTGAGCTGCCACTAGTGTGTTGTAGAATTCCTGTTGATCCATTTGGAATTTATGGACTTTTTATACATGGACTTTTAATATCAATACGTTACTATCTGTCACTCTAGCACCATTCAACTTTTTTGCATAACCTGTGCTCTTCATGCAACTGATCTTTCCCCATCACTAATCTATCATGCCATGGTCTGCACTGTGTGTGGGTGGGCATCTTGATAGAGGCAGAGCTTTGTTTCCTCATGTCAAAGCCTCCAGCAAGAGCAGTGAGCAGCACAGTAGTTACATCCCCAAATCCCACTTAAAATCTGTCGAGACTATGAGTCAGAGGCATCAACGCCTTAAATCTCACACTGCAGATACACAGCTATAAGTGTGCATAGGCTTACCCATATACCAAAAGTACACTGCTATTTTCAGGAGAAATTCCAGACAAAAGTTAAAATGCTTAGGCACAAAAAAAACACCTTCTAAATGTTTCCTACAACATAGCAAATCTTTACTTTTTCAGTTGAGTTTCTCTTTAAGGCTGCGTCCACACTTACAGGATTAACACATGGTACTATATTGCATACCTCCCAACTTTTTGAGATGGAAATGAGGAACACCTATCAGCAAAAGTATGCAGGCATAGGACACACCCATTGCCACGCCCCCTTAAAGGAGAATTGTACAAAAAAAACAAGATTGGTTAAACCCACAAGTGCTTTTTTTACCACTACTATTCCTTTATATTGGCTTTTGGAATTTACAAATGCAGCAATTTAGAAATCAGATGAAAGGTTTAGCGCTGGGAAACACTTTTTGATAAAAATTGCATTTTATATACAGCTTTATAGATCAGACCAAAATGAGGGACAAATGAGGAGGGATGAGGGACAGAGGGACATTGTTCCAAATCAGGGACAGTCCCTCGAAATCAGGGAAAGTTGGGAGCTATATATTGCAGTGCCATTTATCTAGAACAGTAACCCAACGCACACATAAAGTAGCACACGCAAGTGTCAAGAGGCCCCAAGAGCAGCGACTATATGCTCTCCTCAACTAGTATTTAGTTACTGCCTTTCACTTATAATTACATTTTCTGATCCTATAATCTCCAGTATGGCATCACACATTTCTAAGAGTCCATTTGCCTAATCCATTATATTTAATATGTATTGCTACTACTTTTCATCTGATAAGTTTACAGTTCAATCATTATTAGATGGTTTTTTTTTTTTAATATTTGTGTAGGATCTTCCTACATTTTGGTTGCCAGAAGATATTGTCTATCTCCTGGCACTGACATACTGTATGAGAGCTTGCTAATGAAATTAGCAACACAGTAAACTGTGGTTATGTTTCTTAATGACTTCTCTAACACGCTAGAGTTACATTGTACAACACATTTTTAGGAGACTTCATCCTCTCCTTTATTTTTACCTTCACAAATACCTGTATGATTTGGACTTAGTTAATCAACAATCAGAAGAATAAAACCAGGGGAGGCAATTTATTGTGCATACTAGACCAGAGTATTTTGCCCAAATCTGCAGTAATGTGCATGTTATAACACAATGGTGGTAATTTACTACAGGTAAATAGACTGTGCACTTTGCAAGTGCAGTTGCACTAATTTTCCCCAGAGTTTAGTGAATGTTGGATTTTCAATTTGCAGAGAATACCCAATCAGGTGCAAAAAAAAAAAAAAAAAAAACAGCATTTTTGCTTGCACATGATTGGATGATGGAAATCAGCAGAGCTTCATCACATTTACTAAGCTCTGGGGGGAAATAAATGCAACTGTACTTGCAAAGTGCACAGTCTATATTTGCCTTTAGTAAATCGACCCCATTATGTACATAAGTAGGCTGTGGTGCAATTCAATATAAATGCCACCCCAACCCACCTGCATCGCAGTGTACTGCAACACACAGTAGTGTATGTACATGCTTTTCAGTGCGCTGCACTCAACAAAATTGGTGCAGGTCCAATGCCACCAATGCCGTGGTGTGTTTGCAACCCTCCCATTTGAATGGGCTGCTTAACGAAACACACGATAATGCGCAGCATAACACATCGCTGCCCTGATGCAAATGGATGGAAACTTACTAAAATCTTATCCTCCCATTATGGTGTTATTCATACCTAAAGATTAAAGTGGAGTTCCACCTAGAAATGGAACTTCCGCTGATCCGGTTCCTCCCCCCATCCGGTGTCACATTTGCCACCTTACAGGGGGGAGGGAGGAGCAGATACCTGTCTAATCCAGGTATTTGCTCCAACTTCTGGTGAAAGAGCGTCACAGAATCCACGGAGAACTATGCCATGTCCGGTCCCTCCTTTATCCCCCCCCCCGCTGTCTTCTGGGAGACACACAGGTCCCAGAAGACAGCAGGGACCATTCAGAACACTCAGCACAACTCGCAGTAGGAAACAGGCTGTAAAGCAAGGCTTCACTTCCTGATTTTCTTACTGAAGATGCTGGTGCCTCCACCCGGAGCCAAGGGAGGGCTTCGGGTGAAGACATCGCGGGGGGCGCCCTGGACAGGTAAGTGTCCTTATTTTAAAAGTCAGCTGCTGTAGTATTTGTAGCTGCTGACTTCTTTTTTTTTTTTTTGCAGACGGAACTCCACTTTAACTACTAAGATCTATTAGGTTGCAAGCTATCCTTGCAAAACCTAATTGTAATGGTTTCTCTCACTTTATGTCCTTGCTTATTACTTGGCCTTTCTGCATAATACTCTTTTGTAACTGTTTCCAATCACTGAAAATAGGATGCTGCAGTTTATTAATTTCATGTTTGCAATTAGTGTAAAAAAATGTGTTAATAACTGTATATAGCGAGTTAACAAAAGACATATATTACGTGCACCATAAATATGTGAAAAAGATTAATGTCAGACAAAGGTGAATTGCAGGTTCCAGTGTGATACAGCGAATCTTACGTTCATAAATCCGGGATTATTCATCTCTTAATTACACACAAGGGAGTGTTAACATAATGCAGACACAAGATAAACATTAAGAAATCATGACACGTAAGGGATATAAAGGTCCAATTAAGGTTTGAAGATTTTCTAACTACCTGCTTCTGGTATGAAAACACTACAAACATAATTTTACTGTTAGATACTAAATTGTGAAAAAAGAGGCATACAGAGGTTATGTAGTGCTCCTTTCACACTGCCGCAAATTGAATGTGCAATTTTTATGCGGTTTCAGGGAATTCCTGTGTAAACTTGAGGTCTATGGACTAGGGATGGGGGAACGGTTCGGCCCGAGCATAAGTTTGGGCTGAACTTTGGTTGTATGGACGTTTGTCGAACAACGAACATTATGCGCTGTTCGCGGCAAATTAGAAAGCCATGGAACCCCGTTAAAGTCTATAAGACACTAACATGAAAAACCAAAAGTGCTAATTTTAAAGGCTTATATGCAAGTTATTGTCATAAAAAGTGTTTGGGGATCCTGGGTCCTGCCCCAGGGGACATACATCAATGCAAAAAAAGTTTTTAAAAACTGCTGTTTTTTTGGGAGCAGTGATTTTAATAATGATTAAAGTAAAACAATAAAAATGAAATATTCCTTTAAAAATCGTGTCTGTGGGGTGTCTATAGTATGCCTGTAAAGTGGCACAGTTTTCCTGTGTTTAGAACAGTACCACAGCAAAATTATATTTGTAAAGGAAAAAAAAGTAATTTAAAACTGATCGCGGCTGTAGAGAAATTGTCGGATCTCGGCAATATAGATAAAACTAATTTTTAAAAAATGGCATGGGCTCCCCCCCCCGGTCCATTACCAGGTCCTTTGGGTCTGGTATTAATATTAAGGGGAACCCTGAACCCATTTTTTTTTTTTTAATTGCGTGGGGGTCCCCCCAAAAGCCATACCAGGCCCTTTAGGTCTGATATGGATATTAAGGGGAAACCTGTGCCAAAATTTTTAAAAAATGACCCTTATCCGAGCATGCAACCTGGAAGGCCACAGGAAAAGAGAGGGGGGACGAGAACCGTACCAGGCCACATGCCCTCAACATGGGGAGGATGCTTTGGAGTCACCCCCAAAGCACCTTGTCCCCATGTTGATGGGGACAAGGGCCTCATCCCCACAACCCTTGCCCGGTGGTTGTGGGGGTCTGCGGGTGGGGGGCTTATCGGAATCTGGAAGCCCCCTTTAACAAGGGACCCCCAGATCCCGGCCTCCCCCCCATGTGAATTGGTAACGGGTACATTGTAACCCTACCATTTCACAAAAAAGTGTCAAAAATAGTAAAAAAGACAGTAGACACTTTGGGACAAGTCCTTTATTAAAAAATAAAAATGTCCCGCGATGTAGATCCATCTCACGCCGCCCGACAAGCCAAAAAAAGAAAAAGACGCAACAGCTCCACCTCCAACTCGCATCAAAGTCAGACCAAAGTAGTACAGAGACTACTTTGAAGTCACACAGATATGAATGATACTCATTGGAAATCATTGGGTAAAACTTGTCATGCGACTTTTCAGTCCCAAGTCGCAGGAGAAGTCGCACAAGTGTGAAAGGGGCCTAAGGCCTGGTTTACACTAGTGCGATGCGAGAACCCTGCGAATCCACGCATCGCACCTGAATCACACAGTGGCTCACACTGAGATCTGCGAACCGCTGCGGGTGTCAGTGTAAAATTAACGACGCCCCCAGATCGGTTCGCAGTGCGAACTGTAAAATGGTGCAGGAATCTGATCGCATGCGATCAGATTCCAGTGCGGACCAAAAAAAAGGGTCCTGCACTGGCTGAAATCGCATCGCACAGAAATCGCATGTGATGTGCACAGCAATGCGGTGCGAATCACATGCAATGTCTGGCATCGCACTAGTGTGAACCAGGCCTAAAGGTTACCAACCCACTTGTTTTAGATCTGAAAATGTTTCTAGCAGTAGTCAGAGGTGAGTCTGATGCAAACGCAATTATACTGCTGCATAATGATATTTTTTATTACTCGTAAAACGAGCAGGCATTTACAAAAATGTTTACTATAAAATAATCGCGCTCTTACTGCTTGCAGAGCTTGCCAATCCTTAGGCTAGTGTTCCAGATCATTCTTTCAACAGAGGTAAGGAAGAGGCATCTCCAAGTGGTAAGATACAGAGACAGATTACAGTAAAATATGGACACCTCTCTAAAAGTTTCAATGCAGATGACAGAAGATTTGACACAGAGTAACCCAAAAACACTCCAGAGGTAAAAAAAATGACATTTAGTGGGCTATTTATACCAGAGACTATCCCTCTTTCCCCTCCAGCCTTCCGAGAACCCCCCTAGCAAGCCGCTTGCTGGGGGAGGGGGTATTCGTGGGGGCCCCCTCCCAAGCTGCACTGTGGGTGTCTATTGTAAGGGAAGAAAAAATTATTAAGACCCCTTTTTCACAGGAGGTGTTTTTCAGGCTCATTAGCGCTAAAAATAGCGCCTGTAAAGTGCCTGAAAAAAGCCTCATCTGCAACCCCAGTGTAAAAGCCTGAGTGCTTTCAATTTGGGGGAATTGCGCTGGCAGGACGTCAAAAAAAAGTCCCGCAAGCAGCTTCTTTGAGGTGCTATAGGAGCGGTGGCCGCCCCCTCTGACGCCACGGGGAAGCCATTAGGAAGTCCCCGTGCGTCAGAGGGGGCGAGGTCACTGGGGTTTGTCACCATGTGGCCCCACCCTCAGCCCTCAGTTATAAAAGAATTGTCACATGAGAGGACGGTCATTATGGCGGGTGCCTCCCATGGAGGCGGGTCAGCGGCGGAGCGAGAGAAGAAGATGAATGGACTTCGTGGGACATTTTTATTTTTTAAAAAAGGACTTGTCCCAAGATGTGTCTTGTGGTTTAATATTTTGACACTTTTTTTATGAAATGGTAGGGGTACAATGTACCTGTTCCCATTTCAAACGGGGGGGCAGGATCTGGGGGTCCCCTTGTTAAAGGAGGCTTCCAGATTCCGATAAGTCCCCCACCTGCAGACCCCCACAACCACCGGGCAAGGGTTGTGGGGATCAGGCCCTTGTCCCCATCAACATGGGGACAAGGTGCTTTGGGGGGCTACCCCAAAGCACCCTTCCCATGTTGAGGGCATGTGGCCTGGTACGGTTCAGGAGGGGGGGCGCTCTCTTGTCCCCCCTCTTTTCCTGCGGCCTGCCAGGTTGCGTGCTCGGATAAGGGTCTGGTATGGATTTTTGGGGGGACCCCCACGCCATTTTTTTTAAATTTTGGTGTTGGGTTCCCCTTAATATCCATACCAGACCTGAAGGGTCTGATATGGATTTTGAGCAGGACCCCTACGCAATTTAAAAAAAAAACTTAGCGCAGGGTTCCCCTTAATATCCATACCAGACCTGAACAGCCTGGTATGGAATTTGAGGGGGCCCCCACGCAATTTTTTTTTTACATTTTGGTCCGGGGTTCCCCTTAATATTCAAACCAGACTCAAAGGGCCTGGTATGGATTATTGGGGGGACCCATGCCGTTTTTTTTTCAATGACTTATCTATATTGCCAGGACCGACAATTCATTATAGCCGCGAGCTATATGACTTTTTTTCCTTTAGAAATGTCATTTTGTGCAGGGACTGTTCTAAACACAGGAAAAAGGCACCACTTTATAGGCATACTATAGACACCCCCCAGGTACGAAATTTAAAGGAATATTTCACTTTTATTGTTTCACTTTAAGCATTATTAAAATCACTGCTCCCGAAAAAACAGCCGTTTTTAAAACTTTTTTTTGCACTGAAATATGTCCCATGGGGCAGGACCCAGGTCCCCATACGCTTTTTATGAAAATATATTAACCCTTAAAATTAGAACTTTTGATTTTTCACATTCGTGTCCCATAGACTTTAATGGTGTTAGCGTGTTCGAACAAATTTTTTGCCTGTTCGCATCTTCTGCTGCGAACCGAACCGGGGGGGTGTTCAGCTCATCCCTTGTAGAAAGCTGCAATGCTTACATGTTGCTATGGTGATCTTTTGCACCTTGGTCTTAAGCGTGATGCGTCCTTAGCTCTCCTGATCTTTCAGAAAGTTTGGGCAGGATGCAACGCATCAGGTGGATAGAGCAGTGTGACTTCATCACAATTGACGTACCTGAGGCACCATCTTGGATTCCTTATACTAGCTAGTGTTTGACGCTCTTTTATATACTGGATATTATAAGTTCACTTTCACCTTCTTTTAATAAAAAGTGAGTGGTTTTATGCTATGAAGTTCTCTTTTTGTTTATGGTTTTTCCTGGATCAGAGTTGCATTTAAGGAAATGGTGGATCACAACAGCCCTTTGAACGAGGAGACCAGCAACCTTGAGAGGAGTATCTGGGGAGCACATCTTTTATTTTTAAGCATTGTTTGACCTCCTGTTTATAAAAATAGTGGGGTCCATCGTATGAAGTGGGGGCACAGTTTAAATATCATGGTGGTGGTGCAACTTATAGTGCACGGATAAGCTTAAAGGCAAAGTGAAGGTTTATAAGTGCACTTTAAATGTCAAACACAAAAAAACTTTGTGCTATTTGTATATTTTTTAGTTTCTTGCACCATAATTGATAATTTTGTACTGGTGAAATCATATTGTATAAGGATATTTGGAATTTTTTTTCGTGTATATTTATTTTGCACATTATTTCTTATTTTTATGTAAACACATGTCATAATATGTTAACGCATGCCACAGGCGATGTTATAGTTTTTTTGCTTATTGTTAAGGGCATCCCACCCTTGTAAATTTTTGCTTGGTACATATTCTCAGATTGATTGCGAATATTTGATACATCTGATTAGCGCTGCATATCAGGATTTTTAATCGTTATATTTGTAATCAACACATTTTTTCAACACATTTTTTCCTGGATGCTATCCCATTCTTTTTTTTTTTTTTTGGTAGCGTGGAGGATTTGTGGTTTTATTTGCTTGGTACATATTCTCAGTTGCTGGTGCCCTTGCTTCATATGGATTCACTCATGTGACCTATTTATTTCTAGGCATGCCCTCTGTCTCTCTGCATCTCTTCATGGTCCAATCCTATAATAGGACCTCTTTACTTGTACCTGGCTCTGGTTGGTGCCTTCATTCTCTCCCAACTTATATCTTGTCCAAGAAGTATGAGGGATTAATGCGGTTGTTCACTCTGGAAAAAAAAAAAAAGTCAGCAGCTACAAATCCTGTAGCTGCTGACTTTTAATATCAGGACATTTATCTGTCCAGGGGTCCAGCGCTGCCCCCACCCACGCTAGTTCTTCACTAGCTTTTGGGTTCCCTGCATACTAACTGTGGGCAGCTGCTAACCTACTTTCAGCTTAACAGCAGGCTGTCCACTGTGCATGCTCGAGCCATATCCCATGCTTCGAGATGTATCCCAAAATACTGCAGGGAGGGGGGCTATGCCTAGGCTTTTTAAGCAGGAGTGGGTGTGGGTACTCGTCAAAACTAGAACTAGATACTCGCCCCCCCCCCAAAAAAAAAATCTACATATGGTGGGGGGGGTTGTTTGAGAACCTAAAACAGTACTTCCTCTTTTGGGTGCTATAAGGAGCTTCTACCAGGTGTAATAAACTTTCTAGTGTACTTGTGTATCCTGCAATTTTGATTTTGTCAAAAAATGCCAAGTAATTTTGTGACTTAAATTTACAAAACATCAATGTTATTCAATACCCTATTTATCATCCTGATGAAGCTTACTGCAAAATGCATTGAAAGACAAGGCACCACCTTATTCTGCCCATCTAAATGAATTATACTTTTTCTTGAATTACCCAATGGTTTATAGAAAGTATTGAGCTATGTAATGGTGAATATGTAATAACATAAGGGTATATGGGTATATAACAGGGATATGCAATTAGCGGACCTCCAGCTGTTGCAGAACTACAAGTCCCATGATGCATAGCAAGACAGCCACAAGCATGATGGGACTTGTAGTTTTGCAACAGCTGGAAGTTCACTAATTGCATATCCCTGGTATATAAGGTGGTAATCAAAGGGGAAACTATTTCTTGAATACACTGATTTTAAATCACACAATTATTCAATGTTGTGAAAAAGTGTTTCATTGAAATATTTTCTAAAATAAAAAGAAACAATTTTAACGCTATCTCTGTCTTATTTTTGGCTCCCTAAGAGGTCCATTTATATTTATTCCATTTTTCTCTATAAAAAGGGGATGTGTTGCTGGTTGACTACCTATCAATCCTCTCTATATATATTTTTATTATAAGGGTGAAGTTCTTCTTTATTCTACCATTTTTATCTACACATGCTAACTGAGCTTGGAAATCAGATCTATATGTGTAGCAATCCTATCTGTATTCTGGACTGGGTGTCCTGACTTTTTATCTGAACCTGAATGCTGGACTTGTGTATCTTGGACTCTTAGTGCCGGTTCACACAGGGACGACTTGTCAGGCGACCTAGCCGCCTGACAAGTCGCCTCCCGTTCTGTACTACGGAACCGTTCTAATAGGAGCGACGCAAGTCGCTCCGACTTAGAAAAAGGTTCCTGTAGTATTTTGGGGGCGACTTCAGGCGACTTGCATTGACTTCTATACAGAAGTCGTTTTGCAAGTCGCCGCCGAAGTCGTGTGCAGGTCACCTCGGTGAGGCGACCTGCAAGTCGTGCCGCCCCTGTGTGAACCAGCACTTATGCTCACTGGCCACTTTATTAGGTACACCTGTTCAATTGCTTGGTAACACAAATTGCTAATCAGCCAATGACTTGGCAGCAACTCAATGCATTTAGGCATCTAGACGTGGTGAAAATTTTTTTCTGAAGCTCAAACTGAGCATCAGAATGGGGAAGCAAGGGGATTTATGTGACTTTGAACGTGGCATGGTTGTTGGTGCCAGACAAGCTGGTCTGAGTATTTTAAAACTTCTGATCTACTGGGATTTTCACACACAACCATCTCTAGGGTTTACAGAGAATGGTCCGAAAAAGAGAAAATATCCAGTGAACGGCCGTTGTGTGGACAAAAATGCCTCGTTGATGTCAGAGGTCAGAGGAGAATGGGTAGACTAGTTCGAAATGATAGAAAGGCAACAGTAACTCAAATAACCACTCCTTACAACCAGGGTATGTAGATTATCATCTCTGAATACACAACACATCGAACCTTGAAGCAGTTGGGCTACAGTAGCAGAAGACCACACCGGGTGCCACTCCTGTCAGCTAAGAACAGGAAACTAAGGCTACAATTTGCACGGCTCACCTAAATTGAACAATAGAAGATCGGAAAAACATTGGCTGGTCTGATGAGTCTCGATTTCAGCTACAAAATTCGGATGGTAGAGTCAGAATTTTGCATAACCATAAAAGCAGGGATCCATCCTGCCTTGTATCAATAGTTCAGGCTGATGGTGTAATGGTGTGGGGGATATTTTCTTGGCACTTTGGGCCCATTAGTACCAATTGAACATCGTTTTATCACCACAGCCTTCCTAAGTATTGTTGCTGACCATGTCCATCTCTTTATGACTACAGTGTGCCCGTCTTCCGATGGCTACTTCCAGCAGGATAATGCACCATATCACAAAGCTCAAATCATCTCAAACTGGTTTCTTGAACATGACAATGAGGTCACTGTACTCCAATGGCCTCCACAGTCACCAGATCTCAATCCAATAGAGCACCTTTGGGATGTGGTGGAACGGGAGATTCTCATCATGGATGTGCAGCCGACAAATCTGCAGCAACTGCACATTGTCATCATGTCAATATGAACCAAAATATCTGAGGAATGTTTTCAACACCTTGTTGGATCTATGCCATGAAGAATTAAGGCAGTTCTGAAGGCAAAAGGGGGTCCAACCCGGTACTAGCAAGGTGTACCTAATAAAGTGGCCGGTGAGTGTATATCCTATTCTGTGGTATTCTCCAAGCCACCTTGGTGTCAGTCTTGTCTGATCATTGAATTCCTGTTCCGAGTTCTGCCTTGTGTATCCTTAACTATTATAACCTTCCACCCATTTATCTGCGGACTTCCTATTATTGATCAATATAGTCATTTATAATTAATAAGGCAATTTTACCAAGATGATGAATCACACCCAGCTCTAGTTATTAGGTCAACTCCTGTTGGCTCATCCATGCAGTCTGAATGTGGGCTCTTCCAACATAGTCGGCAATTGGCAAGGGGTTTCTACTACTTTGCTAGTTCTTTCAAGCAGATGTGTCTGCCTGGGATGTGAACATTCACTCCCTGTGGACTGTCGGATTCAGCTGGGGTAAACCAATATGCTAACTACTAGTCTTAGTTAACAAGCTGATAATTGTTTTTTCCAGTAGGTTCTGCACAAAACGAATTAGTGCATTCTGCAATATTTTGAAGACAAGACCAGATATGACACGTTATGCAATCAGACTTTCCTGTCACTGTCGCTGTCCTTGGTGGTCACTGTCCTTGCTACCATAATATTATTGTTATTTTGCTGAAGTAAAAATGAAAGCCCATCTCCTGGCACAACAATAAAATGTACCTTTGCAGTGGGACCCTTTCACACTACAAGGGTTAAATGCTTGATTTGTATAGGGGTGCTGGAATAAGGAGAAATACCATGTCCTGTGTACCAGTAGGCTCCCTCCAGCAGTGCAACCAGTTCGCAGCAGCCTCCTCTCTCTCAAGCCTGTGGCCACATGCTCAGCTCCTCCATATATAATGCAGGGTTAAAGTGGTTGTAAACCCCTCTCAGACATTTTTACATATAGGTAAGCCTATAATAAGGCTTACCTATATGTACTGAAAATATCTCCTAAACGTGCGCCGTTTAGGAGATATTTACCTTGTAGTGCGCCGATGAGAGCCATTGGCGCATGGGCAGTTCCCCCGCGTGTGCCGTGATTGGAGTGACCTCATGCAGCTCCGGCCAGTTACAGAGCCAGAGTCCGCAGCCCTGGAAGGAAGAGGGGCGACGATGAATGCTTGCACCAGTGGGGACATCGCGGACATCGCAGGCTTCGTTTGCAGGTAAGTGCCACATAATGACCTACTAGCCCATTAGGCTTTTACTTTACAGGGGAATAAAGAGGAAGTAAAACCCATCAGGGATTACTTCCTCTTTAATAGCCCTACATTGTATGTAATGATGCCAATCGTATGAAGAATAGGACAGCACCAGAGGAGCATTAGGGTAGTTAAAGTTTAAAGTTCCAGTCATTTTTGTGTTTATTAAAAGTCAGCAGCTACAAAAAGTGTAGCTGCTGACTTTTAATAAACACACACTCACCTGTCCCACGGTCCAATGATGCGACCCCACCGAAGCGTCCGCTCTCTCCCCCGTCAGTCCGCGGCGCCAGCATTGCAAGCGTAGGCACCCAGCTGTGATAGCTTGCGCCTTCACAGCCGGGTGCAAGAGCGAGTCGTGCTGCATGTCCCGATTGGCGGGGAAATTTTTTGGGACCTGTGACTTATCCCAGAAGATTGCAGGGAGGGAGGGGAAGAGGAGGAGTCGCCTAGGCGGCGCAGGTGGAAGTGAGAGATGGGTACCTGTCAAAAACTAGGTACCCGCTCCCCCCCCCCAAAATAAAATGACTGCCAAATGTGGCATGTCAGGGGATCAGGATACCAGAAGTTCCACTTTTGGGTGAACTCCACTTTAATACTGCCTCTCACTCTACCCCATAGACATAATCAGCATTTAATTCTTGCAGTGCAGATGGCCACACTGCAAGGGTAGAATTTTATTAATTCCCGGAGTTGGCTTTAAGACATAATGTGGACTATTCCTATGCAAATCTTCAAGGACTGAAATGAGCGGCATAAAATGACTTATGGCTTATAACATCACTAGCTTTAAAACAAGACAGCAATCTCAAGCTGGAACCACGTGAAAGTTGGCAGTCAAATGTGTTTGATTAAATTCTTGTTCACTCAACTATACTGGAGACCTATTGCTCCCTATGCACATTTGCCTATTACAATTACTGTGCATTTTTTTCCACTGTACCTTAGGCACAGCAAACTTTAGTTGCACCCCAAGCATGAAATACTGATTGCTCTGTAATTTTATCCATATTACAGTAACTCCATAAATCCAAAAAAAAAAACTGCACAACGAAATACTTTGCAAATGACAAATATACTTCGGGTAACTGGACTATAACTATGATTCATTTGCCTACAAAATAGTTGAAAACAGCTGGTGGTATATGAGAAACTTACCTTAGAATGAAGCCATACTGACATCTTCACCTGGTCTTTTTTCTGGGTTTGCGGCCTTTGTCTACATGAGCGTGGGATGTGCGTGGGAGCCGCCATTTCCGGCAGAGGCTCTGTAGGTCCTGCACTGTAAGCTGGACCTTCAGAGTGCATGCGCCAATGATGTCATCGGCTGCATGCACTCTTAATATCTCCTAAACTGTGATTAGGAGATGTTCACAGTACCTACAGGTAAGCCTTATTTAAGTCTTATGCAGCGTACACACGAGCAGACTTTTCGACCGGACTGGTCCGACGGACCGAGTCCGGCGGACAATCCGATCGTGTGTGGTCTTCATCGGACCTTCAGCGGACTTTTCCAGTCGAAAATCTGACATACTTTAGATTTGAAACCTGCTTCAAATCTTTCCGATGGACTCGAGTCCGGTCGAAAAATCCGCTTCTCTGTATGCTAGTCCGACGAACGAAAACCCACGCTAGGGCAGCTATTGGCTACTGGCTATCAACTTCCTTATTTTAGTCCGGTCGTACGTCATCACGTACGAATCCGGACTTTGGTTTGAACGAACGGACTTGCCTATACACGATCACAAGTCCGTCGGAAGTCCGTCAAAAGTCTGACAAAAGTCCGCAGGAATGGCCGCCGGACTTTTGTTGCTGAAAAGTCCGCTCGTGTGTACGCAGCCTTACCTGTACGTAAACGTGGTGTAACAGAGTTTACAACCACTTTAAAGTGGATGTAAACCCTCACATATACCCAGTAAAGTGAACAGCCTGGGATGATACACAGAAATGAAACAAATCCTCCTACATAAGTTTTACATGTATATCTGCTTTCTTCATCTTTATATATTCTTTAGAATTCTTACATCAGGTAAGAATTTTCACATCCTCATTCTGCACTTTTAGACCCCTTTCACACTGGGGCATTTTTCAGGTGCTTTTTGGGCTAAAAACGGCTCCCCTGCAGTCTCAGTCTGAAAGCCAGAGTGCTTTCACCCTGAGGCGATGCGCTGGTAGGACATTAGAAAAACTCCTGCAAGCAGCATCTTTGGAGCGGTGAAGGAGTTGTGTATACACCGCTCCTTCACCACTCCTGCCCATTGAAATAAATGGGCAGAACCGCCAGCAAAACACTACTGCAACGGCGCTGCAGTGGGTCGTTTTAACCTTTTTTCGGCTGCTAGCGGGGGTTAAAAGCATCCCCCTATCGGCCGTAAACCCCTGCAAAAATTACGGTAAAGCGTCGCTAAAAATAGAGACGCTTTACCGCCGATGGCGTCAACGGCCCAGTGGGAAAGGGGCCTTATGCCGCGTACACACGATCAGAAATTCATCCAGCAAAAGATCGATGAGAGCTTTTGGTCGGAAAATGCGACCGTGTGTATGCTCCATTGGACTTTTGCTGGCGGAATCCCGCCAGCAAAAGATTGAGAGCAGGTTCTCTATTTTTCGGTCTAAAAAAGTTCATATCCGAAAATGCGATCGTCTGTACAAATTCCATCCCGCAAAATTCCTACGCATGCTCGGAAACAATTCGACGTATGCTCGGTAGCATTGAACTTCATTTTCTCGGCTCGTCGTAGTGTTGTACGTCACCGCGTTCTTGACGGTCGAAAGTTCAGAAAACTTGTGTCACCATGTGTATGCAAGCCAAGCTTGAGCGGAATCCCGTCGGAAAAACCATCCAAGTTTTTTCCAACGGAAAATCCGCTAATGTGTACGCGGCATAAGAGAAGGCTTGGATTACACTGGGAGCACTGAGACGGCAGGCTGACTGCTAATCTATTTATAGCAACCCTCCCCTGACCCTCCCCCGACACAAACTTCTATCTCTCGTCTCGAAGAACGTGTAAGAAGTTATCAGGCTGATAACAGAAGAACGGAGCAAGAGTCACTCCACTTTAAGGCTAGGTTCACACATATACAATGCGGGAACCAGCGCGATTACAGCATCGCATCTTTGCGGCAGGCAGTTCACACTGCCCTCTGCAAACGGCTGCGGGTGTTAATACTAAGTTAATGACACCCCCAGATCGGTTCACAGATCGCAGTGCAAACTGTGAACTTGCACACAAATCGGATCGTATGGGTGAGAACACCCATGCAATCCGATTCTAGTATGCGGGAAAAAAAAAGTCCCTGCACCTTTTTTGTGTGAATCCAATGCGAGTTCAGCCATACAACTGCATGGCTGAACTCGCATTGCATAGACAATCACATGCGATGTCTGTGTTCGCATATGTGTGAACCTAGGCTTAAGCTGAACTGCAGCCTTCCTTTCAGTCTTGCACATATTTACAGGCATTTCCCCTGTACTAAAGTTGCTTCTCGCAGTGTGCATTAAAAGCTGTCAGATGGAGACTGCCCTATTTCCTGGGTGGGGTATGTCCAGGATACTTTTTCTGTCCCTGGCCCACCCATTCAGTAGATTTATTTTCTTCAATCATGGAAGCTTAGCATTACATGTTAGCATTACCTAGGCCAGTGTGCATGCAAATGAAGCCTGCCGATGAACACCCATTCCAGACTAACAACCACCCAAGAAGAAGGCATTTTTATATTTGCATAACTCATCCCATGAGCCAGCCCACTGCTTGAACCAGGGCTGAGGACTCTTGCAAGGAGCACTGATGTCCTCAGGAAGCTCTGTATAGCACCAGCCATAACGTGTCTGCATTGCAAAGAAGCACAGAGACACAGTAATAATGTCAGTGGGTCTATTATGAGGTACCGTATATACTCGAGTATAAGTCGTTCCGAGTATAAGTCGAGGCCCTAATTTATAACAAAAAAAATGGGAAAAACTTATTGACCCGAGTATAAGACGAGGGTGAGAAATGCACAGCTACTTTAAGTGGAAAAGAGGGTCAACAATGCCCATTTGCAGCATCACTGTGCCCATTTGCATGCCTCACTGTGCCCATTTGCAGCCATAGGTCCCCTGAACTTCAAACTCGGTAGCTAAGGGTTCCTAGATGCCCCCTAGCTGCAGCCAAAATTTGGGGTCTCTGAACCCAAAGGGTCCCGAAATGACATTGCTGCAGATAGACACAGTTGACCGAATTTGGGGCCCCGTATCTCGGGGCCACTTAGTGCTAAGAACCCCAAATTTGGTGTGCAAACCCAGTGGAACTAGCACCATAAAATTTCCAAAGCTGGGGTTTCTAGCACTAATTGGCCCCGAGATACAGGGCCCCAAAATTCAGTTCAGAAAATGTCAAGCATTTTTCTGTAGCAGAGAATGACATTTTCCGAACCAGTTTTGGGGCCCCGTATCTCAGGGCTACTTGGTGCTAGGAACCCCAGCTTTGGATATGTTATGGTACCAGTTCCACCGGGTTTGCACACCAAATATGGGGTTCCTAGCACCAAGTGGCCCTGAGATATGGGGCCCCAAAATCGGTTCAGAAAATGTCAAGCACTTTTCTGCAGCAGAGAATGACATTTTCCGAACTGATTTTGGGGCCCCGTATCTCGGGGCCACTTAGTGATAGGAACTTCAGCTTTGGATATGTTGTGGTACCAGGTCCTTTGGGTTTGCATACCAAATTTGGGGTTTCTAGCACCAAGTGGCCCTGAGATACGGGGCCCCAAAGTCGGTTCAGAAAATGACATTTTTTGCTGCAGAAAAGTGCTTGACTCGAGTATAAGTCGAGGGGGGCACTTTCAGCACAAAAAAATGTGCTGAAAAATTCGACTTATACTCGAGTATATACGGTATGTAATGAGTACAGACAACTAATGGAATGCCTGGGCACGATGCCCATAGGCCAACTACTTGTTGGCTGTCCCTCCGCTCCCTTAATCACATGACCAGACCAAAGTGCCCTGAGAATATGTAAGTATAATTATCTTCCTTCTACCAGGTAGTTATAATATGAGATAGGAAGGGGGTGGGAGCAGTTTGATGTGATTGTAAAGGTCTTTTTTTTTTTTTTTTAAATAAACATGTCATACTTACCTGCTCCATGCAATGGTTTTGCACAGCGCATCCCCAATCCTCTTTTTCTGGGGTCCCCTGCTGGTACCGTCTACTCCACTTCTCTTCCTAGTGCTCCCATAGCAAAAAGCTGCTTGCTATGAGGGCACTCATACAGGCTCGATCCCAAGCCGAGCTGTGTGCATCATACAGCATGGCACCGCCCCGACCCCTCTCCCTCCTCACAAGATTTGATTTGCAGCAACAGAAGACAATGGCTCCCATTACTGTCTCAATGTCCAGTAAGGATAGAGAGAGCAATGGTGTTGCTCTGGGACACAGCGCTGGATCAAGATTGGGCTGAGGTAACTATTGGGGGGGGGGGGGGCGGCTCAGGGGGAGCTGATTAAGGAAGGTTTTTTTTTGCCTTTTTACATTAAGTTACCTTAATGCAGAGAATTCTTTAGGCCTTCACAACCACTTTAAGCTTAGTTAGTTGTAGCCTGGGCTTCCACTTTAAGCAAACTTCAGCTTTAATAATACAGTATTTACATTTTTTTTCCTAAGTCTTTTATTTGATACACTGTTCTAATTAATAATGTTTTAAAATATATTTTTTTCTAAAACATTATTTTTTGCTTTAAATATTGTACTATCCTATTTAGGTAACTGTTTCTTTCTATTTACACAGTGAATGCACAAAGAAAGAGACAGCACACAATGAACTGTCACTGTCAGTTATTTACAAGCAAAGCCATACGCTTACCAGGTCATTACTAAATGTATGCTCACATGACTGGGAACCATGCTAATTGGTCAACGATCGTGCAAGAGAATGTATCTACAGATTGCAGATTAATGGTTCCTCAGATTAATCTAAACAAAATGCCTTATATTTAAACGATCAAACAAATCAAAATGGATTAAAACGAAATTAATTTAGGAAGTAGAGATCTCCAACCAGAAATTGCTGTTCACGCTCCATCCCACCCCACCACTTGTGTGTAATTTGGTGATTCTGAACTTTACATGCTAGTGAAGCATTCACTTACTTGCTGCTCCTCACACAAAAAAGCCTGATTTAAAAATATACAAGTACTCAAAAGTTTTTCACAGCCACCAATCAGAGTCAACCCTGCCCCAGAAGAATGGATGGGATTGGTAATGCAAAAAGCACATAAAGGAAGTTAAACAATTTATGCTTCACAGAGTTCACCCTCTTGTCCTCCTTCTGATGACTGTGACTCCTACTGATGACTGCGTGAGCTTATTTAGCACAACACTACAGAACAATTAAGGTAAACTGACTGAACTGACTTAAAGTGACCACTTTCCATGAATTTCTGATAGCGATAGACTTTGACTTCCCAAGATACCGGTTTCACCATGTTCCGAGCGATCGTGGGAGCCCGGTGGTCATCGAGACCACCGGGCACCCCAGAGCCGAGTCATGCGCGCGCACGCCTAGTGGCCACCTTAAGGAGCGACGTAACATGGCACGATTCACCTGCCTTTGCCATTCTGCGGCAGTATAACTGCAGTGGCTGGTCGGCAAGCGGTTAATGGCTAAACTGCTGGCAACAAAAGTGAGTACACCTCTGAATGAAAATGTCCAAATTGGGTGCAAAGTGTCAATCTTTTGTGTGGCCACCATTATTTTCCAGCACTGCCTTAACCCTCTTTGGCATGGAGTTCACCAGAGCTTCGCAGGTTACCACTGGAGTCCTCTTCCACTCCTCCATGACGACATCACGGAGCTGGTGGATGTTATAGACCTTCCATTTGAGGATGCCCCACAGATGCTCAACAGGGCTTAGGTCTGGAGGCAGGCTTGGTCAGTCCATCACCTTTACCCTCAACTTCTTTAGCAAGTGGTCATCTTGGAGGTGTGTTTGGGGTCGTTATCATGTAGGAATACTGCCCTGCAGGCCACAGGAAGGGGATTTTGCCATGCTTCAGTATGTCAGAGTACATGTTGGCATTCATGGTTCCCTCAACGAACTTCCCAGTGCCAGTAGCACTCATGCAGCCCCAGACCATGACACTCCCACCACCATGCTTGACTGTAGGCAAGACACACCTGTCTTTGTACTCCTCACTTGGTTGCCGCCACACACGCCACACACGCTTGACACAATCTGAACCTAGCCTACCTGCATTTCCCCAGCCTGTACCCACCCAGTGCTTTTAATATTTATGCTTCAATAAAGACTTCATACTTTACTTTCTGTGTGGGTGTGCTGCCGATCCGAAGATTCCATGTTTTCTGCTGCAGTTGCAGGGCGTGCACCCCACCTCACAGAAGCAACATTGGAGTGTTACCGATTGCATCACCTGTGAGCAGCAATCTCTTTTTCTCTATAGATTTTGTCTATTTTCAGATATTTTGTTGGAAATGTTTATAGTGAGAATCGTTGACCACTTACCTCTGTGTGTGACCTACATTTTAATATTTTTACATCTTCAATCTATATGATTGTTATATATCAGGTGAGAGTTACTCTAGTATAATCTGTTTTTGAATGGGGACTCTCTCCATGTAGAAGATCAAGTCCCAAGAGGCGCTATATAAATACTTCACTACTTCAATCGAATGTATAGGTGCACCCTATCCCATAGTGTACTATAATGAATATTATTTCTGTTCCATTTAGTGGTACCTACCATATACCACATGATATGCGTGTACTTCATAACCGCATACATAGATATGAAATTTGAAACTTCATCTTATTGGGTGTCTGTTTAGTTTTGTGAGGTGTCCCCATACCCTGAGCCACGTTCAACCCAAGTTCACCAGGCAAGCATATATGTTAGAGCTGCACGATTCTGGCCAAAATGAGAATCACAATTTTTTTGCTTAGAATAAAGATCACGATTCTCGTGGAGTAAAATCTTTCACATTATACATAAAAAAAAATTGGGCTAACTTTACTTGTTAGTTTTTTATTTGTTTAATTCATTAAAGTAATTTTTTCCCAAAAAATTGCATTTGAAAGACCGCTGCACAAATACAGTGTGACATAAAATATTGCAACAACCACCATTTTATTCTCTACTAAAGAATATATATATAATGTTTGGGGGTTCTAAGTAATTTTCTAGCAAAAAAAAATGATTTTTTAACTTAAAGCCAACAAATGTCAGAAAAAGGTTTAGCGTTTAAGTGGTTAAACTTTCCTCATTTACACACAGAAGTCTATTTCTTTGACAAATTGTTACAATGTTTAGACTTAGTTCCACTGCTAAAGAATGTTGTGATTTTTGGCAGACTGCCCGTTTATTTATCTTCCTTTCTTTTGACAGCTGCCGCTCCAGCAGAGCAGAGAGAATTCTCTGCATAGAAATTATTGGGAAATACTTTTGTCAAGATCGCGACGGGGAAAAAAATTGCGATAATGATTCTTGACGATTAATTGTGCAGCTCTAATATATGTTGTTGTGTCTATGTTTGTATGGTTTCTGTTTATATGTATTCTTCCTGGATAAATGTTGCAATAACTATTGTTATACTTATATAGATATATATTACATTAAATACTTGGGTTTTCCCTTCCTATGTTGAGGGTAGTAAATACCCATTTTTTTTACTTTCACTTTCACTGCCTTACCGTTGTACAGGCCATGCTTAGAAGTCTTAATACAATTTGTGTATAATACTCTCTAATTTTTTCCAGGAGGATTTTTTTTTTTCTCTCATGGCGGACTATGTTGGCACAGCATGGGATGGTTGGATGCTCAAAATTCAAAAAGGACTGTTCAGGGGTAGAAGGTGCATCTCTGGAGTTAAAGGTTTTCATGCATAAACTATATAAAGCAATAGAGAAAAAATCTGGCCTATATTGGCATTATACATTTTTGACTAGATATATCAATGAGGATATAAACCCAAGTGGTTTAAGGATACAATTATTTCCTAACCTACATAATATGTCTCCCTGCTTTTAGAAATGCATAGGAACAAAACTTGCAACTGTCCTGAGGAAGCTAATATTTTAGTGAAACGCGTCAACGAGCAAGTTTTTGGATCAAAAATGTTTTTTCACTTTGATATATTACCAAACCAAGCCTTGAACCTTAGATCCAGCCCTCTGTAACTGCATTATTGGGTAACTGTGTTCATACAGGGTATTGTTTGTATGTTGTTTATATATTTTTAAATATGCTGTAATAACATTTACACCTCTTTACTGATTTTTCCCTCTCATTATGTGCCCAAAAAGTCCACCAATTTTTGGACTTGTTCAATCCTTATATATATATGTTTTGGATGTTGGCAATAGTGAGTGTCTTCCCTTCCTACTTTGTGTATATGAATTGTGCATTTTTTTCAATTTGTTTTACATGTATGCATTTAAAGTGCCTGCATCAAACAAAAAATAAAATTATACCTTTATCTGGGACCCTTAATTTATCAAAACCTTTTGCTAAAGATAACAGATCTAAACAGGATCTCTGCTGAGGATCAAACATTTAGTGAGATTGGTGCATTATGTCCCAGCGCTTGTAATTGAGTACCAGGATCCAAGCCAAAATTTAACAGATAACTAATGAAAACAGAAAAAAGAACTAGTCCCTACAAAGTGAAAACAATCAAATGAGGTTAAAGAGTATGTTAAGTATGCAAAGGGCTAGGCCCTTTGTCAAGATATTACTACAGTCTGTGTTCTGCTTAGGGAAATTCATCCTTACTATTTGACCTGTGAGCATTGTCTCTGAGACAGAAAGTGAGTTGTCACTTAAACAAGAGGTGAGAGAAAATTGTCCAGTGGGGACACCTGTTCCTGACACATCTAAGATGGGAATTCTGCTTACTCTGCAGAGTTTTCCACACATTTAGGATGGGTTCACACCATTGTGAATTGGATGCGGGTACCCAGAATCCAATTCGCAATAGCAGGAGACTTTGACCGGCTCTCTATAGAGTGGGTTCACATATCTCAGTTGCGGCTCCTGTGCGAATTTGCAGAGGAGCACTGTGCGTCTTTTGGTCCATTTCAGGTCAGAATTCAGCCCAAAATTCGAGCTGAGATCGGACCTGAAGCAGTGAACCAGGACGCACCGATCCCCTACTGCGAGCCGCATGCGGTGATGGTGTCAACCCAGCCTCACTGTTTGATCTCCAAGACAGGGAGTGAAGAAAAATCTCCCCAGGCGGTCACAAATATTAAAAAAAAAAACCTTACAGGGGTTCTAACACTTCCCCACTACTAAAAAAAAAAAAAAAAAAAAAGGAAACAACCGTGATGGGAAAGATGTGGAGATTGTTATTGCTGAACTTATAAAAATGCTAGTTAACTGGATGTCTGTGTTCCAGGCTGGGTTCACACTAGTGCAAATTGGATGCAGGTTTCTCCGCATCCAACTCGCATAGCAGGAGATTGTGACCGGCTCTCTATGGAGCTGGTTCACATATCTCCTCAGTGGCTCCGGTGTGAATTGCAGAATTGCACAGGAGTCCTGTGTGTCTTTTGGTCAGTTTCAGGTCCAAATTCAGCCCAAAATTCAGGCTGAAAATCAGACCTGAAACGGTGAATGGAGACGCACCAGACTCCTACTGTGAGCCACTGTGTGTTATAGTGTGAACCCAGCCTAATACTTTAAGACAGTGTTTCTCAACCTTTTTCTAAGTCAAGGCACCTTTTAAAATTATAGACAATCTCATGAAACCCTTGAAAATTATGGACAGCCTCGAGGCACCCCATTTTAAAATGTAAAACTATTCTTATGCCCTGTACACACAGGTGGACTTTTCGGCAACAAAGGTCCGACAGTCTTTCGGACGGACTTTCGACGGACTTCCAAACGAACGGACTTGCCTACACACGATCACACCAAAGTCCGACGGATTCGTACGTGATGACGTACACCGGACTAAAATAAGGAAGTTCATAGCCAGTAGTCAATAGTTGCCCTAGCGTCGGTTTTCATCCGTCGGACTAGCATACAGACGAGCGGATTTTTCTATAGGAACTGGGTCCGGCGGAGTTCCGACGTAAAGATTTGAAACATGTTCCAAATCTAAAGTCCGTCAGATTTTCGACAGAAAGCAAATACACTTTTGCACACTGGTACTGACTAGTATTCCAATGTTTCTTTTCTCCCTTAATTTCTCTCCATAAGTTAGCTAATGTCACCCCAGTGCTGAGGGAGAGAGGCAGAGGAGGGTCAAACAAGGATGCTGTGGAGGCGCCAGACATCCTCCTTTTTAACTGATAATGTCATTGATTATTAGGATACCAGTGTCTAGAAAATTGTAATGGTGCATAATGAAAACCTGTGGCTTTGTGCAACTAAAAGGCAGCCTTGATCCACCTGCTGGCTTGTATACAATTTTTGATACATTTTTAGGCATTTTGCCTGGGCACCCTGGTTAAAAAAAGGCTGCTTTAAGACACTGACTTGGAACAAATATGCAGATAAGAACATGTATACTTTTTAAATAAATTCTTAAAGGAGTTGTTAAGGCAGAAGGTTTGTATCTTAATGCATTTTATGCATTAAAGCGGAGGTCCACACAAATTACTCACTTAAGCTTAACCCCATTAGTGCATTGCACAGATGTGCCAATGAATCCAAAAATTTTTTTTGGTGCTTTATTTACCTTATTATCTGTCTTTTTAGTGGCAATTCCTGCTTGTCACCCCCACGGAGTAGGTGTGTCTATCCTTTTTCCCTGGCGGCGCACTGTCTCCTGAGAGCTAAGTGTCAAAATTCCCAGGAGTCAGTGCGGATCGCCACCGAGAGAGAGTGTAAAACAGGAAGTAACGCGTGACGCTGTTCTCTCCCCCTACGAATGGTCGGTGGACCTCCGCTTTAGGATAAAAAGCCTTCTGTGTGTAGCAGCTGCCCCAGAACCCACTAATGCCCTGTACACACGATTGCACATTACGACAACAAAATCTATCAGATTTTTTCTGACGGATGTTGGCTCAAACTTGTCTTGCATACACACGGTCACACAAAGTTGGTTTGGAAATTCCGAACGTCAAGAACGCGGTGACATACAACACGTACGACGAGCTGAGAAAAATTAAGTTCAATAGCCATTGCGGCTCTTCTGCTTGATTCTGAGCATGCGTGGCACTTTGTGCGTGGGAATTGTCTACACACGATTGGAATTTACGCGAACGGATTCAGCTTCCGGGATTCAGCTGACTCTCCCTCTTGATTGGCTGAGACACAGCAACGGCGCCATTGGCTCCCGCAACTGTCAATTAAAGTGAGGTAGCCAATCAGGGGAGAGAGGGGGCAGGGCTGAACGGGCACACGGAGCTACAGCTCGGCTTGGGTGCCCCCATAGCAAGGGGGCAGGAGGGAGGGGGCAGGAGCAGTAAAGAGGGAAGCATAACATGTTTGTTATTTTTAATTTAACAAAAAACAAGACTTTACAATCACTTTAACATGTCTAAATGTAGTCATTTAATTTTCTAATTTGTGTCTTCTAATGATACATTTGTCAACACAAATTCCAAAGCTTGATATAGGCTTTCCGCAGTATTGTACATTGGACATCTGTGGTTTTGGGGCACGTCCCGTGTACATAAAGCCTTAATCTGCTGCTCCTGGCATCTCTTCCTCACTGGTGGTTTTTTTTTTTTTTTGCAGGAAATTATACAAGAGTAAATATGCCTTTAAAGTATATGCATGACCAAATTTTTTCATTTTAGTTTGGAGTATGGAAGGGTTAACAAAACGGTCAATGCATGCTTTGTTGTCTGTGTTCTATTATGGAGATGTCCCTTTGCTTCCTGTTTTGGGCATGCTAAAGGAGGTGAGAAAAAATGTTCTTCAAAGTGAGCAGAATTTCTCTCTTAAACAATTGTCACAGAAACAAGGGGATATTCCCTCCACCTCTTGCTCTGGTGACAACTCTTTCCCATAATTTTCTGTCTTATTGACAGTACAAATATAGTTTAAATCTCCCCAGCAGGCCAGGCACAGAGAGGCAATATAAAATTGACAGGGAATTTAACCCTACCACACTCTATCCAAAACCAGAGAAAAAAAATGGCTCTACATACTGTATATGGACCCTTTACAGATCGGAAAAGATAGATTCCAGACATGTAACAATATGCAACAATCATATCATTTTTCAACAAAGGTCTACCATATGCCATTAAAAAACAGTCGTTCATCTCCATTCCAGTGACCTGGTCTAGGCTGAGATGATGCAACCAGTGTGCTGCAGGAGGCAGAAGCTTTTCTTCGGTCTTCTTTCCCCAATGCTCAGCCTGCAAAATGTTAACTCTGCAGCAAGTCACAAGGTGAGAGCAGACAGGAGATGCTGATCTGTGCCAGATGATATGAACAAAACTGCAGAAGCAGCAGGATTTAGATTCCAGCATCCCAGTCTAGAAAGTAAATGCTGACCCTTCCTAAACCAAAAACACGCTCTCTCCTTTTGGAAAGAAAAGTAGATAAAAGGTATTGTCTGGGAGAGTACTATGAGCTCTTTGAGATGTAATATTGTACATACTTGTGTTATGCTTATCTAAAACATAAAGCAGAATTTGTAGCTGCTGAATTTAAATTTTTGCTGGAGGGAGACTGAAGTTCCTCTTTAACAAGCAAGCCCTTAAAAGGAGAAGTATGGCCAAAGCTCTCCTGTGGGTCACAAAAGCTCACTTAGTTCTTCAGTCCTGTGACCCTGATTCAGCTGGCAGTGAGCTAAAGTCCACTGTCGGCTGATGTCACAGAGAGAGCCCAGGCTCTACAGGGATCCCAACAATAATGTAGGGATGCACCTGATCCGCAGCTAGCTCAGCCTCTCAGCGTGCCTCCGTCACTTCTGCCCCCTCCACAGTCCAGGGCAGAGCACAGAGCAATTGATGCTGCAGCCATCTAGGTGAGTGAGTATGATTGTTTATTATTTTTGATTCCTTAACTTCTCTTAAAAAGACAGGTAAACAGATCATTTCCACATGCGCCCTACTGATTTATGTAAAGTATGTGTTCTAATAGGCCCAACTAAACTGGATTAATTACATGACCATTTAGGGGGAGTGTATATGTGTGTAAGAAAAAAAAAATATTATATATATATATATATATATATATATATATATATATATATATATATATATATATATATAACCAAAAGTATTGGGACGCCTGCCTTTGGCATGAATTAGAGCTTCGACCGCGAGCCAGGCCTTCTCGTCCAACATCAGTGCCTGACCTCACAAATACGCTTCTATAGAATAATGATCAAATATTCCCATAGACACACTCCTAAACCTTGTGGACAGTCTTCCCAGAAGAGTTGACGCTGTTATAGCTGCAAAGGGTGGGCCAACTCAATATTGAACCCTACAGACTAAGACTGGGATTCCATTAAAGTTCATGTGCGTGTAAAGGCAGGCATCCAGTATATAGATGTAGATATATATATATATATATATATATATATATATATATATATATATATATATATATATATATATATATATATATATATATATATATATATATATATATATATATATATATATATACACACACACACACACAGAAAAATAATTAGCATGTTTATGATGAATACCAGGACCAACAATTATAGAAAATGTATGGGATTTCAAATACCACCAACACATCCTAACTTTAGTATTGCAGATGGTCCACGTAGATAAAAACACAGAGAGCAAGGTGTAACCCTGCTATAGGTATGGATTTATGCTGACTTAAAGCTGGATTCACATTCAAGATACATCACTAAAATGAACCATGCATCATACCAAAATTAGCATAAAATTAACATTATGCTGCAAAATAGATTACTTTTCCGCTTATAGCATTTTAGTAACCGTTTTCATTCATAAAATAATCATTCATAACTCATTTCTGTTTCTACACCAGTTAATGTCCTTATTCTCTCTCTCTCTCTCTCTCTCTCAAATCATGTTTATGCATGCAATATAGGCAGCAGATAATTATTAAAGTCTGCATGCATTTAAGTAAAAATCTTAAATCAAATGGAGAACAATCGAGGTTTCTCTACAAAAATGCTATGACCAGAGGTCACTAAAGACATGTCCAAAAGACATAAATGGAGCTCTGCAATATCTACAAAAAATGACAATCTATAGATATGATGTTTTACAACTTACCTATGGTATCATAATATGGCTAACCCATATTGAATTATAATATAATTCTAGGACCCAATGCATCACATTTATTACACTCCTTCAATGAATGTACTAGCTGCATACATTTCATGATAAAAATATTTGCATATATGGTGGTATGTAACAAGGAAAATCATCACCATATGTTCACCACCTACTGGCACTATGCCTATTTTTTAACATGAGAGAAATATATTGTGTGTGTGATTTAGAAAATCTGCTATTATATTAGTGTAACCAGTTTAGGACTCATGCACCATCTTCTGAATAATAATGGTCTATAAATGTAAATATGTTGCTTTGCTATGTTTTGTAAAATGTGCAATACGAAAAATATCCATTTTATTATTGGTAAACAATGGAATGACATACAGGACTCCTTGATGTATTCTGAATATATTTGGTGGTACAATGACCTAAGGGTGAGAAAGCCAGCTCTATATTGTATTCCTTAGGGCTCTATAACCACCTCAAGCAGATGCTATCTGAAAATAACTCATATATAAATCTAGACGGTAAATTAAATTCTGGGGTCAGCAAATGGTCATTGGCTGATTACAGTCAACTCAATCTCCTGAAGCTCAAAGTGATTATTTGAGAACAATGCTGGGACCAGTATGTCAACAGCACCCATGATGACTGCATTGTCTTACAAGCAACTGGACATTTACCTTGTTTTATAATGATGACTAACCATGCTAATGCTATAACTGATTACCTGCCTACCAGTCAGTGATTCAGTCCCACATCCTAACAC
This sequence comes from Lithobates clamitans, assembly GCA_037952925.1. Classification (NCBI taxonomy): domain Eukaryota; kingdom Metazoa; phylum Chordata; class Amphibia; order Anura; family Ranidae; genus Lithobates; species Lithobates clamitans. Next base: position 2,045,071 of record JBBGZY010000270.1, on the reverse strand, counting down.
ATTTAGGTATAACTATAGGCAAAACAAAAGGCCTATGAAAGTCAGTTATTCCAATAATAAATACCTGGTAATCCTGCCTGTTCACAGCTTGACTGTATGATAATGCTATTTCGCCAGCAATTAATTTACTGCAGCATTGTCACCCTGTCAACCCTCCTCCTTACATAAAATAAGGACAAGGGTTATCAACCTTGCTACCGCTAAAAGTCCCAATTGGTACTGTCCATAGAACCAAATAGGGAGCCATACATCTGAAGGATGTAGGATCGGAAGGAATCAGTAGAGTAACGACCTCGGTGGCCCCATGTTATGATGTCACAGGGCAAAGAAGATTTCTTCTTCCATTAGGAAGGTAATTAAAAAAACTAAATTAAATTTACAGGGAGAAGAGAACTGGGCAGTTAAAAAACACCCTGGCAAAAGTATTTTTTTTTTTTGCCAAAATGTTTTTTTAATTATTCTGTCCATATTAAAGATAAGGACACCCACATCGATTATGTGGTGATGTGATGATGTCATGGGGCAAAGAAGAGGATTTCTTCATCCATTAAGAGGGTAAGTAGATAAAAAAGCCAGATGGAATCTACAGGGGGAGAAGGGTTTGGCAGTAAAGGAAAATACCTTGGCCAAAAAAGGCCTTTAATAATACTGTAAGTATTAAAGACAAGGGCACCCTCTTCATTTCCAGCTCCAGTGCAGTAAAGCAGCAGCCCCATGCAATGATGTCATAGGGGCAAAAAGATGATTTCTTCATTCATTAACAAGATAAGTAAAAAAAAAAAAAAAAAGTTAGATGAAATCTATAGGACAAAGAGGACTTGGCAGTAAAAAAAATAAAGAAAAACACATTGGCCAAATAATGTCTTTAATGATTCTGTCCACAATATAGATAAAGGCATTCTCTTAGATTCCAGCTGCAGTGCAAAAAAAGACTTCAGTGACCCCATGTGATGATGTCATGGGCCAAAGTAGAGGATTTCTTAAAGCTTGTAAAGATCTACAGAGGGAACAGGACTTTGTCAGTAAAGAAAATCACCTTGGCCAAAGAACATCCTTAATGATTTACAATAAAGATAAGGGCACCCATCTGGAATCCAGCTCTGGTGGACCTCAGCAGCCCATGTGATGATGTGACAGGGGGGAAGAGGGGAGTAACTTCATCCATTAAGATGGCGAGTGGAAAAAGGTGGATAAAAAAGCTATGAAATCTATGGGAGGGGAATTTGGCAGTAAAAAAAACACACCTTGGCCAAAAAAGGTATTTAATGATTTTCTCCACCATAAAGAAAAGGGTTTCCTCTTGAATTCCAGCTCTAGTGGGGTAAGGACCCCAATGTGAAGATTTCATGGGCAAAAAATCTAGATGGGAGCTGTAGGGGGGAGATGACTTGGCAGTAAAGAAAAACACCTTGGCCAAAGAAGATCTTTAATAATTCTGTCCACAATATAGATTAAGGCTATCTCTTGGATTCCAGCTCCAGAGAAAAAAAGACTTCAGTGGGCCCATCTGATGATGTCATGAGGCAACAAAGAGGATTTCTAAAAGCTAGTGGGGATCTATAGGGAGAACACCACTTGGCAGTATAGAAAACCACCTTGGTCAAAGAAGGTCTTTAATGATTCACAATAAAAGATAAAGGCAACCATCTAGGTTCCACCTCTGGTGGACTTCAGCAGCCTCGTGCCATAGGGGGAAAAAAAGAGGATTACTTCATCCATTGAGAGTGTGAGTAGAAAAAGGTAGATACAAATATATGAAATCTACAGGGAGAGGGGTTTGGCAGTAAAGAAACGCACCTTGGCCAAAGAAGGGCTTTAATGATTTTTTGCATTTAAAAGAGAAGGGCTTTTTTTTTAATTCCAGTTCCAGTAAAGACCTCAGGGGTCCCAATCTGAGGATGTCAGGGGGCAAAGAAGAGGATTTATTTATTCATTCATTAAGAAGGTAGGGGAAAAAACACTAGATGGGATCTGCAGGGGGAAGATGACTTCACAGTGAAGAAAAACACCTTGGCCAAAGAAGGTCTTTAATGATTCTGTCCATGACAAAGATAAGGGCACCCAACTGGATTCCAGCTCTGGAGGAGTAAAGACCTCAACGCCTCCTGTGATGATGTCATAGGGGGAGGGGAGAAGAGGATTACTTCATCCATTAAGAAGGCAAGTAAAAAAAAAAAAAAAAAAATCTAGATCAAATCTACAGAGAGGGGGATATGTAAAGAAACACATCTTGGCCAAAGAAGGTCTTTAACAATTTTCTCCAAGGTGAAAAGAAGGGCTTCCTCTTGAATTCCAGTTCTAGTGGAGTAAAGACCTCAGGTGCCCAATGTGAGAATGTCAGGCAGGGGCAAAGAAAATATTTTTATAAATTATTAAGAAGGTAGGTACAAAAAAATAGATGGGATCTGTAGGGGGAGGTTGACTTGGCAGTTAAGAAGAACACCTTGGCCAAAGGTCTTTAATGATTCTGTCCAATGATAAGACCAAATTCTAAACTGACACAGATGACAAACAATGTGACATTTATAGATTGTTCATTGTTACATTTCGCTATTTACATAGGAAGATGATACACAGGTTTAAACATTAATCAGCTATATAAGGCAGTAATGTTAGTGTCTATCGATGCCTGACATCAGCACCAGGGATTGCTAAGCACTGATTGATAGCTGCCCTTTGCTTACCTGCCCTTTAACAAGGCTGGCTGCGAACTGCCTCATGACTGCCTCCACCGTGTAGGCACTGGACCATCCTCTGGGGGTAAGGAGCTCCATGCAGATTGCACCACCATCTAGCACATAGCCATTCTCCAATCTGGGGCTCAGCACCCTCATGAAAGGAGGGGAGAAGGGAAAGTTGTCCGGAAAGGTGAGGTTGAGCAAGATGAACTCGGTGTTGGTCTCCTTCATGTCCTGCCAGAGGGTGGAATCCTTGTCCACCTGGTGCAGTTTGACATTCCAGTCGAAGAGGTTGTCATCCACCAGCTCCACCGAGATGAAGTGGTCGCTCAGTTTGCGGATGTCTTGAAGCTCCTTCATCAGCCGCCTACTCCTCACCTGAGTGCAGTGTTGCCTGTTGGGGGGCACCAGGGGCTGCAAGGAGGAGCCCCCACTTTGCTTGTTGCCCCCTCCCCCGCTGCCACCTCCTTGCTGCTTGGCTTCTTTTGTAATGGTCGGGGTGCTAGTCTCTTTGGCACTGTTCTTGTCCTTGCCTCCAGCTGTCCCATGCTTGTCCTTGTGAGCCTGCTCAGTCTTTTTGCCCTTGATGTCAGCCTGGCCGAGCATCCCTTCGGTGCTTGTGGAGTTATTGCTGCAGCAGCCACCGCCGCTGCCCCCGCCGACGCCGCTACTCCCACCAATTCCACCACAACCACCAACACCAACACCACCACCACCACCACCTCCTCCTGCTGAACCTCCTTGCTGCTGCTGCTGCTTGTTGCTGCTGTTCTTCCCCTTGCTGCCGCCGTTCTTCAGAGATCCCTGCTGGTTGCGGTGGTGGTGATGCTTGGGGTCCTCGGTGTCCCTGTCATTAAGGCGAATCAGTCCTATTTTTCGCAGGAGTGTGGCCATTTTCCAATCTGCTGCACTCGCAATAATCCGCAGGGGACTGGCGATGGAGCGATCACAGATGAGCCCAACTGTCTACAATCAGCCTGATTCACAAGATCGCTGCTGCTTTCAGAGTCCATCCATCATCCTCTACAGAACAACAACAAGCGACGATCTGATTCATAGGCGCTGGGGAATGATGAGTCTGGGGTGACTGGGGGGTCTCATCCTGCCAATTGCCATTCAGTGGTGGGGGGCTGCTGCGTGCATGATCTCATGGGGAGCATCAGCAATGCTTCCCTGTCATCCTGTATGAGCCTATGTGATCCACACTCGAGTCTGCAGTGCTCCGATCCCTTCTCTCCTTCTGCTGCAGTAAAATAGTAGTGATCGCCAGCCTGCCAGCCTGCCAGCTCCGATCCCTTCTGTCTCTTATCTGCAGACCTCACAAAAGAGGGGGGAGGGTTGCTGTAGAGGTGGGAGGAGGAGGAGGAAGGAGTCGAGCAGCTCACATGGAAGGCAGGCACACCACTGGCTACTTTAGAATTAAAAGCCCTATGATTAATGCCTTGGGAACGCCCATTCGTCTAGGACGTCAAGCAAGCCACTCCCCCTTCTCCCCCCTCTCTCCTTGTCTTCTCTCTGTTACCTGTGCTGCATCCTAAATTGCTGGGTCTGCAGCTATTCTGCATCATCTCAAGGGGGCTGTGTGCAGGAAAGGAAGAGATCTTCCTACATCTCAGGATACATCAGGATACATCTCAGGATACTTCTCAGAATACATCAGGATACATCTCAGAATACATCAGGATACATCTCAAAATACATCTCAAGATACATCTGAGAATACATCAGGATACATCTCAGGATACATCTCAGAATACATCTCAGAATACATCTCAGGATACATCTCCCTACTGATTAATCTGCTTTATTCTGCTTACAACTTCCACCCTCTGACCAGTGCCATGCAGGATTTTCCAAAAAGAAACCCACTTCCTTCCCCCTTTGCTGACCCAGATTCTTCATCCCCAGCAATGGGAAAAGTACTGGACTGATCACAGTGGTTCACCCATCTGGAAGGAGAGATAGCTTGGATTATGCAGGTTTCCTTCTGATGACAGATGCATCTGCTACACAGAAGGTGACACCTTCATGTGTCACCTAGAGCTACCCCCTTTCTTTTTCTTTCTGCACTCCTCTGTAGTGATGAATGCACAGGGGAAACAATAGAAAGGGGCGGACGTTGTGGCCTTGGCCAGTATAAAAAGACAGGTACAGATCACACATAAGCTGCTCTGTGGATTTAGTGGGCGGCAGGGAATTTATTCCTGCATAGAAATGACTATACACAACACAGGAGCAGATACAATGCAATATAATGAGCTTGCAATTTTACTCACGGGGTATGAGGTCAAAGAGATAATACATAATAAGGCGCACTGTGTTTTGTTATTTCCTTCTTCGCCGATTTTACTCCACGGTCCATTATTAAAAGCATGGTTTTGTTAGACACGTATGATATGCACGTTTAAGTCATTGGAAAGGAAATTACTACATAGCTTCCAGCTAGGAGCTAAAATTAGTGATGGAATTATGACTTTCTCAAGGTCACTCTGAACAGGTCATCAACCTACAGCACGATTACGATCAATTAAAGTGATATTAGACTCTCCGTTTTTATAAGTATTTTCAGAAGCGCATTTAACCATTTACTGTGCATGCATCTTCGGTATGTGTTAAAATGGTTGTAAACCACAGACATAAAAAATGCACAAAGCATATCTCTCTATAGTGTGCACTTGACTCACAGTTAAGCCCTGTACACACGGTCGGACATTGATCGGACATTCCGACAACAAAATCCATGGATTTTTTCCGACAGATGTTGGCTCAAACTTGTCTTGCATACACACGATCACACAAATCTTGTCGGAAATTCCAAACATCAAGAACGCGGTGACGTACAACACGTACGACGAGCTGAGAAAAATAAAGTTCAATAGTCAGTCGGCTCTTCTGCTTGATTCCGAGCATGCGTGGAACTTTGTGCGCCGGAATTGTGTACACATGATCGGAATTTATGTCAACAGATTTTGTTGTCGTAAAATTTGAGATCCAGATCTCAAATTTTGTGTGACGGAAATTCCGATGGAAAATGACCGATAGAGCCTACACACGGTCGGAATTTCCGACAACAAGCTCCCATCGAACATTTTTCACCGGAAAATCCGGCCATGTGTATGGGCATAAGTGTAATTTCTGTCTGCTTCTTTGCTCTTCTGCTGTCAGCATGAGTTACTTCTGACAAGTTTTTCTGACACCAAGATAAAAAAGGTGACAGAGGAGAGAACTCCAGCAGATTGACAGCCTCAGCTCTGATCCTGTGTGCTGTGGAAAGGGTGCGTGTCCCTTCCCACCAATCAGGTCTCAGAGCTCTCACTAAGCTCTGCAGAGTGTGAATTCAGCTCTCCACCCTTTTTTTCTGAGTTCTCCGACAAGCTTTAACCACTTGCCGACCAGCTGCCGCAGTTATACTGCGGAAAGTTGTCCCAGATGCGCAAAACGCTGTAGATGTACGTCAGGCTCATACACAGTGATTTGTGGGCAGGAGCGTGCTCCCATTAGCCAGTGGGGGAGCCAATGAGCGGGTCTGGCAGACTCGATGTCCGCCGGCCACCCACGATCGTTTCCCGCAGTGACAGAATGCGGATCTGCCTGTGTAAAAAAGGCAAATCTCCGTTCTGAAGGGGGGAGATCACACAGATCCTGTCTTTCTGCTATGCAGGAAGACAGATCTGTGTGTTGTCCCAGTGAGCCCTTCCCCCATACAGTTAGAACACACAGTGAGGGAACACAGTTAACCCCTTGATCGCCCCTGATGTTGACCCCTTCCCTGCCAGTGTGATTAGTACAATAACAGTGTATATTTTTAGCACTGATTACTGTAGCAATGTCACTGGTTCCCAAAAAAGTGTCGAAAATGTCCGTTAGTTGTCCGATCTGTCCGCCGCAATGTCGCAGCCCTGCTAAAAATCACTGATTGCCTCCATTATTAGGAAGTCAAAAGAAATAATAAAAATGCCATAAATCTATCCCCTATTTTATTAACTCGGTAACTTTTGCACAAATCAATCAATATACGCTTATTGGCATTTTTGTTTTACCAAAAATATGTAGAAGAATACAAATTGGCCTAAATTGATGAATGCATTTTTTTTTTTACATTAGTTTTTTTTTTGGAAATGTTTTATAACAGAAAGTAAAAAATGTTTTGTTTTTTTTTTTCAAAATTGTTGCTCTTTTTTTGTTTATAGCGTAAAAAAAAAAAAAAAAAAAAAAAAGCAGAGGTGATCAAATACCACCAAAAGAAACCTCTATTTGTGGGGAAAAAAAGGACATCAATTTTCCACACAATTGTCAGTTAAAACAATGCAGTGCCGTATCGCAAAAAGGGCCTGGTCATTAAAGGGGTTATAAACCATCGCCGTTTTTCACCTTAATGCATTCTATGCATTAAGGTGAAAAACCTGCTGTGCTGCAGCCTCCTTTGCTGCAACAGCTCCTCCGAGCCCCCCTTATACTTACCTGAGCCCCGTAATTCCCATGACAAGAACGAGCGCACCAGCTCCGGTCGGTGTCCTGATTGGACAGATTGATAGCAGCGCAGCCATTGGCTCCCGCTGCTGTCAATCAAATTCAATGAAATGGACACCAGGGGTGGAGCCGAGTCCTGCTGTCTGTGTCTATGGACACAGCAGCAGGACACGGGAGCGCGCCCGCGCGGGACGCTCGAGAAGAGGAGGAGCCAGGAGCGACGCGGAGGGACCTCATAAGAGGAGGATCAGGGCCACTCTGTGCAAAACCAACTGCACAGTGGAGGTAAGTATGACATGTTTTTTTTTTTAAACTAAACCTTTACAACCCCTTTAAGGGGGTAAATCCTTCCGGGGCTGAAGTGGTTAAAATTCAGCACGGATGTAGAGAAGAGAATACTGCTGATAGATAGGTACAATTTATATAGGAGAATTTGTTTCATCTTGGTGTATCACCTGAGGCCAGCCACTTCACTGGGTATATGTGAGGATTTACAACCACTTTACGTTTTAATTTAATTTGGTGTCGTGACTGCTGCCCCAGGTTCCCTGTTTCAGGGTTGCCCCCTTCCTCTTGAAGCATCCCATGGAGTAACCCCTTTACTGCTTTCAGTGCCGCTTAAGCTCAGGTTTAGTAACAACAAATCCGGTGATCCAAGGAGCATTATGGGTGCCTGGCTTTCCTTTCAGCCTAATCCAGAAAGCAATGCAGGCACATGAAAACTAATGGGTGCAGCACTCAAGCTAGCTCAACAGGTGACAGGTGGTGTAAACGCCTCAGCCTCCTCCAGTGTCACACCCCTAACACGTTTTGTCCCACTCCTGGGCTTAACTGTAGATCTACGTTAAGCCCAGGGGATTGATGAAATGCGTCAGGGATGTGGCACTGGAAGAGCCTGATGTTAAGCCCATTTACACCACCTGTCACTTGTTGAGCTAGTAGAGAGCGGCGACCATTAGTTCACATGTGTCTTATGAGTCACCCTTGCATGCAGGGTTCTAAAGTCATGTCTCCCCACACTGTGTGCATCAATATATACATACAACCCTAGATTATAAAATGGTAAGGCTCTCCCCTGGAAGCTAACAGACTGTTTGGAGACTGCACTGTCCACTGTTACCTCTTTCCTTTGAGAACCAGAAGTTCAGGGAAGCAGCACTGAGAGAGTAGGATCCAGCAGCATTGAAAGTTGTAAACTGCAATTGCTGGGATAAGAATTTTTAAACCCCTATGCTGCCTCCCAGTGGCTGGGCATTAATGCCCATGGGGTGGCATGGCTTCTTTATCATATGACTGCTGTGATTGTCTCTAGCAGTCACATGATCGGGAGGCCATCCTGATGGCTACCGCTTGGAAGCCTTGACTAAGAGCGTTTCCCACTAATGTCCTCATTGGGTTGGTAATTGATGTTTATAATGCAAGTCCAATGCACTTTATTTCTGACATATATCCCATAAAGGCATCATATTATTGTAGTTTAAAGCCTTAGGGCCTAGAAATGTGCATTAAACAAATCTGTGGATATGACCCTGAGATGGCTCTCGGCTCTACAGATCTTTGTTATACAACCACCTTTCAAACGTTTGTTCCTTTGTTATTGGAGTGCGACTATAGAAGATACCAACATTAGATTACCTTTCTAGGTCAGTGTTTCTCAACCTTACTAGTGTCGTGACCCCTTGATAAAATTTCCCAAGTTGTGGGGGCCCCTAACAGTAAAATTATTTTCGTAGCGTGGGTTTTCAGCACCCAAAGGCAAGACAAGTAATTTGTGCCCCTTACAAACGGAAATTTAGCGCTCCCTGAGTCGCTTCCACTCGTACAGTATTAAAACCCCTTATGGTACATTTTAGGATGTGCCACTTTTTCTCTTTTTTCTCCTTTCTTTCCTTTTTATCTCTTTCCATCCTAATTTAGTTTTTTTTTTTCCCCTTCCATCTCTCTAGCCATCTTTCTTGTTCTCTTATTCCTTCTCCCCCTTTTTCTTTGTTCCTCCCCCTCTTTCCCTCTCCCTTCCACGTATTCTCTACTTTTATTCCTTCTCTTACTCCTTGGTGGGGGGGGATGGGATGAGTAGCAGTGCTGGCGGGGAGTTGGAATGATTGGCAGGGCTGGGGCAGCCTTGATCAAGGTCATCTACTGATCTGAGAACTGTAGTGGGGACTTTTATTGGCAACTATAATCACAGGCAGCGTTACTCACTGTGTCTCCAACTTTGTGGTGTCTCGTAGCAGTGACACCTATGCCAAAATCAGGAGATAGGGTCTCCTCCAGCCCCTCCCACTTCACATTCCTCACCAGTCAGCTGACCTCTAGTCTCTGCCCCCCAGTCATGCCGTGAACTGAATGGGTGGCTGAGTGGATACCAGGAACAGCCCAGCTGGGCGGCCACAGGCTCCAGGGACAGCCCTGCTGGGTTGCCGCGAAAAGGCTGGGACAGCAGTGCTGGCTTCAGGAACAGCCCAAGATTTGGTGACCCCTGGCAATACATAATTTGACCCCCAGGTTGAGAACCACTGTTCTAGGTGCTCCTATGCTCCTAGAACATTTATTACCCCCCCCCCCTTACCACCTCCCTTCCTATATAACGTCTTAAGTACCTATAATGTTGAACAATCAGAGAGTGACCAGGACGGTTTGCCACTCTCCTTTCCATACCTCCCAACTTTTTGAGATGAGAATGAGGGACACCTATCAGCAAAAGTATTCAGGCATAGGACACACCCCTTGTCACTCCCCCTTAAAGGGGAATTGTACAAAAAACAAGATTGGTTAAACCCACAAGTGCTTTTTTACCACTACTATTCCTTTATATTGGCTTTTGGAATTTACAAATGCAGCAATTTAGAAATCAGATGAAAGGTTTAGCGCTGGAAATCCCTTTTTGATAGATAAAAAGTGCATTTTATATACATGTATATAGAACAGACCAAAATGAGGGACAAATGAGGAGGAACAGAGGGACATTGCTCCAAATCAGGGTCAGTCCCTCAAAATCAAGGATAGTTGGGAGCTATGCCTTTCTAATGTTTTTTTTTTTTTTTAAATAAAAAACTTCCAATAAAAATAATTGAAACAGAAGCCTTGACTGAGAGCTATTGGTGACAGCTTGGTCAGAGTGCTGGAAGTGAACATACTCTCAGCAAACAGCCTCCTACCACTGGCATTAAAGCTCACCTTTCTTGCAGCCCCATATATGTGTTACGTGGTTGGCAAGAGGTTAACAAATAATTTTATTTTTGAATGTTTATTTTATTGTGTTCAATGTATTCAGCTAAAAAACACTGAGGGTTTAAGACTACTTTGGTAAGAGGATATTGCTGTGGCAACTGAGCCAATTCCTCCACGTAGATCTGACATATAGTAACATCCTAATTATACATACAGTATGTCAGATTGGGGGACTAACTGATGAGAAAGTGATGATGCAATCCTTCTCGCTGTCTGTTGTTGCATGACAAACATTACTCAGTCAAAATCTATTCCTGTCCATTTCCTATGATTTATCACTATCATGCACTACAATATTTAAAGCATCATTTGTTGTTATTGCTAACAGGTATTTTAAACACTCATTGATATCTGGGTGTTATTTTCTCTACACTTACATCAAGTGGACACCTGTCATATCACTTAAAAATGCATATGTCCAAAGGTGGACCTCTATAAATGCACCACTTATCTGAGATGTCTAAACTACAAAACTACAGCTTGCTAAACATTACTTGCCATAAAGGCCAGATTTGTGGAGTGCACAACTAATAGTTGTCCTGTGGACAGATTCTCCCACCTGAGATGTGGATCTCTGCAGCTCCTCCAGAGTTACTATGGGCCTCTTGGCTGCTTCTCTGATTAATGCTCTCCTTTCCCGGCCTGTCAGTTTAGGTGAATGGCCATGTCTTGGTAGGTTTGCAGTTGTGCCATACTCTTTCCATTTTTGGACAATGGATTAAACAGTAATCTGTGAGATGTTCAAAGCTTGGGATATTTTTTTATAACCTAACCCTGCTTTAAACTTCTCCACAACTTTATCCCTGACCTGTCTGGTGAGTTCCTTCATGATGCTGCTTGTTCATTAAGGTTCTCTAAAAAACCTCTGAGGGCTTCACAGAACAGCTTAATATATACTGAGATTAAATTACACACAGGTAGACTCTATTTACTAATTAGGGGACTTCTGAAAGCAATTTGGTTCTACTAGATTTTAGTTAGGGGTATCAGAGTAAAGGGGCTGAATACAAATGCACACCACACTTTTCACATATTTATTTGTAAACAATTTTGAAAACAATTTATCATTTTCTTTCACGTCACAATTATGTCACACTTTGTGTTGGTCTATCACATAAAATCCCAATAAAATACATTTACGTTTTTGGTTGTAACATGAGAAAATGTGGAAAATTTCAAGGGATATGAATACTTTTTTAAGGCACTGTAGAAACACTAACAAATTGAAGCCAAACTCCAGCTTACACTTTATAAGCAGTTATAGCAACAGCTTTATTTCTTATAGGATAAAGGTTTTACATAAATAAATAAAGGCTGATCACTGTAAGTGCCCCTGTCAGTGGTAAATGGTTGGTTTCCACACTTTAACTGCTATACCTGCAGGACTGCTTGTTCTTTTCAAAAATAACAGACTTACTGACAGGATCACTAAGTGAAAGCAAAGGAAAGAAAGTCTAAAAAAAAGAAAATAATGCAACCACCACATCTAAGAATTGGTTAGCTACAATATAATAAATGTATTAGTATATTAGTGCAGTAGTGGAAAGACTTGAATTGTTTGCATGAAAAAAGGGCAGAGTCACTCATAAGGCAGACTATGATCCATGTATAGACAGGCTGATTGTACCCAAGTCAATCCATTGATCAACTTCTGTACAACCAGCCTGTCAGATTTTTTGCATGTGATTACTACGGGCAGCTATAGTTGTTAGCAATAATCATTGTGTTCACACAATAACGCTACTAAAGGGATTCTCCCATCAATACTGGGCAAACTGCATCATCTATGGCAGTGATGACGAACCTTGGCACCCCAGATGTTTTGGAACTACATTTCCCATGATGCTCAACTACACTGCAGAGTACATGAGCATCATGGGAAATGTAGTTCCGAAACATCTGGGGTGCCAAGGTTCGCCATCACTGATCTATGGCTTGCCTAAGTCTAAATTCACACAAGCCCATTCTCTGAAAAGCGACCCACAGTAGAGTGTGGCTAAGCAGCCATTGTCAGGCATTCAGAAGGCAACCCTGCTGCCTCCTAAATGCCTTTTTTTTAAACTGAACAGCAATTTACAATGAGACTAATGTGCCTCAGCCACTAGCTATGTGTTTGGCTTGCGGTTGTGACGCAGACCCATTGATTTGAATGGCCAAGCTTGACAGGCTGTCAACTCACCATGCCCTTTACACCATTACATTTTCTGTGGCATGTGATCAATCCCCTCAGGCTATATTGTAGACTTTAGGTGAGCAGTCAGAGTGGGTAAAACTGTGGCTCAACCACCTGGTTTTAACAACACCCAGCCATCTTTGTGACAGTGGCAATTCTTACCTCTCATCTGGCAGGAGTGTGCGACCTCCTATTTGCCCCCCAAGAGGACAGGTAAGTGGTATATAAGCCTTCTGGGTTTCGCAGGTGCTGAAGAGCCTGGTGCCCATCAACATCTGACACTGGTGCTTTAGAAATGAGACCTCTGTTTTTCTTGGTTCTCCTCTGAAAGAAGGATTAACATAGCAAGGAGGCTGCAAGATTGGAGCTCCAGGCTGGTTATCTCTTGAGGTGGGGAGGGGGGTGCTTCTCTTTCTTTACATTTGTAGAAAAAAAAGAGACATTTAGCCCTCCGACTTCTACAGTAAAAACAGTTTCAGCACTATGGAGAGCTCCGGCCAACAGATTCCACTTTAGGCTAGAAAAATTTTGTTTACATCTACCAGAAAAAATATTTAAAATGTATAAAAAAATGTTGTACTTTATCAGTACCCCATGCACACAGTACACAAATATACAGTGTATACAAATATATCCACATTTTATTACAAAAAATTTTAAAAACAAAATTCTAAAATTACAGAGTGACAAAAAAAAATTGATGCAACCCAATCTTTGGGGTAGTCCCCATAAATGACATGATCGTGACCAATTTGTCGGTATATTGGGAAATGTAACCTCCAGAGATATCTAATCCTCTACATGTTTTTTGGTAATGATCGGTTCTTCAGGAGGCAGAGGGAAGCATCCAATCTTTCTAAATAAGGACAGACAATTATTAAAATGCAATAATACTAAATACATATGGCTATAAAACAGTAGCATCCTGAGTGCAGGGTGACCCCAAGGGTTTACCTGCAGCGAAAGACAAAAGGTGCAAGAAACCTGTGGCCCGAAGCAATCTCTTCCCCGGGGTGAATGCCAGAGCAAACAAATAACAGGGAATGGCGCACATTAAAAGATGTTACTGGAACCATTGCTGAATGTTAAATTACCTTTTATTAAAGAGGCACCTTTGAATCAAATTTGCCCATATTTCTGAGGACATTAACCACAGGTGGAAATATGTGTACACATTAGATTGACTTAGGTTGGTATATACCCCTGAGATGAGTATCAATTTTCACCAGCGCTAGGTGGGCAAGATCCATTTATCTTTCATGTCCTTGGTATCCATCTATTGCATTAAATTAGGCTGTACTGTTTAAAGTATATGGGGCTGTGTTGAGACTGCATGCAATGCACATGGTTGTAGTGCGGTGGTGCAAGCTTTTAGGGGGGTTAAACAGCTCCTCATCACCTGCCAAATGCCCTCTGAAAAGTGATTTACCACAGTTTGCTTTTCAGACTGTTACTGCTAGTGTAAACGAGCCCTTAGAAGCAATTTTCATATTTTTTCTTAAGTCACTGAACACAGCTCTATTTCATTTAAAAAAACTAGCGGCCTGCTAATAAGTGAAGTTTTTTTGATATATATATATAGAATTGTGATAATAAATTGTGATTCAGATTTTGCTGCAGCTCTCACTAGTGTGCTCCCACACTAGGCAGTACACAAGCTGAGTGACTGTACAGGCAGCTACATGAAGTTCTGTTAGCGCTCCACCTACAGTGTTCACTCCCATCTGGCTGCTGGCATCAGAGAACCACTGACAGCATGAGACATGAGTGGCACCATGCACTGCGGATGAGACTTATGTCGGCCATTGATGGTGTCGTTTGATTAAAGATTACAGAGGATTCCTTGAAAGGCATATTGGCACTGAGTGCAAAGGCGTATTTGACCCCTAGGGGTCGCATAAAGGAGGTGAGCAGCCATTGCATGTATTGGTGGGAACACTCAGGACAAAGTTTTGTTAGAAGAATCATCACTGTGGAGGATTTCTTATCATTGAATATAGGACTTTTTTCATCACTTAATATTTATATTTTTTTATATATTGCATTATCATTGGAAAGTTTTTTCCTGGTAAATTATTTATTATTACAGTGTTATTCTTGTAGCGCTATTTCATTTTCATTTATCATATTGTTTTTTGTGGGACTTTCTTGCATTATTTTTTTCATATTCTTTATATTTGCATTATTACTGGAAAGTTGTATTTTGTTATATTATCATTGCAGCGCTGTCACACTTACATTTTTATACAGCTCTAGTTCAACCAACGCATCCAGTGTGGTCTGTAGGGATCTGTTGCCCTCTAATATCACTGTTGTGAGTGTGGTATGCAATTTTAATGATAATAAGTATGGGGAATTTTAAATAAATAAATTAAGTGTTTTGACGAACGGTACGTGATAAATAACAGGGTAATGTCTGAATCTACGTATAATGAATCGCAGTGCCTTCAGCCACTTATGGCAGTTAATAAAAAAATGTGAACTTTGTTCAGACAATCAGTAATATACTGATTAAAATCAACTTAAAAAGGGTGTGGTTAACCGTGCCTTAAATTCAAAAACACAATATCTCTTCCCACTCGGAAGACAATTTTCTCACTTTCTCCGGCCGGAAGAAAGTCAAAATATGTCTTGCGGAGCCAACACATAGATATTATCAATTTGAAAGAAGTCTTAATTTAACAGGGCTACCAGATTGGATTGGGCAATAAATAATTTCCTTGGGACCACAATAGCCAAATTAGTTGCAATACAGGTTGATCTTAAGTTGATCAATATTTATATGGTCAGTATCTCACCACTGTTTAAAAGGAAAGGATGTATATTCAATTCGTCCTAACAGCAACGTCCAACGAGATGGGGGGTGGTCACTTATTACCAAGCTTGTGTTCGTCCAGAGAGTTTATGTCAGCATGTGGATCTCCCTCTCCTCATGTTTACCATCTGGTGATTGGTTGGTTCCAAATATGGGGGGTAACTGCCCTAATTCTCACCCACCCATCTGTGATCATGGTAAAGGTGTAATCAGAATATGATGTCTAGTATTATTATGAAATCTATTTTAATGTTTCATGTTAAGATAATATGGTGATTGCTTGCCTTCATGTCTGGTTGTACGCTATCGCCATCTCGTGTACTTTGCTGGCTATAAGAATTTTAAACAACTATATTGAGATTGACAGAGATTTATGGAATCAAACAACACAACCTTTTAACCATAAAAGACTGGTGTCAAGTCTTTGTCCAATATGTGGATGACTCCAGTATACATTGATTCTTACAAAATGCAACATATTAAATTAACCACTTCAGCCCCGGAAGGATTTACCCCCTTCCTGACCAGAGCACTTTTTACAATTTGGCACTGCATCGCTTTAACTGCTAATTGTGCGGTCATGCAATGCTGTACCCAAACGAAATGCGTCATTTTCTTCCCACAAATAGAACTTTCTTTTGATGGTATTTGATCACCTCTGCCGTTTTTATTTTTTGCGCTATAAATGGAAAAAGACTGAAAATTTTGAAAAAATATGATATTTTCTAGTTTTTATTATCAAAAAAATCCAATAAACTCAATTTTAGTCATACATTTAGGCCAAAATGTATTTGGCCACATGTCTTTGGTAAAAAAAATGTCAATAAGCGTATATTTATTGGTTTGCGCAAAAGTTATAGCGTCTACAAACTAGGGTACATTTTCTGGAATTTACACAGCTTTTAGTTTATGACTGCCTATGTCATTTCTTGAGGTACTAAAATGGCAGGGCAGTACAAACCCCCCCAAATGACCACATTTTGGAAAGTAGACACCCCAAGCCATGGGCATATGTGGAATTACACCCCAAAATACATTCAGCTGCTTCTCCTGAGTATGGGGATACCACATGTGTGGGACTTTCTGGGAGCCTAGCGGCGTACGGGGACTCCGAAAACCAATCACTGCCTTCAGGATTTCTAAGGGCGTAAATTTTTGATTTCACTCCTCACTACCTATTACAGTTTTGAAGGCCATAAAATGCCCAGATGGCACAAACCCCCCCAAATGACCCCATTTTGGAAAGTAGACACCCCAAGCTATTTGCTGAGAGGCATGTTGAGTCCATGGAATATTTTATTTTTTGACACAAGTTGCGGGAAAGTGACACATTTTTTTTTTTGCACAAAGTTGTCACTAAATGATATATTGCTCACACAGGCCATGGGCATATGTGGAATTGCACCCCAAAATACATTTAGCTGCTTCTCCTGAGTATGGGGATACCACATGTGTGGGACTTTTTGGGAGCCTATCCGCGTACGGGGCCCCGAAAGCCAACCACCGCTTTCAGGATTCCTAAGGGCATACATTTTTTTTTTTTTTTTTTTTCACTCTATCGAAAAGCCAGTGGCGTGCAAAACACACCTCAAAAACTTCCACCCGGTGCCAAAAAAAAGTGCCCACACATAGAGAGTGAAACACAAAAACGTGCAACGGGTGTACCAGGGGCGGATCCAGAGTCTAGTCTCGGGAGGGGCACTGCCAGAAAATATGTTTTTTTGTGGGCAATTTATCGGGGTAATGGCTGGTGTTGGCGCTTTCATCATCACGGCACCATGGTTGTTATGGTGTCAGGATGATTGAAGCGCATTATTTCTATTATTACATTTAACATAAAATGAAATGGTTCAACTCACCATAATGCAGAGTCAGTGGGAGCCCCGAGTGTGTCACTTTTTACGCCGACCTGCCTTCAGATGCAGCTTATCACTTGCCTTGCCACGTCCCTGCCACAAGCTGCGGATTGTCACTTGCCTGCCGCCAGATGCTGATTGTCACTTGCCACGTCACCTGCCACATGTTGTTGATTATCACTTGCACATGGGGCACATTCAGGGTACATCAGGCACATGGGGTACATCAGGGCACATGGGGTACATCAGGGCACATTCAGGGCACATGGGGTACATCACGGCACATTCAGGGCACATCAGGCACATGGGGTACATCAGGGCACATTCAGGGCACATCAGGCACATGGGGTACATCAGGGTACATTCAGGGCACATCAGGCACATGGGGTACATCAGGGTACATTCAGGGCACATGGGGTACAATCAGGGCACATGGTATAAACTCAGGGCACATCGGGGCACATTCAGGGCACAACAGGCACATCAGGGCACATTCAGGGCACATGGGGTACATTCAGGGCACATTCAGGGCACATGGGGTACAATCAGGGCACATGGGATAAATTCAAGGCACATCAGGGCACATTCAGGATTCAGGGCACATCAGGCACATGGGGTACATCAGGGCACATTCAGGGCACATGGGGTACATCAGGGCACATTCAGGGCACATTGGATACATCAGGGTACATCAGGGTACATTCAGGGCACATTCAGGGCACATGGGGTACAATCAGGGCTAATGGGATAAGTTCAGGGCACATCAGGGCTCATAGGGTACAATAAGGGCAGCGTTTACTTGTTTTCTTCATTGTTTTCTTCATATGCATATGCAGAGTAGCGCAGGCAGCCTCTATAGTAAGTTCTCTCTCATGTCACGCTGCTGCTGCTCCCCCCGGCGGCCCCTCCTCCTCCTCTCTTCCCGTCCATTCCAGATGATGTCACAAGCAACATCTCTGGACTGGCCAGTTTCTCCGCTCACCTGCGGACCGGACCGCCCCCTCTCTGGATGTCTGTCCTGCTGCTCCTGAACACCCGCAGGCAGACTCACCTGTCAACCCCCCCTCACTCATCTGCCGACCTGCCGCTCAGGCTCTCTCTCACCTACCGACCCCTGCTGACTGGCCCGCCCGCTCGATAACCCGCACACTCGTCCTCCGGCTCCCGCCCGCTCACTCATTCACTGACTGACTGTCCTGCCAATCATGAATTTCTCGGAGGGGGCAATTGCCCTGTTGCCCCCCCCCTGGATCCGCCCCTGGGGTGTACAGAGTCCTCCACTAGGGAAGGACCTTACCCTGATCCCCCGGGGCGTTAGGCTCCAGACAGGGACTGAGGTACTCAGACAAAGGGTCCATCCGGCTGAAACCAGGCGGACCCCCACAACTGGAAGGACTGCCGAAGCAGACCAACCCAAGTACAGTGGGGCTCTCCCGAAGAGAGACCCCTCAAAAGAGAGGGCGAACCAAGCCAAAAGGCCTATGTCCACCCCCTCCCAAGACTTTCAGAGTAGGCCCGAGGACCCACACCCTACTCACCACACAGTGACAAACGTGTATACAAAACAACCAAAAAAAAGACAAAAAGGTGACAAACAGGGGTAAAGGAAAGAGTGGGGAAGATAGTGAGATGGGAGAGTGAAAGTGGCCATTGTGCTATACAATGGCCGGCCCTCCGGCCAGGCATAAAAATTTCCCCTGGTCCTGGCCAAAAGGCCCGGCCCAAGAGGCAGGTGCGAAAAACGTGTGTTGTGGTGAAGTGACCATGGTGCCATAAAATCAAGTGCTTTCACACCGTGACTATACGGCACCCCTGAACTGCCACTTCAGGGGCACATTCACCACTGGCTTTTCGAAAAAGCCCTGACCCACAGCCGGGATCACAGCAGCCCCCACCCCAGGCAGAAAGGTATGGAGTTCTGGAAGCTTGGAGAAAGCCCTTGCCATCAGGCTTCACCGTCGTTCCGTCCCTCCTACCTAATTACATTCGGGAAAATACTGGCCGCTCCCCCGGTGGGAGCAAGGGGAGCCAGCGTTCTCTCCCAAATAACTGTCCAGAGCTAGAGCTACCCCAATCCAGGCCAGAAGGCCAGGATCCCGACCCTCCGCCAAGACCGAATGGTTCTCCGTCCCCATCAGAAGGCTTCCCTTTCGGCTACAAACCGCTCCGGGTTACCTTCACTCCAGCAGGTTCTGCATAGCAACCGCAATCCCATCTCTATCTCGCCATAGATCAGGTACAGAAGCAAGCGCCACCTCCTGGAAACTGATAAAAACGGATTTTTTTTTTTTTTCTTTTTCTTTTTCCATACTACTCAGACTGAATCACCAACTCAACGAGTTTTTAAGCTCAACATTTCCTTCGAGCAGTGTTCTTTGCATCACTTTAGTATGGTCTTTATCTTTTTCAAAAAAGGGATAAAAAATTCTTTACATAAAAACATATCAACAAAACCATGCTCCTATCCCACTCCCCACCTCTCATGCACCCAAAACTCCTCTGCTTCCTTCTCCCCCATCCAACCCTTATCATATAACAACACCAAATATAATTTTGCACGGAACATGTTAGCACAGTCTCTTTCAGACAACATCACTCTATTCCTCCACCACCAACACCTCGCATCCCATACCACTTCTTTGAAAATACAAGACATAATCCATACCTTTCTTTGTTTTTTCCTACACCCCTCCACCACCCCAAAGAAAACAATCTCTGGTTCAAACACCTCCACACCAGTCACCCTCTTCACTAAAGGTTCCACTTTCTTCCAAATCCTTTGCAAGAAAGTACACTCCCATAATGCATGCCTTACATACTCCACTTCTCCACATCCTTCCCTTGGGCAGTCTTCTCTTCTGGACAAATCTCTCCCCTTCAAGAAAGCCAAAGTTAGCAAGCATTCATGAAACGCCATCCAGCATATCTCCTTCTGGCGATTTGTAACACCACTCCATGAGAACCTTGCCCAACATTCCTTTGCAAATTTACTCCTCACCCCTCTTATGTTTTCCACCACCTCTTCCCTTCTCAACCACTTCACCACACACTCCTTCTTCAATGCCCCCACTCCCAACCCACCCAGGCTGTATTGCTTAAAGAACTGCTCCAGCCTGAGGTAGAAGGAAGGCGGGAACAAGGCAACCGGTTTTGTCAGGTCCTTTATACACCATCCCCATTTTATTAGGGACCAACCTGCCAAGTACCTCATTAGATGAGCAGTCCTCCCACCGACAGAAAAGGCTTTCCAATGACTAAACCAAAAGTGCATCCCTAAAAAGATCTCAATATTCGGGAAATCATACCCCCCATTTTTCCTACTTTTTGTCACTATGGTTCGAGCCACCCTTTCCATTTTAGCCCCCCAAAAGAATAAGAACAACTTCCGTGCCATCTGCTTGATCAAAATCTTGCTTGGAGGGAACACAATATTAAAATATAACAGAAGAGGTAGCACCACCGATTTCACCACCAGAGTCTTCCCTGTCAATGTCATCTTCCTCATCTTCCAAAACTCCAATTTTTTGGACATCTTCTCAATTGATTTTTTTGCGTTAGTTTGCCCCATGAGATTCCTCTCAAAACAGGTTCCCAGCACTTCTATAGACTCCGTTCTTTTCAATTTTGACCCCGACGTACTGAAAGTTCCACTTAAGGGGCATACCTGGCTCTTCGTCCAATTCACATTCAATCCGGACACTATCCCAAAGATGTTCAACTGCAACTCAGCTCTAGCAAGATCCCTCTCAGATGCACATACAAAGGCCACGTCATCCATATAACATAGGGATTTAACGTTATCACCACCTCCTCCTGGAATAAAAAAACCTTTGAAGCCTTTATCTCCCTGCACGGATCTTAATAGTGGCTCTATCACGCATATGAAAAGGATGGGGGACAGGGGACAACCCTGCCTTACCCCAGAGCACACTCGGAAGGGTCCAGACACACTCCCGTTCACGATCACCTGACTAGAGATGTCTCTGTATAATCCCTTCACCATCTTCATTACATTTTTCGGCAACCCCATTGAGTCAAGTACTTGGAACAGGAAGGAATGTGAAACCTTGTCGTAGGCTTTTTCCAAATCAATACCGGCCACCGCCAGGGGCAGGTTATTAGTCTGTGCGTAAAAAATCAGGTCTCTCAACAATATTAAATTATCGGCAATCCGTCGCCCAGGGACCGCACAGACCTGCCAGTCCCCCACCAACTGGTTAACCACTCGCCCCAAACGCATGGCCAGCACTTTTGCCAATACCTTGTAGTCGCAATTCAACAAGGATATGGGGCGCCAATTCTTAATATCCCTACGGTCTCCCTTCTTAAAAATCAGAGTAATTACTCCCTGCTTCATCGTATCTGACATCACTCCAGAACTCATACAAAGGTTTAAAAGTTCCACTACATGCTCCTGTAACAAAGGCCAAAATTTCAAATAAAACTCCATTGGAAGTCCGTCTTTCCCCGGGGTCTTGTTCCTAGACATACTCTTCAAAGTAGTTTCCACTTCCAAACTTGAGACCGGTTCCCCCAGTCCTTCACCGTCACCAGGGTTCAGGTTTCCCTTCACTACTTCACAATATTCTTTCCTCTCTTCTTCTGATGCCCCTTTTTGTTCACTATACAGTTGTTCATAAAACTTCACAATCTCTTTCACCATTTCCTCCCCTTCCACCTCCCTCTCTCCTTTAAACACTGTCCGCATCAGGCTTCTCTCATTGAAGGTTTTTTTGAAGAAGAACCTAGAACACCGCTCCCCTTCTTCCATTTCTTGTACTTTTGCACGGAACACAATTCCTTTACCTTTCTCTTTCAATCTCTTGTTTCTTTCATCCCTCACCTCCTGTAATTCCTGGTCCACCTCATACCCCATCTTTTTGCATGAGAGTAAGAAGTATAACCTCCTCAACAAAGCCTCATCACACTCTCTCTTCTCTTTAGCTTTCTGGGCACACATACCTTTAAAAAATCCCGCCACTCTACCCTTCGCCCAGTCCCACCACCACCTCACATCGGGAAAATTCCCTTTCTTTCTCACCAGATTCCTAAAAAAGACTTCAAATCTTTCACACACCTCCACATCCTCCAGAATTGCACAGTTCAGTTTCCATAGTCCACTACCAAACTTTACCCCTCCTTCCAGATCAATTGTACATATTAACATAACATGATCCGAAAAGGTCACAGGACACACACTATATTTCTCCACACCCACTGACTCGGATACAAAGATGAAGTCGATCCGAGATCTGACGGATCCCCTATCTGAAAAGAAGGTGTACGATGGCCTGCCTCCCTCCACCTCAACAGCTGCATCCTTAAAATGTAAATCCTCCACCATCTCATTTAAAATTTTGGATGTAGAATCCACACCCTTCTCCTGCCCCACACCATCTCTCTCCGCAGCCTTCCGCACACAATTGAAATCCCCAGCCAACACGGTAGCCACCCTCCCTGGTAAGTATAATTTCAAGGTCTCAAACAGGTCCTTTCTTTCTCTCAGCTCAGCAGGGGCATAACAATTCACGATCCGCACCTTCACACCCAGGTACTCTACCATCACCACCAACACTCTCCCAGGGATCACAACCTCATGAGATATAACCTGTATATTAGGATTTTTTATCAATATTCCCACACCTTCACTCCGAGATTCGCATGCAGGTGACCACACAGCGGGGCCATATTTCCACTCCTCCACCCCTGGCCACTTATCCACACCACACTCTTGTAAGCATAACATATCAACATTTGCATCACCCAACTCTTGCAATACTGCAGCTCTCCGCCATCTGGACTTCACACTTCTCACGTTCACTGAACTAATAGTCAAAGCCATTAATAAGATATAAAGAAATAATACAGCCATAAATAAACAGTTAAATTATGCTTCTTCTTTCTCCGAACTCTTACATCTTCTCCTTAGAGCAGGAGAATCAACAGATTCTTCAACTTCAGCCTCTTCAGCAGGGAACACTCCTACTCCAGCCTTCTCCAACCGGGCTCTCTTGCCGGATGAGAAGCTGTCGCTGTCTTCAGCTCCGCTTACCGGACGCTGAGCACATTCTATACTCGCATCACTGTCCTCCATCTCTTCTTCATCTTCCTCCTCCTCTTCCTCACTTGAAGATAAAGCACCTATGACAGATGATGCAGCCATTGGGCTAGGGATAGAGAAGGATCCAGCGTCCAGCTCTGATGGACCACCATTCTCCTGTTCATCTCCGGATATTTCTTGACCCATCCCGACTCCAGTTTCCATCTGTTCTTCTACTCCCGAGTTTCTCGGCTCCTCCTCACTCACCGTCTGGGACGCTCTTCTACCCTTCCTAGTGTTACCAGACGCCTTGTGAGTACTCCCAGCTGTCACTTTACTCACAGTGTCACCACTGGTTTCCATCACATCGCCCTTCACACCACTTACCTCCTCGGGTGCGGTTTCACTGACCTCATGCACCGGGGGAGTACTAGTTGAGGCCGCATCAGGCTGATCCGCGGGTCCCCTCCTAGCAGTCTCCTCACCGGTCGCACTCATGGGTCTCTGCCGCCCTCCTCCATCCGTATACATCCATCTCTCAGATGCCATAATATCCGCCCATCTTGTTTTGTAGAACTTATAGTCCTCACACTGTCTAGCCATGTGCCCAGGCTTCTTACAAATGTCACAAACCTTCTGTTCCCCGCACTCTTTGGCCAGATGTCCGCTTTTGCCACAAAAACGACATTTCTGTCCCTCATCACACTCCGAACTTATATGACCATACGAAAAACACTTGCGGCAATACCTGGGCTGTCCGGGGTAAAACAAAAAACCTCTCTCCCCTGCAATGGTGAAAACTGCCGGGGGCCTCTTTACTCCTCCCACGCAACTTGCATCGTTCTTAAATCGGCCCATAAAACGATATTTTCCAGACCAGATTCCGAATTGATTCCGTACCTTCTCCCCGCCCCTTAAATCTGCACAATAGTTATTCAAGAAAGCCCGGATCAATGCAGGGTCCGCAAAGGGATTGTACAAGTGCACAGTTATAACCCTTTCCTCTTGCATAAAGAGTGGAATGATCTCGAACATCTTGACCACATCTAGTTCTTTCTTCTGCTTTGCTCCTTCAAAAACAGCCCAACAGACCTCGGACGAAATGAAAGTAACGTCATATAAACCTTGCTGCTGGAAATCTTGCAAACAATATATGCTGCTCACCTTTAAGCCTAAAGCTTTCTTCAACAGATCCTCGACCACGACCTTCAGGTTAACCATCGTCTTAAATTCAGGCCTCGCCTGGAATCTCAATGAGTCTCGCAACCCACGAGCCGCCATCCTGGAAACCAAAAAGGCTTCTCCTCCGCCCAGGGGTACCCCAAAAGGGGCCCCTGAAAAACGCTCACACCGCCTTCAAAAGGGGCGATCGCTTCCCGTTGTCTGGGGACTAATCCTACAGCCAATAGCAGCAAGGGGGGGCCCTCCGAAAAGGGACGCTCCCCCCAAGGCCGACCTTCGGGTACCCCAGACACCTCTTGGCTAAGTCACACCGCAGTATAAACCACACTGGATCTTAGCCAAAAGGCCGAGAAGCAATTAGCAATAATCACGCCTCAGTTGAACCTCATTGGCTATGATACTGCCACTGCGCAAAGCTAGGGCATACATTTTTGATTTCACTCCTCACTACCTATTACAGTTTTGAAGGCCATGAAATGCCAAGATGGCACAAAACCCCCCCAAATGACCCCATTTTGGAAAGTAGACACCCCAAGCTATTTGCTGAGAGGCATGTTGAGTCCATGGAATATTTTATATTTTGACACAAGTTGCGGGAAAGTAACAATTTTTTTTTTTTTTTTTGCACAAAGTCGTCACTAAATGATATATCAAACATGCCATGGGCATATGTGGAATTACACCCCAAAATACATTCTGCTGCTTCTCCTGAGTACGGGGATACCACATGTTTAGGACTTTTTGGGAGCCTAGCCGCTTACGGGGCCCCGAAAACCAAGCACCGCCTTCAGGATTTCTAAGGGCGTAAATTTTTGATTTCACTCCTCACTACCTATCACAGTTTTGAAGGCCATAAAATGCCAAGATGGCACAACCCCCCCCAAATGACCCCATTTCGGAAAGTAGACACCCCAAGCTATTTGCTGAGAGGCATGTTGAGTCCATGGAATATTTTATTTTTTGACACAAGTTGTGGGAAAGTGATAATTTTTTTTTTTTTTGCACAAAGTTGTCACTAAATGATATATTGCTCACACAGGCCATGGGCATATGTGGAATTGCACCCCAAAATACAATCTGCTGATTCTCCTGAGTACGGGGATACCACATGTGTGCGACTTTTTGGGAGCCTAGCCGCGTACGGGGCCCCGAAAACCAAGCACCGCCTTCAGGATTTATAAGGGCGTAAAGTTTTGATTTCACTCCTCACTACCTATCACAGTTTCGGAGGCCATGGAATGCCCAGATGGCACAACCCCCCCCCCAAATGACCCCTGACTGTTAGCGACTGATTCAAAACGCTACCAAAAAACTGTTAGCGATCACAGGGATCAGGCCTGACTCTGCGAACGCTGCAGTTATGTGTGCTTAGTGTTTTGTAAGTGACAGTTTTTCGATCGATACTGCACTTGGGTGGGCTGGGCTGGGCCGAGGGGCAAAACGCAGGTGCTAGCAGGTATCTGGGCTGATCCCGCTAACACTGCGTTTTTGGGAACCCTAAACTGCTGGGGATGCTAGTATAGATCTGATCGGATCAGATATCGATCCATTCAGATACTATAGCACTAAGGGAGGTGTATGCTGCGTGCGTGGGTTTTAGCGGTACTGGCGCTAACCTGACGCTGCCTGGGGCGACGCAGACCTTATCTGATCCTAAAAACGTAACTTATATCACCGCTGGGCAATTAGGGGGTTAAACCTTTATAAGGTAATAAACGGCGGGTGCCCTAAAACTATAATAAACTATAAAAAACAAACTAACTAACCAGTGTCACCCGTAACACTTATACGGTGATCACTGGTGAATGGGTTAACTAGGGGGAAATCAGGGTGTTAAAACCTTTAGTAGGTAGTATATGGGGGTCCCTGTTGCTATAAAACACTGACAGCGAACCTATATACTTACCTCCCTAACTAGCTTCACCTGTGTCACTAATACAGCGATCAGAAAAACGATCGCTTAGCAACAATGGCGACGGGGGGTGATCAAGGGGTAACCTTTATTAGGGGGGGTTAGGGGGGTACCCTAGATCTAAAGGGGGGTATCCCAGACCTAAAGGGGGCTAACCTAACTGCCCTAACACTTATAACTGTCACAAACTGACACCAATGCAAAAAACAAAACAAAAAACTGCTATTGGTGTCAGTGTGACAGGGGGTACAGGGGGGTGATCGGGGGGTGATCAGGGGGTGAAGGGGGGGTGAAAAGTGTGCCTGCATGTCCTACTGAACGTGTAGTGTTGTGCACTTACTTGATGTCTTCTCTCCTCGGCGCCGGAACGAAAAAGACCGGCTTGAGGAGGGATGACATCACTTCCTCTCCCTCTGTTTACATTACAGAGGGAGAGGAAGCATTTTCATTCGCCAGGAGGGATCGGGAGGGGGTGGCCAACAATGGATGGCCTCCCCCTCACCTCTCATCGCCCGCGAACTAGAGCCGACTGCCTCTGGCACGGGGGGGGGGGGGTGCCAGAGGCAGTGTACAGCGTACAGTGTACAGCTTGTATAGCAGTGTAAATAAAAAACTCAACACACAACCATTAATGTCTAAACACCTGGCAACAAAAGTGAGTACACCCCTAAGAGAAAATGTCCAAATTGGGCCCAAAAGTGTCAATATTTTGTGTGGCCACCATTATTTTCCAGCACTGCCTTAAACTTTTGGGCATGGAGTTCACCAGAGCTTCACAGGTTGCCACTGGAGTCCTCTTCCACTCATACATGATGACATCATAGATCTGGTGGATGTTAGAGACCTTATGCTCCTCCAGGTGAGCTCCTACATGCTTGGCCAGTCCATCACCTTTACCCTCAGCTTCTTTAGCAAGGCAGTGGTTGTCTTGGAGGTATATTTGGGGTTGTTATGTTGAAATACTGCCCTGCAGCGCAGTTTCCAAAGGGAGGGGATCATGCTCTGCTTCAGTATCTCACAGTACATGTTGGCATTCATGGTTCCCTCAATGAACTGTAGCTCCCCAGTGTCAGCAGCACTCATGCAGCCCCAGACCATGACACTCCCACCACCATGCTTGACTGTAGGCAAGACACTTGTCTTTGTACTCTTCACCTGGTTGCCACCATACACACTTGACACCATCTGAACCAAATACGTTTATCTTGGTCTCATCAGACCACAGGACATTTTTCCAGTTATCCATGTCCTTGGTCTGCTTGTCTTCAGAAAACTGTTTGTGTTTTTTATTGTGCATCATCTTTAGAAGAGGCTTCCTTCTGGGGTGACAGCCATGCAGACCAATTTGATGCAGTGTGCGGCATATGGTCTGAGCACTGACAGGCTGACCCTCCACCCCTTTAACCTCTGCAGCAATGCTAGCAGCACTCATACGTCTATTTCCCAAAGACAACCTCTGGATATGACGCTGAGCACGTGCACTCAACTTATTTGGCTGACCATGGCGCGGCCTGTTCTGAGTGGAACCTGTCCTGTTAAACCGCTGTATAGTCTTGGCCAACGTGCTGCAGCTCAGTTTCAGGGTCTTGGTAAACTTTTTATAGCCTAGGCCATCTTTATGTAAAGCAAAAATTATTTATTTCAGATCCTCAGAGAGTTATTTACCATGAGGTGTCATGTTGAACTTCCAGTGACCAGTATGAGAGAGAGACAGTGATAACACAAAATTTACCACACCTGCTCCCAAATTCACACCTGAAACATTGTAACACAAACGAGTCACATTACACAGGGGAGGGAAAATGGCTAACTGGGCCCATATTTGGACAGTTTCACTTAGAGGTGTATTCAATTTTGTTGCCAGCGGTTTAGACATTAATGGTTGTGTGTTGAGTTATTTTGAGGGGTCAGCAAATTTACACTGTTATACACGCTGTACACTCACTACTTTACATTGTAGGAAAGTGTAATTTCTTCAGTGTTGTCACATGAAAAGATGTAATAAAATATTTACAAAAATGTGAGGGGTGTGCTATCTTGTGCATCATCTTTAGAAGAGGCTTCCTTCTGGGACAACAGCTATGCAGACCAATTTGATGCACTATGCGGCGTATGGTCTGAACATTGACAGGCTGACCCTCCCACCCCTTCAACCTCTGCAGCAATGCTGGCAGCACTCATGCTTCTATTTCCCAAAGACAACCTCTGGATATGACGCTAAGCACATGCACTCAACTTCTTTGGTCGACCATGGGGAGGCCTGTTCTAAGTGGAACCTTGTCTGTTAAACTGCTGTATGGTCTTGGGCACCGTGCTGCAGCTCAGTTTCAGGGTCTTGGCAATCTTCTTATAGGCTAGGTCATCTTTATGTAGTGTAGGGATGAGTTTCGAGTTCGAGTCGAACTCATGTTCGACTCGAACATCGGCTGTTCGCAAGTTCGCCGAACAGCGAACAATTTGGTGTGTTCGCGGCAAATTCGAATGCCACGGAACACACTTTAAAAGTATATGGGAGAAATCAAAAGTGCTAATTTTAAAGGCTTATATTCATGGTATTGTCATAAAAAGTGTTTGGGGACCTGGGTCCTGCCCCAGGGGACATGGATCAATGCAAAAAAAAGTTTTAAAAATGGCCGTTTTTTCAGGAGCAGTGATTTTAATAATGCTTAAAGTGAAACAATAAAAGTGTAATATCCCTTTAAATTTCGTACCTGGGGGGTGTCTATAGTATGCCTGTAAAGGGGCGCTAGTTCCATGTTTAGAACAGTCTGACAGCAAAATAACATTTTAAAAGGAAAAAAGTCATTTAAACTACTTGCGGCTATTAATGAATTGCCGGTTCGACAATACACATAAAAGTTCATTGATAAAAACGGCATGGGAAGTCCCCGAACCAAAATTTAAAAAAAAATGATGTGGGGTCCCCCTAAATTCCATACCAGGCCCTTCAAGTCTGGTATGGATATTAAGGGGAACCCCAGCCAAAATTTTTTAAAAAAATGGCGTGGGGTCCCCCTCAAAATCTATACCAGACCCTTCAGGTCTGGTGTGGATTTTAAGGGGGACCCCGCGCCAAAATAAAAAAAAAACGGCGTGGGGTCCCCCCAAAAATCCATACCAGACCCTTATCCGAGCACGCAACCTGGCAGGCCGCAGGAAAAGAGGGTGGGACAAGAGAGCACCCCCCTCCTGAACTGTACCAGGCCACATGCCCTCAACATTGGGAGGGTGCTTTGGGGTAGCCCCCCAAAACACCTTGTCCCCATGTTGATCAAGACAAGGGCCTCATCCCCACAACCCTGGCCGGTGGTTGTGGGGGTCTGCGGGCGGGGTTCTTATCGGAATCTGGAAGCCCCCTTTAACAAGGGGACCCCCAGATCCTGGCCCTCCCCCCTGTGTGAAATGGTAAGGGGGTACAAAAGTACCCCTACCATTTCACAAAAAAACTGTCAAAAATGTTAAAAATGACAAGAGACAGTTTTTGACAATTCCTTTATTTAAATGCTTCTTCTTTCTTCTATCTTCTATCTTCCTTCGTTTTCTTCCTCCATCTTCTTCTTCTTCTGGTTCTTCCTCTGGTGTTCTCATCCGGCATCTTCCTCCGCGGCGTCGGCGTCTTCTTCCCTTCTCCTATGGGCCGCTCCGCATCCATGATGGCATGGAGGGAGGCTCCCGCTCTTCTCTTCATCTTCTTCTCTTCATCTCTTCATCTTCTTCTCTTCATCTTCTTCTCTTCATCTTCTTCTCTTCATCTTCTTCTCTTCATCTTCTTCTCCTTATCTTCTTTTCGGGCCGCTCCGCATCCATGATGGCATGGAGGGAGGCTCCCACTGTGTGACGCTTCTCCTCTTCTGACGGTTCTTAAATAACGGGGGGGGGCGGGACCACCCAGTGACCCCGCCCCCTCTGACGCACGGGGACTTGACAGGACTTCCCTGTGGCATTTAAGCCTTTAAAATTAGCACTTTTGATTATTCATGTTCGTGTCCCATAGACTTTAACGGTGTTCGCGTGTTCGAACAAATTTTTTGCCTGTTCGCATGTTCTGGTGCGAACCGAACAGGGGGGTGTTCGGCTCATCCCTAATGTAGAGCAACAATTTTTTTTTTCAGATCCTCAGAGAGTTCTTTGCCATGAGGTGCCATGCTAAACTTCCAGTGACCAGTATGAGAGAGTGAGAGTGATAACACCAAATTTAACACACCTGCTCCCCATTCACACCTGAGACCTTGTAACACTAACGAGTCACATGACACCGGGGAGGGAAAATGGCTAATTGAGCCCAATTTATAAATTTTTACTTAGGGGTGTACTCACTTTTGTTGCCAGCGGTTTAGACATTAATGGCTGTGTGCTGAGTTATTTTTAAGGGGACAGCAAATTTACACTGTTATACAAGCTGTACACTTACCACTTTACATTGTAGCAAAGTGTAATTTCTTCAGTGTTGTCACATGAAAAGATATAATATAATATTTACAAAAATGTGAGGGGCGTACTCACTTTTGTGAGATACTGTATATATAGATACACTTGGTTCTGTTTCAACTTGTGAATAGTGTCCTTCTGGTGAATAATTAACCAGGAATCTCTGTCATTGTCTAAGGCCCATTAAATCAACACTATTGAAGAGGCAACCTTGTGCTTGAAACAATGGGGCTTGTTTGGCATGGACTTTCTTTGACCAAAGGACTTGATATCCTGGTCTCAAAACACCAGGTCACTTCATTGTCAGTTGGTTTTGTGTAAAGTGGCACCATTGTTCAGGTTATTCTGTTTCAACATAAGGGCTTGTATATTGATCTTCACCCTCCAGTGGAGAGGACAATTCAATCAACCTTTCCTCTGGTGGGGGAGACACTCCCCTGATATGACAACCCTTTGATTGAGTGTTTCATAATATTATGAAAATTTTGATTTATCCTGGCCGTGACATTACAGTGTTATGTATATTTATTAGCACTTCTTTCTTCTGGGAGGCGTGCTTTGAAAAACCCCAGGAGGAAGTGGAGAGAGAGAGAAAGTCTCAGTCACATGTCCTGTTCATGCTGTTAAATACAGAAATCCATAAGAGACTATTATACAAGCATTCCTATGTTCCAGTAGTTTGCAGCTGTCCACAAGGATTCAGTTCCTGAATCCTTGTGGTGGACAGAGTATATATCCTATTATTATCTCACATGTACAGTGCCAAAAAGCTAGGTCTGTGCAACTGTATGTGCATGGTGGTCACCTTCCAGTATGTTAGTAGGTTGAACCTGTTTATTGCAATAGAATTTATTTACAGGTTCTGTTTTTTAGTTAACCCAGTCTCTTCTGGTCTGGGATTCTATAGTTAATTTTAGCTTAGGGCTCAATAACCTGCATAGACTCTAGCCAGGTTAGGCATCCAATGGCCCCTACTGGTCATTAAAGGTCCTGTTGCATGTCAGATAAGAAACTGCTAGGGAGGGACTAAAGTGCAGAGTAGATAGGCTGACTTTAAGTTTCAGTGCCACGTTACAGTTTCTGCATATGAGAAGCTGCATTTCAGGCTGATTGGACAACAGTTGGAGTATCTCCTTATCACTGCTGATCTCGTCTTCAGGTCTCTGACACAAAGACAGATGTCATATAATGATCATCCTCAGAAACCCCTGCAACCTTGGCTTTGCTGCAATAGTCACCTAGAGGTATCCCTATTAATAACTATATGTATCCAGGTATATATGTATGATTCCACCAAGACTCCTATTAGCCCTTTGCTGATAATACCTGTTTGTACTTTGAATGTATGTACTGTTATTCTTCTCCTTTTATGTAAATCTTTTATTATTTATATACTGGTGTGCATCTATATGCTTATGGTTAATGTTTTATGCTGATTGCAGTAGTTCCTCTGCTCCCCATTATATGGATTAGATTATTTGTTTATTTTCAAGGAAGGGATCCTCTCTGTTCACAGAGGCCCTGTCCTGAGTGAAGGCACTGCCAACATTATTATCCAACCCGCTGTTCCATTTAGTGAGGGTTCTGGTTCTTTTATTTACCTACAAGTTTAGCACACTATCCTGTTTGTGGAGGATCATTTCTCGCAATCCTCCCTCCTCCCTCAAAAGTTCCAGCGTAACCGATGAGTAAAATGCTTGTGTCTAGATGTGTTTAAACACATAATCACACCTTTGCATTTAAATGAGTAAACACCTCAATGCAGGTGGTCAGGCACTATATCTAGCTACTGTGTGCTTCACCTATAGCAACCCCCTTTCCCTTAAAACAAGCAGGCCTACCGGTACTTGGTTGCCCCCAGGACTTATACACAATGCTTTAGTGCCTGGCCACCACACTAGGTCAGAGGCAAACAGAGCAAACAACAGACTACTTGCAGTTCAGCAGACAGATAGCGTGGTTCTAAGACGGTCCAGGTAATAAGGCAGGCTGGGTTAATGGAATAGTCCAATGTCCGATCAAATGACAGTCTAGGTAATAAGGCACTCTGAGTTCAGGGAATAGTCGAATATCCGATCCGGGTCATACACAGGGAAATCAGGAACAATGTAGGTAACGGTCTCTATCACAAGCAAGGGATAGGTTGCTTGGTTTGCTTATATCAGGTGACTGATCAGATCAATCATCATGCAGGTGAACACAGACAGGGGAAAAGCAACAGCCAACACCCGGGTGTTGGAATGAGGAACAGGGGCACTAAGTGATCATGACAAACGGACACAGACCAGCCATCCATCTGCTCAGTAGGGATCAGCAGACAGATTGCCCCGATGAACAGGTGGACTCCAATGAAGCCTGCCCAGTATGTAAGTGTGTTGTGATATGTGTATTTTATAAATCATAGTCTCTGTCATTTTTATGTACTTCTTACATCTGAAGTACCTGGTTGCTCCTGTCAGTCACCTCTGTCCTGTGCGCTAGACTGACCACACAAAGCACAGAAGCTGATCTGTGTTAGTATGATCAGTTTGCATTGTTTGGCTGGTCATTCAGAGGCACAGGACACTGTGCTGACACATTGCATGCCTGTATTGGGTAATTTGTTCAGCCACCACACCCCCTAACCAATCACAGCCTGTCTTTATCAAACCCCCTCCCAAACTGGAGAGTGCAAAATCTGCTGCAGCTGTGCATGGTAGCCAATCACATTCTAACTTCAGGTTGTTCAATTAAGCTTTGGCAATAAAACCTGAAAGTTGATTAGTTTCTACGCTGAGCTGCACCAGATTTTGGACTTCCTAGTTTTAGTAAATTAACCCTGTATGTCTTCACGGTGTCCTGTAAAACCACCCCCATTATCAAGAAGATGAAATTCATAGTCACATGACAAAACAGGATCATTTTAGCATGTGCACAATTACTTTAAACAGTGAGGTTTTGTAAATACTTTCTATAATTAAAAGAATCTGGACCAAAATATTCACTTGTAGCGCTGGTATTTTTAATACAGATGCTATAAGTAAAAATGTAGTTGTTTGAATCTGTAGTTTAGCTCAGACTGCAATTATTGTAAATTCTGGTTCTGTTTCAGCTTGGCTGGTTTTGTGGTTTTCCCCTTGGCCTAGGGATGACGCCTTATTATTTCGGCCAAGGTTGTGTAGCCCTGGTAGATTTTTAATCTACTGCTTATAGGTAAATTTAGTGGGTTATCTGCTTATACATAGTCAGATTTGCCTCTGTTCCAGCTTGGCTGAGTTGCATGTAGTTTCACACTGTGCCTGTGGGTGTCGTTGTCACCATGGGTCGGTGTTGGAAAGGCAACATGTTGAAGCGTATGAGTGCTCCTCTGTCCCAGAGATAACTCGGTGGAGATGGTCCTCCGAGTTGCATTCTGGGAGAGGGTATTTATGGGACAGACGCCATGTTTTAGGGTTTGTTTTCATTCCACCTGCTGGCCCTCCTGGCCGACAGGTATGTGCTAGGAGTACTACCTCGTGGTCCTCCGACCGGGAGGCCCATGTAGCTGCAGAGTGTGGGTGGGCCCAGAAGTCTGTCTGGGGCTTACCACGGCGGCAGAGCAATGGTCCTGGGCTGTCTGTCCTACGGGAAGAAGCTGGACAACTGAGAAGATCCCAGGGGAGGACCTGTCACGGAAGGATCATGCAGAGTGCTGGTCTGGAGAGGGGCCTGGTGACTCAGTAAACTCATCCTAAAGTAATCCTACCGCATAGTACTGCTGGGTCGGCTTAAAGGTTCTAGTGCTGTGTATGCTGTTCATCTTAAACCATTACATCCTGTGGCAGAGGATCGTACGGGTTTTATTCCAATCAAGTCTGTGGCAGAGACTTTTGTTCGTGCTGCGTACTGGCTGCAGGGTTAGTGAGAAACCTATCCAGGCGGGCAAAGATTCAACTCTAAAAAGAGAGTACATTCATCTACAAGCTTTCAATTCCTAATACTACACTAAGAAAAGGTATTTGAACTTCCCTGCAACTATCCTTCTACCTCTTTCCTGCTACTTCCTTCAATTTACGTTTATTAAAGCATTGGAAAATATACTCAAGTGTCCGGTGCCTACACTGTTTGGTATTAAACTCAATGGGACCCTTCTGGTGAAATAGAGGTAACGAAGGTGACGGTAACAGCTTTAAACCAGCAGTTCCACCGTGAGTAATTGCTACAGATAGAATTTGCAACAAGCTGGGTGTATTGAGTGCCTACTTGCCCGGAAACAGTCAGTGGGTGTGGTCTGCCTGCTGTGCATTCTGGGAGAGGGTACTTAAGAGACAGACCCCGTGACAGGGAAGAGTTCCGACCTGATGGCCCTCCTGCCTAAGGTGTGTCACTGCCATCAAGTTTATCTCGGGCCGGCTGGCCCGAGGCGTTGTTACTGAAGGTAGTCCCAAAAGTCTTGGGGCCTACCGATCCAGGGATGGTCCTGTGCTGTCTTGCCTGCGGGAAGAAGCGAGCGACTAGAGAATCCAGGGGAGGACTATTCAGGAGAGGACTGCGCAATAAGGCCGGTGCCTCTAGAAGAGCCTGGAGACTCAGTTGGAGGATGCATCCCGGGTCACATATCACACAGTACTGTAAGTTCAGAAGAAGGGAACCGGTACTATGTGATCAAGACTTTGATATTGCAACAAGTCCTTAATTCCCCAATCCTTTGGCAGAGGATTGTTTAACAGTTACACCATATCTTAAAGTCTGTGGCAGAGACTATGACCGAGCATCACATCGGCTGCTAGGTCAGTGAGAGAGGCCTGTCCGGTGGTTGCTGAATCCAGTTGTGGATCTGTTGCCCTCTGGTCAAAGAGAGTGTTCCTGATCTGCAATTTCAGGGTACCTGAATTCCCCCTAAACCTTCCATCCCTCTATTGCATGTGTCTTTCTTAAATAAAGCATTGAAGAAAGAGACTGTGTATCGGAGCTGAAATTACTAAAGAGAAGTCTTTAATGGGACCCCTATGACGGATATGGTGAAACAGTAAAGGTAAGCCCAATCAAATACCAGCAGCTCCTTCGTGGGTAAGTGCTACACACTAAAAACATAAACCAATTATACTATGCAATGTTTCTTTTTTAGTATTCAGCTAACAGGTGAAGCTCTAGGTACAAATAGGATGGAAAACCTGTAAAAACTTTTTTTTTACAGGTTTACCATCCCATTTCTACCTGTTTTTTTTTTTTTTTGGAAATGTTTGTCTCCCCCTCTCCCAAACCTAAATTCACACAAACTAAGGAGTCAGGGGAGTTATTAATCTTCCTTCTTGCCTGTTCCGTTCAGGCAGATCACAATACAGAGCAAGGACGCCTGAAGGCAAACAGTTTCTGCTGACATCTCTCTTTAGAAAACCTACAGTACACGACTCTGTGAATCCCATGTCACAGGTGCACACTGTATTTAAAGTGATCCTGACCTAAAAAGTGAGGATTTGCTATGTTATAAAGAACTTTTAGAAATGTTATTTGTGCCTAAGCAGTACCTTTAGAAAATGTACCATTTGATTTTAACCTTTTCTGAAAAATAGCAGTGCATTTACTGGCACTGTGCCTTTGACTGCTAGACTCATGAGATGTGGGGATTCAATGATGTTACTATTGTGCACCTCACTGTCCTCCTTATTGAAATGGAATCTACAACTAAGGACCTGCAGAAATACCGTTAGGTCCGTATATATATGGAAACAGGGACATTTTTCATACTTTTGGCTCTGTATGCCATCAGAATAAAATGAAAATGAAACAATCCAAATTTATTTGAAGTGCAAACTTTCAGCTTTAATTCAAGTGGTTGAACTTAAATATCAAGTACAAATTTTAGGAACTGCAACCATTTTTTACATTGTCCCCCCATTTTCAGGGGCTCAAATGTAATTAGACAAATTATTATAATTATAAAAAAAATGTTAATTTGTAATATGTTGTTGAGAATTCCTTACTGGCAATGACTGCCTGAAGTCTGGAACCCATGGACATTACCAAAGACTTGGTTTCCTCCTTTCTGATGCTTTGCCAGGCTCTAACTACAGCTGTCTTCAGTTGTTTTGTGGCTCTTTCTGCCTTTAGTTTTGCCTTCAGCAAGCGAAATGCATTCTCAATTGGGATGAGATCAGGTGACTGACTCGGCCATTGCAGAATATTCCACTTCTTTTCATTCTAAAGCTCCTGGGTTGCTTTTGCAGTGTGTTTGGATCATTGTCCATCTGTCCTGTGAAGCGTGGTCCAATCAACTTTGCTGCATTTGGCTGAATTTGGGCTGACAGTATATCTCTAAACACTGCAGAATTAATCTGGCTGCTTCTGTCACATTATCAATAAACACCAATGACCCAGTGCCACTGAAAACCATGCATGCCCATGCCATCACACTGCAAAGCTTCACCATGTTTTACAGATGTTGTGTGCTTTGGATCATTCCAAGCCTTCTCCACACTTTTTTCTTCCTGTCAATCTGGTACAGATTAATCTTAGTTTCAAACGTCCAAAGAATGCTTTTCCAGAACTGGTCTGGCTTTTTTTTATGTTTTGTGGCTAATCTGGCTTTTCTATTCTTCATGCCTATGAATGGTTTGAACCTTGTGGTGAACCCTCTGTATTTGCTCTTGTGAAGTCTTCTCTTCATTGTAGACCAGGGATCCTCAAACTATGGCCCTCCAGCTGTTGCGGAACTACACATCCCATGAGGCATTGTAAAACTCTGACATTCACAGACATGGCTAGGCATGATGGGAATTGTAGTTCTTTAACAACTGGAGGGCCATAGTTTGAAGACCCTTGTTGTAGACTTGGACAATGATACGCCCACCTCCTGGAGAGTGTATTTTTGTGTTGCTGAGTTCTTCTTTTCCCAGAATGTACCAAACTGTTGAGTTGGCCACTCCCAATGTTGCTGCTATCTCTCTGATGGATTTGTTTCATTTTTTAAGCCTTACAATGGCCTGTTTCACTTGCACGGACAGCTCCTTTGAACATATGATGTAGGTTCACAGCAATTGATTCCAAATGCAAATACCACGCTTAGAATCAACTCTAGACCATTTACCTGCTTAATTGATGAAGAAATAACGAAGGAGTAGCCCTCACCTGACCATAAAACAGCTTTTAATTCAAGTGTCCAATTCCTAAGAGCTGTAATTCCTAAACCGTTCCTTCTATTTGGATGTACATACCCTCAAATTAAACCTGAAAGTGTGCACTTTCAGCCCATATCCATTATATAACTACAGCTTGAGTATGTTTTGGTAAATACTTGAAAAACTCTAAAACTGTGCCTGTGTCCATATATACAGTATATGGACTTAATTGTACATCTTTCAGCTTTTGCTTTGTTCCTTCTATGGATATGTGCTTTCTGTACATCTCCTGCTGCTTCTTGAATATTCATCCATAGGGGTGTATAATAAATAAGGGCAATCAAAGCTCTGCCCTCCTGCCAAGATTACCAACTCAAAAAAGACATGTGGTGGAATAAGCCATGATCAGCAATGGAGAAAATAACAGCTGCAGGGAGCCTACAAGCAATACTGGTAACTAGTTCTTTGCCCTCTGCCTGCCATTTTGTGGCTCAACTTTCACAGTTCAGGTATTCTTTTAGGTGCTTGTGAAAAACAAAGATTTTATATAAATAGTAAAAATCAAAACTACAAGATCAGTTTAAAATCCTAAAATCTTAAAAATTGTTAAGATAAAATAGAGTCAAAATTAATGTTCCCCCTTAATAATCAGACAATAAAATAAATAGTACTCTTATATTTTTCATTATGTCTGGAAATTGAAGGGCATTACTTCACATTTATTTAAAACATTTAATTTTTATAATTTGATTAATTTTTTTATTTTACAGCTGATTTGTACATATCCAACTGTGTACAATTTATAGTTGAAAACTTTGCAATGCACATTTTACAGAGTGAATTATTCTTCATGTATTTATTTGCTAATTGCTCACTCATAATAAAATAGCTCCCGACTGAAATCAAAATCTTGTACACTCCCTTTCCCTTTCAGTTGTTTCTCTTTTAGGTTTGTTATAAAGCCAGGTATAAATAAATGTACTATTTAACAGCCAAGTGTTTTTATATTCCATTAAACTTTTCCTACAACCTTCAGGTTATTGCATACATTTTCAAATCCTAGTGTAAAGAAAAGATTGCAGTGAAAAACAGGGACAGAAATAAGTTTTTTTCAGAGGGGGGGTTGGTGATAGGCTCAACCTTGGCCATATAGAGAATAATCATACATAAATACATAGCTTGCAGCGAATTGTGTGTGTGGCAAAACTGCACAGTGGGGGGGGGGGGGGGGGGGGGGGAATAAAGATTGAGCCAACTCAAACTTGAACCCTCCTCCTTAGTCAGTCAGAACTTAACAATCAGCAACTGCTGTGTGGTATAAATAGTGCAGTGGTCAGGACTGTATCATGTACTTATAGTACAGTGGTCAGATTTATGGCATATATAGCCAACCTGGAGTGCAGTAGTCAGAAGTATGAAAAACATAGCACAGTATGTATAGTACAGGGCTCAGGAGTGCAAAATGCACAAAGCACATCGGCCAAGAGTGCATAATGTGCAGAGCACAGGGGCTGGGATGGGTTAATAGAGAGTAGAAATTACCCCCCCCCCCCCCCAGTAAAACTTTGCTTCTCAGTATAGCTCTCCTTCTGGTACAGATGTCCCCCAAGTGCAGATCTCACTCAGTACAGTTCACCTCCTAGTAAAGATTACTCCCTATACAGACTACCCCTGTACAGATCTACCCCCAGTACAGATCTACCCCCAGTACAGATCT
Source organism: Lithobates clamitans (assembly GCA_037952925.1). Classification (NCBI taxonomy): domain Eukaryota; kingdom Metazoa; phylum Chordata; class Amphibia; order Anura; family Ranidae; genus Lithobates; species Lithobates clamitans. The sequence goes on along the minus strand of JBBGZY010000270.1, from coordinate 2,005,493 downwards.
ACCCCCAGTACAGATCTACCCCCAGTACAGACTCTTCTCACTACAGATCTCCCCCAGTACAGATCTCCACTAATACAGATTTTGACCAGTACAGATCTCCCCCCAGTACAGATCTCCACCTAGTACAGATCTCTCACTGGTACAGATATTCCTCTAGGACAGATCACTCTCCAGTCCAGATCTCCCCCAGTCCAACCTCCCTCTCATCCCAGTAGAGATTTCCCCAGTATAGATCTACCCCAGTACAGATCTTGCCATGTACAGATAACCTCAATAGCAGTATTCTCCCCCTAATTACACATTTCCCCCAGTACAGCTCCACTCCAATACACATCTCCCTCCAGTACAGATCTCCACAGTACAGATCTCTCCCCCCAGTACAGATATCCCCCAATACAGATCTATCCTAGTACAGATTTCCTCCAATACAGACCTCCCCCAATACACATCTCTCTCTCCAAGCACATATCTTCCCAAGTACAGATCTTCCCCTAAGCACAGATCCCTTCCAGAACAGATCTCCACCCTGTACAGAACTCATCCTAAGTACAAATCTCCTTCAGTACAGATCCCCCCCCCCCCCCCCCAGTACAGATCTCTCTCAGTGCAGATCTTCTCCAAATACAGATCTCTCCTAGTACAGATCTCCCCCTAGTACAGACCAGAACAGGCCTTTCCCCAGTACAAATCTTTCACCAGTACAGATATCCCCCTAGAACAGACCTATCCCCAGTACAGACTTCCCCCAGTATGGATTTCCCCCCAGTACAGATCTCCATCTCCCCCACAACAGATCTTTCCTAGTCCTAGTCTTCTCTCAGTACACAACCCTCCTCCAGTACAGATCCCCCCACATTACAGATATTGCCACATACAGATTTCCCTGCAGTACAGATCTCTTCTTCCAAAAACAGATCTCTCCCTCGAAGTACAGATCTCCCCTTGTACAGCTCCTCCTCAAACACAGATTTTCCCAGTACAAATGACTACAGATCTACTCCAGTGCAATTCTCCCTAATACATATCTTCCCAAATACAGATATCCCCCAAGTAAAGATTTCCCTCAGTACAGATCTCTCCCTTGAAGTACAGATCTCTACCACTAAATACAGATCCATCACCCATAAGTACAGATGTCCCTTCAAGTACAGATCTCTTCATCTAAGTACAAATCTTCCCAGCACAGATGTCCCTCAGCACAAATGTCTCCCTAAGTACAACTCCACTCCAGTGTAAATCACCCCCCAGTACAGATCTCCCCCAGTACAGATGTCTCCCTCCCAAGTACACATCTCTCTTACTAAATACTAATTCCTCCCCCCAAGTACAAATCTCCCCCAGTACAGATTTTCTCTAAGTACAGATCCCTTCCAGTACAAATCTTGCCTTAGAACAGATTCCCCCCAAGTACAGATTATCTCTACGTATCAAATCCCCTCCAGTACAAATCTTGCCTAAGAACAGATCTCCCCAGTGCACATCTCCTCCCAGTACAGACCGTTCACCAGTGCAGAACTTCTCCATTACAGATCTCTCCCCACTACAGATCTTCCCAGTACAGATCCCCCCAGTACAGATTTCTCTCAATATAGATCTCTCTCTCCAAGTACAGATCTCCCACAGCAAAGATTTCTCCCATCTGTATAGGGAAATATAATTAGTGCAAACAACCACTCAAATATATGTGCAAATATCTATCAATAATATTGTGTGCCTAATGACCAAGGCAGAGACTGCTGCTAACACCTTCTAATATGTGTCCACCAAACTCTCTTCATAAACATAAAGTGCAAAATATACAGTAAGTGCAGCACAATCCTGTTTAATACAAAATAAATTAAACAATAAGCAAAATACAACAGCTCAAATAGCTAATGTGGTAGAAAAAAAAAGTGCCAAAGTCCCAGATATAAAATCTCCACAATTGTGCAAACTCAAAGTGGCAGTTCCTATAGTAACATCCAATGTGTTCGGTGCCCACCACCTCCGGATAAAGTGCCTGCTCACCTCCAGTATCTGACCCCACTACAGAGTCATACTAGCCTTAGTGAACTTCACTCTACCGGAACACTCCTTCTAATAATGTCTCTGAATCATGCTACTCAACTTCTTGAGCCTCGATTAACCATGTAACATGTCATAGGATAGAAATGGAGAAACCATAGTGCTCGCTGCTTCAAATTATTTATTAAAAGTGAATTAAGGAAATAAAAACACTCACATAGATATGTGCAAAACAAGCATATAATCAGCTCACCACACTGATACAAATGGTACATAGAGACGTCACGGGCAACGCCAGATCTTTCACCAGTGTAGAACTTCTCCAGCACAGTACAAAATATTTTACAGCGCACACATACAAGAATGACATTTCCTGCAAGACTAGTTAAAAACACCTGAACATATTCAAAAAAATACGGGGGTTTGGTCACACTATATGGTCATATAGTGCTAAGCCCACTTACTGCAACAAAGTACCCCGATTTAGTGGGTCCTACTCTATTAATAGAATGGAAGATCCTTTGTCTCAACAATGGGAGCTGAACACCTCTATGTGGGAGAACTGAAGGGTATACATCCTACGCACTGGTGGCCACTAAATAAGAGGTAATGAGGAGGGGGAGAGGTGCTCCAGCCCAAAAAACCTGGTCAAGGTCTATTACAATATACAAAAACATATTTGGGGGGCACACTCTACAATGCGTTTAAATTCAAGATGGTGCTGCTATAGGACCTACAAACAGTACAAAATATTTTACAGCGCACACATACAAGAATGACATTTCCTGCAAGGCTAGTTAAAAACACCTGAACATATTCAAAAAATACGGGGGTTTGGTCACAGTATATAGTCATATAGTGCTAAGCCCACTTACTGCGACAAAGTACCCCGATTTAGTGGGTCCTACTCTAGTAATAGGGAAAAAAATGCAGCGCTAAGAAATATTGGGAAGTTAGGGTGTAGTGAAACAATTAAGTAAGAGATGCTGTACTGAACAGTAAAGCATATGTGCAAAAACCATAAGTGAAGTGAAATGAACAAACACAGTATAAAGTGTCCACATATGGTAAATGGATGATTCCAAACTCAAATTAATAAGAGGAACTGGTATGGACCAAAAAATGATGTGAGACTGGAAATTAAAATGGTGCACGGTGTGGATCTGTGACTGTGAGTCAACAACAGGGTACAGAACTTCCGTAGCTGTAAACCAACATCTCGATATGGGGCATCAGAATGAAAACATCAGGAAGTAAGATAAGATGGGTACTCTTACCAGATGATGTGGACTCCACTGTCGTATGACATGGAGTCAATGGTGCATGGAGCCAAACCTAGGCTGGAAAACGATATCCGGAACGGTGGAACCTCTGTCTCACTTCTCGACTTCTCTGGTGGGGTGAAGAAACATCAGGAAGGGCCGCCAACTGGATATCAGCCAATAGACCTCAAGGATGTGTTCCAAGCAGAAGCCGGGGACAGATTTGATCCAGACCCCGTGATGGAAGTAGGGCTACTGGAAGGCAGTTTCTTGCATCGGGGTAATATGCAAATAAAAAATAAAAAGCTTCTGCACAGTGCAGGTAAACCAGGGATTTTTATTTCTAAAAATACCATACAAAAAATGGATAAAAGTGATCACAATTGAAATAAAATCTAAGCAGCGTAAGGAAGGGGAGATCGCCCGACGCGTTTCGACCAAGAGGGTCTTCAACAGGGGCATGAGCTTCCCCCTTCACGCTGCTCCTATATATAAATATCTAATCCAATAAGATAACCCCTATAGCCAATCACAGTGGAGCTACAAAGGTCAAGTAATCAGGAACTGGATCCTGTTAAACGCTAGACCAATCAGAATCATGAATAAAACAGCCGGTGAGTGTAGGACCCAATAGCGCAGTCTAATAGTGAGGCTGACGCCTGGAGACCTCCCCACCGCATGGCAAACAATAGTGGACATCACTTCCTGGTAATGCATCACTTCCTGGTCATGTGATGTGGTGTGAAGGGGCGGTGTCCCGGCTCCCTGACCCAATCAACAACCACCAAAAGGTGCACAGGATGGGAGAGGGTAGTCACGGAAACCAAATCTCCTCAGCTCAAGTCCCGATCACATGATCGGATCTGGTGCTGTCACATGGCTAAAAACATCAATGTGAAAATAAACAATAATAATGGCAAACACTAGATGGCAGCACTAAAGTGAAATAGTGCTAGCAAGTGGTGATAAACCAAAACAGAAAATAAGCATTACTGAACAATACTAAGCAGCATTACCTAAATCGGACACAAGATGTCCCAAATAGATCTATACCAGTACATACAAAATATACATAGCAATGAAAGAAAAAAATTATAAAAATATTAACATGGCTGTTAGGTAATCTATTACAAATAATCAATATATTGAATTGAATAAATGAATAAATAATAAATGTAATTTCCCAATATGAGATTGGAAAATTAGGAAATAAAAACATGGAACAAATTGGTATTGTAAGGAAAAGGAATAAATGAAAAAAGACACTGATAATAACGCAATAATAAATCAGCAAAAAAAAAGGGGAAGGGGGGGGGGAATGAAACCCCCATACCTTAAAGGGACATAAAAAATGAACAAGCAGAAATGGAAAAATCGTACATGAAACATACATGACTACTAGGATGTATTTATAAACGAGTTGAGGTCCCACTCGACGTTCATCCCAAACGGAAAGAAGGACCTCAACTCGTAGATCCAGTAGGTTTCGAGGCGTGATACGCCACGTAATTGCGATTCACCCCTCCAGTGTGGGACAAATCTGTCTATGACCTGGAAGAGGGTGCCTGAAGGGTCTCTATTATGATGTTGCAAATAGTGTCTCGGTACCGTATGTTTGCTCTTTCCCCCTTTAATGCCGGTGATATGCTCATTGACACGAATGGAGAAGGTCCTGATGGTACGTCCGACATATTGTTTATGACAAGGACATGTTATCAAATAAACAATATATTGAGATGCACATGTGGCAAACTCCTTCATGTGATATACACGAGACGTTACTGTGGATGTAAAGGTCAGTAGCTTTTGTCTGCCTGCACTATTGTGGTGGCATACGTTGCACTTACGGCAAGGCTAAAAACCCTTGCAGTCTTGGAAGAAGGATATCTTTTTGGGTGGATTGATAACATTAGGGGCAATGTGCCCCTAAATGGATCATGCACCTCTAAAAATCACTGGTGCTCGTTCGGGAAGCATTACCAGGAAGTGATGTCCACTATTGTTTGCCATGCGCTGGGGAGGTCTCCAGGCGTCAGTCTCACTATTAGACTGCGCTATTGGGTCCTACACTCACCGGCTGTTTTATTCATGATTCTGATTGGTCTAGCGATCAACAGGATCCAGTTCCTGATTACTTGACCTTTGTAGCTCCACTGTGATTGGCTATAGGGGTTATCTTATTGATTTAGATATTTATATATAGGAGCAGCGTGAAGGGGGAAGCTCATTCCCCTGTTGAAGACCCTCTTGGTCGAAACGCTTCGGGCGATCTCCCCTTCCTTACGCTGCTTAGATTTTATTTCAATTGTGATCACTTTTATCCATTTTTTGTATGGTATTTTTAGAGAAAAAAATCCCTGGTTTACCTGCACTATGCAGAAGCTTTTTATTTTTTATTTGCATATTACCCCGATGCAAGAAACTGCCTTCCAGTAGCCCTATTTCCATCACGGGGTCTGGATCAAATCTGTCCCCGGCTTCTCCTTGGAACACATCCTTGAGGTCTATTGGCTGATATCCAGTTGGCGGCCCTTCCTGATGTTTCTTCACCCCACCAGAGAAGTCGAGAATTGAGACAGAGGTTCCACCGTTCCGGATATCGTTTTCCAGCCTAGGTTTGGCTCCATGCACCATTGACTCCATGTCATACAACAGTGGAGTCCACGTCATCTGGTAAGAGTACCCATCTTATCTTACTTCCTGATATTTTCATTCTGATGCCCCATATCGAGATGTTGGTTTACAGCTACGGAAGTTCTGTACCCCGTTGTTGACTCACAGTCACAGATCCACACCGTGCACCATTGACTTTAATTTCCAGTCTCACATCATTTTTTGGTCCATACCAGTTCCTCTTATTAATTTGAGTTTGGAATCATCCATTTACCATATGTGGACACTTTATACTGTGTTTGTTCATTTCACTTCACTTATGGTTTTTGCACATATGCTTTACTGTTCAGTACAGCATCTCTTACGTAATAGTTTCACTATACTCTAACTTCCCAATATTTCTTAGCGCTGCATTTTTTTCCCAGTTATCAGTTATTGTTTGTCACAATGCAGCTGCTGACTCACATATATTTTATTTTTGCTATTAGAGCGCAATGTTTTCATATTCTCTTGTATCTACTCTAGTAATAGAATGGAAGATCCTTTGTCTCAACCATTCTCCAGCACATATCTCTCCCCACTACAGATCTTCCCAGCATAGATCTTCCCAGTACAGACACCCCCCGCCACGTACAGACGTTTCTCCCAATATAGGTCTCTCCCTCCAAGTACAGATCTCCCAGAACAAAGATTCCTCCCAGTACAGATCAACCTTCAGTACCAATATCCCCAAGTAAAGATCTATCACTAATACAGATCTCCCTCAAGTACAAATCTCCCCCTAGAACAGATCTCCACTCAAGTACAAGTCTACCCTAGTACAAAACTCCCCCAATACAGATTTTTCTCCCAGTACAGATCCCCCAGTACAGATCTCCCCCATTAGAGATCTTGTGCAGTACAAATTTTCCCCAGTACAGATGTCCAACCAGTACAGGACTCTCAGTCCAAGTACAAATCTCCCAGCAAGTACATATTTTTCACCAGTAAATATCCCCCCCCTCCAAGTCCAAATCTCTCCCATTTCAGATCTTCCCCTAATACAACCTGAGCTTCCCCAGTACAGATATACACTAATTTAGATCACATTCGAGTACAGATCTCTAATCAGTACAGATCTCCCCAAGTACTGTTTTTTTTACAAGTACATATTTCTTCCAGTATAAATCTACCCCCAATGCAGATCTCTCCTCGTGAAAAGTGCTTACCCAGTACAGATCTCCCCCTAAGTACGAATCTCCTCCCAATACAGATCTATCCCATTACAGAACTCTTCCCCTGTACACATCTTTTCCCATCCGTACAGATTTGTTGCCAGTACAGATCTCCTCCAGTACCCACTTGCCGACTAGCCCATAGTAAAAATATGTCAATACTTTGACTTTAAATACCAGTGTTATGGCCGCAGCTAGATTCCATTACCCCGGTATCGTTATTTACTATGGGCGATTCTGTGTTGGATAAAAGTGGTCCCGCGGTCACATTCACTGAAGGATCACTTTTAGAGGTGGTGGGAGAGGTGCCTCCCCCTCCTGCCACTTCCCGGTCATTTCCAGGCTTACCAGAGCCATCGGTAAAGCCCAGAAGCAATCCAATGTGGCCGTTTTCTGGGCAGGAAGTCAAGTGAGGACAAGATGGGCCCCATTCGTCTCTATGCCCTTGAAGGACCGGAAAGACTTCTGATGCCACTTCCGATTCTTGAGCCAAAGCAAATGATTTTGTCGTGATGGTATATCCAGAAATCGGATGTCCGCCCAAAGATGATGTGTCCAGCTGGAGTAGTGAGAGGAGCTGTCAGTCCAACCACTGTGTGAGCCAATCGGGACGTGTTTCAGAAGCTTAACCCCGCCTCCTTCATCAGCTCACTACTTCAGCTGGACACATCGTCTTTGGGCGGAAACCTGATTTCTGGATATACCAGAGATGCATGGACTCCAGCCTCATCTTGCTCCCCACCACAGCCGGCTTTCTCCTCCACCAAAGACTACCACACAGGTCCCAGCTCATTACAATCCACTGCGGACTGTCATCCTCTCTCTCCCCCTCACCCGCTTGTAAGTTCTATTTGTTTTATACGGTATTTTACTAAATAAATTGTACTACACTATGCCGGTTTGGCACTTTCTTCAAATCCCCTTCTTAGCAAAATAGCTCAAGCTCTGTCAGATTGGATAGAGTGCATTTGTGAACAGTAATTTTTAAGTCTTGCCACAGATTCTCAATTGGATTTAGGTCTGGATGTTGACCGGGCCATTCTAACACATAAATATGCTTTGATCTAAACCATTCCATTGTAACTCCGGCTGTATGCTTAGGGTTGTTGTCCTGCTGGAAGATGAACCTCCACCCCAGTCTCAAGTCTTTTTCTTCTAAGATTTTCCTGTAATTGGCTCCATCTATCTTCCCAACAACTCTGGCCAGCTTTCCTGTCCCTGCTGAATAAAAGCATTCCACAACATGATGCTGCCACCACCATATTTCACAGTGGGGATGGTGTGTTCAGGGCGATGTGCAGTGTTAGTTTGCCACCAACTCATAGCGTTTTGCTTTTAGGCCAAAAAGCTCCATTTTGGTCTCATCTGACCAGAGCACCTTCTTCCACATGTCTTCTTGCAAACAGATTTGTGGAGTGCACAACTAATAGCAGTGGCGTCACTAGGGTTGGTGTCACCCGGTGCCGAAAAAATCGGTACAGACCTCCCTTCCTCAGTACAGACCCCCCTCCATCAATATAGACCCCCCACTAAGTACAGACCCCCCTTCCTCAGTACAGACCCCCCTTCATCAATATAATCCCCCACTAAGTACAGACCCCCCTCCCTCAGTACAGACCCCTCTCCCTCAATATAGACCCTCCCCCTCAGTACAGACCCCTCTCCATCAGTATAGACCTCCCCTCTCAGTACAGACCTCCCCCCTCAGTACAGACCCCCCTCCATCAGTTTAGACCTCCCCCTCAGTACAGACCCCCTTCGTCAGTATAGACCTCTCCCTCCCAGTACAGACCTCCCCGTCAGTACAGACCCCCCTCCGTCAGTATTGACCTCCCCCCTCAGTACAGACCCCCTTTCCTCAGTATAGAACCCCCTACGTACAGACACCCCTCTATCGGTATAGACCCCCCTCAGTACAGACCCCCCTCCCTCAGTACAGACACCCCCTCAGTGCAGAGCCCCCATCAGTACAGACAACCCCCTCAATGCAGACCCCCCCATCAGTATAGACTCCCCTCAGTGCAGACCCATATCAGTATAGAATCCCCCCTCTTACTGCAGACACCCCATCAGTATAGAATCCCCCCTCTTACTGCAGACACCCCATCAGTATAGACACCCCCTCTTAGTGCAGACCCCCCATCAGTATAAAATCCCCCCTCTTAGTGCAAACCCCCATCAGTATAGAATCCCCCTCTTAGTGCAGACACCCCCATCACTATAGACACCCCCCCTCAGTGCAGACCCCCATCAGATCAGCTGGGAATGAAGATGGCCAAAAAGTTAGAGGGGTTTTTAAACTAGGTGATGGGGAGGAGGGTCCAGAGGTACAGATAGTCAGCGCGGAAAATATTCCAGAGGGTAGTATTGGAGGCCATTAGTGGTAGGTTGACCAAAGCACATAAACCCAATGTAAGTATAGTAGCAAGTCCTAGTTGCAATCTCGGAACACTCAATAAGAGGATAATATGCAACCGGTCTAAACTACGTGGCATGTTCACCAATGCCAGGAGCCTGGCGGACAAGATGGGTGAACTAGAGATACTGTTGTATGAGGAGGATTTGGATTTTGTGGGAATTTCAGAGACCTGGTTCAACAGCTCTCATGATTGGCTGGCAAACATTCAAGGGTATACTCTTTATCACAAAGATAGAGAGGGTAAAAAAGGGGAAGGGGTATGCCTATATATCAAGAATATTGTATAAGTGAATGTGAGAGATGACAGCACTAAGGGAGCTAGGGGGGAGGTGGAATCCTTATGGGTGGAGCTCCAAAGGGATGAAGCTAAGGGAAAATAATACTGGGAGTATGCTATAGGCCCCCTAACCTGAGGGAGGAAGGGGAGACAGATCTCCTATCACAATTTGGATTAGCAACAAGGATGGGAAGTGTTATCATAATGGGGGATTTTAACTATCCAGACATAAACTGGGCGGAGGGAACCGCGCATTCATCTAAGGCTCTCCAGTTCCTAACTGTCTTGCAGGACAAGTTTATGGGTCAGATGGTAGACGCACCAACTAGAAATAAAGCGTTACTGGATCTACTGATTACCAACAATACAGTCCTGATCACGGATGTGGAAATACGGGGCAATTTAGGTAACAGCGATCACAGGTCAATTGGCTCCAGTATAAATCACACAAATAGGAAACATAAGGGCAATACAAAGACACTGAATTTCAAAAAAGCCAACTTCCCTAAACTACGAGCCTTGCTAGAAGGCATAAACTGGGATAAAATCTTAGGAACAAAGAACACAGAGGAGAGATGGGTTTTCTTTAAGAGCATATTAAATAAGGGCATTAGCCAATGCATCCCATTGGGTAATACATTTAAAAGAGCGATTAAAAGTCCTGGATATCTTAACTCCAATGTAAAAATGCATATAAAAGCAAAGGAGAATGCCTTCAAAAAATACAAGGTTGAGGGATCATCATCAGCATTCATATATACTTTATATAGAATGCAACAAGAATTGTAAGGGTGCAATACGGACGGCTAAGATAAAACATGAAAGACACATAGCGGAGGAGAGCAAAAAAAATCCCAAGAAATTCTTTAAGTATGTAAACAGTAAAAAAGGGAGGACAGACCATATTGGCCCCATAAAGAATGAGGAAGGACATCTGGTTACAAAGGATTGGGAGATGACGAAGGTATTGAATTTATTCTTCTCCTCAGTTTTCACGAGGGAATCGGGGGCTTCAGTAACCAAAACTGCAGTGTTTATCCTCATGACTAGGGATGAGCTTCGCGTTCGAGTCGAACCCATATTCGTCTCGAACATCGGCTGTTCGATCGTTCGTCGAATTGCGAACGTTATGGGCCATTCGCGCCAAATTCGGGTGGCGCGTCACGGCCCATAATTCACTGCGGCATCGCAGTGCATTGCTGGCTGATGATTGGCCAAGCATGCACTATGACCCGCATGCTTGGCCAATCACAGCTCCGTCAGTAGAGAGAGCTGTAATTGGCCAAAGCCAGGGTGGCTTTGGCCAATTATGGCTCAGGGGGTTTAGAACACCCCCCATACTATATAAGGCCGCCTGCACGGCGGCCCTGTGTAGTGTGTTCTAGCGTGCTTAGATAGACAGAGAGACAGTGTCATTTCATTTGAGTTAGCTAGATTAGGCAGGACAGTCAGTCAGTTAGCTGCACTTACAGTGTATTGTGTATATATATGTATATATATATATATATATATATATATATATATATATACTGTATTCAGTTTATTCAGATCTCCTCCTACTGACAGGCAGGCTTGTCTTGTTACAGTATTTACAGCTACCTGAAGAACATTGCTGGTGTTCTTTTGATCCTATTAGTACCACAGTCAGGCAGCTAGACTATTTAGAGTTATTGTAGTGCGTTCTGCTCACAGTGTTCAGTTAAAGCTACAAGTTAGTTTAGTGTGAGCTCTGCACAGTGTTCAGCTAAAGCTACAAGTTAGGGTAGTGTGTTCTGCTCACAGTGTTCTGCTAAAGCTACAAGTTGGTGTAGTGCGTCCTCCTCACAGTGTCCAGCTAAAACTACAAGTTAGTGTAGTGCGACCTCTGCACAGTGTTCAGCTAAAGCTACAAGTTAATGTAGTGCGTCCTCCTCACAGTGTTTAGCTAAAACTACAAGTCAGTGTAGTGCGACCTCTGCACAGTGTTCAGCTAAAGCTACAAGTTAGTGTAGTGCGTCCTCCTCACAGTGTTCAGCTAAAACTACAAGTTAGTGTAGTGCGACCTCTGCACAGTGTTCAGCTAAAGCTACAAGTTAGTGTAGTGCATCCTCCTCACAGTGTTCAGCTAAAACTACAAGCTAGTGTGGTGCGACCTCTGCACAGTGTTCAGCTAAAGCTACAAGTTAGTGTAGTGCGTCCTCCTCACAGTGTTCAGCTAAAACTACAAGTTAGTGTAGTGCGTCCTAAGAACAGTGTTCAGCTAAAACTACAAGTTAGTGTAGTGCATCCTCCTCACAGTGTTCAGCTAAAGCTACAAGTTAGTGTAGTGCGACCTCTGCACAGTGTTCAGCTAAAGCTACAAGTTAGTGTAGTGCGTCCTCCTCACAGTGTTCAGCTAAAACTACAAGTTAGTGTAGTGCGTCCTAAGAACAGTGTTCAGCTAAAACTACAAGTTAGTGTAGTGCATCCTCCTCACAGTGTTCAGCTAAAGCTACAAGTTAGTGTAGTGCGACCTCTGCACAGTGTTCAGCTAAAGCTGCAAGTCAGGGTAGTGCGTCCTCCTCACAGTGTTCAGCTAAAGCTACAAGTTAGTTTAGTGTGATCTCTGCACAGTGTTCAGCTAAAGCTACAAGTTAGGGCAGTGCGTCCTCCTGACAGTGTTCAGCTAAAGCTACAAGTTAGTTTAGTGTGACCTCTGCACAGTGTTCAGCTAAAGCTACAAGTTAGGGTAGTGCAAAAGAGAAGAAAAAGTGGGACTTTAAATGAGATAGATGACTTTGTGGAGGCAAAGTTGAGAAAAATTGCAAAATTATTTTATTTATAAAGAACGTTATAAAGAATATGGCAATATGATAATCACATATACATTTAGTGCAATAATTCATATAGACTCCACCCACACATAACATACAGGTGTGGCATGGGTAAAAAGTTTGCATGAGTATGATGTTGTCAAAGCAGTTCAATGATACATTATATGGGGTAAATTTGTATATATATATGTGACATATAAACAGCACCAGCGACAGGAGTATGAATGTAGGAAATAAAACCATGATAGATGAATGGATAAATGTCAGAATTAATAATCTGCTGCAGACCAAGATTCAATGTGTCCATTACAGACACAGGTCAGCATCACTTGTGTCCGACGCGTTTTGTGTAGAGACACTCCTCAGGGGCAGATGCTCAAATGTCTGCAGAGTGTAAAGAAAGAAATGATGGCATTAGTCTAGTTCTAATTAGTAATGTAGAGATAGGGCAAATTAGCCCGTCCTAAATACTCACATAGGGTCCATTACAGTAAAATGCTGCGGCCATGTGATCAAAGTCCCAAGATAGTCTCTCCCGGGAACTGAGGTAATTGCAGCCGCGCACGGCAGGGTGCATGCAACAAAACCTCCAGATGACCCAAGGCACAAAATGCTGGTGCATATATCGAAAGTTGCGGTGGCCTGTGAAGGCAACCTGAAGTGATCTGTAGAGGTGTAAAAAAGAATGTGAGATTGAGAATGAGAAAAAAAAATTGAATGTGATGTAAAGGGGGTGTATGTATGTATGCTCACTCAATATGTGAGCTATGTGAGCATTATTGATGTTACATGAAAGGTGAAAAATTGGGTAGTGAAAGCCAATGTTAAAACAGAAAAAATGGCAACAGTGATGAGAAAAAGAAGAAAAAACATCAAACAAAAGTGACAACCAATTGTGAATGACCTAGGGGGGGACTTACGTGTTGGAGCGAGGCTAGAAACAAAGGGAAGTGCTGGATGCGATGTGGTATATGGGAGGTGTAACAGCAAGATTGTGACAGGGGAGGCAGCTTATATGCACCCCGCACACGTGCAAGCCGGCTCTTAGCAGCGTCACGCTAGCGTAACATAGGCAGGAAGAGGCTCCGGAGAAGGCGGTAGGCACCGCCCACCGCAGAAGCCTATATTCACTGCCAGAACAGCTGGGATGGAAATCACGTGCTCTGTGTGTTGGTGCCAATCATGACGCCACACGCAGGGCAGGATGCGTGGCGCCGATGCTCTGTAGGCATCCACCCTCTACCCTGTACCACTCCCCCCCCCGGTGGGTGGAGAGGGGAGGAGGAGGGGGAGGCATGTAAAGAGCATAGCAGCTCCTGGGTAAAAGACCAAAGAAGGAACCACAAATCACCACAACCGCAACATACCCCAAATGAACTGCCGCAACGGCGCTGTAGAACTACATGGATACAAAATTAATGTACCCTGAGAGTGTAGGAACCCAGGTATGGTGACATTGCCACCCGGGATCTACAGGCCTCACACTTGGGTGTCAGGGGAACACTACCAAACCAGTCATCAAATCTCCATCCCTGTTCAAATCAAATGTGTCAAATCTCCATCCCTGTTCAAATTGAAGGTTCCTACACACTCAGGGTATTAATAAAATAATTTTGCAATTTTTCTCAACTTTGCCTCCACAAAGTCATCTATCTCATTTAAAGTTCCCCTTTTCCTTCTCTTTTGTACACATTTTAGGGATGGAGGCACACCGCATATGTGCCTCATTCAAAGTCCCAATTCCCTCTCTCCATTCCATTTGAACAGGGATGGAGATTTGATGACTGGTTTGGTAGTGTTCCCCTGCCACCCAAGTGTGAGGCCTGTAGATCCCGGGTGGCAATTAGGGATGAGCTTCGTGTTCGAGTCGAACCCATGTTCGACTCGAACATCGGCTGTTCGGTCGTTCGCCGAATTGCGAACGATATGGGCCGTTCGCGCCAAATTCGTGTGGCGCGTCACGGCCCATAATTCACTGCGGCATCGCAGTGCATTGCTTGCTGATGATTGGCCAAGCATGCACTATGACCCGCATGCTTGGCCAATCACAGCGCCGCCTTAACAGAGAGCCGTAATTGGCCAAAGCCAAGGAGGCTTTGGCCAATTATGGCTCAGGGGATTTAGTACACGACCCACACTATATAAGGCCGCCTGCACGGCGGCCCTGTGCAGTGTGTTCCGGTGTGCTGAGAAATAGAGAGAGAGAGAGACAGTGTCATTTAATTTGAGTTAGCTAGATTAGGCAGGACAGTCAGTCAGTTAGCTGCACTTAAAGTGTATTGTGTATATATATGCATCCCAGGTGTATTCAGTTTAGCTAGATCCGTTCCTGTTATCTTCTAGACTATTTACATTTAGTGCAGTGCGTCCTGCTCACAGTGTTCAGCTAGATCCGTTCCTGTTATCTTCCTACTGACAGGCAGGCTTGTCTTATTACAGTATTTTGAAGAAAATTACTGGTGTTCTTTTGATCCTATTAGTACCACAGTCAGGCAGCTAGACTATTTACATTTAGTGCAGTGCGTCCTGCTCACAGTGTTCAGCTAGATCCGTTCCTGTTATCTTCCTACTGACAGGCAGGCTTGTCTTGTTACAGTATATAAAGCTACCTGAAGAAAATTACTGGTGTTCTTTTGATCCTATTAGTACCACAGTCAGGCAGCTAGACTATTTACATTTAGTGCAGTGCGTCCTGCTCACAGTGTTCAGCTAGATCTGTTCCTGTTATCTTCCTACTGACAGGCAGGCTTGTCTTGTTACAGTATATAAAGCTACCTGAAGAAAATTACTGGTGTTCTTTTGATCCTATTAGTACCACAGTCAGGCAGCTAGACTATTTACATTTAGTGCAGTGCGTCCTGCTCACAGTGTTCAGCTAGATCCGTTCCTGTTATCTTCTTACTGACAGGCAGGCTTGTCTTGTTACAGTATTTTGAAGAAAATTACTGGTGTTCTTTTGATCCTATTAGTATCACAGTCAGGCAGCTAGACTATTTACATTTAGTGCAGTGCGTCCTGCTCACAGTGTTCAGCTAGATCCGTTCCTGTTATCTTCCTACTGACAGGCAGGCTTGTCTTGTTACAGTATATAAAGCTACCTGAAGAAAATTACTGGTGTTCTTTTGATCCTATTAGTACCACAGTCAGGCAGCTAGACTATTTACATTTAGTGCAGTGTGTCCTGCTCACAGTGTTCTGCTAAACCTACAAGTTAGTGGGGTGCGTCCTGCTCACAGTGTTCAGCTAAACCTACAAGTTAGTGGGGTGCGTCCACCTCACAGTGTTCAGCTAAACCTACAAGCTAGTGGGGTGCGTCCTGCTCACAGTGTTCAGCTAGATCAGTTTCTGTTATCTTCTTACTGACAGGCAGGCTTGTCTTGTTACAGTAAATACAGCTACCTGAAGAAAATTGCTGGTGTTCTTTTGATCCTATTAGTACCACAGTCAGGCAACTAGACTATTTACAGTTAGTGCAGTGCGTCCTGCTCACAGTGTTCAGCTAAACCTACAAGTTAGTGGGGTGCGTCCACCTCACAGTGTTCAGCTAAAGCTACCTGTAGAAGGTTGGTGGTGTTCTCATACTACAGGCAGGCAGTTGATTTTGCTAGCTGCAGTATCAGTACATATATATATATATATATATATATATATATATATATATATATATATATATTCCAGCTTAGTGCAGCTACAGGCCATCAGTATGTCTGGAAGGCCAAGAAGGAGAGGCAGACAGTCACAAGCCAATAAGAGAGGGCAAGCAGGCTCTGTGTCTAGTGCTGGTCGTGGAGACGGTGCATCCTCATCAGCACGTGGCCATGGGACATGCTTGGCCTTTTTTTCGGCAGCTGGCCATGTTGAGCCGCAACATGCGGAAGACTTGGTCGAGTGGATGACCAAGCCGTCCTCATCCTCCTCATCCTCTCTCACCCATGCCCAGGGTACTTTGTCTGGCAAAGCAGCGGCCTCTTCCCTCGGCTCAATGTCATCAGTGACTCCTTCCCTAGCCCCACCATGTCCTCCTGAGGAGTCCCTCGAACTGTTTGACCACAGTGTTGGGTACATGCTCCAGGAGGATGCCCAGCGTTTGGAAGGCTCTGATGATGATACTGAGCTCGATGAAGGCAGTAACATGAGCACGGACAGAGGGGGTGCCCAAGAAGGACAGCAATCTGGCAGTCATGCTCCCCCTGCTGCAGCATACTGCCAGGTTTGCTCCAGGGATGAGGAGGGAGGGGATGATGAGGTCACTGACTCAACGTGGGTGCCTGATAGGAGAGAGGAGGAGGAGGAGGAGGAGGCGGCACATCACCAACGAGGCAGGATGCCCTCCAGGGGCCAGCCTAAGGGCAGCACATTGACTGCATCACACCCCAAAGCTCCACATGTGCAGGGCGCTGCAGTCTCTGTGCGTTATTCAAAAAGTTCTTTGGTGTGGGCCTTTTTTGAGAGGAGTGCATCAGATCGCACCGCTGCTATTTGCAACATATGTCTCAAGCGTATCTCACGTGGCCAAAACATCTCCCGCTTGGGTACCACATGCTTGACCAGACATATGTTGACCTGCCATGCAGTTCGTTGGCAAGCGTATCTAAAAGACCCACACCAAAGAACAAAGAGGACCTCTCCTTGCTCCTCATCAGCTGAGATTTCCAACCCCACTAGACCTTCAGTCCTCTCTGAGACCTGCACTGAGAGGAATGAAGGTGAAGAATTAGGTGTGTCACAGCCAAGTACTTGTGGGCAATCTGCTTTTGGTACACCGACGTCAGATTGTACCAGGCAAATTTCCCTGCCCCAGCTGCTGCACCGCCGAAAGAAGTTCGCTCCCAGCCATCCACATGCCCAGTGGTTGAATGCTAGCTTGGCAAAATTGCTAGCACTTCAACTGCTGCCTTTTCAGTTGGTAGACTCTGCCCCCTTCCGTGAGTTTGTGGAATGTGCGGTTCCTCAGTGGCAGGTACCCAAACGCCACTTTTTCTCACGGAAGGCGATTCCGGCTCTCTACCAGCATGTGGAAGGCAATGTCCATGCCTCGCTGGACAGGGCGGTCAGCGGTAAGGTGCATATTACCGCTGACTCATGGTCCAGCAGGCATGGACAGGGACGTTACCTAAGTTTCACGGCGCATTGGGTGACTCTGCTGGCAGCTGGGAATGACGCAGGACAAGGTACAGTAGTGTTGGAGGTTGTTCCGCCACCACGCCTCCAAAATGCTAATGATTGTGACACACCTCTCTCCTCCACCCCCTCCTCTTCTTCTTCCTCCATGGCCTCTTCCTCGGAACCAGCGGTGCTCCGTAGTCGTTCAAGGGGCTACGCAAGTACGCAGGCCAAAAGATGCCATGTGGTGCTTGAGCTGGTGTGCTTGGGGGACAGGAGCCACACTGGGGCAGAGGTTCTGTCAGCTCTGCAGGGGCAGGTTCAGAGGTGGTTGACGCCACGCCAACTTAAGGCAGGAATGGTGGTTTGCGACAATGGCACCAACCTCCTCTCTGCCCTCTGACAGGGAAAAATGACCCATATGCCCTGTTTGGCTCACGTCCTTAACTTGGTGGTGCAGCGGTTCTTGGGCAGGTACCCGGGCTTACAGGATGTCCTGAGGCAGGCCAGGAAAGTCTGTGTGCATTTCCGCCGGTCATATAATGCCAGTGCTCGGCTGACGGACCTCCAAAAGGAGTTTAACCTGCCCAAGAACCGCCTAATCTGTGACATGCCCACCAGGTGGAACTCAACGTTGGCCATGCAAGCACCTAATGCTGATGTAACCGAATAATTTTTTTTGAAATCTCAGATCCCTTCAAAGACTGCCTATGCTGATGCTGAGTGACTATCCCTGAGTAATTATCCTCTTCCTCCTCAATCATCACGCTGATAGCTTGTAAGAACATTTTTGGTTCTGGGCACCACCACCAGTGCCTAAGGCACAATTTTTCAGCCCCTGTTTAACAGGGGCGTGTAATTACAATTTTTGATGTAATACTTTGCAGCAGGGCTCGTTCCTGCATTCCAACTAGAGTGTCTGTGAGGGGTTGCAGTGTTGTGGCACCAGCACCAGTGCCTAAGGCCCATTTTTTCTGCCCCTGTTTAACAGGGGCGTGTAATTACAATTTTTGATGCAATACTTTGCAGCAGGGCTCGTTCCTTTGCTCCAACTAGAGTGTCTGTGAGGGGTTGCAGTGTTGTGGCACCAGCACCAGTGCCTAAGGCCCAATTTTTCAGCCCTTGTTTAACAGGGGCGTGTAATTACAATTTTTGATGCAATACTTTGCAGCAGGGCTCGTTCCTGCGTTCCAACTAGAGTGTCTGTGAGGGGTTGCAGTGTTGTGGCACCAGCACCAGTGCCTAATGCCTAATTTTTCAGCTCCTGTTCAACAGGGGCATGTAATTACAATTCTTGATCTAATATTTCACAGCAGGGCCCTGTGAGGGCTTACAGTGTTGTGGCCACAGCAACACCTAAGGCCCAAATTTCTGCTGACTATATAGGGCAGGACCCTACTTTCAAACAACTAACTTACAAACGACTCCTACTTGCAAACGGAAGGAGACAACAGGAAGTGAGATGAAATCTACCCCTAGGAAGGGAAATTCTCTCCTGTAAGAGTTAATATGGGAAAAACATTTCTCCTTTCCACTGATGCTTTCCAATCCTTGTTCCACAAAAAAACACAAATTTTCAAAAAACATTTTTCATTGGGACAAAAAGTGAGGTGAAATCTTCTGAAGAGGAGGAAAGACAGCAAAACAAATGTCACAGGGGTGATAACCCTTCCCTATGTTTTCCGAAAAGCTTAAAAAAGATTTTTTGGCTGGAGCTAAACACGTTAAAAATGTACCCGTTCAAAATTACAAAGAGATTCTACTTAACAACAAACCTACAGTCCCTGTCTTGTTTGCACCGCCTGTATACTGCTGTTCAGAGTATATAGGGCCTGGTGGCCCCACACCTTTCCTTATTTTAATTTGGGTGCGGGGTTCCCCTTAATATCCATACAAGACCCAAAGGGCCTGGTAATGGACTGGGGGGTACCTATGCCGTTTGTCTCACTGATTTTCATCCATATTGCCAGGACCCGACATTACATTAAACCCGCAAGCAGTTTTAAATGAGATTTTTTCCTTTAAAAATGACATTTGGTGCAGGGACTGTTCTAAACACGGGAAATACGCGTCACTTTACAGGCATACTATAGACACCCCTCAGGTACGATATTTAAAGGAATATTTCACTTTTTTTTTTTTACTTTAAGCATCATTAAAATCACTGCTCCCGAAAAAACGGCTGTTTTTAAAAGTTTTTTTTGCATTGATACATGTCCCCTGGGGTAGGACCCGGGTCCCCAAACCCTTTTTAGGACAATACCATGCAAATTAGCCTTTAAAATGAGCACTTTTGATTTCGAACGTTCGAGTCCCATAGACGTTAATGGGGTTCTAACGTTCGTGCAAACTTTCGGTCCGTTCGCAGGTTCTGGTGCGAACCGAACCGGGGGGTGTTCGGCTCATCCCTAGTGGCAATGTCACCATACCCGGGTTCCTACACACTCAGGGTACATTAATTTTGTATCCATGTAGTTCTACAGAGCCGTTGGGGCAGTTCATTTGGGGTATGTTGCGGATGTGGTGATTTGTGGTTCCTTCTTTGGTCTTTTACCCGGGGGCTGCGATGCTCTTTATGTGCCTCCCCCTCCCCTCTCCGCCCACCGGGGGGCGGGGAGTGGAACGGGGTAGCGGGTGGATGCCTACAGAGCATTGGTGCCACGCATCCTGCCCTGCGTGTGGTGTCATGATTGGCGCCAACACACAGAGCAGGTGATTTCCATCCCAGCTGTTCTGGCAGTGAATATAGGCTTCTGCGGAGGGCGGTGCCTACCGCCTTCTCCGGAGACTCTTCCTGCCTATGTTACGCTAGCGTGACGCTGGTAAGAGCCGGCTTGCACATGTGCGGGGTGCATATAAGGTACCTCCCCTGTCACAATCTTGCTGTTACACCTCCCAGATACCACATCACATCCAGCACTTCCCTTTGTTTCTAGCCTCGCTCCAACACGTAAGTCACCCCCTAGGTCATTCACAATTGGTTGTCACTTTTGTTTGATGTTTCTTCTTCTTTTTGTCATCACTGTTGCCACTTTTTTTGTTTTAACATTGGCTTTCACTACCCAATTTTTCACCTTTCATCAATAATGCTCACATAGCTCACATATTTAGTTCACATACACCCCCTTTACATCACATTCAATTTTATTTTTTTATTATTTTTTTTTTTCTCATTCTCAATCTCACATTCTTTTTTACACCTCTATAGATCACTTCAGGTTGCCTTCACAGGCCACCGCAACTTTCCACTTATGCACCAGCATTTTGTGCCTTGGGTTATCGGGAGGTTTTGTTGCATGCGCCCTGCCATGCGTGGCTGCAGACGAAACGCGTCGGGTTGTTATGCCTGTCTTGCCACCATTTGATTTAAGCGCTTTTTTATACTATTTTACACCTGACTCCAATCTTCAAGCCAGTGTGTGTTTTACTGCTTTGTTTTCAAATAAAGCTTTTAAAAAGCTGATTCACACTATGGGGGGAAGTCTTCTTTTTGATCCCTATCTCATTTGAGGACCTATACCTACCCCATGGAGCCAGCACTTTTGTGAGCAGTTCTAGTCGTTGAGACCAGAGAGGTTCGGTTGGTGAGTGCCACAGTTTTCTTCATCGTCTCCAGCAGCCGTGGAATCACCCCTCCTGCTCCATTACAAGCTTGTCTGACTCCCAAGCCGCTGGTTCAGGAGTCCACCACTGCTGGTAAGGGTATTTTTGCCTATCCCTTTCACATATAAGTTGGATTCCTTATCCTGTGGATGCCATTCCTGGATTCAAGGGCCCCACACTACCGTTTCCGGTTGTTGTTGATCGTCCCAGCCACATCCCTAGATGCCTATCTTTTTATACATGTTGGACATTTAGTTATGTCAGTTACCCATGCGTTCATGCTGGATTTCTAGTTCTGACAGCAGTTCATGTTGTTAATGTGTCTTATCATGTGTTCATTATGTATGTTTGTCACTGCATCTTCTAAGATGTCCTAGTTAGTTCACCATTTGATTACGTTCTCCAACTGCTCATCCCCATAGTTTGGGATCTGTAATAATTATCCCCTTAAATTTTTTTTATCACTATTTCACAGGGACTTCTGCTAGTGTCAGCTATCAGTTTATACACGGTCCTCTTTTAGTGTTATATTAACACACTTTATCACACAGATTGCCCTCATTTCCACTTTGCATCACTCACCTTTACTAGTGCCTAGTTATTAGTTTATATACGATCAATTTCGTGTTTCATTAATGCACTTTGTTGCGCACACTGTCTCTCAGATGTCCATTCTGTCAGGCTATGCTCAATAACGCACATATAGATCATTTTTTTAGCGCCACACTTATCCACATTATATCTCTGTTACAATTTGTCTGATTGTTGTGTTGGCTGCTCTTTTCATTTTTTGGTTGGCGCATTATTAATTTTGATTTTAGGTTGTATACCATTATTTTTAACTTTTACCTACAGGTAAGCCTATAATAAGGCTTACCTGTAGGTAAAAAAAATATCTCCTAAACCTGTAAGGTTTAGGAGATATTCCCCTCGCAATGAGCCGCTGACTGCAGCAGCGCATGCGCACAGGGGATTCTCGGCTGACAGCCCGGCAAACTCCAGAGCCTGCCGGGCAGAAGTCTCCCGCGCGCATGCGCGGGAGTGACGACATCGCGGCTCCAGCCACTCACAGCGCCAGAGCCGCGATACCCGGAAGACACCCTGAGGGGAGATGTCAGCTCCCTCGGCGTGGACCAGGTGAGGTGCCGGCACCTCGTTCTAAGGTAAGTATCTCATAATAAGCTAGTATGCAGTGCATACTAGCTCATCATGCCTTTTCCCTTGCAGGTGTAGAAAAAAAAGACAGCGGGTATACAACCGCTTTAAGCACTAATACATAATAAGTAAATGCCATATTGTTTACTTGATATGCAGCCAGACTCCATGACAATAATAAGAAGCAAGTCTTCATTTAGGCTTGTTGAGCACCTGACATTTTTGTGTTTGACTGGAGTGTACCTTTAACTGCTTTGATTCCTGTAGAAAAGCTTCTTTTGCTTTCTGTTGCTATATTTTACACATTACCATTGCTTTTTGAACTCCTCTATTAAAAAAGAAAAAAAAAAAGCTTGTGCCATATTTTTCTGCTGCATTTTGTGTAACAGGTGTCTTTGTGCTCTGTGTCTGGAGATGAAAAGATTTCATACTGTGTCTGTCATTAGGTTCTGGACACATCATGAGATGTGATTTTACTGGCATGCTCCGAATTTCAATTTATGCCGAACAGCTGTATTTTGATAATAAGGAGGCTGTGCAGACCAGGATACATTTTGGTCAATAGGATACATTTTGGAGATGTGACCTGATTTTTCTTGTATTGTTTTGAATGTAGGGAGCAATGAAGTTTGCTTCCCTTTGGGACCACAAAATGGCATTTGTATGCTGCTCATCTCTGCAGTGCTTGCCATTTCCTGTTTAAGCAGTATTAATTTAGTCACCACACTGTTAACACACAATTCCATTGGCTAATGTACCACTGCATTAGGGCTCTTGCTCATAAGGGTTTGATGCAACTCTGTAGATACAGTGAAAGGGTAACTCCACTTTCGCGGGGAAAAAAATATAGCAAATAAAGAAAAATATATAGTGTATATAATTTCTAAACAAATCATATTGTGATTGGATGTTATTAAACATTACCTTTCCTTTTCACTCTGCAGCTGCTGTAATTTCTGAAAATGCAATACAATATGGCTACCTGGAGGTGTTCTGTGCACAGAATGCCCCTCAGATGTCATTTCCTGCTTGTGAAGTCTACACTAAGATACAAATCAGATTTCAGGCATCCCCTGGAACAATCATTTCATTTTTGGTGAGATACACCCACAAGGAATATGTCTAAAGGGATGAAGGCCCAGCAGCCTTCCTCATTAGTGCCCTGCAGGTGCCACAGCTGATTGATAATTATGAAACCACTCCCATTAGACTCACTTTCCCACATGGGCACATAGAAACACATAGGGATTTCTTTAGAATTACAAAAGGTAGGAATCTGCAATAAAGTTTGTTTAAATCCTTGCAATGTACATATATCACCCAGAGGGGAATATTTTTTTCTCAACAAAAGTGGAGTTACGCTTGGCAACATTTACAGTATATGTGTGGTTTAGTGGCAACCCATCCATTAGGGGCGCCTGGGCATTGTGCCCTCTCTCACGCCACCCCCCCTATATGCATAATGGATAGATTCATGCATAGCATGAATCTATCCATTGCCGCTGCGGCCACCCCCTATTCATGCGTCCGACCCCTTTCCGGTCACCGGGCGCATGAATTACAGCAGCAGGGGATTTTTTTGAAGCACTTGATTAGATCCAGAGGCTCTAATAGGCTTCAAAATAGGGTGGGCTTGGGTCGCAGAGCATGTGACCTGGAGCCCACCCAGGTGTGTTACAACAGCGAATGAAAATTCGCTGTTGAAACACTGATCCTTAATTCAGCCAATCAGAAGCGGGTGTGAGACCTGTTTTCTGAGTGGCCAAAAAGAGAAGACTCCCGATTGGCAGCCGAGGAGGGAGGAAACGGAAGCCAGCGCCGTGGAGAGCAGGAGAACGAGAGGTCGGAGTTGCCGGTGATAGGGTAAGTGCTACCGACTGACCAACAGATGGGGGGGTTGTTTGGCGCCCCCCCAAAAAAATTTCCACCAGCTGCCCCTAGTGTGGTTCCACTGCTTCGTGAGTGCTGACTTGTGCTGTATGTGCACTACATTCTTGGTTTACTTTAGAGATACATTTGCATCTACAGCATTAGGCCATACCAAGCACTAAAATACCTACTCCAAAGGAGTCACTGAATTATTTCATGATTTCTCTACACACCTGAGGGTGACACACCTCACTACCTCACTAATCACCCAGCACTTGCTGACACTCTTTGAGGTATTTCAAAGAATTTATTAGGCCAAGCATAGCCTAAAAGAAGAGAGGATTAGCAAGCGTACCATTACTCTGAGAGAGTTCTAACATCTGTAGTATTTTGACTAACAGTAACTGAACTGCATGTAATTAGCAATTTTAACTTGGTTTAACGATCCATGTTTTGTCACACCAGCCAGTGAATGATAGAAAAATGACATTGGCTGGTAAGGTTGGGGCCCTTGAAGAAAGCACAACAGTTCCTAACAGGCAACAGATTAACTGGTGCAATGTTAGTCTCTTTCTAGACCCAGGGTGCCCTCTTCTGGGTCTCTGGACTTGTGTTCTGCTTCAGTAAAAGCAAGTTCAAGTCAGACAGGGATTGAAGTTGCTTTGATGTCTTTCTATCAGTCCTGCTGAGACAGTCCCTCTTTTCCTTTTTTGCAAGTGGTGGGAGTAATCTCTAGTACAGCGTGATCACACACCCTCACAGGGAGAAGGTTTACAGTCTCTTAGGCAAGGTCATGCAGCAGTCTCTTTGTTTCTTTCACGTCCCACCCGATTGTCGTGAGCTATGGCAGGCTTCCGTTCAGTCAGCAGCAGAGTCTTTTGAAACCTCTCCAGCTTTAGGACTGTCCTCTCCCCTTTCCTCTTACCCACCTCCATACCACACTTCTCCATGCTCTGTTGCATAAGCCAATCACTGTCTTCCAGATCCTGCCAAGATAATTCCCCCCTGCACTGGAGAAACTCCATAGATGAGCATTGCAAAAGAACTACTGCAACTAGATTATAACATTTACCATATGTATATAGATTTCCTTGTAAGGATATAATACTAGCTTTATATAAGAAAAGATTAGTAATAGTACACACATCCAATGCACATATACCCAGTTATATATAGTTATTA